>CM077347.1:39944844-42344844 GCA_039655645.1 Ammopiptanthus mongolicus
TAAATTCCAATCTATAGTATCAAAAGTCTTCTTGAAATCATTTTTCAAAGCCAAATTCCCACCAAAACTTCTCTTTCCAGAAGGTTCATGGCCTTAGAAGCAACACATATAAAGTCAGTTATTTTCCTCCTTTTTATAAAACCTATTTGGCTTTCAGATATTATGTTAGGAGCAATTTTGGCTAATCTATCAGCTAAGACCTTAGTGATAATCTTAAACTGGAAGTTTGCTAAAGCTATAGGTCTAAATTGCCCAATGGTATCAACATTACGATTTAGGAATAAGAACCACTATGTCGGAATTTAAATTTGGAAGCAGCCATCCCTCTTTAAAAAACTGAATAGTGGAGTGATAAAAATATCTCCCAATAATATCCAATAATGTTGATAGAAGAAGCCTCCAAAACCATCACGCCCTGGAGCACCATCAACATTCATACCAAAAACAGCTTCCTTAAGCTCATCCCAAGTAGCAATAGCTATTAGCATTGCATTCTCCTCATTACTAACAATAGGACTAATTATTTCTTCCACTAACCCATCATCAATGCAGGCATTTTCTTATGCAAAAAGGTCAGTATAAAAATGCAGAATATGACTCTAAGTATGTTCAGGATTAGCAATAATCAAATTATCACTCTTTAGAACGGAAATCCTTTTAGCAACAACTTTTATTTTAGCAGTCCTGTGGAAGAATGAAGTATTTCTATCTCCATTTGTGTACCAATTGACTCTAGCTTTCTCCTTCCAAAACTCTTCGTGAAAGTGCAAAACCTTGTTTAGATCAGCTTGAGCAAATTGCTCCTGAATAGATAAATCCACAGAATAACCATTATCTGAAATCTGCTTCTGAATTGCATCCAAAGCTGTTACAGCTTCATTCAACCGTTTATTGATATCACCAAATTTCTCCTTATTCCAAAACTTTAATGAAGCTTTAACATTTCTTAACTTTTGAGCAAGAACAAACATAGGACAACCATGAACCTGGTTACTCCATGAATCGGCAATGAGACTATGGCAATCTTGATGACTAGCCCACACTTTTAACAAGTTGAACAAAGACTTGGAAATTGCATCATACTTCTGAAGATTTGGCAAAATAGGATAATGATCTAACTTACTCCTTACTAAAGTACAACATGAAGAATCATTCCAATAGGACAACCATTTCTCATTACAAATGACTCTATCCAACCTTCTTTTTGTGTATGATGTTCCTCTTCTTCTATTAGACCATGTAAACTCAGCTCTTCTTGTTGGCAAATGAATTAAATCACAAGCATCAGACCAAGATTCGAAATCCTCACAAGCTATTCTAGGATGCAATCTATTACCTTTATGCTCATGAGCACCAAGGACAGCATCAAAATCACCAATGTAACACCACGGGCCATCAAAGGAACTCTGCAACTGAATTAACTCTTGCCAAAGAACCCTTCTTGTGATATAAGAAGTAGAAGCATATACAGCAGTAAAATATAAAAGCTGATTTTCCATTGAATAGACAAAGTGAGCTGCTGGGAAGAAGACATAACCACAGTAGGAGATAAAGAAGCAGTACATGTACACCACAAATTTGCGGGAAGATAACCTCTGTCATTCACTGAAAAAAAATTAGATTTAATATATTCCAAAAGGAAGCAGGAAACTGATTCATATCCATCCATGGTTAAGATATAAAAAATAAATCAGGTCTACGAGTGGTTATAAATTTTTCAGAACTAACCTAATGTGAAGGTTAGCTAATCCTCTAACATTCCAGAATAAAACCTTCATTGACGAATGGAGAAAAGGCCTGCTCGGGAACTGGTTTTTATGATTTCATCCTGAATTAAATTCTGATTAAGTTGCTTCTTCTATTTATTCTTATTTGACTTGTTAACCACTGTAAAACCATCTGAATTATAATCCTTTTCCAAATACTTATCAGCACTACCAATATGATTCAAAGTTTCCTCAACAGGATCATCATCAGGTTGATCCTGGTTATCACCATGAGTATTGTTCCAAAATCTTCCTATAACCAAATTTACATCTCTAACCACCACAAGGTTAAATTCATCTGAGTTAAAGTGATTTCTCAAATCTGCACTATCATCAACAATACCCTTTCCTTTCCTAGCTTTTTCAACCTCATCAACATGAACATCTGCCTGAGAGTTCAGCTGAATTTCTGGAACTTGTGGCAAAGCCAAATTCACTTGAGAGTAATCCTTGAAGAATCAGGGACCACCTCTTGTTCTTGATTCAATTCATCAACAAATCTTATCAGAGGATTGGAGTTAGCAGGAAATTTCCCAAACTGCACTTGAGATGTGTCTTTCTCTAGAACAATATCTTCTATATCAATAACAGTATTATCCCTAGGCATAGAATTCAGAGAATGGCTGCCCGAAGGTTCTGCAACATCCTTAACCTTACTAGTGTTATTATTACTACCTCCATTATCCCTTTTAGGATCAGCACCAGATGATAAATTAATGACCTCAATTACTTTACTATTCACATCATGAGCAGTCACAAATGCTCTAGGAACATATTTTGATGTAACCTTCTTTGATCTAACTTCATCCTCCTGACCAATCTTTTTCCCAAGATTATTCGACTTACCACAGTTCTCCAAAGAATGACCAATGTTCTTACTGTGTGAACAAAATTCTGGAATATTTTCATACTCCACCCCCAGCAAAGAAGGCATAGTCTTCTCTCAACCAAGAATTGATGTCGCAGCTTAGCATTGAGATCAATATCTACCAAAGCTTTAGCAAAATGGCCAAAAGATCTCTTGCTAGTTGCTTCATCAAGACAAATTGGAATCCCAAGACTACCAACAATAGCAAAGAGTATTTAGGGACGCCAATACTCTTGAGGAAGACCATAAAACCAATCCATACATGCGCATTGGACTGTTTCTACAGATAAGGATTAAAATCTTTGATCCAAGAAAAAACTTTGAGATTACCCGGATTTAAATTCCATAAACCAACCGCAAGCGCTTCGCATATCCTCCAACATAGAAAAAAGAATTCATAGAACCCTCTTCCCAAAGAAATAGGTCCCAGTTTCCAATTTTCCTCCACAAACCCGAAAGCTTGCGCTTCAAGTCATCAACCTTTAATGGGTTATTTCCTTTAGCAAGAATCAAACGACCATGAAGATGGTTTTTGCATCCTTCCAAACCAGCCAAATATTCACTCTCTGGGATTTTGATTGAAATCTCGTCACCTTTCAAACAAGGTTTTGGTAATTGGCTTAAAGGAACCATGCAAGAATTGTTCAAAGCTTGAGCAAAAGATTTACTTTGCAAAACTGTTTTATGATCAGAAGGAGGATTAAAGGAAAAAGAATGAGACATCAAGGGTGCAACTTAAGGAGACAAAACTTCCCATGCACGATCAGAGACGATCGCCATGGAAGAAAGAAATGTGTGTGCACACAAACCCTAGCCCACAACGCTTCGTTAAGTGTGTTTTGGAAGCAACGGGTAACACCTCAAAGGTCAAGTTATCCTTTAGTGGAATGATATCGGGTACTATCACATGGCTTGGGTCATGAACATACTTTCGAAGTTGAGACACATGAAGATTTGACAAGAACGGGGGTAAGGCTATTTGGTAAGTGACTTCACCGAGTCTTTTTAGAATTTGGTAAGGGCCAATGAATCTAGGAGTAAGTTTCCTCGCTTTTATTACTCTGCCAACCCCAGTTGTTAGAGTAACTCACAAGAACACATGATCTCCCTCCTGGAATTCGAAAGCTTTTATTCTCTTATCATGGTAATTTTTTGCTTACTCTGTGCCACTCTTATCTTATCTTGTATTATCCTCACTTTCTATGTAGTCTCTTGCACTACCTCAGGTTCAAACACAACATTCTCTCAGGCTCATTCCAACATAAAGGTGTCCTACACCTCCTCCCACACAAAGCCTCATAAGATGCCATCCCAATACTTGAATGGAAGCTATTATTGTAGGTGAACTCTATAAGGGGTAAAAACTTATCCCAACTACCAGACTGCTCAAGCACACATGCCCTTAACAAGTCCTCTAAGGATTGGATTGTTCTCTCAGACTGACATCAGTCTGTGGGTGATAAGCTGAACTCAATCTATGCTTAGTTCCTAAGGCCTCATGCAAACTATTCCAAAATCTAAAGGTAAATCTTGGATCTCTATTTGACACTATGCTAGAGTGTACACCATGCAATCTAACTATCTCTCTGATATACAACCCAGTCAACTTCTGTAATGGATATTCTATATTCATAGGAATGAAATGGGTAGCTTTGGTTAACCTGTACACAACAACCCATATGGCATTACAACCAGCTGGAGTCCTAGGGAGTCCAGACACAAAATCAATAAAGATATTATCCCACTTTCCACTCAAGAATACTCAAAGGTCGCAACTTACCTGAAGGTTTCTGGTGCTCTATCTTAGCCTTTGACACACTAAGCAAGCATAAACAGACTCAGCCACATCCTTTCTCATTCTAGGTCACCAAAACATCCATTTCAGATCCTTATACATCTTTGTGGATCCTACGTGAACACTCCAACCACTTCTATGGCCTTCTTCAAGAATCAACTTCCGAAGCTCTAGAACATCAGGCACACAAACTCTATCCTAGAACCTCAAAATTCCATCAGTCCCTTCCTTAAAACTAAGGTTTCTACCCTGAGCAATCAGCTCTCTCTGGTCTAAAAGGTATACATCTATCTTCTGCTCTTCTCTAATATGATCCATCAATTTGCTAGTGATTTTCAACATTCCTAGCCTAATACTTCCAGAGCTAAACTCAAGTCTCTAAACTCCTCAATCAAATCCATCTTTCTAACCATTAAAGCCGAAACATGTATGGACTTCCTACTCAGAGCATCAGCCACTACATTGGTTTTACTTGCATGGTAATTCAACTCAAACTCATAATCCTTAAGAAATTACATCCACCTAAGCTGCCTCATATTCAACTCCTTTTGGTCAAACAAGTATTTCAAACTCTTATGATCATTAAAGACCTCAAATCTAGCTCCATAAAGATAATGCTCCAAATCTTTAAGGCAAACACTACAGCTCGTAACTCCAAGTCATGGGTAGGGTATTTCTTATCATGGGTCTTAAGCTGCCTAGAAGCATAAGCTACTACCTGACCATTCTGCATCAATATACCACTTAAACCTTACTTTGAAGCATCACAGTACACCACAAAAGGTTCACTAGGATTGGGTAACACTAACACAGGTGCAGATGTTAACATATTCTTCAACTCCTAAAAACTTTACTCACACTTAGAGTCCCACACAAAGATCTGACTTTTCTTAGTAAGGCGGGTCATAGGCAAAGCTATCTTAGAGAACCTTTCTATAAACCTCCTATAGTACCCAACTAAACCCAAGAAACTCCTAACCTCAGTCACTGACTTAGGTGCTTCTCAATGGAGCATGGTTTCTACCTTAGCTGGATCTACAGCTATCTTTTCTCTAGAGATTATGTGTCACAAGAAAGTCACATCTTCAGAAAGTCACATCTTCTAGCCAAAACTCACACTTAGATAACTTAGCATACAACTGCTTTTCCTTAAGGGTCTGCAAGACTATACTCAAGTGTTGTTCATGTTCCTTCTTAGTCTTCGAGTATACTAGGATATCATCTATGAAGACAACTACAAACCTATCCAAGTATGGATGAAAGATCTTGTTCATGTAGTTTATGAATGCGGTAGGGGCATTAGTCACACCAAAAGGCATAACTAGGTACTCATAGTGGCCATAACGCATTAAATGAACGCAGTCTTCAGAATGTCCTCAGACTTGACTCGAATCTGGTGGTAACCTGATCTGAAATCTATCTTAGAAAACACACAAGTTCCTATCACCTGGTCCATAAGGTCATCTATCCTAGGAAGAGGGTACCTATTCTTAATAGTCACCTTGGTGAGTTGTCGGTAATCGACACACCACCTTATGCTACCATCCTTCTTATTCACCAACAACACTGGCGCTCCCCATGGAGACACACTAGGCCTAACAAACTACTTTTGAAGTAATTCCTCTAACTGTTTCTTCAACTCAGCTAGCTCTAGAGGGGACATCCTATAAGGTGCTATAGATATAGGTCCTGTACTTGGCACTAAGTCTATATTAAACTTAACCTCTCTCTCCAGGTGGCAGACTATAAACATCCTCGGGAAAACCTCAAGGAACTCTCTAACAACTGGCATATCCTTAACCTCACCCTTTCTCTCTACCTCCAGGTAAGATAAGATCATGTAAACTTGGGCCTCTTTTCTAATAGAAGCCTTGACTTGGTTGGCAGTCAGAAAACTCGGATCCTTAGGGTTGACAACAGTTCCAAAAATAACAATTTTGTCAAAGCAATTCAAAAGGACATGATTAGCAGATAACCAGTCCACACCAAGAATAACATCAAGTTGTTTAAGAGGTAAGCATATTAGATCAACTGTGAAATTTCTATCATCAATGGCAATAGAACGACCTTTACAAACATGTGAGGTAATAACAGGCTTATTGGTAAGGTAGCAACAACTAGATCATATTCAAGATGCACAACGGACAATCTAGGGTATTCAACATAATCATATGATATAAAGGAATGCGACGCACATGAATAAAAAACACTATTAAAAGAGTCCCTTTGATGAGCAACATACCTTGATTCAGGTCTTCGGATTCTGAGGCTTCAACTCCACTAAGAGTGAAGACTCTTCCACTTGTCCTCAGTCGATTGGCTTGAGAACTCTTGTTGACGTTTTGCGACTTCGTCTTATCTCCACTACAATCCTTACTGATATGACCAGGCTTCCCACACTTGAAGCAGATGATGTCCGTCTCCTTGCAATCTTGAGTAAAGTGCTCCTTACCGCACTTGCCAATTCTGATTGGCTTAGAAGAGGCAAATCCTCTGCCACTAGTTGTTCCCAACGTATACTGCGGTTTCTTGTCGGCATACTTGAACCCATGGCCAACTGGTGCCAACTGTTGCTTCCCTTTATCCTGTTGGGTCGTCCTCTTAGTCCCTTGAGGACCAAAATTCTTGAACCGAGCAACTCTGGACTTAATTGTAGTCTTCCTCAAAGATTCTGTACTTGTTCACCAAGGTACGAAAAACACGAATCTCCTGGTAGCTGATGGCTTGCTTGATCTCTGGGCGCAAACCATTCTCGAACTTCACACACTTAGAGCGATCATCATTACAATACTGGTAGAGTGGATAGTAACGTGATAGCTCCTCAAACTTACGAGCATACTCCCCAACGGACATGCTTCCCCGAGTCGAAGCCAGAAACTCCATCTCCTTCTTGTCCCGTATATCAGCAGGGAAATACTTCCCCAAGAATCTCTCCTTGAAGGCATCCCAAGTAACAGCAACGCCCTCAGTTTCCAAACGTTGACAGTAATTCTCCCACCAATGTTCAGCTTCTTCTACTAACATAAAGGTAGCAAATGTAACCTTCTGAGCATCGGTGCATGTCATGGCCCGAAAGATCTTTTCAAGCTCCCGGATCCATGTCTGAGCACCTTCAAGAGAGATCATAAGCACCCTTGAAGGATGGCGGATTATTCATCTAGAACTTATCCAAACCCTGAAATTCAGTAGGTCCACCTCCGTTGTGATTCTAATTCTGCCCTATGGCATTAGTTAATGCTTCCAGGGCATCAACAATCGCACGATCGTGTCTACCTGCCATAACTTCCTACATCGTTCAAGCAAACTGCTTAATATAGAAAGTCAAGTAAAAAAAAAACTAAACAATTAATACTCTATACCATCGTTATAGACAAATCATATAAGAGTACATAGAAGATAACACAACAGACACATACCCCGGCCTATAGGACAAACCGGCTCTGATACCACTAAATGTGACACCCACTACCTCGCATATAATGAAACATAAATAAAATCATACATGCCTTTAAAATAATATATATCAATTAAAATAAAAACATATTCTCAAGGTAGCGTGCATCACATCATCCATAACATAGGAATTTGAAATAATCAAAATCCATTAAAACAAAACTATGAAAAAAATAAACAATAAACACAACCCAAATCCTGATGCCACATATCGGAGTCGGTATACACATACCGATAATACATCGGAAAAACTAAACAACTGAAACATAAATCCTAACTACTAAGAGAGATCTCCACGGGACCACTCCTCGTCAACATGCTCAGCCTCCTCTACACATACAAAATCATGTGCACAAGAACAGTAGAAGAAAGAGAGAGAGAGAGAGGAGGGATCAAATTATACCGGTGTAATACTTGGATATTGTTACACTATTCAATAACATCCCACCAGATAAATATTTTTCAAAATCAACCGTTGGATTGAATGTTACTATCATATAGATCATATCTATAAATTTTTACACTAATCTATAATCATTTGCTATGTCATCAAGATTAACATTATATACAATTACACCATTGACGTTAATCTTGACGTATCTTGATGACATAGAAAATGATTATAGACTTATGTAAAAATTTATAGATATGGTCTATATGATAATAACTTTGAATCCAAAAGTTGATTTTGAAAAATATTTATCCGGTGGGATGTTATTGAATGGTGTAACAATGTCCACGTATTACACCGGTGTAATTTGATCCCTCCATATATATATATATATATATATATATATATATATATATATATATATATATATATATATAACATGGTATGCATGCTAATGCAGGTGCAACTACACTACTCCATGCATATGTGGCCAATAACACTAACTTTGGAAAGACGACAGGGATTACAAATCCGGTTATCAACTAGGACGACTCACCATACCAGATGGCCTCCACTGAATACTCTCACGATTCCTGATAACGTATTGTGGCTAGTCAGGGTAATCAGGCTTGGTTGAGTGGTCACTCCGCCAAAAGGTAGATAACCCATGCCACATAGACCTTCCACACCCGACTCTACCCTCAAGGTCCGGATAACACCCATTGTGGCCTCCACAGTCTCGATTCATCGTTTTCTTTCCACCCAACATATCAATTCCAACTTATGATGCGTGCAATGGTCATCAATATGAAAATACATGCCAATCATCCACCACCATAATCAATCATGTTCATTATTAACTATGACCATCCACAATGGTCATTAACAACATCACAACGATAATCCATCATTACCATCATTAACAACATCTTCGTTATTATCTTTATTATTTTATGATGTTCTTCTCTAATTCATTCTATTTTAAATCCATAAGGTCACATCCTAGTGTTAAGGATCAAGTATTCTTAAGTGTCTAAGCGTAACCTAAGGTCCTTAAATCATATCAAGCCTATGTAGCACTATCCATGAAGAAAAATAGGTCAAAACAGCTTCTGAACACGTGAGAATCGATTTCCTAAAATCAGGAATCGATTCCAAAAACCCGAAATCAATTTCCACACTATGGAAATCGATTTCCACATGTTCAAATCGATTCTAGAATGTCCAAATCGATTTCCATGGGTTAGAAATCGATTCCTAGGGGTCTTATCATGCAGAAATGGGTTTTTTGCATTATGGGATCATTCTAAGTTCTTTAGTTGATATATCATTCAAGACTAAGCTATTTTCCAGCAATTTTATTATCCTAACACTCATAAATCATAGCCTAAGTGCTCGTGAACTAATCCTTGGTCATCAATCTTATCTCGCATACCTATTATCACCCTATAACTATGTTCTTTTAGCATAAGGTTAACAAAACACCATAGCATGGCATAAACAACATATTCATCATCACCAACTCATCAATAATAACATGAATCATGAAACCATAATCATAAGCTTGTTATAACAGCAACTTGTTCATCAATCAATACTCATATAGCAAGAAAACATCTTAACATCATTCATAGGCATATACAGGCATATATAGGGGTCATGGGTTAATCCCTTCATCTTAATCTATCTCAAAAACCGCATATTCATGACCAATTTCTCCCCCATACCTGGTATGATGATTCACGGCCTAAGGGAAAGAGAAAAAAGCTAAGGTCCTCTACGGTTCCTCCATACGGGTTCAACACTTGATCACGATCGCAACACTGGAAAGCATAATCGATCTTTAAGTCAACGATTGAAAGGGGAAAAAACTCTAGGATTTGATAACTCACCTTGGTTGCCAACTTATGAAGATTAACTCTAGCAGCAGGGATAGACTTGCCAAGCAAAGGCGTGTTCTTGACGAAGAACACCAAAACAAGATTCGTCTTTTGGATTTTCTAGAGGAAGAGATCAGTAAGAGTTCTTAGGGATAAGAAGAGGTAACTTGTGAGTCTAAGAGAGTATAAAGACTAGGTTTAGGTCATATACTATGTATTTATAACTGTTAGGGACGTTTTAGGACGAATGAGTCGTACACTACATTGCCCGATAACACAAACATGTTCAAAACGTGTACACAAGGTCTGACAAGCATGGAAATCGATTTCAAAACCATGGAAATCGGTTTCCCATTTATCAAATCGATTTTCCCATTAAATAAATTGATTTTGGCTTTCTGAAATCGATTTCCACTTGCTAGAATCGATTTCTTCAGCTGGAAATCGATTTCCCCTTCCAAAAAGTGTTTTTGGCCTTGACACCTGAAATAGGACTTGTAGATAATTCTCCAAGATTTCCAAAGCATCAAAGATCACCTCAATCGGACATCTAGAACTCAAGATACGGCAAAAATCGTGAAACAAGTTACTTACACTCGCATGGATTGACCATTCCTAAAGGCTGAACTACCCCAACTATGAACTTAGGCACCAAAAACAAGCGTAAACAACATATATACAACATATATAAGCAAGGATTAACACATATAAACATAGGGGTGAAAAGCAAGGTGTTACACTACCAATTTGAGGAGCCATAGGAACAATCAACATGCACATAATGGAAGAACGGAGATAAAGAGCTGATTTTGAAATTGGATTAGAAAGCCACTCAGTTCGCCCACACACTGCTAAAACTCAAATTATGAGCTGCAACACAACCTAAAACCCAAACAAAGTCACACAAAGTACCGTGAACATAAAGTCCTTGAGCACGCCCTGCTTGTTCCACAATGTAACACCTATGATGCATTGCCTCCACTCATAGTAACATATTCTCTGGCAAAACCAGATCTTTAAGATCAGAGCCGGCCCAACACCACTTTAGGATAAAAGCGAACTCTGAGGCGACGCCTTTTTAAAACCAGGTTTTTATATCCACTGATAGGGTGTGCTCATAATTTTTGAGTTTTGGAAGTGAGTGAGTACATTGAGTGGCTTTCTAATCAAATTTCAAAACCAAGTTTTTATCTCTGTTCTTCCATTCTTTGCATGTGGATTAGTCCTATGGCTCCTCAAATTGGTTGCCTTGGCAAATATTAGTTCTTAAAGTGAGGCTTGGGGGTTAAGGCTTGCATTATGTGCACGTGGGTCTTGCCTTTTTTCCGAATCCTACGGTCCATGTTGCATTGGGTTTTGATGGGTTATGTAACACCCCTATTTTTCACTGGTTTGAAGGTTGATAATATATAAATGAGTTTATATTTTTATTTGAGGTTTAGAGTATGATTTTAAATAAAACAAGATCATATTCATACTCTACGTTATCGTAGAAAGTTGCGGTTAAATTTTGAGTTGAAAATTCAGACGAAACCCGGTCTGCGTTTTCACTTACAGTAAAATTTTACTGATCAGAAAACCTAATTTTGACTCGTGAACAAAACAGTCAGTTTTTAAATTAAATTTCCAATGACTTTGGTTATTTTAAAAATTTTCACTAAAAAGTGAAATAAAATATATTATTCGGACGAAATCTTAAATCAGGTGAACAACGGAGCTGAATACGGAATTACCTGGACTCGCGAAAGGATAAGGATCATGTTTTCTCAAGGACAACTCACCTAGGTGAGTCATGCTTGTGACTCACCAAGGTAATGATGAGTTAGAGAGGAATGGACAATTATGTCCCTTAACATTTAGTAAAATGACAATTTTATCCTTATGTGAAATTACTCTTCCATCCCTCAAATTTAACCAAGTTGGACAACTTTCTCTCTCACCTCTCCCACGCATAAAACCCCTACTCCAAGCCCTTCACCCTTTTCTTTCTTTACTTCATCCAAACTCTATATTTTCTCATTTCTCTCAAGAAGAACATAGGCCAAAATTGTGAAGGAGAAGCTTGAATCCTTGAGAATCTTCATCATCCAAGAGGTGAACTTCACTCACCTTGATCTATAGGCTTTAAGTTCTTCATATGCTTTCTTGATTTAAGGCCAAAAACACATGTTTCCAATTCTAGAGTTATAGATTCAAAAATCTCTAGAAAATGGTAGAAGAATCCTATGATCATGAAACCAATTTCTATAAACTCATCATGATATATGTGATGATCAACTAGAAGCATGTACCCAAAAAAATCTCCTTCTCTTTTAACCCAAGCTTGGCCGAACCCCCACCTAAATGGTTTAAGGGGTTTTGGTTCAATTTTTTTATTAAGGAGTATTGATTTTGTTTCTGCCATACTTAGGGAACATTGATCCAAGAGTTGGTAAAATTATAACATCCCTAGCCTAATTTAATTAAGAAGGGCCAAATCTATACTTAATGGGATCAATAAGTTTTTTTTAGCTTTAACTTAGTCTATGATTGTGTGATGAAGGATCTATAGAATAGTCGTAATTTGGTGATTCGTGAAGTACGCTCGGACCTCGTGAGTCAGTGATTCGGGAGTAGAGGGAAGCTTAGAGAGATCGGAGGGCATAAAGCCTTACTAGACTACAAGAGGTAAGAGGAGGTTGCCTAAGGGATTTCTCGATAACTATATGTTATCTGTGATTGGTCTGTATAATTTAAATTGAACTGCGTGGTGGGTGTTTAAATTAATTTCAGCTATTGTGTTATCCATTGATATTTATCTGTTTTGATTGATTAACTGTAGTTATGTGTTATGGTATGTTAATACATGATATAAACTGTATTATCTGCTATAGCGTGGATGTGTTAATTGTATTGATGCTGAATGTTGATTGAGAAGCCTGACAGTGATCGGTGCCCCATTAATGAACGAGATAAAAGCTTTAAAAAGTTTCATGAAGAACGACAAATATCTAACTGGGAAACATTGGAAAATCTTCAAGGATGTTAATTTTATGAAAGGGAATTTAAAATGAAGGGTTAGTAGACAAAATGGGAAATTTTTAGCTATTTTGGGTGAGAAAATTAATTGGAGGGAAAACCTACATTTCAACTTGGAACGTTTTTAAAACACTAAATGACGGTTAATTCTGAAAATATTTACAGTAGGTATTTTAAAAACAGCAGTTTTATTGAAATGGCGAGTCAGTTTCAAAATGATCCCCTTTTTAAGAACTATAACTTTGGGAAGAGACTTTCAGAGGAAAAGTAAATTTTATTGGTAATATAATAGTTTTAAAAATAAATTTCAAAGAAAAGGATTTTTTTTGTGAACAAGTTTTGTTCAACGGTGTTAAATCCAACAACTTGGATAAGTTGCAGGGATTTTGTTTTTCCGTAATTGTGTTTCACCGAAAAATGACGAAAACGTTGAAACGTGATCCTAGTAAGTGAGACGTCGGGATACTAGTGTTCTATGATAATGACACGTGGATCTGAGATCCGTGTTACGATATTGTGGATTTTGTGTCCTGTGGAGTTCATGTCCTTTATACGTTGTGATGAACGTTGTTAGAAGTGAATATAGTTTTCTATTACCACGAACCTAGGACTGGTGCATCGGTCTAGGGCTTTGTGATTGAGCACTCGGACGTTGTGTCCTGTGTTGACGATGAAAAATCTTAAAACGTTGTAATTCATGAATGGTCGAGAGCCTTTGGCATTCGATAAGGGAAGAATAAACAAAAAGAAAAGTGATAAGAAATGAAATGTTTTACATGCATTAATTGGCAGACATAGCCACGGTTAATCATGGTATCTTGGTGGTCAAGATATTCATGTTATATTGTATCAATGTGCCATGGTGGACAATGAAAGCCATATTGATGATCACTGTGCCTTGCGTAGGACAGTGTTGCTATGGTAATACGGTGTGTCTAATGTTGGGCAGCCGAGCTTGATAAGATTGATAAACACGAAGTTGGATCTCTGGAGCTTAAGTTACGAACTAGACGTTGGACATTGAAGTTTAATGCATGTTTATAAATGACAACGACTGTCGGGTATGAAACTCTTTGACCAACTACTTTTTTCTTCAATAAAACCTTGTATTGTCATGATTATATATGTCTATATGTTGTTTGGTGTGTTTTACATGTAGTTATCGTGTTTAAATCCATATATTGGTATCTCACTCTTGCATATTTCTGGTTGGTTCTTCCTTAGTGGCAAATGTTTGCATCTGAGTGTATATGGACCCGGAGATGCCTCTAGGGCTTTCCAGAGTTCGTTCCCGGATATTTGACTAGGCAAAGAATGATGGTGCCTGGGCGATAAACCCGGGGGCTCAGAGCATCATCTATACGAGCCCCATACGGGAGGTTACTGGCACGTTCGAGGGGGACCACAGTGACGTACACATACAGTAGAGTCAGTTGAGGTATCTTTGCTTCCGATTTGGCTCTTGCAACAGTATTTGGTTGACCACAAAGAGATGGGGATGCATCATCCCTTGGCACAGCCTTTACCAGCAGCGGTACTAGCACCACCTCCAGCGCCAGCTATCATGGATCCTGCATAGACAAGGTAGAGGAAGACCCCTAGGAGCTCATTGAGGTGGAGCTGGAGGACTATCCAGTCGATGCTGATGATAATGTTCCTGACGAGGGAGTGAGTACTACGGTATCTTCATCTGATACACTTCCTGATATTAGGGATGATTGCCATCATTAGTAGTTGACTAGCTGTAGGATGAGTCTAGTTTTGGAGCAGTGCATTCGTCCATTTATTCTGGCTACTGAGGGCCACGAGGTTTTGAGATGTGGTTCCATTCAAGCGCTATGGATATTATGCAGTTTACTTTCTCTACTTTGTACTGTTGAGAATGGCCTGTCGGTATAAAGGCCCTACGTATATCTAATGGTGATCTAGTACGTATGAAATATCTGATGCATATATTACTGTATATTGGATTATGTTAGTGGTATGGTAAAGTTAAAAGAAAATTTTTATCACTAAAGTTTGAAAGGAGTTAAATCTTTAGAAAATTTTATCTTCCGAAAGTAACTAACAAGTTTACTAAAGTTTTGTCTTCCACAATGGGTTACCATGTGATGTTCCAGAGGGGGTGTCACAGGTTACTTCGTATGAAATTTTCATGTTTATGATTACTTACTTTGTTTATTCTTCTTTGTTTTCTTTTTGTTATTGAAAATGGTTGCAGTGTGGTTTCTATACGATTTATATTGTGTTCTTATTTTTTAATAGTGCTGCAAGATTCAAGCTACTGTTAAGAAGCACTAATCAATAAATTTATGTCATTTTAATGGAACTTTATTCATTTAGATAACCCACAAGCTTATATTGAAGTTGGTGGTTCTCACTATAAATGTAACATCTCGTTGTCTTGAATAAGGTTTAAGACCTAAGTTAAGTATGTTTGAAGGTTGGATAATGTTCCTTATGTCTTGAGGAGGCTATGGTCCAAATTTGAGAAAATTTGGCCTTGGAACAAGCTCAGAAACGTGAAAGAACGGGTCTGATCAGCGTCCAACGCTTTGATGTTGGGTAACCCAACGCTCAAATGTTGACCATTGATGCTCGAGCGTGGGGTAGGTGCACGTCAAACCATGGAAAGGGGTACGTGTGGAGGTACACGTGTCAGCGCGCATGAACGGATGATAGGAGACGTGGCGACCAACGTGCCATTCTCAAGCTTGGAGAAGTCTCATGCTAGGGCGTGGGAACACTTAAGCGTGGAAGTCTGGCACGCTTGAGCATGCACTGTAAGACAACCAACACTTAAGTTTTCTTCTATATTTTGATGGGGACGAAAACTTGGTAAAAACTCAGTTTCTGAAAGCTAGAGAGAGGGGGAAGTTCTAGAGAGATGAAGCTTGGATTGAGAAATACTGAGGCATCAGATCATGATTCCAACTACACCATTGTGATCAAGGCTTCAAGTACTACAAGTTCCACCGATCAATTTCTGGATTCCTCGAAGGTAGGCTCGAATCTCTAACACGTCGATATGTCGACCCTAGTGCTCTTTGTCATCTTCGTGCTCTTCGTCTTCTTCGTGTCCTGAAGATGGTGGAGAGAGAGGGCGAGCTGGGAGCAGGTGGTGGTGGTGGTTGTGCACTCGTGGTGGCCGTTGTTGTGTTCATTGCATTCGTGAGATTGAGGGTCCAGGTTATTCTTTGGTATAGGAGCTTACTGGGATGAATCATCAGATGAGGAGGAAGGAACCTCAATTATCGAGGAAAATGGGCGTAGGATATAATTGTTGGCATATGTTGGGATCCTCAGACCCTACTAGTGGTTGAGTAACCGACAACACCGAACTTGCATTGGTGACTCTCGTGGAGTGGTACCAATCTAAGGTTTAGGCATTGTAGGTTTATCGCTGATAGGATAATCTATGATATTGTTGATTAGGGATGCATGCCTACATGTTGTGATTGATAACATATTTAAATGATGTCATATGTGATAACATGCTAAGTGAGATGCCCTAGTATGCCTAATGTGATAACACGACTATTTGATGTTTTGATATATCTAAAATGATGACCTGCTATCTGTTATGAAATATTGATATGCTTGTGAATGTTCTAATCTTGGTTGAATTTGGAGATGATTGGTGTGCTGTCTAATTGATAAAATAGTTGATAGCATCCGACTCGTAGAATAAGTTAATTTATCTAAGTTGAAGGTGGCTCTCACAATTGGAGAGTGACATCCTCGCAGTTGGAGGATTTGGATTCAAGACGTTAATCATGTCGTTGTTGAAATGTTGTTGAGGTGTTAGGTGCAAACGTTGGGTACGAACTAGTTGCTGATGGATACATAATCATGACATTTGCATTGTTGTGGTGAAAAGCTGTGTATACAGTTGCAACATTAGTTTGAGTGGTTGTCACACGAGATTGGTGTTTGAGGTCGATATTCTGGTGTGACTAAGATAGCTGAATTCACAGTTGAAGGGATGCAGGTGCTTTCTTGCAGTTGTAGAACTTATCGGATCTTATCACAGTTGGAAGGGCTCGGGGAGTAAGGGTGTTCACGGTTCAGTTTGGTTCAGGTTTGCATGAAAAAAACTTGAGCCAATCAAAATCAATTAGTTTCGTTCGGTTCGGATCTGCAAGTTTTTTTCAGGAAATCCAAACTAGGTTTGGTTCGGTTCGGACCCGAAAAAAATTAAAATATTAAATATATAAAAAAAACTACAATATATCACAAATTAAAAAATTTAAATGCACATATAAATATAAAAATACAGTAAATATAAAAAAAATATTAAAATATAGTAATCGATTCGGTTCCAAAATCCTATAATCCAAGAACTAAACCAATTATCATCGGGTTTGACTTGGTTTGGTTCGGTTCGGATCCGAACACCAAAAAAGTCTGAACCAATTTAATTGGTTCGGTTCAGATCTTCGGGTTCATCAAATTGATCTGAACCAATGAACACCCCTATTGGGGAGGCAATGCTCCTCGTAGATAGAGGAACCATAGTTGCATTGTCTCGGGAACTCACGAAGCGGTTACCTAAACTACCGACTCTAAGTCCTCGTAGTTGGAGGCGACATTCTGACTTTGGCGAATGGTCACTCTCACAGTTGAAGACTGGTTTGTCATTCCTCACAATTGGAGGTTGACCGTTGCTTTCACATTGCTAAGAATGCATGTTGTAGAATTGGTCAATCATGTAGACTCAGTTATGCATATAGAGTAGGAGGTGATCCCTAGTTGGTGTGGTTCCGGGGTTGACTATCGTGGTGATCTCGACAAATGGTCGAGCTTATTGGTTGTGCCTGTTAACGTGTTATATTCTATGTGATTTCCCTATGCATGATAGTTGTAGAGTTTCTTACCTCCTGTATGTGTTTTTCCTGCGTTTTCTTTACATGTGTCATTTGGGTCGTGATCCGAAGACGGAGGTACTGGTTGGCTTACGGGATTATTGAAGTAGTTGCTGTTGTATCTAGGTAGGATCCATCTTTCGCAACGGGGTTGACGTTGGTGCTTCTCGAGTAGATATGGAGACCTTGGTGATACCGTTGAGTCTCTTTTAGTGCTTGTACCAGCCAGTGGAGGTGTCTTCATATGAGTATGTTGCATTATGCCATGGCTTCCAGGCGTAACTCTAATGTGGTGTTTGAGTTAATATATGATTATATGTTTAAGTTTAAAGTAAATCTTTTCCAGCTGTGTTTCTATGGTATCAGAAAGACAAGGTTAATTTTTGGGAGCGTCACACTAGGTGGTATCAAAGCAGTTCAGTTCTAACCGAACAGTGAGTTAATGTTGTTGGGACTTGCCGAGTCTAGTTGAACACGCACAGGGTATTGACTATGTTTAGAAGTTAGGTAAAGTGTCTGATTCACGAGTTATCTATTGTTTCTAGGTTAAGAAGCAATTATAACTGTTTCAGTTATTATAATTGTTTCAGTTATTCATAAGATATCGGTATCTACATGATGATTGTGTTACACGTCTTATGAATGTGAGCAAATGGTTACTCTTACCAAGAACATATGGCTTGAAGGACCTGCAGTGAAGGAAGTGATGGGAATGCAGATGCTGGTGTTGAGATCAATGGACCTCCTAGGTGATAAACCTCAATTCTGTGCATTTTATAGGGGTAATTGGGTTCAATTTTGATACATTTGATGATTATTATTATTTTATATCACCCTTTTACTTAAGTTTTAATAGAATTGATGTTTAGAGGCAGCTTATTGAGCATTTGATAAAAGATGTAGGTTTTTGAGCAAAAAAAAAGAAAATAATGAAGTTCTGAGCTCGAAGCACGGCCGTGCCAGACATCAGCATGCCAGCGCAAACCTCTCAGCTCAACCATCCAAACATGGCCTTACAAAAATGACTTGAAGTGGACCTCTTAAGTTGAAGCATGGTTATGCCAAACATCAGCACGCCCTTGCCAAAGTGAAGTAAAGCCTGACTTAGATAAGAAAGGCCTGCCTTATTCCAGCACATCCTTAAATAGAGGAAGCACGGCCGAGCAGAAGTGGAGCACGCCCGTGCTGAAGACCGTGCACTATGATGCTGATTCTACGAAGTTGGTACACCCATGCAGAATTGAGCACGGCCTGACATGAAGGAAACACAACCTTGCTGAATAAAGAGCACGCCTGTGTTGGCGGCGCTGAAGACCAATTTTTTGGGGCTTTTTCTCCTATTTTCCTATATATAGAGGCCCTCTGTACCATTCTATCATACTATCATCTCTTGTAATATCTTTCTATAGTTTATAGCTTTTAGTAGTGTTTAGAATTCTAGAGTAGGATTTGCGCTTGGGGGTTAAGTTGGAGACATTTCTTCTTCTTAATTCTTTAAGATGCATTTCCCTTTGTTGAATTTGGTTTTATCTATCATTATGGGTAGCAAATTTCGCCACTAGAGTTGTGGTGGATCTTGTATTAGTAGAAACCATTTTTGCTATGTCTTAGCTTTAATTCGAATTCTATTTGGTTTCAAGGTTGCGATTTGAATAGTGTTATTCTATTGTTCTTCATCCCGTGCTAGGATTGCGCACCCTTTGCATGCTCTTAATCAATTGGTTGATCAACGGTCATACTGCAACTAATTGGTAGATATATAGGATAACTGGGGTTTAAATTATAGCATGATCAAACGTGATTTACTCCTTTCAGTTATTCAACCTCTTTCCCCTTTATGCTTTCTACTCATTTAAACTCTTTGTCTTGCAAACATTAGGTTTATCTAGGGAAAAGAAGTGGGATTGATATTCGAAAAGCAACTGCGAAATTGAATAGAACTAAGATTTGGGGGGTATCAAAAGTACAAGTGAAACCATGACTCTAGGCTCTTTTACTCTTGATTTATGAAACCTTTATTTCGCTTTCGCCATATCTTACCATTACGTACAGCTTAATATTATTATTATTTCGATTAGTCTAAATAGCATAAGGATTTCTCTATTCCAATACTCAGTTAGTCACTTGCATATTGCTCATTAATTCCTTGGGTACCATATCTGGACTTCCTTCCTATATTACATTTATGAAAGGGTACACTACCCTTTAGACATTAATTTTTCTTTTTGATTATATATCCCTATCCTTGTAATTATATTTTGACGGGGAATTTGAAAGAACCTTTAACAGGTTGCGGAGGCAAGCAAGAAAGGAAAACATCATGGTGGAAAGAATGACTTTGCCACTGCTAAGGTGACAGATAACATCACCAACCCTGCGGTGGATGCCAACAACTTTGAGATAAAGCCTGCCTTTCTCTATGGTCCAAAACTCTGGACTATTTGGGGGGTTACTTACTGAAGACCCCAACTGCCATCTGAAGAAGATATTAAGGATCACAAATCTAATCAAGTACAACGGAGCTTCAACATATACGATCAGAATCAGACTGTTCCTATTCTCTTTGTCCGACAAGGCGAGTCAGTAGCTGTCCTTTTTGCCATCTGGTTCTATCACTACTTGGGATCAGTTGACTCGCCAATTTTTGGCTAGGTACTTTCCACCTTCTAAATCTGCTAAATTTAAAGCTAATATTTCGAACTTTGTGCAATATAACCAAGAATCTCTATATGAGGTATGGGATCGATATTAGGATTCAATCAGAAGGTGTCCATATCATGGTTTCACAGTCCCTATCCTTATGCAGATGTTCTATAATGGACTTTCTCAGAAAAACAGGTCCAGTATAGACACTGCTCATGGGGGCTCAATTTTGAAGAACACACCCGAAGAAACTCAAGCCTTAATCCAAGAGATGGCAGCCAATCACTAATAGTGGTCGCTCAGAGACAGACATGTCATCAAGAAGCCAATTGGTGTATATGAGGTAGATGCCACAAGACAATGGAATCCAAGATGGATGCTCTTACAAAGCAAATAGAGACATTGATGCAAGCACAAGCACAAATCTTGACTCTTACAATCCTGGTTGGAGGGGCCGTCAAAATTTCTCTTGGGGAGGTCAGCAGAATGGTCAAGATTCAAATCCAAATGTCTATAGACCACCCCACTTGTAGAACCAAGGTACAAGACCTGAGAACAGGAAGCTCGATTCTCACGAACAGCTGACAGATTTCATGGAAAAGACTGATAGCAGATTCCAGGCCTTTTAAACACAGATATTAGCCATTGCTACATTAATGTCTCAAAGGCCTCAAGGAACATTACCTACCCAGACAGAGCCTAGTCCAAGGGAGCACGTCAATACAATCTCTCTTCAGAATGATGAAAAAGAAGACCCTGCACCCATGGAATAAGATGCTCCTGTTGATGAAAACAAGTCTGAAGACAAGCACAGCCGTGCAACATGGCCTATGAGCAGAAATAGGTAATAGTCACCAATGAATTAGAAAAGGTACAAAAGCCTCTACCACCACTTTTGGAATATGGGGATAAAAACAAGCAATTTGAAAAAAAAAAAATTAGAAATACATTTGAGATTGCATGTTGATACCCTCATTGACAAAGCCATTACCCAATTACCCAAGGACGCACATTTTTTAAAGGGGTATGGGGTGGTTCAAATTAATGAAGAATGCTCTGCGGTTATTTTAAATAAACTGCCACCTAAAATAAAAGATCCAGGGAATTTTACTGTTCCCTGTTCAATTGGTAATTTTCACCTTGAGAAAGCATTATGTGATTTGGGTGCCAGTATAAATTTAATGTTTTTTCCTGTGTCAAGAAGGATTGGTTTGCAGAACCTCAAAGCACCAAGATCGCATTACAGTTAGCTGACAGATCCATCACCCACCCTCGTGGAATAATAGAAGATATGCTAGTAAGGGTAGAAAAGTTCACATTCCCAATGGACTTTGTAATCTTGGACATGAAGGAGGATGAGGAAATCCCTATCATCTTGGGGCAACCCTTCCTAGCTAATAGCAATGCAAACATTAAGGTCAAGCAAGGCACATTAACCTTAAGGCGTGGAGATGAATAAACTGTTTTCAAAGTCTCCCCAAGACCACCATGATCAGTGCTGTAAACAGGTCATCGGGCTCGTGACGTAAAACAAGCACTGAGCAGGAGGCAACATGTGGTTCATTGTTTTCTGGTATGTATGGAAGCAAGGCCATATATATTTCAATAAGGCCATGCTTATTTAAGCAAGGCCATACATATTCTGGAGAAAAAAAAAAGGTGGGTCAGTACTTCTCTTCTCCTTCTCTCCACTTGTATTTCATGATAACTTTGTTGCATTGAGGACACTACAAATGTTAAGTGTGGGAAGGAAAAATGTATATTTTCATGATATTGCTATCTGGCTTAATTCTTTTAGGATGAAAATTAAGAAAACCCTTTTACAAATTTGTTTTTGATGAATTTATTTGATAGTCTCATAAGTTTATTTGAAAATGTTTGTCTTTTGAAAACTGGAAATTAGAAGAAAATTCCTTGTTTGATAATTTTTCATTAGACTTAACTTCTAAATGTGAGACTTGGGCTTTTATAGGGGTTAAGCTATATTGCTAAATTTATTTGATATTAATCTCTTTTCTTTGAAGAGTGTGATTTCTCATGTGATTATGTTCTAGAACTTGTCCTGAGACCATTTTAAGGCCAATTTGACTTATGTGCATGTGGAAATCTGGTTGGGGCACTCTTAGGTATTTTCTGGCCTGCATTACTTCGCTAAACACTTCCCCTAGTTGCCCAATTTGAGCCTTTATAAAAAATTATATTTTCTTTGGTCCCTATTCTAAAAATTGAAAATTGCTTTTGGTGACCTCTTAGAAGTATAATGGAGCAATAATAGGAAAGTATTGTTGTGAATCACCTTCCAAAAATAAAAGTGTTTGAAATAGGCTGGCAATTATAGAAAAAGGCTTCTCTCTCTCTCTATTCAAAAAGAAAAAGAATAAAAATGGTGAAAATAAAGTTAGAGAAGAAGCAAGAAAAAGAATAGAAAAAGAAAACACATGGCAAAGGAAGGGAAGGAAAGGAAAGTTTGACGAAAAAGTAGTAAGTTCTTGAAAAATTTGTGAAAAAGTGCCATTGCACTTTATGCTCTTTTATGCTTCAAGAGGTTATTATTTTGTTTTTGTTGACTTAGCCCTTTGATTATCCCTTTTCTTTCTCTATCACACATGACATCAAAGCCTTGGCCCCATTTCAACTCGTGAAAGACCCCTTCCTTCTTCTGCATGCATATGAATCATATTGTGGAGATTTTGTCAATAGACTAATGTGTTTATTTTGAGAATCATGAGTGCTTTATATCTTTGCCCAAAACACTAAGTGATTGTGAGTGGAGTGACCTATGGTCTTTTGGAAAGTTTGATTTCAAGGAATTTAAAGTTTCTAATTGGGTAATCTTTTCACTCCTTTTGGAAAATATATTTGTTTGACTATCCTCGTAATTCTGAAAATTCTGCTTGTTTTGGGTTCCCCTTATTTAAATCTGAAAATTATTTTGAAAAATCTTTTAAGCTTGATAATTGCTTGAGGACAAGCAATACTCAAGTGTGGGAAGTTTGATATACCTCAATTCTGTGCATTTTATAGGGGGTAATTGGGTTAAATTTTGATACGATTAATGATGATTATTATTGTATTTCACCCTTTTACTTAAGTTTTGATAGAATTGATGTTTAGAGGCAGCTTGATGAGCATTTGATAAAAGATGGAGGTTTTTGAGCTAAAAAGAAGAAAATAATGAAGTTCTGAGCTTAAAGCACGGCCATGTCAGACAGCAGCATGCCCATGCAAGCCTCTCATCTCAACCATCCAAACATGGCCTTACAAAAATGACTTAAAGCTGACCTCTGAAGATGAAGCACGACCGTGCCAGACACCAACACGCTCGTGCCAAAGTGTAGCAAGGCCTGACTTAGAAAAGAAAGGCCTGACTTATTCCAGCACGCCCTTACATAGAGGAAGCACGGCCGTGCAGAAGTGGAGCACGCCCGTGCTGAAGCCTTTGCACTATGACGCCGACTCTACGAAGTTGGTACACCCTTGCAGAATTGAGCACCACCAGACATGAAGGAAGCACCATCGTACTGAATAAAGAGCACGCCCGTGCTGGCGGCGCTGAAGACCTAATTTTGGGGCTTTTTCTCATATTTTCCTATATATAGAGACCCTCTCTACCATTCTATCACACTATCATCTCTTGTAATATCTTTATATAGTTTATAGCTTTTATTAGTGTTTAGAATTCTAGAGTAGGATTTGCGCTTGGGGGTTAAGCTGGAGACACTTCTTCTTCTTAATTCTTCAGGATGTGTTTCGCATTGTTGAATTTGGTTTTATCGATCATTATGGGTAGCTAATTTCACCACCAAAGTTGTGGTAGATCTGGTATTAGTAGAAACCTTTGTTGCTATGTTTTAGCTTTAATTCGAATTCTATTTGGTTTCAAAGTTGCGATTTGAATAGTGTTATTCTATTGTTCTTCATCTCGTGCTAGGAATGCGCACCCTTTGCGTGCTCTTAATCAATTGGTTGATCAGTGGCCATACTGCAATTAATTGGTAGATCTAAAGGATAACCGGGGTTTAAATTATAACATGATCAAACGTAATTTACTCCTTTCAATCATTCAACCTCTTTGCTCTTTATGCTTTCTAATCATTTAACCTCTTTGTTTGACAAACATTGGGTTCATCTAGGGAAACGAAGTGGGATTGATATTTGAAAAGCAACTGCGAAATTGAATAGAACTAGGATTTGGGAGGTATCAAAAGTACAAGTGAAACCACGACTCTAGACTCTTTTACTCTTGATTTCTCAAACCTTTATTTCTATTTTTCTATATTTTACCATTGTTAACATCTTAATATTATTATTATTTCCATTAGTCTAAATAGCATAAGGATTTCTCTATTACAGTACTCACTTAGTCACTTGCATATTGCTCATGAATCCCTTGGGTACGATATCTGAACTTCCATCCTATATCACTTTTGCGACAGGGTACACTGCCCTTTAGTGTGTTCACAATGCAACACTAGCACTGGAGGAGGAGGAGATCGGAAGGTCACCTACGCATCTTTCATGCTAGTTGGAGGAGCAGAATCCTGGTGGAAGAATCGACAGAAGATGCTGGAGGAAGATGGAAGGGTAATCACATGGGAGCTGTTCAGGATGTGCATTCTAGAGAAGTATTTTCCTGAAACCCTTAGGCACAAGAAGGAAAAGGAATTCCTTAGCCTGAACCAAGAGAACCTGTCAATGGGTGAGTATGCAATGAAGTTTGAGTCTTTGCTCAAATTCTCCAAGTTTTATCAAGTGCGTCCGGATGAGAACTGGATATGCAAAAGGTTTGAGGATGGATTGAGGCATAAGTTACTGAGCAGCGCTACCTTTGGGAGTTTCCAGGTTTCCAGAAATGCTTGAGAGATGTACTACTCTGGAAAACCTTAACAAGAGGATAGAAGCCCGTCAGCAGAAGAAGAATAAGGGGCCGATAAGGAAAAACCAAAGGAATGGAGAAGAGAAACCTCAATAAGAGCAGAAACCTTATGATCATCCTAGACCACAAGCTGTGGTAGCTGGAGAAGAAGGATGGAGGAGGTTCAGAAGTTTCAGATGTGGCAGAACACATTTGATCAGGGACTGTCGAGCAAGAGATTCTGTCGGTTTTCGGTGTGGAAAGTTGTGATACATATATAGCTCGTGATTATAGACAAGGGACAGCAACGAGACCTAATGCTGGTGAAGAACAAGAAGCGAGAGCTGAGAGACCTCAAGCAGTGGCATGTGTGTTTGCGCTACAAGGATCTGGGATGTCTCAACCATGAGCAAAAGCTATAAGCTCGACTATTGGAAATAGTCAGTAACGTACTTTTCAGGATAATCTTCTTTTGTTTTGATGTAATGTAAGGAGCAGTAGTTTTTGGAATGTTAAGTTAAATGGTTATATCGTCATATGTATATATATAAACATGATGTAACACCTACATGTTTTCAACAGTTTTTCGTAAAGTATGCTTGCTTAAATCTTAGATGAAGTTTAGTGCAAGCTATGCACCTATTTGCTGCCGGATTTCGATGACGAAATTATTTTTAAAGGAGGTGGTAATGTAACACCTCATTTTATTGAATAAGGTTTAAGACCTAATTAAGTATGTTTTAAAGTTGGACAAAAATCCTTATGTCTTGAGGAAGCTATGGTCCAAGTTTGAGGGAATTTGGCCTTGGAACGAGCTCAAAAAGTGAAGAAACGTAAAAGAACGGGTTTGATCAGCGTCTAACGCTTTGATGTTGAGTAACCCAACGTCAAACGTTGAATGTTGACGCTTGAGCATGGGGTAGGTGCACGTCAAAGTGTGGAAAGGGGTACATGTGGAGGTACATGTGTCAGCGCGCATGCATGAACGCATGGCAGGAGACGTGGTGGCCAGCACGCCAACCTCAAGCGTGGAGAAGTCCCACGCTATGGCGTGGGAACGCTTAAGTGTGGAAGTCTGCCACGCTTGAGCGTGCACTATCAGACAGCCAAGACTTAAGTTTCTTCTTCATTTTGTTGGGGACGAAAACTTGGTAAAAACTAAGTTTCTAAAAGCTAGAGAGAGAGAGAGAGAAGTTCTAGAGAGAGAAAGCTGAAGGAACCTGTTTGAAACACAAGAAGGGGGGTTGAATTGTGTGTCTTACATTTTTAAATATTTTTGCAAGCAGATATACTAGTTTTCACAAAGGTTGGACGTTAAAACGATAACGGACAGAAGGAGTGTTTTCAAACCCCAGTTTGGACGGTTACTCTGAAGAATTAAGATAAAGAAACAAGCGCGATAATAAAGCAATTCAATCCCAAGGAGTTAGTTAGAAAATAAGCTAAAGCGAAGGCAAGGGAAAGAAAAGGAACACAATGATGTTATCCTGGTTCACTCTTCACCAAAAGCTGTATCCAGTCCTCTCTACTTGAGAGCTTTCTCCACTATAACAAAAACCCTTTGTTACAAGTATTCAACACCTCTTCAGGCAAATATTCTATACCTCTTCAGGCTCACTAAGTATTCTTTCTACACAAGCCTCTTTAGGCTCACCCAACTAGGTTTTGAAAAAGATTTTGTTCTACTAACTCACTTAGTGGGAGAGTTTGAAACTAAAGTTTACAACTCTTGAACAATACTCTACACAGAGAGTGATATGAAAAAATGAGAGCAGAGTAAGGTTTGCGAGCTTTGATATTTTTCTCTTGATTGCTTGCTGTCTTGTGTGCTTGACTGTTTTTCAATTATGATTCAGTTGTGCATCACTTCGCTTGTGTCTCTATCTTGTGTCTTCAAGAAGAGAGATATTTCTAGCAGACTTGATTTGATCATCTTTTAGTCTTCAACGGTTGGAAAAGAGTCCGTTCTGATTGAGCATTAAATGCGTTAATCCGTTGAGTCTGATAACTTGTTGAAGCTTCTGATCAGCAAAGTAGACTATCAGGTTTGATAGCTTAAAGAGGTGCTGACATCTTTTCCTTGTACTCGAAAGTTGCCTTTTGTCTTTCCTTTTGGAGAAGGTCAAATCCTTTTTGTGTCAGGGACAGTTTGGCTTTCTCATTCGATGGTACAGAGATTTCAAGGAATGTTTGTCTAAAGGATATGAGCTTTTTACACAAAGAGTAACAAATATAAAAGCTTTACATATGTATTCCCGCTAAAACAAATAAAGCCCGTTGGACTGTAAAGTTTATAACATAATAAAAAGTGTCTTTGGACACAAGATTCTATCGTCGGGACCTAGCAAGAGCTAATTTAGTTTGGAGTATGGACGAGCAAAAGTCTTTGGACTTAGATAATCTTTGACTTATATATTTTATCCTGCACACTTAAGATAGATTGTTAGTCCAAAAGCTAAACTTTGTTCTTCTGAAATTAGTCCTTTGCTAACATCAAAACTTACGGGATTAGTGGACCATAACCACTTTGGTTCTAACAAAAGCTTGGGCTGAGAAAGATCATGGCATCGGATCATGATTCAAACTATACCACTGTGATCAAGGCTTCGAGTGCTACAAGTTCCACCGATCAGTTTCTCGATTCCTCGAAGGTAAGCTCGAATCTCTAACAGGTCGATATGTCGACCCTAGTATTCTTCGTGGTCTTCAAGTTTTTCCTCAAATATTTCTTGGTTTTGAGTTGCCCTATGGTTAACAATAAGGTGCATGTTGTTCCCGTGGTTAGGGCAAAGTTTGAGGACGTGGACATGTTGTCTGCTATGAAATATTGATATGCTTGTGAATGTTCTGATCTTGGTTGAAGTTGGAGATGATTTGTGCGCTATTAAATTGATAAAATAGTTTATAATATCTGACTTGTAGAATAAGTTAAGTAGATTTAAGTTGAAGGTGACTTTCACAGTTGGAGAGTGACATCCTCGCATTTGAAGGATGTGGACCTTTAAGACGTTAATCATGTCGCTGTTGAAATGTTGCTGAGGTGTTAGGTGCATACCTTGAGTACGAACTAGTTGGTGATGGATGCATAATCATAGCATTTGCATTGTCGTGTTGAAAAGCCGTGTGTACAACTGCAACATTAGTTTGAGTGGTTGTCACATGAAGTTGGTGTTCGAGGTGCACATTCCGGTGCTACCAAGATAGCTGAACTCACAATTGGAAGGATGCATATGCTTTCTCGCAGTTGGAGAACTTCTCGGGTCTTCTCAAAGTTGGAAGGGCTCGGGCAGTAGGGGTGTTCACGGATCGGTTTGGTTCAGATTTGCATGAAAAAAAATCCAAACCAATTAAAATCAATTGGTTCGGTTCAGTTCGAATCTGCAAGTTTTTTTCTAAAAAATCCGAACCAACCAAACTATTCAAGAACGGGTAATCGGACCCAAAAAATTTTAAAGTATTAAATATATAAAAAAAATTAAAATATATTAAAAATTAAAAAAATTAAATATACATATAAATATAAAAATACAGTAAATATTAAAATATAGTAAATACTGAAATATACATATATAAAAATATAGTAATCGGTTCGGATCTAAAATCCTTGAATCTGAGAACCGAACCAATTATCATCGGGTTTGGTTTCATTCGGTTCGGATCGAATCGGATCGGATCCGAACACCAAAAAATCTGAACCAATTTAATTAGTTTGGTTTGAATCTTCGGGTTCATCGGATCGATCCAAACCAATGAACACCCCTATCGAGGAGGCAGTGCTCCTCGCAGTTGGAGGAATCACTGTTGCACTGTCTTAGGAACTCAGGAAGAGGTTACCTGAAGTACGGACTCGAAGTTGTCGCAATGGGAGGTGTAGCACCCCCTCAGTGTCACATTTTGTATCCCAATTTTATTTTTCAGTTAATTAAAGTTTTTTCGAAAATAATCAATAGAGTAGTTGCGAAAATCTAATACCAAAGGAAAACTTTAACAACCAGATGAAAACAAATTGAAACTCATCATCTATAAAAGTAATTCAACTTCGCCATAAGGCGTACATCTTTTCAATCTCTTAATACACAACGTACTTAGTCATAGTCTAAAGACCTAACTTAAATATCAAGAATCCTAAGAGCTGGTCTGATAAAAAGAACTCTAAGGACAAGAGAACATACTACCTAGCATACATCGTACAAATGAAACTGGGCCTCGTCGTCAACAATCCACACATCTTTGTCGTCGACATCGATATCAAGAAACTCAAGCTACAGGGTCTCGAAGTGATCCAGAGGACCATTGGGAAGCATCTGTACACGTATCCAAAAATAGAATAGGGTGTCCAACATATACATGGCAAGGGTGAGATACTCGTTAACAAGTTTATCGTAATAGCCACACAAGTAAAACAAAATACAATTAATACATCAGTATACAACACAGTCATGCTATGGAATATCAACATTCAACATAATATCACAACAAGATAATCTCATTCTGTGGGATTACACCCATTCATCAAGATAAGTTAAAAGAATGCATGAGACTTTAATTAACTTTCTAGTTCATGTTCTCCGAAGATTCCTAACTTCCCTTCATTGAGTGATAGGCCGTGAATAATCCCATAACACAATTGTTCTCATGAGTCGGCCTCTCAAATTTAGGTCCGAACTCCAGTTGTTCAAGGGTATCACGTCACAACCATATCATGAATAGTCCAGTCTCTGATCGAGTTCATTCGTGATGCCTCGGCCTCTTGTGGAATCCCAAACACAAGATGCCCATATAGACCTAGTGATCTTAACTGGCTCATATTCTCAACCACTTGGATTGTAGCTCGTTTCTATGGCACGTCGGCCAACTCATGTATGTACACATGGTTTTTCTGTTTTTTTTTTCGTTCGTTCATTTTTGTCAAGGCACATGACCCACAGCTCTTTTTAAAGGACATTTAACCCATTCATTCAAAATACAGGACACGTAGTCCAAGTACTCAATCCACGAAGTACTAGGCCGACATCGAGGACACTAGATTCACATATAGGACACTAAGTCCGTTCATTTCAAAACACAGGACACGCAGTCCGGGTGCTCAATCCACGAAGTACTAGGCCGATGTCGCCGACACTAGGCTCGCATATAGGACACTAAGTCCGTTCGTTTCAAAACACAGGACAAGCAGTCCGGGTGCTCAATTCACAGAACTCTAGCCCGACGTCTCGGTCACTAGGTTCACGTATTTCACAATGTGAAGGGGTAATCACCAGTTTCATCAAAATTTCGTTTTCGTTGATCAAATCTTGAAAACAAAACTCAAGAATCTCTTTGATATAAACCAAAAATCATTTTCACTCTAAAAGTTATTTCCACAAAATCTTTTCTTTGCAAAGCTATTTCTGAAAGCTTAAATCCTCAAGATTCATTTTCAAAAGGAGTCTGACTTGAAAATCCTTTTATAAAGGTTCCATCATTTAAAATATTTTTTTAAATATTTTCATTGGAGCAAACTTTTTTTTTAAAAGACTTTTTCTCTTGGAAAGGTCAAATACTTGGAGATGGTTCTTCCTGTGACAAAACTAAAATATTTTTCAAGGCTTTCTTTAAGTAAAACATGTTTAGAAAATAATGATAAAGCAACATTTCACTATTTTTCTCACCAACTCTCAACTTCCTAAGTCTTATTCGAAATTCCTTTTGGGTTCTTAACTTAGTGGCTTTTTAGTAAAATTGGTCATTATACCATTTAACTTAAAAGCTTTTCATCTCTCAAACCAAAACATCTTTAAATCTTTGACTAAGACTTTTAAGTAGCTTAATCTTCATTGTCAAGCTATAGCCGATGCTATGCTTTCAACCAATCCAATCAAAGAAATCACAATGAACGATATACATATATATCCATCAAATCTTAAAATCAATATCATACATATATCTCATTCAAGTTAAAAACGCCACAATTCATGTTTAAATATCCAATCACATATTCACCAAATAAATCAAGCATAAACATCACATAATACATTCACAAGAGAATCATCAACATCACTCCAAATAACATACATAATCACCGTCGTCTAACAAACAATCTTATGTGGCCATCAAACTCATTGGAGATATTCTCCCCTTACCTCTTGAAGTCAAGTAAGGTTCTTTTCTTTGTTCTTTCAACACTTCCTTCTACTCCACAAATCACCAACTCAAGCAATCAAGATAATTAAGCTACCAAGTGGTGTTCACGGTCTTTGGTCTGAATGATCCTCCGAAGCTCAGCATACTCCACGAATCACCAAACTACAACTACTCAACAAGTCCTTCACCAAACAACATAGTACAAGTTAATCTTTGGAAAAAAAAACTTGCTAATCCATCATGATGTAGGTTCGGCCTTCACTAATTAATTAGGCTAGGGATGTTAAAATTTTACTAACTCTTGGATAAATGATCCTTAAGTATGATAAAGACATAACCAATACTCATTTGTCAAAAATTTGAACCAAAACTCATTCAATCAAATAGGTGAAGGTTCATCTATGCTTGGGAAAAATAGGGAGGAAATTTCTTTTGAGTTCATGCTTCTAGATGATCATTATATACATCATGGTGAGTTGATAGAAATTGGTTTCATGATCATAGGATTTTTCTACACTTTTCTAGAGATTTTTGAACATAAAACCCTAGAATTGAAACATATGATTGTGGCTTTGAATCAAGAAAGTATATGAAGAATATAAGGCTTATGGATCAAGGATAGTAAAGTTCACCTCTTGGATGATGAAGATTTACAAAGACTCCAACACTTCCTTCACAAATTTGGCTAAGGTTCACTTTGAGAAAATGAGAGATTGGATGAAGTTGTGAGAAAAAGGGTGGATGGCTTGGTGAGGAGGCCTTTTATGCGTGGGATAGGGAAGGGAAAAAATGTCCAACTTTGTTTATTTTAGGGACATTAGGGTAAATTCACTTAGGGACAAAATTGTCATTTATACAAAAAACTAAGAATATAAACGTCATTTCATCTCTAACGTCATAAATATCTAGATATTTTTCTAAAGGCAATGATGATGAATGGTGAGTCACGGGACCAAAAATGTATTTTCATAAATTTTCAGGGGCAAAAGTGTCATTTCGCCTAGGGGAAAAATTAGAATTTCACCAAAGGTTTAAGGACATAATTGTCCTACTGCCACTAACTCATCATTACCTTGGTGAGCCACATGGATGACTCAAATAGGTGAGTTGTCCTTGAGGGGACTTCATGTTTATCCGTTAGCAGATCCCGAAAATCCCGTATTCAGTTCCGTTGTTCATCCGATTTAGGTTTTACGCTCGAATAAAGTGTAATAACTTATTTATTTTGAAAATTTTCAAAATAACCAATACCATTGGAAATGAGATATAAAACATAACTGTTTCGCTTACGAGTCAAAATTAGGTTATCTTACTGTCAGTGAAAACGCAAACTGGGTTCCGTCTGAATTTTCAACGCAAAATTTAATCATAACTCTCTACGATAATGTAGAGTTTAAATATGACTTTGGTTTATCCAAAATCATTTTCGAGATCTTGGATAAAATATAATTTTATTTATATAAATTACCGACCTTAGAAAGCAGCGAAAATCGGGGTGTTACAAGAGGCGACATTCCTACTTTGGCGAATGACCACTCTCACAGTTGGAGACTAGTTTGTCATTTCTCACAGTTGGAGGTTGACCATTGCATTCCCATTGCTAAGAATGCATGTTGTAGACACTATAAGAAAACCCGGTTATACCGATGGCTTGTTACCGACGGCCGTAACGGCGTCGGTAATTCATGAATTTCCGACTGTTTAGGCCGTCAGAAAAAGTTAAATTTGTTTATCGACGACTATATCCGTTGGTAAATTTACCGAGGACTAGGCCGTCGGTAGTTTTTGGCGCAAATGTTCCTGCTCAATTACCGACGGCCTAGGCTAGGCCGTCGGTAACTTTATCGACAGTTTAATTCGTTAGTAAATTGAAATGTGACTGTTAGTTTACCGACAGCTTAGGCCGTCGGTAAGGGTTTTTACCTTACCGACGGCCGACCTAGGCCGTCGGTAACCAAATTTTACTGTTAGTTTATCGGTGGCTTAAGGGGCCCGTCGGTAACCAAATGTGACCGTTAGTTTACCGACGGCACCATCGGTAAGGGTATTTTGCCGTTGGTAAGGGCATTTTCATCTGGCCGCCGGTAAACCTCCACTTACACCAGGCCCATGCCTTCTCCCTCTCATTTCTCTCCCCCTTCCCCTCCATTCCCATTCCGCGTTTTCTCCTCCGCCGTCACAGCCACCAGCCACCGCCACCATCTCCTCTCCTCTGTATCTTCTCTCCTCGTCGCACCACCACCTCGCCGCACCACCATTGCGCCTGCCACCACCACCAACTGCCAGTAACACCCCTTGCCAGCATCACCTCGCCACTGTTTGCTATCTCCACGTCTGGTCAGTCATTTCAAAATCCCCCATTGGATTGTATTGTTTTTCTTTGCATTACTGTATTATTGTTGAACATGTATTATGTTGCTGAAATTGTAGTTGCTGAACATGTATTATGTTGTTGAAATTGTAGTGTCAAACTATGTATTGCTAGTAAAATTATATATTCTGTTGTGTAGGACTTAGGTTGAATTGAGGTTTAGGTTTTTTTTTTTTTTTTGTTCTAATTCCCTAATTTTATTTTAAATTATATTCATGATGTTTTAATTTGCATGTTTGTAGTGATAATATAGGGCTTAATTTCACTTGTGAATTTTTTAGAATAAATTACATGTTTAATTATATAAGATTTAAAAAATAAAAGATGTCACCATATAATACTTTTTTTTAGTTTAAGTTAGAAACATCGACCCAAGGACCTAGCCAAGTAAAATCAAATAAATAAATAAAGTAAAATCAATAAATAAATATAATAAATAATACGATAATATAAATAAAATTAATTAAGATAAATTGATTGTTCTTAACACTTATAACAAGCCACATAAAACTAATGCATAAATAGTAAAATAAAATACTAATGCATAGAATATCAAAATATCTTACCACTTGTATTTGTGTGAAACCTCATAAGAGTTATAATTAAATAATAAATTATAAAAATAATTATCTTAAGTTAGAAACCTGGACATGAAAAAAATGTCGGGACGGTGATGGTGGGGTCATGGCAAATTGCAGATGGTTCGGTAGAGGATAGTGCGATGTGGCAAAACTAATTAGTGAATAAAATTTAATCGATTAAAAATTTAAATAAGGTAGAAATAATAAATAATATTTGATTAATTGAATAAAGAGGTTAAATATTTGAAATTAAAATTAAATTACAACAATGATTAAATAACAAAATAGGTTAATAAAATAAATAAGTCCGCAACAAGGAATACAGTACCAATTTTTCTTATCACTTAAAATAGGTGTTAAGGCTCATAAGACTTAGAATAGTTACTTGTTGGTTTATTTGCAACTTTTGATCTGTCCCTATGCACTTTAACCTATGAACTTGAATTTCAAGTAAAATTATCTCATAGAGGTTAAAGTTTTATTTTCTAGACAAGTTATTAATACTGAAGGAAAACCTTAGCTTCCCGTTTGAGGTTCAATATTATTGAGCAGACGTGTAATCACATAGAGATGCCGCTCATTGTATTGAACCTTGAATTGTCCAAGGAGGACAGTTTGGGAGAAAAAATTCTTCACTTGTGTAATAGTAATATTGCTTATTTCTAATGTTTTATATTTGACGAAATATCGGTCCAATACATTTTCTTTTGTTCTCTGGGTGCAAACTTGACCGCAGTATTGCGATCAACTATTGTACTTAGAGACCAATGGGAAATGCTGTCGAAATTTCACCAAATATAAGGCATATGAATTAGGTAATAAATATTAATACTAAGATCAGGTGTTGAAAAAGTTTCTTCTCGAATAGGATAGGGCCATACCAAATAAAGAAAGTGAATGTGGATATATCTAAGTTGGCGTGTTGTCCAAATATAATGGTTTTGCATTCTTTTAACATGCAGAAGATGGATTTTTATCCTTCAAATCGTAGTTGGATGCATGATAGGGTATATCCGGGAAGAAGGGCTCTGAAACGATCCTTTATAGATGGGGTTAAAGAATTTGTTGCTCAAGCGAAGCGACAACAACGTTTCATCGATGATGGGGGAATTAGATGTCTGTGCCTTAAATGTCAATGTCGACGGATTAAGAGCGGTGATGAAGTGAAAACAAACTTGTATAAAGTTGGGTTTAAGGATAATTACTGGATTTGGACTGATCATGGTGAAGAAGTGCCAAATGTTGATTTAGGGGTTGATGAGAATTGCACGGGTGGCTCAAGCAGTTGCGCAGATATGGAATACGGGGATCAATTTGCGTCAATGCAGGACATGGTGGGTGATGCTCTCGGAGTGAATGAGGTGAATGATTACGATAACACTGAAGAACTGTCGAATGAGGAAGCACAAAGATTGTTTAATCTTTTGATTGAGACAAATAAATCATTGTATCAAGGCGCCTCAGATTCGATGTGCGTTAGACTGTTAGCTTGCAAGTCTAATTGGAATGTTACAGACGAGTGTTTGGATTATTTTTCCCAAATGCTTTTGGACGCGACGCCTGTAAAAGACGGTTTACCCAAAAATTATTATGAAGCGAAGAGGTTAGTATCGAAGTTGGGACTATAGACTAAGAAGATTGACTGTTGTGTGAATGGGTGCATACTTTTTTACGATAATGAATTCGGCAAAAATGACGGTGCGCTGCTTGAATGTAGATTTTGTCAAGCGTTGAGGTATTGTCCTCACAAGACTGGGACAAGTAAGAACAAACCAGTTTCTGTTAAGGCAATTGTGAACACTTATTTTTGTCCGGTTAAAAAATAAAAATAAAAATAAAGAATAAAAATAAAAAATCAACAGTAGTTTGGATCAGAGAGAGTCATAAGCAGGTCCGCTGGGCCTTGGGTTAAAGATGGATGAACAATAATTATGATAAGAAAAATAAAATAAATAAGAAATAATAATGTTATGATTCTCATCAAATTGATTTAGTATGATAAGTTTTTCCTTTTTAAAAAAATGAAATTAATTCCATAAATCCACTAATGATAGGTTTTCAAAATAAAATTAGATGATTGATTCTGATTTCAATTAAATTGATTCTGATCTAAATGATTGATTAACTCCATAATTATAAAGATTTGAATGGTAATTAAATAATTGATCTCGATTTGAGTAATTTAATTGTGATTGATAGTGAAATAAATTTTCTTAACCTAATGGCTAGCTATAAAGAGGATAAAAAACTCTCAAAATAAGGGGCTTTTTTTTTCTGCTTCGGCCTCTCTCTGTCCCCGTGTAACCAATTCTTCTCCACCATACAATAGCCTCCATCAGCCACTCTCCTGACCACCACCACCACCGTACACAGGGTCCCCAAAACCACCACAAGCAGTCTCCTTGACCTTGCCGTCACACCCCCATCTTCCGCCTATCACCATCACAGAGCACCTACAGCAGCACAGCAGAAGCTTACCCACCACGTGCAGCAACTCTCCACCACCGCGGAGCAGCCCGAAACGCCCAGCATCGACGTCGCATACAGCCGCATCGTCTCCGTCGTTCAGCAAGCTTGCTGTCGTAGCATCTCTTCGCCGTCGTAGAGCAGCCCAAAGCGTTCAACACCGTAACCCCTGCTCTCTGCCCAACCGCTTCTCCGCCGCACGAGCCTCCAGACACCGCCCGTTCCGTCGCCGCTCCTCTTCTCCTCTAGTCCCCCGCGGCCGGGTCGTGTGAGTGACTGGAAGAAACTGAAGTGGAAGAAGCTATGACTTCAGTTTCTTCTTCTTTTAGGTTTTAATAATAATCTTTTTCTTTCCTATTGGTTTTGTTTAATTTAGTTTATTGCTGGCCTCTTGGCTCTTAGGGGTTTAAGATCATTTGATCCAAATTTCTAATAAATATGAAAATAAAAATAGGTATTTCTATAAAATAAAAATAATTTGAGGATTAAATAGTTGTGACAGCTAGATTAATCCACTCTCTAGGACGTATGAGTTGAGACAACTCAGAAATCTTGGACCCCTTTTTAAAAAAAAAATATATAATAAACCACACTAAATAACCTCACTTTTCAAATAATATAATAAGATTAAATTATTTAAAGGGATTGAGTTAGCAGTGACAGTTAAATCAATCCAATTTTTAGGGATGCATGAGTTGCGACAGCTCAGGAGTCCTAAAAATAAAATCTCTTTATATGAGAAAAACTAATAAATAAAATCTACCAAATATTTTTTTCTCTAAAAAATGAAAATATAAAATCAACCAAACCACAATCATTTTTCCACAAGAACTACGTAGCTTTGAATTCTCTATCGCACCAAGGGATACGTAGGAGCAGGGATCATCCCTGTCAAGCTAAACAATTTTTTTTCCTTTCTTATTTTAGAGCTCAAATTAATTAAAAAGATATTTCGTTTTTTTAGGGTTAAAACATAAGTTATTATAATTTTACACAATTAGTTAGAGGCAACCGTTTTTTTAACGGACGTGTAGGGTGCTAATACCTTCCATACTCGTAATCGACTCCCGAACTTAGTTTTTGGTTAAAGACCAACTTTTTAGGGTTTTCCATTTTTTCCCTAATTAAAATAAAATTGGTGGCGACTCCTCTGAACCTCACGAATAATCTATTTTTTTCGCGGCGTCCGGACGGGACTGTCGCAACAACTGGCGACTCCACTGGGGACAATTAGAGAGTCAGGCATAATATAATTAAATGTGTAAAATTATTAGCTTTTATGTTACCCCTTTTCGATTATTTATTTATTACGCTAACACTAGTTTTTTTTTTTTTTTATACGTGCATTTTTGGTTCTATTATGTGTTTTCTTGTAGGTTGGGTAATTTAAGTTTTGCTCCCTTCACACATTATACTTAAACATTCTCGAACATTTGTGAGTTTATGAGTGAGACCCTATACCCGGGCCTGAGTGCAACTTAAGATTAGAAAGGGGTTGAGTAGTGGTAGCCTTCTGGATGTACATCTTGTTTGGTTATCATGAAGGCCTCACCTAGAGTTTGATTCCTTTCGAGGGTATTGTTACTTCTCATAGTTTACCTATGGTTGTGGGCAATATTTCGAGACGGGATTCTTGGCTCTAGGGACCGAATCTAGGTTATTGAACCACCTATTGGGAAGGTCCACATGTTAGAAAGACCCATAGGCTCCCTTACCTTAAGGAAACCCTATGTAGGGCACAAAGGAAGCATCCCCCACCCCTGCATTTTCTCTCTCTCTCTCTCTTTCTTTTCTTTTTATCATCATCATGCATGGTATTTCTTGTTTATATTACATGCATTCTTTTAAAAATAAAGGGGCTTCATATTATATTACATTCATTTCCAGGAAAACCGTAAAGCCTAAAGTTTGTTTTGAGTATCTTTGGAAAAGAGGTAATATGGGATCAAATTATGAGTCAGACTCAACTATGCTAAGAAAGACTTTAATATTGAAGACAAGGAAGCTCGAGGTGAAGAGTTTGATAGACCTTAGCCGCAAGTTGAAGAAGACGCAATGCCTAACTTTCCGTAGGAAATATGGGAAGATCCTTGACCTACTAGATGTAGATGTGCAAATGGGGGCCCTCACTGCATTGGCCCAGTACTATGACCCCCCTTTGAGATGCTTCACTTTCCAAGACTTTCAATTGGCCCCGACGCTTGAGGAGTTTGAACGCGTATTGGGTTATCCTTTAGGGGAGAACAAGCCATATCAATACTTGGGGCATTATCCTTCATTAAATACAATTGCTGAAGCATTGAAGATCCACATAAGGGAGTTACAAGAAAAGAAACAAAACAAAAATGGTATGGATGGTTTCTCAAGGAAATATCTGGAGGACCGAGCACAATATTTGGTAAAGACCGGAGATTGGGATCTTTTCATGGATATACTGGCCCTAATCATTTACGGGATTGTTTTATTCCCTAACGTCGAGAACTTTGTGGATTTTGCAGCGATTGATGTTTTCTTGGCCCTCAAGCACAGAGGAGAAAACCCAGTACCGGCTATCCTTGCCGATGTATACTGCACTCTTAATCTACGTTATGAGAAGAAAGGCGGGGTGATCCTATGTTGTTTGCCAGTTTTATATGTTTGGCTTACCACACACATGTTCAATAATGTATGTCAAGTGGGGATCAAAAATAATCGTGAGTGGGCCCAAAATTTAGCAAATCTTAATGAAAAGACAGTCCATTGGTATTCAAGAGGACAAGAGATACAAGAGGTAATTTATCAGTGTGGAAAATTTCCCAATGTGCCCCTTATGGGAACCAAAGGATGCATAAATTATAATCCAGCTCTAGCTTTGAGGCAACTTGGTTATCCCATGATGGGACCACCATCAGAGGAGATGTTGATTCCTTTTGTTCTTTATAACATGGGCTCACAAAATCTGGAATTGCTGAGGAAGATCCGCCAAGCATGGGATAATGTCATCAGGAAGGGGCGAAAACTTGGACCTAGGAGTTGCGATGCGAAGGAGACTTATCGCCAATGGTTGAGGAGTAGAGTCCTGGAGGTCAAATTGCCATTTCATAGTACGATCCCTACCCCTGGAGCAATGCCGACACAAGCCTTTATTCATGTTGAGGAAATAGAAGAATTAAAAGCAGCTCTATTGAAGACAAAGGGAGAGAAGGAAGGGTTGCAAAAAGAGTTAGAGGAGGCCCGACAAGCCTACAAGGCCCTACATCAAGAGAATACGCAAAACTTGCTCCTTTTCGAAAGCGAAAGTAAAAGGGCAAAGATAGAGGAGAAGTGCAGGTCAAAGACTCAAGAATGCTTACGAGCTGCAAACAAAGAATTGGGGTTACGAAGAGGAGAAAGAGATGATGCGATATTTGAAAATCAACGGTTAAGGGAATTGTTGAAACATTCTTGCACAACTCAGAAAAGTGCAGAAAGGCAACTCGAAGATTTGAAGCAACAATTGGAAAAAGTAGTAGTAGAGTATGAAAGTAGAGTTAAGAAGGAGAAACAACACAAGGGGGAAATCGTCTCACTATATGAGGCCACCTTGAACGAAAAGCAAGAAGGCATATTGAAGTTGAAGAGCTATATAGAAGAACAAGAGAAGACAATAGAGGAATTCAAACAGGAAGGCATGTTCTGGATGGATCAATGTTCTAAATTAGTATGGTTAGCTAACCAAGCTATCCGGGATATTCCAAGGCTTCTGAGAGCAGCCGAGGGGATGGTCAACCCGCTTTGTACCCCTGTTGAAATTTCTGAATTTATTGGACGGTGCAAAAGCTTAATTGAGCACATCAAAGATTTGATTCGTGATTAATAAAAGGGTGTAGAGCTTCGGATGCTCTAGGGCTTCCATCTTTATTTTTAGCTTCGTTCTTTGTATCTCATGAGAGAAGTCTGTTTTTTATTTTTGATCAAATGTAAGGAGACTTTCTCCATTTCTTTGGGTATTTAAAAAAGGAATCTTTGGTTCAATTCTTGACCGCACATTGCCACTCAATGAAACTCGATACTTCCGAACGAGACGTTCGGTAAGTAAGGAATCCTCAGTCTAATCCCATATTGTCACTCAATAAAACTCAATACTTTCAAACGGGACGTTCGTTAAGCAAAGTTAACTGAGATGCTCACAAATAAACAACGATATTTACGGTTCCTGGAAATCCTCACTAAGATAATTAAATAAAGTAGTTGCACATCCATGACATTCATTTTCTTTTATACATACTCATTACATGTCCCTTGTCAGAAGGATAACCTTCTGCGCGAAAAAACTGGTTCCTCGGCACCCATATCGGACTCGGTCACAAGCCAAAATCATGGCTGAACTAGAAGCATCTCAAGAGCTCAAAGATGAAGTCAAACAACTCAAGGAGCAGATGGGCCAGATGTTGGAGATACTGCAAGCTATGCAGAAGGAAAAAAGTACAGATGGGAATCCTTCACCCTCAAACGAAGATCCTCTGACCACGCCTCCACTTCCTCCAGGTTTCACTCAGGGTCCTCTCCAGATAATGCCACTCACGGTCTACTCTCATAACCCGACACAATCTCGAGAGACTCATGTGATGACAGACCCACCATACGGCCTTCCTCCAGGTTACACGCCACCGTTTGCTACCGATTCTCAAGGCAATAACCAAAATCCGCCAAATACTGTCCAAATACAAGCACCTCTCGCCAACACCAATGCAACCTCCCAAACACAGCACGCTACTCCCCCAACTAGTGACCATGTATTCCCACACACCGCCAACTTTTCAGGAGGTGCCAATGCCCAAGCTCCACCATGCACTACCCACACCAATGCCAACAGAACCCAAGCTGTGCCAAACCTAACACCAGCCTACATACCACCATTTTTTCCCCAAAGGACAGCTAATGAGAACCCCTACTTCGAAGAAAACCTTCAGTCTAAAGAGAAGTTTGAAATTCTTGAGGAAAGATTACGGGCTATTGAAGGAGCTGCTTATGGTCTTAGGGATGCCTCGGAACTTTGCCTTGTCCCCGATGTGGTTGTTCCACCTAAATTTAAGGTGCCAGAATTTGATAAGTACAAAGGGATTACTTGCCCAAAGAATCACTTAACCATGTATGTTCGGAAGATGGCTTCATACGCCCATGATGACAAATTGCTGATTCATTTCTTCCAGGATAGCTTAACTGGGGCAGCTTCGAACTGGTACACCCAGCTGGAACGAACTCGTATCCGATGCTTTAGAGAATTAGCTGATGCTTTCATGAAGCAATACAAGTACAAAATGGATATGGCTCCGGACAGGTTACAATTGCAGAATATGTCGAAGCAAAATACTGAGACCTTCAAAGGGTATGCCCAAAGATGGAGAGAGGTGGCTGCTCAAGTAGAGCCCCCGTTATCAGAAAAAGAGATAGTTACTATGTTCATAGATACACTCCAATCCCCGTTCTATGACAAAATGGTTGGAAGTGTGTCTTCAAGTTTTTCTGATATGGTGGTCATCGGAGAGAGAATAGAAAGTGGAATGAGAAGCGGTAAGATTGTCGAAAACTCGGCTGGGTCGGCAAGCCTGAAAAAGGTGCCTTTTGTGAAGAAGAAGGAAGGGGAGGCCAATGAAGTGTCCTTTGATCAAAGGTTAGCCAATAAAGGGGGACAAAACCAAGCATTTGCCAACTTTTACCCATCCTACCCTTATTACCCACCAACGCCATATCCTCAGCCTAACCATCACTATATAGCTGCTGTCTCCCAGAATCCCGTTCCCCGACCTCATCATACTTCCACTGCGACACCACAACAACCTACCTACTCCTGGGGTCAAAATTCTAATACAAATCAAAGAAGGACTGACTACCAGGAGAGGAAGCCCGTGCAACTTGACCCCATACCTATGACCTATACTGAGCTATTACCCCAACTCTTCAAAAAGAATTTCCTAGCACCTGTTCCAACAAAACCGGTACAACCTCCCTACCCTAAGGGTTATGATGCAAGTGCTAAGTGTGATTATCATGCCGGAGTGGTGGGTCATTCCACAGAAGATTGTAAGACCTTGAAGTACAAGGTGCAGGGCCTTATTCATGCAAAGTGGTTGAGCTTCGAAGATGATGTGCCTAATGTAGGGCACAACCCTTTGCCCAATCATGGAGGTTCTAGTGTCAATGCTGTAGGAGAGCTCTCAGGGCCACCCCTCATAAGCCAAGTTGCTCAGGTTAAAACTTCTATGGCATTGATTTTCGATGGGTTATGTAAATCCGGGTTGATGCAAGCTTCGATTGAGAAAAGAGAAGATTGTGACGAGAAGACACTGTGTGGTTTCCACGGGAATAATGGGCATTCGATTGAGGAATGTTGTGAATTTAAACAAGTCCTGCAAGAGTTGATGGACACAAAGTTGGTACAAGTCGCTCGCCAGTACAATGACGTCAGCATAAATATGACCGCAGAATTCACAACTCCTAGAAAGGGAGTAAAGGTTCTATTCAACGGTCCTCAGCCAGTCGTTGAGCAAGCTGTGACCTATCCAAAACCCTTGGTGATCTATCACGCTAAGCGGGAGCCTCAACCAACCTTAGGTGGAATCGAGCCGCTCGTTATCCAAGTTCCACGTCCTTTCCCTTTCAAAGATACTAAGGCGGTACCTTGGAAATATGAGGTACAAGTCCGCACTTCACAAGAGGACCCACTAAAGACTCCCAAGGAGACCACCACTGTTACCAACATCTCAGGGGTTGGAGGAATAACCCAGAGCGGTCGTATTTATACTCTAGAGATATTGCGTAAGGAGCAAATTGGAGACGAAGGGAAGAATAGCAAAGGAAAAGGGAAGATGGAAGAAACTTTGCCCAAGGAAGCAAGGAAAAATGATGAGGTCCCAACAAGGCAGTATGAGTACAAAAAGGATGTATCCAATGAAGAAGCGTGCGAGTTTTTGAAGTTCATTAAACAAAGTGAATACAGAGTGGTGGACCAATTGAATAGAACTCCAGCAAGAATATCACTGTTATCCCTGTTGTTAAATTCTGAGCCACACAGAAAGGTGCTAATGAAGGTGTTGAATCAGGCACATGTCTCTCATGACATTACTGTTGACAAGTTTGATGGCATTGTCGGCAACATCATAGCTGACAATTTTGTTACCTTCACCGATGACGAAGTGCCTCCTGAAGGAATGGGGCATAATAAAGCTCTGCATATTTCTGTAAAATGTCGGGATCACATCATGGCCAGGGTACTCATTGACAATGGTTCTTCCTTGAATGTGTTGCCGAAGTCAACACTGTCTAGACTTCCCTTCGATGGGACCCATATGAAACCAAGTTCAATGATAGTGAGAGCTTTCGATGGAACACGAAGGGAAGTTGCTGGGGAAATTGAGTTACCAATTCAGATTGGTCCTTGTACCTTTGAGGTTCTATTTCAAGTTATGGATATTGCGCCAACCTATAGTTGCCTTTTGGGACGACCATGGATTCACTCTTCTAGAGCTGTACCCTCCACACTGCATCAAAAGGTGAAATTCATTACTGGTAATAAGTTGGTGATTGTTTCAGGAGAGGAGGATATGTTGGTGAGTAAACCGGCGTCCATCCCTTACATTGAGGCAGCCGAAGAAGCTCTTGAGACTGCATTCCAATCATTTGAGATTGCCAACACTACTTATGTGAGGGAAGGAGCTTTGCTTCCAAAGCCACGACTCTCCAGCACATCCATTATGGTGGCCAAGGTCATGCTCGAACATGGGTATCAACCTGGAAGCCCTTTAGGAAGAAAAGGCCTAAGTATCGCCAATGTCATGATGCCTATTGAAAATAAGGATAGGTTTGGGCTAGGGTACAAGCCCACCAGAGCCGATAGAAGAAGAGTGATGGAAGAGAAGAGGGAAAGGAGGTTGGCTCGGTCGGAAAATCGTGAATATGAGGGCAAGAGGATTCCCATTTGTGATATACGCCAGAGTTTCTACAGTGCGGGGTTCATCTTTCCAGACCAAGTGAGCTCCATTGAAGACGATTACCCCACCAGTCATGGTGTCAACCTGGTGTATCCATGTCCTCCAGATACAGAGCTCACTAATTGGGAGATCGTTGAGCTTTCTGAGACCATAGATGTTTTCTCAATGTAATTTCATAATGCTACTCCTTTAGCTATGCCCAATGCTTTATGGAGTTCTTTTGTAAATGGGCTTACTTGTTTCCATTCCAGAATAATTTATCAATAAAATGCATGTTTTCAGTCTCTCTTTAGTTTTTTTTCCTTTACCTTACATTTTATTTCAAACCTTCATTCATTCACATTCTTCATAACGACCAACAATGCAGATGTGAAAATGATGCTCTTGAAAATGACAGTGTCGGTAACTCATCATATAGTTTCGATCATCTAATTAACCACACTGACGAGGATGTTGGTGATGATTGGGAAACCCCCCCTGAATTAATGAGGTTAGTAGAGCATGAGGCTAAAGAAATCCAACCCCATCAAGAGCCAACTCAAGTTGTTAATTTGGGAACTGAGGATGATAAAAAAGAAATCAAGATTGGGACCTCCCTGGAGGAAAATGAGCGGAACAGGTTGGTCAAACTGTTATTTAATTACAAGGATGTTTTCGCATGGTCATACCGAGATATGCCGGGACTAGACCCTAGTATAGTAGAGCACAAGTTACCATTGAAGCCCGAATGTCCTCCAATCAAGCAAAAGTTGCGAAGAATGAAAGCAGAGATGTCCTTAAAAATCAAGGAAGAGGTCAAAAGGCAATTGGACGCAGGTTTCCTAGCAGTTGCGAAGTACCCTCCCAGTCCCGAAGAAAGATGGAAAAGTCCGGATGTGTGTCGATTATCGTGATCTGAATAGAGCTAGCCCGAAGGATGATTTTCCTTTACCTCACATTGATGTTCTGGTTGATAACACTGCCCATCATGCACTATTTTCCTTCATGGATGGTTTTTCAGGATATAATCAGATCAAAATGGCTCCCGGAGATATGGAAAAAACTACATTCATCACCTTATGGGGAACTTTTTGCTACAAAGTTATGCCCTTTGGTTTGAAGAATGCAGGGGCAACATATCAGAGGGCTATGGTGGCCTTGTTCCATGACATGATGCATAAAGAGATAGAAGTATATGTGGATGACATGATTGCAAAGTCCAAATCTGGAGAAGACCATGTTTACAACCTGCAAAAACTCTTTGAACGATTGAGAAAGTTTAAGCTCAGGTTGAATCCTGCAAAATGTACTTTTGGGGTGAAATCCGGCAAGCTTTTGGGTTTTGTGGTCAGCCAAAAGGGAATAGAAGTCGACCCCGATAAAGTTCTAGCAATCCTTGATATGCCGGCTCCTCGAACAGAGAAAGAAGTTCGCGGGTTTTTAGGGAGATTGAATTACATTGCCAGATTCATCTCCCAATTAACCGCGACATGTGAACCAATCTTTAAGTTGTTACGCAAGAATCAAGCTGTGAAGTGGAATGAAGATTGTCAACGGGCATTTGAAAGGATTAAGCAATACTTGTTGGAACCTCCGATTCTGATCCCCCCAGTTCCCGGAAGACCCCTCATTATGTATCTGACCGTGCTAGATGAATCTATGGGTTGCGTGTTAGGGCAGCATGATGAAACGGGGAGGAAGGAACATGCCATATACTATCTGAGTAAGAAGTTCACCAGTTGTGAAGCCAAATACTCGCTGCTGGAACGGACGTGTTGTGCTTTGGCATGGGCAACCCGTTGCTTAAGACAGTATATGTTGTGTTATACTACTTGGTTGGTTTCAAAAATGGACCCAATCAAGTATATATTTGATAAGCCTGCACTCACCGGAAGGATCGCCCGATGGCAAGTCTCGCTGTCAGAATATGACATTGTCTACGTCACTCAAAAGGCAGTGAAAGGAAGTGCTCTTGCCGATTATCTAGCTAATCAACCTGTAGAAGATTATGGTTCAATGCAATATGCCTTCCCAGATGAAGATATAATGGCCTTATTTGAGAACAAACAACCGTCAGAGGAGGAAAAATGGATTCTATTGTTTGATGGGGCTTCCAATGCACTGGGGCATGGAATCGGAGCCATACTGATCTCTCCGGAAAACAATTTCATTCCAATTACAGCCAGACTTTGTTTCAGCTGTACCAATAATATAGCTGAATATGAAGCTTGTACCATAGGGATTCAAGCAGCGGTGGAATCAAAAGTAAAAATTCTGGAGGTATACGGGGACTCTGCCCTGGTCATTCATCAATTAAGGGGGGAGTGGGAGACTCGAGATGCCAAACTGATTCCTTATGTTGAATACATCAAAGGTTTGGTCGAACAACTCGAAGAAGTCACCTTTCATCATATACCTCGGGAGGATAATCAATTAGCCGATGCGCTGTCTACTTTGTCATCAATGTTCAAAGTGAGCGATGGGAAAGACTTGCCACTCATTAAAATGGAAAGTCGCGATCATCCTGCATATTGCCTTGTAGTAGAAAAAGAACCTGATGAGAAACCTTGGTTTCATGACATTAAATTCTTTCTCAAAAACCGAGAATATCCCTCAGGTGCTTCGGAAAACGATAAAAGGACTCTGAGAAGACTCGCAATGAGTTTCTTCTTAGACGGAGAGGTACTTTACAAAAGAAACCATGATATGGTACTTCTAAGATGTGTTGAGGCAACAGAGGCAGAACAGGTAATCAAGGATGTGCACGAAGGATCCTTCGGGACTCACGCGAATGGTCATGCAATGGCAAGAAAAATCTTGAGGGCCGGTTATTATTGGTTGACAATGGAGACTGATTGTTTCAACCATGTGAGGAAATGCCATAAATGCCAGACATATGCTGACAAGGTCCATGCGCCACCTACGCCTTTGAATGTTCTAACAGCACCTTGGCCCTTTTCAATGTGGGGAATGGACGTCATAGGACCAATAGAACCAAAAGCCTCGAATGGAAGTCGTTTCATCCTGGTTGCAATTGACTATTTCACAAAGTGGGTTGAAGCTGCTTCTTACGCGAGTGTGACAAAGAATGTGGTGATTAAATTTGTTAAAAAAGAGTTGATATGTCGCTATGGGTTGCCAAACAAGATCATCACTGATAATGGTACTAATTTGAACAATAAGATGATGAAGGAGATGTGTGGGAGTTTCAAAATTCAACATCATAACTCTTCACCATATCGTCCAAAAATGAATGGACCGGTAGAAGCAGGCAACAAGAATATCAAGAAAATAATTCAGAAGATGGTAGTAACGTATAAAGATTGGCACGAGATGCTGCCCTTTGCTTTGCATGGTTATCGTTCTTCTATCCGTACTTCAACTGGGGCAACTCCGTACTCTTTGGTTTATGGGATGGAAGCAGTACTCCCAATTGAGGTGGAAATTCCCTCATTAAGAATTTTAATGGAGACAGAACTAGAAGAAGCTGAATGGGTCCAATCACGATTCGATCAGTTGAACCTCATTGAAGGAAAGAGATTAACTGCCTTATGCCATGGTCAACTTTACCAGAAAAGGATGATGAGAACCTATGGGAAAAGGGTGCGCCCTCGACAATTTCAAGAAGGAGATTTGGTACTAAAAAAGATCCTACCTATCCAAAAAGATCCTCGTGGAAAGTGGGCTCCAAACTACGAAGGGCCCTATGTCATGAAAAAAGCCTTCTCCGGAGGAGCCCTGATTCTTACGAACATGGATGGAGAGGATTTGCCACTACCTGTGAATTCAGATGCTGTAAAGAGATATTTCGCCTAAAAAAGAAGAAAAAAAGAAAAAAGGAAAAGGCTCGCTAAACTGAAAACCCAAAAAGGCAGTCTAGGCAAAAGTTAGAGCAACCTACAAAAAAAGAATGGATAAAAAAAAAAAAAAACTGGTAGGTTGAAAACTCAAGATGAGCGACCTACGCAAAAGTTAGAGTAAAAAAAGGGGGCGAAAGATCTCCTCAAACTAATAAACTGGGGCTAATCTAGCGAGGGCAAACCGCAGGATATTCATGACTGGGGCAAGCTAGGTTCTCAGAAGGTGGTTATTGGATAAGAAAAGCCATGTGTTGGACACTCACACTAGTCGTTGTAAGGAGTATCACTTGAAAAGCTGTGATTCTTCTCTACCTTTTGATAAATGTTTCAAGCCTCGAAGTTATTGTGTTGTTTGTTTTGTACCCTTTGCATTGTTGGCATAATAATATCGCCTCCCATTACCATCTTGCTTTCCTTCCTCTATCAATCCAACATGCATTTTACATGATAAGCATATACTGAAATGTGAAACTTTTTTTAAAGAGAAAAAAAAAGAAAAAAAAAAGAAAAAAAAAGAAAAAAAGAAAAATGGCATTTGAAATCATCTTGACAAAGCCTGAGGGGTCAAGGGAAGCCTAATGTTTGCTCGACTGATGAAAAGAAATAATCAGGTAAACCGTTCGTGGGAATGATCACTACAAGGAGACGCATTTGCCTCAAAGCTCACCCAATCCATGCACTCAAAGCACCTACCATGCAAACACAGAGCTCGTTCTAGTTCATCCCTGAGACTGATTGTGACCAGTACGAGGCAAATGGTGGTTCGCCAAATAGCGGAGCTTTGAGCGAGCATATACTAAAACTACCTCATGCATCACATGCATATGCAAAATCAACATCATTATTGCATTTAGATTTTCGGGTCCCCGTACCCATCGCAATTAAGGGTCCCCGTACCCATTTAAGTTTTCGGGTCCCCGTACCCGTTTAAGTTTAAAGGTCCCCGTACCCATTTAAGTTTTCGGGTCCCCGTACCCATCGCAGTTAAGGGTCCCCATACCCATTTAAGTTTTCGGGTCCCCGTATCCATCGTTTAAGGGTCCCCGCACCCATTTAAGTTTTCGGGTCCCCGTACCCATCTCAGTTAAGGGTCCCCGTACCCATTTAAGTTTTCGGGTCCCCGTACCCATCGCAGTTAAGGGTCCCCGTACCCATCATTTTTGGGTCCCCGTACCCATTGTCTTTAAGTTTCCGGTCCTTATCCCATCGCATCTCCTGGTGTTTGCACCCAATGTCCTCTAACAAAATTGGAGTTCTTGTCTTTACTCGTCACTTACAAAGATAAAATGCAAACTACGGTTATGTCTTTTATCTAGTAAGAAACAAGTAAAGAGGGGCAGCTGTGAACACTTATTTTTGTCCGGTTAAAAAATAAAAATAAAAATAAAGAATAAAAATAAAAAATCAACAGTAGTTTGGATCAGAGAGAGTCATAAGCAGGTCCGCTGGGCCTTGGGCTAAAGATGGATGAACAATAATTACGATAAGAAAAATAAAATAAATAAGAAATAATAATGTTATGATTCTCATCAAATTGATTTAGTATGATAAGTTTTTCCTTTTTAAAAAAATGAAATTAATTCCATAAATCCACTAATGATAGGTTTTCAAAATAAAATTAGATGATTGATTCTGATTTCAATTAAATTGATTCTGATCTAAATGATTGATTAACTCCATAAATATAAAGATTTGAATGGTAATTAAATAATTGATCTTGATTTGAGTAATTTAATTGTGATTGATAGTAAAATAAATTTTCTTAACCTAATGGCTAGCTATAAAGAGGATAAAAAACTCTCAAAATAAGGGGCTTTTTTTTTCTGCTTCGGCCTCTCTCTGTCCCCGTGTAACCAATTCTTCTCCACCATACAATAGCCTCCATCAGCCACTCTCCTGACCACCACCACCACCGTACACAGGGTCCCCAAAACCACCACAAGCAGTCTCCTTGACCTTGCCGTCACACCCCCATCTTCCGCCTATCACCATCACAGAGCACCTACAGCAGCACAGCAGAAGCTTACCCACCACGTGCAGCAACTCTCCACCACCGCGGAGCAGCCCGAAACGCCCAGCATCGACGTCGCATACAGCCGCATCGTCTCCGTCGTTCAGCAAGCTTGCTGTCGTAGCATCTCTTCGCCGTCGTAGAGCAGCCCAAAGCGTTCAACACCGTAACCCCTGCTCTCTACCCAACCGCTTCTCCGCCGCACGAGCCGCCAGACACCGCCCGGCCCATCGCCGCTCCTCTTCTCCTCTAGTCCCCCGCGGCCGCGTCGTGTGAGTGACTGGAAGAAACTGAAGTGGAAGAAGCTGAGACTTCAGTTTCTTCTTCTTTTAGGTTTTAATAATAATCTTTTTCTTTCCTATTGGTTTTGTTTAATTTAGTTTATTGCTGGCCTCTTGGCTCTTAGGGGTTTAAGATCATTTGATCCAAATTTTTAATAAATATGAAAATAAAAATAGGTATTTCTATAAAATAAAAATAATTTGAGGATTAACTAGTTGTGACAGTTAGATTAATCCACTCTCTAGGACGTATGAGTTGAGACAACTCAGAAATCTTGGACCCCTTTTTAAAAAAAAATATGTAATAAACCACACTAAATAACCTCACTTTTCAAATAATATAATAAGATTAAATTATTTAAAGGGATTGAGTTAGCAGTGACAGTTAAATCAATCCAATTTTTAAGGATGCATGAGTTGCGACAGCTCAGGAGTCCTAAAAATAAAATCTCTTTATATGAGAAAAACTAATAAATAAAATCCACCAAATATTTTTTTCTCTAAAAAATGAAAATATAAAATCAACCAAACCACAATCATTTTTCCACAAGAACTACGTAGCTTTGAATTCCCTATCGCACCAAGGGATACGTAGGAGCAGGGATCATCCCTGTCAAGCTAAACAATTTTTTTTTTCCTTTCTTATTTTAGAGCTCAAATTAATTAAAAAGATATTTCGTTTTTTTAGGGTTAAAACATAAGTTATTATAATTTTACACAATTAGTTAGAGGCAACCGTTTTTTTAACGGACGTGTAGGGTGCTAATACCTTCCCTACTCGTAATCGAGTCCCGAACTTAGTTTCTGGTTAAAGAGCAACTTTTTAGGGTTTTCCATTTTTTCCCTAATTAAAATAAAATTGGTGGCGACTCCTCTGAACCTCACGAATAATCTATTTTTTTCGCGGCGCCCGGACGGGACGGTCGCAACAGCAATGTTCTGTCTTCCGATAATTCCAAGGCTACAGAAAATGTTTGCATTAATGCAAACTGCAGGAAAAATGACGTGGCATTATGAGAACAAAACAAGTTCAGGCGTGTTACGCCATCCTTCTGATGGCGAAGCATGGAAGCACTTTGATCGCGTACATCCAAATTTTGCCACGGATCCCCGTAATATAAGACTTGGTTTATGCTCTGATGGTTTTACCCCTTATATTCAAGCGTCGGCTACGCCGTATTCTTGTTGGCCAGTAATTGTTACCCCATATAATCTTTCTCCTGAAATGTGCATGTCGAAACCTTATATGTTTTTTACTTGTCTCATACCGGGTCCATCGAATCTGAAAGCTGGTATTGATGTTTATTTACAGCCATTGATCGATGATCTGAAGAAGTTGTGGATCGGCGTGGAAACCTATGATATTGCAAGGAAGCAAAATTTTACAATGAAGGCAGCTTTGATGTGGACCATAAATGACTTCCCTGCTTATGGTATGTTGTCTGGTTGGGGTACTCATGGCAAATTTGCATGTCCGCATTGCATGGAGTATACAAAGGCTTTTACTTTAAAACACGGAGGGAAAAGTTCCTGGTTTGATTTTCATCGTAGGTTCTTACCAAGAGATCATCCATTTAGACGAAATAAGAACGCCTTCAAAATGGGAGAAGTTGAAAGGGATGAGCCGTCGCCTAGGTTTACACCAGAACAGATTTGGATGAGTGTCATGGAGCTGCCCAAAGTCAATGACAATGGTCGTGTGTCTAGATTACCAAGATACAGGGAGGTGCATAATTGGACAAAAAGAAGTATTTTTTGGGATCTCCCGTATTGGAAAGATAATTTGTTGAGACACGATCTTGATGTCATGGACATAGAGAAGAATTTTTTGACAACATATTTAACACAGTCATGAATGTGAGTGGCAAGACCAAAGATAATGAGAAGGCAAGAATGGACTTAGCTTTGTACTGTAGGCGACCAGACTTGGAGCTGAAGCAGCATGCTAATGGGAAAATATTAAAGCCCAAAGCCAATTATAGTTTATCTGCTGAGGAAGCAAAGTTAGTTTGTGAGTGGATAACAGAACTAAGGATGCCAGACGGTTATTCTTCGAATTTGGCAAGATGTGCCGATGTCAGCAAGGGAAGGATGCATGGGATGAAAAGCCATGATTGTCATGTATTCATGGAAACTTTACTTCCTATTGCTTATAGTTCATTGCCAGTCCATGTCTTGAATCCCCTTACTGAATTGAGTCAATTCTTAAAGGATTTGTGTTCTGCAACGTTAAGGGACGATGAATTGATAAGGATGGAGCAAAACATTCCAATCATTCTATGCAAGTTGGAGAGAATATTTCCCCCTGGCTTCTTTGATTCCATGGAACATCTCTCAGTTCATCTCGCATATGAAGCAAGGCTTGGTGGACCTGTTCAATATAGGTGGATATATCCATTTGAAAGGTATATATAACTATCATACAATTTTAAATAGATTTGTTTCCATTTGAAATTAAATGTCGTATATATAACTATCAATGTGTTATTTTATAGATTCATGGGTGATTCGAAATGAATGGTGAAAAATAAGGGTAGGGTTGAAGGATCAATTTGTGCGTCTTACTTACATCGCGAGACAACTCATTTTTGTTCTCATTATTTCAACAACTTCATGTTGTCACCGAGAAATAGTAGGAATGAAATGGAAAATAAAAGTGAAAGACATCCGTTAGCCTTGTCAGTCTTTTGTCAATCGGGTCGTCATTCCGGGATGGAGTTGACCCATTGGTTAACAGATGCAGAGAGGAAGTCAGCTCATGTCCATGTGTTGATTAATTGCACCGAAGTTAAGCCTTACCTTGAGTATGTGTTGCATATCTTTTTCTTTCAATTACATAAAATAATAAATATTACTATGCTAAAAATATGAATTGTCCAATTTGTACAGAGCATTCTTGTATCTAAAAATGAAAGTGAGCAAGAACAGTCTGCACGTATACATGCAGATTTTCCAATGTGGTTTAGGCAACAAGTAAGTATATTCAAATTCTGTACGTAGGATTACATAATTTTTTTGCATCTAACATAAGGAATTTATCCATACGTAGGTTTCCCGTGAGGCACCAACTCCTCTCAACAGACACTTAAGGAACTTATCCGACGGTACGTATTCATATGTCAAAGAATGGCAGACATTCTTCGTGAACGGGTACAAATTTCATACCCATTCATGGACGGAGGGTAAAAAAACAATTGACAGCGGGGTTTACGTGAAGGGCATCACAGAAGGGGGTGAAGATGACTTCTACGGAGTAATCCAACATATATATGAATTGGCGTATACTACTTTAGACTATACTAAAAGAATTGTTCTATTTTATTGTAATTGGTTTGATCCATCCATCAGAGGCACAACATTAAATCCCAAATATAATATGGTGGACATTCGCATGGGTAGTAGATACCAGAACTTTGATCCGTTTATCCTAGCACAGAATGTGAGACAAGTGTATTATGTCCCGTACCCAGCAACCCGAAAGGACAAACGAGGTTGGTGTGTCGTCATCAAGACAAAACCAAGGGGTCGCAATGAAGCCGATGATCAGCAGGATGATGTGCCTTATCAAGTGGATGAAATGTCTCGTGTAAATGAAGGCATTGAAGTTGAGCGTATTGTTGGTTTACGGGACTTGGAAGCTGCTGGTGAAGAAGTGGATACAGAAAACTTGTCATCCGTTCAGGAGCATTTGGATGAAGAACACGAAGTCATTGATTTAGGAGAAGAAAATATTGAAATTAGATTTGAAGATGATAGAGACTTTTTGTCAAATTCTGAATAAAACTTAAAATCATGTAACATTTATAATTAGATCACTAGTGCAATAAACATGTTTAAAATCGGTTAAAAATATCATTCTAAATCGGTTATGGAACCGATGTAGAAACAAATGATGTAGAATGTAAGACCTTTTAACATCGGTTTTTAACCGATGTTGAAAGTTAACTTTCAATATCGGTTATAAACCAAACCGATTTTGAAAGTGCTCATTCAACAGATTAATAATTATTGAAAAAGATCTTTTCATATCGGTTATAATATAGAACCGATCTTAAAAGTTATAATTCAACATCGGTTTGGTCGTGTAACCGATGTTGAAATTATCTTTTCACATCGGTTGTAACTCAAAACCGATTGAAATTGATAGTTCAACATCGGTTCTCTATTGTAACCGATGTTGATAGTCCAATTTTTTTTTAAATACTCTGTTTTAAACCAGTGGCAATCCTTAACCCTGTTTCATATATGTACAACCAGAACAATCCCAGCCAAAATAGAATCCCAACAATAACAGAATCCAAATCACTATATACTAAGTAAGCCAAACTATACTTTATTGATTATGCAAAAGTCAGCTTTTGATTCAACAAACTCAACTAATTATATAATGTAATAAATTCAAACTAATTAATTAAATACATAACAAAGAAACAACAAAGAAATATAACAAATTAAACTAATTAAAGAAATAAAATGTCATCCATAAATTAATGTTCAGAAGTCATCTCAAGAAAGAAGTTTGCCCAACGCTCCTTGATGTCCTTAATGTCCTCTTCAGAGAATGCTTCCGGATTGTCGAAAATCTGTACATTAATTATAACTAATCAACTATAACTATGCATAATTAATCTATAACTATTTACAAATGTTATTAGTTAATTACCTCCTTCCATCGATCTGTAATACTCGCGGAGACAATGTTAAACATCCACTGCATGACATAATATCCGCACTCCCAGCCGCCACGTTGCCTATGACACTACAAATGAATACACAATTTGAATATATAATGAGTAAAAACATAATAGTAACTATTTTACACTGCAATTGAATCTCGGGTACTAATTAATAAACTACTTACATTAGGGTAAATCCACCTAATAGGCCTAGGCCTACCACCATCCAAAACAGAGTATGTTTTTCAATCAGCAATGAAGGGTGCCAAAGAAGACCGTTTTATGTACATGAATTTGTCCCGTACTATTTAATTTGTGTCATTAGTATTGTTGTTACATTACAATGCTTAATCTTTTCGTGATAAGCTTCAATGTTAGATGTTCTTAACTTGGTATGATTATTAAGTATTTTACAATCTGCATATCGAAATTACATTAACTACTTTGTTTTTCCTTTTGCAAAGCCAATACTAGGTGCTGAAAAATATTTTCACTCCTCAAACTAATCTTTTACATTGGAGGCAGAATGATAGTTTCACTCTTCAACCTAATCTTTTTATGTTGTGTTATCATGTACTGCAGGTCTACTATCTATAAATCTACATGTCATGGAGTATTTCGACCTAATCTACAAAATAATTCTTGACTTGACATGACTGAATTTTCAGGTAACACTATTAGCAATTTTACGTGGGCAATCAAGCAGAGTCATCTGAACACTATTAGCAATGTTGTGTGGGTAATCAAGCATAGTCATCTGCAAAATTGTTTCGGAAATTGAACATTAAGGTGAGGAACTTTCTAATCTATTTCAAATTATTCATTGTTGTCATCTCTTTCAATTTTTGGGCTTTCTATTAAAGGATATTGCTACTTAACAAGGATTGTTGGTTATTGCATTCGTGGTTAGAATTGAGAATGTTTGTTGTCCTGGTGCTCAAGAGACAAAAGGAAATGGTGAAAACAAGGTGCTATGTCTAGAGGACAACTTAGAGGATGTGCAGGTTTTTTTGCTTAAATGCAAGAAGCATGAAAGGTCCCTGCTGTGAAAAATTGCGTCAGTGGATATGCACAATTGCTTTTATCATCCAGAATTGACTTAATAGCTTATAATGGGCTTGATTGGACCATGGTCTCCTCTATGCTTGCCTAAGTATCACTGTCAGCTCTAAATTAGCGCATCACCTTTCTTTAAATTAGTCAAACATTTTTGTAGTTTATAGTTTTATGTTTCCTTGCATATTTACTCAAGTTGAATCAACCACATTTCAAACTAAATAGTAAATTCTAATACATTAATACTTTTTCTCTTCTTTTCTCCCTTTAATTTCATAAGAAAATCTAATCAGAAGGAGAAGTGTTTTTCTTCATTAGAATGTCACGTAGGAATTTCCTGCCAAGTTACATGCCATACTGTAAAACTAATCAAGTTACATGCCATACTGTAAAACTAATCAAGTTACATAGCAAAACCAAAGTAACAGGTAGCAGACAACAACAAAAATGTAGAGAGAAAGAAAGAGAACCTGGGCAAAGTTTCTCCACCGAGGAGAGGGTGAAGCCGTGGGCAAAGTTTGGTACAGAAGTTCAGAGGAGAGGGTGAAGCCGTGCGCGACTGGGCAGTGTATCAGCGATGAAGGAGCAGCAACGATTTGTGAGGAGAAGGAGAAGGATGAAGGATGGTGCTAGGTTACGGTGGTGAAGGATGAAGGAGAAGGAGCAAACGAGAGAGAGGGCAAACAGTGAGGAGGGAAAGATATGAAAGAACGTTGGAACGAGAAATGGGTTTAATTAAGATTTGAAATCGGTTAGTTAATAGAACCGATTTTGAAAGTTTAATAATGAGATCGTTGTCAAATAACCGAGTTTGAAAGTTTACTAATGAGATCGGTTGTGTAATAACCGATGTGAATACTTGGCGGGAATAAATAAATAGTTTTTTATTTAAATTGTTTTCATCGGTTGAACTATATAACCGATGTTAAATGTTTTATACATCGGTTTCTTTCTGAACCGATGTAAATAATTTTGAACTTATTTTCAAAATTGCCACCGCCTCTTTTTTTAAATCGGTTCCTTTTCAACCGATCTAGAAACCTGTTGTAGAATCCATATTTTGCACTAGTGGATCATGTAACTTGTCAAAACTATTAATAGAACTTAGATAATTATTGTTCTATCTTAGATGATTATTCATAATTATTTTATTATGTTATTATTTTATTATTTCATCTTTACATTAAATTGCTTTATTGACACATGGCATCTGGAGGACGTGATCCACCGCCACCCATACCACCCACAGGTGGTAAGGGTAAGGGTGTCGACACTGCTTCTAGTTCGACTCGTCGTCGGACCAGGGCACCTCGCATTGTTACTCGGGACGTTGTAGACGATTTCTTGTCTATCCCTTCGACATCTGTCCCTGCTGTGTCTGCACTCCCATCACGCCCGCCTGCACGTACACAGCGACCACATACACCACGGGCAGCACCGCCTCCACCGGCTGCATCTACTCCATCGGTTTCACCTACGCCATTCACAGCATCCAGGATTGATATGATTCCCACCCCGGGGTTTGTGACACACACACATCGGGGCGCTTCTAGTTCAGCTGGTGTGGGTGCATCGTCACCTAGTCATCAGGCTACAGAGCAGGAGAAGGAGTATAGTCCAGGGTATACACCCTCACCTTCAGAGGCGGATGTGGAGGAGGAGGAGGTTGAAGTCATGGCCGATGGTCGACCTATCATCAGGCCATCTGGTAAAGGGTAAGATTTAATAAAATAAATTTATGCAATTTTAATTATATGTTTTTACTTGATATTGATTCACATGCTTTTATTGTTAAGGTTAATTCCTTCGAAGGTAGCTTCGAAGAACATCACTGCTGTTATTGAGTCGATGTTCCATTATCCTTGGGTCACCTGGGGACAGCTCAAGGACAATGAGAAGTTGAGTTTCTTTAACGCTTATACAGTAAGTTGAAATTTTCAGTTTACCTAATATTTTTGGCTTATTATTTAATATAAATTATTAATATAACAAATTACTATTTATGTATTTCTAATGCAGACAAAAGTTGCTTGGAGAGCCGAGCATAAAGCATTGGTCGAGAGGAACTTTCATATGAAGGCCTCCCATCGCCTATCTGATATGCTCAGGGCAGCTCGCTTGAGGGGCGAGCGACCCTCATGGATGGGAGATGCAGTCTGGGATGCCCTATGCCGCCACTAGGTTACTGCTGATTTCCAGAAAAAATCAGCCCAAGCAAAGAAAAATAGGGCATCAGAGAAGGCACTACAAGAAAAACAGAGATTAGCGTCAGCCAAAAGCCCACGCTACAAGCAAAAAGCCGACGCTAATCGCCACTTTAGCGTCGGCTTTGCGACGGTGTCGTGGCCTACGCTTTTTCGTTCGTCGATACGTTTAGCGAAGGGCCTTAACGGCCGACGCTAGTTTAGCATCGGCTAAACCGACGCAAATTGGCAGCTAGAACACACAGGAAAAGGCCGACGCTAAGTTAGCGTCGGCCAAAACCCACGCTAAACCAACGCTATGGTATAACTGGTTAGCGAAGGTCTGGCCGACGCTAAAATTAGCGAAGGCCTGGCCGACGCTAAACTTAGCGAAGGCTTGACCGACGCTAAACGTAGCGAAGGCCAAGCTAGGCCAACGCTAAACGTAGCGAAGGCTAGGCCGACGCTAACTTATTATTTTTTTTTTTTTTTTACAGATTTAGTAAATTGGTAGCTGTTGAATTACAAAACCTGGAAATGTAACATAAAAATAAATCTCAACAAAGACATTAAATACCAAATCAACACATGTTCATACATAACCCCCACTATTGGAGATATGCCAAGTCCAACAATGATGTTTTAAAGTCAGTGAGATCTCTTCCATCCATTTAAAATTACAGATCTAACAGAAACCTCATTCTACAGGGATTTCAACTTAATAACTTACCTCATCAAAATTAACAAAAATGTGTGAAAATTCTGACATGAACCAAATGTGCTAAGAAAAAAGACAATCAAATAAACAATGTTGTTACCCCTAAAAGTGTTTGCAATAATAATAAAAAAACGCATCACAACTATTAAATTTTACAAGAAAGTTGACATTGGAAAGCAATGAGTCCTAAATGAACTAAAACATATTGCATCACAAGCACAAAGGAAATCAAATGGATCACTAAGAGCATCTACATATTCAAAGATGTAATACTGACATAAAATTGAAGAAACCTGGAGAGCAAACATTGCAACATCGAAAATCAAAAGCAGCCAGACTAGCCGAATTTGTGATTCAATCATTCAAATAAAAAAATGACACATTACATAAACATAGCTAAATAAAAAAAACACATTACACACCCCAATTCATATAACACATTATATAAACATAGCTAAATAAAAAAAAAAAAAAACTTTGCATACACACCTCAAACTCCTAATGTAAGCTGCAAGTGTCACGAACGGTCCTGCCAAAGTAAACCATTGCACATAAGTTAACTACATGTTTGACATCTTCTTCTACCCATAACGACATTATCAATTTAGCATTATCAACTTGTCACATAAACCTCAATGTTGCAACACAAAATAATGTAACAGAAAAATAAAGAAAGGGAATGGTGTTTACCTGGTGGAGGGAGACGGGATGGAGAACAAGCACTTCAAGATTTTAGGAATTGAGAGTCAGAGTGAAATCTGAAATCAGTTTGAGCAACTAAGAGTGACACAAGGTTACAAAGAAACACCTGTTAATCTATTACTTACATTTCTCTAAAACAACCCAAGACTAATAACTTCCACTACTACAAACTTGAATGAGTTGAGCATTACATGAGCAAATAAACATATATATTCTTTAGTTTATATAAATACAGAAGCATAAAATAAGAAGACCCCAGTAGTCTTGACTCTTTGAGGCTTCACTCCGTTTGCAAATTAAGAGTAAACTTTTTGTTTAGTTATATGATTAGCTAATCCCTATGCCCTCATAATTGGTCACTGCCAATTCTCATTTTTAAAACAAAATTAATCATTTTCAAATTATATAATGAAGAATGGTATTATTTCAAAACTATAATTTTTCTAATTCAATTCTAATCACAATAATTTGTTTATTTCTCCCAAATGACTTCTTTCTACATAACTCTTGTTTTGTAACCTCTTGAAGTTTGTTTTAAAGTCATGCTTTCATACAGTCCCTGAAGAAAGAGCAACATTTATGTTACAGCAACCTATCCCACTAAAGGAAAAATCCAAAACCACACATGGTTGAAAAGAACAAAAATGAGAAACAGTCCATCAAATGGAACCTATACACTTTACTAAACTGCTCCCTTAAAACACTCTGCCTGCACTTAACCTTTAGCCACCCAATAGCAGAAAAAAATAAAGACTTTTGCCTGCTAACCAAGTGGTCCACCGCCCCACTTCACATGCATACTGAAAGCACCAAACCCCAATTTAATTGACAACATCACAGACCAAACAAGTCATATTATAACAGCGGCATAGAAACTTAAAAGGTCTTTTTCCTTATGACCCAAATATGTTGGCCAAAGACTTGACCTGCACCATAACAGCAATTTCCTATGCAGACCAACGAAACTGACAGGAGCATACCAGCTTAATTAAATCTACCTTAGTTTCATGATAATGTTCTATTCCTTAAGTTTTGAATACAGTTTGAAGTTCACACTTTTTATTAAGGTAAGTGTCTCTTTAATTATAATTCTATCAATCACTAAAGCCCTATATAAATTCCCTCATTAGTTCTATATATATATATATATATATATATATATATATATATATATATATATATATATATATATATATATATATATATATATATATATTATAGGGACAGAAATATGAAAGAAAGGATTAAAGATTCATGGATTTTAGGTTTTTTTTATAATATTACAAAACTTTATCAACCTTATATATTGGCTTCTTTGTTCAATAAGTGGTGAGTTTACAAGCAGAACACTCTCCTACTTACAGTGCAATAAAATTCCCTGATCATCCTCATTAACAGAAGCAAATAATAAAACTTAGACTTTGTTATCATCCTCCTATACTTAAAAAAAGGAAGGTATCATCCTATTGATTTTGTTATCATCCACATGATAACAATAATTGAAATCAAGCTATTTTATGATAATGTAATCAAACTTAGACTTTTTTTTTTTCAAAAGCAAAAATATATTATAAAACGGGGTACAAGGGGTATCCAAACTCATATATAATATAAAGAGTGTGCTAAAACCAAAGAGAACATTATATAAGAGGGCATAGCAACCACATTACAGTAGCTGCACACCAACACAAAAGACATATATAGCAGCTGAACACCAACATAGTCTAAAAAACCAGAAAATGACACACACTAGCAGCAAGTAAGGTGCTCACTCTATCTCCCTAGCTTTATCGTAAGGTGCTTACTCTATCTCCCTAGCTTTATCTAATTGATATTATCTTCTTTCCTCCATTATGATTAGTCCTTGCTAAGTTTATTTAGTGCATCATTTCCACATATAGTTTATTTAATACTACCACCAAATTATAGTTTCCATTCACCATATGTTCCTCTGTAGCTCCAAATCCCATGCATATATACCATATATGTTAATGGCAAGATCTGATTTGTTCAGAATGTAACTTATTTGCAGAGGAAGGTGATACAATAACTCTCTCACACAAACTTACCCATAAACACCGTGGCCATCCATGGCCACATGGCCATTCCATCAAAAACATCACTAAGCTTTGTCATTTTGCAACACAATCTCAATAACTCAAGAACAAGTGAATTAACATCAACTGCTGAAGAAAATAAAACATACAAATAGCCACGAATTTCTCTATTCCAAAAATCCAAGAATGATAACCAAGGATTGAGGAAGTATTAGGATTAAGAAAATCTTTCAAGTTAAAATAATGACACCCCCAGAAATCAAAGAGACCGAAGCCAAACAACTCTAGTAATTATGCATGTTACAAACAAAATGTATCAAAGCTAAACAAGAAGAGAAATATTAAGAAGTTTAGTTCTTTGCAACATAACAGAGGAAAGCAACTCTTAGAAAACTTAGTTGAACTGATTTCAGTTTATATCGATGAACCAAATCATATCCTAACAAACAACACACTAAAACTTTCTCAGCAACCCATTATTTAAAATAAAAATAGAAACCCACATCCATAACCAATTCCCCAAGTCAGAACACCCTAAATCACCTTAAATCAAACCAATTTTGTTTAATCAAATTTTATATATATATCAACAACCTTCAACAAAACAAAGCAAACTCATCCCCAAAACCCCCAAATTCAAGGGTTCATGACAAGCATCCCTGCTAATCCCCAAATTCAAGAGCATAACCCAACTCTTCAAGTGCATAATCAAGGTTCATGACTAAATAAAATCAATGGAAACATACCTGAATGTAAACTCCGGTGGAGGTGATGGCAGTATCCTCCAATACTGATGATGACGAGCACAGGGAAGTGAGAAGATGAAGCGGCGCGGTGGCAACAGAATGGTGATGCGGCGGTGACCGTACGGTGGTGTGACGGTGTCAATATGGTGGTGCAGCGGCAGCAATCACGTCGCACAGGTAGAGAGGCTGGGAGCTTCATTTTGGAGCTTAATCTGCCATAGACAAAAGAAAGAGAAGGGTCTGGAATGTTATATGCCTGAAAATTTTAGCGTCGGCCAACCTTCAAATAAAAGCTCTGCGTGTTTAAAATAGCGTCGGCCAGCCGACGCTACATTTGAAAATAAACTTAGCGTCGGCCTTAGCGTCGGCCTGGCCGACGCAACCTTCAAATAAAAGCTTTGTGTGTTTAAAATAGTGTCGGCTGGCCGACGCTACATATGAAAATAAACTTAGCGTCGGCCTTTAGCGTCGGCAAACTCAATAAAAAAATTATTTGTGTTCTAGCGACGGCTAGCGACCAAATGGCCGACGCTAATTCCCGAAAATAGCGTCGGGGTCGTGACCGACGCTAAAAGTTTGCAGCTACATGACCAGTTTCTTGTAGTGAGGGTGGGAGCCAGCACACAGGAGGTTCCGTTAGCCAGGCGGAGTACTGTGAGCGTCTAGTACATTTATTCATATTTAATACATATGTTATTCGAATTGTTTTTTAATTATTATTTACTTATAATTTATGTTTGTGTACGTACAGGCTAGGGACAGGAAGGGACTAGTGCCGATTAACAAGCTCTACCGCCACACCCATACTAGAAAGGGTATTGGCAAGTATGTAGATGAGCGTTCTAGGCGCACACAGGTAATACCTCATTTATTAATAGTTTTGAAATGTATGGTTTTATTATATATAGTCTTCATTAATTTATTTGATTATGCATAACAGGAGGAGTTCGAGGAGAGGATGTCTCAAGCAATAGCATCTTCCTCCACCCCACTTGAGCCCGAGGAGCAGCAGCGACTTGCACTGCGTGTTTGGGCTGAGGTTGTTGGCGGCAAGAAGAAAGGTCGTCTTTACGATGCAGGAGACCTTTCCAGTAACTATCGGAAAGGATCTTCGAGCTTGGATATCAGCGCCACAACATCCACCGAAGCCAGTCGCCACGCTGATCAGGAGATTGCTGAACTGAGGCGGAGACTGGCCGAGTCTGAGCGACGTGCCGAGGAGCGTGATCGGCGTGCCCAGGAGCGTGAGCAGCTTGCCGAGGAGCGTGAACGGAGGATGGAGCAGATGCTACAGAGCATACAACAAATGCACCAACAGCCTCCTCAACAGCAGCCCCCTATCCAGATCAGCCGGCCGGTCGCACCAGTGCCAATGATGATGAAGAAGACTCTTTCGATGTTCTTATCCAGTCTCCTCATCATTATGATAGAGATTATTAGATTTTCTTATTATTTTTTTATTTATATTTTTATGTATTGTAAGAACATATGTTATTTATTATTTGGATATAATTTTAAATATTTTAATGTTATTTTTAATTTTATTTTGCATTATTTATTTATTTAATATTTATAAAAAATTAATAACAAAGCAAAATATTTAATAAATATAAAATATAATTTATTAATAATTAAATAATCATTTAAAATGTAATTAAAAAAAATTATATATAGGCTGTCGATGAAGTACTCCACTCATTACCGACGGCTAGGCCATCGGTAACTATTACCGATAGGCAAAGCCGTCGATAAACTACCGACGGGCCTAGCTGTCGGTAACTATTACAGATAAGCCTATTTCCGACGGATAATGGACCGTCGGAAATGTGTAGTTTCTGACGGATTTTGTTGATTACCGATGGTTTTTGGCCGTCGGTAATCAACTGTTTTCTTGTAGTGAGAATTGACCCATCATGTAGACTCAAATGTGCATATAGAGCAGGCGTTGATCCCTAATTGGTGTGGTTTCGGGGTTGACTGTCGTGTTGATCACGAGAGATGAGTGTGCTTGTTGGTTGTGCGTGTTAACGTGTTATATTCTATGTGATTTCCATATGCATGATAGTTGTAGAATTTATTTCCTCTCGTACATGTTTTTCCTATGTTTTCTTTATATGTGTTGTTTGACTCGTGATCCGAAGACGGAGGTGGCAGTTGGTTGACGGGAGTGTTGAAGTAGCTGATGTTGAATCGAGGTGGGATCCATCTTTCGCAATGAGGTTGACGTTGGTGCTTCTCGAGTAGAGGAGACCTTGTTGATACCGTCGAGTATGCTATAGTGTTTGTACCACGACTAGTGGAGGCGTCTTTAAGGAAGTATGCTATATTACGCCATGGCTTACAGAGGAAACTCTGATGTGGTGTTTGAGTTACTATATGTTTATATATATTTAAGTTTAAAAAAAATCTTTTTCCTGCTGTGTTTTTATGGTAACAGAAAGAGAAGGTTAAGTTTTGGGAGCATCACAATAAATGTTAAAGTTCCTCTTAAGATTAATTATCTATGCAGAACTCTTTAACCCTCTTTTGCTACTCTTATTTTTTCTTTTTTGTGTCATGAGATTCTAATTATTTGGATCAACTAAATGTCATTATTCTCCCCTCTTAGTAAAAAATGGAGTGATGCTTTTTGTTAGTAACGACACTATTTGGCATGTTGCAGGGGAACTACAAGCTTACTTTCTTGATAATCACATTTGTGTGCATTCGTGTCCTAAGTCCTAACAAAGACAAGATTCACTATAAAATACTTGAGGAAGCTGAGAAAAACAACAATGAGTGGAAGAAAAGAAAAAAGGAATTCAAGAGGAAGAAGATGAGAAAGGAACATTTCCTTGATGAAGCACTATTAAAAACCTCCACGCATTTTTTTAAAGCGTTTCCTCCCTAAACCGTTATTCAGTGTGTGTTATTAAATCCCGAATCTGACGTAACGTTCCTACAAAATTAAATCTGGTGAAGAGGAACATGATATCAGATCCACAAGATGCTTTATGTGCTTCCTTTCAGGTCAGCAGGAGTGTTCAGGTCATTTATTCTTCTCTTGCACGTTTGTGATTTTAATTTGGTAGTTATGTCTGGCTTTGTTTTAACATCATAGCGCTGCCTTTGGATGGTAAAGTTTTTTTTTACAACATCAGGGTTTAGTGAAAGGAAAAATTCTTAAAAATTTGTGTATGCTATTATGGTTTTCTTATGTTTGGTCTTTGCGGTTGCATAGAAATTACAGTCTTTAAACAAGAGCAACTAGATTGTATAGGTATTTTGGATATGATAAAGGTAGGATCTTGTATTTGGTTTAATTCTAGATCTAAAGGGGGTAATGTTTCCTTTTCAGGCTGGTATCTCCACTTGAGTATTTGAAAGAGAGATGTAAAAAATAGGGTATTGGATGGAAGTATCCCTTATATTCTTTTATCAATACAATATTATAATTGTCTGATAAAAAATATATATTATGGGATAAATATATCACGTGGTAGCTTTGATCCTCCTCTCTTTTTTTCCTTTAACATTTGGTTAGTGGTTAGATAATATTAAAAACAAATGGCCGACGATTCGTTCACAAACCAATATTGCCGTATAAGGGTGCATATCTATCCTTGATATGAAACACAATAGATGACAAAGAATGCGATTTGATTTATATACCATACTTCAAGTCAAGGATTTTCAGTCTGATATATAGAGCCCAATCGTCGTACGAAAGTGCCACATCATTTCACACTGCAATTACCTTCTGAATCACCCAAATCCGGTCCAGACGCAATAGTTTCTAGTTAAGTGAAGATTTATATTATATAAATAGCACTGCTCAAACTTGTCACATGATTATGGATCATACAATATTATTATTTTGTAAAGGAAGAAGAGAATAATAGTAAAGCTAGTTTTACCATCATTACTTGTTTTGTGCTCAACGAAGATAGTTCACGCTGAATTAATTGATGTCATGCGAGATTAAGAATGTAATAAATAAATATGATTCAAACCACATATAGGAAGCCATCATCATAAATACATGCATGTACATACTAATTTGCACTATTAATTTCTCTTTCATTCTTTAATTATTTTTTATTGCTATCAAGCACTCCTAATCATTTCTCTGGTTAGAAATAAAAGAAAAAAAAAATTAGAAATATAAAATCAAATATATAGCGACCATCATCATACGTGCATGTCAAAATGTATACTTATTTAGCACTCTGATCTTGTTTCAGTATTTCTTTTTTACATTAATTTGCAATCAAACACTCCTAATCATCATTTCGAAGGACAGAGATTTTCACATTAACGAGAAATTAAAGTAATATATACAATACTGCCTCTCAGAAAGATACACACTGATTGAAACTTGAAAGTAGTGCTCATTGCTCAGGTACCAACAAATTGTTATTTTAGTTGATAGAACTTTTTGAATATATGAAAAATACAAACATGGTAGAAAATAACCGGAGAATTTAAATCTCATTATATAATCCACCTATCTAATACTTCTTTTAGAGATTAATCAACAGAAACCATATATATATGCTATAACTACCTAGAATATAAAAAGCGTAATTTCTTGGGAATTTTTCTTGCCTTTAATATGTTTCTTCTAAATTTTTTCCATGAGAAGAAATGAAAATGCATGAAGCTTGTGTTGATAGCAAAGCCAGGAAAGAATTCAAAGACCACTCATCAATCGAAAGCCAAAGTCTCCTTGAGTTGGTTGTGAATGCTAGAGCAAAATAAGTGCAGAAACCATAGGCACTAAGATTGAAAAGAGCACACGTCATGACAGGGTGGGACTGATGTCATCATAAACTCCACTCAAAGGGACTACTCGTGGGTTATGTGGTCTTGGTAGTGGTGGTGCAGCTATCATCTGATGTTTGAATAGGGTTCTTATCAAATTAAATTCTTAAACACTAAATAAACAACTATGAAAGAATAAAAAAATATATGTACGTAAAAAGCATATTATATTTATATATAAAAAGTTAGAATGAAAAGCTAAGAAGAATGGGGCCGAAGCAGACATGCGTGTGACCACAAAAGTGCCCTAGAAAACAAGTACCCTTTCTCTCCAAGCTTCCATGCCCAACAGCAAAAACAATATATAATTAAGTGAAACAAAAAGCTTAAAAGGGGGGTTCCATGCTGAAGCATGTTAATAGTAACGATGCAGAATGAAAAGAAAACAGTGCCTAGTGACTGACCTTATTAAGAAAAAAGATTACCCTCTTTCCCAAAAGAAATAGTTAAAGGATGCCTGAGAGAAGACATAGTAATGAGGTTATGCGTACTTGCAATTAAAATGTTAGATTTCAACTACCTTACGTTACTTATGCAGCGATGCTGTTTCTCTTTTTCCCAAAACGAACCCAGTGGTGAATTATGTGAGGGAAAAAGTTGACAAGGAAAAAAAATGCTCAAATGTTTAGCAGGTATAAATTAGTTACTCCAAAAGTAACTATAAAGAGTTATACGGAATTTCCACCCTTCATTTTCTTGTAATCCAATGAAAGTTAAGTGATTTCTTTAATGAATTAATATAGATCATTTAATTACAATAAAATGAAGGGTGCGGATTTGGAGTAACTCTTTTAAAAATATTTTTGGAGTAACTTGATCCCCTTTCATAAGGACTACTAAAAATAAATTCATCAATTATTTCAATTTTTTATATAATTATAAAAGTATCAATAGTTTTTTTTTTTATAGAATAAAGGTATCAATAGTTAATTCGTGCTTTAAGGGAATATTAATTTTAAGAAATTGTAAACTTTGAGTATGAAAATTTAATAGAGAATCAATATATGGATTGATGATTGAAAACATTAGGGTTTAAATATTGAAGAGGAGATAAAATCGTTAAAAAGGAGTTCTCTTTCCCGTTTATCACATTGTTTTCCTGAAAGAAAAGGTTAAAATAATTTTTTGGTCCCTATACGTGTCTCTGATTTTTAATTTGGTTCATATACGTATAAAACTTTCAAATCAATCCCCATACATGCCTACCATTTTCAATTTGGTCCGTACCGTAACCCACCGTCAGTAACGATCCGACGTGGACCGTTATCCTCCATCCTAGCCTCCACGTAGCATACACGATTAACGCTCCATCCACTTAGCCTCTCATTCCCTCCATTTCCACTGAACGGTCTTCTCCTTCCCTCCATCTCCATTCTTGAGCAAGGGTTGAAGCAGGGAGGACGGATCAATTTTTGTGGTTAGCTGAAGGTTACACATCAAGTGAATCACAACTAGAGGGCTACGAATTGCGTCTTCTTCAATTGCTAGTAAGATTGCCCTAATTCCGTGTTGGTTAGCTTTGTGGGTTTGTTGCCATTTTTGCATAAATGGGTTTTTGGCCCCAATTTATTAGACGTGTAGGGTTTTGTTTGGGTTTAGGGTTGATTGAAGTTGATGCTCCGTTGCTATTGGGTCGATTTTGTGTGTTCTGTTTGGGTTCAGTTTGTTGCCATTATGTGTGTGCTTGAAGTTGATTGAAGTTGATGCTCATTTTGTGTGATATATTATTGACCTCTGACTACTGGATTTGATATTAAGTAACACTTTCACAGTGTTTTTGCACCATGGTGGTCATCTTCTAAAGACCCCTACTAAAAGTCAAGGGATGTGGTTACAATATGTTGGACGCTTGAAATATACACTCCATGATTGTGATCCAGACTTGTGGTCCCTTCAAGAGATTACTGGAATCCTGAAGAATATGGGCTACAAGGGGGTTGTTCAATTGTTCTATCGCAAGCCTGGTATTCGTCTAGAAGAGGGCTTGGTCAAGATTTTCGATGATGCAGGTGCAATGAAGATAGCAGAGACTGCGATGAGTATTTGCTTCAAAGAGGTGGAGCTATATGTCATACATGCTGGGGACAAGGAAGAAGGAATTCAACTTACATTGGAAGAAGCTGAATAGTGCGTATAAGATGTCGAAGAGTATGTGCAAGAATTCATTAATGATGAAGAAGAAGAACCAAAAACTGACAAGGATAGTCTTGCTTCAATTCGGTTTGAAGACAGCGAAGATGAACAAGACGATGGATGCTGGATGAAGTACATTGATATACATGTTTTTGATAGGGTGACCCAAAATCCCACTGAAACAGCAGAGGGACCCAGTCAAATTCACCAAACAACAGTTGAAACTATGGATTTGGATGAAAATGACAAGATACAATTAGATTATGAATCATCTGAATTGGATAGTGATGGGCAGTGTAGGGATGGAGAGCTTGATGGGAGAGAAACGAAGAGTAAGTCTATTACATATAAGCCAATAAAAATGTGTGCGAACTTCAAATTCCAACTTGGTATGGAGTTCACCTCCATCAAGCAGTTCAAGGATGCTATAAGGGAGTGGTCATTGTTAAATGGTTAGGGGCTTAGGTTCAAGAAAAATGATAAGGTTAAGTGCAGGGTGGTTTGTAGAGAGGGATGTGAAGGGACCTGTTTTGTGAGTAAGGTAGGAGTCCTTCACCTATAAACTGAAGACACTAAATGATGTCCATGCTTGTGGCCGAACTTACAAGGGGACAATGGCCAATAGCAAGTGGGTTGCTAACAAGTTAACTGACACCATGAAGACTAACAAGCAAATCAATCTTAGTGGGGTTATTAAACAGATCAAGAAAAACTATTGTGCTGATGTGTCTATAACTAAGGCATCCCATGCAAGGAAATATGCGGAGCAGAAATTGGAGGGCAGTTTTGCAAAACAATATAGCAAACTTTGGGATGATTGTGAAGAGATAAAGAGAACAAACCCTGGCTCCACACTGAAATTGCTTGTGGAGAGGCAAAATGAAGATTCTGATCCAAATTTTTCACGTATGTACATGTGTTTACATGAAGTAAAAATGGGATTTCTGGTTGGATGTAGACCACTCATTTTTGCTTGATGGTTGTCTCTTGAAGAGCCCATTTGGTGGAATATTGCTGGTAGTAGTAGCTGTAGACCCCAATAACCAATATTTTCCACTTGCAATTGGAGTTGTTGAGTCTGAAAAAAAGATTCATGGGTTTGCTTCTTGACTAACCTACTGGATGACATAGTTCGTGAAAGGAGATGGGTATTCATTAGTGATCAACAAAAGGTATATGTCTCTAACATGCACTTGTTTCATTTCAAAGGAGTTATACATGTTATATGTAATGCCTATTTGCAATTATTGACAGGGTCTGGTGCATGCCCTTCATGATTTACTAGAGGTGTTCGAGCATAGAACATGTGTGAGACATTTATGCAAACATGAAGAAGTACTTTGGGGGTGGTTCAGTGCTCAGAGATAGAATGTTTTCAGCTTGCAAAGCCACATACCTGGCCTCCTGGCAAAGAAGAATGTTGGAGTTGAAGGCAATTTCAAAAGAGGCTCATGACTGGTTGATGGAGATAGACCCTAAGTTATGGAAAAAATCACATTTCAGTGAATATGCAAAATGTGACATCCATATGAACAACATTTCAAAGGCGTTTAATGGACGAATTCTAGAAGCCAGAGACCTCCCAATTATTTCCATGTTCGAATGGATATGTGTGTATGTAATGACAAGGTTTGCAAATAACAGACTTTTGGTGGAAAGGTACAAAGGGAAGAGCAAGATTTGTCCAAAATCAAGGAAGAGACTTGACAAGGAGGTATTGGAATCAAGGAAATGGTATGCAGTTTGAGCAGGACAATTGAAATATGAAGTGCAATGTTTTCTAGCACAGTTTGAAGTAGATTTGGAAGCAAGAAGCTGTGCATGTAGGTTATGGGGCCTCACTGGTATCCCTTGCAGGTATGATAGTCACAAACTCTAGCACTATTTTGATGTACTTTAACAATCTATCAATTTATTGTGCTTGCTATGCAGGCATGCTGTTGCTGCCATTTTTGCCAGCAAGGGAGACCCCCATGACTATGTTGACAAATGGTATTGGGTTGACACTTATGAAGAGGTTTATGGACATACTATCAACCCTGTTAATGGAGAACAAATGTGGCAACCTACAGGACTTCCATCTATCAAGCCTCCACATAGTAGGATTCGAATTGGAAGACCTAAGAAGGCTAGAAGAAGGTAGAGGGATGAGCCACCTAGGCCAAACAAGCTAAGGAGGCAGAACACCTGCATCCACTATTCTAAGTGTGGAAACTATGGGCACAATAGGAAGATATGCAATAATCTAGTTCTTCCGAACCTCGATTCACCTACAACAACAAGTGGAAGAGGCAGAGGCAGAGGCACAGGATCTTCAAGGAATTCACAGCCATCTTCATTAGGCGGAGGCAGAGGGAGAAGAGGAAAACCATGTGCACCAGCTGCTCAAGTCCCTGCCATCACCGCTTCACAGGTCCAGGCTCAAGTGTCGGCACAAGTCCCTGCAAAAGTCCCTGCTCAAGTCCTTGCCATCACTAGATCTGGTGCATCTTCCATTTCTGCTGCACTTGTAACAAAGCAGAGACACATTTTGAGGCCAAAGTTACCTATACAAAAAGGACCTAGCAATTGGAAAGGGCAACCATGTGTGACTACCTAACAGCTGCAAGCAACAGTGAAGAGGGCAAAGGAGAAGGGTCAATCTAGTCAAGGCTCTCGGGTCTTAAAGGAATAAGGGCTGAAAATTGTGTCCTTTTTTGGGGGTCGGGAATTTATTATTGTAATAATGGGGGGAATTGTTTTTTGTCTGTTACCCCCATGATGTTGCTATAAAGGTTGTTTGAATTTTGTAGGAATGGACCACAAAATTTGTTTGTATGCACTTTGGCCATGTGTTTTTGTCTGACCCTATTATAGTGTGCTTTAATGCACATTGGTCACTACCTATGAATGCAATATTGTTACTTTGGTTACTCACTGTTATGCACTGTTAAATTGTTACTTTTGTTACTCGGCTCATACACTAATTATTGGATTGTGAAAAAGATTAGAACTCTAAAAAAAATTGGACAATAGCAGGTTCAAAACAACTAAATTCATTCATTAATAACATTACATCCATTACACGCACCTCAAAATTCTCAGTTCACAGACCACAACCACATTACACCCATATTACAACATTCATTTTCACTTCCCAACACTGTTACACAACAAACACAGGGACACAATGAATGTTATGCCCCACGAAAACAACATCAGCATCTTGTATATCCCAATTTGTTTCTTCAGGTCACCAATCAGTGTTTGTTGTCTTCAGATGTGGTCCCTTGCAGCTTCATTAGCCTCTTCATCCAACCATTTGAAGTGGCCACAAGACCATGACTCCTACCAAACTAACCCAAAATCAAACAATAAGCCATCAAGGAAAAAGTGCAGCAACAGATGTAATGTGCTTGAAACAAGGATTAGGGAGCATACCTTGTAATTTGGGCACCTCCGAAAACACCTCCCAGGATTTCTTGCAATCCTTGAGGTATAGACCCTCAGCCTACCACCACAAGTACAGAATATAGCACCACTGTCGTGACTGGTGCTGTTCTCACTTGCTTCGGATTCCATGTCTTTGCTACTCTGATGCTCCAGCAATTGTTCTGATGTTCTAGTGTTTCTTTTATTCTCTTAGTGGCTAGGGTTTGGTTTGGGGGTGATTTGGGAAGCAAAACTAATAGCTGAGTGACAGAATGGAGGTTAACGATCCACGTCGGACCGTTAATGACGGAGTCTGGATGGTGGGTTACGGTAGGGACCAAATTGAAAACGGTAGGCACGTATGGGGACTGATTTGAAAGTTTTATACGTATAGGAACCCAATTGGAAATCAGGGACACGTATAGGGACCAAAAAATTATTTTAACCTAAAGAAAAAAGGAGGAATGTTTCTTTAATGCATTTGTAGTTTTCTAATTATATAAAGCAATAGCAACACACTCCTTTCAACACTCTCGCTAACACACTCTTTGTTATTGGGTGAATCTCATGTGCAACCTACAAAATAATTTTGGCCCACTTTCTATATAGTGAGCACCACATGAAATCACCCAATAATAAAGAGTGTGTTGGAGAGAGTGTTGAAAATACAAATATTTATATAAAAAAAACTAAATAACTGGATTCAAAAACTCGCAATAATCCAAAGTAAAAAAAAAAATAAATAATAATGTTATAGAAATATCGTTTGCCATAATCTCTGGACACTCGACAATTATACTGTTGATTAGGGAAATGAAATGTTTATATGCTTTTGTTTTATTTTTGATGGGCAAACTACTTACGGAACCAAGTAATTATCTTGCAGGTTTTGCCAATTGCCAGTAGTAAAGACTAAGATCTTTTTTTTTGTAAGCAAAAAAGTATATTAATGAGAAAAATAAGGATACTTTAACCTATATACAATAACAAAGACTAAACAACAGGTCCAATGTAAATCGAATACTATATCTACCTAATGTAACCATGCAATATTATTTTTAAGAGAGTCTAAACCCAAGCCTCCACCAAACTGGGATAAAAAAAACCATCTGCAAAGATCCCTACACCTAAACTCCAAAAGCTCCCCCTGTTCTGCCCTTTTAGAAACCTTGCCTAAGTAGATCGTTTGATCAAAAAGAGGAACACTAGCTTAGAATATATTACCTGTAAAGATTAAGGGTTTATTCGAGAGTTGGGAGAGGAAGGGATGAGAAAGGAAGACATTTTGAGAGTTTTTTAAAAGAAAGAATGATGTTAAGAAAATTTAAAAACACTCCAAAGCCCTCCAAAATACTCTTCTAGTTCAGTTTTTTATTTCCCTCAAATTGGGGTCTTTTGGTTCTTTTGTTAGAAAATAAACTCCCATGCAAGGTGGGAGACTATCCCTCTTCTTCATCCCTTTCACCCTCCCTTGCATCTGAAACCCTTTCCCTCTTTTCTCGTACAAACTCCCAAACAGACCCTAAGATCTAAGACTTGCACTACTAAAAAATTTCTGATTACCTGCAGATTTTACACAAAAATTTGCAGGAAACAGATTTCCTACAGTTTTTCCTATGAACTTTTGTCCATAGATAATACCTTCATGGCTAATTTTTTCCTACGAATTTTAAAATTCGCAAGAAATTTCTTGCAAATTTTCTTGAAAAAAATTTAAATTCGTAAGAAATGACAAAATTTTCTACAAATTTGAATCTGCAAGAAAAAAACCTTATTTTTAAAAAAATTGTAAAAAAATTCGCAGGAAATTCCTGTAGAAAAAATCCGCAGGAAAATCCGTAAGTAATTCATGAATTTCTGATAGTATTACCTTTTAAGCCGGGGCTACTTACCCTGCTCGGTTTTTTACCATGCAAGAATCATAAAAAACTGAACACCTTTTGGACCAACCAGTGAGCACCAACCACGGCTCCGGCAGCAAGAAATAGCAAACAATCGGTGTTCTGTAAGAGGAGAAGGACGTAGTTATAGAAAATGTTAAAAACAAAAATGTTATTTTGTTGACCTATTTTCATTTTTATCAATTTTCTTTTTATAAAATTGAAGAGGTAGAAGGTGGTAAAGATAGAGAATAAGAGAGAGCCTGAAAAACTGTGCCACTTGTAAACAGAAACACCTATTATTCCCTAGTGTTATGTGGCCTTTAAGTTCTAACAATTGTGGTGGACAATATCTTACCAACCATTGCAAAGTGACATATTTTTATGGAATAAATATCTAATTTGGTCCCTGAAATTATAGGGTCATATCAATTTAGTCTTCCATATTATCAATATTCCAAAATGATCCGTGGAATTTCAAAATGTAGCAAATGCATCCCTGACATTATTCACTTTGTTTCAAATGCATCCCTAATATTACCAACTTAATGTCATTATAGTCCATGCAAATATCAACGGCGGGACGAATTTGATTAACTTTCTGAAATTACAGGGATCATTTTGGAATATTGATAATATGAGGGACTAAATTGATACGAACCTACAATTTTAGGGATCAAATTGGATATTTACTCTATTTTTATGCATTCTTTTCACAAGAATTTTAGATAATCTTTTGGCTTTGTCTTACTAACAAAACAGTTTTACTCCAACTTTGTTGTCTCCTAACTTTGAGTCAATTACGTCAACGAGGTGAAAACAAAATAATTTAAAATACAAATAAAGGAAATAGTTGCCAAGAAGATCGCCTATTGTTGTTATATGGCACAGTATTTATTTGTGTTTATATATAATAAGAGAATATGCATATTCTTTCTGTTCTTCTGAATGAGTATTTTATTTATATAGGGCCTAGTATTTCTTTCTTTTTATTTTGTCTTGTTCTTGTATATGGATTAGAGTATCCATTATAATCTTAATCAATATATTTTATGCTTATAAAAAAATAGGTGGGGGAGGAAAACATTATCTCAATCTCCCAATATGCAGACGACAATTTATGGACTTTGAAGGCAATTCTTCAGGCTTTTGAAATAGTTTCTGGTTCAAAGGTGAATTTCCGTAAGAGCAAATTTTTTGGGGTTAATGTGGACGACAGTTTTTTAATGGCAGCTTCTAATTTTCTGTTTTGTAAAATTGGTTTGTTCCCTTTCCGATTTTTGGGACTGCCAATAGGAGCCAATCCTAGAAAGCATAGTACCCGGACTCCAGTTATAGACTCTTTAGAACGTCGATTAGCATCTTGGAAGAGGAAGAATTTATCTATTGGTGGTAGAGTGGTCCTTTATTAACTTGGTGCTCTCGAGTTTCCCGCTTTATTTTTTCTCCTTTTTCAAATGCCCAAAGAGAGTGTTGAAAAACCTGGATAGTCTCTAACGGAATTTTTTGTGGGAAAGAGTCTAAGAAAGTCACTTGGGTGAGCTGGGAAAGAATCTGACACTCAAAAGATTGTGACTGTTTGGGTATTAAGAATTTATTTTTATTCAATATTAGTCTTCTTGCTAAATGGCAATGGCGGTTTCTTGAAGACAAAGGAGCTGTTTGGTATTCTTTGTTGACTTATAAATATGGAAATTTGGCTCTAGCTTCCTCTGCAGTGTATATATACTTTGTTGACAAAGCAGCCCCCGTAGCCTGGTTAGCCGTCCCGTCGCATCGGGGACGACAATGATGAGGACTCATTTGAACATCTTATCCAGCCTTCTCCTCATTATGATAGGAATATTAGGTTTTTATGTTAGTTTTTTTAATTTATATTTCTGTGTATTGTGAAAACATATATTATTTATCAACTATTGCATAAATATAAAATTGCATTCCAAAAGAAAGAGAAAACAAACAAACATTGTATATATAAAATTGTAATAAAACAAAAGTGTATCAAAACAAAAAACCAAATTGTGTATCCAAAATACAAAGAAAATAAAATCATGGAGGTGGGATGTGGTCCCTCTGGGTTTCGGTGTCGTCTTTTGCATCGGCCCCATCATCCTCAGTAGCAGGCGATGGTGGAGGAGGTGGTGGCGCAACTGCAGGAGGCCGAAGCCCAAAGTGCTCGAAGATGTATCGAAGTTGTGCAGCCTGTGTGGCAATTTGTGCAGCAAGCTCGACATTAAGTCGTGTGATAGTCTCCGCATATCCTGTATCTCCCCTGGAGGACAGTAGGCATGCCCTCATGTCTAGCCCGATGAGACGACGAGGCTATATAATGATCACTAGCTGCCCAAGCCCATACACTTGTCATGTTCGAGTAAACAAAGATGCCAAAAAAAAAAAAAAAAGAACATAGTCTAAAGCACAAAAACATCATCAGTACAGAAAAGAACATAATGCAGCAGAGATGCTAATGAGAACAACAGAGATGTTGCCCCTTCAATCCTTAAATTTAGGGATCAAGACATTGGTGAATGTCAATATCAAATTAGTAAAAACCTATAACTCATAACACAGATTCTGAGTAACTTAAAACTCATTAAAAAATAAGTAACCTAAAACTCATTAAACTAAAAATCAGTAACCTAAAACTCATGACACCATATCCACAAAAATTAGTAACCCAAAAATCAGTAATAATCTAGAACTCATAGCATATCAGCAAGAACCACAAATTCAAGCAATACAGCAACTAAAAATGAGAATCATATGCACGTTCAGCAAGAACCACAGATTCAAGCAATATGCACATTAGCAATTAGAGATTATGGGACTTAGGGCTTCTGAGTTTTGAAGATTACCTAGGGGAGCTTCTAAGTGCTGAATTTGTGGAGGAGACAAGGAGGAGCAATGATCACCTGAGAAGAGAAGAGTAGAGAAGATTGAGATAGAGAGTGAGAAGAAAAGAAGAGATGAAGAAAAGAGAAGTGCTCACCTGCGTTCATGGTGGTGGCCGGACGGTGGGCGATGGTGGTGGTGGTGTTGTGGTAGTGGCTTCTCTGTTGTGGGAAAAGGGAAGAGGGGTAGGGAAGAAGGAATCGGAAGAAGGAAGGAAAGAGGGCTTACTTGCGATCGTCCGGTGGTGGTGCGGTGGCCTTCGGTGGTGGTGCGGTGGGGGGAAGAGAAGAGAGCAAGTGAGAAAGAGAGGGAAAGTGAAATGAGGGGGGAGGGGAAGCTCGCAAGCTATAATTAGGGATTTAGGACGTGCAATCGAACACGATTAGTCGCAACTTCCGTCCCAATTTATATTAAAATGAAGTTGCAACCGATTTGAATCCAGTTGCAACATATTACCATCATATCGGTCGCAAAATCGATGACAATAGGAGTCAAAAAATTTGACCTTTCATTCCTCCTTCGTTGCGATCGGAAAAGTAGCAACTACATAAATCGGTCGCTACACCGGTCGCAATGCACATTTTTAAACTTATTTTTGTTCACTAATCATCGGTCGCGATTTCGGTCGCAAAGATTTACAAATAGCGACCGACCTGGTTCGGTGGCTAAATTTCGGTCGCAAAATCGATTTTTTTTTGTAGTGCTAATTCTGGTTCTGCTCAATACTCTCAACATGGTTATTTTCTCAAAGGGAAGATTGTAAAACAAAGGTCTTACATTTTTTGGCATGTAGTCATTTGGTCCATTTGGTTTATTAGGAATAAGATCTTTTTTGATAGTGGTGTTTTTAATTTCATTGGTATTATGGATTTGATTAAGCTACTAAAAATGTTGAAATTGGCGACGGATTTGGTCACTAATTATTTTGTTCTGTCGTTAAATTCGTCGGTAATTATTTTACCAACGAAATTTTCCTTTTTAGCGACGAATTTGGTTTGTCATTAATTTCAATTTTTTGTAGTGGGGGAAGAGTCTTATGCTTTTTATAATTGTGTGAACCCAATTTCCTGTATCAAAATGGACTATTTGTAATTTAGTCAGTTTGTATATGGGTTGGAGTACCCCTTGTACTCTTTTGAAAAAAATTTGTTTGATTTTAAAAAAAAGAGAATATGCATTATGAATCAGAACTCATTAACTATGTATACTTTTTTTTCCACATAACACCAAATATGAAGTATGGATATCATCAATTCTCTATCTACATATATCAAAATTATTTTAGCTTTTGTTGTGAAGCAAAATGTTACTATTCTAGGCATTGTGGTAAATGGTTTTGTAAATTGTTCATTAATCCAAATTGAGAAAATAAAATGAAAGTGCCAACAATGGAAATCATAGCCATGTAACAATGAATACGAATAATTTCATTATAGTTCATGTGCAATATGATGACTTTGTAATTATAATGCTAAAAGCCACCCAATGATCTAAACTTAATTTTGATGAGACTCTAACGCATCAAACTCAAAAATGAAGGAAAGAAAAAGAGAACATTGAAAAGAGGAGAGTGAGCTCCTTCGTTTGGTTGTGTTATGAATAGGGAAGGAAAGAAAATTTACCGTCAGACTAACACATGAAAAAAAATTTCCTCCTACTTTGGGAAGAAAATCGAAGGGAGTATTTATGTGGAAGACATGTAAAGACGCAAACACCCCTGACTGAAATATTACATCCCATTTTTAATTAAGAGTATTTATGGTCACTACAACAGAAAAGGAATTAGACATCGTTTATTTTTGCCCATTAACAACGTTTCTAACCGCTGTCTTTTTATTCACTGTCTAAGGTAGAAGAAAAGGGTAGCACTTAATAAGCGTTGTCTAAAGTAACTATAGACAACGCTTCAAGAAGTGTTGTCTGTAGTTACTTTTAGGCAGCGCTTCCTTGAAGAAGCGTTGTTTTGTCTTTAGCTAGACTATAGACAACGCTTCCTCTATAGTTCCTTTTAGGCGGCGCTTCAAGGAAGCGCTATCTATGCTCTTTTCTTTTTTTAATTATTTACATTGTTTTCTGAATTTTATCCCCTGCACTCAGCAAAACCAATACAATTTCATGGATACAACAAATTAAACTAAACATATTTTCAGCAAAACTGATCATCAATATTAATATGTGCACTATATATCAGCAAATTAAACTCAGTACAAAACCATGTACACAGCAAATTAAACTCAACATAACCATTGTACTGCTAACTTAATACACTACTAACTTAATACACTATAACTAGCTACTAACTATATGCCAATATTTCTTTCAACTCCTGCCCTTTGCACAAAATCCTTATTGCCCTGCACAAGATACACATAGAGTCACTTGCACATATACACACAAATCTAATAGGAGAGATAGTACTACTCTAGCATATAATATCAGAGTATGTGTACCTTTATTTTTGGATAACATTCATAACAACATAGCGACACCACTTTTTCCTGAGTTCAATAAGTTGATCATCAGAATATCTGTCGCATTTACACTCAGGAAAGTACTGTGAAATGAAAATTAAATCAAGCTAGAATTAAAATACATTCGAATGGTAAAATGTAAGTGTAATTTAATTATAAAAACTTGAACTGAAATTACATACCAAAGTTGGGATTTGCGTTTGGTTCTGAATGATGATATCCTTTATAAACTTCAGGACGTAGTAGCCACAATCATCGCTATTCGGTTGGCGGAGGCACTATAAAACCAAAAATAATAAATTAAAAGTTTTAATTTTTTAATTTAAATAATTGCATAAGAGTTTTTGTAAATACCTCTTTAGATACCTCCATTTATTCTTGGATGACTTAGAATATCTCGACTTGGCTCCTTCACTACAGGCACGATGAATTAGCAAAGCCCTGAGTTCAAAATCAAACAACTTCATTAAGGTACATAATTTGAATCATCACATATATATGAAGATAAAAATAAATGCATATATACTTACTGATTATAGATATCCCTCATTTTTTGGCGAATGTTATATCAGTATGCAAGGGGTCTAAGTAGTACACTATGCCGAGCAAACACCAACAATGAAACTAAAACTGAAATCAAGTAAACACGAGCACACACACATACATATCAGAACTCATAATTGATCACTAACCTATCAACTAATAAGCAATGAAAATTATGTATAACGAAATAGACCAAATCAAATCATACTTACCTTTTCAACAAGATGCTCTTTAGGAGGTGCAAGCAAGTAGTTTGGAAAGCAACCTAACTGGCCCAAGATTTCAATTCTCTGAATTGGAAAATCCATATCACAATTAAAACCAAACTGAAACAAGGTTGCAGGGAATGAGGATTATCTTATTCCAAACTAAACACACAGGCATATTAAAACAAAAAGCTGCCTAGGTCACATTCTGAATCACAATTATCTTATTCCATGACAGTAACATATTTTGGTCAAGACTAAAAAAAGGAACTTCAACCTAACCATTATGACTGAAACCAAACGGAAATTGAATCAGCATGAAGCTGTTTAAGTCTCCAAACAAAAACAAGCATTCACGCCTCAGGCAAATAAGATCAAACTAAATTTACTTCTGAAACAGAGAACCAAAGTCATGTTTAAGCATGTTCACAAACAAAGCAGTCAACCAAACTCATGTTTAAGCATGTTCATCAAAACAGTAGCATGGTAGCATGATAGTCAACCAAATAACACACCTACATCAGAAACATAAATCCAACCTACCACCGAGTTATTGAACCTGATATCATCTTACAAGCTTCCTCATTAATGCACTTAACCAAGATGAAACAGCCACAAACAAGGGAGCAAAGAACCTAAAAATTGCACTTTCACATAAAGAAATACCCTAGAATTAAACTTATTCAGACTTTGGTTAATCTGAGACAGTCACTTGTATTGAACAGAACAGTAATCAAGTCTATGACTTTGCAAAAACCTCTCAAAACTATAGCCATTAAATCAGCAAGAGTAGGGAAAGAGGAACAGCTGAAAAAGGAGACTTCCATTATAATTCCTCATTCCCCTACACTACGGCCTAGCTCTCAGCTTCTCAAAAACACAAAACCTAAATGACAATATGAGGGTTGCAAAGAATGACAACAGAAGGAAGAGAGGGGTGTTACCTGGGATCTTGCAGTGAAGAGGAGGGCTTGCAGGGCAGAGAGCAGTGGTCCTCGCGGTGGTCTTCGCGATGGGTGAAGAGAAGGCTGTGCGAACAATGCAGGTGAGCTTAGGGTTTGAGAGGGTTGTGGTGGTCCTCGCGGTGGTTCAGGTGTAGGGATGGTGGCAGTGGTGAGTGAGAGTGGTGTTTGGGGGAGGAGGGAACTTAGGTCGCGGAGGAGGGAAGAGTACTGTTTGATAGTGAGAGCGTGCGAGGAGTTACTAAGTGGGAAAAGGAAATATATTAGGGAAAGGGGAATAGACAAACGTTGCCTTAGGTGTACATTAGACAGCGCTTCCTTGAGGAAGCGCTGCCTCTGCACTTCTAACACTTTTAGTATTGCTTCTTCAAGGAAGCACTGTCTATTCTCAAACCTAAGACAACGCCTTCTTGAGGAAGCGCTACTTCAAATCTTCCACCTCATTTTAACCAACATTTCAGTAAAAAAACGTTACTGATGGTGTGTCATGTAATGTATAATCTGGTGCAGTGTTCATTATATTTTTTTCCTTTTTATAAATCAAATAAAAGGAGGGATTTTTTTCCTTTCATTTTCTCCCCTACTAAACAACTAAACAATCATCTTATTTTCCACGCTTTTCCTCTCATTCCCCTTTCTTTCCTTCCACACTACAAGAAATTTGTCTTTCAGTCGACAGTCAAAATTTGTCACTATATTTTAAAATTCATAGGTATATATAAAGCTTACATGATCACCTACGACCGGTCCTTCCATCTATTATGAGTGACGAATACCAATGGCAATTGTTTGTCATTATAGGCTTTATCTACGGTCCATATACCTTTACCTATAGCTGCATTTGACTATCAATAGGTTTTACCTATGCTCCACGAACCTTTACCTACTGTTTGGCCAACACTAATACCTATACCTACAATTTTAACGAGTATCACTAAAAGTGTCCGTAGGTATATGAAAAATTTCTTGTAGTGCCACTTTCTTTCCTCCCATTTCCTTTCCTAAACCAAACAAAATGTAAGCTTGGGTTAATGTAACATCCTAGTTTTCAGAAACCTTAATTAAGAAAGATGGCCTAGATTGGGTATGTATATGTTTATTGATAATTATTATCATGGCTTGAAAGTGTGTTTAGAGAATATGTTAAGAGTAGGAATGGTTTGGATAAGAGAAGTATGAAGGACAAAGGATCAGGAGCAGAACGCTCAAGCGTGGACCCTATGACCAGTGATTGGCAGTGATGGGACGTAAAGTGACACGTGTCGGTTACGCGTCACAGCTGGCACGTGATGGGCGGTGCCTTGGCGGTGAGGAAACAACAACGCTCAAGTGTGGGAGAAGCCAACGTTCAAGCGATGGAACGCTAAAGCGTGGAGAATTCCAACGTTAAAGCGTGGACAGTAGAAACTTTTACTATATATAGTTCTTCATTTCACCGTGAGAAGAGTTTTCACTCTTCATATATACAGAGAGAGCTTGAGACAGAGAGCATAGTTTAGGTTGAAGCTTTGATTACAAGTTGTGATCCGTTCGTCGATCAGATTTCAGTGCCGATCGTGTTTTCGTGATCAGCGCGACTCTTACTCCAATTCTACCGGTTTGATTTTGTGATTCGATGAGGGTAAGCCGAGGTTCCGTATCTACCTACACTGTACCTATACAATGTTCTCTTTTGGTTTAAGCTTCTTTTCACGATTTTAATTTCGTATTAGGGTTAATGCTATAGTCTACGTGTTATATCCGTGATTAGGGCAAGTTTGGAAGTTGCATGCGGAACCCTTTTAGGAGCAAGTAGGCTGCTGCTGTGGATGCTTAAAGAAGAGCAAGAAGTGCTTGTTGTGTTCGTGATTATCACCACTTTCGCTATCAGGTGGGGAGAAAGAGTTACACACGTTGGGGAGGCAAGAGTAGTCCATATAGTTGTATTGCATGTTTTATGTGTATAGGGGAACCCTAAACCCTATGTGAGGTTAAGCCCTAAAAAAGTACCTAAACCCTAGATTTTGCCTACATTGGGCTGTCACCGAATATATTTTATACCCTAGGTTAGCAGATTTGTGATGCATGATAATATGTGTTACGTGTTGATATATGCATACCTACTATTTATGATGTTTGATATTTGCAAGAGATGCATGATGTGTTGATGATAATGGCATGTTGGTATGTATGTTGTTTATTGCTTTATGGAGCATGTTGATAAATGATGAATTGTTGCATTATATCTAGAAATGCGTGTATGTATGAGATTTGGAGGTTTAGCATGATTAGGGCTTTGACCCCGTAGTGGATGTTTGAGCTGATAATTGAGATTTGAGGTATAATGGAGCTTGGAGCTCATAAGGTTACAATGGGAGCTTGGAGCTCTTATGCATAAAAGTGGAGCTTGGAGCTCGCATGATTACAATGGAGCTTGGAGCTCGTATGTGTACCTATGGGGCTTGGAGCTCATGTTGCTAAGAGCAAGTTTGCATGTGTTGCGATATCAGCTCAAGAGAGATGGATGACATGCATATCATGTGCATTTGATGCCAAGTGGCGAGCCATATGCTATGAGGCATACGAGGTTGGTACATCGAGTGCGGGTGCAGAAAACGGAAGGGAAGGTTTGAGAGACCATGGAGATATACTAGACGCAAGTGTACCCATATGAGACCGGTATGGTAGCGCCTATTGTGTCGTGGCGGTCCTGGCTAAGTATGGTTATCCCGCCTAGAGCCCTGAGTCTTTCCAGTTGCCGGTGGATCTTCTGAGGAAGCCCATTTAACCCTCTTTGTCTAGGACTGTTGGGTGGTAATGCATTCTTATGGGTCACGGCGAGCGGAACGGATTACCGGAACAAAACAACTTGTTGTCCGATGTGCGGACGTGATGTTGCCCTTAGCAGGGTGTTTCGTGCCGGCCGACATGCATAGAAAGAGTATGCGTACATTTAGCTAGGGAACGACCGTGGTGTCGTGATATTGAGAGATGATTGTGTTTGCTATATGTTCTGCATTGCATCATCCCTGTCATAAATGTGCTGTATATCTTATCTCCCTGTATTTTCTTGTATGTTATGCTTTGATCTGCGAATAGACGACGAGTTAGTTGGAGCTGACTATGGACCCGAGGATGCATCACTTCCTCCAGGCAGCACCGGGTATCCCAATGCTGGGCGAGCTTGAGATCGTTTGCCACGACGAGCAGGAGTGGCAGGTGGACCCCTCTACGTTTTTTACTGTGTGTACCAAACCAGTGAGCTTCCTTTTCCAAGGCGGTACTCCATCACGAGCAGACATCATGGGACCGTAGTTTCCCCATATATGGCACCCACCTAGGCCGCGAGAGCACGATTTTATGTGGGCTGCCCCGGCATCTTCTCACATGATGAGTCGCAGAGGCTTTGTGCTGAGAGGACAATGTCGGAGGTCAGAGCAGTATCTGAGAGCCGCCATGCATAGGCGGATGGTTATGTCTAGTTCTTCCTCAGATTATGTGACCCTACGGGTTTATAGGTGCACATATGGGGAAAGACAGGGTAGCTCTTGACTTTCACGTCATGGAGGATGTGACGTCGCCAGTGCGTCAGTCATAGGATGTGAGGTGAGGTCTTTTTGATGTATTTTGAGAGGGGAGGGGGAGAGCCTGTGAGCTTGAGTTGAGTTCCTTTTGATGTCTTGTTGTATTTTCATTTTATGATGTATTCGGTTTATATATGTACGTAGCCCTACTGATGGGGCCACCATGTATATATATTGGTGTTGTATGTGTTTCATTTATCCTGCTACGTTTACTCTGATGTTGTGCGCTTCTATATTGAATGCATATTATCGTTGGTTTTAATAAGCGTGTAATATCGCTAAATTATAGCTAACAGTATAAGTGGGTTCTAAAATAAAGGGATTTCCTCGAGTGGGACTTGGGGACGTCACATTAAGGTGGTATCAGAGCAGTCGGTCCTATCTGGACTGTGGAAATCGGGGACCAAGACTATGAGGTATTAGGAAGTTGAACTGGCAAAGTTTGTCGTCTCTGCAAGAGAGTATGACTGTGTCTAGAGGGGTAGAATGAACGTGATTGAATGGTGGTATAAATGATAAGTGGATGTATGTATTTATGTTGCTTATCATGTTTGAACTTTGAGGCAACAATTACTTGAATCAGGAACCAATTGCTCGTGGAAGAGGTAGAGGTATAGAGGTAGAGCCGGACCCAATGGGGGTCAGAAGCTTCATATATTGGGAATGGAGCCGAATCGCTGGAAACCCTTAGAACTATGAGGGATATGGCTGCTACTATGCTACAGCAAATGCAACAGAATGCCCAACTCATCTAGTTAACCCGTGAGAATCAACAACAACAACGGAATGTTAGGCATGAAGATGTTGGTTTGGATGCCTTCATGAGGCGACAACCTACTCAATTCAATGGGGATTACAATCTTGAGGGGACAGAGTCGTGGATTCAAGAGTTTGAAAAGATCTTCGCAGCGACACACTGTGAAGAAGCTCAGAAAGTTTCTTATGCTTCCTTCATGTTGGTGGGAGGAGCAGAGATGTGGTCGAAGGGGAAGCAGAGACTTTTGAAGCTGAAGGAAGAGCCGTGACTTGGGGGCTGTTCCAAGAATGTTTTATGGAGAAATATTTTCCTCGGATAACCAGGAAGGAATAGGACAAGGAGTTTCAGAGTTTGAAGCAAGGCAACATGACAATCGGGGAATATGCAGCAAGGTTTGAGGCGCTGCTTAAATTCTCAAAGTTTTATCAGCGGTATCCGGACGAGGAGTGGATGTGCCGCAGATTTGAGGATGGTCCGAAGTATGAGATTCAGAAGGCTATAGTACCGTTGGGGACTACTATATTCCCCGACATGTTGGATCGGTTTTCGGCAATTGAGAACATCGAAAGAAGGAGAAAGATGGCAACAAGGAGCAGAGGACCAATCCGCAGTAACCAAAGGGGTAGAGGCGGAAGGTTTCAGAGTGGTCGAGGACCCTATCAAAGGCCGACCCAAAAGGCAGGAGATGCTGGAAATCAGAGGCCGAGTGCAACTCAGGGGTTGCAAGGTTGTTTCAAGTGTGGAGGACCACACATGGCTTGAGACTGTAGATGTTAAGCGCCTGGGAGTACCATGATTTGTTATACATGTGGAAGGCAAGGACAAATGGCCAAGGACTGCAGGCAAGGGAATGCACAGTCAACTGGTGTGGCTGGACAAACTGCGAGACTACAAGCCACGGGAAGAGTGTTTGCCATGAGGGGAACTGAATCCTCTCGATGCCCATATCTGATTCAAGGTAAGTGCTTGGTTTCAGGCAAACTCTTATCTGTGTTGTTTGATTCGGGGGCTACTCATTCGTTTATTTCTATGGTGCATGGATCATTTTGGGTTACTAGTTTCATCTTTACCATATGACCTTACTGTTTCCACACCCACTGGTGATTCATTGACTACCTTATTTGTATGCTTGAAATGCCCTATTATAATAGAAAACAGACTTTTCATTGTTGACCTGTTCTGTCTCCCTATGCAGCAGATTGATGTTATTTTAGGCATGGATTGGCTTTCGGCTAACCATGTGATATTGGACTGTTCCAATAAGACTCTTTGTTTCTCTAAGCAATCTGGATTGACGTCTGCCAATGAAGGTACTTTGAAGGGTATACGATCTAGAGAGTGCATAGTGCTATTCTCCTTGGAAGCAAAGGAAACTCCGAACGTGGAAGCGTTGCCGATTGTGCGGGAATTTGCGGAAGTATTTCCAGATGATGTTCCAGGGTTACCACCGGAAAGGGAGATCGAGTTCACCATAGACCTTGTACCAGGAACTGGACCTATTTCGATAACACCTTATCGAATGTCTCCAACAGAGTTAGTAGGGTTGAAGAAACAGTTGGATGAGATGCTAGGCAGGGAATTTATCAGACCTAGTGCATCGCCATGGGGAGCTCCGATATTGTTCCTCAAGAAGAAGGATGGGAGTTCAAGCTTATATGTGGACTATCGTCAGCTGAACAAAGTGATGATAAAGAACAAGTACCCGTTGCCGAGGATAGATGATTTGATAGATTAGTTTAGGGGAGCAACTGTGTTTTCCAAGATCGATCTGCGATCTAGTTATCATCAAATCAGGGTGAGAAAGGAGGATATATCGAAGACTGCTTTTCGAAGTTGGTACGGGCATTACGAGTATTTGGTTATGTCCTTCGGTGTGACTAATGCTCCGCCTGTGTTCATGGATTATATGAACAGGATATTCCGACCGTTCCTAGACAAGTTTGTTTATCGATGACATCCTTATTTACTCTCCGAGTAAAGAGGAACATCAAGAGCATCTTCGAGTGGTGCTGCAGGTGCTGAAGGATAGGCAGTCATATGCGAAGCTATCTAAGTGTGAATTCTGGCTAAAGGAAGTACAATTCTTACGACACATGATCAGCAAGAATGGAATCATGGTGGATCCTGCCAAAGTTGAGGCAGTGGTTAAGTGGGAAAGCCCGAAGTCTATGAGCGAGGTTCGCAGTTTTCTTGGTTTGGCGGGCTACTACAGGCGGTTTATTGAAGGATTCTCGAAGATTGCGTTGCCTATGACGCAATTGAGAAGAAAAGGGAAAGCATTTGAGTGGACGAAAGCTTGTGAGCAGAGTTTCGTAGAGTTGAAGTGGAGGTTGACCACGTCGCCAATGTTGGTTTTGCCAGATCCATTAGAACGTGTTGACGTATATTGTGATACGTCATATCAAGGATTGGGATGTGTCCTTATGCAAGAAGGAAGAGTGGTGGCATATGCCTCCAGGCAGTTGAGAGTGCATGAATGGAACTAACCGACTCATGATCTGGAGCTAGCTGCAATAGTATTTGCATTGAAGATATGGAGACACTATCAGTATGGTGCTAAATTTAGCATATTTAGCAATCATAAGAGCCTAAAGTATTTGTTCAACTAGAAGGAGTTGAACATAAGGCAGAGGAGGTGGATAGAATTCATAAAGGACTATGAATTCGATCTGCAATACCATCCAGGCAAGGTGAATTTCGTAGTAGATGCGCTCAGTAGGAAGTCCCTACACGTATCTGCCATGATCGTACGAGAGCTTGAGTTGTCAGAGCAGTTTAGGGATTTGAATCTGGATGTGGAAATTGTCGAGGATAAGATGAATCTTGGGATGATCGAGGTTACTAGCGATTTCTTGAATCTGCTTTGGAAAAGGCAAGCTGAGGATGATTACCTTAAGAAGGTTAACCAATTGATCGAGGAAGGTGAAATGTTTGAGTTTAAGAGAGGTTCGGATGGCCTCATCATGTTTGGCGACAGAGTTTGTGTGCTTGAGGATAGTGAAGTTAAGAATATGATTTTAGAGGAAGCACACACGAGCAAAATGAGTTTTCACCCAAGAGCTACTATGATGTATTAGGATCTGAAGAAGTTATTCTGGTGGCCAAGGGTGAAGAAGGAAGTAGCGGCTTATGTCCTATCCCGTTTGGTGTGTCAAAAGGCGAAGGTTGAACACCAGAAGCTAGCAGGATTATTGCAATCATTGGATGTTTCGGAATGGAAATGGGACAACATTGCAATAGACTTTGTTTCTGGGTTACCAAGAACTCAGAAGAGGTGTGATGCAATTTGGGTCATCAAAGATAGGTTGACGAAATGTGCTCATTTCTTGCCTATCAACTAGAATTATTCTCTGGAGAGGCTGACTTAGATTTACATCAGGGAGGTGGTGCGTCTGCATGGTGTGCCTTCGAGTATCATATCGGACCGAGACTCGAGGTTTAATTCGAGGTTCTGGAAAAGCTTAAAAGGAGCGTTAGGAACCAAGTTAAGGTTGAGTTCTACTTATCATCCCCAAACGGATGGTCAGTCAGAACGGACGATTCAATCGTTGTAAGATTTGCTAAGAGCATGTGTGTTGGAACACACGAGAAGTTGGGACGATTTTTTTCCTTTGATTGAGTTTATCTACAACAACAGTTATCACACAAGATTGGAATGGTACCGTATGAAGCTTTGTACGGGAAGAAGTGTAGGACTCTGTTGTGTTGGTTTGAGACTGGAGAGAATCAATTATTAGGACCTGAGTTGGTACAACAGACAATGGGACAAGTTAAGTTGATCCGGGAAAAGATGAAAGCCGCAAAGGATACACAGAAGAGCTACGCTGATAAACACAAGAGACCTTTTGAATTCCAAGAGGGCGATCATGTATTTATAAGAGTTACTCCAAGGACTGGTATTGGTAGGGCAATTCAATCCAGAAAGATTACATCCAGATTCATAGGACCATTTCAAACTTTTCACCAAATTGGTCCAGTAGCTTACCAGATAGCCTTACCACCTAACTTGTCAAGACTCCACGATGTTTTTCACGTATCCCAACTTAGAAAGTACTACCTTGATCCATCACATGTCATGTTAGAGCCCGAATCAATCCCGTTAAGAGAGAACCTTGAATACGAGGCTTTACCTGCTCGGATAATGGATAGAAGGATCAACAAGCTTCGCGATAAGCAGATTCCTTTGGTGAGAGTGGAACGGGACCCGGTAACCGGAGATTCAACATGGGAAAGAGAGGCTCATATGCGTCAACAATACCCATCTTTGTTTACAGGTATGAACGAGGAAATTTCGGGGACGAAATTCTTATTAAGGGGGTGGTAATGTAACATCCCAGTTTTCGGAAACCTTAATTGAGAAAGATGGCCTAGATTGGGTATGTATATGTTTATTGATAATTATTATCATGGCTTGAAAGTGTGTTTAGAGAATATGTTAAGAGTAGGAATGGTTTGGATAAGAGAAGGATGAAGGACAAAGGATCAGGAGCAGAACGCTCAAGCGTGGACCAGTGTAACGCTCAAGCATGTTAACGCTCTAGCGTGGAGAGATTTGGACGCTCAAGCATGGACCCTCAAACCAATGACTGGCAGTGATGGGACGTAAAGTGCACATATCGGTTACGCGTCACAGCTGGCACGTGATGGGCGGTGCCTTGGCGGTGAGGAAACGTCAACGCTCAAGCGTGGAAGAAGCTAACGCTCAAGCGCTGGAACGCTAAAGTGTGGAGAATTTCAACACTAAAGCGTGGACGGTAGAAACATTTCCTATATATAGTTCTTCATTTTCACCGTGAGAAGAGTTTTCACTCTTCATATATACAGAGAGAGCTCGAGACAGAGAGCAGAGTTGAGGTTGAAGCTTTGATTTCAAGTTGTGATCCATTCGACGATCTTATTTCAGCTCTGATCGTGTTTTCATGATCAGCGCGACTCCTACTCCAATTCTACAGGTTTGCTTTTGTGATTCGACGAGGTTAAGCGGAGGTTCCGTATCTACCTACATTGTACCTATACAATGTTCTCTTTTGGTTTAAGCTTCTTTTCACGATTTTAACTTCGTATTAGGGTTAAGGCTATAGTCTACGTGTTATTTCCATGATTAGGACAAGTTTGGAAGTTGCGTGCAGAACCCTTTTTGGAGCAAGTAGGCTGCGGCTGTGGAGGCTTAAAGAGGAGCAAGAAGTGCTCGTTGTGTTCGTGATTATCACCACTTTCGCTATCAGTTGGGGAGAAAGAGTTACACACGTCGGGGGGGCAAAAGTAGTCCATATAGTTGTATTGCATGTTTTATGTGTATAGGGGGACCCTAAACCCTATGTGAGGTTGAGCCCTGACAAAGTACCTAAACCCTAGGTTTAGCCTACTTTGGGCTATCACCGTTATATTTGATACCCTAGGGTAGCAGATTGGTGATGCATGATAATATGTGCTATGTACGTGTTGATATATGCGTACCTACTATTTATGATGTTTGATATTTGCAAGAGATGCATGATGTGTTGATGATAATGGCATGTTGGTATGTATGTTGTTTATTGCTTTGTGGAGCATGCTGATAAATGATGAACTGTTGCATTATATCTGGAAATGTGTGTATGTATGAGATTCGGAGGTTTAGCATGATTAGGGCTTTGACCCCGTGGTGAATGTTTGAGCTGATAATTGAGATTTGAGGTATAATGGAGCTTGGAGCTCATAAGGTTACGATGGGAGCTTGGAGCTCATATGTGTACAAGTGGAGCTTGGAGCTCGTATGTGTACCTATGGAGCTTGGAGCTCATGTTGCTAAGAGCAAGTTTGCATGTGTTGTGATATCAGCTCAAGAGAGATGGATGACATGCATAGCATATGCATTTGATGCCACATGGCGAGCCCTATGCTGTGAGGCATACGAGGTTGGTGCACCGAGTGTGGGTGCGGCAAACGGAAGGGAAGGTCTGAGAGACCTTGGGGATATACTGGACGCAGTGTATCCACATGAGACCGGTATGATAGCGCCTATCGTGTCGTGGCTGTCCCGGCTAAGTATGGTTATCTCGACTAGAGCCTTGAGTCTTTCCAGTTGTCGATGGATCTTTCGAGGAGACCCAGTTAACCTTCTTTGTCTGGGACAGTTGAGCGGTGATGCACTCTTATGGTCACAGCGAGCGAAACGGATTACCGGAACAAACCAACTTGTTGTCCGATGTGCGGACGTGATGTTGCCCTTAGTAGGGTGTTTAGTACTGACAACCATGCATAGAAAGAGTATGTGTACATCTAGCTAGGGAACGACCGTGGTGTCGTGATATTGAGAGATGATTGTGTTTGCTATATATTTTGCATTACATCATTCCTGTCATAGATGTGTTGTATATCTTATCTCCTTGTATTTTCTTGTATGTTATGCTTTGATCTGCGAGTAGACGACGAGTTAGTTAGAGCTGACTATGGACCCAAGGATGCATCCCTTCCTCTAGGCAGCACCGAGGATTTCGATGCTGGGCGATCTTGAGATTGTCTACCACGACGAGCAGGGGTGGCAGGTGGACCCCTCTATGTTTTTGACAGTGTATACCGGACCAGTGAGCTTTCTGTTCCAAGGCGGTACTCCACCACAAGCGGACATCATGGGACCGTATAGAGTGGTCCAGTTTCTTCCGTTTCCCCAAATGTGGCACCCACCCAGTCCGCGAGTAGGATTTTATGTGGGCTGCCCTGACATCATCTCACGTGACGAGTCGCAGAGGATTTGTGCTAAGAGGATAGCGTCGGAGGTTAGAGCGGTATCTGAGAGCCGCCGCCGCCGGGCGTAGGCGGATGGTAATGTCCAGTTCTTATTCAGATTATATGCCCTTGCGGGTTTATACGCGCACATATAGGGAAGGACAGGGTAGCCCTTGACTTTCACGTCATGGAGGACGTGACGTCGCTAGTGCATCAGTCATAGAATGTGAGGTGAGGTCTTTTTGATGTATTTTGAGAGGGGAGGGGAGAGCCTGTGAGCTTGAGTTGAGTTTCTTTTGATGTCATGTTGTATTTTCGTTTTATGATGTATTCCGTTTATATATGTACTTAGTCCTACTGATGGGGCCACCATGTATATATATCAGTGTTGTATGTGTTTTATTTATCCTGCTACGTTTACTCTGATGCCGTGTGCTTCTATATTGAATGCATGTTATTGTTGGTTTTAATAAGCGCGCAATAATATCGCTAAGTTATAGCTAACAGTATAAGTGGGTTCTAAAATAATGGGATTTCCTCAAGTGGGACTTGGGGACATCACAGTTAACGTTGTTATGCTTTATTGCACGTAGAAGTGTAAATGAACATAATTATTCATGAATTATTTGAGCTTGATTTGTGAAATACTTGATCAAGCTCATTTGTCTAGCTAAACAAACAAACTCAAACTTGAAGTTTGACTCCATTTTTTGTATGATAAACTGATATATTTAATATATTGAAAAGTTTTATACTTATCTTCGCAAGACAAAGTTTCCTTTCTTTGATTAGAGAATGCTAATAATCAGTGCCTTTGGTTAAGGAATCAATAAGAGTAAATTTTTATTGAAAAAATATGTATTTAATAAATTGAAAAGTGATATACTTAATTTTTCAATAAAAACTTACTTCTTATTGACTCATTAACTTGTGTCCTAAGTGCCCTTAAGACACTAATTAACAAAATAGGAGTACTTGTTGATTCCTTAACACACTGATTAACAAAACTTTTTTTTGAGAGTAAAGATCCAAATTGCTCGTCGACAAAAAATCACAGTGATATTTTGGTCCCTGAGAAATAAAAAAATACTAATTTGGTCCTCAAGAATATAAAATGCGGGTAAAAATAGTTCCTGACTATGACTAAAATGTCCCTAAAAGTTATCCTAAAAAGGACCAATTTGATCGGCATTTTACATTCTTGAGGACCAAATTTGTATTTTTCATTTCTCAGGAACCAAAATGGCACCGTAATTTTTTGTTAAGGACCAATTTGAACCTTTACTCTTTTTTTATTTAAAATATGTACCCTTTTTTTATTTTTATTGTGTTCTTAATTAATACTGCCAATAGTTAGCAAGATTATATATAACATAATTGTTAAAAGTGTCAAATCCAATAAACAAATAATTGAACTCCATGAACATATAGATAATTATCAACGTCTGGTTGGTCCGAGTGATAACGAACTCGGATCCCTTAAGTAAATGGTTAGGGGTTCGATTCCTAACTCTTGCATACGGAGAAAACTTGGTTTGGAGATATTAACCCTTAAATGTCGTCCAGTACCTTAAAGAATTAATTTTTACATTTATGTGCAGAAGATATCTTGAAAATAAAAAATAAAAAATAAAAAACCACTTAGTTACTTATCGTAACTGAAACCATGAGAAGCAAGGTGAGAGAGAACAAGCAGTTGAGATAGAGAGAAGTGTGTGAGAGAAAGAGAGGTGGAAGGTGGAGTATGTTCCAAGACACAATGATTACATGGTCTTGGGGAAGCAGAAAGGGTAGCGTGGACATAGCAAGAGTATGGAAGAACGTGGGGGGCTTGACCGAGGTACGAAGAAAAAGGAAACGCCAAAAGGGCAAAGGCTAAAAAATGCCCCAAAAGTAATGAAATAGCAGTTTTTTTTTTTTTTAAGCAAATGCGATCTTCACACGAATTTAAAACGAAACCATAAAACGAAAACAGAAGTAAAGAACTGCTGCACGAATACCTTTTGAGTGAAAAATATTTAATCGGTAACAACCTCTTTAAAAATAACCAATTAAAGAACCGTTTAATATAAAAATATTTTGATAATAGGTATCAATTAGAAATAAGTTTTCAAGCCATATATACGAAATGTTTTATTTATTATCTAAATTGTTTTGATTTGTTAAGTACCATTTTTTTATTAATAAAAAGATATCCCATAAAACTGAGTATTTTAATTCATAATTTATAATAATAATTCATTTCAATGTATTTATCATAAAAATCAACTTCTCAAAGTGTACCTCACTCTTAAAAATGAAAGAAAAAAAAGGTTGGGTTAGGCCTTAATCATGATGATACTATCAGTCTTTTTGGGCCTTGGTCGGTCGACAACTGTGTGTTAACTTTGTTTTGTTTGTGTTTCCCATCCCATCCTCATCTCTCTTTCTCTCTCACACACGCACGTAGCTAGCACAGTTATAAACTTTGAAATGGATTTTTGTTTTCTGGTTCGTATAGCGATGATGGTTTAGTTTTTGTTAGGTACAGTGGTGATGGTTTTGGTTGTTCTTGGTTGGCTTACCCTGATGGTTGGTAGAGATATGGCTTTAGTAAAAAACATACTCATCTCATTTTTAGATGTAGTATGGCATTTATTTATGACGTATTTCTTTTGGTTTGTTTATTTCTTTGGTTTTGTATATGAATTTAAATATTTCTTATATTCCTATTAATATATTTTTGCTTATAAAAAGAAAAACTTTGAAACAACCGCATACAATCAAGAATAAATGTTACTTCTATACGGTTATTCCGTATATTATATGTTTATAAAAGATAGATAGAGTTTAAATTCTATTTAATGCAAGTCTAAAGATTTTTTTTCCACTATGCTAATATGTTATTAGAAGAGTTAAATTTTCTAATTAATTATTACAGAAATCGAATTTTTGTAATAATAAAATAATACATAACTCAATGATTATGTAATAATTTACCGTGGATTACATTTAATTAAATCCAAATAATTTTGTATATGTAGAATTTCCGCCCCACACACACAATGAAAGCTACATAGGAGGATATAGATATAGAGAATGCCGTAAGAAGAAAGGAAAGTGAACTAGCAGTACTCAAACATGCTCTATATATTTTTGAGGGTGTTAGTGGGGAGGAGGCTGCAGAAAGAATAAGATAGGAAGAAAAAAACAAAGAAACCGAAAATAGACCCACAAAGCACTAATGAAAAGGAATTTTTTGTTGAAGTTTAAAGGATAAAAAAGGGCCGTTACCTTACCCCGCACAAACGTTTGTGGCAGAAAAAACCTACCAAGTGAAAGAGATTTGACATTGAGGCAAAGAGAGAGAAATCTTCAAAGCCTTGGCCTTTTCTTTCACCGCCCACCACCACAGAGAGAGAAACAAAGAAAGTAACTGATTGAGCCCCCGCATGATAGAATTAGAAGTCAATAATCAGTCACACATCAAAGGAAGGTCTGTGTAATAGTTTATTTATTTTTATTTACGGAGAATGTTAACAACTGCTTTCCGACATCGGTTAAAAAATAAAATGAATAAATTTGTATTAAAAACAATATATTTAATATAGAGATAAGTGTTGTAATTATTTTTTTAAGATAGATTTATTTCTTTTTGATTTCTTAACCACAATACGTTTGGAAGACCCTTTATTTATTTATAAGTCTTATTAACAATTATTGTCTCTAAACTTATATATAAACAAAAAAATATATCGATTTTTTGTACTCAAATATAAGTAAAAATCAACCAATTTAATCCTATTTAATGTTAGTGTATCAAAAATATCCTTCGGTTAATTGACCTTTTACTTTTCCAAGAACATTATACACTCCCACTAAACAACTTTCAAGAAAGGATAGCTTAGTAACTATAACTTATTTTTTACACAAATTAAAATAATTAAACTAATATAACTAATTTCCTTAATACGTGTAAAATTAGTCTTTTTTTACAAGAGTATATTCTAAGAATACCAATTAAGAAATCAAGAAAAAACAAAAAATTATTGAAAAATTAAAAATTTGACTTCTCCATACTCAATATATTGAGTAAACCATTTTTTTAAACCTTGTCTTTTTGGTTTCTTAACAATATCCTTAAGATATTACTAGCATTTTCTTTTATTTATTTATTTATATCTTTTCACTAACCCACGTTGTCCTTGAATACCTTTTCATTTTTATTGCTTGTGCAAGTGAAAGCAAATTTCTCCAAACTCTTTCATTCTTTCTATTCTCCTTTTTCTTAGTCATATCAGACAAAAAAAAAAAAAAAACAAGGAATGTATAGAAGCATACAAAGCCTGCCTCAGCTTCTGACATTTTGAATCTCCAATATATTTGTCTTTAATTATTTTCACTTCATCAAAATATTCTTATATAAAGGCTTGTAGTTTGGATTCTTCAATAGAGTTCATTCATATATAAAACAGGAGCTAGCTAGATCATAAGGGAAATGAAACACGAAGATCAAGGGCAGTGTTCTTCTCAATCTATCAATAATAACTTTCACACCTATCAAGAGCAACTACTCCTTCATCAGCAACAGATGATGCAGCAACAAAACTTTGGTGGAGGAAGAGGATTGAATATGTTCCCTGGTGAAGTCTCTCCTTTATTACAACCATGGTCTATGCCACCGGTTCATGACCCTTTCAACCCTGTCAGAGACCATGACCCTTTTTTTGTCCCTCCCCAACCTTCTTCAACCTATTCAAACTTGTTCAACAGAAGGGTCCCTTCTCTCCAGTTTGCATATGAGGATCCATCTTCTGAACAACTTAGGATCATTTCAGATACCCTTGTTCAACCTTGTTCAGCACCTTTTGGGCTCCAAGCTGAGCTAGGAAAGATGAGTGCTCAAGAAATCATGGAGGCTAAGGCTCTTGCAGCATCTAAGAGTCACAGTGAAGCTGAAAGGAGGCGTAGAGAGAGAATCAATAACCACCTTGCCAAGCTTCGCAGCTTGTTGCCTGGCACAACCAAAGTAAGTCAAATTATCGATGAAATTAAATTTTTCCCAAATTAAACCAGCAAATTCAAATTAAAAAATATATATTATAATTATGAATTAGTTATTACTATTAGTTTTTATCTCTATCACCACAAAAAAAAAGTTATTACTATTAGTTAATCATCTCAAAATGTAAAACAAAAATTAAAGATCTTGCACCACTACATGTTGTATTTAATATAAGACTGTTTTATGGAGTATTCTTTATAAGACTGTTTTATGGAGTATTCTTTCATCAAGGACTTTCCAATTGAAAGATTGGTTTGTAAATCTTTTCAAGATTCTATCTGTTACTTTTGTCTGATAAAAACAAAATCAAAATCTAATAACCTTTTAGAAAATGAGGTGCAAAATCATTGTTTGCCTCCTTTTATTTTACCATCCTTCCTTTTTTGCTTTGTTAGTTCTTGTATTTACACATTGTGTTCTTCTTATTCTCATTAACTTTAATTATGATTGTTTCGGAGTCTCTCTGTGTGGTAGTTCCGAGGAGGTAGCTAGAAAAAAGGTAATAAAAGAGAAGAGAAAAGGGTAATAGCTAGCGTTAATGTGTCGCATGGTTGATATGATAAAGAGGAACCAAGTAGCAGTTGAAAAGCTTCGCATGGAAATTTCTTGCCGGATAATGTTGATCAGTCAAACTCAGTTCGAGAATGGAAAAGAAATAAAGCTAGACACAAACTAGCACCTTTGTCGGTCACAAACACACCCTACCTATTTATCTACCTATCTCATATCTCATCATCTATAATATGCTGCATGACACTACCACTATTCAAAGATACCCGCTAGTTCCATTTCTCAATCATCATGCCACAACCTACCTACCTCATGAATTGTACCAAAAGCCCACCATTTCGTTTCATACTAAGTGCAATTTCAGTTTTTTTTCTTTCATAGGTAGTTAATGTTTTAGAGATGGACCTTATAGGAAAATAAAAGTGAAATTTGATCCCAAGTCATTTGATTCATGCAATGTTTTAAATCTGGGTCCGAACTGCAATTGAGATCGCAACATTTTGATTTTGACATTCTTCGAAACCGTATCGCGATCGTAATTACGACCACATCAATCATATTTTTCCACAATTGTCCACATTAATGAAAAACGCAATGTGATGCAACCGCGACTGCAACCGTAATTTAAAAACTTACATTCATGTATAAATAACTTTACCAATTGAGCCAGCTTCCAATGCCATGTTACTGTTTTATTTGTTATATAATTATATGTGATATTTAGTTTACTACTATAGTCTATATGTCTATATTTAATAATAACGTTTTTAATTTTTTTCTTCATTTTTGATTTTAGCAGACAGATAAAGCATCATTGCTAGCAGAAGTGATTCAACATGTGAAGGAATTGAAGCGTCAAACATCATTGATAGCAGAAACGAGTGCAGTTCCTACTGAAGTTGATGAGCTAACAGTGGATGCAGCTGATGAGGATGGCAAGTTTGTGATCAAAGCCTCGTTTTGCTGTGACGATAGGTCAGATCTGTTGCCTGAACTCATTAAGGCCTTGAAAGCATTAAGGTTAAGAACATCCAAAGCTGAGATCACAACACTTGGTGGGCGTGTCAAGAATGTATTGTTCATCACTGGGGAAGAGGATTCAAGTAGCGGTGAAGAGCATAGCCACCAACACCAGCACCATCAACAATACTGCATTAGCTCAATACAAGAAGCACTCAAGTCAGTGATGGAGAAAAGTGTTGGAAATGAGTCTGCTTCTGCAGGAAGTGTTAAGAGACAAAGGACTAATACAATATCAATATCTTAGAACAAAAGGTCTTTATAAATTTTATCTAATTAAAGGCCTATATATTATTATTAATATCGTTCTTAGTTATTATATATATATATTTATATCTTTTGATTTTCATTACTTATATGTTAATCTTTTTTTTTTTGGGTGTGTTTTTTTTATGGTGTGCTGAAAAATATCATTATATAATGTATCTTCTCCATCAACATCATCATCAAGCAATGAGGTAATGATAATGTGGTGGTTTCTTTTTTACATGTACTTGTTGCTTAGAGAGAAGGGTAGAGTTGGGTAAGGGATAAAAAACCAGGGAAGGATCGTATATGCAGTAACAGCTGCTTGGGGCTCTTGTTTTGTTTTGAAGTTTTCATGTAGCTGTTTCCCACCCTCTTTCCAGGCACCACTGGGGCATGACATTATAGTGGGCAAGAGTATTGAAATTTTCTGTTGTCCATATATATTATTTCATAATTAATGTTTTAAATTTTATTAAAAAAATTATAATTAGCTAAATATGTAAGAGTATAAATATGAATAGTAACGTATCTTAATCATGGGGTTGATGATAAAGTAATAGTCATGTGCTAGGTATAAGAAATGTTTTTTGTACCCCTTTTTAAAATATCCTATATAAATGATAAATATTGAATGCTGATGAGTTGGTGAAACATATTTTAGTTCAAAATAATTATAAGTTTCATATATAAATAATAGTTGTTTGTGTGATCAAATAAACAAATGTTTTCCCCATACAATGCCACCGGAACCATACAATGATATATACCATAACTATCTCAGTCCGTACAACGTTATCCCAGGCTTATGCCATGCATTTCAGTACAGAAAAAAAAAATCTTAAATAAATAGGGGAAGGGGCAGGATAATAATCGAGCTGCTTATTCTTCAGAGTTACTTGCTACAGGTGATGAAATATTATTCAAGGACATATGTTTAAATACGTATATTTTAAAGCATAAAAATATACTTTACCTTCGGGAATTTTTTTTTTGATTGTGGCTTCAAACTCAAGAGGGTGGTGGATTGAATTTTCAAAACTTTTTCCAATACTTTTCGGGAAAACAATTTTAACATTAACAAACTTTTTAAAGGTTCAATAATGGATATGAATTACTTGTGTTTAACAATCTCAATGACATCAAAAGTAATTCAACAATCAATATTGAAAGCACTTAAAAACAGAAATTAAAAGTTTGAGAGAGAATAAAACGCAAACCGATTTATCCTGGTTTAGCCATCAAACCATCGGTAAAACATCCGGTCTTCATGCCACTTGTGAGATATATGACACAAACTTTAATCAAGTGCTTGTAACCTTTACATGCAAAGAGCACTTTTCACCTTTGGGATGTCTCACCCTTATGAACAAGCCACAATACAAATCAAAACTCTAATGTCTCGCCCTTACAAAATAAATTAACCCACATACTCTTTCTCAAAACAATAGAATCAAAACTTTCGTGTGTAAAACTCTCTAAGTACGATACACAAATTGAAAACTACGAGAAAACTCTCTCTTCACAAGTAATAGCTCAATGAATCAAACTCTTTCAACATGATGTTCGCAATGTGTTTTCTGATGCAAAAATATGCTTAATCAATCCCTATTTATAGTGTATTAAAAAATATGAACGCTAGGATTGATAATAGCTAATCCCTGCAGCTTAAGAAAGTCATTTTTTCCCTTCAGACTTATGTACCTCGACTTCATTCTTGTGTACATCGATATATTAATCAAGAACTGTCTGTTTCAACACATGTACATCGATTTATTTCTTGAGTACAAAGATGTAGTTCTTGAGTATATCGATTTCCCGAGCCTTTACATCGATGTACGTATGAATTAAGTCATAGAGGATTCTTCAATTTTAATACATGACATCATTTTATGTAACATATACATCGATGTATGCTTTATTTTCCCTCAAAGCACAGGTTCTAACTTATCTTATACATGGACGTATTTTCTGATACATCAACGTAAGTTCTATTTTTTCAAAAAGTAAAGTTATTGACTTTCATTATACATGGATGTATAAATCGATACATCTATATATTACATGAATTTGTAATTTCATGACTTCTAACCGAAAATGCATGGATATGTCAAAATTATACTAGGATGTATTGTAACACCCCAAAATTTATGTGTTAAATAATTATTTCTATGAAATTAATTAAATGAAATACAAATGATTTTTATAAATATTATTAGGTAATTATAAATGAGAATTCAAGTGAATTCGAATTAAAATCACAGATAAAAACCAAACTGTGTTTTAGCAGACAATATGGATTGACACTGTGACAAATTGTGATACCTCTCTGTTGTTTTGAAACGGAGTTGGTAAATAGAGGCAGAGGGAGGGGGACAGTCGGATGCAATAGTCCCCCAAGTAGAGGTGAGTGACTTGTTTATATATATATATCTTAGTGGTCCCCAAAAAATTATAGAAATATTCTTAAATCTATACTATATTTATATTGCATATATAAAAACAATTTTTTGTAATTTCAAATGGGTGGGATCCCCTTACGCCAAGAGTACACTACAAGAAAATGGTCATTTGGCGACCAAATTTGGCTACCGAAAATTTTTCGTCTCTAATAGTGACAAAATTGGCGACCACGGTTATATTTTCCAGAACTGGTCAGTGGTTTCCATCAGCGACCGAATTAGAAACGGAATATGTCGGTCGTACATTACACGGTCACCAATTGGTAATTTAAAAAGTCAAATTTGTTGACCAACTTGCGACCAGTTTAGCGACGGATTTAGCTATCGAATTATGTCGATCGCTAAATTCTAAATCCCTAAATCGCGGCGCAAGCTTCTTCCCCCTCATTTCTCCCTTTCACTCTCACAATTCTCCCTAAATCTCTGCACTCTCTATTTCTCCCTCTCGCCTCTCTCAAGGTCCCACTGTACGCCCACCGTGAAGACCACCATGCGCCTCCATCAGTCTACCATGTGCCTCCATTTCGCCCACTCTTTTTTGTGTGTTAGAACCACAGTTCTTAGAGGAACCACCACCAACGCCTTCATCCTTCGTTCTTGAGCCACCTAAGAAACACCGTTGTTCCTCCATCCTCCGGTCATAAGCTTCTGTGTCACTACTTCCCTTTTTCCATTTCTGGGCTAAACTGATTTTTGTGTTGGGGTTTTGCTTTATTTTGTATTAATTTTTTGAATCTGTGTTCAGTTTTTGCTGAATCTGGGATTTGATTTTTCGCTCTCTGATTTTGGGTTCTTTTCTGTTGGAACCAAAGTGGTTATGGTCCATAACTCCTTAAAATTTTGATGTTAACAAAGAAATAAATTGGGTGAACAAAGATCTATAATGGTCTAACAAATTTACCTTAAGTGTGCAGGATTTATTAGTCCAAATTAAAGACTTATCAGACCGTGAGCGTTATCACATATTCCATCGTTCTGCTATTATGTGAGCGTACCGATAACCACATCTCATAGGTCATAGATATAAGATATCAAGTCTTCACATATGTATAAATATTAGTGGAATATTTATACTGGAGTGACCCGTTATGAGAATGCTGCATAATAGTTATGTAAGTGTCATAAGCGATTCTCTTGGTGACCATAGTTAAGTAGTCATTTGACTTGAAGTCACTACGATTCTTAACATATGTAGTTGTAGGCTTTGATACTATTAAATGTTGTTTGTAACAGGATAACTATAAAGATAGTTATTGGGCCTTCAATGAAACATGTTGAGGAATGTGAGTGATGTAGATATGATTCGTTCGTCCTACATAACAAGAGTAATGTCTATAAGCCTCTTGATGGTATACGACGTAGAAATGCATGGCCATGCTAAGGTGGGACAATATGAGATATTGGGCCCACATGATCGTGCGTCAATTACTAGATCAAGAAATAAATAATTGAACTTAACAAGGATGACACATTTATGCTTTATGTCCAATTAAGACAATGAGACGAAAGGACGTTGACTTCACATTCTATATGGTTATAATATGATTTTTTTTTTTAACCATGACATAGGTACAAAATATCCACCACCGGTAGCAGTAACTAATCTCCGTCGGGGAACCTGCTAGACACACAAGGTAGGTTCTCCCCTCCCAACCAGGTTTTCTCCATACACAAGAGTCAAGATTCGATCCCCTGACCACTTGCTTAAGGTGTCCGAGTCCCTTACCACTCGAACCAACCACATGTTGGTGGTTACAATATAGTTTTAATTGTATCACCAATATTCTAATTAATTGGGTAGCAATGATGTATTGCTAGATGTCGCTCATTGTTTATAATATTAATTAATTATTAATATGATTAATAATAATTAATATTATTGCTAATTAATTGAGAACCTATAGGGTCACACGCATAGAGTAAATGTTCGGAGAATTAATTTAATTGATTAATTAAATATGATTTAATTATTAATTAAACAATGTGCCTGTAGCGTACAATAACCTAATAGGGTTAGGTTAAGTGGGTGACAGCTATAAGTAAGCTGTGCACGTCACTTAAGTGACACACAACACAGAGCACTCATAACGGCCACGGTACACTCTAGACAGTCGCACCCTCTTTTCTCTCTCTGTATGTCGCGATTCTCCCAATCCTGATAGCTAGCACTACGCTATCTCTGAAGGTGGTTTACTCGTGTGGACTGAGTAGAGGTATTGCTATGTTGCAATACTGGTGATTGAAGAACTTCTCCTTTAGTGGTGATAGAAGCAGTGTTCCTCGGATCTGCTGTGCTATAGCTGCGTGGATCAATTTCTCACACACTTCGTAGTAGTGTTCGTGCTTAGCTAGTGCTGCTGACGTGCTCACAGTATTGGTGGTAAATTAAATCTATGCTTCAAGATGTAAACATAATATCCTTGTGATTCATGTGCAATGCGTGGTCCTTTTCGTAAAGGGTGAAGGAACCTGTTTGAAACACAAGAAGGGGGTTAAATTGTGTTTTTTATGTTTTTAATACTTTTCGCAAGCAAATATATATATTTTCACAAAGGTTGGACGTTAAAGTGACAACGGACGGAGGTCTGGCCATGGAAGTGCCTTCCATGACAGGTTGACTCCCGCTTGGCATGCCTTGTCTTGCCATATCTACTGCAGGATCTTTTCCTCTCCATGGCTAAGTGCACAACCCAGACGCTGAGCTCTGATACCAATTGAAAGAACCTGTTTGAAACATAAGAAGGGGGGTTGAATTGTGTTTCTTAAGTTTTTAATACTTTTCGCAAGCAGATATTTTCGCAAAGGTTGGACGTTAAAGCGACTACGGACGCAAAGAGCGTTTCCAAGCACCATTTGGATGGTTACTTTAGAAGGATTAAGATAAAAGAGCAAGTGCGTTAAGAAAACAATTCAATCCCAAGACATTAGTTAGGTAATAAACTAAATCAGAAGCAAGGGAGAGAGAAAAATAACGCAGAGATGTTATCCTGGTTCACTCTTCACCAAAGAGCTACGTCCAGTCCTCTCTACTTGAGAGCTTTATCCACTATAACAAAAAAAAAACCTTTGTTACAAGTATTCAACACCTCTTCAGGCCAGTATTCTACATCTCTTGGCACACTAAATATTCTTTTATAAGCAAACCTCTTCAGGCTCAAGTATTCTTTCTAAACAAGCCTCTTCAGGCTCAACCAACTAAGGTTTTTGAAAAAGGTTTGCTCCACTAGCTCACTAAGTGTGAGGGTTTGAAATTAAGCTTAGAACTCTAAACAAAACTCTTCTCAGAGAGTGATATGAAAGTTTAAGAGCAAAGTAAACTTGTATGCTTTGATTTTTCTCTTGATAGCTTGTTTTCTTGTAAGCTTGTGTTTCTCAAGTTTTCGTCACGTTGTATCTTCAGAGGAAAGGGTATAAATAGCCTTTTGTCCTTGATCAATCTTCAGTCTTCAACTGTTGAAAAAGGATCCGTTTTGATCATGCATTAAATGCATTGGACTGCTAAGTCTGATAACTTGTTGAGGCTTCTGATTAGCGAAGTGGACTATCAGGCTTAGCTAAAAGCAGGGCTGACACCTTTTCCTTATACTCGAAAGTTGCCTTTTGTTTTTCCTTTTGGAGATAGTCAAATCCTTTTGTGTCAGGGACAGATTGGCTTCAGCTTTCGATGGTACGAAGATTACAAAGAATGTTTGTCCAAAAGATACTAGCTTTTACACAGAATAATAAATTCAAATTGTTTACATATGTGTTCGCGCTAAAAAGACAAATGACTTTGGACTAAGTAAAGAGATCATATATAAGAGAGAGTCTTTGGACTCAGATAAAAGATATATGGTTCAGACGGAGCGAGAACTTAAGACTTTGTTTGGACATGTTGTAAGTCTTTGGGCTTAGACAGTCTTTGGACTTAGATTTTCTTGCACACTTAAGATAAAGCATTAGTCCACAACTAATCTTTGTTCTCTTAAATTAGTCTTTTGTTAACATCAAAACACAAGGGATTAAAGGACCATAACTACTTTGGTTCCAACAATCCCCCCTTTTTGATAATGACAAAACATACTAATTTGATTGAACAAAGTTTCCCAGAGAGCTGAGAAGCTCCCCCTAAAAAAAAAGACTACAAACAGATACAACTTATGAGATGGAAAACTATAGTCCAATAGACACAGATATAAGACTTAAGTAATTATATAAGTGCAATGAGAATGAAATGCAGGAATACATGCAATGAGAAAGTCATTAAAACCAATCAAATGAAATAGTCAATAAAACCAATCAAATGTGACAGTCATCAAAACCAATCAAATTCAAATTCCTTTTCTCCCCCTTTTTGTCATCAAACAAAAGAGAGGGCAAACTATCATAGTCAATGAAAGAAAGAAAAGACTTAAAATTTTTAAGGTGGAGGGGGAGAAGGTTTTGGAAGTAAGTTCTGAAACATGGTCGCAATCTGTTGGAGTAGCACCGCGTTGTTTGCTTCAATGGACCGTTGGACTAACTCTTGAAATTCCAGAGGAACAGTAGAGACAGAACTTTCAGCAATGGCCTTAGTTGCCTCAGGATTTCATTGATCAGGAATGAGACTCAAAGCTTAAGATGGAGATGGATCAACAGGATGAACCACAGAGAGAGGGATTGGTTGAGACTGAGAGCGGTTTTTCTCTAAATCCGTAACTTGCTCTATATTCTCTTCTGGTTGAGCATCAGCATAGACAACCTCTATGTTATCAAAATCTTCCAACGATGTTTGAGCAGGCTCAGCTGGAGGTTCTACAACAAAAGGTTCAATCCAGGGAGCATCGTCCACTTCTTCAATGTCAGTGGAATACAAAGGAATCCCAAAGATATCGTCACTCAGAATCATGAATGTGACATCTGACATCTTTTATTTCCCGTGGACGGTAGGAGTTCCAGATTTCTCCTCTTCAGATAACTCGGACGATGATGCTTCAGCCGTGCACTTTAAAACATGGCTTTCTCAGACGATTCTGGCATCAGTGTCTCCATTTATCCATACTAGTTGCTTCAGATAGACAAGAAGAACTTCTTTATCATCTATTGGTCTTTTCCAGAACAAAGGATCAAAAGAGGTGGGAGTTAGCATCACAGCCTTGTTTAGTTGTTTCCGAGCATCCTTGTTCTTGTTCATATCCAACATAGGAATCCTTGGACATGCTCTCGGAGGAATTGATCCAACAACAGTTTTAGCTTTCATCTTCAGAAATCTTCTAGGAAGATTGTCTAGGATTTTCACTTGCCGAGGCATCTCACATTCCTTCCTTATGGTATAGTAAGGAATGAGATCTCTGACGTCTGAGTATTCCTTCCATTTGGTCAGATGGTTAGGAATGAACTTGACATTTCTGTCCAGGATGAAATTCTTCAGACCATAGGTTCTGGACCTTTACTGCTCAGTGGTATCCCATTTCAACTTCTCCTCATTTGGAAGGATAATGTGGAGACCCACATTGTAGTGGCACGATTGAAACTTTTTGTCCATTATGAGGTTTGGATAGATTTTTCTTAGAGGGAACCTCTTTTGGCCAAGGCATGTGAGAAGAGGTCCAAGAGATGTACAACATTCACTGGGAAGAGGGTTGGATGGAGTGTAGGGGTGAGGTGTGTAGCTGGGAGAGAGAGGTAGGGTTTATGGTTCATAGTCATATTCTGGGTAGGGATAATGTGGACGAGGGGGTAGAGGGATGGTAGAGTCATCTTTGGATTTCAAGGTAAGTCTCTGCTCATTGTTGTTTTGAATATTGTGGCTGTTTATGAATGGTGTGGGGTCAATATAGGGAAAGGTTTGTCTTTTGTGACGGGGATTGGGGTAAGGTGCACCATAGGATTCAAAGGGTCTGTTTCCCCATGGTGTGAACCAATCTTGTGGTTTGGACGGCGAGGGTGATGGAGATATTTGTGTTTGGGTTAGGAGAGTTCAATCACATCAGGTGTTATAACTGAACGAGTTTGAGGTTCAGTATTACCTTGGGTCTTGGACCGAGTGGACCTTGTATGACGCCCCCAAAACTTAGCCTTCCTAGGTCTAACACCATAAACATACAGATAAAGCTTAATTGAAACTTAAGCAGATAAGCAATTATTACAGTTCAATATCACTTCAGAGCTCCGACAGGAAGCCATGGCGTACAAACAACAACAGTAAAAACAAACACCCCATTGGCCGTGGTACAACTCACAAGAGACTCAACGATACCTCTGAAGTCTCTCTCTACTCGAGAAGCATTGATGTCAAACTTGTTCATGATGGAGTCCACCTCAACTCAGCTTCACCCGCTGTAGCACTTCCGACAACCAACCAGCACCTCCGCCTTCGGATCACGACCCGAACAAAGACAAACATGTAAACATGGGAAGCATGCACAAGAGGTAATAAACGCTACAATATCATGCAAAGGGAGATCACGTAGCATATAACACATCAACATACACAACAACAAACACAACCAGCAAACACATCCATCTCTCGAGTTCATCACCACAATCAACCTCTAGGTTATCACAACTAGGGATCACCACTTACTCTACATGTATAACTGAGTCTATATGATTAGCCAATTCTACAACGCACACTCTTGCCATGGGAATATAACAGTCAATCTCCAAATGTAAGGAATGACAATCCAATCTCCAACTGTGAGGGTGGATGTTCACCAGGTAAGAATGGCTCCTCCAACTGCTAGGATATCGAGTTGGACGTTCAGGTAACCGCCTCCTGAGTTTCCAAGACAGTGCAATAGTGGTTCCTGCAACTGCGAGGAGCATTGCCTCCCCGAGCCCCTCCAACCATGAGAAGACCCGAGAAGTTCTCCAACTGCGAGAAAGCACCTGCATCCTCCAACTGTGAGTTTAGTCATCTTGGTCGCCCCGGGGTGTCCACCTCGAACACCAAACTCGTGTGACAACCACTCAAACTGTTGTTGCAGTTGTACACACGGTTTTCACCACAACAATGCAAATGCTATGATTATGCACCCATCATCTCAACAACATCTTAACAACAACTTAATCAACGTCTCAAGGTCCAAATCCTCCAATTGCGAGGGTGTCACTCTCCAACTATGAAAGCCACCTTTAACTTAGATCAACTGGCTTATAACATCAACTATGAATCCAATAACACCGACCACACTATCCTTCTAACATCACACCAACCGTCTCCACAGTCAATCAAGATCATATCAATCGCAGTCACATCAACATGTCATAACATAACAGCATGTCATCATTGCAGGCATACCAAAATAGAAATTAAGCATATTATCATAACAAGCATCTCCTCTAGCATGTTAGCACGTACGACATCATTTAATCATGTTATCAATCACCACAAATAGCCATACATCCTCAATCAACAGATATCACAGATCGACCTAACGGTAATATACCTACAATGCGTAAAATTGCATTGGTATCACGATCTAGTAGTCCCCAATGTGAGTTAGTTATTGGCAGTTACTCAACCACTAGTATGGTTTGAGGAGCCCTACACATGTTAAAAGTTATACATTATGCCTACGATTCCCAGATATTTGAGGTTTCTTCCTCCTCACCTGGTAATTCGTTCTGGTACACTCTCGTATCCACGGACAGCCTTGACCCTCGATCCCACGAGTACCACGAACAAGCCAAGCTCTCCAAGCTCCCTTCACAGTTGCGGCCCAACTCCTCCAAAGGGTTTCGAATGCAACTCTGAAACTCGCCCTAATCACGTAAACAACATGTAGACTATAACATTAACCCTAATACGAAGCTAAAACCGTGAATAGAAGCTGAAACAATAGAAGAATATTGTATAACTACAACGTAGGTAGATACGGAACCTCGACTTACCCTCGACAGATCAAAGAAGTAAACCGGTAGAATTGGAGTAGACGAAGAGCTGATCACGAAAACACCAACGGAATCGAAATCAGATCAACGAACGGATCACAACTTGGGCCACCACCTTCAACCTCACCTCTGTCTCTCTATCTCGAGTTCTCTGTATGCAGGTGAAGATTAAAAACTCTTCCCTCAGTGAAAATGAAGAAGTATATATAAGGAAAGATCCTACTGTCCACGCTTTAGCATTGGGATTCTCCACGCTTTAGCGTTCCAGTGCTTGAGCGTTGTCCTTCTCAACGCTTGAGCGTTGATTTCCTCACCGCCAAGGCATCGCCCTTCGCGTGCCAGCTGCGACGCGTAACTAACATGTGTCACTTTATGTCCCATCACTGCCAGTCAACTGGTCAGAGTGGCCACGCTTGAGCGTCCACCCTTCTCCACGTTTAAGCATTAGCATGCTTGAGCGCTCCCTTGGTCCACGCTTGAACGTTCTGCTCTGGATCACTTATTCTTCATGCTTTTCTTATCCAATTCAACCCTAATTCTTAGCGTACCTTCTAGGCATATTTTTCCACCATAAAACACTCATCAAGCCTAAACACACATACATCCATATATTAATTAAAGTGATGAAAATGACGATGTTACACCTTGGTTTTTTCAGAGGTTGCTTGGATCGTGGTTCATCAGTTTTGCCTTTATTTACCTTGGCAATAGGTAAGTTATCATCCTCTTCTTCCTCTTGGACAGACTGAAGAATCAATCTTCTTTTTCTTTTCTTCTGAACTGAAGGAGCAGAAGGACGAATAGAACTTTGCTCAGCTGTTGGACGAACATGTTCAGTTGAGACAACTTTATCAAACACTTCATCAGCATGTTGCATCTGATTCTATTGGGCGCCTTTTTGCTTCTATTCCTTCTTGGACTTTTCAAAACAATCCAAGTCCATTTTCATTAAGCTCTGTTTTCCATAGACAGGTTGAATCAAGCGTTCAATCCCGTGTACACCAAAGTACATGAACTTCTATTCAGGTCTGAGATTTAGCAGGCTTTCATGCACCTAGTGTTGCTCGAATATTTTTGAGAGCAGAGCGGCATAGGGTATAGCAGTGTTCTTGCCAAACCCTTGGATATTTGGCTTGAAGTTTGAGAACATCAAGTGAGGTAGATTCACTTTTCTTTCCAACAAAAGATTCCTTTGAACCAGCTCTGTGGATGATGGACTTGTTGAGAATTTGATGCAAAACCCTAGCCTTGTCAGTCATTCTCAAGGCTATCAGCTTGTCAGACAGGTGTTTCAACAGACATCCTTTAATGGCTTCAGTTCCTCCTAAGGCTTCTTCCCATTCATCCTCAGTCGTCATTCTGCTTTGAGAACACCCAATGACATTAGAGATGGTGGCCTCAGAAACGATGACTTATGTGTCAAGAACAGTGTTTTTGATTTCTCGGGCAGAGATGGTTGGTTTCTTCCAAAAGTCTCTGATCAAGGCAGGATAAATTACAGGATATCCTTCAAAGAAGCTTAGCCAACCAGCGGCTTGAATGTAGGGAGCGACATCAATTCCATTCTCAGCAAGGAAGGCCAGGTTAAATTTGGATTCAACCATGATTTCAGCATTGTCTACATTGAGAGCCTTGCCCTTTCCTTTTACAAAAGCGGATGCAAACATAGCCATTGTTTCAGAGAAAGAGTTTTGCGCAAGCAAGGGTTTATCATATATAGAGAGAGGTTGAAGTATCAAATACGATTTTATAGAACAGAAAACGGATTGCATTTTTCAAATAAAATTTTTAAAAGAAAAGAAAGGAGTGAAGGGACATGCATTAAATGCCTAACGTACGTTCCAGACTTTGAAACCGTAAAAAGCAAATTTACAATTATGGAAAACGGAATTGACTCAGTAAAGGGAATGAGAAATAAATTTGCATTTGACAAAGATTCAGTTCAATTAATGCAATGGACGAACCAATCAACATATGTATTGGACTCCCATGTATTGGACTCATAATTAATCAATGAAATGCATGTTCAGATATTTTCTTATGAATGTGAACCTATCTTCAGGTAAAGGATTGTTGACGATATCTGCCCATTTATAATCAGTGTCAACAAATAGAATATCAATTATTCCTTTTTGCACATAATCTCTAATGAAATTATGCTTGATTTCTATATGCTTTGCTCTAGAATGCAAATGGGATTTTTAGATAAATTAATAGCAGATGTATTATCACACATTATTGGAATATTACTTACAAGCAAAAACATTGTAGTCTTTCAACTGATGTTTAATCCATAGAAGTTGTGAGCAGCAGCTTGCAGCAGCGATGTACTCAGCTTTAGCAATTGATAAGGCAATTGTGTTTTGCCTTTTGCTTGACCATGAGACTAAAGTGGCTCCGATGAAGTGACAACCTCCACTGGTGCTTTTTCTTTCTATTCTATCTCCAGCATAGTCAGCATCATAAAATCCAACTAATCTGTATTCATCAAATTTCTTATTATAACAGGCCCAGATTAGTAGAACCTTTGAGATATCTAAAGATTCTTTTAACTGCTGAGAGGTGAGACTCTCTTGGATCAGATTGAAATTGAGCACATAAACAAACACTAAACATGATATCAGGTCTGGACATAGTTAGATATAAGAGGGAACCAATCATACCTCTGTATACCTTTTGGTCTACCTTTTTATATTTGTCATCTTTGTTTAGTATGGATGTTGGATGCATTAGGGTATTTATTGGTTTGCAGTCATCCAACTTGAAGCGTTTCAGAAGCTCCTTTGTATATTTCATCTAATGAATATACACTCCGTCCGATGTTTTTTTGACTTGAAGTCCAATGAGGAATTTTAATTCTCCCATCATACTCATTTCAAATTCTTTCTGCATAAGATCAGAAAATTCTTGGCAAAGAGATTCATCAGTTGCACCAAATATTATATCATGAACATAAATTTGTGCAACAATAAAATCCATTTTACTTGTTTTTTTAAAAAGAGTTGTCTCCACTTTTCCTCTTGAGAAACCATTCTCCATTAGGAATGTGCTGAATCTCTCATACCAAGCTCTAGGAGCTTGTTTGAGTCCCTATAAAGTCTTCTTAAGCTTATATACATGCTCAGAGTGGTTTTGATCCTCAAAACCAGGTGGTTGTACAACATAAACTTCTTCATCAATGAAACCATTTAAGAAACCGCTTTTTACGTCCATTTGATAAAGCATGATGTTATGATATGTAGCATATAAGAGTAGTATGCTTATGGCCTCTAGTCTAGCTACTGGAGCAAAGGTTTCAGTATAATCAATACCTTCCTCTTGTGAGTAGTCTTGAGCAACTAACCTTGCTTTATTCCTTACGACTTTTCCATCTTCGTCCAGCTTGTTTCGATATACCCACTTGGTTCCAATGACAGACTTATCCTTTGTCAAGGAGACCATCGTCCAAACGTCACTACGTTGAAACTAGTTAAGCTCCTCTTGCATAGCGAGGATCCAACATTCATCCATTAGGGCTTCGTCCACTGACTTTGGTTCCAATTCAGAGATGAAGGCTGAATCAGCTTGCTCTTTGAAGGTTGACCTTATCAAGACTCTATCATTTGATTTGCCAATGATTTGATCCTCAGGGTGGTAAGTCCTAAATTGCCACGAACGAGCGGTGTTAGCTACTTGCTGAGACATTGATGCGTCTTGAGTTGCGTCTGATGCTCCATCTTCTTTAAGCGTTGGACGATCTTCTATATCGTTCAGATTCATATCTACAAAAGATTCATCTAGCTTTGATAATCTCTTATCAGGTTGTTTGTCATCAAACTTAACATGGATGGATTCTTCAATAACTAAAGTCCTAGAATTATAGACTCTAAAAGCTTTGGATGTTTCAGAGTATTCTAACAATATTCCATTATCTACTTTGGCATCAAACTTACCAAGTTGATCCTTAGTATTTAAAATAAAACATTGACATCCGAAAGGGTGGAAGTAAGAAATGTTGGGTTTGCGTCCTTACCACAATTTATAAGGAGTCTTATTCAAGATAGGTCTTATGTATATTCTGTTTTGAATGTAGCAGGCAGTATTTACAACTTCAGCCCAAAAGTGTTTGGAAACAGAATTGTCACTGAGCATTGCCCTAGCCATCTCTTGAAGAGATCGATTCTTTTTCTCAACAACACCATTTTGTTATGGTGTTCTAGGGGCAGAGAAATTGTGATGAATACCACTTTCATCACAAAACCTTTGGAAAAGCTCATTTTCAAATTCGCCTTCATGGTCACTTCTGATTGAGCTTGTACGTATGCCTTTTTCATTCTGGACTCGCTTAAAGAATATAGTAAAGATCTTGATAGACTCATCCTTGTGAGCAAGGAACTTAATCCATGTCCATCTTGTGTAGTCATCGACTATGACAAGCCCATATTTCTTACCACTAACAGAAGCAGTCCTTGTTGGACCAAACAAATCAAGATGCAACAGCTCTAGTGGCCTTGAAGTAGTAACAATGTTCTTGGACTCAAAAGAGTTCTTAACTTGTTTTTCTTTTTGGAACGCATCACAGAGAGCATCCAATCTATACACAATCTTTGGTAGACCTCTTACAAGGTTATGCCTATTCAGTCTTGAGATTAGTCTCAGACTTGCATGACCAAGTCTTTTGTGCCAGATCCATCACTCATCTTCAACAGACACTAGGCATGATACCCTTTGATTTGAGAGTTGCCCCAAGTTAATCTTATAAAGATTGTTTTGCCTCTTGGCAATGAATAAGATGGACCCATTAGGATTCTTGACTATACACTCACCTTTATTGAAGGAAACATTAGACCCGCTATCACATAATTGACTTATACTAAGCAAGTTGTGTTTTAATCCTTCAACAACAGAACATTATCAATAGAAGGAAAATGATGCTTACCAATCTTACCAATTCCAACTATCTTTCCTTTTTGGTTGCCTCCATAGGTGACCCATTCTCCAGTCTTTTCACGTAGGTCTTGGAACATAAACTTTTTTCCCATCATGTGACGTGAGCATCCACTGTCCAAGTACCAGGATTGGGGTCTTCTTTGTGTTGCTAAGCAAGTCTGCAACGGGGATTATCATGTTTTTAGGTACCCAGGTAGACTTGGGTCCTTTTTGGTTAGTCTGTGGTCTTCGTCCATGCATAACGTTTTTCTTTTTGTGTATGCATTTTGATAAGATATGACCATTTTTTCCACATAGATTTTAATAAACATGAGATGCATTCTGTTTGGTTTCTTTTTGGTTTTTATGAAATTTGGAAACCTGATGATAGTGATTGGATCTTGATATTTTGTTAGAAGCTTCTTGTTTCACAGAGTCATAGCCTAAGCCAGACTTATTGTGAAGTGATCTTGAGTACCTCAATATCAAGATTACCTTCTCTGATCCTCCAACAAGCTTTGATACACTTTTGGTGAGGTCAGATACCTCTTGTTTAAGTCTGGTTACCTCGTGAGGTTCACTGGACTTAGATGTGAGTTTATCAGTTACAGATGTTTTTAGCTTTCAGCTTATTGTTTTCTTCAATGAGCTGCTTATTTTGCTTGCTGGTATCTTCTAGTTCTTTGTTTAGTTTTGAAAACTGTCTTTTAAGCATTATATATTGATGATGCAGTAAGGAGGAATCATTAAGCAGTTCATCATATGCTTCTTGAAGAGAATCAGAAATAGATATCTCATCTTCATCTAATTCAACGTCTGATGAAGTATTTGCCATCAGGCAGAGGTTTGAGTAGGGAGGACTCCTTGGTCTGAATAGATGATCTAAGGTTGCTAGCCTTTCTTTTACAGCTTTGAACAGTAGCACCAACTCCAATCTTGGTTGATCTAGAGCATTAATAAGACACCAGTTGGCACGAGCATTCAGCGAGTACCGTCTGATATCTTCATTCGTCCAGTAAGCTTCAGGCTTGGACACTATTGAGTCATCCTTAAGAGTTATTGTTGGACGATGATCTCCATCAGTAAATACGTTCCACAACTAAAAGTTTTGAGCTTGGACGTATATTTGAAATACAGATCTCCGGTAAGGATAGTCCATTCCATTGAAAATGGGTGGAACATTCCATCTTCTTTTAGAGGTGGCTACCTGAGTTCTTTCTTCGGGAACAACAAGTTGTTCATCATCCGAAGAGTCTTCATTTTGAGCATTGGACCATAAATAGAGGTTAGCTTCCTCATTTGCTTCTTCTTCTTCCTCAGAAGAATCAAGGTCTTCCCAAGTTGCCATAAAGTTCTTTTTCTTCTTTTTGAAGAACTTCTTCTTGTCTTTTAACATAGGATAGTCAGCATTGAAGTGGCATGGTTTGTTGCACTCGAAACACACCAGCTGACTTTTGTCCTTGGACTCAGCATGGTCCTTGAAGTTTTTCTTTTGAAATGGCCTTCTTTTCAACCCATTTTACTTTCTCCACATATTTTGGATTTTTATGGGGATGAAAGATAGTTCGTCGTCGTTTGATACTTCATCATCAGATTGATTGACATCATCACTAGACTCATCAGCTTTTAGAGCTTTTAAGTTGTTGGACTTTTGAGCTTTTAAGGTAATCCCTTTGTTTTTCTTTCCAAGATTAGCAAGATGAAGCTCCTATTCATGGACTGGCAATGTCCCTACCAGATCATCCAAGGTCAAAGTAGAGAGATCTTTAGCCTGGATGATTGCAGTTCCTTAGGTAAACCCCTAAGGATCTTAATGACATTTTCCTTGGTAGTATAAACTTTCCCAAGGAATTTTAAATTGTTGGTGATTGTCTGAAAATGACCCATCATGTCCAGGATGGACTCTTCTTCTGCCATAGTGAACATTTCATATTGGCCAACCAGCATGATAATTTTCGAATCTTTTACCTTAGTAGTCCCCTCATGGAGATTTGACAAGGTATCCCAAATTTGCTTTGCTGATTCACATGCATGTGTAACATCCTCATTTTCATCACCTTAAAAAATGTATGGATGCATGCATGTTTGTTTGATAAATACTATCATGGCTTGGAAGTGTGCTTAGAGGATATGTTAAGAGTAGGGATGAATTGGATGAGAGAATAATGAGGAACAAGTGACCCAGAGCAGAACGCTCAAGCGTGGAGTAAGAGGACACTCAAGCGTGCTAACGCTCTAGTGTGGAGCAGGGTGGATGTTCAAGCGTGGCCACTCTGACCTGTTGACTGGCTGTGATGGGACATAAAGTGACACGTGTCAGTTACGCGTCGCAGCTGGCACGTGAGGGGCAGTGCCTTAGCGGTGAGGAAACGTCAATGCTCAAGCGTTGGAATGCTAAAGCATGGAGATCCTGAACACTAAAGCGTGATCAACAAAGTTTTACCTCTATAAATAGCCTTCATTTAAACCATGGGAGAGATTTCCCATTTTAATGAAACAGAGAGCTCAAGACTGAGAGAGAGACCAGAGGAAGTTGGAGCTTCAATTCCGAGTTGTGATATGTTCGTTCGTCTGATTTCAGTTCCGTTGGTGTTTTCGTGATCAGTGCAACTTCTACTACAACTCTATCGGTTTGCTTTTGTGATTCGACGAGGGTAAGCTGAGGTTTCGTATCTACCTACATTGTGGCTATACAATGTTCTTTTATGGTTTAAGCTTCTATTCACAGTTTTAGCTTCGTATTAGGGCTAATGCTACAGTCTGCATGTTGTTTCCACGATTAGAGCAAGTTTGGAAGCTATGTGCGTGATCCCGTTAGTGAAGGAATCCGCGGCTGCGAAGGCAAGGAGAGGAGCAAGAAGTGCTCGTTGTGGACGTCTAAGCTGATGATCGAGGTCTGACGTTATAGTTGGAGCTTGGAGCTCCTAAGGTATGATGGGAGCTTGGAGCTCATATGGTTACAAACGGAGCTTGGAGCTCATAACGGTTACTATTGGAGCTTGGAGCTCGTGTTGCTAACAGCAAGTTTGCATGTGTTGCGATATCAGCTCAAGAGAGATGGATGACATGCACAGCATATGCATATGATGCCAAGTGGCGAGCCGTATGTCGGGAGGCATACGAGGTTGGTGCACCGAGTGCGAGTGCGAAAAACGGAAGGGAAGGTCTGTGTGACCTCGAGGATATTCTGGACACAAGTGTACCCACATGAGACCGGTATGGTAGCTCCTATCGTGTCGTGGCGGTCCTGGGCACATCCTACTATACCGACTAGACCCTGAGTCTTTCCAGTTGCAGGTGGATCTTCTGAGGAGGCCCAGTTAACCCTCTCTGTCTGGGACAGTCGAGCGGTGATGCACTCTTATGGGTCACGGCGAGGAGAATGGATTACCAGAACAAGCCAGCTTGTTGTCCGATGTGCGAACGTGATGTTGCCCTTAGGAGGGTGTTTAGTACCGGTCGGCATGCATAGAAAGAGTATGTGTACATCTAGCTAGGAAACGACCGTGAGTCGAGACATCGAGAGATGGTTGTGTTTGCTATATATTCTGCATTGCATCATCCCTGTTATAGATGTGTTGTATATCTTATCTCCCTGTTCTTTTTTGTATGTGCATGTTCGATTTGCGAAGAGACGACGAGCTAGAGGAGGACCAGGATAGACCCGAGACTACACCCGTTTATCACAGGGACACCGCGGATGCCGGTGCTGGGGGAAATTGAGATAATCTACCACGATGAGAGGGGATGGCAAGTGGACCCCTCAGCCTTTTTTGTTGTTTACACCGGACCTATCAGCCTGATCTTCCGGAGCGGCACACAACCATACGTGGACATCATAGGACCTTACCACGTGTACCAGTTTCTTCCTTTCCCTCGGATGTGGCACCCACCGAGGCAGAGAAAGCAGGACTACTTGTGGGCGGGACCACAGTCTTCAGTAGTGTCTAGCAGGAGAGGCTTCGCCTACAGAGGTCAGCGTAGACGTACAGAGCGATACCTATGGACAGGTCGAAGACGTAGGATAGTCATGTCTAGTTCCTCTTTCGAGTATGAGCCTATGCCGATTTATAGGCGTACCCACCGAGAGGGACAGGGTAGTTTAGGGCACCCTCACCACTGATGGTGAGAGCCAGCCAGTGCGTCCCTATGACAGTGTGGAGAGGTTTTGATGTACTTTTGAGAGTGGGCCGGGAAAGTGCTAGTGAGCTTCTTTTAAGAGTTTCTTTTTGGAGGTCCTTGGATGTATTTCGGTTATATTTACAGTATTTCATGTACGCATGTTGTATCTATATTTAGCCCTATTGATAGGGCCACCGTGTATATTTTAGTACTGCTTATATATAAATGTATGCTTTTGTTTATCCTATTGCGTTTACTCTAATGTTATACGTGTTCAGGTTATTATGCATGTTATCGTTTGTTTTAATAAGCGCGTAATCGTTAGGTCATAGTTAACACTACAGGGAAGCATTAAGGTTAATGAGATTTCCTCGAGTGGAACTTGGGGACGTCACATTATAGTGGTATCAGAGCAGTTTGGTTCTATCAAGATTGTGGAAGTTGGGGACCAAGACTTTGAGGGCACTAGGGAGTTGAACTGGCAAAGTTCGTTGTCTCCACAAGAGAGTACGACCGTGTCTAGAAGGGTAGAAGGAGTGCGATCGATTGTTTTGATGTTTTGTGGGAATGATAAGTAGATATATGTACTTATGTTGCTTATCATGTTTGAACTCTAAGCTAACGGTTACTTAAATCAGGAACCAATGGCTCGAGGTAGAGGCAGGGGTAGAACCGGACCCAATGGAGGTCAAGAGGCCGCAGCTTCACATACTGGGAATGGAGTCAATGAGGGATATGACTACTGCGATGTTACAGCAAACCCAACAAAATGCCCAACTCATCCAGTTAACCCGTCAAAACCAACACAACAGCAGCAACAAAGGAATGTTAGGAATGAGGATGCTGGTTTGGATGCCTTCATGAGGCGACAACCTCCTCAGTTCAACGAGGACTACGATCCCGAGGGAGCATAGTTGTGGATTCAAGAGTTGGTGAAGATTTTCTCAGCTACACACTGTGATGAAGCTCAAATGGTTTCCCTATGCTTCTTTCATGCTGGTGGGAGGAGTTGAGGTGTGGATGAAAGGAAAACAGAGGCTGTTCGAAACTGAAGGAAGAACCATGACTTGGGAGCTGTTCAGGGAATGTTTCTTAGAGAAATATTTTCCCAGAATGGTTCGAACTGAAAAAGACAAGGAATTTCATTGTTTGAAAAGCCACATGACGATGGGGGAGTATGCAGTAAGGTTTGAGGCGCTGCTTAAGTTTTCAAAGTTCTACCAGCGGTACCCTGATGAAAAATGGATGTGCCGCAAATTTGAGGATGATCTGAAGTATGAGACCCAGAAAGCTATAGTACCTTTGGGGATTACTAGATTCTTAGATATGCTGGATCAATGTTTGGCAATTGAGAACATCAAAAGGAGAAGAGAAATGGCGACCAGAAGCGAAGGACCCATTGGCAGTACCCAGAGAGGTAGGGGTGGAAAGTTTCAGAGTGGTCGAGGACCCTACCAAAGGCCAATTCAGATGACGGGGCATGAAGGAAGTCAGAGACCCAGTGCAACTCACGGGTTGCAGTGATGTTTCAATTGTGGGGGACCATACATGGCTTGAGACTACTAAAGCCAAGTACTCGGAAGAACTATGACTTGTTATGCATGCGGAAAGCCGAGAGACATGGCGAAAGATTGCAGGCAAGGGAACGCTAGACCATCTGGTGTGGCTGGACAGGCCACAAGACCACAAGCCATGGGGAGAGTGTTTGCCATGAAGGGAGCTGAATCCTCTCGATGCCCGGATTTAATTCAAGGTAAGTGTTTATTTTCAAGCAAGCTCTTATCTGTGTTGTTTGATTCGGGGGCTACCCATTCGTTTATTTCTTTGGAATGCATGGATCACTTAGGGTTACCAATTTCTTATTTACCTTATTACCTTACAATTACCACACCAACGGGTGATTCGTTGACAACCCTGTTTATATGTTTGGAATGCCCTATCACAATAGAAAATAGACATTTCTTTGTTGGTCTGGTCAGTCTGCCTATGCAGCAGATTGATGTTATCCTTGGCATGGATTGGCCTTCAGCTAACCATGTGATATTGGATTGTTCAAATAAAACCCTTTGCTTTTCTGAGCAATCTGGATTGACGCCTGGTAATGAAATTATTCCGATGGGTGTACGATCTGGAGAGTGCGTGGTGTTGTTCTCCTTGGAAGCAAAAGAAACTCCGAGTGTGGGAGCGCTGCCTGTGGTGTGGGAATTCCCGAAGGTGTTTCCAGACGATGTTCCAGGGTTGCCACCAGAGAGAGAGATCGAGTTTGCCATAGATCTTGTACCAAGAACTGGACCTATTTCGATAGCACCTTATCGAAGTCGGTATGGGCACTATGAGTATTTGGTTATGTCATTCGATGTGACTAATGCTCCGGCCGTGTTCATGGATTATATGAACAGGATATTCCGACCGTTCCTAGATAAGTTTGTTGTCATGTTTATCGATGACATCCTTATTTACTCTCCAAGTAAAAATGAACATCAAGAGCATCTTCAAGCGGTGCTGCAGGTGCTGAAGGATAGGCAGTTGTATGCAAAGCTGTCTAAGTGTGAGTTCTGGCTGGAAGAAATGCAGTTCCTAGGACAAGTGATCAATAAGGATGGAATCACGGTGGATCCTGCGAAGGTTGAGGCAGTGGTTAAGTGGGAAAGCCTGAAGTCTATAAGCGAGGTTCGCAGTTTTCTTGGTTTGGCGGGCTACTACAGAAGGTTCATCGAGGAATTCTCAAAAATTGCATTGCCTATGATGCAGTTGACGAGAAAAGGAAAGGCGTTTGAATGGTCGAAAGCTTGTGAGCAAAGTTTCTTAGAGCTGAAGCGGAGGTTGACCACATCACCGGTGTTGGATTTGCCAGATCCGTCAAGACGTTTTGATGTGTACTGTGATGCGTCATATCAAGGTTTGGGTTGTGTCCTCATGCAAGAAGGAAGAATGGTGGCATATGCCTCCAGGCAGTTAAGAGTGCATGAACGGAACTACCCGACTCACGATCTGGAGCTAGCTGCGATAGTGTTTGCATTCAAGATATGGAGACACTATCTGTATGGTGTTAAATTCAGCATATTTAGCGACCATAAGAGCCTGAAGTATCTGTTCGACCAGCAAGAGTTGAACATGAAGCAGAGAAGATGGATGGAATTCATAAAGGAATATGAATTCGACCTGTAATACCATCTAGGCAAGGCAAATGTTGTAGCGGATGCGCTCAGTAGCAAGTCCCTACACGTATCTGCGATGATGGTACGAGAGCTTGAGTTGTTAGACCATTTTAGGGATCTGAATCTTTATGTGGAAATCATTGGGGATAAGATGAATCTTAGTATGATTGAGGTTACTAGCGATTTCCTGAATCTGCTATGGAAAAGGCAAGCTGAGGATGAGTACCTTAAGGAAGTTAACTGGCTGATCGAGGAAGGTGAGACGTCAGAGTTTAGGAGAGGTCCGGATGGCCTCATCAGGTATGGTAGTCGAGCCTGTGTGCCTAAGGATAGTGAAGTTAAGAATATGATCTTAGAGGAAGCGCACAAGAGCAAGTTGAGCTTTCATCCCGGGGATAGTAAGATGTATCAAGATTTGAAGAAGTTGTTCTGGTGTCCAGGGATGAAGAAGGAAGTAACAGCTTATGTCCTATCCTGCTTGGTGTGTCAAAAGGCAAAGGTAGAGCACTAAAAGCCAGTAGGATTGTTACACTCATTGGATGTCCCGGAGTGGAAGTGGGATAGTATTGCAATGGACTTTGTTTCTGGGTTATTAAGGACTCAGAAAAGATGTGATACAATTTGGGTCATCCAAGATAGGTTGACGAAATGTGCTCATTTCTTACCTATCAACTAGAACTATTCTCTGGAGAGGTTGACTCAGATTTACATCATGGAGGTGGTGCGTTTGCATGGTGTGCCTTCGAGTATTATCTCGGACCGAGACCCGAGGTTTACTTCGAGGTTTTGGATAAGTTTGAACGGAGCTTTGGGAACTAAGTTAAGGTTGAGTTCTGCTTATCATCCACAAACGGATGGTCAGTCAGAATGGATGATTCAATCATTGGAAGATCTATTAAGAGCATGTATGTTGCAATACACGGGAAGTTGGGATGACTTTCTTCCACTGGTTGAGTTTACCTATAACAACAGTTACCACTCAATTATCGGAATGGCGCCGTATGAAGCTTTGTACGGCAGAAAGTGTAGGACTTTGTTGTGTTGGTTTGAGACTGGTAAGAAATAGTTGTTAGGTCTTGAGTTGGTGCAACAGACAAGGGAACAAGTTAAGTTAATCCGGGAAAAGATGAAGGTTGCAAGGGATAGGCAGAAAAGCTATGCTGACAAACGGAAGAGACCTTTAGAGTTTCGGGAGGGAGACCATGTATTTTTTAGAGTAACTCCGAGGACTGGTATTGGAAGGGCAATTCGATCCAGAAAGCTTACACCTAGATTTATAGGACCATTTCAAATTCTTCGCCGAATTGATCCAGTAGCTTATCAGATAGCCTTACCACCTAATCTGTCAAGACTTCATGACGTCTTTCACGTATCCCAGCTTAGAAAGTACTACCCTGATCCATCACATGTGCTAGAGCCCGAATCAATCCAGTTAAGAGATAACTTTGAATATAAGGCTTTACCTATTCGGATAATGGATAGAAGGATCAAGGCGTTTCGCGACAAGCAAATTCACTTGGTGAGAGTGGAATAGGACCCAACGATCGTAGATTCAACATGGGAAAGAGAAGCCCAGATGCGCCAACAGTACCCATCGTAGTTTACAGGTATGAACGAGAAATTTTGGGGACGAAATTTGAAACACCGCCCTTGCGGGTGCTACGTACTCGATCTCAATGCGGAAATAAATCAAGAAAATAAAACGCTGGTTGCTTTCGGAAAATACTTTAATTAAGTAGCTACGTTCGAAAACGCGGTTTTAAAAATTTTCTGCATGCATAGACAAAACAACTCAAGACGAAGAAATAAATTTCATATCACACATTGATATTCACTATTCATAAAAACATAAACATAACATAAAACCTGGTCTAATATATAACATATTACAGACTTAAGAAATAAATTAAACATACGTGTAGTAATATTATATAAGACTGCTCATAATAAAAGACTCCTAAGCTAGTCGGCTAAAAGTAGCCATTGGGATATAACCCAAATTCAACTTCTTCAAAAGTTCCGTCGTCCGAATCCTCACGTGTCCGCGGGGACCTACGATCAACATCTGTACATGTGTTCCAAAAACACAACAAGGTGTCCAACATGTACCGGAAAAGGTGAGATACTCATATAAAGTTATCACGATAGACGCACAAGCGATAAACAGCAGTATAAACATCCACAGATAAATACAGTTATATGAACAGTTATTTATATAATACAGTACAATATCTCAAACACTATCATCAGTTATAATAATGCATAAGACTTCAATATCATCTTTCTAATTCATGTACTCCGGAGATTCTAACTTCCCAACATCGAGCAATAGGTCGTAGTAACACCCGTAACACAATTGTTCTCATGAGTCGGCCTCTCTATTTAGGTCCGAACTCCAATTGTTCCAGGGTACCACGTCATAACCATATCCTGAATACTCCAGTCTCTGATCTAGTTCATTCGTGTTTGGCAGCCGATTTACCACGGCACGGGGTTGTTACGCCACCGACCACTTGTGGGATCTCGAACCCAGAATGCCCCTATAGACCTACTGTTCTTGACTGATTAAATTCTCAACTACTAGATTTATAGCTCGGTTTCAAATGGCACGTCTGCCTGTTCATGCATGTACACAGAAAGTTTTCTGTTTTCTTTGCGTTCATTCTTTCAAACATCAAGACATAAAGTACACGACTCGTTTCAAAAAGGCATTAAGCCCACTCAAATAAAAAAACACAGGACACGAAGTCGGAGTGCTCAATCCACAAAACACTAGCCCCGATGTCTTGGCCACTAAGTTTGGGTTCATCTCAAAGGTTCATCATTTTTCTTTTGGTTTCATTTTCTCAAAACTCTTTGGAAAACAAAACATACTTTGGTTTTCTTGAAACAAAACATCCTTTTTGATCAAGAGAACATTTTTCCGCAAAAAACACCTTTCTTGAAAAAAAAAAAAAACTGTTTTCTAAGGTTTCACGTCTTTTTAAAATGCTTTACTGAAACAAAACACGTTTTGCATGAGTTTCCACAAAATCACTTTTTCTTTTCAAAGAACATAACTTTTTGAAAAAGGAAACTTAACTTTTCTTGAAAAGCAACACGTTTTCCAAAAAACCACTTTTTAATTTCAAACACGGTTTTCATAGGATTTCGAGTCTTTTAATAAATTATCGAGAGATAGTCAGTCCTATGCTCATCCAGGATATAAATATATACATCAACAATCCATAAGCATCATCATAATATCAACTAAGGCATCCGTGTCACAAATTATCAACAAGTGTGCAAATATGTTTCATTAAGTAAAACAACTTCAAATATCATTCAACACGTCTCTAAATCATCAATCAAGACATCATAACACATATATCAAACATGCACTATGAAGCTACCAACTCAAATGACTACTTCCATTTACCTCGTAAAGGAAGTTCAATGCAAACTCGATCGGTTCTCGGCTCTGACTCCTGTTCCGTTCGCGTCGCCTAAAGCAATCAAACACAATTCAATTCAAACAAAAAACCAACATCAATCTATAACATTAGAACACAAGTTTTCCTTCCCCTAAAAGGTATAGGGTTCGGCCATGAAAGGTAAAGAGGGTTAGGGATCTCATTTGGTTCCAAACTTTTGGATGGTTGGTTCACGAACTTAGTTAACACCATTTCAAGTCCTATGACTCAAAAATGTGAAACAAAACTCAAATTTTTGGCACATGAAGGTCTCGGCCATATAGGGCAATTTAGGGTAGGAATTGATTTGGTTTTCCATCACTTGGATTCAAGGACACTAGGAAAGCTAAGAATCAAGAAATGATTTTTTTTGAAATTTTTGCAAAATTTAACCAAAATGTAGAGAATCGAATTCTAAAACTTACTGTCTCGTTCACGGGTTCATCTGAGGTCTTCTAAGCAGTAAAATCATACTGTCAGTGTAAAAACGTAGACCGGACTTCGTTTGAGTTTTCGACTCAAAACTTAATCGTAGCTTCCTACGATATCGCTGAGCATGACCATGGTCTCGGAATATTTTATTTCCATTCCAAACACCTCGAATAAAATATAAGTTCATAAATACTGATTAAGTAGGAAAACTCGAAAATAGGGGTGTTACATTATTACCCCTCTAAAAAAAAAATTTTGTCCTCAAAATTACGTACCTTGAAAAAGATCGGGATACTCTAACTTCATCTTGTCCTCAAGCTCCCACGTTTTATCTCCAGTTGCTTCGTTCCAAACGACTTTGACTAAGGGAACTTGTTTTTCCCTGAGTTGCTTGATCCTCTTATCGTCGATTCGCACAGGCAATGTCTCATAAGACAAGTTTTCTCGTAAATGTACTATATCAGGTTCGATTACATGGGACGGATCTGGAATATACTTCCGAAGTTGTGAGACATGGAAAACATCATGAATGTTAGACAGAAAAGGTGGTAAGGCAATTTGGTAAGCCACTGGATCAATATGCCAAAGAATCTGGTAAGGTCCAATGAATTTAGGAGTGAGTTTTATGGACTTAATCGCTCTACCTACCCCAATCGTAGATGTGACTTTCAGGAACACGTGTTCACCTTCTTGAAACTCGAGGGGTTGTCTTCGTTTGTCTGAGTAGCTCTTTTGTCTGCTCTGTGGCGTTTTCATCTTTTCCCGGATCTGTTTAATATTTTCCGTTGTTTGTTGCACAAGTTCTAGGCCTACGATCATGTTCTCTCCATCCTGGTACCAACACAACGGTGTCTAGCACTTTCGTCCATACAAGGCTTCGTAGGGTGCCATCCCTATACTAGAATGATAGCTGTTGTTGTAGGTGAATTCTGTAAGAGGCAACATATCATCCCAACTTCCACCATGGTCTAGAACACAAGCTCTCAGCAAATCTTCTAAAGATTGTATCGTCCTCTCTGTCTGTCCATCGGTTTGAGGGTGATAAGCTGAACTTAGTCTCAGTTTTGTCCCTAAAGCTTAATGTAGGCTTTTCCAAAAACGTGACGTAAACTTTGGGCGTCTATCAGAGACTATGCTTGACGGCACTCCATGTAGTCTGATCACTTCTCTGATATACAGCTCAGTTAACTTCTCCACAGAGTAGTTGATCTTAACATGTAAGAAGTGTGCTGACTTCGTTAACCTATCAACGATCACCCAAATCGAATCAAAACTCTTAGAAGTTCTTGGTAATCCTACCACGAAATCCATTGAGATGCTCTCCCATTTCCATTTGGGTACATCCAAGGATTGAAGCATCCTTCCAGGTCGTTGATGTTCTACCTTCGCTTTCTGACAGATCAAACATGATCCTACATACTCAGCCACTTGCTTCTTCATTCCTGGCCATCAAAACTTCTGCTTCAAATCTTGATACATTTTGGTTGATCCAGGGTGAATACTCAGCTTGCTCTTGTGTCCTTCCTCTAGAATCATTTTCCTCATCTCCGGGTTGCTCGGTACACAAACTCGTCCATTGCTTCTCAAGATACCATCAATTCCCATACTGAACCCTGCAGCTTTTTCTTGTCCAAGTAACTCCTTTTTCTCTTGAAGATATACATCAGTTGCTTGTTGTTCACGGATCGTCTCCATCAGTCCACTAGATACCTTGATCATTCCCAAGCTAATCCTCTCATGGTTCACTTCCATAGCTAGATTGAGATCACGAAACTGTTCTATCACTTCTAGCTCTTTAACCATCATAGCAGAGATGTGCAGGGTCTTCCGGCTCAGAGCGTCTGCAACGAAATTTGCTTTCCCAGGGTGGTACAGCAAAGTGAAGTCATAGTCTTTAAGAAATTCCATCCAATGTCTCTGCCTCATGTTAAATTCCTTTTGGTCGAACAGGTACTTCAGACTTTTGTGGTCGCTGAAGACATCGAACTTTGATCCATACGAGTAATGTCTCCAGATCTTCAACGCAAAAACCACAGCAGCTAACTCAAGGTCGTGCGTCGGGTAATTCCTTTCATGCATCTTCAAATGGTGCGAAGCATACGCTACAACCTTCCGATGTTGCATAAGCACACATCCTAATCCTTGATGCGAAGCATCACAGTACACTTCGTATGGTTAGTTTAGGTAATACTAACACTGGTGAGGTTGTCAAACGTTCCTTCATCGTCTGAAAACTTTCCTCACACTTGTCAGTCCACATAAACGGTTAGTCCTTCCTCGTAAGTTGAGTCAACGGCGCAACAATCTTCAAAAAACCTTCAATGAACCTTCTGTAGTAACCAGCTAGTCCAACGAAACTACGGATTTCTGTCACAGTCTTGGGTCTCTCCCATAGAAGTACTGCTTCTAGTTTTGTAGGATCGATGGCAATTCCTTCCTTCGAAATCACATGTCGTAAGAATTTGACTTCATCCAGCCAAAACTCGCACTTGGGTAGCTTTGTGTACAGCTTCTCCTTGTGAAGGATCTGCAAAACTTGCTGTAGATGTTCCTCATGCTCCTCGAAACTTTTCGAGTAGATGAGAATATCATCTATAAACACGACAACGAACTGATCCAAAAACGGACGAAAAATCCGGTTCATGTAATCCATGAAGATAGCAGGCGCGTTCGTCACTCCAAAAGGCATCATGAGGTACTCATACTGACCATAACTAGTCCTGAAAGCAGTCTTAGGTACGTTCACGTTCTTTCCTCGGATCCGGTGATAACCGAATCTCAGATCTATCTTTGAAAAGACAGCAGCTCCTTGAAGTTGATCCATCAAATCATCTATGCGGGGTAGAGGATACTTGTTCTTGATCGTTATTTTGTTGAGTTGACGGTAATCCACGCGTCCTTCTTATTCACCAATAACACCGGTGCTCCCCACGGGGACACACTTGGCCTCACAAACCGTTTGGACATCAGATCCTCTAGTTGAGTCTTCAACTCGGCTAACTCCGTAGGTGACATCCTATATGGAGCTATAGAGATTGGACCGGATCCTGGAACTAAGTCGATCGCAAACTCGATGTCTCTCACAGGTGGCAAACCTGATATGTCCTCTGGAAAAACTTCTGGAAAATCTTTCACAACCGGCACATCGGTCAAGACAACATCCCTCTCGATTTCTAAATAGGATAGAAGCATGTATCCCTGATCTCCTTCTTTCAAAGAACCTCTTACTTGGTTGGCAGTTATAAATCCAGAAATCTCAGGGTCAGGAAAAACTAAGATTCTATGTGCACAGTCTAAAAGGATATGGTTGGAAGATAACCAATCCATGCCTAGGATCACATCTAATTGAGTCAAAGGCAAACATATTAAGTCAACAAGAAAGTTTCTATCATGAACAGTAATAGGACAGTTCAAACATACTGGATTAACAGTAACAGGTTTAGCAGTCGAAGTTGTGACAATCAAATCAAAAGACAGCGAAGAAACAGGCAAGTCCAATTGTCTCACACAATTCAAAGAGATAAACGAATGTGTCGCACCCGAATCAAATAGTACAGTTAGGAGATTACCAGCTATGATGCAACTACCTTGTATGAGATCATCAGATTTGGAAGCATCAATACCACTAATGGTATAAACCCTTCCCCTCGCTGTGGGTCTAGCAGTCCGCATGTTTTTGACAGTCGGCTCAGGCTTTGGTGTAGGGCACTCCCTTGCGAAATGTCCTATCTCTCCACATTGGAAACATAGAACTCTTTTCAGCTTGCAGCTATCAGCTGGGTGTCCGGGTTGCCCACACTTGAAACATCTCTGGGCTCGGCCTTGGTTCTGGTAGTTTCTGCTCCCTCCACCGTAAGCAGAAGCGACAGGACGATAAGATTGTTGTTTCTAACTATTCCCTTGAGGTCGGGAATACGGCTTCTTCTGAGACTGCTTCCCTTTCTGGTTCTGGTACTGGTTCGGGTTCCTTGACCTAGACGGTCCTCCTGCAGTACCCTTGTTCTCCCTTCCGCTTCTCATCTTTTCTACTTTTATGCACTTCTCCACCAGAGCTTGGAAGGTACAGATCTCCAATGGTAACACCGACTCCTTGATCTCGAAGCACAGACCTCCTTCAAATCTCTCACATTTCCAGTCCTCGTCAGGCTGAGCTTGGAAAAAAGCGGAAATATTTAGCGAGTGATTCAAACTTTGCCGCATATTCCCCGACAGTCATGTCCCTTTGCTGTAGCTTCAAAAATTCCTGCTCTTTCTCGATTCTGGCACTTTGGGGAAAGTACTTGTCCACAAACTTGGTGCGAAATACTCCCCAAGTGATCTCTTGGTTGTTGGCTTCTAGTAGTTGTCTGGTTCCTCCCCACCAATACTCTGCGTCACCCAGAAACAGGAATGTGGCATAGTCCACTTTCACTCCTTCGGGGCAGTGCAGAACAGCAAAAATCTTCTCTATTTCTTGCAGCCACAAGTCAGCCTTTTCCGGGTCACAGTCCCCGTGAAACTGTGGAGGATCATGACGCCGAAAATCGACTAACCCTCTGGCATCAGCAGCAAGATCAGCTCTTTGTTGATTCTGTTGGTTCTGTTGAGCCATCGTAGCTGTCTATTGAGCAACAGCAGCCGCCATATCAGCCATGGCCTAGATAGCCCGATTCATGTTGTTGTCATCAGCATTGTTGTCAGCAGTGTCGCGACCTCCAGCACGACCACCTCTAATATTCATGTCTCCCTACAAGGCAAAACCAAACATACCTTAATAAGGAAACATAAATCAAAACTAGTGTGTCAACACACATTGCTTCAATAGAGAAACCAATTCAAATAAGGTTCACAGAGATCACACAACACAAACATAACAGACTCACATCCCAAGGATTCCCGAAAGATTCGACCGGCTCTGATACCACTAATGTAACACCCCCCTCGCGGGTGCTACATACTCGATCTCAATGTGGAAATAAATCAAGAAAATAAAACGCTGGTTGCTTTTGGAAAATACTTTAATTAAGTAGTTACGTTCGAAAACGCGGTTCTAAAAATTTTCTGCATGCATAGACAAAACAACTAAAGACGAAGAAATAAATTTCATATCACACATTGATATTCACTATTCATAAAACCATAAACATAACATAAAACCTGGTCTAATATATAACATATTACAAACTTAAGAAATAAATTCAACATACGTGCAGTAATATTATATAAGACTGCTCAAAATAAAAGACTCCTGAGCTGGTCGGCTAAAAGTAGTCACTGGGATACAACCCATAGTCAACTTCTTCAAAAGTTCCGTCGTCTGAGTCCTCACGTGTTCGCGGGGACCTACGATCAACATCTGTACATGTGTTCCAAAAACACAACAAGGTGTCCAACATGTACATGCAAATGTAAGATACTTATATAAAGTTATCACGATAGCCGCACAAGCGACAAACAGCAGTATAAATATCCACAGATAAATATAGTTATATGAATAGTTATTTATATAATACAATACAAAATCTCAAACATTATCATCAGTTATAATAATGCATGAGACTTCAATATCATCTTTCTAATTCATGTACTCCGGAGATTCTAACTTCCTAACATCGAGCGATAGGCCGTAGTAACACCCGTAATACAATTGTTCTCACGAGTCGGCCTCTCTATTTAGGTCCGAACTCCAATTGTTCCAGGGTACCACGTCATAACCATATCCTGAATACTCCAGTCTCTGATCGAGTTCATTTGTATTTGGCAGCCGATTTACCACGGCACGGGGTTGCTACGCCACCGGCCACTTGTGGGATCTCGAACCCAGAATGCCCCTATAGACCTAGTGGTCTTGACTGATTAAATTCTCAACTACTAGATTTGTAGCTCGGTTTCAAATGGCACGTCTGCCGGTTCATGCATGTACACAGAAAGTTTTCTGTTTTCTTTGCGTTCATTCTTTCAAACGTCGAGACATAAAGTACACGACTCGTTTCAAAAAGGCATTAAGCCCACTCAAATAAAAAAACACAGGACACGAAGTCCGAGTGCTCAATCCACAAAACACTAGCCCCGACGTCTCGGCCACTAGGTTTGGGTTCATCTCAAAGGTTCATCATTTTTCTTTTGGTTTCATTTTCTCAAAACTCTTTGGAAAACAAAACGTACTTTGGTTTTCTTGAAACAAAACATCCTTTTTGATCAAGAGAACGTTTTTCTGTGAAAAACACCTTTCTTGAAAATAAAAACCGTTTTCTAAGGTTTCACGTCTTTTTAAAACGCTTTTCTGAAACAAAACACGTTTTGCACGATTTTCCACAAAATCACTTTTTCTTTTCAAAGAAAATAACTTTTTGAAAAAGGAAACTTAACTTTTCTTGAAAAGCAACACGTTTTCCAAAAACCACTTTTTAATTTCAAACACGATTTTCAAAACATAGATTTAGGATTTCGAGTCTTTTAATAAATTATCGAGACATAGCCAGTCCTATGCTCATCCAAGATATATATATATATCAACAATCCATAATCATCATCATAATATCAACTAATGCATCCGTGCTACAAATTATCAACAAGTGTGCAAATATGTTTCATTAAGTAAAACAACTTCAAATATCATTCAACATGTCTCTAAATCATCAATCAAGACATCATAACACATATATCAAACCTACACTATGAAGCTACCAACTTAAATGACTACCTCCCTTTACCTCACAAAGGAAGTTCAATGCAAACTCGATCGGTTCTCGGCTCCGGCTCCGTTCGCGTCGCCTAAAACAATCAAACACAATTCAATTCAAACAACAAATCAACATCAATCTATAACATAAAAACACCAGTTTTCCTTCCCCTAAAAGGTATAGGTTTTGGCCATGAAAGGTAAAAAGGGTTAGGGATCCCATTTGGTTCCAAACTTTTGGATGGTTGGTTCATGAACTTAGTTAACGCCATTTCAAGTCCTATGACTCAAAAATGTGAAACAAAACTCAACTTTTTGGCACATGCAGGTCTCGTCCATATAGGGCAATTTAGGTTAGGAATTGATTTGGTTTTCCATCACTTGGATTCAAGGACACTAGGAAAGCTAAGAATGGAATTAAGATTTAGAAATCAAAAATTTGATGAAAAACACTATTCATCCACCCTACAAGGGTTCGGCCACTTTGGGGTTTTAGAGCTAGGATATGAGCTCTTGGGTTTAGATAGAGGGTGATGAGCTGAGTTCAAAGAACTTGGTTTCACCTCCAAAGGATTTTCCTACAATTTTCTATGGATTTTCAAACTTTTGGATCTAAGAATGAGTTTCATGAAAATGGAGTTTTGATCTTGATATTGAAAGAGATTCAAGAATATATGAGACCATAGAAGTGATCTTACCTTAAAATGGAGGAAGATTGGTCAAAGAATCAAGTTATTTCAACAAGATTTCAAGGTTTTGTCAAGGATTCAATGGAGGTTTTTTCTCTAAGGAAGATTAAGTGTTCTTGGCTCTTCAAGAGGGGCTGGCTGCGTGATAAATGGGCCGTGCAAGGGCTGGTCAGCCTTCTAAAAGGTTCATTCAGGGTAAAAAGGTCATTTGGTTCAAAGGGTAAAATGGTAAAAGGTGAAAAGGCTTAAGTTAGGGGTATTTTGGTAATTTCGCGTCCCGAAATTCCCGATCGTCATGATGCTTCTGGCATGCTTTCCCAGGTGATTTGACATGATGTGATATCAAGATTATCCATTGTCGGGTCCTGGTAAGTCCATACACAGCTCCGTTTGTCACCCGATTGAAGATTTCGCTCGAACGGAGGTCAGGAAATGATTTTTTTTTTTGAAATTTTTGCGAAATTTAACCAAAAGGTAGAGAATCAAATTCTAAAACTTACTATCTCGTTCACGGGTTCATCTGAGGTCTTCTTAGCAGTAAAATCATACTGTCAGTGTAAAAACGTAGACCGGATTCCGTTTGAGTTTTCGACTCAAAACTTAATCGTAGCTTCCTACGATATCGCTGAGCATGACCATGGTCTCGGAATATTTTATTTCCATTCCAAAGACCTTGAATAAAATATAAGTTCATAAATACTGATTAATTAGGAAAACTCGAAAATAGGGGTGTTACATTACTACACCTCTAAAAAAAAAAAATTGTCCTCGAATTTACGTACCTTGGAAAAGATCGGGATACTCTAACTTCATCTGCTCCTCAAGCTCCCACGTTTTATCTCCAATTGATTCGTTCCAAACGACTTTGACTAAGGGAACTTGTTTTCCCCTGAGTTGCTTGATCCTCTTATCGTCGATTCGCACAGGCGATGTCTCATAAGACAAGTTTTCTCGTAAATGTACTATATCAGGTTCGATTACATGGGACGGATCTGGAATATACATCCGAAGTTGTGAGACATGGAAAACATTATGAATGTTAGACAGAAAAGGTGGTAAGGCAATCTGGTAAGCTACTGGACCAATACGCCAAAGAATCTGGTAAGGTCCAATGAATTTAGGAGTGAGTTTTCTGGACTTAATCGCTCTACCTACCCCCAGTTGTAGATATGACTCTCAGGAACACGTGTTCACCTTCTTGAAACTCGAGGGGTTGTCTTCATTTGTCTGAGTAGCTCTTTTGTCTGCTCTGTGGCGTTTTCATCTTTTCCCGGATCTGTTTAATCTTTTCCGTTGTTTGTTGCACAAATTCTAGGCCTACGATCATGTTCTCTCCATCCTGGTACCAACACAACGGTGGCTGGCACTTTCGTCCATATAAGGCTTCGTAGGGTGCCATCCCTATACTAGAATGATAGCTGTTGTTGTAGGTGAATTCTATGAGAGGCAACATATCATCCCAACTTCCACCATGGTCTAGAACATAAGCTCTCAGCAAATCTTCTAAAAATTGTATTGTCCTCTCTGTCTGTCCATCGGTTTGAGGGTGATAAGCTGAACTTAGTCTCAGTCTTTTCCCTAACGCATGATGTAGGCTTTGCCAAAAACGTGACATAAACTTTGGGTCTATATCAGAGACTATGCTTGACGGCACTCCATGTAGTCTGATTACTTCTCTGATATACAGCTCAGTTAACTTCTCCACAGAGTAGTTGATCTTAACAGGTAAGAAGTGTGCTGACTTCGTTAACCTATCAACGATCACCCAAATCGAATCAAAACTCTTGGAAGTTCTCGGTAATCCTACCACGAAATACATTGAGATGCTCTCCCATTTCCGTTCGGGTACATCCAAGGATTGAAGCATCCCTCCAGGTCGTTGATGTTCTACCTTCGCTTTCTAACAGGTCAAACATGATCCTACATACTCAGCCACTTGCTTCTTCATTCCTGGCCACCAAAACTTCTGCTTCAAATCTTGATACATTTTGGTTGATCCAGGGCGAATACTCAGCTTGCTCTTGTGTCCTTCCTCTAGAATCATTTTCCTCATCTCCGGGTTGCTCAGTACACAAACTCGTCCATTGAATCTCAAGATACCATCAGTTCTCATACTGAACTCTGCAGCTTTTTCTTGTCCAAGTAACTCCTTTTTCTCTTGAAGATATACATCAGTTGCTTGTTGTTCACAGATCGTCTCCATCAGTCCACTAGATACCTTGATCATTCCCAAGCTAATCCTCTCGTGGTTCACTTCCATAGCTAGATTGAGATCATGAAACTGTTCTATCACTTCTAGCTCTTTAACCATCATAGCAGAGATGTGCAGGGTCTTCCAGCTCAGAGCGTCTGCAACGAAATTTGCTTTCCCAGGTTGGTACAGCAAAGTGAAGTCGTAGTCTTTAAGAAATTCCATCCAACGTCTCTGCCTCATGTTAAGTTCATTTTGGTCGAATAGGTATTTCAGACTTTTGTGGTCGCTGAAGACATCGAACTTTGATCCATACGAGTAATGTCTCTAAATCTTCAGCGCAAAAACCACAGTAGCTAACTCAAGGTCGTGCATCGGGTAATTCCTCTCATGCGTCTTCAAATGGTGCGAAGCATGCGCTACAACCTTCCGATGTTGCATAAGCACACATCCTAATCCTTGATGCGAAGCATCACAGTACACTTCATACGGTTCGTCTGGTTTAGGTAATACTAACACTGGTGAGGTTGTCAAACGTTCCTTCATCGTCTGAAAACTTTCCTCACACTTGTCAGTCCACATAAACGGTTAGTCCTTCCTCGTAAGTTGAGTCAACGACGCAACAATCTTCAAAAAACCTTCAATGAACCTTCTGTAGTAACCAGCCAGTCCAACGAAACTACGGATTTCTGTCACAGTCTTGGGTCTCTCCCATAGAAGTACTGCTTCTACTTTTGTAGGATCGACGATAATTCCTTCCTTCGAAATCACGTGTCCTAAGAATTTGACTTCATCCAGCCAAAACTCACACTTGGGTAGCTTTGCGTACAGCTTCTCCTTGTGAAGGATCTGTAAAACTTACCGTAGATCTTCCTCATGCTCCTCGGAACTTTTAGAGTAGATGAGAATATCATCTATAAACACGACAACAAACTGATCCAAAAACGGACGAAAAATCTGGTTCATGTAATCCATGAAGATAGCAGGCGCGTTCGTCACTCCGAAAGGCATCATGAAGTACTCATACTGACCATAACGAGTCCTGAAAGCAGTCTTAGGTACGTCCTCGTTCTTTGCTCGGATCCGGTGATAACTGGATCTCAGATCTATCTTTGAAAAGACAGCGGATCCTTGAAGTTGATCCATCAAATCATCTATGCGGGGTAGAGGATACTTGTTCTTGATCGTTATCTTGTTGAGTTGACGGTAATCCACGCGTCCTTCTTCTTCACCAATGACACCAGTGCTCCCCACGGGGACACACTTGGCCTCACAAACCGTTTGGACATCAGATCCTCTAGTTGAGTCTTCAACTCGGCTAACTCCGTAGATGACATCCTATATGGAGCTATAGAGATCGGACCAGATCCTGGAACTAAGTCGATCGCAAACTCGATGTCTCTCACAGGTGGCAAACCTGGTACGTCCTCTGGAAAAACTTCCGAAAAATCTTTCACAACCGGCACATCGCTCAAGACAACGTCCCTCTCGATTTCTAAACAGGATAAAAGCATGTATCCCTGATCTCCTCCTTTCAAAGAAGCTCTTACTTGGTTGGCAGTTATAAATCCAGAAATCTCAGGGTCAGGAAAAACTAAGGTTCTTGCTTGGTTGGAAGATAATCAATCCATACCTAGGATCACATCTAATTGAGTCAAAGGCAAACATATTAAGTCAACAAGAAAGTTCCTATCATGAAAAGTAATAGGACAGTTCAAACATACTGGATTAATAGTAACAGGTTTAGCAGTCGGAGTTGTGACAATCAAATCAAAAGACAGCGAAGAAACAGGCAAGTCCAATTGTCTCACACAATTCAAAGAGATAAACGAATGTGTCGCACCCGAATTAAATAGTATAGTTAGGAGATTACCAGCTATGATGCAACTACCTTGTATGAGATCATCAGATTTGGAAGTATCAACACCACTCATGGTATAAACCCTTCCCCTCGCTGTGGGTCTAGCAGTCCGCACGTTGTTGACAGTCGATTTGGGCTTTGGTGTAGGGCACTCCCTTGCGAAATGTCCTATCTCTCCGCATTAGAAACATAGAACTCTTTTCATCTTGCAGCTATCAGCTGGGTGTCCGGGTTGCCCACACTTGAAACATCTCTGGGCTCAGCCTTGGTTCTGGTAGTTTCCGCTCCCTCCACCGTAAGCAGAAGCGACAGGACGATAAGATTGTTGTTTCTGACTATTCCCTTGAGGTCGGGAATACGGCTTCTTCTGAGACTGCTTCCCTTTCTGGTGCTGGTACTGGTTCGGGTTCCTTGACCTAGACGGTCCTCCTGTAGTACCCTTGTTCTCCCTTCCGCTTCTCATCTTTTCTACTTTTTTGCACTTCTCCACCATAGCTTGGAAGGTACAGATCTCCAGTGGTAACACCGACTCCTTGATCTCGAAGCGCAGACCTCCTTCAAATCTCTAACATTTCCAGTCCTCGTCAGGCTGAGCTTGGAAAAAGCGGAAATATTTGGCGAATGATTCAAACTTCGCCGCATATTCCCCGACAGTCATGTCCCTTTGCTGTAGCTTCAAAAATTCCTGCTCTTTCTCGGTTCAGGCACTTTGGGAAAGTACATGTCCAGAAACTTGGTGCGAAATACTACCCAAGTGATCTCTTGGTTGTTGGCTTCCAGTAGTTGTTTGGTTCCTCCCCACCAATACTCTGCGTCACCCAGAAACAGGAATGTGGCATAGTCGGGGCAGTGCAGAACAGCAAAAATCTTCTCTATTTCTTGCAGCCACAAGTCAGCCTTTTCCGGGTCACAGTCCCCGTGAAACTGTGGAGGATCATGACGCCAAAAATCGACTAACCCTCTGGCACCAGCAGCAAGATCAGCTCTTTGTTGATTCTATTGGTTCTGTTGAGCCATCGTAGCTGTCTGTTGAGCAACGGTAGCCGCCATATCAGCCATGGCCTGGATAGCCCGATTCATGTTGTTGTTATCAGCATTGTTGTCAGCAGTGCCGCGACCTCCACCACAACCACCTCTAACATTCATGTCTCCCTACAAGACAAACCAAACATACCTTAATAAGGAAACATAAATCAAAACTAGTGTGTCAACACACATTGCTTCAATAGAGAAACAATTCAAACAAGGTTCACAGAGATCACACAACATAAACATAACAGACTCACTTCCCAAGGATTCCCTAAAGACTCGACCGGCTATGATACCACCAATGTAACACCCCCTCGCAGGTGCTACTTACTCGATCTCAATGCGGAAATAAATCAAGAAAATAAAACGCTGGTTGCTTTCGGAAAATACTTTAATTAAGTAGCTATGTTCGAAGACGCGGTTCTAAAAATTTTCTACATGCATAAACAAAATAACTCAAGACGAAGAAATAAATTTCATATCACACATTGATATTCACTATTCATAAAAACATAAACATAAAATAAAACCTGGTCTAATATATAACATATTACAGACTTAAGAAATAAACTCAACATACGTGTAGTAATATTATACAAGACTGCTCAAAATAAAAGACTCCTAAGCTGGTCGGCTAAAAGTAGCCATTGGGATACAACCCAAAGTCAACTTCTTCAAAAGTTCATCGTCTGAGTCCTCACGTGTCCGCGGGCACCTATGATCATTATCTGTACATGTGTTCCAAAAACACCACAAGGTGTCCAACATGTACAGGCAAAGGTGAGATACTCATATAAAGTTATCACGATAGCCGCACAAGCGACAAACAGCAATATAAACATCCATAGATAAATACAGTTATATGAACAGTTATTTTTATAATGCAGTACAACATCTCAAACACTATTATCAGTTATAATAATGCATGAGACTTCAATATCATCTTTCTCATTCATGTACTTCAGAGATTCTAACTTCCCAACATCGAGCGATAGGCTGTAGTAACAACCGTAACACAATTGTTCATATGACTCGGCCTCTCTATTTAGGTCCGAACTCCAACTGTTCCAGGGTACCACGTCATAACCATATCCTGAATACTCCAGTCTCTGATCGAGTTCATTCGTGTTTGGCAGCTGATTTACCACGGCACGGGGTTGCTACGCCACCAGCCACTTGTGGGATCTCGAACACAGAATGCCCCTATAGACCTAGTGGTCTTGACTGATTAAATTCTCAACTACTAGAGTTGTAGCTCGGTTTCAAATGGCACGTCTGCCGATTCATGCATGTACACAGAAAGTTTTCTGTTTTCTTTGCGTTCATTCTTTCAAACGTCAAGACATAAAGTACACGACTCGTTTCAAAAAGGCATTAAGCCCACTCAAATAAAAAAACACAAGACACGAAGTCTGAGTGCCCAATCCACAAAACACTAGCCCCGACATCTCGGCCACTAGGTTTGGGTTCATCTCAAAGGTTCATCACTTTTCTTTTGGTTTCATTTTCTCATAACTCTTTGGAAAACAAAACATACTTTGGTTGTCTTGAAACAAAACATCCTTTTTGATCAAGAGAACGGTTTTCCGTGAAAAACAACTTTCTTGAAAACAAAAACCGTTTTCTAAGGTTTCACGTCTTTTTAAAACGCTTTACTGAAACAAAACACGTTTCTACGAGTTTCCAAAAAATCACTTTTTCTTTTCAAAAAACATAACTTTTTGAAAAAGGAAACTTAACTTTTCTTGAAAAGCAACACGTTTTCCAAAAATCACTTTTTAACTTCAAACACGGTTTTCAAAACATAGATTTTGGATTTCGAGTCTTCTAATGAATTATCGAGACATAGCCAGTCCTATGCTCATCTAGGATATATATATATATATATTGTTGACAAGTGACTTCAAACACAAGAGGGGGTGAATTGTGTGTGATATGTGTTTTTGAAAAACTTTTTGCAATTACGGCGCTTGAAGATAAATGACTGAAATTAGAAGCGCTATAAAGTAAATTGCTTGAATAATAAATTCTAGAAATTAAATAGCAATAAAATAAATCGCTTAAATTAAATTGCAATAAAGTAAATGCGATAAATTAAATTGCAATAAAATAAATTGCGATAAATTAAATTGCAATAAAATAAATGCGATAAATTAAATTGCTGTAAGGTAGAAGACAATAATGAAAGGATAGAGAGAAAGCCGCAGATTTATCCTGGTTCGGCCACTAAATACCCTGTGGCCTACGTCCAGTCCCCAAGGTCAAACACCAAGGGTTTTCACTCAATAACTAGCTTTTAAATCAGGTGCAGCTAGAAACCTTTACAAACCATGAGCACTCTCCACACAAAATAATGGGATATCACCTCCCTTTGTGCAAGAGCCTCAAGTTCAAGAGATATTGTTTCTCTTTAAAGAAAAAGGGATTCACACCCAAGAGCAAGAAGAAGTAGAAGAAGAATGTAGCACTCAAGTAATGCAGATAAAGATTACAAATTGAAGCTCAAAGTACAATTCAAACTATATGATATGTAAAGCTCTCTATTCAAAAAATAATCAAAAGTGAATATGTGAGAGTAAGTAATAAAATAAACAGAGTTTCAGAGCGCAATAGGATTCGTGTGTTTTAGAGTTGCCTTGGCATTCCTATTTATAAAAAAACTTTTAAGCCCATAGGAATTAGGTTAAGCCCATTTAAAAAACAAGGCAGTCGCTTCATAATCGATTATGGTATGTCCATAATCGATTATCCCTTGAGAAAAAACGCGCTGATTTACTTTCGCAGCATAATCGATTAGGATAATCGATTATGACATATTCATAATCGATTATGACTTCCCTGATTTGAGTGTAATCGATTATGACATATGAATAATCGATTATGTACATTATTTTGTTTGAAAACTTAATGACTATAATGAAATTTCTATTTAAGTTAACGTAATGTGTGTGTGTGATTGATTTTAAATATGAGAGCTTTAGAACCATTTACAAAAAGATCCTAATAAACACCGATTACAAGAAATAAAAATTCCCATAACCCAGTCTTGAAGCACTTGATCTCCTTGATCTTCTTTTCCGCTTTTTGTATACTTGACTTTCCGGTTCCTTTTGTCAATCATCAAAAACTAGATTAATCCTGTCAAGGCATATATTCACATTCTCCCCCTTTTTGATGATGACAAACATCTCATGGAGGGATTTGCTCTAGAGACGAGAAATCAGAGTTAATGGACAGATAAAATACTCTACGCCTTATTTTTATGCAAAATGTAAAAATAGCAACTCCCCCTAAAGCATGCAAACTCTCCCTGAACTATGCAATCATATAACTCTCCCCCTTTTGGCATTATCAAAAAAGCGGGAAAAGTGCAAACAAGAGCAAGGCATATATTCAGGAAAGTTAGAAACAGTCCAAAATGACCAAAATGAACGTTACTGACCTTTTAATCGGTTTCTCAATCGATTATGTAAGTGAGCATAATCGATTATGTCTTACCGTGTTGGCTCCTGATTCGTTCATCCATGACCCATAATCGATTATTGAGTGCCTCATAATCGATTATTCCTTTAGTGGCAGACTTTTGGTATTCGCGAAATCGATTATGTAATCGATTATAGTCTGGGTCTTTGCATAATCGATTATCTAATCGGTTATTTGAGATTGTTGAGATGAATATATAATCGATTATGTAATCGATTCTCCTTCCTTGTTCTTTTATTTATAATCGATTATCCTAATCGATTATGGTTCGTCTGACTTTTGTCTTTTTCTCCCCCTTTCAATTGTAATCGATTACTATAATCGATTCCTGGTCCTCTGACTTAGGAATAATCGATTATGCCTATGCTATAATCGATTATGGCTAAAGAAATTTGAATTTTAGCACATAGAGCATGTATCCTATTTACACACTTCAACACACAAGTTAGGGATAACAAGGGAAAAAATAGTATGATGCACATAAGATATTTCATTTAATGCATGATTCATTAAGAATACCAAATTCCGTTCTTATGAAGAAGAAATTTTCTTTAGGCAATGGTTTAGTAAAAATATCTGCGAGTTGCTTAGATGTTTCCACAAACTCAATCATGCAATCACCTTTTTGTACATGATCTCTTATGAAGTGATGCCTAATCTCAATGTGCTTGGTTCGAGAGTGATAAACCGGATTTTTAGTGAGGTTTATGGCACTTGTGTTGTCACATTTAATTGGAAGAGTTCTAAGATTTATTCCATAGTCATTTAACTGTTGCTTCATCCAAATTATTTGTGCACAACAACTACCTGCCGCTATGTATTCCGCTTCGGCAGTGGACAAAGCCACACTGGCTTGCTTTTTACTATGCCAAGAAACTAATGCGTTTCCTAACAAGTGACAAGTCCCACTGGTGCTTTTTCGATCCATTTTGCATCCCGCAAAATCTGAATACAAGTACCCAATTAAAGTGCAATCAGCACCTCTAGGGTACCATAGACCCATATTTTGTGTGCCAATGAGATATCTCATAATGCGTTTTACCGCTGTGAGATGTGATTCCTTAGGGTTAGATTGAAAACGTGCACACATGCAAACACTAAACATTATATCGAGGCGACTTGTTGTAAGATAAAGAAGTGAACCTATCATACCTCTATACTTACTTACTTCAACCGACTTACTTTCCTCATCTTTATCAAGGTAGCAGGAGGTGCTCATTGGTGTGGATATTTCTTTGGCATTGCTCATTCCAAATTTCTTGAGTAGCTCCTTGCAATATTTTGCTTGATTTATGAATATTCCTTCTTTTGATTGCTTGATTTGAAGCCCAAGGAAGTAGTTGAGCTCGCCCATCATTGACATTTCAAACTCATTTTGCATTATGTTAGAAAAGTCCTTACACAAAGATTCATTAGTTGCACCAAATATAATATCGTCCACATAAATTTGAACAAGTAAAATGTCATGATTTTTATTTTTGATAAAAAGAGTGGTGTCCACTTTTTCTCTTTCAAAATCATTTTCAAGTAAAAACTTGCTTAGACAATCATACCAAGCTCTAGGAGCTTGTTTCAAACCATATAGAGCCTTTTTTTAGTTTGAAGACATGATTAGGAAATTCGAAATTTGAAAAACCAGGGGGTTGGTCCACATAGACTTCTTCTTGAATATAACCATTAAGAAAAGCACTTTTTACATCCATTTGAAAAAGTTTGAAATCCATAATGCATGCAAATGCAAGAAGCATGCGGATGGCTTCTAATCTAGCCACTGGAGCATAGGTTTCATCGAAATCTATGCCCTCTTGTTGATTATATCCTTTAACGACAAGCCTAGCTTTATTCCTAACAATTATACCATTTTCATCAAGCTTGTTACGAAAGACCCATTTAGTCCCAATGACTAACTGATCCTTAGGTTTGGGAACAAGTTCCCAAACATTATTTCTTTCAAATTGGTTCAACTCTTCTTGCATGGCAAGAGTCCAATGTTCATCAATGATAGCATCATCAATATCTTTAGGTTCAATTTGAGATACGAAAGCCATGTAATGACATGCATGTTTAAGAGAGTTTCGAGTTGTTACCCCTTTTGAAATATCACCTATTATGTTGTCAAGAGGATGGTGTCTTGATGTTCTCCATTCTCTTGGAAGATTTGAGTGAGGTGAATCATCGATACTAAGAGGTGGTTGATCTTCATCCTTTTTCTCTTGACTTATTTGTTCCTCAAGGTGGTTATTTCCCAAAAGTTCTGCAAGATCATCAACACTTTCTTCTACCATAGATTTTGGGTTAGTCTCATCAAAAGAAACATCAACAGATTCTTCTATGGTCATAGTTCTTTTATTATAAATTCTGAAAGATTTACTAGAAACTGAGTATCCAAGAAAGATACCTTCATCAGCTTTAGCATCAAATTTGCCAAGGTTATCTTTACCATTATTTAAAACAAAGCATTTACATCCGAATACGTGAAGGTGAGAGATGTTGGGCTTCCTTCCCTTGTAAATTTCATAGGGCGTTAGTTTTAGAATAGGTCTTATAAGGACTCTATTCATGACATAGCATGCGGTACTTACCGCGTCTGCCCAGAAATACTTGGGAAGGTTGGTCTCATTGAGCATCGTCCTCGCTAGCTCTTCAAGAGACCGATTTTTCCTTTCCACCACTCCATTTTGTTGTGGAGTTCTTGGTGCGGAAAAATTATGTTCAATTCCATTTTCAGTACAAAAGGCCTCAAATGCCTCGTTTTGGAACTCACCACCATGATCACTTCGGATAGATACAATATTTAAACCTTTTTCATTTTGAATAACCTTAGCAAGTTTCCGAAAAGCAGCAAAGGCGTCATTTTTATGAGAAATAAACGATGTCCATGTATAGCGAGAGTAGTCATCTACAATAACAAGCGCATAGTAATTACCACCAAAGCTCATAGTTCTAGATGGACCAAACAAGTCCATATGTAAAAGCTGTAAAGGCCGATTTGTTGAAACAACGTTTTTAGATTTGAAAGAGGCCTTTACTTGTTTTCCTTTTTGACAAGCGTCACACAACTTATCCTTTTCAAAACGAATCTTTGGTAGACCAATTACTAAGTCCTTGCGAACCAACTTATTTAGATGATCCATGTGAATGTGAGCTATTCTCCTATGCCATAACCATGTTTCATCCTCTTTGCTAATAAGACAGCATGCATCATTTGAAGGTAATTCATCCAAGTTAACCACGTAGATATTTCCAATTCTTTGTCCAATTAATTTAGTTTGTTTGTTATGAGAATCCATGACCATACATTTAGACGAATTGAACACTACCTCAAAACCTTTATCACAAAGTTGGCTTATACTTAGTAAATTATGTTTTAGGCCATCGACATACAAAACATTTTCTATGATGGGATTAGGACTTCTACCAATAGTACAAATACTAAGAATTCTACCTTTATTGTTGTCACCATAGAAAACATAGCCACCCACCCTTTTCGGATGATATAGAGGAGAACTTGGTTTTGTCTCCCGTCATGTGCTTTGGACAACCACTGTCAAGATACCAATTAGAGTTCTTGGCCTTCAAGCACACCTACAACACAGAATCAAGTTTTAACCTTTGGTACCCAAATCATTTTGGGTCCTTGAGAGTTAGCTTTGGGTAATACGCCCTTTGGAACCCATGTCTTTATGCCATTCACTTCTTTATTTTTCCTAACATTGCAAATAGAAGCAGTGTGTCCTTTCCTACCACAGTGAAAACATTTGACAAAGGGGCTACTTGATGTGTTGTTTGGACAAAAGAATTTTTTGAAAGATTTTTCATGAATTTTCGGGCGAAAGCCCAAACCAGCTTTGTCATAAGTACCTTTTTGATTTCCTAAAAGAACATTTAGATTATCTCTTCCCATAGTAAATTTTGCAAGCGTGTTGTATAAATCCTCGATTTTATTTTTCAAAACGCTACATTCATCACACTTAAAAACTTCATTCTTTTTGTTTTCACAAGAAGTGCATGAGGAGGTTTCGATTGGAACGACTTGTTTTTCTTTAAGAGCTCCATTTCGTTGTTCAAAATACTTATTTTTGTTTCAAAAAAAGAAATGTTTTTCTTAGATGAAGAAATGCTTTTGCGCAGTCTAACATTTTCATCATTTAACTCCTCACAGGCAATAAGTAAATCATCATAAGTTAAATCAGTTTCAAGCTCAAAATTGTTTACCTCATCTTCCTCATGGTTGGCCATGAGACATAAATTTGCTTCTTCATTATCCGATTCGTCGGAGGAGTCCATGTCGTTCTCATCCCACGCAATATAAGCTCTTCTTGCTTTTCTATCCTTCTGTGGCCTTTTATCTGATTTTTCATGTTTCTTTTGGCCTTGAGGACGGTCGGGTTTAATATGACCCTTTTTGCCACAGTTGTAGCATGTTGGATTGAAGGAAGTTCCTTCCCCCTCATTTTTCTTTTGAGGATTGAAGAATTGTTTTGCCTTGCCTTTCTGTCTCATGAATTTTTTGAACCTTCGAACCATTAGACTCATATTTTCCTCGTTTTCATCGAGGCTATCACATTCATCAAGGTCGTCTTCTTCTTCTGTTTTATTGATACTTGCTTTGAGAGCAATACTTTTCTTTTTCTTATCGGTTTCCTCATTATCAATGAGTCGATTTAGTTCGAGCTCATGTTCCTGCAATTTTCCAAACAGAGTTGCCAAAGACATAGAAGATAGATCTCTAGATTCAGATATAGCTGTAACTTTAGGTTGCCAACTTCTATTTAAACATCTAAGAACCTTATTAATTAAATCTTCATTATTGAAGGACTTCCCAAGAGCTCTAAGATGATTAATTATATGGGTAAATCGTTTTTGCATATCATGTATGCTTTCACCCTGTTTCATCCTAAATAGCTCATACTCATGGGTTAATGTGTTCATTCGAGCCCTTTTGACCTCGGTAGTACCTTCATGGGTCAATTGAAGGGTGTCCCACATTTCCTTGGCGGTCTTACAATTTGAGACCCTATAGAACTCATCGTAGCTTAGAGCTGCAGTGATGATGTTCCTAGCTTTCAAATTATATTGAACCTTTTTCTTTTCCTCGTCGGTCCAAAGATTTCTTGGTTTATTCACCACTGCATCATTAACTGAATGAGTGGGAACAAATGGACCATTTTCCACAGCGTCCCAAACATCGAGGTCTACTGCCTCAAGAAAGATTTGCATCCTTTCCTTCCAATAACCATACCCTTCACCATTGAACAATGGGGGTCTGTTTGTGGAATTGCCCTCATTTTTAAAACCGTTTGAAGTCATGTTACCTCTTGAGGCGATTTAGCCCTTTAGACAAGAGTTAAGCTCTGATACCACTTGTTGACAAGTGACTTCAAACACAAGAGGGGGGTGAATTGTGTGTGATATGTGTTTTTGAAAAACTTTTTGCAATTACGGCGCTTGAAGATAAATGACTGAAATTAGAAGCGCTATAAAGTAAATTGCTTGAATAATAAATTCTAGAAAGTAAATAGCAATAAAATAAATCGCTTAAATTAAATTGCAACAAAGTAAATGCGATAAATTAAATTGCAATAAAATAAATTGCGATAAATTAAATTGCAATAAAATAAATGCGATAAATTAAATTGTTGTAAGGTAGAAGACAATAATGAAAGGATAGAGAGAGAGCCGCAGATTTATCCTGGTTCGGCCACTAAATACCCTGTGGCCTACGTCCAGTCCCCAAGGTCAAACACCAAGGGTTTTCACTCAATAACTAGCTTTTAAATCAGGTGCAGCTAGAAACCTTTACAAACCAAGAGCACTCTCCACACAAAATAATGGGATATCACCTCCCTTTGTGCAAGAGCCTCAAGTTCAAGAGATATTGTTTCTCTTTAAAGAAAAAGGGATTCACACCCAAGAGCAAGAAGAAGTAGAAGAAGAATGTAGCACTCAAGTAGTGCAGATAAAGATTACAAATTGAAGCTCAAAGTACAATTCAAACTATATGATATGTAAAGCTCTCTATTCAAAAAATAATCAAAAGTGAATATGTGAGAGTAAGTAATAAAATAAACAGAGTTTCAGAGCGCAATAGGATTCGTGTGTTTTAGAGTTGCCTTGGCATTCCTATTTATAGAAAAACTTTTAAGCCCATAGGAATTAGGTTAAGCCCATTTAAAAAACAAGGCAGTCGCTTCATAATCGATTATGGACATAATCGATTATGGTATGTCCATAATCGATTATCCCTTGAGAAAAAACGCGCTGATTTACTTTCGCAGCATAATCGATTAGGATGATCGATTATGACTTCTCTGTTTTGAGTGTAATCGATTATGACATATTCATAATCGATTATGACTTCCCTGATTTGAGTGTAATCGATTATGACATATGAATAATCGATTATGTACATTATTTTGTTTGAAAACTTAACGGCTATAATGAAATTTCTATTTAAGTTAACGTAATGTGTGTGTGTGATTGATTTTAAATATGAGAGCTTTAGAACCATTTACAAAAAGATCCTAATAAACACCGATTACAAGAAATAAAAATTCCCATAACCCAGTCTTGAAGCACTTGATCTCCTTGATCTTCTTTTCCGCTTTTTGTATACTTGACTTTCCGGTTCCTTTTGTCAATCATCAAAAACTAGATTAAATATATATATATATATCAACAATCCATAATCATCATAACAATATCAACTAAGGCATCCATGCCACAAATTATCAACAAGTGTGCAAATATGTTTCATAAAGTAAAACAACTGCAAATATCATTCAACACGTCTCTAAATCACCAATCAAGACATCATAACAAATATATCAAACATGCACTATGAAGCTACCAACTTAAATGACTACCTCCCTTTACCTCACAAAGGAAGTTCAACGCAAACTCGACCGGTTCTCGACTCCAGCTCCGGTTCTATTCGCGTTGTCTAAAAGAATCAAACACAATTCAATTCAAACAACAAATCAACATCAATATATAACATAAGAACACAAGTTTTCCTTCCCCTAAAAGGTATAGGATTCGGCCATGAAAGGTAAAAAGGGTTAGGGATCTCATTTGGTTCCAAACTTTTGGATGGTTGGTTCATGAACTTAGTTAACACCATTTCAAGTCCTATGACTCAAAAATGTGAAACAAAACTCAAAGTTTTGGCACATTAAGGTCTCGGCCATATAGGAAAATTTAGGCTAGGAATTGATTTGGTTTTCTATCACTTGGATTCAAGGACACTAGAAAAGCTAAGGATGGAATCAAGAGTTAGAAATCAAAAATTTGATGAAAAATACTATTCATCACCCCTACAAGGGTTCGGCCACTTTGGGGTTTTAGAACTAGGATATGAGCTCTTGGGTTTAGATAGAGGGTGATGAGGTGAGCTCAAAGAACTTGGTTTCACCTCCAAAGGATTTTCCTACAATTTTCTGTGGATTTTCAAACTTTTGGATCTAAGAATGAGTTTCATGAAAATGGAGTTTTGATCTTGATATTGAAAGAGATTCAAGAAGATATGAGACCATAGAAGTGATCTTACCTTAAAATGGAGGAAGATTGGTCAAAGAATCAAGTGATTTCAACAAGATATCAAGGTTTTCTCAAGGATTCAATGGAGGTTTTTTCTCTAAGGAAGATGAAGTGTTCTTGGCTCTTCAAGAGGGGCTGGCTGCGTGATAAAGGGGCTGTTCAAGGGCTGGTCAGCCTTCTAAAAGGTTCATTAAGGGTAAAAAGGTCATTTGGTTCAAAGGGTAAAATGGTAAAAGGTGAAAAGGCTTAAGTTAGGGGTATTTTGGTAATTTCGCGTCCCGAAATTCCCGATCGTCATGACGACTCTGGCATGCTCTCCCAAGTGATTTGACATGATGTGATATCAAGATTATCCGTTGTCGGGTCCTGGTAAGTCCATACGCGGCTCCGTTTGTCACCCGATTGAAGATTTCGCTCAAACGGAGGTCAGGAAATGATTTTTTTTGAAATTTTTGCGAAGTTTAACCAAAACGTGGAGAATCGAAATCTAAGACTTAATGACTCATTCACGGGTCCATCTGAGGTCTTCTGAGCAGTAAAATCATACTATCAGTGTAAAAACGCAGACCGGACTTCGTTTGAATTTTCGACTCAAAACTTAATCGTAGCTCCCTACGATATCGCTGAGCATGACTATGGTCTCAGAATATTTTATTTCCATTCCTAAGACCTCGAATAAAATATAAGTTCATAAATACTGATTAATTAGAAAAACTCGAAAATCAGGGTGTTACAAAATTCATTTTCAAGGGGGTGGAGATGTAACATCCTCATTTTCATCACCTTAATTAATGTATGGATACATGCATGTTTGTTTGATAAATGCTACCATGTCTTGGAAATGTGCTTAGAGGATATGTTAAGAATAGGGATGAATTGGATGAGAGAATAATGAGGAACAAGTGACCCAGAGCAGAACGCTCAAGCGTGCTAACGCTCTAGCGTGGAGCAGGGTGGACGCTCAAGCGTGGCTACTCTGACCAGTTGACTGGCTGCGATGGAACATAAAGTGACACGTATCAGTTACGCGTCGCAGCTCGCACTTGAGGGGCGGTGCCTTAGCGGTGAGGAAACATCAATGCTCAAGCGTTGAGGAAGTCAACGCTCAAGCGTTGGAACGCTAAAGCATGGAGATCCAGAACAATAAAGCGTGGTCAGCAGAGTTTTACCTCTATAAATAACCTTCATTTTCACCATGGGAGAGCTTTCTCATTTTATTGAAAAAGAGAGCTTGAGATTAAGAGAGACACCAGAGGAAGTTGGAGCTTCAATTCCGAGTTATGATATGTCCGTTGGTCCGATTTCAGTTCCATTGGTGTTTTCTTGATCAGCGGGACTTCTACTACAACTCTATCAGTTTGCTTTTGTGATTCGACGAGGGTAAGCTGAGTTTCCGTATCTACCTACATTGTGGCTATACAATGTTCTTTTATGGTTTAAGCTTCTATTCGCGGTTTTAGCTTCGTATTAGGGCTAATGCTATAGTCCACATGTTGTTTCCATGATTAGGGCAAGTTTGGAAGCTACGTGCGTGATCTCGTTGGTGAAGGAATCCGCAGCTGTGAAGGCAAGGAGAGGAGCAAGAAGTGCTCGTTGTATTCGTGATTGTTGTTACATTCACTAACAAGTTGGGAGAAAGAGTTACACACATCAGGGAGCAGTCTGTATAGCTTTGTTGTATGTTTTGTTTGTATAGAGGAACCTTAAACCCTACATGAGGTTGATCCCTGGCAAAGTACCTAAACCCTAGGTTTAGTCTACTTTGGGCTATCACCGCTATATATGATACCCTAGGTTAGCAGATTATGATGCATGATAATATGTGTTATATGTTGATATAAGTGTACTTGCTAATTGTGATATTTGTAATGTATGCACGATGTGTGTAACACCCCGTTTTTCTTAAAAAGCTTTATAGGCTTTATAATATTAATTAAACAGTATTTGTGTGTTTGTATTTTATTACAGGGTCTAGAGGATGAAATAAATTAATCCGAGACCAAAGTCAAGCTCTAGCTATCGTAGGAATCTATGGTTAAATTTTGGGTCGAAAACTCAGACGGAGCTCAGTCTGCGCTTTTCATTGACAGTAGTGTTTTACTACTATCAAGACCTAATTTGGACTTGTGAACGAGACGGTTAGTCTTAGAATCACATTTCCCACATGTTCGAAAAAATCCGTCCTGACGTTCAAAAATGAAAATAATATAAAATATTCGGACGAAAACTCAAACCGAGAGGCTATTGAAGCTGTAAAGGGATTTATCGGGACCCGTTAATGGATAAACTTGATGTCGCATCAAGTCACATCACCTCGGGAAGCATGCCATGACTCGACATTGTCATAATGACAAACGAAAAATATCTGGATGCGAAAAGACCAAAATGCCCCTGGTCTTTTTCCTAAAGAACATTTACTTCCCTAAAATATCTAAAATTTTATGACTCACCCCTCCCTCACCCCCCTTTTCACTCGGCTGTTCTCTTTCTCTCTCCCCCTCCATCTTCTTCTTCCTTCCTTTTTCTTCTTCTTCCTCCATTTCTCCATTTCTTCATTTCTTTTTCTCCATTTTTTCTTAAGCTTCCACAAGGATTTTCAAGAAACTTTGCGAAGCAAAGTTGATCATCTCATCCTCCTATATCATCTAAGAGGTATAGATTTCTCTCTTGACCTCTCAATCTTCATTTTTCTCCATTGAAAATTCATAGTTTCAACATTGTTCTTCAAACTTCAAAAATTCCTAGAAAATTGTAGAAAAATCCTTTTAATGCCAAACCAATTTCTATGATATTGTTTCATCCTCTACTATCACTATCTAAGAGCATGAAATCAAATAATCTTCCTATCCTATTTACCTAAAAGGGGCCGAACCTATTGTTTTTGGGGGAAAAGGGTTTTGTTTCAATTTTTGTGAAATGATTCTTGATTTCACCTATTTCATTCCTTAATCATGCAATCCAAGTGATTAGGAAGCCAAATCAAACTCTCACCTATTTTTCATGTTGATGGCCGAAACCCTAAATTTTCGATTTAAGGGGTTTTGGTTCAAATCTTTGATAATTGATCATGGATTATGTCTTAGGTATGCTTAAGGACCATTGATCCAAGAGTTGGTAGAATTTCAACATCCCTAGCGTATTTAATTAAATAGGGGCAGCAGCCTAGTCCTAAGGTTAGGGGAGTTTTTGATTTAACTGTATTAATTTCTGGTTGTGTTTTGTGGTATAGAATCGGACAGGACTCGGACGTTCGACCACGCACCCGATTGACAGTTACGGAGTCGTAGCCGGAGCTGCACGTGAGAATCACTAAGGTGGGGAGAAATAACTTTATCGTCGAGAAGGCAAGCTTAGTATATAATATATATCTGTGTGTGTGTGTGGGTGTATGTGTGTGTGTGTGTGTGTAGGGGAGCCCTTAAACCCTACTAGAGGTTGAGCCCTGGATAAAGTGTCTGGACCCTAGGTGTAGGTGCTTTTGGGCTATCACCACTAAGTTGACAATATGGATGATGTGATTGATTGAGGTTGATGTGTTGAACTGTTTGTGTGATTTACTGTTGACTGGCATTGTGATGATAACTGTATTGGGAAGATTTTCTGTTGCGATGTTTATTGTGATTGGTTGGTTGAATGTTGATGAGGGTATGGTGAGTGTTGATGTTGTTCGAGTTGATACTGTCGCGGTCCCGACCATGGAGCTGTGGCTCGTAGACGCAAGCCGTCGTGATGCTGATGTTGATGTTGATGTTGAAGTTGTTGTGAATGCGATGTGTCGTGATCGTGGTCGTGGTCGTGGTCGAGTGCGTAGGTGTGAGGTACCGGTATCAACCTGCGATAGATGTTTGTTGCATAGCATATCATTTCATATCACAACATTTTTGTCCCAAAGGGGGATGTCCAATTGGGGACGTAATACTTTAAATCCCAAGGCGGGATGTCCAATGGGGGACGTGATGTGATGTGATGCAATGTTATCCCGACGGGGATGTCCAACTAGGGACGTGATGTATCGGCTGACATTCATATAGGGAAGTCAGCATATACATAGGGACTAGTATCCCTCTTATAGGCTTATCTAAGAGAATGATGTTTGAGATGATTGTACTGTATGACTTAAGAGATGGGTGATATTGTGTTGTATATTTTATCTGTGTTGTGTGATGCATGTATATATGTTGTACTGATGCCCCTCTCCCATATTGATGATATGTGTTTCTTATCTCCCGCATTATTTTTCTGTATGTGTTACTTTTATTCAATGGGAAGACCCCGAGGAGGAACCAGTTGCTAAGGAGCTGGACGACATTCCTTACGAGTCTGACGTCGGAGGACGTGCCACGGACCCTAGCCTCGATAGTTTGAGCAATGATCGTGGTTAGCCGGAGAGTTGTCTCTCGGCCTATTTTCATACTTTTATTTTGGTTTGTACTAATATACTATGTATGTATTACTTTAACAATGTAACCCTACTGATGGGGCAAGCGATATATGTAATATATTTCTTTATATTTTAAAGCTGCGTACTCTGAGGCGTTACGTGCCGTAAATTGTTTTGCTTTCGCGCTCAATTTTTCGCTTCGCTTCGTATTAATAAGGCGCGCTAACGATTATAATGCGATTAAGGTTAGTTAATATCTTAGGTTCTCCAATGGGACGACGGGTCATCTCATTTATTGGTATCAGAGAAGTTTGATTCTAATATCGGACTGTGAGGTTTAGGAAGCATATTAGCATTGAAAGTTGGATCCCCATTAGATACCAACTGTGTTAGAAAAAGTGTAGAGCGTCCGATGCGCAAGTTATCAAGTGTGATAACTGTTTTGTTCACAGAGCACATGATATATATATATATATATATATATATATATATATATATATATATATATATCAGTTGATTTAAATTGAATGTTGCTTCATTCTTCTAAGACTGGCCTTCTGGATCGCGAGGCGAGCCTTGAATTCGCTGCGCGAGGCTGAAAGGCTGTTCTTTACTGATCAGCTGGCTCTCAAGGCGAGCATCGTTTTTGCGATGCGAGGCCGAAAGGCCGAACTTTACTGCTTAGGCTGACCTTCTGGCTCGCGGGGCGAGCATAGGGTCGCAAGGCGAGCGCCTTGTTTTTGCCTTTTCCCTTGTTTTCTTCATTTTCCTAACCTCTTCTAGCTGAAAATTAAGAGGGAAATACACAAGCTCAAGTGAAAAATGGTGGACCAGTTAGGAGTTTTGGTCAGAAAGGTCGCGGAGGAAAGTTCCAACCAAGGGCAAAGCCTTACAGTCATCCAGGTCAACAAACGACAGCTGCTGGAAGGGGGAATACCAGTCAAGGGCAACCAGGATTTTTCCAAATATTTTCAATGCGGCGGACCACATCTAGTGAAGGATTGTCCTCAAGCACTGAACGTCAATAGTTTCCGTTGTGGCGAGTGGGGCCACTATGCCAACAAGTGTCGATCAGGGGGTACTGACAGAAGAATTCAAGATGCGGGGACAAAGCAACCGTGGTGGGGCAACAGGACAGGCAACAGACGACGGGAAGGGTATTCGCCGTGAGAGGATCTGAAGCTTCTCAATGCCCCGATCTGATACAAGGTAAGTGCCTAGTTGTGGGGGGACTCTTATCTGTTTTATTTGATTCGGGGGTTACACATTCCTTTATTTCTTTAGCGTGTGTGGATCATTTGAATTAGCCTATTTCATCCTTACCATATGTTTGACTATTTCTACACCTACGGGTGATTCCCTAACAACCCTGTTTATCTGTTTGAAATGCCCGGTTGTTTTAGAGAACCAATCTTTTCTTGTTGACCTAATCTGTCTGCCTATGCAGCAAATCGATATTATCTTAGGCATGGACTGGCTTTCGGCCAACCATGTAGTACTAGACTGTTCAAATAAAACCCTCTGCTTTTCCAAGCAATCTGGATCATTACCTGCCGATGATGGTGTGTCGGGAGGTGTACAATCAGGAGAGTGCGTGCTGTTGTTTTCTTTGGAAGCCGAGGAGACTCCGAGTCTTTATGCTTTGCCGGTGGTGCATGAATTTCCAGATATTTTCCCGGATGATGTGCCAGGATTAACGCCCAAGAGGGAGATAGAGTTCGCGATCGATCTTGCACTTGCAGTCGGACCGATTTCGATAGCACCCTATCGAATGTCCCTAATCGAGTTAGCAGAGCTGAAGAAACAACTGGACGACATGCTACAGAAGCAGTTTATCAGACCAAGTGTTTCACCATGGGGAGCACTTGTGCTGTTCGTAAAGAAGAAGGACGGCAATTCAAGGTTGTGTGTGGACTACCGACAGCTCAACAAAGCATCGATCAAGAATAAGTACCCGTTGCCAAGGATTGACGATCTTATGGACCAGTTGAGGGGAGCAACAGTATTCTATAAGATTGATCTGAGATCTGGTTATCATCAGATAAGGGTGAAGGAAGATGATATATCAAAGACGGCTTTCAGGATTCGATACGGACACTACGAGTATCTAGTTATGCCTTTCGGTGTGACTAACGCTCCTGCAGTGTTCATGGATTACATGAACAGAATCTTCAAACCGTACCTTGATAAGTTTGTCGTTGTTTTCATCGATGACATCCTTATCTCCTCCTCAGACAAGGAAGAGCATCAAGAGCATTTGAGGGTTGTACTTCAAGTTCTTAAGAACAGACAACTCTATGCTAAGTTGTCTTAGTGCGAATTTTGGTTCGAGGAGGTACAATTCCTTGGGCATGTGATCAATAAGGATGGTATAGCAATAAATCCTACAAAGGTAGAAGTTGTGATTAAGTGGGAAAGCCCTAAGACGGTAAGTGAGATCTGAAGTTTTCTCAGACTAGCAGGATACTATAGGAGGTTCATCGAGGAGTTCTCAAAAACTGCATTACCTTTGACGCAATTAACGAGGGAAGGAAAAGCGTATGAATGGACAGAAGAGTGTGAGGCTAGTTTCCAAGAGCTGAAAAGGAGGCTAACTACATCTCCGGTACTAGTCTTGCCAGATCCATCACTATCATTCGATGTGTACTGGGACGCATCGTATCAAGGTTTGAGTTGCGTGCTCATGCAAGAAAGGAAGGTGGTAGCCTATGCTTCCAGACAGCTAAAAGTGCACGAACGGAATTACCCAACCCATGACCTAAAGTTGGCTGCAATAGTGTTTTCATTGAAGATATAGAGACACTATCTCTATGGCGCTAAATTCAGTGTGTTTAGCGACCATAAAAGTTTGAAGTATCTGTTCGACCAAAAGGAGTTGAACATGCAGCAAAGGAGATGGATGGAATTCATAAAATATTATGAATTTGATCTACAGTACCACCCAGGAAAGGCCAACGTGGTGGCAGATGCATTGAGTCTGAAATCTTTGCATATATCCGCTATGATGGTGAAAGAACTGGAACTGCTGGAACAGTTCAGGAATCTGAATCTAAACGTGGAGTTATCCAGAAGTAAGATAAGTTTAAGAATGGTCACTATCACTAGCGACTTTCTGAACTTGATCTGGAAAAAGCAAGGAGAAGATCAGTACCTACAAGAAAAGAACCAGATGGTAGAAGAAGGAAAGACTTCAGAGTTCAAGAAAGGTACTGATGAAATCCTGAAGATTAGAGGCAGGATATGTGTGCCTAAGGATAGTGAAGTTAGGAACATGATCTTGGAAGAAGCACACAAGAGCAAGCTGAGTTTTCATCCCGGATCTACAAAGATGTACCAATACCTAAAGGGAATGTTTTGGTGGCCTGGGATGAAGAAGGAAGTAGCAGAATATGTCCAATCATGTCTGGTGTGTCCAAAGGCAAAGATTGAACACCAGAAACCAGCAGGGTTATTGCAATCACTAGACGTCCCAGAATGGAAATGGGATAGCATTACAATGGATTTTGTTTGCGGACTACCAAGGACACAAAAGAGGTGCGATGCAATTTGGGTAATCATTGACAGGCTTCCGAAATGTGCTCATTTCTTGCCGATCAACCAGAGATATTCTTTGGAAAGATTAACCCAGATTTACAACAAGGAAGTGGTGAGATTGCATGGAGTACCTTCGAGTATGATTTCGGACAAGGATCCGAGATTTACTTCTAGGTTTTGGCAGAGTTTAAACAGTGATTTGGGAACTAAGCTCAGAATGAGTTCAGCTTATCATCCACAAACGGATGGTCAGTCTGAAAGGGCGATTCAATCGTTGGAGGATCTTTTAAGAGCATGTGTTTGGGAAAACATGGGATGTTGGGATGAATTCCTTCCACTGATTGAATTCACCTACAACAATAGTTTCCACTCGAGTATTGGTATGGTGCCATACGAGGCACTGTATGGGTGAAAGTGCAGAACACCACTCTGTTGGTATGAAATCGGGGAGAATCAGTTGATAGGCCCGGAACTAGTACAGCTAACAACGGAACAAGTTAAGAAAATTCGGGAAAGGATGAAAGCAGCACAAGATCGGTAGAAGAGCTATAGTGACAAGAGGAGGAGACCTTTGGAGTTCCAGGAAGGCGATCATGTTTTTATGAGAGTCACTCCAAGAACTGGAATTGGCGGGGCAATCAAATCCAGAAAGCTTACACCTAAATTCATTGGACCATTTCAAATTCTTCGCCGAATTGGTCCAGATGCCCACCAAAATTCCAAACCAATTTCTATGATCTAGTTTCATCCTCTACTATCACTATCTATAAGCATGAAATCAAATAATCTTCCTAGCCTATTTAACTAAAAAGGGCCGAACCTATTGTTTCTGGGGGAAAAGGGTTTTGTTTCAATTTTTGTGAAATGATTCTTTATTTCACCTATTTCATTCCTTAATCATGTAATCCTAGTGATTAGGATGCCAAATCAAACTCTCACCTATTTTTCATGGTGATGGCTGAAACCCTAAGTTTTTGGTTTAAGGGGTTTTGGTTCGAATCTTTGATAATTGATCATGGATTATGTCTTAAGTATGCTTATGGATCATTGATCCAAGAGTTGGTAGAATTTCAACATCCCTAGCCTATTTAATTAAATAGGGGCAGCAGCCTAGTCCTATGGTTAGGGGAGTTTTTGATTTAACTGTATTAATTTCTGGTTGTGTTTTGTGGTATAGAATCGGACAGGACTCAGACGTTCGACCGCGCACCCGATTGACAGTTGTGGAGTCGTAGCCAAAGCTGCACGTGAGAATCACTAAGGTGGAGAGAAAGAACTTTATCGTTGGGAAGCCAAGCTTAGTATATATATATATATATATATATATATATATATATATATATATATATATATATATATATATATATATATGTGTGTGTGTGTGTGTGTGTGTGTGTGTGTGTAGGGGAACCCTTAAACCCTACTAGAGGTTGAGCCCTGGATAAAGTGTCTGGACCCTAGGTGTAGGTGCTTTTGGGCTATCACCACTAAGTTGATAATATGGATGATGTGATTGATTGAGGTTGATGTGTTGAACTGTTCGTGTGATTTAATGTTAACTGGCCTTGTGATGATAACTGTACTGGGAAGATTTTCTGTTGCGGTGTTTATTGTGATTGGTTGGTTGAGTGTTGATGAGGGTATAGTGAGTGTTGATGTTGTTCGGATTGATACCGTCGTGGTCCCGACCATGGAGCTGTGGCTCGTAGACGCAAGGCATCGTGATGCTGATGTTGATGTTGATGTTGATGATGATGTTGATGTTGATGTGCATGCGATGTGTCATGGTCCTGGTCGTGGTCGAGTGCGTAGGCGTGAGGTACCGGTATCAACCTATGATGGATGTTTGTTGCATAGCATATCATTTCATGCCACAACATTTTTGTCCCAAAGGGGGATGTCCAATTGGGGACGTGATACTTTAAATCCTGAGGCGGGATGTCCAATAGGGGACGTGATGTGATGTGATGAGATGTTATCCCGCCGGGGATGTCCAACTGGGGACGTGATGTATCGGCCGACATGCATATAGGGAAGTCAGCATATACATAGGGACTAGTATCCCTCTTATAGGCTTATCTGAGAGAATGATGTTTGAGATGATTGTATTGTATGACTTAAGAGATGGGTGATGTTGTGTTGTATATTTTATCTGTGTTGTGTGATGCATGTATATATGTTGTACTGATGCCCCTCTCTCATATTGATGATATGTTTTTCTTATCTTCCGCATTATTTTTCTATATGTGTTACTTTTATTCAATGGGAAGACCCCGAGGAGGAACTAGTTGCTGAGGAGCTGGATGGCATTCCTTACGAGCCTGACGCCGGAGGACGTGCCACGGACCCTAACCTCGAGAGGTTGGACAATGATCGTGGTTAGCCGGAGAGTTGCCTCTCGGCCTATTTTCATACTTTTATTTTGGTTTGTACTAATATACTCTATATGTATAACTTTAACACTGCAGCCCTAATGATGGGGCAAGCGATGTATGTAATATATTTCTTTATATTTTAAAGCTGTGTACTGTGAGGCATTGCATGAAATAAATTGCTTTGCTTCCGCGCTCAATTTTTCGCTTCGCTTCTTATTAATAAGGCGCGCTAACGATTATAATGTGATTAAGATTAGTTAATATCTTAGGTTCTCCAATGGTACGACGGGTCATCTCAATGTGTTGATGGTAATAGCAAGTTGGTATGTTGTTATGCTTACTGCTATATTGAGCATGTTGATAAATGATAAACTGTTGCATTGTATCTGGAAATGTGTGTGTATACATGAAACTTGAAGGTTTAGTATGATTAGGGCTTTAACCCCGTTGTGGACGTTTGAGCTGATGATCGAGGTCTGAGGTTATAGTTGGAGCTTGGAGCTCATAAGGAATGATGGGAGCTTGGAGCTCATATGGTTACAAATGGAGCTTGGAGCTCATAACGGTTACTTTTAGAGCTTGGAACTCGTGTTGCTAACAGCAAGTTTGCATGTGTTACGATATTAGCTTAAGAGAGATGGATGACATGCACCGCATATGCATATGATGCCAAGTGGCGAGCCGTATGTCGGGAAGCATACAAGGTTGGTGCACCGAGTATAGGTGCGGAAAAGGAAGGGAAGGTCTGTGTGACCTCGGGGATATTCTGGACACAGGTGTACCCACATGAGACCGGTATGGTAGCTCCTATCGTGTCGTGGCGGTCTTGGACACGTCTTGCTATCCCGACTGGACCCTGAGTCTTTCCAGTTGCCGGTGGATCTTCCGAGGAGACCCAATTAACCCTCTCTGTCTAGGACAATCGAGCGATGATGCACTCTTATGGGTCACGGCGAGCGGAATGGATTACCGGAACAAGACAGTTTGTTGTCCGATGTGCGGACATGATGTTGCCGTTAGGAGGGTGTTTAGTACCAGTCGGCATGCATAGAAAGAGTATGTGTACTTCTAGCTAGGAAAAGACCGTGAGTCGAGACATCGAGAGATGGTTGTGTTTGCTATATATTCTGCATTGCATCATCCCTGTTATAGATGTGTTGTATATCTTATCTCCTTGTTCTTCTTTGTATGTGTAAGCGAACAGGCGACGAGGTAGAGGAGGACCATGATGGACCTGAGACTACACCCGTTTATCACGGGGACACCACGGATGCCGGTGCTGGGAGACATTGAGATAGTCGACCACGATGAGAGGGGATGGCAGGTGGACCCCTCGACCTTTTTGGTTGTTTACACCGGACGTGTTAGCCTGATCTTCCGGAGCAGCACGCCACCGTACGTGGACATCATAGGACCTTACCGCGTGTACCAGTTTCTTCCTTTCCATCTGATGTAGCACCCACCGAGGCAGAGAAAGCAAGACTACTTGTGGGGGGCACCACAGTCTTCAGTAGTGTCTAGCAGGAGAGGCTTCGCCTACAGATGTCAGCATAGACGTACAAAACAGTACCTATGGACGATTCGAAGACGTAGTATAGTCGTGTCTAGTTCCTCTTTCGAGTATGAGCGTATGCGGGTTTATAGGCGTCCCCACGAAGAGGGACAGGGTAGTTCAGGGCACCCTCAACACTGATGGTGAGAGTCAGCCTGTTCGTCCCTAGGACGGTGTGGAGAGGTTTTGATATATTTTTTAGAGTGGGCCGGGAGAGTGCTGGTGAGCTTCTTTGGAGAGTTTCTTTTTGGAGGCCCTTGGATGTATTTCGGTTATATTTACAAGGCCTACTGATAGGGCCGCCGTGTATACTTTAGTACTTCTTATATATAAATGTATGCTTTTGTTTATCCTGTTGCGTTTACTCTGATGTTATACGCGTTCAGGTTATGATGCATGTTATCGTTTGTTTTAATAAGCGCGTAATCGTTAGGTCATAGGTAATACTACAGGGGAGCATTAAGGTTAATGGGATTTCCTCGAGTGGAACTTGGGGACGTCATAGCGTGAATCTTCTGAAATTCATCAGGACTAAGAGCACACATCAGAGCATATCTTGCTTTATGATTTTGTTCCATTCTGGCTCTTTCGACATCAGTCTAGTCTTTTTCAGCTTTTTCTGTCCCATCAGAATTGAGACACACATTTAGACCATTCATGATTCTGGCTCAGAAAGCAGAGTTTGTACTTAAGGTAAAGCCTTTGAATCTTTCCTTCCAGTACAAATAGTGGGTTCCGTTGAAGAACAAAGGTCTGGTCATGGAAGTGCCTTCCATAACAGGTTGACTCCCACTTGGCATGCCTTGTCCTGCCATATCTGTTGTAGGATCTTTTCCTCTCCACGGCTAAGTGCTCAACCCAGAGGCTGAGCTCTGATACCAATTGAAGGAACCTGTTTGAAGCACAAGAAGGGGGGTTGAATTGTGTTTCTTAAGTTTTTAATACTTTTCGCAAGCAGATATATATATATATATATATATATATATATATATATATTCGTAAAGGTTGGACGTTAAAGCAACTACGGACGCAAAGAGCGTTTCCAAGCACCAGTTGGACGCTTACTTTAGAAGGATTAAGATAAAAGAGCAAGTGCGTTAAGAAAACAATTCAATCCCAAGACGTTAGTTAGGTAATGAACTAAATCAGAAGCAAGGGAGAGAGAAAAAGAACACAGAGATGTTATCCTGGTTCACTCTTCACCTAAGAGCTATGTCCAGTCATCTCTACTTGAGAGCTTTATCCATTATAACAAAAAAAGGCTTTGTTACAAGTATTCAACACCTCTTCAGGCAAATATTATATACCTCTTCAGGCTCACTAAGTATTCTTTTACAGCAAGCCTCTTCAAGCTCAACCAACTAAGGTTTTTGAAAAAGGTTTGTTCTACTATCTCATTAAGTGTGAGGCTTTGAATGTAAGCTTAGAACTCTAAACAAAACTCTTAGCAGAGAGTGATATGAAAGTTTAAGAGCAGAGTAAGCTTGTACGCTTTGATTTTTCTCTTGTAGCTTGTTTTCTTGCAAGCTGTCTTTTTCTCAAGTTTTCGTCATGTTGTATCTTTAGAGGAAAGGGTATAAATAGCCTTTTGGCCTTGATCAATCTTCAGTCTTCAACAGTTGGAAAAGAATCCGCTCTGATCATGCATTAAATGTGTTGGACCGTTGAGCCTGATAACTTGTTGAAGCTTCTGATCAGCAAAGTAGACTATCAGGCTTGATAGCTAAAAGCAGGACTGACGCCTTTTCCTTGTACTCAAAAGTTGCCTTTTATCTTTCCTTTTGGAGATAGTCAAATCCTTTTGTGTCAGGGACGGACTGACTTCAGCTTTCGATGGTACGAAGATTACAAAGAATGTTTGTCCAAAAGATACTATCTTTTACACATAGAATAATAAATTCAAATTGTTTACATATGTGTTCGCGCTAAAAAGACAAATGACTTTGGACTAAGTAAAGAGAGCATATATACGAGAGAGTCTTTGAACTCAGATAAAAGATATATGGTTCAGACGGAGCTAGAACTTAAGACTTGGTTTGGATGTGTTGTAAGTCTTTGGACTTAAACAGTCTTTGGACTTAAATTTTCCTGCATACTTAAGATAAAACATTAGTCCACAACTAATCTTTGTTCTCTTAAATTAGTTTTTTGTTCCAACAAAGGGGTTTTTCTGCTCAAAAGGTTTTTGAAAATTGTTTTTAAAAATTATCCCTCTTAAATCCCCAACATGGACACAGCCTAAGGTCGAGGGTGAACCAGTATAATTGCTTTGTGTGATTATCTCTTCCCTAAGCTTTTACTATTGCTTTATTTGCTTAACTATTATCTAACCAGGGGTTTATCTGTCTAAAACAAGTCATTGTTTTAATTAAAGTTGTTTTTAATCTCTATGTTTTGAACACTTGTTTTGCACAAGTTGTGAAAAAATTTTAGACGCATTCAAAGCATCTGTAAGCCGTTTTAAATGTCTGCTCCTTGTATTTGCGAAAAGAATTTTTTTTTTTTTAGCAAAAGTTTTAGGTAAACAAAATTTAACCCCCCTTCTAGTTTTTACTTTGTTTATTTCATCTTTTCTCCAATCAGATCTAGTGATTGATATTTGTTGGAGAGAGTTGCACTACAATTAGATTAATTGGGAAAAACACACCCATGATAACGCAAGTGGTATCATGTATAAATTATAACTACAAGAAAAAGCTTAAATTGGGATTGAATTTTGTGACGAAATTATTTTCCGTCCCAAAATAATTTGTTTGTGATGGATGTTGCGACACAATTCTGTCACAAACTTTTTCTTTAAAATTTATTTGTTATTTGGGGACGGAATTAAGATTCCGTCTCCACTTTGAGACGGAATTTTGTATTCCGTCCCAGATTTGGGATAGAATTTATATTCTGTCCCGAATTTATTCTGAGTTAAGTTGGCGGGAATACTCGCGCCATAGTTGGGACAAAAACGGGATAAACATTTCCGTCACAATTTAATTGTTATGTTTAATATATTTAATTATAATTTATTTATTTTATTATATTTATTTTTTCCTTCAATATCATTTTATTTATATTCTTTATTTTTTAATATGATATAATTTGATATTATGTAGTATATTATTAATTATTAATAAAAGTAAATGTAAAAATGTAACGAATTTTTTTCAATTTAATGAAGTGTGCACCAATTTTTACTGACTCAATATATAATTACCTATCTCACAGCCAACTCTTACAACAATTCTCATATTTACTATATAGTTATCCCTACCTTCAGGAAGTGTGCATCAATTTTTTCGCATTAAATTTAAAGATTGGTTACGCTTATTAGAAAGGTAAACTCATTTTCCCACTATTTCTTCTAATACAATATTTTTTCCCCGTTTACTATATAGTTATCCTTCCCATCCGGAAGCGTCCTTTATTTTCTCATACAATATTTTTTTATGATACCTTGATGATTAAACTAAAGTACGAAGTGTATGTATCTTGTGTATAGACAATGGATGTGCCTGCACATAGAGAATGGATGTATAATAGGGTTTTGCCTAATCGAGTCGGGCTTGAAAATACCTTTTATGAGGGTGTTGAGACTTTTATTTCACATGCTTGTGGATTAGTTCAATTTATGAATGAAGGAACAATTAGATGCCCATGTTTGAATTGTGATTGTAGAAAAATAAAAACTCCAGATCAAGTGAGGGATCATTTATATAGGAAAGGGTTAGGCCAAATTATTTTTATTGGACGTCACATGGGGAAGAAGTACCTGAATCAACTCTTATAACATGTCCCCAACCGTCTGTTTCATATAGGCATCAAGGGCAAAATACTCATGAAGAAAACTTAAATTCGTATGAGACATTGGTAATGGATGCAGCAGGTCCAAGTTTTGCCCAGTGTTATCAGCAAAGTAGGGATGAGCCACCTAATGAAAAGACCCAAGCTTTCTTCGATCTTTTGGCTGCAGCCCAATCTCCTTTGTTTGAGGGCTGCATTAGTCATTCAGAGTTGTCTGCATCGTTACAATTGCTTACAATTAAGGCTGGGCATAATATATCTCAAGAAGCTTTTAACAGAATTGTACAATTTTGCAGAGAAACTTGGCCCTCAGATAATCGTATGACACCAAATTACTATAGAACAAAGAAGATGGTTGAAAGATTGGGTTTGAGTTATGAAAAAAATCGATTGTTGTGTAAATGGATGCCTGTTGTTTTACAATGCTGGTATTGAGGAAAAAATTTGCAGATTTTGCGGGGAAGAATGATATACATTGAAGAGAACTAGTAATAGTAAGGTAAAAGAGGTGTCAAGGAAACGAATGTGGTACGTGCCTCTTGCACCGAGGTTGCAAAGATTGTATGCTTCTCCTGTCACAGCTAGTAATATGAGATGGCATTTCGAAAATGTTCGGGAGGAAGGTGTCTTGATTCATCCCTCTGATGGAGAGGCATGGAAACATTTTGATTGGACATATCCAGACTTTGCTGCAAAACCACGAAATGTAAGACTTGGTTTATGTGCCGATGGATTTAGCCCATTTAATATGTCAGGTAGGCCTTATTCATGTTGGCCTGTAATTGTCACTCCTTACAACTTGCCTCCGTCGATGTGTATGAGAGAAGAGTATCTATTTTTGACGTTAATCATTCCTGGGCCTAAGAATCCTAAGAGCAAAATAGATGTCTTCTTGCAACCATTGATAAAGGAGCTTAAATCTCTATGGGATGTGGGTGTAACCACATATGATGTCTCATTATCGCAAAATTTCCAAATGAAAGCTGCATTGATGTGGACTATTAATGATTTTCCAGCTTATGGCATGTTGTCAGGTTGGTCGACTGCAAGAAGATTATCTTGCCCTTATTGTATGGAACAATCCCAAGCCAAGATTCTTAAGCATGGTCGGAAGACATCATTTTTTGATTGTAACCAACAATTTTTGCCAATGGATCACCCATACCGAAGGAATAAGAATAACTTTACTAAAAATAAGCAGGAAAATGCACCACCCCCTGAATTTTTGCTTGGTGATCAAGTTTGGGAACGTGTATCTATGTTGCCTAAAGTGCCCCAAAGTGGAGTCATTCACACAGATGGCTATGGACATGAACACCATTGGAACAAACAGTGCATATTTTGGGATTTGCCATATTGGCGAACAAACCTCATTCGACACAATTTAGATGTTATGCATATCGAAAAGAATGTCTTTGACAATGTGTTTAATACTGTTATGGATATAGAGGAAAAAAAAACCAAAGATAATGTAAAGGCAAGAATGGATATGCATGACCTTTGTAGGCGTCGAGAATTAGAGCTTGTTGACTTGGGAAATGGTAAATTCAAAAAGCCTAAGGCGCAATACACTTTGAGTGCATCCCAAAGAAGAGCTGTGTGTGAATGGGTATTACAACTAAAACTTCAGGATGGCTATGCTTCAAATATTCGAAAATGTGTGGACTTAAGAACAGGAAAGCTGGTCGAGATGAAGAGTCATGATTGTCACATTTTCATGGAGCGTTTGCTTCCTATAGCATTTAGCTCATTGCCAGAGCATGTTTGGAATCCTCTAGTTGATTTGAGTCATTTCTTTAGAGATCTTTGCTCAGCTACATTAAAGGTTGATCAATTAGAACAAATGGAAATAAATATCCCGATCATCTTGTGCAAGTTGGACCGAATATTTCCCCCAAGTTTCTGTAACTCAATGGAACACTTACCAATTCACTTAGCATTTGAAGCAAAAATGGGTGGGCCTGTGCACTATCGTTGGATGTACCCATTTGAAAGGTAAAAACGTATTATTTAGAATATTGTAATTTGATATAGTTCATAACATGTTAACTTATAACTCAATATTGTGTTGAATAAGGTTCCTCCATACCTTAAAGGATAAAGTTGGAAGTTTAGCACATCCAGAAGGCAGCATTTGTGAATCTTATATCATACAAGAGACATCGACATTTACTTCATACTACTTCGAGTCTCATGTCCATTCAAGAAGAAATAGAGTGCCAAGAAATGATGAAGGTTGTGAAGATCAACTACTTCAACCTATATCCGTTTTCAATCAACCTGGTCGAGCAGAAAGAGAGCAAAGATGCAAAGTTATTGCAGGGAAAGAAAATGATGCAGCTCATTTGTGTATACTTTTAAATTGTGAAGAGGTTGAACCATATCAAGCGTAAGTTAAAACTATTCTAATAACTTCATTATATTAACTATGTTATACATATAACTTATACATATAGTTGATTTTGCAGTTTATTTGTGGAAAATTTATGATTAGCTAGGCCAAACATTAGTGATATTGATGTCGACTGGTATATTGAAAATGAATTTCCACAATGATTCAAACATCATGTAAGTATCCCATGATTCCAAGTATATTTTCGATAGTGTTGAGAGTATTGATAAACTTAAAGCTTCACTTTTTATTAAATAGGTGCAGCAATCAAACAACACAATGCATAGCCAATTTATACAGGACATCGCTTGGGGACCATTGACTTTAGCACACGCATGGCCTATTTATTTTGTCAATGGCTATAAGTTTCATACAACAACATGGAGTGAAGGCAAATCTACTGCTAACAATGGTGTTTGTGTTAAAGGAACTGATTATGGGCAATGTGAAAATGATTATTATAGTACACTTGATGAAGTTGTGCAATTGGAGTATGGCCATAGTTGCTTTCAAAGTGGCAAGATGAAGATTATCAAACATTACGATGTGTGGCAGTTGCAAATCATCATTCGGATACCAGTGGTTCATTGCACACGCAAGGATCTAAGAATCAACTTAAGCATGAACTTGAATTGGTAAGTGATATTTTAGTCTTAAGAATATTTTAGCTCTTTTATTATAATATTCTTAGTATGTGTATATTTTCAATCAAGTGCAGGGTATGAGTTTAAGAAGAATGCCACACAAGGGTGAATTATTCAAAAAGTGTCACACCAGGAAAGGGACGCAAAATTTTGTGGATAAGAGGTCTAGTGATGCATATGTGAGTACTAATGCATTTTGTAATGTAATTATTATGTTAAAATACTTGGTAAATCATTATTGTTTTTTCAAATTATTATGATGTGCATGAAAATGGATCTGTGGATCTTTGGAGAATAATTGGTGTCATACTTCCTCTTGGGTTGTTGGTTGTTGTTTTCTTGTGTTGAAACAAGAGCTGATTTCTTGTGGTTATAGGTGAAGATGCCTTTGATTCTCTGTGTTGGTTGCGGTCTTTTTTTATTCTTATAATTAGGATGCTGCTCCTTTTTTTGGTTTGTAATCGGCCAAAGGAAGCACATAAGCAAGCTTTTTTAACATGGAAGACTCTGTTGTGGATTGTGGAATTGAGGCACAAGGTCTTTTTTAGGGAGGTTTTATTTCAGGTTTGATGGATCTTTTGGCTTAGACTTATGTAAAAATAATACTGGTCTTATTTGATCGATGTAGTCTTTTATTTACTTAGGGCCTACCCCTTTTGTCTTTGTTCTTGTAAAAAATTTAGAATTGTTGCATATATTGTTGGTCTTCATATACCACTTAACAATTCATAAGCTGATTAATTCTATCTATTTTTTTTGTGCACAGGAAAACTTTGAAAATCTATGTTCACAAGTTGAGTATCAACCTCAATCTTCCGAGTCTAGTGATAATGGGAGTTGTACTCAACCCAAGCCTATTGATTATGATGCATTAATGATTGAAGCTATTGGAGGAAGAAATGCAAAAGGTAGAGTGTATGAACTCGGTATGGATGGAAGCATGCGTGCAAGTGCCTCAACTTCTAAATCAAAGCAATATGCTAATTATATATGAGTGATGAGGTTGAGGCACGATTAAGGTTGAAGATTGCAGAACAACAACAAACCATAATCACATCCTTGCTCATCATAATGAAATGTTATCTTTATTTGCTAAGCAAGCTAAAATAGATTTGGATGTGATGGATTTGGATAAAGATGATCGTTCTATAGGTGATACTACTCATGGAAGCAATCCTGCCAATGATACAGATGCTGATGACCAATATTGATGGCTTTGGAATGTAGAACCTAAAAGTTATTAGAACTTTGGTCTTTTGGATGTATTGATAGAACTTGTATATTTTGGATTTCTTAGAGATACATATATTATGTTTATGATGGAACAATTTATGTTTATTATTGGATAAATGGATGTGTAGTTGCATATGAATTTTATGGAAATTGATTAACAACTATGAATTATTATTATTAATTGTTTGTAATTATTAATGTTTATCAGGAAACTATTGTAATACAAAAAGTATATATTTTTTCAAAATAATGATGTGATAGAATTTAATGTGAAATATTCCGTCACAAAGACATTAAATTTGGGACAGAATATTTTGACTGATATTCAGTCAAATCTTATCATTTTTGCGACAGAACGTATTACCTTAATCTGTTCCAATATATTCACAAAAAAATAAATCAAAAATAAATTTGATATTTACCGTCACAAATTCCGTCAGAAATTGAGGACGGAGCGAAAGAATTCCATCACAAAATTTAGTTGTTTTTCATCCCAGATTCCATCCCAAATGTGCGACGGAATAACAAATTCCGTCCCAACAGTTTTGCAACGCACGAATTATGACGCATTTCATTTGTCGCAAATTCCGTCCCAAAAAAGTGTTGGGACGGAAATTTCAACTAGTATGCGACGGATATTTCCGTCCCAAATTGACTTTTTTCTTATAGTGAAAACCAACTGTTTCATCGCTGGAGAGAATTCAGACCCTTTAAATTAATGTCACTTGTTACAATCTAATACATAAAACTTAAAGAGAATCTCTTATCCATTAATTAATTAAGAATAAAGGTCCAAACTGGTCCTTTACAAAAAAAACACAGTGACATTTTATTCGTTGAAAAATGAAAAATACCAATTTGATCATCAAGAATGTAAAATGTGGGTCAAAATAGTCATTTTTAGGGTAATTTTTTTGGGACATTTTAGTCCCTATCAAGGACTATTTTGACCTGCATTTTACATTCTTGAGAATCAAATTAATATTTTCTATTTCTCATGGACCAAAATATCATTATACTTTTTTTGTCGAGAACCAGTTTGAATCTTTACTCCTTACTTAATTCTTCAGCACATCAACGTACAAGTGTTTTTTTTTTTTGCCCTTTGCATTATAAAGTCGGACTTTGTCAACACTCTCCTTCTTCGTTTCTTACCTAATAAGGCAATCTCATGGCTTTACAATTATACAAATTGTATATTAATTATGATTTTAATCGGATATACTCTCAGCGTAAAGTTTTTTATAGTGTTAACCGATCACAAATCATCTTATATGTAATTTTTATGATAGTTATATTCATAGTCAAATATTTTTAATGATGTGGTAATTTCAATCAATTGATAATGTAAAAAAATTTATAGTGACAGTCCATTTAAATTTATTAATTATTGCTCCTTAAGTTTTTCCTTTTAAGTTTTTCTTCCCTTTAAAGTTATATTTGCAACCAAATTTTCATTTCTTAAAAAAAATGAAAACAAGGGGTGCCAAGTCGCTAAGTCCACATCAAATGTATTACATATGGTACTCATAAAGCCCAAGTCTAAAGCGTATTTATCCAGTATTCATAGGCCCGGCTCATTTAAAGCTTGGCAGTGTCAAGAATTTCTGAATATCAAAAAGACAAAAATCCAAAACAGGACTCAAAAATAAGAAAAGTTGGCCATTGTAATTGTAGGCCTCAAACTTGACCACGCTCTAACTGAGCTAATAGGCACTGTTTTAATTTTTAGGCAAAATAAGTGGATTGGTTCTATATGTTTATTTAAATTTTTATATCGGTCCCATATGTTTTTTTTTTTAAATTGGTCTTACACGTTTCATTCCGTTTCCACGTTAGTCCTTTCCGTCAATTTTGACCTAACGCCGTTAGTTTTGAGCTGACGTGACACGATATTAGTGCGATACGTGTCTCTTTATTTGACGGTGTTAGGTCGAATTTGACGGAAATGACTAACATGAAAACGGAATGAAACGTGTAGGACCAATTTGAAAAAAAAACATATGGGACCGATGTGAAAAATTAAATAAACGTATAGGACCAATCTACTTATTTTGCCTAATTTTTATTTTTATTTTTTGATGAAAAAGGAGTGAATCGATTAATCAAAAGAAAGTCTAGAGGAATAATCCCTATTACAATCTTTACTCACAAGAATGCCTAACAAAGGGCAAACAACCTCCACTAACTAAATATGCATAGAAGTATCAAAGCTTCATTTGGCCAAAAAATCTGCACACTTATTAGAATCTCTAAAAGCATGTTGGACCTGGACATGCCAATTATAGGAATGAATGAGGGGAGTGATCTCTTCTATAAGAGATTGAATGTGGGAGTTAGAAGAAAAACCTCTAGAAATTAGATTTACCACCACAGTAGAATCTGTTTCTATGATAACATTGGGAAGATCGAGACTCTTAGCCACCTTTAAGCCAAGGAGCAGAGCTTGGAACTCCGCTAAAAGAGCAGTACTTGGTCCTAAGTTGCAGCAGAACCCTTTTACAAAAACTCCCTTAGAGTCTCTTATGATGCCACCACAAGCAGCCATCTGAGACAAGCTATTGAAGGCTCCATCCACATTAACTTTGAAAACATTAGCAGGAGGCGGCTGCCAGGAAGATTGAGCTCTAACTCTACTGGAATTAATGCAATTAAGAGGCTGACAAATCTCCTTTTCAATTGAAGCAACCTGAGAGCAAATCACTTTCTACAACTCATCACCCATCTTAGTTTCATTTGAAAAAACCAAATTATTTCTGTCATGTCAAATAGCAGCCACAGAGACAATAAAAATGTAATTCCACTTCCAAGGAATCTGACCAATGTTATCTGATGAGCGATTCCAATCAAGCCAAGCGAACAAACCCAAACTGAAAAACTTGCTCCAATTCTCGACTGATATGGTTTTGTTCCAAAAAACAGAAGCCTCCTCACAATCTCTCAACATATGCATAATATTTTCTTCACTAGAATTGCACTGTTGTATTTTCTCATTTATATTTTGGTAGAGTATAAATAAATGGAATTTGGCTCCTCTAAATTGAGTAGATAGTAAAATAAGTAATCACATCCGTTTATGAAAAAAATCAAAAGTTTATATTTTAACACATCCATGATTTATTATGTATGTGCACTTAATATCAGTCCTTGATTTTTTCATCAATGATTGATATTAATTATTTTACTCTCTTAAATGAATTATCCACTTTTGGAGGAACCGGAACCGGATCCAAATAAATGGTATTATATCCTCTTTCTGTAAATAATTCGTTTTTGGTTTCTTCCTGGGTCGACATTCGCTTTGAAACAAACCATATGGTGTAAAACTTGGTAGCTTGTTGAGTTTCTTGTTTTTTTTGCTTTTATGTTACTTCTAAGTTTTATACAAAACCTATTTCAAATTTTGCAAAATCGCGTTTGAAATTATTACAGCATAATTATTAGACTGTAAAAATTTATTTGTAACATGTTTTTAGCAAATATAATTACTTAAATAACAAATAATGAAAATATAAAAAATATATTTAACTTCCTCAATACATTTTATTTTTAAAAAATTAATTTTAGTGTTGTAAAAAGAATTTAGACTATCATTTAATAATTTATGACCGTATTATTTAATGAGTTAAAAACTATTAAAAGATGTCAAACTCATTAAATAATGTAATAACACATAATTAAATAGTAATATAAAACATTATATTGACGAAATATCAAAAAAGCCTACTTCTAAAAAATCTCAATCCAATAAATGTATATTTGTCCATGTGTTGGACTTTAAAAACATAACCTTTTCATTATTATATTTTTTACTTTGAAAATGCATCATATTCTTTACAATATCTCAATCTATTAATAAATGAGTAAATCCTCTATTCGATCCTTAAAATTATAAGGTCATATTAATTTGGTCCTCGTTCTAATTTGGTGTCAATTTGGTCCCTGAAATTTTAGGGTTCGTATCAACTTGATCCCTTACGGAGGGACTGAATTGATTAACATTTGACAACTTCAGGGATGTTTTTGAAAATTTTCGAAAATGTAAGGATCAAGTTGATACGACCTTATAATTTCAGAGACCAAATTGAGGATCTACTCATTAAAAAATATGTAGTGTTTGATTGTACTTATGTACTCTTTTACAGTCCAATAATGTAGCACCTATTTGTCAGTAGTACTAAATATTTGGGATCCGGATCGCTTACTATAACAAATTCACGCATTTGTCGCTATTATGTTATCTATCATCATTAAATTTATTTCTCTCACACTTTCAATTCATAATTTGTTTTATCCAAAAAATCATATAAGTAGAGAGAGATAAAAGTGAACTATGGGAGGAAATCCCAATCCAAATATTTGGGAGGATTTTTTACTACGATTGGACTTTTTGGCAACCCACAATCAATTCATGACACATTGCAAGTTGCAACTGATAAACTCTCTCCTTCATTTGCCTTTTTTTATTCTTTCTCCTTCATTTGTTTTTATCCAACCCAATTGCATACTAAAGTTGATATTCTGGCTTACTTGCTTTTGCTTGACTTTTTTAAAATGGTGAGGAACCTTCCTTTTGCATCGTCTTTCATCAATGAACTGTTATCGCTGATATGTTCTTAAAATTCCATTTCAGCCGTGTAATAACTTTTTTAAGGAAGTTTTATGTGACATCTGGACTGCTTTCTGAATTAATGATTGTCCTTACAAATTAATACGAGTTTCTTCAGCGTGCTTTGTCCTTACTCACGTTTTTTAGGAAAACTTTCAGGAGATCACATATCCCATAATTTCTTTAAGTCAAACACGCTTAACTAAAGAGTTCTTAAGTTATGGACTATCGAAAAGAACATGTATCTTGTTAGTATAAGTATTATCAATCAATTCTTTTAAGTCTTCCTCAATTGTGCAGTCTCATACTTACACAGTCTCAGGATCCCTCTCATTCAGGTGTGAAATCGGTTCGTTAAAATGATCGGTACTACTTACTCCTTGGTACCAGTTTTCTGTAATTAGCACCAGGCAATCTTATAATGCAAAAGACATATTTGTGCTAAAAGCATTCTTATATAAAGTCTGGTTCAGTCAAATTTAATAGCTCATCTCTCTAATAAGAAAATACATGGATGGTGAAGGCTTAACTGAAGAGAATTTAAATGAGCGTATAATTGTTAGTACAATGGAAGAAAAGAAAGTTATTTCCGCTGACTGTATATTTGCCCACCTCTGATGGGATTCCTGTTGCGTGCTAATGTTTTTTATGTCTGAATTGTATCCTGAATGATGATGCAAATCCTTAGATCATTATAGATGCCTTGTGAATAAAGAAGGTTAGATCTGTTATATGAGTAAATCAGGCTTTTTTTAAGTGTGTAGTGTAATCTCCTTTCAAAATTGCGGAAGTAATGTAGTTTAAATTTTTTTTACACAAATAAAGTAAGTCGTATTTGCGATGTACGAGAGACTAGACAAATCGTGTATCTGAAACATGATTTTGGTATTTTTTTTTTTTTATTCTAATGACAAGAAGGTGAGTTGTATCCTAGACATATGGCTTATAGGTTTTTTTTAAAAAAATTATATATGCAAGTCGTAAGGTCTGTTTATGCAAGACGGCTCTTTAATTGGCCTTAAAATTGGAAAAATTTCCCTATATTAAAACACACAAATTTTCGTTATTTGTTTCAAATTAATGCATTTCAAAAACCTAATTCGTCCAAAACGTTTTTGGGCTAAACAAAGACATCCGATCATGTAATAATTATTTGTCTATTGTTACCGGGATTGAAATCCTCAATCATTTTTAAATTTAAAAGTTTCATCTCAAAAGAAAGTTTTACAAGTAAATCTTCAATTTGATCTTTGCAATTGTAAGATCATATCAATTTGGTCCTTGTGTCAATTTTGTGTCAATTTGGTCCCTGAAATTATAAGGTTCGTATCAACTTAGTCCCTGACAGAGGGACTAGAGTGATTAACGTTTGACAATTTCAAAGATATTTTTTAAATTTCAAAAATTTCATGGACCAAGTTGATACAACATTAGAATTTTAGGGACCAAATTGGGGATTTATTCGTAGTTTTACGGTTGCCTACACGCAATCAAGGACTAACAAGGATCCGGATCCTCTAACTTTAGGGCGGAAAAGTTACGGTGACTTTGTGTCTATAGAGGAAAGAGAATGGTGATTAAAAATGAGAGATAAATATGAGAGAGAAAATGAATAAAGAGAACGATGGAGAGAAAGATATGTTATTTTTCCGCTTTAAAGTTAGAGGATCCAAATCCGACTAAGAGACTTTGATTTCAATAGCATTATTGTCATAAATATATGATTGATCCCTTCTCATCCGAACAATCAGCCTAAACACTATCAATCAAATTAAGTCAACATGTTATCAATCAAGCTAAACAAACTATCAAAGCAAATAACTTAGGATTTTCATTATTTTAAATTAAGGCTACACGGAATCAATTAGTAATTGGGCATCTATTTTAATTAATATTCCTCCAAGATAGTGTTCGAGGATATAGAAGCAAGTCGTATATAAAAAATATGACTCCTCCTTTTGTCATAAAAAATAAAAAATACAAAGTAAATGAAAGTCGTGTTTCTACCTTACGACTTGCATAATTTTTTTAAAAAAACCTATAAGTCGTTTGTCTAGGATACTAGTCACCTTCTTATCATTAAAAAAAAGAAGAAAAAATCAAAGTCGTGTTTCAGATACACGATTTGTCTAGTACCTCGTACATCGCAAGTATAACTTACTCCACTTTTGTAAAAAAAAAAAAAAAAAAAAATTAAACTATACTACTTCCATAATTTTGAAAGGAGATTACACTACATATGTAAAAAAGCTGAGTAAATCATGTCCTTATATAGCATTGTCACGAAGTATATCCCTTTCGATATAGAATCCAGACTTTTTAGGTTTAAGAAGTGCGGATTCACTACTCAGAATCAAACCCACAAATGACATACTTGGCATGTCGTCCGGGCTTGCACGCATAGTAGTCCTACATGAATTGATTTTATCATTGAAGATATATTTAATGAGTCTCTTATTGCTGCATCAACTAGTTCATAGCATTTGCCTTCTGTAAATAGACTTCGTACCAGCATATATAGGTACATTGTTTTTTTTGTTGTTGGATGATAGCTACGTTATTTTTGACATTGCCAAATGGCAATCATAGCTTATAGGTGCATTCTTTTGTTGGTGTGCTTAAGCTTGCTAATTTTATGTTTTTGCATGTTTAGCTTAAGTTGGTCTCTGCTTCTACTATGTTTATCCTCTTCTTTTGTTATTTGCTATAACCCTTTTTTTCTGATAGCTTATTAAGTGTTTCTTTTTCATCCCCAGAATTATACTTGTTTATTACTTGTACTTCCCCCTATATTTTGCTAACCATTTTTTATATAACATTTGTTGCTTGTGTGGTTTGGACTTTGGAGGACTGATAAGCTCTAGTGTGTGCACTCTTGCCGCTCCTACATAGTAATTAGGATACAGTCATGAGGTTGAATCGAGTGTGCCTTCTGTTGTCCGAGTTTTCTGCATAAAAAACTACGTAATTTGTTACACTGGAATAGACAAGCAAAGGGTGCACCAATTTTGTAATTGAATATTTGTAAAGGCTATGGTATACTTTTAAAGAAATGATGCAACTATGTACCATTTTGATCAAGTCTTTTGGTCCAATGAAAATGTCAAAGTGGCTTTAGTGTTTGTCATATTTGGTTAAAGCAAATAAAAATTTTATATTTATATTTTTTAACAAAAACAAAGTCAAGAAAATATACTTTCATTTTCATTTCCATTAAAAAAAAACATAATAACTAATAAAAAAAAGCAAACAAAATAAATAATAATGTATTACAGAAATAAAAAAAAAATCAAATCTAAATGCAAAATACAAAAAAAAAAATTCAATATAATATAACAATGTACAGTATAAATATATCAATGTATAATGTTAATATACAAAAATAGACAATTTAATATCCTATATAAGTGAAATACATTTTAACTAATCCAAATTTTTAGAATCATATGAACAAATGCAATATTCTTATTGATGGAAAGAAAAAAAGTATCCATACATCAATTTTTCAAAGGTAAACTGAGAGGTTAGAAACCCAGTGATGTAATAAGACTTGCCAAATAGAAAGTTGTATGAGTTTGCTTGATATGTTCACGAGTGTTTGTGTAACATATTCCTAGTATTAATATGTTTCTTACGATATTAATTAATTGGTATTTTGGAAGATAGTAATAAACCGACGCACATACTGCAATCAATCAATATCTATCTATTTCTTAAGGCTGACGCAGGGATTTCCTGTAGCTCTACAGTAAATTCCTGGCGAAATGACTTTTTATCCCCATACTTTTTAAAATGCCAACTCTAGCCTCTTACTAACCATTCCATTTTATTCCTTCCTTTTATGTTCGTATTTTCATTTCTCTGTCCTCTCTCTCGTCCCTTCGTCCCCAACTTTTCCGATTCTAGGGTTGCGCAAACATTCAATCGTTGAGAGTATTCGGAGGATAACACATTCGCAGAGTATTTGGGTATCAATGGAAGAACTGACGCTGACCGTTTCAAGGCCTGTGTCGCAGTGGTTACCCATGGAGATTTGGAGCCTTATATCCACAAAATTGTTGATGGCGATGTTTCTTCTATTCTCACCGGAAAACTCATCACAACTAACTCTTTAAGGTTCAGCTCTTATCTCTTATTATTTTTTCATATGGTACTTGACAAGTTCTGAATTTCAAAGTGATGGAATGATGAATTATTTGAAACCATGGCACTAGACATCAATTCTTGCAGTTCTGACACTACTCAGGGGAAGCCAAAATATATACCATGGAACGATGAATTGATTGAAACCACAATCCAGGTATATAAGACCTCTTTTGCCTTTAATAAAAAAAAAAAAATCACAGGTGGCTTTTTTCTGTGACTGCGACCCTTTGTAGCGTTATTTCCATTCCTCATCAGTCATTTTTTTCCATTCTTATCTGAACTCTCATTATCTCTATTCTTTAGTTTATTCATTTTTATTTATTTATTTATTAAGTGATTTAATCTTAGCCGCGTATGTTATCTGGGTTGATGCATTCTGGCCGATCATATTTTGTTGATAAAAAAAGAATTCGAAATTTGGAAGATAGGATGGAACTTTGCTTATATTTTGGTTTATATTTTTTCCTTATAGCTTCTGTATTAAACTATTTAATTAATTTTTTTGTCAAAAAAAAAAAAACGATTTAATTAATTTTACTCTCTGTGCTTTGAATGTTATCTGGATTGTTGCAAACGAGGTCCTAATTGCTCAGACCGCGTAAGAGAATTGGGAAAGGTAGGATGAGTATTGAGACTCATTAGGGTATAGAAACTGGCAGGCAAGCTAGGTGCTACTAAGCTACAAGGCCATTTTTGCACAATGTTTATTGTTTTTTGCTTGAAATCAGGGGACACATTAAGGGCTTTGACTGACATACCTGCTTTATTGAACTATTGGGTTTATAATTGGGCAACGGTTCATGTTCTCTTTATTTTTTTGTGTGCAAAAATGGGAGAGGTTCCAAGCAAATCTTCATATTTCTTTTTCCATTCTCTAAACACCCTACAAACTAGAAATTTCAGCTTGCTTACTTTGTTCACTTTAATCCTCTATCTTTTTTATTTTCTCAGAACCAGCAATATAATTGAATAATTGAATTGAACACATTCTAAACCACGCTTTTGCAATGTGTCATAATGATTGAACTTAGATGTTTCAATGATTTATTCCCCAGTGTTACGTAAGTTTAGGATTGATTTGAACAACTTTGAGGATCTTCTTTGGAAAATTGTGCTGCACTCACCAACAAGAATGTTATTTTGATTATTTGCCGCGGCTTTGGTAGTGTGGTGCTCTAATAGTGGTTCTTTTATTGCAGGAAATGTTGTGTTATTTGTGTAACCCATGTAAGTTGCTTAAAATTTTTGTGAGAAAGATTTAACATGAGTGGAGCATTTGTTTTACATATAACTATTATTTCCTTTATGATTCAGACCAATGTTCAAGAGAATTATCAAAAACGGCTCAACAGAACAATTTTTAGGACTACCTTATATATATAACTTCTTGAATTGCTTGATTTGTCTCTGGTATGGCTTGCCATTTGTATCACCTGGAATAATATTCGTTGCTACAGTCAACTCCATTGGGGCTCTTTTCCAACTAATCTACATTAGCATATTCATTGCATATGTTGATGATGCCAAAAAGGTAAATTTTTCCTTCTGACTTCAGCAGCTTTGTCTATTTTTAACAATATTCAAATCCCCTAATTTCCAATGTGATTATCTTAACTGTCATCTGAATTATGCTTGCAGTTGAAGATGTTAGGATTGTTGGTAGCAGTTTTTTGACTATTTTTTCTCCATAGTTGTTGCAAGTGTGATATTTTTTTATCCTCATGCTCGTCAGATATTTGTTGGATACTTGAATATTGCCTCTCTCATTTCCATCTTTGCTTCACCATTATTTATCATTGTAAGTTCATATGCAATGTTTTATGTGTAGCAAATATATAGGGGTGAGTGCCATTGGGAATCCATCAGTATATGCATGATTTGTGAAGCAGCAAGATTAGTGGAAGGTTTGTGTTCGAGTTGAGTTTAAATGCATAATACACTACAAATATGTAACCACAGACTTGAGGATATATGCTGCATTTGTTTTATATTTCTTCCCTGATGTTTAAGTTTGGTTTCTCATCTTCTATGATACATCTTTTTTTATTGGTAAGGACATGGTGTTATTTATTTTATACTTTCATTATATTCAACTATTTTTATATTGACATTCCAATTAGATAAAAAAATTTATTTCTTACTTTTCTTAATGGACAAATGTCATTGGTTTGTTGTTTGGTGTTGGAGTTGAAAGAGAATATGAAAAAGAAGGTAGAAAACCAAAATATTGTATGTTATATTACTTCGTGGCAGGTCCCTACACGGGTTGTAAATTTTTAGAACTTATTCTTTAGGTGAATAAGTTCTTAGCATGATAACTTGGTTTTAGCATCACCTTATTAACTATGATACCAATTAAATTTCAAGCGGCAATTTATGATATGAATCAAATTTGTAACCTATAATATATTGTTATTTGGCTATTGTAGTAGTGGGTGGTACAAAATAAAGACTTCCCCTTCTGTTCATATTCGATGTAATGACAGAAATGCTACTGGAAGCTCTGCAGATAACATGGGTTTCAAGTAGTTTAATGCTACTTATACACTTCTAGGGATTATTTGGAATGTAACACATGACATTATACGTGGTGTTGGCATATATTCCCATACTTTGAATTTTTGCAGGTATAAATTTGTTTGGTTTGTGTTATTTGATTGGGATTTAGGTTCAACAAGGTGGGCAGATTTTTTTAAGGTAGTCTTTTAAGGAAAATAAGTTATTGATTAATGGAGTATGGGATCTACGAGAGTAGTTAGGAAATGGGATCTTCAATTTATGATTTCCTTTTTACTTAAAAAAAAAACCAAAGAATAGACTCCACCAATATTGATGTAATTAAATATGGAATGTTTTGGGGTTTTTAGACATCAATTAATAGCTTTTTAATTGCATTGCATCAGTTTGTATATGGCATGTTACTTGCCTTACATTTTCTCTGTATTTTGGCAAAAGATATAGATATTTTTTAAAAATAAAATGTTTCAAGGCCCCGTTTTTTGGCTGGGTTTCAGATCTCTTTCCACGTATCTTTTCAACCCAATATTTTGGTTGCCATGGTATAAGCATAGACCCTGTTAATCTGCATCAGTTTGGTTATCAGAAACAAACTTGCTTTGTGGTAGTTATGGCATCAGCTGCAGTGGTAATGAAACTTATGCAGGTCAAAAGAAACCTGCATACAGATCAAATTAGATCTTATTGGGAGATTGGAAAAGATAACTACAATCCTTCAGACTTTCAGCAAGGTGGTATAAGGGATGAAAGGATTATAGATTGGAAGTTTACGACTCTACTCCTATCTATGATATAGACGTAAGATAGGCAAACTGAAATCACTAAGGGATAAAAAACTATAGATTTTCAAGTTTATCCAGCTTTACTTATAAAAGCCAATAGAAAACAGGTATTAGCCATTGGTTTTTATTTGCTTTTTCCTTTTTTTCTTTGACTAATCTTTATTTTCTTCCTATTCTAATTGTGCTAACATGCATAACTTGCCTGTGTATTAGGTGGAAGTTCATTTCAAAGGAGATGCCTGTGTCACCTCGGGCATGAACAAAAACCAAATGAACAAGTTATATCTATCATTGGGAAAACATTGTCCTCCTTTGGCGAGGATACAAGTGGAATAGGTTCGAAATGTGAAGGAAATCACGCACAAATCAGGTGAAGCACTTGCCGACAAACAAGAGTATCTATCGGTACTCCTTTCTAGCATGATTTTTTTATTTGTGTTTTTCAAAATAAGTTGTGGGTTTTGAGTTCTGAATAAGACATGATTAATTCACATAGGAAATAATAGATGAATTAGGTATATATCTTATGCAATATGACTAGGGCTAGATATGGAGAAAGTGATACAAACCCCAAATGCTCACTAAAAAGGGAAGCAGTTGACATTCAAGAGCTTGCTGATCAGCTACAACAATTTCATGTAATTGGAGTCTCATTGGGTTCATATGGTATCTGGAGTTGTCTAAAGTATTTGCTCAACATGTAAGTTACAATATTCAAAATATGTGTTTTAAAATATAGATTCAGAGTTGTTGTCTAAATTGATGACTCCAACTAAGCAACACTTGATGGGAGCTCAAGATATGGAAGAGATGATGAAGCTGATACATAGTCATCTGTCTTTGTCAAATATAACCGATTGCTACTTGGAAAGAAAACTGAAAGAGGTCACAAACGTGATACACTTACAATTAAGTTTCTTAAAAACTAAATCCAATAAATCCATTATGTGAAGCACTTAAGCATAGGATTCAACTTGAACTGACTATATATTTTAATGAAATTTTTGGTTTGCTATATCTTTTTTTGTAATTGCTAGAACTGAGAATGGTTCATCCGAAGTCTGAATATTTCAATGGTTGTTATGCTTTGGTTCCAATCCCTTTTATCAACACGAGTAGCTCTAATACCAATTAAATTTACCCACAGGTCATACCATTGATCAAATGACAGCATCAACTTCCCGACCTTGAAAACTATCAATTATGGACACTTTGGTACCTGCGGCTTTTGAAAATTCGTCAAGCATGTCTCTCAAAAGTTGAACTTGAGCAACATACGGGGATTGCGCTACGATAGCAGTTGGGCCAACACCTGCAGAATGATGGTTTTTCTATTTTAAAATTTAGACTTGCACTTTTATCATAATTTGGGTTGTTTTGCTGTCACTTTAATTAATGGCAATTTTAAATTTCATAATGTGGATGAACAGTATTAATGGAAACTTTAATCAAATTGTACTTGAGTTCAATTCTAATTTTATTGTTTGATACCTTGGTTGCATCATGAAGATTTTTTAAAATATGTTTGTCATATTTTTTAATTAAGCCCCCACTTCCCACTTATGAAATTTGGAACAAAGTTGTTTTAACGGAAAGTTTACCCGTGCAAATGCACGGGTTTAAAAGACTAGTTTGCTTTTTATTCTTATTAAGAGGTATTTTCGTAGTTATGGATTATCTATGAAAAATGATATAATTAATCATTTATTTTTTTGCAAATTGGCTAATGTTTATTTTCCAAAGTTTATACTGAAATCTCAATTTTAAATAAACATTCAAAAATAAAATTGTATAATTGAAGGAAATTAAATTGTTTTATCCAAATAAAAAATTTGAAGTACAAGAGATTTGAATTGTTTTATTCAAACAAAATATTTTGAAAATGACAATTAAATTTCCATGTACTTTCAAATTTTCAAACTCCTCAGAATTTTGAAGTATCTCATTCAAACATATTAATAAAATAAGTTTTAGTGTAAATTGAGAATCCCTTCAAATAACAATTTGCAGGATAACGTAGCATGTGATGATGAGTCTCAAACACAAATGTAAATATCACTATTTTAGTTTTCGTCCCTGTAAAATTTTATTTGGTTTTTGTTCATCTAAAATTTAAAATCACTATTTTTAGTTCCTACTAGAGTTGGCAACGGGGCGGGGACAGGTTTTACTTTTCTCGTGGCCGACCACGATCCCGACCCTGACTCCCTAAAAGAAATCTGACCCCGCTCCCCTTCCCCGTTGGGGTTGAAAAATAGATCCCCATCCCCGTCCCCGGTCAGGTCGGGTTTCCCCACCATCACCCCCGCCTCCACCCTCAACAATTAGTAACCAAGTTTAAATGTTTTTTTTAATTGAGATTAACAACTCAAAAATTGTATTTTCAAAAATGAATAAATAAAACCTTCACACAAAGTAAGGGTATCAATATTATACATATATATAATTAGGAAGGAAAACCCTAGTTTAGCATATATATATATATAGGGTATTATTTTAATTACGTAAATAGCGGGGCAGGGGCGGGACGGGTATTATTATCCCCATCGCCGCCCCCGATTTTGCAAAGCGGGGAAAAGCCGACCCCGAACCCAGTCAAAGCGGATTTTCCCTGTCAATGTTGGGGCGGGTTCAAGTGGGTACCCACAAGTCCGGGTCCCATTGCCATGCCTAGTCCTTACTGTCATCTGACATCTATTAATTACTTATGTATCTAACAGAATGTCATATGGTCATCCCATGTAACACTCAGTGACATATGTGGTGTCATATTAGCATATGATTACCCTAAAATTTTTCTTGAACCATAAAATGAATTATATTTATCTATCCTAAAATAAATGCTAGGAACTAAAAACGGTAATATAAAATATTAAAGGGATGAAAGCCAAAGAAAAACAATTTACAGGGATCAAAACCAAAATTTGCTTATTTTATAGGGACCAAAATTAGTAATTTTATATTTTAGAGGGATGAAAACCAAAACAAATTTTTTATAGAGACCAAAATCAAAATTCATTCATTTTTTAGTGACGAAAAACATATTTAACCCAAAATGATATTTCACCAGTAAAAAAAATGATATTTCAATGATAATTATTGTTGAATACAAAAATAATTTGGACCTGAATTTTGATAAAACTGTAAGTTTAAAACTTAATTGTGACCTGGAAATTAAAAAAAAATTTAAATGTGAATTTTCACAGTTCTAAATTCGGACCGCATGGCTTAAATTTTAAGAGTAAGAAGATACACAGTGGGTGGGTGTCGTAGAATTGATTGCATGGCAGAATTTCTCGTGGGTGGGTGGATTATTTAGAAACATTAATGATCACCAAGACCATTTGCTCTGTGTCTTTTTTTTTTTGGTTTAATTTGCTTTGTCTTAGTTATTTAATTAAAAGACAAATATACTATGCTACAACATATAAGTTTGTGTTATTTGACACAGTTAATAGAAGAAAGCATGCATGTTTTACAAAAAAAAAAAAAAAAAAGGAGTGCGAGTGGGTATAATTTAAATGATTAATGAGATGCCCAAGCCCTAATTGGATACTTAAAAGCGGTGGAAAATGGAGATATTAGAGCATCTTTAACCATGTAACTCTTGTAAATAGTTATAGTATGAAATCAAAACATGATATGATATTCTATGCAATAATCTCACTTACTAGATTTTCTATGTTTCATTGGATTACACAGTTTACTAACTTATATTACATGGATTTTTTTTTAAAAGTTACTACATAGGGAATAGAAGCATACCGGGTGGGCAGATATGGAAAAAAAAAAAAATGCTAACTAGTGTCCTTGGTTAAAGAATTGAAAGGCAAGGTTTCATAGAAAATGGTGTAATCAATTTATTGAGAAGTGTGATTTTTTTTTTTCCAATGAAATTTTACTTTTGTTATTCCTTAACCAAGAGTACTAGTTAACAAGATAAAAAAAAAAAGGATTTGGCTCTTCTAAAGTGAGTGAGGTTCTAAAGTGAAAAAGTAAGGAGTTATTCACCCTTAAATCATTTAGTGAGTTAAGATCTCTATGTAGTTAATCAAATCAATGATCGATAGCCTCTTACTTTCTCACTTTAGAGATCCACTCACTTTAGAGGAGCCAAATCTAAAAAAAAAAAAACTCGAAAAGCATAATGTGAGAACTGAGAAGTTAATGAGAAGGACATGATTATCCTACTAACCTTGATCCTTTCAACCATTCATTTATAGTACTTTTATAATTTGGAGAATGCTAACGAATGCTTTATGGACACCGATTAAGGAATCGAAAGAACAATTTTTTTATAGAAAAATGATGCATTTAATATTTTGAGAAGTTAATTATATACTTAATTTTTCAATAAAAACTTGCTTTTAATTAAATAAGTATATAAAAAGCAAGTCTTATTGGAAAACTAATTAGTATGTAGCTTCTTAAAATATTAAATGTATCATTTTTTCATAAAAATTTTCTTCTTTTGATTCTTTAACCAATGTCTTTAGGACACTCGTTAGCAAAACTCTTATAATTTATATTATATGTTTCATTTAAATCGCACTATAATTTTATAATGTTAGCACTATTTGGATGAATGGCAAATGGAGGAGAAGGATTTTACATAAGGGAGTGGAAGGATTTAGACAGGAATTTCTTTTTCTTATTTGGTTTGGTTAGGGAGGGGAAATAATTTTTCCTCCCTTAATTTGATTTGTAAATGAGGAAAAAACCACAAATGCTATAACTATTTTTTCTCCCTTCCAAAACCCTTGGCTTTTGAAGGGATTTTGACACCCTTAATTTTTTCCTTCCCCTCCAATTTTTTTAATTAAATATGTAATTTTTAAAATTCATCTATTTTCTCTAATACATTGTAAGCAGATGAAAAGAAAAAAAAAAAGAATGTGTGAAGTATTTTTTGTCTGAGGGGAGATCATAAGATACCTTATATGGAGAAGGGGATAAGGGAGAAAGAAAAAGGAAAAAGACAAAGCGTATTGCGGAAGTTTGGAATTACACACTCATAATTCATGTTTTTTAACTTAACCAACTAAACTGAATGAATGAGACAAAAATGTGAAACGTTAATGACAAGAACATTTTTATAATTTTATATTGTTTCGTTTCAATTGCCAACTATAATTGTATGATGTGTATGATTAATGTGAGGTGTACGTTGTTGTAAAAGTTTATTACATCAAAACCGTCTAAGATAATAAAATTAGAATATAAGTGTATATATATATATAATATGACGACTTAAGTGAAAGGAGTATATATTGTGAGAGATGAGAGGAATAATTAAATCCGGACCTTTGGATCACACATGAATGATTAAGATTAGAATATAAAATCATGTGGTTTTTTTAAGTGATCACATGACCACCAACTAATTAACTTCTATATATATATGTTGAGTCTCCAAAATGTCTGATTTGCATTTATCTAAGTTTTGATTAAAACTAAACATTTGTTCAATGATTTAATTGAACTCATCTATGGTTGCTAACCTGTCTACTTAGTGGGCAGATTAATATGATAAGCTTAAATAACTTATCTGTACTAAGTCCAAGCTTGAAATCACCCGCCTGAACAAAGAAAGTACACTTGTCTATAGCTTATAAAAAGATGTTGACCTTCTAATCTAAAAGTCAACCCGTCTAAAGAAGCTATTCACCCGTCTACCGACTTACGGTGCAGAACCTCGTTCAAGATTGAAGACTTCTCTTAGCTGTCCTATCAGATTGAAAATACTGAAGAATACTCTTTCGTGGATCAATAAAATCAGAAGTCTAGCCAATAAAATATTCTCGTGACTTAGAATGGAAGTACAACAAAAGGACTTTATCCCTGAGTACAACTGAAAGATACATGCAAAGGGAAAGTTTGTCTGCAAAGAACAAAAAGCATTTGTAAAAGTCTAAAATGACTGATGCTACATCAGATATCTTTGTCCTTCCTATATTAGAGAACAAGCAACGTTCCTCAAACATTAATGACTGCCCAGAACGACTCTATTTGCATTTAATGAGGAACTGCATAAAGCCAAGCTGTCAAGGAATGTCTCTAATGACTTCAATTCTTTCAAGACTATTTAATGAAGAAGACATTGAAGATTCCAATAGAGAACTATCACAGCATTCAAAGAGCAATTATTCTGTGCATTTATATCTTCATTCTTTCAATCTTTATTCTTCAATCATTTGAAGTTAATACACAATCTTTCAAAACTTCACATTTAATACGCTCACCTGAGTGCTTGTGAAAGACTTGCAAGTTGTAATTAATTTCCTTCTTCTCTCAAACAAATCTGAGTGAGCCTGAAGAGGCTAGGTGAGCAAAGAATATTTGTCTGTCTTATAATGTGATCAGTTATAGTTGGGAAAACTTGGTGCTACCAAGGACTGGACGTAGTCTCAATTATTAAGGGCTGAACCAGGATAAATCTGCTATGTTTAATCTCTCTATCCATTATATCTTTAGTTAAATTATCTGACTTAACTGTCTTTTAACTAAGGAGGTTATAACTGTGTTTATCAATATGTTTTTTTATCTTGCATGATTGTGTGTTTGTAACACCCTACTTTTTACCTCTATGCTTATATGTTGTTAATCATTGCTTACATATGTTGTATATATGTTATTTATGATTGTTCTTGATGTCAAAGTTCATAATTGGGATAGTTCAGCCTTAAGGAATGGTCAATGCATTCAAGTCCAAGAAACATGTTTTACGGTTTTGTCCATATCTTGAGTTCTAGACGTCCTATTGAGGCGATCTTGGATGCGTTCGAAAGCTTAGAGAATTATATACAAGTCTTATTTCAGGTGTCAGGGCCAAATTCGGCTTCTATATTTTTGCCTCGTGAAGGCAACGTCGCCTCGCAAATCTGGCAGACAAATTCTTGCAGCTCTTTGGTTCGCCCCGCGAATCGGCGCGCAGCAGAAACATGTTTTTGGGCTTCTAATCAGCCCATAATGACCCTAACGCATATTTATACCATAAAACTCGATCTAAACCTATTTTCTAACTCGAAATACTCTTAGAAATTGCCTCTTTCTCTCCAAACAAGGATTCCTAAACCCTTTCCAAGGATTCCTAAACCCTTAGAAGGAGATTGCACCGTTGTTCATCGTTTTTCGCCGCCTTCGCTTGAAGAGCATCGCTGCCATCACAAGCCCTCTTCCTCGTTGCTGCTCTTGAACCTTTTGGGGCCATGATCGTGAAATCATGCGTCGTGAGATCGAGCATTCGTGAGACGCAACCTTTTCTGGACCTTTTCTCTTCCTTTGTTCATTGTGATCGTCATACCAGGTATGGGGGGAAGAAATAGATCATGAGTATGTGGGTTTTGGGATAGGTGAAGATGAAGGGGTTAACCCATGACCCCTATATGTATGTCCATATGCGTTGTAAATGCCTATGTATATGTTATGAGTGTATTTATGTGTATGTTATGTATATGCCATGTATATGCTAAGAGTATGCCTATGTGAATATATATATATATATATATATATATATATATATATATATATATATATATATATATATATATATATATGCCTATGATTCTATGATTATGATTATTGGTGTTTGTCTTGATGATATGATTGAAATATTATGATATGCGATGAATAGTATGCACATACATACGATATGCATTGATGAGATTGTATGATGTGCATTGATAATGATGACTTGATGATGATGTGCGTTATGATGACGAAAATAAGATTAGTGAAAGAACATAGTTTTAGGACGTTTGGCACCCCATAATGAATGAGTTGTTATGAGAGGTGAGATTGTTAATACTAGATTAGTTTTGGAAACCCATAGGAATGATTCCTGAGAGATGGGATGATAGGCATAGGGATAACTTAGAGAAATTATTAAGATTACCACATCTGTCACGATTCGCCTAGCGAATAGCAATTCGCGAGGCGAGACAAAGAGACTATTCATGGTCTGATGCGATTCGCCTAGCGGATTGTAATCCGCATCCGCGAGGCGAATGAGAGAACCAGATATTGGGGCTCTCTGTCTCGCCTCGCGAGCCAGCTTTCGGCTAGCGAATCTGAGAACCTGTTTAGGAGCTCTCGGGCTTGCCTCGCTAGCCACGATTCACCTAGCGAATCTGGGTTTCTCACCCAAATTCTGTTGTGAAGGAGTAACTGAATAGGGTAATGAGAAAAAGACTGTGAGATCATAATTCAAGGTTGATAATATAGAAAAGAACGTTAATAGTAATAATGAGGATATGATAATATTGGCAATGTTGGTAAAGGCAATAACGATGGTTAGCGTCTAGTTGTTTGATGATCGTTGATGGACATTGTTGATAAACAATGTGATTGATTATGATGGTGGATGGTTGGACATGTGTTTGCATGCTGCTGAGCATATAATGCATCATACGTTGACGTTGATATGTTAGGTGGAAAGCAAATGATGAATCGCGATAGTGGAGGCCACGATGGGTGTTATTCCGGCCTTGCGGGTACACTGGGTATGGAAGTTCTAGGTGACATGGGCTAGCTACCTATTGTCGGAATGACCTAATGAATAAGCTTGAGTACCCTGACTAGCCACTATACGTTATCAGGATTAGTGAGAGTGTTCGGGGATGGCCCAAGGTCTGGCATATCATCCACGTTGATAACTGGACATGCACTCCTAATCGTTTTTCCAGAGTTAGAGTTGTTGGCCACATGCATACGGAGTAGTGATGTTGCATTTGCATTGATATGCATCTTTGATATATATTGATTATATCTGTGTTGATTAATGTATGTTGTATGTAATCTTAATTACTATTCCATTCCGTTTACATATATTCATGATTGTGTTTCTTGACCCTCTCTTTGTTAATCTTGTGCATATGTTGTGGCATATGCAGAGGAGGGTGAGTATGCTGACCAGGAATGATCCCGAGGAGATCTTTGTCAGTAGTTAGGATTTATGTTTTACGTTATTTGGTTTTATTTCGATGTATGTTTAGGGATACTAGCTCTGATCATGTGACATTAGGATTTGGGTTATGTTTTATCTTTTATGTTTTATGTTTTTCCTCAATTTGTTATATGTTAAAGGATTTCGATTTATTCAGATTCTTATGTTATGCTTTTGGATGATGTGATTCACTTTACCTTTGAGATTTATATTATATTGATATTATTTTAAAAAGCATGTATGATTTTCTTATGTATTATTATATGCGGGGTAAAGGGTGTCGTAGTGTCTTTCTATGAAAACCTTCAGACAAGTTGTTTGTTTGACTGTTTTGTCTTAAAACACTCGTCTGCTCTCTACTGTGCTTGCGAAAAAGTTTTTATTTCTTTTTGAATCTGGTAAACATAATTCAACTCCGCTTCTAGTATTTATATATATATATGTGTGTGTGTGTGTGTGTGTGTGTGTGTGTGTGTTTGTACCTGTGTGTGAATCAGAGTACCATTATTTAATGTGTATAATTAGAGTAAACTTCAATCATCAAAAGATTGTGGTATCGTCACATAAGTCCTTAAAAGTTTTTTGTCACAAATTAAGTCTTTTTAAAAAAATAATATTTAAAACGTCATCAAGTCGATCCTTTTAGGGATTTGGTCGGTGAAGAAATGGATTTTCAATTTAACATTGTTTTAAGTAGAATGCTAACAAGTAACAAGTTCCCTAAGGGCATAAATAAAGAAAAGTTTGTATAGAAAAATGATGTATTTAATATATTGAAAATAGTCCTAATTTGGGGTACTAGTGGAGCCATCATTTTTTGCCATCAGATTTATTATTACAATATTTGAATGGTTGAGATTGAAACTGGATAATAGCTGAATAGATTATCACAAAAAATTAAAGTGACAATTTTGCCCCTATCGGGAAAATCCAAAACAAGAAGATGAAAAGGTATGTTCATCACAAGTTCTCCCCACCTCCCACGACACATCTCACTTACAAGTGGCCCCTCTGAATAACACATTCCTAAAGGAAGAGATCGAATCATAACATTAAACCAGTATGCCTTTGTCAATTTTTTCATACAAATTGAGATAATTTTTTCTGTGGCTAAATTAGTCTTTTGGTCCCTTATTTTATTTTTTAGATTTATTTTGGTCCCTCATCTTTAAATAAAGTTCATTTTGGTCTGTTATGTATCAAACGTTACCTACCTAAAGTGACCCTTTTCGTCACACTATTGACTGACGCCGTTAACCTCTCTCATACGTTGTTGTTAACGTCTAATATGACTTCGTTTTGACCTTTACCTGCAAAAATTAGAATTTTGGACACTGACGATGTGGCAGTGGCAGGTAACAATGGCCATCGTCTTCAACTCTTCATCGCCATCCACGACTACGTTGTTCAGCCATTGCAATTGTCTCCTGCGTTTTTTATTCTTGTGTTTCTAACAAGCCATCAACTGCTATCTCTGATTCCCGCCATTGATGGGAGATGGAAGCACACACTTCAAAAATCTAAACTTTCCTTCAAAGATTTCAGAATGCTTGAAGATTTTGGGAATGGATGATCAACGATGCTTTAGTCTTTTAACTTAGATACAAAGGGAAACAACGGCATATTAGTGAAGAACAATACCCAGAAATGAAACCCAGAAATATGCAATCTCCAACCTTACCCAGCATTGACTCTTTGCAAACTGCAATAATGAAACCAAGAAACCCATTTTGGAGAAATGGATAAATCGTGTTGGTGGTGGCGAAAGTGCAGAGCACAAGCTTTAGGCTGCCCTGTACAGAGACTAACTCTTCCATGTTCGTGAACTATTCAATGTTTCAATTTTTAAAAGAAAATAAAAACCCTAAAAATTGATATACTTTAATTCCTTTATATTTTGTAGTTATCCAAACAATGTACAGGAGCGGTTGAAGGAGAAGATGAAAGTTGAAGAAGAGGGTTGAAGAAGAAGGTTGTAAAAGGTTGAAGGTTGAAGGTTGAAGGTTGAAGAAGAAGAAGGTTGAACATAGAGGATGAACATTTGGGGAAGAAGAAGGTTGAGCACATCATCAGCCAGATCAAATGTTAACAGCCACGTAAGAGAGAGGCTAACAACGCTAGTCAGGAGTGTGATAGAAGGAGCCACTTTGGGAACGCTTGATACATAATGGACTAAAATGAACTTTTTTAAAAATTAGGGATTAAAATGAATCCTAATAATAAGAGATAAGAGACCACAAGACTAATTAAGCTTTTTTTTTTCCATGTGTTTTCTACCATATGATAAAAAAAATAAAAATAAAAATTAATTTACCTTTATCTTTTTCTCTCTCTACGAGAGTAAAAGAAATTAATGATCTAAATCCTTTTCATACAATGATGCAATGGTAAAGAAGGCCAATAGAAAAAGAGGAATAAAGAAAATGACATAAGATAATAGTAGTTCAATAATGAGTAGGGTGCGTTTAGGTAAACAACTTAATTAAGCGCTTATTCAATAAGCTCTTTTTCAAATAAGCTAAAAACAATTTATTTTCATAAGATTTTCTAACAAGCTTATGAAAATAAGCTAAAAAGAGATTATGAGAATATCATAAACTATTTTCATAAACTATTTATATAAGTTTATTTTCATAAGCAATTCTCATATGCTTTCTATAAGCTCTTCCAAACGCACCCTAAGTGGACATGACACTGACCCCTCATTCATCTTTTCCAAATTTACCCATCCCTTTTCATAAATTACTAAATTATTGATTTTCACACTATTTGAAAGTTGGTTCGATCTGAACCGGTTTTACAAGGCCGAACTCCATGTTGGTCAAGGTCCAATTTTAATTTGCTCTAACACTTCACATAGTGTTTGGTTGGGAAGAAATGGAGGGGAGAGAGAGGAAAAAAATTCATAAACTTTTCTTGTTTGGTTTATTTTTTGGAGGGGAGGGGATCGAGAGGAATAGAGGGGAGCAAAATTCTTCCTCATCCAATTTTGGTTCCCCTCTAATATTGGGGGATTTGGATGGGAGGAGGCTTAAAACATTTTTAATACATTAACTAAAATATCCTTATTTATATTTTTTGAAATCTAAAATTAGAAGGGTATTAAAGTAAATTAGATTTAAAATCACTTCTCTCCCCTTGTTAACCAAATATGAAGAGTGTTATTTTCCCTCTCATTCCTCCTCTCCTTTGAATCAAACATAGCCTTAGAGTCGGTTTGCTTTTAGTCTTTTACAGGAAACACTAAACTATTTTCTTATACAAATTTTTAGAAACAGGAAACAAAATAAAAATAAGGTAGCATTTTTACAATTATTTTTTAAATAAAAAATAAAAACAGAAAACTGAAAATAAAAAAAACATGTTAATCGTTCAAAATTAATGACAATTGACCAAAATAATTTTTTATATTTTTTTAGTTCAGAACTCACCATAATTAAGACCTTTGGCTCCCCAGTGGGTCCACTGGGGGGTTACCATATCTTCGACCTTTTAGATCGGTTATGAGACTAATCCCCGGTTCAATAGCGACGGACGTCCGATTTTTTACACACGGGATTGGGCTGCCTCTCAAATGAACGACTCCAGAAATCGAATTTGCATTCTTTTCCTTTAGGAGAGTTACGTCATCAATTCTCCCAACAATACTATGTTGGTAATTGACAATTGACCAAAATATTTTTTTATATTTTTTTAGTTCAGAACTCACCATAATTAAGACCTTTGGCTCCTCAGTGGGTCCACTGGGGTGTTATCATAGCTTCGACCCTTTAGATCGGTTATGAGACTAATCCCCGGTTCAATAGCGACGGACGTCCGATTTTTTACACACGGGATTGGGTTGCCTCTCAAATGAATGACTCCAGAAATCGAATTTGCGTTCTTTTTCTTGAGGAGAGTTACGTCATCAATTCTCCCAACAATACTATGTTGGTAATTGACCAAAATATTTGAATCACTTCATTTTCGGAAAACTGGTCTTGCAGAAAAAAAAAAAAAACTGAACTTAATAGAGTGGAATATTGACTGTAATCACTGTATTATCTAACTTCTCATTGACTAATAAATTAAAGTTATGTGAATCACAATTATCTAAGATAAAAAAAAAAGTGCTCTTACAATTCAATTTCCAAAAACAAAAAAATTATACTAGTATTTTGAAAGAGTATTTATGTCATTCTTTTATATTTATTGTCGCTTCAGTTTCATTAATTTTTTACCAAATTGAATTAAGTTGAACTATTAAATTAAAAAGTAAATCAAAAGTTATTTTATAAACAAGTTAACAAAATAAGATTGACAATAAATAGAAAATAGTACTAATAGATTACTTCTCATTTTCAAAATACGTTTCTTTCATAAATAAAGTGAACATAATTGAGTCAAATTTTCTTTTCAATTTTTTCAATGATTAATAAGAATTAATTTAATTTGACCCGATCATAAATTGTCATATATGTAATACATAATGAAAAATATTTGAATCTTAGTATAATTATATTAAAAATTATATATAATAATTTTTGATTGGTTTAAAATATAAAAAACTTTATTATTGAAAATGTATGAAAATTAAAATCTTTCAAATTAAATATTAAATATATACTAATATATCAAGGATTGGTTTAGCATAAACAAATTTTAATAAGTAAAAAAATTATTAAAAAATTTGTACAGGGATTTAGAGTTAGGATAATGCTAACCAGTATCCTTATAGCATTGGATTAAAAAAGTAAAAGAAAAAATTTATCATTAAAAAGTGATGCATTCAAATATTTGAAGAAGTATTATATTTAATTTTTAAGTTTAATTGCTATGTACTGACAGTGTAAAATTTTTTACACTATTAACCAATAATCAATCATGATATAAATGACTTTTCAGGTAGTTAAGATAAGAGTCAAATTTTGTCACTGATGTGATAACTTATGATTAAATGTCTGTGTAAAAATATTTTACACTATCAATATATAACAATTAATCTCATAATTTTTTAATAAATGTTTGCTTTTATTTAAAAGTCTTAACCAATATTCTTCTGGGAGTGATTAGCAACAGATACCACTTTGTAAAAGCAAACATCATGAGGTGGTTTTGTCCAATAGAATTATTATCTCGCACCGAACATAAAGATAAAATGCCTTGACTCACATTAAAAGAATGAAAACATTGCTTTGGCGTGAAAGAGAAGAAAGTGTGTGAGAGAGAGGGAATTTATTAAGAAGAAAGAGAGCGTCTGTGTGTAACGCTTTGAAGTACAGTCAGTTTGTTTCAAAGTCACTGTCTTTGCAACCTCCGAGGAATTTTCATATCAATCTCTGCGATATTTTCGTCATCACTTTTCAGTTTCTTAAATCTCTTACTTATTACACACAAACATAGATAGAGAGAGAAACAGTTTCATTCGATCGATCGAGAGAGAGACGTGTGTTTCTGTGCCTTGCTGTCTGTCCTTTTGTATCAACAAGTGCTTCTCTTTTGTCCATTCTCTTTCTCTCTCTCTTTTTTCTCTGTGCAATTCATTTTTGTGGGAAAATAATGTTGGTTGGGAGGAGAGTGATGAGTTGGAGAAGGGTGGCCAAGTCTGTCCAAGCTCTGCTAGCTCATGCCTTGCTCTTCTCCTTCACTCTTATCCTTTCTCTCAAGCTTGACCATCTCCTCCCTTGCTCATGGTGGTGAGTCTTTTTTCACTCTCTTTCACCTTCTTTTTGGTTACCCAATTCTCAAAATGTTGAAATTAATCGAAGGGTATGAACAAAATTTTAGCTTTGTATAATTTTCCTTTTGAATTGCCATATATAGCTTCCTGTTGAAGTTGTGAGTTATGAAGAAAAGTGTGGTAGAAAAGGAAGTATTTTTTTTTTAATTTTTTTTTTTTAAAAATGAAGATTGTTGGTTCCTGGGCTAATCTGTTTCCCCTTTTGTTGTTCAATGCATGCATGAAGACTTTTTGTTATAATTCAGGAAGAAAATGGCATTAATTGAGGAGAATATTACTATATTTTTTACAAATGTAATTTCCTTCCCTTGTATGACCTGTATCTTGTTGCATTTTAAATTTATTTACTATGGTTTTTTAGATTTCTTTTATTCCTTTTGGAAAGGGGAAAGGGAGGATACCTTAGAGTTTGAGTTCTTCGTTACTGCTCTCCCTTTGTGACACAGAAATTTTGTATTTTTTTAAAAGTTTTTGTGGATTCCTATGTTTTAATGTCCTCTGTCAAAAAAGAATCTGTTCGTTTCAATTGGGAATGAAAATTTAATGAATAATTCTAAATCCTCCCACAAGATCCTCCTAATTATTATGTAAAGAAAATATTGAATGTTTTTTTTTTTAATATATTTCTAAGACATTGGAGGTATTTACTTTTTCATTTAATACTTTCTTATTTGGAGGATCTTGTAGAAGGAAATAGCAAAACTCAAATTTAATGCATTCATCAAAATTGTAAAATATAATGTATATAGAAGCTCAAATCTCAATTATAATTACTATCCAGTGGTCTGGTCTAAGGGTATTTCTACTGGCCAACTGTTGGTGGTTCAGCTAGTAAGGATGGAAGTACTTCGCTTTTAAGGCTTAGGTTCGATTTCTGTCGCAAGTCCCTGACCTTAGAATGCGGTGCTCTCTACTCCCCTTAGCTTTGTTATGTACCAAAAGAAAGTATTTTTACTGCAATGCAAAGCCTCTGGGTTATTTACTCTTCCTCTTGCTTACTCCATATTGGTTTATATACCAGTAAAAGGAGATGGTGCAGGGAACAAAACCACATAAGGTGATTGATAATGACCTATATGCATAAGAATAGTTAATAAGGATTTCAAACCGTAATACATTAACATTAGGATTTAGCAACCTATTCTCCATTGCCTCACTAATTTATCACTAGATTCTTTTAAAATTTCTGGTGGATACTGTTATCAACCAAATTTACAATGGAGAATAATTGTTAAAGGATTCAAGTTGTCAAATATGTCAATGGTTTTTGAACATGAAATGATTAGTGTTGTGATGTATGTGAGAGCTTATGACTGTATATGAGCCTATTCTTTTTGTTTCTTTTTGGCAGGATTGTATTTGCTCCTCTTTGGCTTTTTCATGCTGTAGCAGCACGAGGCAGGTTTTCATTGCCTGCTCCTTCGATGCCTCATGGCCGTCAAGTAAGATATGCTTCTTGGAAAATATCTTTCCAGTATTTTGGAAAATTGGAAATTTATCCTGTAGTTGGTTTTTGTTACTGAAGTACAAATAAATTGTGTATGTGTAGTGGGCTCCTTGTCATTCAATCATAGCAACACCATTACTTGTTGCGTTTGAGCTACTTCTTTGTATGCATCTCGGGAGTAATTACGGTAGGCAACATTTCTTGTGGCACCACCATCATGGATGTTATTGACTACTGCATTCTTCATATTTTATGAAGATAAAATGTAGTACTTCTTTTGTAAGTTATTGATTGTAACGTACTATCAATTTTAATAATTATGCATTTAAATGATGCAGTGGTGAGTTTAAAGATTACTTTCTTACCCCTAATAGCTTTCGAAGTGGCGATTTTGATTGATAACATCAGGTAACTATCTTGTTCCTTATAAGCCCACCAAAATTTGTACTCTATTAATAGTTCATAAGGAGCTTGCACTTATAGTTCAACTCATTCATAGTCCTCCATCTTCTGTAATATTAGCTGCAACTATCTTAAAAAAATTAGCAACAGAATCACCACAAACACTCAACATTATTAAATGATTTATAAAGTAACTTGCCATTTTGGTTCTGCTTTCAAAAATCATGTGGATAATTGAGAAGTGTCATAGTGTTAAAGGTTGTAAACTTGTAATAGTTGCACTGTCTAGTTAGGCATGGGTAGGAACTCAGGATCAATGTTAATCAGTTACACAAGCTGAAAGTTGCAATACTATTTTTATGTTCTATCAAATTGATGCTTTAATGACAAAATCTCTTTCCATAGGATGTGTAGAGCTTTGATGCCTGGCGATGATGAAAATTTGACCGATGAAGCAGTATGGGAAACTCTTCCTGTAAGATATTATTCATTAGTTGATTAATAATTGATTGGTGATATACTCTAAAATAGAATAAAGTGAGATCCCTCAGTGATATTACCAAAATAGGCACCTAATGCCCTCTATTGGCATATGCTTGGCGATCTACTGTATTCAGTTTTGATGGTTTTTAAGTAACACTTGTTTCAACTCCTTAATGAAGTTTGGAGTGTTACTATTGTAGGGTGATGTGGAACGCGAAACAGCAATAAACTGTGATTATATCCAAAATTTAAAAGCCTTTGATGTCTATGGGTCTAGATGATACTTAATCTTGGTTGAAAGGCATTAGTGATCAAAATAAGTCTCTTTGTTTTCGCTTTATGGCCAGTAAAAAAAACGTGCAAGAACTATTAAATATAAAGAAACTGTAACTTTCCTTTTCCTTTTCTTTTTATTCTTGTTTTGCACTGTGTTGACAATTATTCCTTTTGCATATCAAGTGTGGCTTGTTGACTCTTTTTAATGGTTACTTTGATTGTTTGTTGGTGGTTGACATCAGTCTGGCATTGTTTTGGTTATTCATTTCATTGTCTGATCAACATTCAAGATGAATAATATTTCACATTTCATTCTTATAAGTAGCTGTAGAAACATGCTGTACCCAATGTTTTGTGTGTGAGTTGTCTTCATGGCCAGGATTTTGAAGGGTGTATTATAATTTGTGTAATTCTATGTTACAGAAGAAAGCTACATGGTTGTCAACAATAGCAACTGTGCTATGGTTTATTGGCACTTGTACAATGTACATGCACATTTCGCCATTGGGGTCTTTTTATTTTTTAACCTTAGAGGAAGTAGATGTTGGAAACAATTGAACTTATTAGAATATATTTGTAGTTATTAAGCATTGGTGTCTTTATATTTTAACCTAAAAGTAGGGCAGCACACTGGTATAAGGGTGTGAAACCTTATCTTGTCCATGTTGGGGTTGTCAATCTCATAACAATGTCAATGGTGGTTTCTAAGATAAGAACTAGGAGTCTTGCAAATATCAATTGTGCATCTCATCTTGTGCATCAACAATTGTTATATCTTATCTTTTTATGCCTCCTATAAGATAGCGCCGATCTATCTACAATGTGTATGACATTGATAGTTTCCTTGCATTGAGGTGGTCATGTAATATTTGTGCATTCCGCATGAGTATGGCACTTTCTCTGTATTTCAGTTCTCCTTCATACAAGGAGGATGTATAATACCCAATGTTCGAACCTTATATTCTCATCTTAATAATTGACATTACCATATTCATGACTTGTCTGCTACAAAGAGAACATTAAGTGTTTTACTCAGTCGATTATGTGATCTTACTTATGCTTTTATTTGACCAAAAGCTCAATACTAAATCGTATGCTTTCTGTTTTCTAGCATTTCTGGATTTCAATATCCATGGTCTTCTTTATCGCTGCCACAATATTCACCCTTCTAAAGATATGTGGTAAGTTTTCATTTTCTCTCAACAACAATTAATGGTGTAATTAGCTTTTCTTCTGTCTAATTAGCTCCTAAAGATATGTGGTAAGTTTTTACATACTGCGTTTCTTGACCTCTCTATATCTATTTTCTTTGTCATGTTGGTTAATTTTTCACATTTACATGACTTATGAAACTGACGCTATTTTGAATATACAGATATTTGCTTTCTTTTAATACATTATTCTTTGGCAACAATAATCTTGTTATTTATTTAATGAAGAATGTAGGAAACTTAGGGTTTTATCTTGGAAAGGTGTTCTTCCATTAACACTCATTATAGGTGTTCTTCCATTAACACTCATTATAGGTTCTTCCATTCCCTGTTTGATTAGGATTGAACTACTGTTCTTCCATTAACACTCATTATCTAGTGATTTCATTTTTGTCGTGGGGAGGGGGGGGGATGATTGGGGTTTTAAATAGCCAGTCTTGTCAAATAGTTACTGCTGTTGCATTGTAATCAAGAGATATTCTGAGTTCTTTTTTTGTTGAAACAAAAACCAGATAACGTTTTATTTGGTCCCCAATTTATACCAAACACTCATCCAAAAAGATGAAACAATTTATGAACAGATTGAAGGTATTTGATTTTGACATGGTTGACCATTAAGAAATCAATTGTCAATATGTTGACAATCAATTGATATATGGGTCATGATATAAGCTGTACTCATCTTGAGTTATGAAATCTGAGTTCCCTGATAAGCGGAATAAAAGCAAAGGTATGAGAGCAAATAGTGCTATGTAGTGTCTGGTCCTGCATTATGATCACCATCACATATATATTGCAGATTTGCAATGTATTTTCCCATGCACATTTTAACATGTTGCTTAAAAATGTTTGCTATTGGTTAGTCAGATTTTTGGAAATGGTATATTTAGTTATTTCATGTAAATTAAATAAGGATGAGATGTCATAACTAATTTTCAAGAACTTTTCTAATCAAACTTAGTATTAATTGATGTTTCTGTAAATAAACAAAGGCAAAGAGAGACAGATAGAAATTTGTAAAACGTGAAGGCATACTGGCGCTGATACTATGTTGAAGAGTACAAAAAGACACAAATACCTGGAGTAGGGTGCTCTCCAAAAATACTTCAATAAATACAAAGATACTAATAAATGAAACATACTGTAGTAAAAGCATATAGTCCAGTAGTTTTGATTCACAAAACTGAAAAGAATAACTAGATTATATTCCCATGTTTTTCTATTCTAGCACACTGGCAAACATGCATGAATAGGCTGTATTTTATTTTCCTTATTTCCCCACAATGAGGATTAATCAGGGCATGGGAAATATAGGAAAACACAGGTCTATAAATATCTGTGTAGCTGAATATATACAATCTACATCTGGTTTGCTCATGGTTTGATTTCATACTGTTTTGTGTTACTTTGATGGCATTCTCTACAAAATGCACTGTTTGTGTTACTTTCATACCTGCAGGTGATGTTGCTGCTCTAGGCTGGTGGGACTTATTTATTAACTTTGGGTATAATCAATATCTCATATGATAGACTGTGAAGTATTTGGCATTAGTCTTGACTTTCCCTTCATAAAATCCTTATATTCTTTTGCAGCATTGCACAGTGCTTTGCATTTCTTGTTTGTACAAAGTGGCACAATCCAACAATTCATGGGAACTGTCACATTACAGAACCATGTTCGTCATCAAGTACCATAAGATGTTCGTCGTCAAGTACCATAAGATACCTGGACTGTAATAGAGGAGGCTTACTTGTTTCCTCAGACGAAGATAGGCAGCAAAATAGATTATGCAATCTGCAGGACATTGGAGGACATATTATGAAAATTCCATTCATTGGTTTCCAAATACTTCTTTTCATGCATTTAGAGGTATGATACATGCTAAGAAAAACCCTGTCATTATGTTCTCAGAATTTCTAGGTTTCCTTTATTTTGTAATTTTCTTTTCTCATTTGTTTTCTTTAAATTTTAGGGAACACCATCCAGTGCAAAAAATATGCCACATTGGATCATTTTTATCCCACTTCATTTGTTGCAAGGAGCTGGGGTCTTATTTGCAGCATATAGATTAATAGAGAAGATAGTTCTTTTACTCTACAGTGGAGATGTTCCTAGAACATACTCATCTATAGCATCAAAATCCCATGATTGCTTTGGGTTCTTTCATCATGGCTCAAGGTATCAGTTTATATCTGATCGACTACAAAAATAAATTTATTTTTCGTAGATTCTCTACTGAACTTAGAAAAACTTAGTGTTACTGAACTAACATGTAGATTTTGTCATTGGATGCACTTCCCCTCTTTACAGGTTGCTAGGTTGGTGGTCAATAGATGAAGGAAGTAGAGAGGAAGAAGCTAGACTTTATTTTGCTGGGTGTTCCGGGTCAGTACTCTACCCTACATCATGCCTTTACATGACAGATCTTCAGTGTTGTAGGCCATTTTTTCCCCTTGCTTAGGAGCTTTTAAATCGAGCAACCTAGTGACCACTTACATATCCTTCTCTTGGAAGTCTCAAACTCTGTAGTGTAACTAATTTTTCTTCTGAAATTAGCATAGCTTTTTAAGTATTCTGTTTCAAAACTTAAATAGAATTATGGAGACTTATCAGTGATGGTTATAACCATGTCATGTTGACAATTGGAGTGTGCTTGCAATAAGATGTGCTTTGTTCTTTCTCTTTATGCTCTCAAGTGACTCTTATGACATTAAGTATTTGCACCTTATGCCTTTGCTTCCCCCATATAATGTTAATTGAACTTCGCTCTTATGATATGTGTTTGATTTAATACTTAGGTATAATACTTTCTCCCCTGATACGGTGAAGAAAATGCCTAGAGCAGATCTTGTTGAGGAGGTGAAGACATTGTTTCCTTATATCAAATTATAGCTACCGCATCATTTCTTACATCGTAGTTTCCTTATTTAAGAATGAATTAGTTAAACCAATTACAAATAAGCAGGTTTAATCTTTTTCATACATGTCAATAATCACCGTTGGTTATAACTTACAGATTTGGAGACTACAAGCTGCCCTGGGTGAGCAGACAGAAGTTACAAAATTTAGCCAGGAGGAGTATGAAAGACTTCAAACTGTAACATTCTCAATCTGGGTTGATTATTTTCTGCATTATGAATATGTGAATCACCAAGACTTGGTTTGCCTTGATATGTGTTCCTCTGTGGTTTGTAAGATATAGAAAGAGCCCGAGAGCATAAAGTTAATAGGTGAATTCTCCAGTACCCCAAGGGTAACTTTACCCTGCCTAGGTGGCCCAATCAGATGGAGAGAATCATTTGACCTGACTCACTAACATGACCCATTTAATTGAGGTGATGCATTCTGGTTGGGCAGGGTAACTTTTACCCCAAAATTATTGGAAGTACCAGACAAGACACCAAGTTAATATGAATTTATGGTTTGATTTCACTGAATTTACTGAGGAACTGATTTGAATCTAGCAGATTGAAAAAAATTAATTAATTGAAATGGAATATCTGCCTTCAATTCCTAGGATTTTTTTTTTCGGTCTATCAAACTTGTGATTGATTGAAATGATAATTTAATTTCATGATTTATATGTAGAAGTGTTACCCTACCATCATAATTGTTGTTTCACTTGATTGAGAATTTTAATTTGAGAAATGATTTTTGAACAACAAAGAGGGACAACAATACGGTGTCGCTTTGGTTTTTTGACGTATTTTTGAAACATGTATATATAATGAAGTTAAAAAGTAAGGGAAAGATAGTGATAAATATACACGGTATCACATACGGTGTCCAAAATTTGATATTCAAATAATACAACTGTTTTAATTTTTATATGCTATGACCTGACCGCAGAAGAAAAGTATTATTGAAATTTGAGGGGAGCATCACTTTCAATTATTACTGAATTTAGATCTAGATTTCAATAAATTAAATTATCCTTCTCTTTAACCTTCGCCTCTTCTCAACTTTTGCTTTATTGCCTTCTTTTTACAATATTATATATATATATATATATATATATATATATATATATATATATATATATATATATAATTATTTAATAGAGTAAGACAACAATTGTCTAAATTATAAGTTTGCATTGTATGACCCCTTACTGATATTTTTGTTCATTTTGCTTGAATGACTGTCAAACCATATCATTATCTGACACATTTCAAATTGATTGACAAATCTATCAGGAGAAGATCTTATGTAGAGTTTGCTTTGAAGAGCAGATTAATGTGATCCTTCTTCCTTGCAAGCATCACATTATTTGCAGGTAAGAGCCCTGGCATTGCTCCTCCAGTGTTCCACACTTCTGCCACTGTCCCTTTAATATAATGTAATTAGTTTTTCTAACCTAAGTCCTACAGAAAAGGAACATAGGCTACATTTTAAGTAGCACCACTCTTCATCTTCTCCCAAAATAATAATGTAATATAGATGCAACAAGTTTGGCACAATATTTTTTTGACAATCATAACGCCTTTTAACTAGGAAATTTGCAGCAGAGTGCTGTTTTTGTAAAGAATCTATTTGTTAAAATGCATATCATTATTAGTGTTATACAAATATCTTATCAGGGACTTATGTTTTAACATATTGATTTTGCTTCTGTTTTTCCTCTTTTGACTTTTATTATGTATAACAGTACTTGTGGCGAAAAATGTAAAAGGTGCCCTGTCTGCCGTGTCACCATTGACGAACGAATGCCTGTATATGATGTGTAGACCGAGTTCGATGAAAAATGTACAGGTATCTTACTGACCATCTAGCCTGTATTTTTAGATGAGGCCAGCACTGAGGAGTACCAGTTTCTGTGCTCCTAGATGTGATGAACATAAGAGGTTGTATATAATTTTATACATTCCATTCAATCCAAGTACTGTAAGTTTACCTCCCCCCAATTATAGTGCATTCCTGCAATCCCTTCATAATCAGAGTGACAACTTTCCTGTCTTCATTGCTAATACCATTGTCATATTGAATTTTAATACCTAAACCAAAAATGTAAGGTGATTGTTGAACTGTACATGAACTGAGAATACCAAGCAATTAAGGGCTTATTACTTATATAAGTTATATCCAATGGGCATTCACTAGTGAAGCCCGTTTGCAGTGGGGTTCACGTGAATGCCATGGCTTCTTTTACAACTTCCTATACGGGAACATCGACCTCAGGGTGGCCCGAGCATAAAGCCATCCAAGTCCTTGCTTTAGGCCTCTAAAAAAAATAATTTTTCTTTAAAAAAAAAACTCACTTTATATTTTTTTATATTATATTTTTGATATGTTTAATACATCAACAAACATATGTTAATCCATTTGGTATAAAAACTTATCATTATTTGCAAGGTTCAGGGATCAACTCCTCATTGTGTACAAAAGAATTAATAATTTAATTTTTTAAAAAGGCCTCATCACAGAATTTGCTTTAGGCCTCAATAGGTATTGGACCGAACTTGATCGACCTCTTTAATATGGTAAGAGATATATATCAACATAATTTATTCAGTGTGTAACTATTAATATCACTAAAATTAACATTCTGGATTCTTACATTTCTATTATAACTTAGAATACATAATGAGTTCGTATTTAACAAATTAAATTTTAACAAGTAATTGTTGGATAAGTATGGTTGGAGGAATTTGGATTCTCTCCTCTGATTTATTTACATGATCATGTCCTGTCAAAGATAAAGACATAAAACCAAAATTAATAGACCTTATATGAAAAATAGTAAGTTCTACTATAATTATTTTTGAAGCTCCTATGACAAAGTCATGGGAGAAGTTCATACCAAAGGATTCAAATTCGATTGCAGGGGGGATTTAGATTCTGTGTGATTTTTTCACATGACTATGTCATGTATGTCATGACTGGAAAAGATACAAAAATAATTATAGTTTCTCTATCTTGTCACATCTGGTTGAAGCTTCCGTCCATACTCGTTGTGGTTTGGGTTCGATTCTCATATCTCCCCTGTTGATAAGTAATATGTAAATTCCACTATAAATTCTCATAGAGGTTAGTGATCTTCCCTAATCTTGCACGGGGGCGTGCCTTCCTCTATTCTAAACTTTTAAACACAAAAAAGAAAAGAAAAAGACACAAAAGTAAAATTAATGGACTCTCTACTGATGATGAGTCCTATTATAATTGATTTTATATCTTTTGCTCTCTTAACACGACATAGTCATGTAAAAAGTTGGGATTTGGATTGTCTCCAACAAGTCTCTCTTGAGTCTTCTGTAGCGAATTTTCAACCATTGGATGCATGCATTGATTGATTTAAACCGTTAGATGCATGTGAAGATTCCAATATACATGGCTACTGCATGCGGCAGTTGTACAAAATTTTTGGTTGCAGCACCGGAGAAAATTCAAATCCAAAAAATTGATATGAGAAGATCCAAATTGTATTACAGGTAAGGGTGTCAAAATTAGTCGAGTCCGATGGACTAACTTGATTAGTCCAATAAAAAGTGTGGGCTGGATAAACAAAATTTAAGCCCGAAACATTTTTAACTTGACCTAGCCCGACCCGAAGATTTGTTGGACTGACATGGGCTGGTCTGTGGTGGACTGGGCCAACCTATTGGCCCGAACAATATTTAAAAAATATAATAAAAATAAAATTTATTTATGTTGTATAAACAATGTTATTATTAGAATAATGGAATGTGCTAGAAAAGTAATTAAAAGAGGATTTGTCTTAACTGCTTGAAAAAATGATTTATATTGAAGGTGGATGGTACTCACCATGCATTATTAAATTTGAAGAATGAGGAATGAGGAATATTTAATTTATTTTAGTCTTCAACATAGTTTTTTTTTTTAAACATAGTCTTCAGCATAGTGAAATAAAACATTTTGTTTATATTGTTAAGAAACGAAAAATCAAACAATTTATTTTACTGATTCATCATATTGTTTATATTATTAAGAAATGAATTTTTAAAAATAATATGGGGCCATGGATTAGTCCATTTAGCTCGTAGAGGGTTGGGTTGAGACAGAAAATTATTGGCCTGCAATTAATTTGATCCGATCCAATCCAACCAGTAAATATGTTAGTTCGCCATGGCTAACCCGAATGGGTTGGACTAGCCCAAATTGACAACCCTATTTGTAGGGGACATATATTTCATGCATATTTGTTAACTTGGAGCCAAAAAGAAAAACTAACTACTAAAATGGATATCCTTGTGATAGTCAAACAAAACTTGTTGAATGTCTAGTTGGGGTTACAGCCATTCATTTCTCAGTCTGTCAAGCATCTATTTATGCAAGGAAGTAAGGCAGTTTGTTACTAGCAAGGCTGCAATCGCTTAGAAACTGCAATCGCTTAGAAATTTAAAGAATCCGGCCTAAAGGTACGTTTGAATAAATAACTTCATTAAGCGCTTATGCAATAAGCTTTGTTCAAATAAGCTTAAAATAGTTTATTTTCATAAGCTTCTCTGATAAGCTTATTGAAATAAGCTAAAATGAACTTATAGAAATGTCATAAACTATTTTTATAAGTTATATATATATATATATATATATATATATATATATATATATATATATATAAGATTATTTTCATAAGCTATTCTTATAAGCTATTTCACGCGCGACGAAGTATTTAATTCTTCATAAGCTTAATGCATCTGCACGCACATATTGAAACTATGAAGGGTTGCTAATAATGGTTAGTAGGTTTAGTAGTTAGTACACACATCTTGACGAAGTATTTAATTCTGCAAAAGCTTATGCATCTATACGCACCTCTGTTTTGTAGGCAATTTCAGTTTTGCAACTTTTGGTTTTGACATATTGTTGCTATTGGGTGATGCTCCTTTTACCTTATTTCTCGAAGAAAACCTGCAAAGATTTTTTGGTGGTAGCTTTATGGCTTTGGTTTTTAGTGATTGCTTCAGTTTGGAAGACTTTGGTTTTGCGCAGTCTGAGAAAAGTTTGGAACATACTATGTCTTCTTTCTAAACTTGGCTAATGTATGTTCCCTGCTTACTTATGAGGTCAGTTGATTGGAGATTTTGGGGCTGCAAATGTGGGCTGTAATGCCAAGAGCCCAAGAGTGAGGGGCTTTTGTGTTTGGGGGGACTTTTAGCTACTAGTTATTGCAAAATCTGGTTAGTGGCGTTTTTTCTTGGATAGATTTTGGTTATATAGATTTCAGGTTGAGGCTTTTGTAAGGCTAATACGGTTCTCTATTAGGTTTAGAAACAGTATTTTATTTACATTTGTTTGCTTTGTACCTATTTGTTGGAAATTCACAGGAGATAAACAAATTATAACCCGTTGACGAAAAACAAAATTCCCTTCTACAAGATCTCAACGAATGAGCATGACCATTGTTATAGAGGTTTACCTTTGTAGCGAAGCTTTACCACGAACATTGTGAACACGTCAGCAACACTAGTTAATCACGAACACCGCTACAGAGAAGGTAACAACTTGATCAACACAACTACAGCGCAGCAAATTCGATGAACACTGTTGCTACAACCACAAAAGGAGAGGCTCTTCTATCACTAGTATTGCAAAGTAGCAATACCTCTACTTAGTCCATACAAGCAAACCACCGTCGAAGATAGCGTAGTGTAACTATCAAGAAAGGGGAGAGGGAGCGACACACACAAGGGGAGCGGCTACTAGGATTAGCAACTCTTTAATGACTTGTGTTGGTTCAGTTGTGTGCTTAAGTGACGTGCATAGCTTTATATAAGCTATCACTCACTAACCCTTTACCAAATGGGCTCCTGTACACTACAAGCTCATTATTTAATTATTAATTAAATCACATTTAATTAATTAATTCAATTATTTCTCCGATTATTTGCTCTAGGCGTGTGATCCTATAGGTTCCATTAAAATGACAATAATATTAAATCTCATTTAATATTACAAACAATGAACGACATCTAACAATACATCACTACTACCCAATTAATGAGAATATCGGTGATACGATGCAACCTTAACTGCGACCATATTTACATTGTAGCCAATGTCCCTTCATCACAATGTCTTAATTGAACACAAGATATAAATGTGTTATTTTTGTTAAGTCCAATCATATGTTTCGCGATCAAGGAGTAGACATGTAATCATTTGGGCCCAATATCTCATATTGTCTTAACTTAGCATGGTCATCCATTTTCACGTCTCACACTATCGAGTGATCATAGACATTACTCATGTTATGTAGGAGGGACGAATCCTATCTACATCACTCACATCCACTGCATGATTTATTGCAGGCCTAATTACCACATTTATGATTATCCTGTTACAAATAACGTTTGATAGCATTAAAATCTACAACTCCTCATGTAGAAATCGTAGTGACTTCAAGTCGAAGGACCATTTCACTATGGTCACCATGAGAAATGCTTATGACACTTACGTAACTATTATGCAGCATTCTCTTAGCGGGTCAATCCAATATAAATATTACAACAATATATATACCTATGTGAAGACTTGATATGCCATATCTATGACCCGTGCGATGTGGTTATCATGTCACTCACATAATAGTCTCGATGTATTATTATTGTCCTAATTAATAATAATACTTGACTACGGATACTTTATGAATAACGTTCTATATTTTAATGGGGTCTCGCGATCAAGTCACACTTGATGTTCCATTAAAAGAACTGTTCATTCTAAGGACTTTATTATGCTATATATATGATCATAACAATAACATAATAAATGAATGCCTCATATATAAATATATAAATCCAATATATTTAAATCCAAGTCATGATACAAAATATAAATCTAATAAATAGATTGGCCACTAGGGCTTACACCAACAATCTCCCACTAGGACTAGTGTTAATCAGGCATAAACCTAATACCCATCGACCTAGTGTGAGCGTCATGCTTCTACTGAGCATGAAGCTTCGTAAGTGGGTTTGCAATATTGTCAGTGTATCTACTCTGCATATCTTCACATCTCCTCTATCGATAATCTCTCGAATGAGATGGAAGCGCCTAAGTATGTGTTTGGATCGCTGGTGAGTTCTAGATTCCTTGGCTTGCACAATTGCTCCATTATTATCACAATAAAGATCAAGTGGGTCCACAACACTAGAAACTATACCAAGCTCAGTAATGAATTTATTGATCCATACGACCTCCTTTGCTGCATTGGATGCAACAATATATTCGGCCTCTGTAGTAGAATCAACAACTGTGTCTTGCCTTGATCTCTTCCAGTTTACAGCTCCACCATTAAGGCAAAACACGAATCCTGATTGTGATCTTGAGTCATCCTTATCGGTTTGGAAGCTAGCATCAGTGTAACCCTTTACAATGAGCTCTTCCTCACCACCATAAACGAAGAAAGTATCCTTAGTTCTTCTATAGTACTTTAGAATATTCTTGACTGTCGTCTAGTGACCTTCACTGGGATCAGATTGGTACCTGCTCGTCATGCTTAAAGCATACAAAACATCTGGTCCAGTACATATCATGACATACATAATTGATCCAATTGTCGAAGCATATGAAATCTTATTCATGTTTTCCCTCTCATCAGATGTAGCAGGGGATTGTCCCTTGGACAGATATATACCGTGTGACATAGGCAAGAGGCCTAGGAATGGCAACAGGGTGGGCATGGGTAGTACCCCCCGCCCCTGTTGGATGAATCTGTGCCTGTCCCCGCCCGTTACCCACGTGGGTACCGCTAGACGGGTATTTAGCGGGTATCGTGAGTATCCGTGGATATAACGGGTACCCATGGATATCTATCAACTTATTTTTTTTGTTAAATTAGAGCAACAAGTCAAAAATCCGTATATCATAATTAAAATAGCGACCAATACATTCTTCAATACATATACCATTAAAAAATGTATCATAATTATGTCAATACAACCAAATTAAAACAACTAGATTATGACACAACTGTTGTTGTAAGCCCTAGTGGCCAATCTATTTTGAATAGATAATCATTTGTATCATGACTTTGATCATATATTTGATATATGTATAAGGCATTTATTTATTATGTTGTATTTGATGATCATATTTATAGCATAATAAAGTCCTTAGAATAGGTAGTTCATTTAATGCAACGTCAAGTATGACTTGATCGTGAGATGCCATTAAATTATAAAACATTATTCTTACATATCCATAGTCAAGTATTATTATTAATAAGGACAATAATAATACATTGAGACTATTATGTGAGTGTACTGATAATCACATCTCACGGGTCATAGATATAAGATATCAAATCTTCACATAGGTATAAATATTAGTGGAATATTTATACTGGAGTGACCCGCTATAAGAATGCTGAATAATAATTATGTAAGTGTCATAGGCGATTCTCAAGGTAACCATAGTGAAGTAGTCCTTCGACTTGAAGTCACTATGATTCCGAACATATGTAGTTGTAGGCTTTGATACTACTACCCGTTGTCTGTAACAGGACAACTATAAAGATAGTTATTGGGCCTACAATGAAACATGTTGAGGAATGAGAGTGATGTAGATAGGATTCGTCCCTACTACATAACAGGAGTAATGTCTATAGGCCTCTTGATGGTATGCTACGTAGAAATGCATGGCCATGCTAAGGTCGGACAATATGAGATATTGGGCCTACATGATCGTACGTCAATTACTAGATCAAGAAATAAATAATTGGACTTAACAAGGATGACACATTTATGCCTTGTGTCCAATGAAGACATTGAGACGAAAGAACGTTGACTTCACATTATATATGGTTACAATATGGTTTTAATTGTATCACCAATATTCTAATTAATTGGGTAGCAATGATATATTGCTAGATGCCGCTCATTGTTTATAATATTAATTAATTATTAATATGATTATATAATAATTAATATTATTGCCAGTTAATTGAGAACCTATAAGGTCACACACATAGAGCAAATGTTCAGAGAATTAATTGAAATGATTAATTAAATATGATTTAATTAATAATTAAATGGGATTAGTTTAATTGATTAATTAAATATTATTTAATTAATAATTAAACATTGGGCTTGTAGCATACAGTAGCCCAACAGGGTTAGGTTAAGTGGGTGACAACTATTAGTAAGCTGAGCACATCACTTAAGCGAAACATAACACATGACACTCATAACGGCCGCTATACACTGTAGACAGTACTGTCTCTTTTCTCTCTGTGTGTCGCGCCTCTGCCAATCCTGATAGCTAGCACTACACTATCTCTGACGTTGGTTTTCTCGTGTGGACTTAGTAGAGGTATTGCTACTTTGCAATACTGGTGATAGAGAAGCATTTCCTTATGGTGGTTGTGGCTGGACAGTTATCGTAATCTCGCGATCTGAGATTCGTTAACCGTTGGATCGAGATGAAATTTGGATAGCTGGTTCGTGACATGTGGTTATACTTCTTCACCATTCAGTTTTTCGATATGAGGTCTGGAGCAAACGTTATGAGCATCGTACAGTAGCACATTTTTGGCTAACCTGTGTCGTTAGCGCGCTCACAGTGTTCGTGGTAAAGCTATACTTCAAGAGGTAAACACAATATCCTTGTGATTCTTGTTCATTGCGTGGTCCTTTTGTCAAGGGGTTTTTCCGCTCAAGAGGTTTTTCAAAATTGTTTTTGAAAATTATCCCTCTTGAAACCCCAACAGTGGTATTAGAGTGCTGGTCATAGTTTGCCATGTATCCAAGGATTGTTTGCCATTGTATGATAACATGTTTATTGCTTTTAAATGTGTTTTGTATGTTTAAAAGCATGTTTGTATGATTTGTATGTGATATAAATCTCTTTGAACATGTTTTGTGTGCTTGGTTGTGCTCCTGACATAAAAAAGGATTCGCTTCTGGAATCCTGGTCGGGCGTAGAGCACGGCCATGCTCCCTGTAGCACGGCCGTGCACATTTGAATCTGCGTTAGTGAACGTAAAGCACGGCCATGCATCGTTTGGCACGACCGTTCCACTTTCAAACAGCGTCAACGAAATTTGAGCAAGGCCGTGCACATGTTGAATAGCGTCAGCAAGTTTTCAGCACGGCCGTGCGCCGTTTGGCATGGCCGTGCTGATGGACAGAATGTGATTTTGTCCCCTTTTTGCATATTTATAAATTGGTTATTAAATGTGCAGTATATGGTTATGGCCCTAGTTTTGGTGTTTAATTTTATTTGATAAATACGGCCTGCGTGTCGTGATTTATTGTATTTATTTTATAAATACGGCCTGTATGTCATGACATTTACTTTATTTATTTTATTTTTAATTTTGTAAATTGCGCGGGATGACATGGAGGCAACACCAAATCATGACGCCAGTAGTAGGAACTTTAGAAGTTTGCTTGAGGATCAAAGATTGTAATAATTAGTTTTAATTATTCCACATTAGGAGGCCATAATCACAATACCTTTTATATGTCTTGTATATTTATGTATGTGATGCATGAAATGTATGAGACGTATGATTTAAATTTTGATTTAAATTGTATGATAGCATGAATGTCATTGTATGCTTAATATGTTTTGAATGTATGTAAGTTAGTATGTCATGTATGACATGAGAGACATTTATATTATAAACAAACCGGTGAGATCATTTAATAATTAAATTCTCTCAATAAATTAAGTTATTAAATGCCTCCTGATGCGTGACACTCGTCAAGGCTAGAATCATTTAAGTGTAGGTCATTCCACATCTGAGCACTTGAATATATTCCGGTGAGACGCGAAAGGTGAAACAACCTACTGCCAACCATTGGATTGAACTTAACTAAGCGTATTCAATATGATTGAAATGGCATAGAGGCATGGGGTTGGGCATCAATGATGGATTAGAATAAGGAGTTATTCACCCAACTAGTCCAAGAATTACATTTGATGTAATTGGAAAGGAGTTTCCTACCTAAATAGCTGAGTTCTGGGCGATCAACCACAGCTGACTCAGAAAGAGGTGAAATATGGATCTTGGTCCCACTAGAAAATCTTTCAACAGGATTTCCTGAGTCAATGATGAGGGTCATTGATTTGACTAAAATAGTGGGAGTGTATTTAATAAAAGATCTATTCAATATGTTTTAGTCATGATACTTATATTCTGAATGTTTCTGTATTAAATAACCATGCCTACAAACACAACTTTTATTTTATTGTTGCGATACATGCTTGAGAAGGATGAGTTATCTAGAATTAATTTTCTGGATTGGTACATATTTTGAGGATTGTCCTCAAGTACGAGAAAATGAATTGTATATTCTGAAGCAATTAATTCTCAAGCAATTTGTTGCTACTGCCATAAGGGTTGAAAAGGATGCTTAATAGAAGCATCAAATCGATGCCATTGGTATACGTCGTCTCATGCTTACAATCATAGAGACGTGTGATATGATCATACACCTCATGTTACTCTAACAAGAGCTAGCAAGGCATTAGAGATACCAGAAAGAGTATAAATACAAGAAAGGAAGTATGATTTCCTATTCCGATATATTTGTTATAAAAGTCAACATATCTGCTCCAACATTATGGGTATTGGATACCTCATATGGATAACACATTAATGTGAAGGATCAAATGGAGTAGGACATTGACTAAAGGCAAAGGTCTACCCTATGAGTGGAAATGCAGCAAAAGTTGCTACATTGACAATAGGAGGTTGAATTTACCATTAGGTAAATGACCATTCTATGAGTGGAAATGTAGCAAAAGTTGCTACATTAACTATAAGAGTTTGAATTTGCCTTATGGGCATTAATGGAAGTAAATAATTGTTATTTTATTCCAGTTGATAATAGAAACATCATTTCTATATCTTGTATAGACAAGAAAGGTTTTTAAGTTGCAACAAATTGACAATTGTTGTTCCATTTATTCAACTGATGTCTTCTACACTAATATTCATATGAGATATGGACTTTGTGTCCTTGATCTCAATATGCCCATCTATAACATAAATGCGAATAGGGTCAAACCAAGTGATTTGGACCCTCTATATCTTTAGTAATATCTTTTAGACCATATAAATAAGAAACACATTTTCAAGCTCCACTAATATGGATGATAAGATCGTGGTGGTAAGTACTTAAGCCAATTGTTTGATGACTATCTGAAGGAGTGTGAGATTATATCTCAACTCACTCCTTCTGGAACACCATAATGGAATGGTGTGTCCGAGCGGAGAAATTGCACCTTGTTGGACATGGTATGACCTGTGATGAGTCAATCAAACTTCTCTGACTCTTTCAGGGGATATGCTTTACATACAACAGCTTTCACACCTAACCGTGTTCCATCTAAAATAGCTGAAAAACACCATATGAGATATGGACTGGTATGCGACCAAGTATGTCTTTCATTAATATTTGGGGTGGCCAGTTTATTGAAGCGTTTAGTCTCAGATAAACTTTGACCAAAGTCAGACAAATATATCTTTGTGGGGTGTCCTAAGGAAAGAAACAGATACTGTTTCTACAACACCTCCGAGGACAAAATGTTTGTCGCTTGGGAGACAATGGGAGGAATGTATAACTTGGATAAATCCAAGCACGACATAGTATTCACCCGCTTGCAATGGAACAAGAACCGGTTCCACAAGATGTTGTGGTCCAACCACCAGTTCAAGTAACACAAGACTCGCGTAAGTCAAACAGGACTCGTAATGAACATGAGAGATATGGAATACTCCTAACTCAAGAAGGTGATGAACCACTCATGGATCATGATGAGCCTGTGACTTACCAGGAGGCCATCATTGGCCTAGATTCTGAGAAGTGGCTAGGAGCCATGGGATCCGAAGTAGAATCCATGTACACCAACCGGGTATGGACCTTGGTTAAGTCAACTGAAAGGGGTAAAACCCATAAGGTGCAAGTAGGTCTTCAACAAGAAGACTAACATGGATGGGAAGGTGAATACCTTTAAGGCGCGACTGATTGCGAAAGGTTTCTAGAAAATTCATAGTATGACTATGATGAGACCTTTTGTCCAGTTGCATTGATTCGGATCCCACTTGCTATTGCTTCATAGTATGACTATGAGATCTGGCAAATGAATGTCAAAATAGCATTCCTTGACAGGAATCTTCTCGAGGATGTGTACATGACACAACCTAAGAGTTTTGTCTATTCAGAGAATGCTGGAAAGGTTTCCAAGTTGCAAACATCCATTTTTGGATTAAAGAAAACTTCCAGAAGTTGGAATCTTCGTTTTGATGTAAACTGTAAGACAGTTTGAATTTATCAAGAACGAGATGAATCTTGTGTGTATAAGAAGGTTAGCGGGAGCATAATTATTTTTCTTATATTGTATGTGGATAACATACTACTCATAGGAAACGACATTCCTACACTACCAAATGTAAAGACATGGTTAAGGAATTATTTTTCGATGAAGCACTTAGGCGAAACGTCCTATGTATTAGGAATCAGAATCTATGGAGATAGATCGCTAAAATTGTCATACCTTAGTCAAAGGTACATAAATTGACAAAGTGCTTGGGCGCTTTAAATATGCATGATTCCAAAAGGGGTATCTTGCCTATGTCACGTGGCGTATACTTGTCCAAGCGACAATCCTTGTTACATCAGATGTAGAGGGAACACATGAATAAGATTCCATATGCTTCGACAATTGAATCTGTTATGCATGCCATGATATGTGCTCGAACAGATATCTCGTATGCCTTGAGCATGATGAGAATGTACCAATCCAATCCTAGTGAAGATCACTGGACCGAAGTCAAGAATATCCTTATGTACTTGAGAAGAACTAAGGATTCATTCTTGATCTGAAATGGTGAGGAAGAGCTCATTGTATTGGGTTACACTGATGCTAGTTTCCAAATCGATAAGGATAACTTTAGATCGCAGTCTGGTTTATTGTTTTGCCTTAATGGTGGCACTATGAGCTTGAAAAGGTTCCAAGCGTGAGACAATTGCTGATTTTATAATAGAGGCCGAGTATATAGTTGCCTTAAATATAGATTTAGAGGTCGTTTGGATCAGAAAGTTCATTTATGAACTAATTGTAGTTCCTAACTTTGTGAACTCCATTGAACTCGTTGCGATGATGATGGAGTAATCGCCTAAGCTAAGGAAACTTGATCTTCCCAGTGATCCGAACATATACTTAGGTGCTTCCGTCTCATTCGATGGATGATTGATAGAGGAGATGTGAAGATGTGCGGAAAGCTACAGATGTAGTTACCTTAAATACAGATTTAGAGGCTGTTTGGATCAGAAAGTTCATTTATGAACTAATCGTAGTTCCTAACTTTTCGAACTCCATTGATCTCGTTGCGATGATGATGGAGTAATCGCCTAAACTAAGGAAACTTGATCTCACCAGTGATCCGAACATATACTTAGGTGCTTCCATCTCATTCGATAGATGATTGGTAGAGGAGATGTGAAGATGTGCAGAATGACAACACTGAACAATCCACTATTGGAGTCTCTTGCTCAGTGGTAGCATGACACTCACACTAGACCGATGGGTGTTATATTAATGCCCGATTGACTCTAGTGCTAGAGGGAGATTATTGGTGTAAGTCCTAGTGGCTAATCTATTTTGAATAGATAATCATTTGTATCATGACTTTGATCATATATTTGATATATGTATAATGCATTTATTTATTATGTTATATTTGATGATCATATTCATAGCATAATAAAGTCCTTAGAATAGGTAGTTCATTTAACAGAACGTCAAGTATGACTTGACCGTGAGATGCCATTAAATTATAGAACACTATTCTTAAATATCCATCGTCAAGTATTATTATTAATAAGGATAACAATAATACACTAAGATTATTATGTGAGTGTATTGATGATCACATCTCACGGGTCATAGATATAAGATATCAAGTCTTTGTAACACCCCGTTTTCTTGATTAGTTTATGGGACAATAATTAAGCATGCTTAAGGACTTAATTAGGTTCCTTATGTATTGAGGAAACTATGGTTCAAATTTGGGACAATTTGGCCTTGGAACGGGTCCAGGAAGGGGAAAAACGTGAAAGAACAGGCCAAATCAGCATCCAACGTTTAGACGTGGAGAAACCCCACGACCAAACGTTGACCGTTGACCGTTGACGTCAGAGCGTGGGTAGTTGCAAGTCAGAGCGTGGAAGGGGCTACGCGTGGGGGTGAACGTGTCAACGCGCACGCGATGCGTGGTAGAGACGTGGCAATCAGCGTCCCACACTGAAGCGTGGAGTTTTCCCACGTCAGAGAGTGCCCACGCTCGAACGTGGGCAGGTTGACAGCATCACTTAAGCCTTTTCTCTTCTTTTCACTTAGCATGAAAACCATTTGAGTTTTTCTGGGTTTCAGAGTTTAGTGAGAAGGCAGAGGTTCTTAGAGAGAGAAAGTGAAGCTAGAGTGAGATTGAGGCATCAAATCGTGATTCCGACTACACCAATGTGATCAGGGCTTCGAGTACTACGAGTTCCATGGATTGGTTTCTCGATTTCTCGAAGGTAAGCTCGAATCTCTAACACGTCGACCTTCATGTTCTTCGTGTTCTTCGAGCTTCTCCCTTGAATCTTCTTGGTTTTGGTGTTGCTCTAGGGTTAACAATATTGTTTATATGTTGTTTCCGTGATTAGGGCAAATTTTGAGGGATTGCACGAGGACTGGTTCTTGGAGCTTGAAGCTGCGAGGAAACAGCCCCAATCTTGATGAGTTTCTCCTACAATTTCGTGGCTTTTTTCCTTTGGCCAATTGATTTGGGCCCTAGGGTCGTTTGTTATCGTTTTCGTTATCGTTTCTGAATTTCTGGCTGTTTGTGGACCCCGTGCGTGTGCTCGGGGCATTGTTGGCCCAATGTGCATGTCGGGGGTATCTTTGACAGTGTTGAGGAACTGTGCGTGGAGTTCGTGGAAAGGCATGCGAGGTTGCCGGTTGTAGAGTTGCAGCTGAGAGTTGCACAGGATACACGTAAGATGTTAAGAGTAGAGTAGAATACATTAATATGCGTAGGGGATCCTAAACCCTACTAGGGGTTGAGTAACCGACAACACCTAAGTCCATATTGGCCAGTACCGAAAAAAGGGTACCAATGTAGACTTAGGCATTGTAAGTTTATCACCATAGGTTGATACTATGTTGATCGAGGTCGTATGCTTACATTGCTTATATGCCTGCTATGCTGTATTTGTGAATACATGTTTTACCGTACTTGTGATAATATGCTTTATCGTCCTATGTGGTGATGTTACAATAATATGTTGTATAATCTCATTTGATGATATGTTGGGTGATAACATGACACTGCATATGTGATTTCTGGTATGCCTAGAGCTAAGTGATGATTATTGTGAATTGGGTGATGTTTGAGATAAGATCATTTAGTGGAAATAAGCTACTGCACTCAACCTGGTGAAATGATTGTGGATTATGGATAGTCGTGAGCACTCTGCTTGGTAAGAAGTATTGGTGTTCAGTGTGTCAGGTGACGGGATTGAGTTGCTAAGCTATTGATCGGAATGAGTCATGAGGATTCATGCTAGATTGCATCGTGTGGTGATGTCAGAGCCGCGTAGATCTGGGATTACGCAAGGTCAAACCGGAACTATAGATAGATGCTTGGTAGGTCTACTGTGAGCTTTTGAGATCTCCGATGCGCCTTTCGACACCGCGATAGTTATTCCTGTCGGGAATGGGGAATAGTGTCACCCTGCTTGGTAGGGGTGAGCATCTTGCTTGGTAGGGGATGCAATGTACTCGTGAGTGTAGCGGAACCTGCTGCTCGGATGATGTTTGTCTTTCATCCTGCTTGGTAGGGGATGAGTATCCTGCTTGGTAGGGGATACGTTGTGACATAGGAATGTGGCCGTGTCTTCATGTCAGGTCTAGGTGCATGAGAGTGTGAGATGAGTAGTTAAGATCAATAAACCCGAGGATGGTTGTTGGTGATGATTATGTTTGTGGTTGTGCTATTAATGTATCTGCTTTACCTTTATCCCTATTTATGGTGAGATGTAGTTCTTATCCCCTGTTTTCTCTATATTGTATGTTCTTAAAATGGTAAGAAGAACCGATAGCAGAGCTAGACGATGAAGAGCTGGAAGGAACTCCGTAAGAGCCTGACGCTGGTGGCAGGGCCGTGGACCCCAATCTTGGAAGATTCTGAGTGGCAGCGTAACAGATACAGGTAAGGAGTGTCCGTTCTCCAGACTGAAGCAAAAAGTGTGTTAGTGTACTTAGTGTTTATGGCCAGTGAGTCTGTCTTTTAATGTATTTTGGGCGAGGAGAGGAAGTCGTCTTTATATATTTTATACCATGCTTTCCTCTTTATGGTCTATACTACTCTGATAATTGTGTGTTACATGTACAGTATATATGTACAGGAGGTATGTATGTATGTTTAAAGTTTTAAATATCCTCGTATGTGTAATAAGCACGCTAACGTTTAAAACGTAATCAAGATTAGTTAACTAGGTTCTTTAATGAGGCAACGGGACGTCTCATTCGGTGGTATCAGAGCAGTTTGATTCTAATAAGGACTGTGGAGTCTGGAATCATAACTGTGAGTCTTGGAAGTTGTTACTGGTCGTGTCTAGTTGGATCCACAGCGGGTGCCGACTATGTTTAGAGGTAGGGTAGAGTGTCCGATACGCAAGTTATCGTGTATTATATGTTATGTATGAGCTGCAGAGGATGATAGCACCGTTGAACATAGGGAGAACACCTAAACTAGGGAATGGACATGTAGAGACTTCACACACGGGTGGTGGGGAGGAATCCATTGAGACCTTAAGGGCAGTCAGGGAGTTGGCAACTGCTATGTTGCAGCAGACGCACCAAAACGCTGAACTTATGCAGATGACCATGCAACAGCAACAGAGACAGAATCAAGGGCATGATGTGGATGCCGAGGATGCCGGACTGACAACTTTTCTGAAAGGCAAGCCGCCGCAGTTTAATGACGACTTTGATCTGGAAGGTGCAGAGCTTTGGATACAAGAGCAGGAGAAGATATTTGCTGCTATGCATTGTCGCAAGGACCGTAAAGTGATATATGCATCGTTCGTGCTAACAGGAAGTTCCGAACTATGGTGGAAGGGAAAGCGAAGGATGTTGGAAGGAGAGGGCAGAATAATCAACTGGCAGTTATTTTGAGAGTACTTCCTGGAAAAGTACATTCCTCGACTGATGAGGAGAGAGAAAGAAAAGGAATTTATGAGCTTGAAAGAAGGAACCATGTCCGTAGGAGAGTACGCGGCAAGGTGTAAAGCATTACTCAAGTTCTCCGAATTCAACCAGAGATATCCGGAAGAGGAATGGGTATGTCGTCGATTTGAGGACGGGCTAAAGTATGAGCTGCAGAGGATGATAGCACCGTTGAACATCTCCAGGTTTCTAGAGATGTTGGAAAGATGCACTGTGATCGAGAACATAGATAGAAAGAGGGAATCGCAGCAACAACTAAGGAGTGGGGGACCAATAAGAAGCAACACTTATTAGAAAGGCAAAGGTAGAGGGGGTAGGCCCCAACCTGGAGGAAAACCATATGAGCGCCCAGTCGCTGTAGAAGGAGCGGGAACTGGAGGATCTGGAGTGGTGTAGTCAAGACTGCAAGGATGTTTTAGATGCGGGGGTCCGCATCTGATCAGAGACTGCACAATGAGCGGGGACAGGCAGTGTTTTCACTGTGGCAAGCTAGGCCACTTTGCTAGAGACTGCTGATAGTGAGCTCCACAGCAGCAGCCTGTTGCTGGTAATCAAGGAGCAGGGGCAAGACCGCAAGCAGTAGAATCGCAAGCGACAAGACCACAAGCTACGGGAAGGGTGTTGACCGTGAGAGGAGCTGAGTCCTCTCGATCCCCTCATCTCATTCAAGGTATGTGCTTAGTGTCGGGTAAATTGTTGTCTGTGTTGTTTGACTCGGGAGCCACTCATTCATTCGTGTCTCTCGACTGCGTGAAACACTTGAAATTGCATGTGTCTTTGCTTCCATATAATCTGACTGTTTCTACCCCTACAAATGATTCTTTGACTACCATGTCTATTTGCTTAAAATATCCAATTGTTGTAGAAAATAGGTCTTTCCTTGTTGATCTAGTTTTTCTGCCTATGCAACAATTAGATGTTATCCTAAGTATGGATTGGCTTTCAGCCAACCATATACTGTTAGACTGTGCTAGAAAAACCTTAGTATTCCCCGAGCCACTTAGTTTGATGCCTGCCAATAGTAAGAATCTACAAGGAGGTAATGGATCTCAGAAATACTTGATGCTGTTTTCCGCGAAGTGGAAGAGGTTCCCGAAATAAGTTCTTTCACTGTGGTGAAAGAATTTCCAGAAAATGTTCCAGGATTTCCACCTGAGAGGGAAATCGAATTTGCCATAGACCTAGTGGCTGGGACAGGACCAATCTCCATAGCACCATACAGAATGTCGCCAGCGGAGTTAGCAGAGTTGAAGAAGCAGCTAGAAGATATGCTAGGAAAGGAATTCATCAGGCAAAGCGTTTCGCCGTGGGGAGCACCCATTCTGTTTGTTAAAAAGAAAGATGGGAGTTCAAGATTGGGTGTCGACTACTGCCAGCTGAACAAGGTAACTATAAAAAACAAGTATCCTCTGCCAAGGATAGATGACCTGATGGACCAATTGAAGGGAGCAGCCATATTTTCAAAGTTTGACTTGAGATCGGGCTACTATCATATCAGAGTCAAGAAGGAAGATATACCATTGACGGCGTTTAGGACTTGGTATATACATTACGAGTACCTAGTGATGCCTTTCAGCGTAACCAATGCTCCAACAATGTTTATAGACTACATGAACAGAATTTTCCAGCCGTTTCTGGACAAGTTTGTGGTGGTATTCATTGACGATATCCTCATCTACTCATCAAACCGAGAGGAACATGAAAAACATCTCCGGATTGTGCTCCAAGTGTTGAAGGACCGACAACTGTACGCAAAGTTATCCAAGTGTGAATTCTGGCTAGAAGAGGTACAGTTTTTGCGGCATGTGATCAGTAGAGAAGGTATAGCAGTGGATCCGGCAAAGGTTGAGGCAGTGTAGTCTAGTGGGAAAGTCCGAAGACAGTCAGTGAAGTGAGAAGTTTCCTTGGATTGGCTGGGTATTATAGAAGATTTATAGAAGGCTTCTCGAACATTATGCTAACTATGACGCAATTGACGAGGAAAGGCAAGGCATTCGAGTGGACAACAGAATGTGAAGGCAGTTTCCAGGAACTACAGAAGAGGTTGACTACGTCACCAGTGTTGGTATTGCCAGAACCTCTGGGGCAGTTCAAGGTGTACTGTGACGCATCATATTAGGGTCTAGGATGTGTGCTCATGCAAGAGGGGAGAGTCGTAGCTTACGCTTGAAGGCAGTTGAGGATTCATGAAAGGAACTATTCGACTCACGAATTGGAGTTAGCAGCGATAGTATTCGCTCTGAAGATATGGAGGCAATATCTCTACGTGGCCAAGTTTAGTGTTTACAGTGACCATAAGAGCCTGCGATATCTGTTCGACCAAAAAGAGCTGAACATGAGACAGAGGAGGTGGATGGAATTCATCAAGGACTACGAGTTCAAGTTGCATTACCATCCAGGGAAGGCTAATGTGGTAGCAGATGCCCTGAGTAGGAAGTCGTTGCATGTATCTGCCATGATGATCTAAGAACTAGAGTTGGTTGAGCAATTCCGAGATTTGAATCTGGGGGGAGAATGTTTCGAAGGTAAGATGTGCCTGGGAAGACTCACTATCTCCAGTGATTTTCTCGAGACAGTTAAGGGGAAGCAAGAGGCGGATCAGTATCTTCAGAAAATGAAGGACCTGATTCTCAATTAGCGAACCTCAGAGTTTAAGGTGGATGCAGATGGAATCATCAGGTTCAGAGGCAGAATCTGTATACCAGACGATGAGGAAATCTGGCGGATGATCTTGGAGGAAGCGCACAAAAGTAAGTTAAGTTTCCATCCAGGTGCCACAAAGATGTACCAAGATTTGAAGATGTTCTGGTGGCCTGGGATTAAGAAAAGAGTTGCAGAATATGTGTTGTCATGTTTGACATGTCAGAAGGCAAAGAGTGAACATCAGAAGCCTGGGGGATTACTGCAGTCACTGGATATCCCTGAGTGGAAGTGAGATGGGATTGCAATGGATTTTGTGACCGCGTTACCAAGGACCCAGAAGAGGCATGACGCGATATGGGTAATCATCGATAGGCTAACGAAATGTGCCCATTTCCTACCTATTGGTGAAAGTTATACGTTGGAGAAGCTGACACAGATATACATCAGAGAAATAGTGAGGTTACACGGAGTCCCTACAAGCATCATATCCGATAGACACCCAAGGTTCACATCAAGATTCTGGAAGCAGCTGCACAGTGCATTGGGAACTAAACTGAGGTTAAGCTCAGCTTACCATCCTCAGACAGATAGACAGTCAGAGATGACGATCCAATCATTGGAGGATTTTTTGAGAGCCTGTGTACTCGAACACATGGGAAGTTGGGATGATGGCTTACCTCTGATAGGGTTCACGTACAACAACAGTTTCCACATAAGTATCGACATGGCACCATTCGAAGCTCTGTATGGACGGAAATGTCGAATACTGTAACATCCTTACAAAAAAATAGAGAATATAATATGAGGATTATTATAGAGTTTTGAGAGGTTTAGAATATATGTTTTAAGCCCTTGAATTAAATAAAAGTATAAGAGAATTAAACCTTAGCAAATAAAATTAATAAAATGTTAGGGAGACTTAGAATGGTTGACTTTCAACCTTAAGAGTGGTGATTTAACCAAAAGAAGAAAAGAGAGAAGTTTTAAGTTGAAATCTATTATAGTAGCGTCGGCACGCCTGTGCTGAATAGAGCACAGTCTGAGTTGCGCCGTGCTACCTATTAGCACGGCCGTGTCGGAAAATGGACAAATTTGACGCTGTTCGGCACGCCCGTGCTAATGTTTAGCACGCCCGTCTCAGAAATTTGACGCTGATTGGCACGACCGTGCCAATTGAGAGCACGCCCGTGCTCTATGTTAGGATGCGTTAAAAATATGTTTAAAAATAAGGAACCGGTGCAACACTATAAGTATACCATCTTATAACACCCTAGGGTGGCTAGAAACCCTTTTTGCACCCAAAAACACCTTAGTAACGGCTGTGGAGCATCTTCATGCTTGAGAGATTGGGTTGCAACAAGCAATGACATTGGAAGGAGAACAACAAGAAGAGGAGGAGGAGGAAGAAGAAGAAGAAGAAGAAGAAGAAGAAGAAGAAGAAGGAGGAGGAGGAGGAGGAGGAGGAGGAGGAGGAGAAGGAGAAGGAGAAGGGAATTCAAGACTGAGGAAGGCAATATCTAGGATTCGCCATGAGGTACGCTTGGAGATTCTTGGAGGTTTTCAAGAGGTGAATAGAAATACTCTTTCTCACCCTTTCCATGGTGCAAATTATCTTGGGGTTTGGGTTATGCTTTCAAAATACGTTTTTTGGAAAATAATCCTGGTTTGTTCAAATCCTGATTTTACAAATTTGGGGGTTTTACTTCTAAGGTGCTTCTGCCGTCAATTAAATGTTTATTATTGAGATTGGTGCTATGATATATATGATACATACGTGATTTGGTTGAATTGACATGCTATATATGCACTATTTGATGATATTTGTGATATTGGCATGATTCAATAACTGTTAATATGTTGAATGTTGTTTGCTGCAATACCGTCTATGATAGGGGTATCGAAAGTAACACTATCAATGAATTGGGGTGTCGAAATATGAAATATCGCCATGATGGGGTATCGAAAGCAACATCACCACACGTTGGGATGTCGAAATGAGTAATACCACCAGTGTACAATGGTTGGTATCGAAATGAGTAATGTCACTAAAGAGAAAGTGACATCGAAATTCCTTTATGAGTAAGGTAGGCAATGAGATGTCATTGTTATGTGCTGTTTGGAAGTCATATGACATATGGGGATATTTGAGATTATTTGATATGTAAGACTTTGACATACATGAATTATGATGTGTTGATGATGACTGTTTATTGTCAATAATAATTTATATTATTATTATTATTATTATTATTATTATTATTATTATTATTATTATTATTATTATTATTATTATTATTATACACTATTTGAAACTAGCGGGTATCATGAACAGTTTTTCCGGTTATCACACCGACTGAGAACAATGCTTTTGTGAAAACCTTTTAAATTGTATTTATGTTCACTGAGATTTTATATCTCATTAGTAGTATTGTTTTCAAAGTATGATGACGACCCTGTTGAGTAGCCAGATGTTTTGAAGGCCATCTCTTTAGTTTTAGAGCTTGGTTAGTATTGTATGGCTTATGTGAGGAGGACCGTTATTATCTTTTAGTTATTTTCTTTTGCGAGATGTTATAGACGTCCTCTTTTAAGGCTTTGAAACTTCTTATTTTATTGCTGTTTTTGAATTGATATAAACAATTATTTTGGATTAATATTATACTAAGTATTTATTCAGTATATATTTTAGAAAACTTTTATTTACCTTGTTTTATTTAAATTAATTATTTTGGGTTACTAATGTAACACCTCGATTTTCTTATTCTTTTTAATTAATCAGTATTTATGTAATTGTATTTTATAGGAGGGTCTAGAAAATGAAATAAAATAAACTAAGACCACAGTCAAGCTCTACGATATCATAGGAGGCTATAGTTAAAGTTTGGGTCGAAAACTCAGACGAAGCCTGGTCTGCGTTTTTGATTGACAGTAGTATTTTACTACTATCGAGACCTAATTTGGACCCGTGAACGAGACAATTAGTCTTAGAATCATGTTTCCTATATTTTGAGAAAAATCTGTCCTGACGTACGAAAATGAAAATAATATAAAATATTCGGACGCAAACTTGATTCGAGAGACGTTTGGAACTGTAAAGGGGTTTATCGGGACCCGCTAACGGATAAAATTGATGTCATATCAAGTCACATCACATTGGGATGCGTTGCCAGTGTCATGATGACGTTAGAAAATATCTGAACGGGTTCACAAAGCAAAAAGACCAAAATGCCCCTGGTCGTTTTCTTAAAGGACAATTTTGTCCCTAAAATATCTTAAAAGCAACCTCACCCACTCACACTCTCTTGTCATTTTCGAGCTCTCTCTCTCTTCCTCTCACCTCCATCTTCTTCTTATTCTTCTTCCGTTCTTTCTTCATTTCTCCATTTTCCTCCATTTTTCTTCCTACTTCACCTCCATTTTTCTTCAACTTCCACAAGGATTTTCAAGCAAATTTGTGAAGCAAAGTTGATCCTCTCATCCTCTTCTATCACCTAAGATGTATATATTTCACTCTTGAGCTCTCAATCTTCATTTTCTCCATTAAAATTCATGAGTTGAAGTTTTAAGATCCAAACTTCAAAAATCTCTAGAAAATTGTAGAAAAATCATTTTAATGCCAAACCAATTTCTATGATCTAGTTTATTCCCCTAATATCATAACCCAAGATCACGAAATCAAATAATCTCTCTAGCCTATTTATCTTTGAAGGGCCGAACCTAGGTCCAAAATTGGGGGAAAATGGGTTTTGTTCAATTTGTGTGAAATGATTCTTGATTTCACCTATTTCATTCCTTAATCATGTAATCCAAGTGATTAGCAAACCAAATCAAACTCTCACCTATCTTTAGAGGTGATGGCCGAAACCCTATTTTGTTGGTTTAAGGGGTTTTGGTTCAAATCTTTGATAATTAATCATGGATTATGTCTTAGGTATGCTTAAGGATCATTGATCCAAGAGTTGGTAGAATTTCAACATCCCTAGCCTATTTAATCAAATAGGGGCAGTAGATAATCCTAAGGATTAGGGGATTTGTTATTTAACTGTATTAATTTCTGGTTGTGTTTTGTGGTATAGAATCGGACAGGACTCGAACGTTCGACCGCGCACCCGATTAACTGTTGTGGAGCCACATCCGTAGTCACCCGAGAACATCACTAAGGTGGGGGAAAGAACCATAATATCGTCGGGGAGGCAAGCTTTAAATAATATATATTGATATGCGTAGGGCGACCCAAACCCTACTAGAGGTCGTTTGACCGTTAGATTGATTTTACTGTATATCGAGGTTGTTTGTGCTGTGATTGGATATTTAATATATTATATTTGATATATATGGTATGCCTACAATATGTTTATGACTAATTAAATATTATTTATCTGTAAGTTGATTTTACTGTTGAATCTGTTGCTGGTTGTTATTTATATGCTGTTGTGACTGCTGATGTCTGAGTAGAGCTAGGCAGTGATTTCTGATAAGTTGGGAGATGAATGTGTGATGAGAAAGTCGAGGATATATATATATATATATATATATATATATATATATATATATATATATATATATCTAGAGATATAGTTGATCTGTTAATGTTGTGATATAAAGTCATCCTGAGATGAGTCAGTGAGATTCATGTTGCATAGTTGTTGTTCATCACTGTGTTGGCATCCGGACGATTCCGATCTTACCTGCGGGAAGATGATCGTACCGATTAGTTTGGCATAGGGGCGATTCCGATCTTACCTGCGGGGAGATGATCATACCCGTTCGTCGAATTGTAGACGGACGGACGAATGTCTCGACCTATATCGAAAGTTGAGTTGTTAATGGACAGGCGAATGTTTCGACCTAGCCTGCGGGCGGGGGAACATGTCGTTACCGTAAGTTGCGTTGTTGACGGGCGAATATTCCGACCTGGCCTGTGGGGGGGAATATGTCGTACCCATGAGACGAGTTGGGCCTGCGGGCTTTTGACCAAACCCTGCCTTATGGGGGGAGTATAGTGATGACTAAGACACCTTGATCTGTTGGGGATGTCGCGTCGTGATCGCGTCCATATAGTCGTTAGTTGCATCAGTGTGAGAGACAGTAGTTAAGAGAAAATTATTAGGGAGTTGTATGATTGTCACTGTTGTGATTCTGAGTGTTGCTATCTATATACATTATATTTTATATAGCTGTTTTTCCCAGTTATGACATATTACTGTTTCTTTTCCCCTATATTTTCTATGTCGTATTTTCTTTATTCTCGACTGTACGAGAAGACCCGGACGAGGAATTTCCAGAGGAGATTGATGGCATCCCGGTTGAACCTGATGCTGGTGAGAGAGCCTCGAATCCCAATGCTGGGGGACCTTGAGCTGCTCTATGCAGAGGACAACCATCTCTGGGAGACTGAGTCATCTGTATTTTTATTTTCGCTGCTATGCTTTTAGTTTTTATTTACCGTGTACTCTGAAATCTTTTATATTTGGTATCAGTTGTTGTAGGCTCTACTAAAGGAGCCAGTACCCTTTTGTCTATATAAACTATCATGGTATTAGTGTGTTGTATGTTTTAAATATTTCCGCAATTTTGTACTATCATGCTACGCTGTAACGCTAATAATTATAAGTGGGGTTACCAATGGGACCTCCGAAGAAGGGGTTGTCTCAACTAATGTAATGAAGGGCGTTGCATTTTTGGTATCAGAACTGTTCAATCCTAAATTGGATTGTGGTTATTAGGTTTTTCAAAAATCAAAACTTGGGCTCATAAGATGCTTGTTAGAGTTGTAGATGCTGCATATTATGCTTTGGGATATTGAGCCTGGCCAACTCAGTGTTTCATTGGTAGTGAGCAGATTTATGACTACCAATAGGCGAGGGACGAATGATGCGCTTGTAGCAGCTATGGATCGTGTGACCATAGATGTGCAAGAGCAGACAAAGACTCTCTGTCATATGAGGGGATATGGGGTGATAGCATCCCAAGAATCTCAGTACGTGGGGTTACCGCTTTTTCGAAGGATGAACCGCCATCTTTCAGAGACAACTCAGATCCTGCAGCAGCTAGAGAAGCCGAAGAGGAATTGTGCTTATGACAACAAGTTATCGTATTGTTTGATTCAGGAACAATCATTTCTTCATATCACATGTTTGTGTGAAAATCTATCTTTGTCTTTTTCTAAGATGCCTTTTGAATTACGTGTTTCTACTCCTACGAATGATGGAATTGTTAACTCATGTTTGTTTAAATAGTTCCCTGGTGCATCAGGACATGTCTTATAACGACAATTTTGTTTGATTGTCTATGTCTGCGATAAATGTCATTCTTGGTATGTTTTGGTTATCTGAAATCATGTCGTCATAAACTATTCTGATAAAACTGTTTCTGTCAGATCACAACCTATGTCTATTTGAGTTCTCCGTTTCTGAACCTTCTGGCGTCAATTGTCCATCGTAATAAGTGCTCAGGCATACTTACTTCTCTTTTGCTAAGATAGAGGTTGAAAGTGATGTAGCGACATTACCTGTTGTCAGTGAGTTTCTAGATGTGATCCCTGAAGAGGTCCCTACCTTACATCCAATATGGGGGTTGAGTTTAATATAGATTTAGTGCCTATAAGTGAACCCGTGTCAATGGCGCCTTATAGAATAACACCCTAGAGTTAAGTGAGCCTAAGAAACAATTAGAGGAGTAGTTAGAAAATGAGTTTTTACACGTGAATTTGTCTATTTATTAAAAAAATAAAAAATTGTGATTTTAAGGTTGTTAATTCTTATCATTATATTAAAATATATTTTTAGGTCGTTTGATGAATTTGTTTGTTAGATGTATATTCCTTGTATTTTAAAAAAAATGAAATAAAATAAAATAAATAGTTTTACTTTTATTTATCGGTCGTGTGCATATTTTTCTTGATAGCAAAATTACCAAAGAAAGTTTCACTTGATTTGAATTCACGTTTTTAACTCCCTTTTGCTTTTATGAATTTTCAATTTATAAATGGGAATATTCTTTTGTGCCAATATTTTTTTAAGTAAAACCATATTGATTTGGAATTAAAAACTTTCTTACCTTGATGTATCTTTTCACAATTTATTTGAAGTTGCTATTGTTTTTATTGTTATTATTTAAAATCTAATTCATTATTATTGGATTATAGTTTACACCAAATCCTACTTTAATTATTGGTAAGAAATATGTTTGATTTTGGTGATAAGTTTTGAGTGCTTCTAGAAAGGAAAAAAAAATTATGGGAGTATGAACCTTTGTGAGGACCTTAGATAATCGAACAAAATAACCATTAAGGATAGATATCTTTTTCCTAGGATAAATAACTTAGATCATTTGAGCAGAGTGGCGTTTGATTCAAGTAAAGTAGATTCAGTGATAGGATGAGAGCAGCCTAAGAAGTGACAGGTGTAAGAAGTTCCTGGATTTGAAAGTGTATTAGATGAAGTTACAAATGGCTTCTCTAGGCTAGGCTTACTTCTGATCAAGTTGACTAGGAAAAGAAAATATCTTATATGGAATAAAATTGAAGTTTTTAATGATCATAAGACCCTTAAATAATTGTTAGAAAAAAAATAGAATTAAAAATAAGGCAAGGAAGGTGGATGAGATTTCTCAAGGACTATGAATTTGAGCTGAAGTACAGTTTGGGAAAAGCCAATGTAGTGGTAGAGATGAATATCTTAGAAGAGTTATGGACATGAATTTCAATGTAACCTTAAATGCTTTAAGCTTGAAATTGAATAGGTTGGAATTTGTAATGACCTTAGAAAATAGATTAACCGAGAGAGTTTTAGACTAGGAATTGCAATATCTTTAGGATCAAGAGAATTATGTGATGATGGTCTATTGTTGTTTAAGAATAGGATTGTTGTTTCTAAGGAAGGGAGTCTTAGAAAAAAAATGTTGGAAGAGACATACAAAGGAAAGTTACCCATGCATCCACGAATAATTATGATGTATTAAGATTTAAAGATGATGTATTGGGGGTTATGAATAAAAATGGATGTGGTATTAAAGAAGGTGTATGTATATACTTTAATTTTAATTTATGCTGTAATTTTGTTATATGATTTTTTTTTTTAGAAAATCACCATGATTGAATATTTTAAATTGTTTCTCAAGTGACCAAATATTAATCACAATTAATATACTCTTCGGAATTGATTCCCATATAGATTACTGGCACGTCAAATCTTAACAAACTTATATTTCTTATCAAAGACTGAAAAGAAAAAGAATTTTATTTCTTATTTGTATTAGCTTACTCAAAAATCAAAATGAAATTGATTTCTTAGTTCTGCTATGGTATTTATTGATGAGAATTGTTTTGAAAGTCGTAAATGCTCAATGACTGCAAAGTTTAATTGCAAATTAACTAAACCTTATTCTGTTTTTGTACCAAATTTTGTTTTAGTAAGACCATCTCTTAATAGAAAATGAAACTATTTCTTTTCTTATGAAATTATCAACTTGGACTATATAAAACTTAGTATGTGGAAGTCTCTACCGTTTCTTCTTTCTTTCTTTGTTTCATTTTATTTGTTTATCTATTTATAAAAATTCCTCTGTGCTGTAAACAATATAATAGTTTTGGTGTAGAATATAAGAGACTATAAGATCTACGTATTAATGGTATAAAACTTTATTTCAATTTCTTTTATGAATTGTTGTTATAAATCTATTTTTGAGAATGCTTATAATGATGAAATGCAAGTGAAAGTATTATAATTTTAGGAGAATGGTCAAAAACAAACGCTTAAGTGCATGATTTTATTATGTAACTGTTATCATTTATTTCCTTTAAAATTATGTTTATATTTAAGGTGTCCTGATTTATACATTTAATAGGTGGTAAAATAGTTAATGACTATATGTATATCAATGGTGTGATTAGGATATGTAGGTCCCCTTTATGTTAGTAAGCAGTAGGTAAGGAGATCTTGTTAGGACCGAATTTAATCCAAGAAACCACATTTAGGATTTAGAGGGGAAAGATGCGCACTATGCGGATTAGGTAAAGGGTGTTGTGTCGACAAGAAAAGAGAGCCTTTAGAATTTGAGGAAGGAGAACATGCATTCCTAAGAGTCACTCCTAAGTTTGAGATGGGGAGGTCAATGTTAGTCAGAAAACCAATTTCTTGTTCTTGGGTCATTTTTTTTTTCAAATTCTAAAAAGTTTAGTCGGGCCTATGATTTATCAATTGGCTTTTCCAATGTCGTTATCAAAGCCTCATGACGTTTTCCATATTTCTAATTTCCAAAAGTATGTGTCAGATGTGTCTTATGTAATAGCTTCTGAGTCAATACAATTGAGGGATAACTTAATCTTTAAGTCAGGCCTAGCCAGATCATCGATAAGAGTACTAAGACTCTGCGGAACAAGACAATCCCTTTGGAGGTGGTTTGGGAAGGATTAACTCCTGAGGAAGCTGCTTAGGAACTTGAGGAGAATATCATGCGCTGTATCTAGATCTTATCAGCCAAGATACTTTAAAATGTTGCATATGTAAGGTTTTGAACGAGCATGTATGAGGTTAATTTCGGGGACGAAATTCTTAAAGGAGGAGAGTAATGTAACATCCTAAAAAAAATAAATAGGGAATATAATATGAGGATTATCATAGAGTTTTGAGAGGTTTAGAATATATGTTTTAAGCCCTTGAATTAAATAAAAGTATAAGAGAATTAAACCTTAGCAAATAAAGTTAATAAAGTGTTAGGGAGACCTAGAATGGTTGACTTTCAACCTTAAGGGTGGTGATCTGACCAAAAGAAGAAAAGAGAGAAGTTTTAAGTTGAAATCTGTTACAGTAGCGTCGGCACGCTCGTGCTTATATTCGGCACACCCGTGCTGAATAGAACACCGTCTGAGCTGCGCCGTGCTAACTATTAGCATGGCCGTGTCGGAAAATGGATAAATTTGACACTGTTTGGCACGCTCGTGCTAATGTTCGGCACACCTGTGCCAAAAGAGCACGGTCTGAGCCGCACCGTGCTAACTATTACCATTCCCGTGTCAAAAACTTTGATGCTTGAGACGACCTGCCGTCCCATCAGTAGAATCTAAGATATTAACTAACCTTAATCGTATTATAAACGTTAGCGCGCCTTATTAATACGAAGCGAAGCTGAAAATTGAGCCCGGAAGCAGACAAATATACGGCACGCAACGCTTCAGAGAACACAACTTTAAAATACAAATAAATATATCACATACATCAGTCGTCCCGTCAGTGGGACTACAGTAATAAAGTAAAGCATACGAGTATATTATTACAGACCAAAATAAAAGCATGAAAAGTAGGCCGAGAGACAATCCTCCGGCTAACCACGATCACTGCCCAACCTCTCGAGGCTAGGGTCCGTGGCATGTCCTCCGGCATCAGGCTCGTATGAAACGTCGTCCAGCTCTTCAGCAACTGGTTCCTCCTCGGGGTCTTTCCACAAAATAGAAATAACATATACAGAAAAATGCGGGAGATAAGAAACATAATTCATCAATGTGGGAGAGGGGCATCATTACAGCATATATACATACATCACATAACACAGATAACATATACAACACAACGTCACCCATCTCTTAAGTCACCCATCACAATCATCTCAAACATCATTCTCTCAAATAAGCCTATAAGAGGGATACTAGTCCCTATGTATATGCTGACTTCCCTATATGCATGTCGGCCGATACATCACGTCCCCAATTGGACATCCCCGTCGGGATTACATCACAGCACATCACATCAAATCCCGCCTCAGGATTTTAAGTAACGTCCCCAATTGGACACCCCCCTTTGGGACCAAATGCTGTGGTATAAAATGATATGAAAATGCAACAAACATTCATCGTAGGTTGATATCGGGACCTCACGTCTAAGCACTCGTCCATGACCACGACACATCGCATCACATCAACATCAACATCACATCAGCATCAGCATCACGACGCCTTGCGTCTACGAGCCACAGCTCCACGGTCGAGACCACAACGATATCACCCCGAACAACATCATTACTCACCATACTCTCATCAACACTCAACCACCAGTCAAATCACAATAACATTACAATAGTCCAGCGCAGATATCATTATAAAGCCAGATAATAGTAAATCACTCCAACAGTTTAACATAACAGGTAAACAGATAATCAATTAAACAAATTAACACATCAACCTCAATCAATTTTATCATCTATGATATCAACTTAGTGGTGATAGCCCAAAAATACCTACGCCCAGGGTCCAAGCACTTTATCCAGGGCTTAACCTCTAGTAGGGTTTAAGGGTTCCCCTACACAGATATATATACTCTATACTAAGCTCGCCTTTCCGACGATATTAGTTCTTTCTCCCCACCTTAGTGATTTCCCCGTGCAGCTCCGGCTACGACTCCGCAGCTGTCAGTCGGGTGCGCTGTTGGATGTTCGAGTCCTGTCCGATTCTATACAACAGAACACAACCAGAAATTAATACAATTAAATAAAAAATTCCCTAATTCCTTAGGATTAGCTACTGCCCCTATTTAATTAATTAGGCTAGGGATGTCTAAAAATTTCTAACTCTTGGATCCATGATCCTTAGGTATCCCTAAACATAATCAATGAAGGCATTAGCTCAAAAAAAATAAAGATTTCTCCTATCGCACTACCTCTAGGGTTCGGCGCTATTGAATGAAAAATATGAAAATATAGCTAGGGAGCTCCAAAAATTCTCATTTCTTGGATAACACCCTAACTAAGTGTGATAACCTTATATATCAACTCAAAACATCAAAAACCAACCAAAAACACTACCCTACACAATAGGGAGTTTCGGCCTCTCCCTAAAAAAAATATCTAGAGAGATTTCTTGGCTCTAATCTCTTGGATCATACAAGTGTGTCATGAACCTAGGCCATAGAAATTGGTTTGGTACTAAAATGATTTTTCTACAATTTTTCATGGATTTTTGAAGATTTAGGGATAAAAACCCTAACTCCTCTACTCATGAAATTTTGGGGAGATAAATGGGAGATTAAGAGAGATAGAGATGAGATTTTACCTCCTATGATGATCTAATTCAAGTTTGGTGAAGATTGCCTCAAGAAATTTCAAGGAATAAGCTCCAAAAATGGAGTTTTGTGAGGAGGAAATGAGGAGAAAAAGAGAGAAATAAGAAGAAGGAAGAAGGAAGAAGGAGGGGTCTGGAGGGACTGTCTTGCTCGAAAATTTTGGGCAAAAAGAGTGAAGAAATATTGGATATTTAATGTGAAGACTTAATAGTAAAGTCATGGTAAAAGGTAATTAGTAAAAACTAACCAAGGGATATTTGATCAATTAATATCCCGACATTTTGAAAAATCCTCACGACACTGATAGGAGTCCCCAAATAATTTAACATAGCCCTAGTATGAAAAGCATTGGCTCAAGGTTCTCGAAAAACCCTAAGACAGCTCGAATCGTCTACTTGATCGATTTTCAGCCCGAATATAAAATATTACTTATATTTTTGGACATCAGGACACATCTTAGCAAAAAGGTAGAGGATTGAATTCTAAGACTAATGGTTCTGACCGTTAGTCAAAATGAGGTCTTGATAGTAGAAAAACACTATCATCCGAAAAAGCATAGATCGAGCTCCGTTTGAGTTTTTGGCTCAAAACTTAACCATAGCCTCCTACGATGGTGTAGAGCCTGACTATGGCCTCGGAATAATTTATTAAATTTTCTAGACCCTCCAATAAAATATAATTACTTAATTACTGATTAATTAAAAAGATTAAGAAAATCGGGGTGTTACAATGCTGATTGGCACGGCCGTGCCAATCGAGAGCACGCCCGTGCACTATGTCAGGATGCATTAAAAATAGGTTTAAAAATAAGAAACCGGTGCAACACTATAAGTATACCATCTTACAACACCCTAGTGCGGCAAGAAACCCTTTTTGCATCCTAAAACACCTTAGTAACGGCTGTGGAGCATCTTCATGCTTGGGATATGGGGTTGCAACAAGCAATGAGTTTGGAAGGAGAACAACAACAAGAGGAAGAAGAAGAAGACGAAGAAGAAGAAGAAGAAGGAGAAGGAGAAGGAGATTCAAGACTGAGGAATGCGATAGCTAGGATTCGTCATGAGGTACGCTTGGAGATTCTTGGAGGTCTTCAAGAGGTGAGCAGAAATACTCTTTCTCACCCTTTCCATGGTGCAAATTGTCTTGGGGTTTGGGTTATGCTTTCAAAATACGTTTTTTTTGGAAAATAATCCTAGTTTGGTCAAATCATGATTTTACAAATTTGGGGGTTTTACTTCTAAGGTGTTTTTCCTGTCAATTAAATGTTTATTATTGAGATTGGTGCTATGATATATATGATACATACGTGATTTGGTTGAATTGACATGCTATATATGCACTATTTGATGATTTGTGATATTGGCATGATTCAATAACTGTTAATATGTTGAATGTTGTATGCTGCAATATCGCCTATGATAGAGGTATCGAAAGTAACACTGCCAATGAATTGGGGTGTAGAAATATGAAATACCGCCATAACGGGGTATCGAAAGTAGCATCGCCACACGTTGGGATATCGAAATGAGTAATACCACTAGTGTACAATGGTTGGTATCGAAATGAGTAATGCCACTGAAGAGAAGGTGACATCGAAATACCTTCATGAGTAAGGTAGGCAATGGGACACCATTGTTATGTGCTGTTTGGAAGTCATATGACATATGAGGATATTTGAGATTATTTGATATGTGAGACTTTGACAAACTTAAATTATGATGTGTTGATGATGACTGTTATTAATAATAATAATAATAATAATAATAATAATAATAATAATTATTATTATTATTATTATTATTATTATTATTATTATTATTACTATTTGAAAATAGCGGGTATCATGGACAGTTTTTTCGGTTACCGCACCGACTGAGAACAATGCTTTTATGAAAATCTTTTAAACTGTATTTCTGTTCACTAGGATTTTATATCTCATTAGTAGTATTGTTTTCAGAGTATAATGACGACCCTGTTGAGCAGCCAGATGTTTTGAAGACCATCTCTTTAGTTTTAGAGCTTGGTTAGTATTGTATGGCTTATGCCAGGAGGACCTTTATTATCTTTTAGTTATTTTCTTATGCGAAATGTTATAGACGCCCTATTTTGAGGCTTTGAAACTTATTATTTTATTGCGATTTTTGAATTGATGTAAACAATTATTTTGAATTAATATTATATTAAGTATTTATTCAGTATATATTTTAGAAAATTTTTATTTACCTTGTTTTATTTAAATTAATTATTTTGGGTTACTAATGTAACGAAGGGCGTTGCAAACACCGCTGTGCTGGTATGAAACGGGAGAAAGTCAAATACTAGGTTCCGACGTGATTCAGCAGACAACTGAACAAGTGAAAATGATCCGGGAAAAGATGAAGGCAGCTCAGGATAGGCAGAAGAGTTACAGTGGCAAGAGGAGGAGGCCACTAGAATTCCAGGAGGGAGACCACGTCTTTCTACGAGTTACACCCAGGATAAGTATTAGCAGAGCTATCAAGTCTAGGAAGCTTACTCCAAGGTTTATTGAGCCATTTCAAATCCTTCGTCGAATTGGTCTAGTGGCCTATCATGTTGCTTTACCTCCAAATCTGTCCAACCTTCATTATGTTTTCAATGTGTCACAACTCTGAAAGTACTACCCCGATCCTTCTTATGTCATCGAACTTGACTCCATACAGTTGAAAGAAAACCTAGAGTATGAAGCCCTACCAGTGAGAATTGCGGATCAGAGAGTTAAGGAACTCCGTGGTAAACACATTCCTTTAGCAAAGGTAGTTTGGGATGAAGCTATAAGCGATGCAACCTGTGAAAGAGAAGCTGATATGCAAGAGCAATACCCTCATGTCTTCTAAGGTAAGCTAAATTTCGGGGACGAAATTTCTTTTAAGGGGATGGTAAATGTAACACCCCGTTTTCTTGGTTAGTGTATGGGACATTAATTAAGCATGCTTAAGGACTTAATTAGGTTCTTTATGTATTGATGAAACCATGGCTCAAATTTGGGACAATTTGGCCTTGGAACGGGTCCAGAAAGTGGAAAAACGTGAAAGAACAGGCCAAATTAGCATCCAATGTTTAGATGTGGAGAAACCCCACGCCCAAATGTTGGCCGTTGACGTAAGAGCGTGGGTAGTTGCACGTCAGAGCGTGGAAGGGGGTACAGGTGGGGGTGTACGTGTCAGCGCATACGCGACGCCTGGCAGAGACATGGCAATCAGCGTCCCACGCTGAAGCGTGGAGTTTTCCCACATCAGAGCGTGCCAACGCTGAAGCGTGGAGTCTTCCCACGCTCGAGCGTGGAGTCTTCCTACGCTCGAGCGTGGGCAGGCTGACAACATCACTTAAGCCTTTTCTCTTCTTTTCACTTAGCACGAAAACCATTTGAGTTTTTCTGGGTTTCAGAGTTTAGAGAGAAGGCAGAGGTTCTTAGAGAGAGAAAGTGAAGCTAGAGTGAGATTGAGGCATCGGATCGTGATTCCGACTACACCATTGTGATCAAAGCTTCGAGTAATATGAGTTCTATGGATTGGTTTCTCGATTTCTCGAAGGCAAGCTCGAAGCTCTAACACGTCGACCTTCGTGTTCTTTGAGCTTCTCCCTTGAATCTTCTTGGTTTTGGTGTTGCCCTAGGGTTAACAATGTTGTTTATACATTGTTTCCATGATTAGGGAAAAGTTTGAGGGATCACACGAGGACGGGTTCTTGGAGCTTGAAGCTGCGAGGAAACATCCCCAATCTTGGTGAGTTTCTCCTCCAATTTCGTGGCTTTTTCCTTTGGTCCATTGATTCGGGCCCTAGGGTCGTTTGTTGTCGTTTTCGTTATCGTTTCTGAATTTCTGGCTGTTTCTGGACCCCGCGCGTGTGCTCGAGGCATTATTGGCCCAATGTGCATGTCGGGGGTATCTTTGACAATGTTGAGGAGCTGTGCGTGGAGTTCGTGGAAAGGCGTGCGAGGTTGCTGGTTGTAGAGCTGCAGCTGAGAGTTGCATAGGAATATGCGCAAGCTGTTCCGGTGGGGGAAAGAATTACACTCATCGGGGAGGCAAGAGTAGAGTAAAATACATTAATATGCGTAGGGGATCCTAAATCCTACTAGGGGTTGAGGAACCAACAACACCGAAGTCCACATTGGCCACTACCGGAAAAAAGGTACGAATGTAGACTTAGGCATTGTAAGTTTATCAACATAGGTTGATGAAGGAACCTGTTTGAAACACAAGAAGGGAGGTTGAATTATGTTTCTGAAGATTTTAAATTTATTTCGTAAGCAGATAATAGTTTTCGCAAGGTTGGACGCTAAAACGATTAAAAGCAAAGAGAGCTCTTCCAAACACCAAGTTGGACGCTAACTTAGTTTGACCAGGATAAGAAAGCAGCGTAGGAAAAGGCAATTCAATCCCAGTTAGTTAGTTAGATAATAAACTAAAGTAAGGGTAAGGGAGAGAAAAGAACATAAATATATTATCCTGGTTCCCTCTTCACCAAAGAGCTACGTCCAGTCCTCTCTACTTGAGAGCTTTATCCACTATAACAAAAACCTTTTGTTACAAAGTATTCAACACCTCTTCAAGCAGTATTCTCAACCTCTTCAGGTTCTCTAAGTATTCTTTTACAGACAAGCCTCTTCAGGCTCAACCAAACTAAGGTTTTGAAAAGAGTTTGTTCTACTAACTCACTAAATGTGAGAATTCGAAACTAAAGCTTAGACTCTAAAAAAAAAAAACTCTACACAGAGAGTAACATGAAAATGAGGATCAAAGTAGCTTTGCTAGCTTTGCAAGCTTGAGATTTTCTCTTTGATTTCTTGAGCTAATGTTTGCTTGTATCTCTTGAAAGATTTTGAATTGCTAAGTGTTGCTTCACTTGTATTTTTGCTCAAGTTCGGTCATGCTGCTTCTTCAAGGGATGGAGATATATATAGCCTCTTGTCTTTGAGCAAACTTCAGTCTTCAACGGATGGAAAAAGATCCGTTCTGATGAGCATTGAATGCATTTGATCCGTTGAGTCTGATAGCTTCTGAAGTTTCTGATCAGCAGGATAGACTATCAGGATGATAGCTAAAAGTGGTGCTGACATATCCTCTGTGTAGAATGAAAGTTGCCTTTTGTTTTTCCAAAAGAAGAAAGTCAACTTCTTTAAGTGACAGAGACATTCTGGCTTACACTTTACATTGTACGAATATTACAAAGAATGTTTTGTCCCAAGGGTATAAGCCTTTTACAGGGAATAATAAATTCAAATGCTTTTACAAGATATTCGCGCTTGAAATATAAAAGCACTTATTTGACTAGCTATTACAAAAGTAACCGAAAGAGTCTTTGGACTTATGGTTCTATATATTACCGTCCAGTCGTAAACCAAGATTAAATGTTGGACGAGATAAAGTCTTTGGACTATGGATAGTCTTTGGACTCAATTAAGTTTTATCCTGCACACTTAATATAAAACGTTGGTCCATAAGAAATCTTTATTCATCTTAAATTGGCTCTTTGTTAACATCAAAACTTAAGGGATTATTTGGACCATAACCACTTTGGTTCCAACAATCTCCCCCTTTTTGATAATGACAAAACATACTAATATGATTGAACAAAGAGTCCTAGAGAGCTGAAGGGCTCCCCCTAAGACAAACATTCTAATAATTTAAAGCATCTAAACATTTAAAGCATATAAGACAGATATAAGCTTTTAAGCATGGAAAGCCAGACATGTTATAAAAACAAAGAGTCCTAGAGAGCTGAAGGGCTCCCCCTAAGACAAACATTCTAATAATTTAAAGTATCTAAACATTTAAAGCATATAAGGCAGATATAAGCTTTAAAGCATGGAAAGCCAGACATGTTATAAAAGCAATCAAGATGTATATATTCAATCAACCCATTTTCTACCCCTTTTTGTCATCAGACAAAAGAGTGAGAAACACATCATAGTCAGTATATTTGAAAACACATAAAACAATTTTTTTTTTTTTAAGAAGGAGGAGGAGGTTTTGGAATAAAATCTTTGAACATAGCCGCAATTTGCTGAAGGAGCACCGCATTGTTGGCTTCTATGGTCGGTTGGATGAACTCTTGAAACTCATAAGGAATAACCGAGGCGGAGCTCTCAGTTGTGGCCCTGGTTGCGTCCACATCTCTTTGATCAGGAACTATACTAAGAGCCTGAGAAGGAGATGGATCAACCGGATGGACCATTGAGAGAGGAATAAGTTGACACTTGGACTGAGCTGAGTCTGCAACTTGTTCCACTTCCTCAGCATGAGTTTTAGAGCAGGGGTCCTCATAGACGATTTCGGTATCCCCAGTCTCTTCAGGAATAACCGGCTTAGGAGGAGGAGCATTAGGATCAATGACAGGTTTGGGTGGAGGTGGCAACACTTCAAGTATGATCTCAGCATCATCATACTTGTTTTCTCTCCATCTGGGAGTAGGTGAAGGCAAAACATCTCTAGGATAAAGAGGTATCCCAAAGACATCGTCTATGATCATGAAGTCAGCCTCACAGATTCGATATTGTCTTAGGTAGACGTGAATCTCTTCTTTCTCCTCAATTGATAGTCCAGATGATGATGCTTCTTGGGAGCATCTCCAGATGTGGTTTTCCCAATAGACCTTAGCATCTGGGTCAAATCTGAATCGGGGATCTTTCTTCTAAATGCTTGCTACAGCCCTAGAGTCATCTCGAGGTCTCTTCCAAAACAAGGGATCAAAAGCATTTTTCTAAGGCAGCGTCCATGACTCAAGCCTTTTGCGAAGGTCCTTATTCTTGTTCGGATCTAGAATAGGGAGCCTTGGACAAGCTCGAGGAGGAACAACTCCTACTCTTGTGCCGGATGTCCTTGACCAAAATTTCTTTGGAAGGTTGTGATGAATCTTAGCTTCTCGAGTCATGTCACACTCCTTCCGCATGGCATAATAAGGAAGAAAGTCCGGAATATCAGAGTACTCCTTCCATGTTGTTGGGTAACTTGGAATGAAAGATAGATCAGGATCAAGGATGAAGTTGGTTAAGCCAAACGTCCTTGCTCTTCTTTCGTACTCAGTTTTGTAGCCTTTCTTGTCTTCATTACGAAGAACAACGTGCCTATTTACATTGTAGTGGCACCATTGGAATGCCTTGTCCTTGATGAGGTTGGGATAGACTTTCCTTGAAGGAAACGACTTCTTCTCATGGCAGATAACCAAGGGTCCAAGAGCTGTATACATCTCAGTGGCCAGACGTTCAGTTGATGTGTGTGGGATGGGCTAGTAGCCATGTTCAGGGGGTGATCCAGAGGTGGGTGGTGTGGGTGGTTGTTCATATTCATATTCAGGTAGTGGAAGAGGGCTTTTAGGGTGAGGTTCAGTAGTGGGGGGTGTGTGTTCAAGGAATAGAACAGGAAAGTCGCGTTTGACCTTAGCCCAATTTGAGCATGTGTTACTGTGGTTCATTCCTGGGATGCGTCTATATTTTCTTTTGGGAAAGATCTGTCTGGGGTAGGGAGCACCATAAGGTTGGAAGGGGTGATCTCCCCAGGGTGTGAACCAGTCTTCGGGTTCATTTGGTGAGGTTAGAGTTTGTGTTTGTGGTAGGTCAGTGGGTGAGGGTGGTAGGGATGGTTCAAAGGACAAGTCCTCAATCTCAGGCGATTGGACAACAGAAGAAGTAATAACTGAACTAGAGATAGGTTCAGTATTACCTTTTGCCTTTGCTCGAGTGGACCTTGCCCTTGTTGAAATAGGTTGAGGCAGGGGTGCAACAGATGAGGTTTCCAATCTTGGACCTTTGACTACCCTGGAGATGGGTAGATCATTCTCTTCGTCCTCATCAATGGGAGCTAGAATCAACTTCCTTTTTCTGGATGGTTGGACGGTGAGCTTTCGATGAGAAGGAGAAGTCCTAGCTGTTGGACGAGCTAGTTCAGTGGAGCGTCCAGCAGTGACGCGTTGTTCAGACGCTTCTTCTGAGTCTTGCGTCTGAGCTCCTTTTTGTTTTCCTTCATGTTTGGACTTTTTGAAGCAGTCCAACTGCATCATCACCAAACTTTGCCTGCTAAACTCAGGCTGATGCAATCGTTCAATGCCATGAACACCATAGTATCTGACTTTTCTTTCTAGCCAAGTTCTTTTGGTCATCGTAGACCATATGCTTCTCGAAGATTTTTGAGAGAAGAGCAGCATAGATGATTGAAGTATTCTTCCCAGAGCCTTCAATGGCATACTTGAAGAAGGAAAAGAGAAGGTGGGGAAGGTTTATCTGCCTTTCCAGTATCAAATGAACCAGGCAGAATTGGTGAGCCTTTGATACATTATCCTTCGACCCAGCCTTGTGAAGGATAGACTTGTTCAAGATTTGGTGAAGAACCCTAGCCTTGTCAGTCATTTTTGAGGCTAGAGTTTGTCACCCGAGTTCTTCAGTAGACAGTCTCTGATGGTGGAAGTATCACCAATCTCTTCCTCCCAGTTATCCTCAACAGTTATACCAGATTGGGCGCACCCAATCGCATTAGAAATGGTTGCTTCAGATACTATTACTTCAGTATCAAGCACTTTGTTGTGAATCTCCCTTGCAGAGATAATAGGGTTTGTCCAGAACTCCCTAACTAGAGCAGGGTAGATTACTGGAGAACTTTTGAAGAAGCTTGACCATCCAGCAGCATGGACGTTAGAGAAAATGTCAATCCCGTTATCAGCCAGGAATTGTAGATTAAACTTGAACTCGACCATGACATCAGCAGTCTGAGCGTTAAAGGTTTTTCCTTTACCCTTAGAGGCAACAGCAGAAGAGGTTGCCATAGTTTCAGAGAAGAGGTCTTGAGAAGAAGGGTTTTTCAGAAAGGGTTTTCCTTTTCGAAGATGAAAGCTTTTTATAAAGGTTTGATTTTTAACAAAACTTAGGTTTTAAAAAGAGGAGAGGAGAGAACGAAAACCTTTCGCATTTTCAAAGAGAGAGAGAGAGAGAGCGAAACGACGTGCATTAAATGCCTGACACACATTCAGACTTTGAAACAGTAAAAAGCATTTTTGGCAAACAAAGAAAACAAAAAACTGACTCAGTGAAGGGAATGAGAGATAATAGTTCATTCGACAAAGATTGAGTTCCATTAATGCATTAGACGAGCAATCAGAAAGTACAATGGACGAGCATATATTGGACATAATGCAAATATTGGACGCATGCATTGGACTCTCAGTCAATTAATGAAATACATGTTCAGATATTTTCTTATAAATGTGAACCTATCTTCGGCTAATGGTTTAGTGAAGATATCTGCCCATTTATGGTCAGTATCAACAAATTGAATATCTATTGTTCCTTTTTGCACATAGTCTCTAATAAAATGGTGCTTTATTTCTATATGCTTTGCTCTAGAATGCAGTATGGGGTTCTTTGACAAGTTAATAGCAGCAGTGTTATCACACATGATAGGGATGTTGCTTACAAACACATTGTAGTCTTCCAACTGATGTTTGATCCAAAGCAGTTGTGAACAGCAACTGGCTGCAGCAATGTACTCAGCTTCAGTAGTTGATAGAGCAATTGTGCTTTGCCTTTTTCTTGACCATGAGACAAGATTAGCACCAATGAAGTGACACCCTCCACTTGTACTTTTTCTTTCTATTCTGTCTCCAGCATAGTCAGCATCACAGAATCCAACTAATCTGTATTCATCAAATTTCTTATACAACAGACCCAGATTAGTAGAACCTCTTAGATATCTAAAGATTCTTTTTACTGCTGAGAGATGAGACTCTCTTGGATCGGATTGAAAACGAGCACACAAGCAAACACTAAACATGATATCAGGTCTGGACGCAGTTAGATATAAGAGGGAACCAATCATACCTCTATATACCTTTTGGTCTACCTTTTTATCTTTATCATCTCTGTTTAGCATGGACGTTGGATGCATAGGTGTATTCATAGGTTTACAATCATCCGACTTGAAGCGTTTCAGAAGCTCCTTTGTGTACTTCATCTGATGAATGTACACTCCGTCTGAAGTTTGCTTTACTTGAAGTCCGAGGAAGAATTTTAGTTCTCCCATCATGCTCATTTCAAATTACCTTTGCATTATGTCAGAAAACTCTTGGCAAAGAGATTCATCAGTTGCACCAAATATAATATAACGTAAATTTGAGCAATAATAAATTCCTTTTTATTTACTTTTCTAAACAGAGTTGTGTCCACTTTTCCTCTTGAGAAGCCATTCTCCCTTAGGAAAGTGTTGAGTTTCTCATAGCAAGCTCTAGGAGCTTGTTTGAGTCCATATAAAGCTTTCTTAAGCTTATATACATGCTCACGACGGTTTTGATCTTCAAAATCGGGTGGTTGAAAAACATATACTTCTTCATTAATTACACCATTTAGGAATGCACTTTTTACATCCATTTGACAAAGGATGATGTTATGATGTGCAGCATATAAGAGTAAGATGCGTATAGCTTCTAATCTAGCTACTGGTGCAAAGGTTTCAGTATAATCAATACCTTCCTCTTGTGAGTAGCCTTGAGCAACTAGCCTTGCTTTATTCCTTACAACTTTGCCATCTTCGTTCAGTTTGTTGCGATAGACCCACTTGGTTCCAATGACAGACTTATCCTTAGGCAAGGAGACCAGCGTCCAAACGTCACTTCGTTGAAACTAGTTGAGCTCCTCTTGCATAGCGAGGATCCAGCACTCGTCCAATAAGGCTTCGTCCACAGACTTTGGTTCCATCTCAGAGATGAAGGCTGAATCAGCTTGCTCTCTAAAGGTTGACCTTGTCCGGACGCTATCATTAGGTTTGCCAATGATTTGATCCTTAGGATGATAAGTCCTGAATTGCCACGAACGAGGGGTGTTTACAGCTTGCTGAGATGATGATGCGTCCTGCGTAGCGTCTGATGCCCCATCTTTGTTGGTTGTTGGACGAGCATCTGAATCATTCAGATTCATATCTGCAAAAGAATCATCTAGCTCTGATAATCTCTTATCAGGCTGTTTATCATCAAATTTAACATGGATGGATTCTTCAACAATCAAAGTTCTAGAGTTATAGACTCTAAAAGCTTTGGACGTTTCAGAGTATCCTAACAATATTCCATTATCTACTTTGGCATCAAACTTTCCTAGTTGATCCTTAGTATTTAAAATAAAGCATTGACATCCGAAGGGGTGGAAATAAGAAATGTTGGGTTTGCGTCCTTTCCACAATTCATAAGAAGTCTTATTCAAGATTGGTCTTATGTATATTCTGTTTTGAATGTAGCAGGCAATATTTACAGCTTCAGCCCAGAAGTGCTTAGGGACAGAATTATCACTGAGCATCGCCCTAGCCATCTCTTGAAGAGATCGGTTCTTTCTCTCAACAACACCGTTTTGTTGTGGTGTTCTAGGGGCAGAGAAATTGTGATGAATACCACTTTCATCACAGAACCTTTGAAAAAGCTCATTTTCAAATTCGCCTCCATGATCACTTCTGATCGAGCTGATGAATATGCCTTTTTCATTCTGAACTCGCTTACAGAATACAGAAAAGACCTTGATAGACTCATCCTTGTGAGCAAGGAACTTAACCCATGTCCATCTAGTATAGTCATCTACTATGACAAGTCCATATTTCTTACCACTGACAGAAGCAGTCCTTGTTGGACCAAACAAATCAAGATGCAACAGTTCCAGTAGTCTAGAAGTACTAACAATGTTCTTGGACTCAAACGAGTTCTTAACTTGTTTTCCTTTTTGACATGCGTCACAGAGAGCGTCTGATCTAAACACAATCTTTGGTAAACCTCTTACAAGGTTATGCTTGTTTAGTCTAGAGATTAATCTCAAACTAGCATGACCAAGTTTTTTGTGCCAGATCCATCGCTCATCTTCAACAGACACTAGACATGATACACATTGAGTTGAAAGTTCCCCCAAGTTAATCTTATACAGATTATTTTGCCTTTTGGCAGTGAATAAGATGGACCCATCAGGGTTCTTGACCATACATTCACCTTTATTGAAGGAAACAACAGACCCACTATCACATAATTGACTTATGCTAAGCAAGTTGTGTTTTAATCCTTCAACCAGAAGAATATTATCAATAGAGGGAAGAGGATGCTTACCAATCTTACCTATTCCTACTATCTTTCCCTTCTGGTTGCCTCCAAAGGTGACCCATCAGCTAGTCTTCTCACGGATTTCTTGGAACATACACCTTTCTCCCGTCATGTGACGTGAGCAACCACTGTCCAAGTACCAGGACTGGGGTCTTTTTTGTGTTGCTAAGCAGATCTGCAACAGGTATTATCATACTCTTAGGTACCTAGATAGACTTGGGTCCTTTTGGGTTAGTTGATGGTCTTCGTCCATGCATTTTGTTTTTGTTCTTGTAAATGCATTTTGAAAAGGTGTGACCACTCTTTCCACAAATCTTACAGTAAGTTCTGGATGCATGCAATTTATTTTCTTTTTGCTTTCCATAGGAATGAAAAGCCTTGTGATGTTTGTTGGACCCTGATATTTTCTGAGACGCACTTTGTTTCTCAGAGTCGTAGCCTAGACCAAACTTATCGTGAGGTGATCTAGTGTACCTCAATATCAGGTCTAGCTTCTCTGATCCTCCAGCAAGCTTAGATACGCTTTTGGTGAGATCAGATACCTCTTGTTTCAGTCTAGTTACCTCATGGGGTTCACTGGACTCAGAGGTGAGTTTGTCAGTTAGACTGACATTCTCAGCTTTAAGCTTATTATTCTTTTCAACAAGCTGCTTATTTAGTTTGTTGGACTCTTCCAACTCTTTATTCACTTTTGACAGTTTTCTCTTAAGCATGATGTATTGATGATGCAATAGTGAAGAATCATTTAGCAGTTCATCATATACTTCTTGAAGATAGTCAGAAACAGATACCTCGTCATCTTCTGATTCAGCGTCCGAAGAGCTTTTGACCATTAGGCAGAGATTTGAGGTAGACGGGCTCCTTGGTCTGAACCGATGCTCCAGAGCATCCAACTTCTCCTTAACTGTTTGGAATCGCGAGACCATGTCCAGTCTTGGACGATCAAGGGCGTTGACAAGACACCAGTTAACATGAGCATTTTGAGAACACCGTCTGATATCATCACTCGTCCATTCTGTTTCATGTTTGGACGATGTTGATCCGTCCTCAAGGGTAATCGTTGGACGATAATCTCTGTTAGTGAAGATGTCCCACAACTCATAGTCTTGAGCTTGGACGTATAATTGGAAAATTGATTTCCAATAAGGATAGTCTGTTCCCTTGAAGATGGGTGGAACATTCCATCCTCCTTCAGAGGTAAACTCCTGACTTCTTTCTCCGGGAACAACAAATTGTTCATCGTCCGAAGAGTCTTCATCTTGTTTATTGGACCAAAGGCATAAGTTAGCCTCTTCATTTGTTTCTTCTTCTTCTTCTTCAGATGAGTTCAAGTCCTCCCAAGTTGCCATGAAGTTCTTTTTCTTCTTTTTGAAGAACTTCTTCTTGTCCTTTAGCGTAGGACAATCAGCTTTGAAGTGTCCTGGTTTGTTTCATTCAAAACAGACCAGCTGACTTTTATCTTTGGGTTCAGCATGATCCTTGAAGCTTTTCTTTTGGAATGGCCTCCTTTTCATTCCATTTTTCTTTCTTCACATATTCTGAATCTTTCTGGAGATAAAGGATAGCTCGTCATCGTCTGATACATCATCATCAGACCGACCAACTTCATCACTGGATTCATCAGCTTTTAAAGCTTTTGAGTTGTTGGACCTATGAGCTTTCAGGGCAATCCCTTTGTTCTTATTTCCAGGATTGTCAAGATCAAGCTCCTGCTCATGAACTTGAAGCGTCCCGACAAGATCATCCAGAGTCAAAGTAGAGAGATCTTTGGCCTGGGTGATTGCAGTGACAAGAGATCTCCATTTCTTAGGCAGGCTCCTAAGAATCTTGGTGACATTCTCCTAAGATTGTTGATGATCGTCTGAAAGCAACCCATCATGTCTAGAATGGACTCTCCTTCAGCCATGGTGAACATTTCATACTGGCCAACCAGCGTGATGATTTTAGAGTCCTTCACCTTGGTTGTCCATTCATGGAGATTAGAAAAGGTGCCCCATATTTGTTTGGCTGATTCACATGCGTGAATCTTCTGAAATTCTTCAAGGCTGAGGGCACACATTAAAGCATATCTTGCTTTATGATTCAGTTCCATTCTAGGCCGTTCAGCATCAGTCCAGTCGTCCTCTGCTTTGTCTGTCTCGTCAGAGTTGAGACAAACGTTAGGACCCTTTGTGGTTCTGGTCCAGAGAACTGAGTTTTTACTCAGGATGAAACCTTTGAATCTTTCCTTCCAGTACAGGCAGTGAGTACCGTTGAAGAACGGCGGTCTGGTCATGGAAGTACCTTCTATAACAGGTTGACTCCCGCTTGGCATACTTAGTCCAGACATATCTGCAGTAGGATCTTTTCCTCTACACGGCAAAGTGCTCAACCCAGAGGCTGAGCTCTGATACCAATTGAAGGAACCTGTTTGAAACACAAGAAGGGGGGTTGAATTGTGTTTCTGAAGATTTTAAATTCTTTTCGTAAGCAGATAATAGTTTTCGCAAGGTTGGATGCTAAAACGATTAAAAGCAAAGAGAGCTCTTCCAAACACCAAGTTGGACGCTAACTTAGTTTGACCAAGATAAGAAAGCAGCGTAGGAAAAGGCAATTCAATCCCAGTTAGTTAGTTAGATAATAAACTAAAGTAAGGGTAAGGGAGAGAAAAGAACACAAATATATTATCTTGGTTCACTCTTCACCAAAGAGCTACGTCCAGTCCTCTCTACTTGAGAGCTTTATCCACTATAACAAAAATATTTTGTTACAAAGTATTCAACACCTCTTCAGGCAGTATTCTCAACCTCTTCAGGTTCTCTAAGTATTCTTTTACAGACAAGCCTCTTCAGGCTCAACCAAACTAAGGTTTTGAAAAGAGTTTGTTCTACTAACTCACTAAATGTGAGAATTCGAAAGTAAAGCTTAGACTCTAAAAAAAAAAAACTCTACACAGAAAGTAATATGTAAATGAGGATCAGAGTAGCTTTGCTAGCTTTGCAAGCTTGAGATTTTCTCTTTGATTTCTTGAGCTAATGTTTGCTTGTATCTCTTAAAAGATTTTGAATTGCTAAGTGTTGCTTCACTTGTATTTTTGCTCAAGTTCGGTCATGCTGCTTCTTCAAGGGATGGAGGTATATATAGCCTCTTGTCTTTGAGCAGACTTCAGTCTTCAACGGATGGAAAAGGATCCGTTCTGATGAGCATTGAATGCATTTGATCCATTGAGTCTGATAGCTTCTGAAGTTTCTGATCAGCAGGATAGACTATCAGGATGATAGCTAAAAGTGGTGCTGACATATCCTCTGTGTAGAACGAAAGTTGCCTTTTGTTTTTCCAAAAGAAAAAGGTCAACTTCATTAAGTGACAGAGACATTCTGGCTTACGCTTTACATTGTACGAATATTACAAAGAATGTTTTATCCCAAGGGTATAAGCTTTTTACAGGGAATAATAAATTCAAATGCTTTTACAAGATATTCGCACTTGAAATATAAAAGCACTTATTGGACTAGCTATTACAAAAATAACCGAAAGAATCTTTGGACTCATGGTTCTATATATTACCGTCCAGTCGTAAACCAAGATTAAATGTTGGACGAGATAAAGTCTTTGGACTATGGATATTCTTTGGACTCAATTAAGTTTTATCCTGCACACTTAATATAAAACGTTAGTCCATCAGAAATCTTTGTTCATCTTAAATTAGCTCTTTGTTAACATCAAAACTTAAGGGATTATTTGGACCATAACCACTTTGGTTCCAACAGTTGATACTATGTTGATCGAGATCGTATGCTTACATTGCTTATATGTCTGCTATGCTGTATTTGTGAATACTTGTTTTACCGTACTTGTGATAATATGCTTTATCGTCCTATGTGGTGATGTTACGATAATATGTTGTATTGTCTCGTTTGATGATATGTTGGGTGATAACATGATACTGCATATGTGATTGCTGGTATGCCTAGAGCTAAGAGATGATTATTGTGAATTGGGTGATGTGTGAGATAAGATCATTTGGTGGAAATAAGTTACTGCACTCAACTTGGTGAAATGATTGAGGACTATGGATAGTTGTGAGCACTCTGCTTAGTAGGGAGTGTTGGTGTTTAGTGTGTCAGGTGACGGGGTTGAGTTGCTAAGCTATTGATCGGAATGAGTCGTGAGGATTCATGCTAGATTGCATCGTGTGGTGATGTCACAGCCGCGTAGATCTAGGATTACGCGAGGTCAAACCGGAACTACAGATAGATTCTTGGTAGGTCTACTGTGAGCTTCTGAGATCTCCGATGCGCCTTCCGACATTGGCACAGCTATTCCTATCGGGAATGGGGAATAGTGTCACCCTGCTTGGTAGGAGGTGAGCATCCTGCTTGGTAGGGGATGTAATGTACTCGTGAGTGTAGCGGAACATGCTGCTCGGATGAAGTTTGACTTTCATCCTGCTTGGTAGGGGATGAGTATCCTGCTTGGTAGGGGATACGTTGTGACATAGGAATATGGTGGCGTTATCATGTCAGGTCTAGGTTCATGAGAGTATGAGATGAGTAGTTAAGATCATTAAACCCGAGGACGGTTGTTGGTGATGATTGTGTGTGTGGTTGTGCTATTAATGTATTTGCTTTACCCTTATCCCTATTTATATCCCTATTTATGGTGAGATGTAGTTCTTATCCCCTGTTTTCTCTATATTGTATGTTCTTAAAATGGTAGGAAGCACCGGTAGTAGAGCCATACGACGAAGAGCTGGAAGGAACTCCGTACGAGCCCGAAGCTGGTGGCAGGGCCGTGGACCTCAATCTTGGAAGATTCTGAGTGGCGGCATAACAGATACAGGCAAGGAGTGTCCGTTCTCCGGACTGAAGCAAAGAGTGTGTTAGTGTACTTAGTGTTTATGGCCAGTGAGTCTGTCTTTTGATGTATTTTGGGCGAGGAGAGGATGTCGTCTGTATATATTTTATACCTTGCTTTCCTCTTTATGGTCTATGTTACTCTGATAATTGCGTGTCATATGTATAGTATATATGTACAATAGGTATGTATGTATGTTTAAAGTTTTAAGTATCCTCGTATATGTAATAAGCACGCTAACGGTTATAACGTAATTAGGATGAGTTAACTTGGTTCTTTAATGAGGCAAGGGGACCTCTCAGTCTTCACATAGGTATAAATATTAGTTGAATATTTATACTGGATTGACCCGCTATAAGAACCCTGCATAATAATTATGTAAGTGTCATAAGCGATTCTTATGGTGACCATAGTGAAGCGGTTCTTCGACTTGAAGTCACTACGATTCTTAACATATGTAGTTGTAGGCTTTGATACTATTAACCGTTGTCTGTAACAAGACAACTATAAATAAAGATAGTTATTGGACCTGCAATGAAACATGTTGAGGAATGTGAGTGATATAGATAAGATTCGACCCACCTACACAACAGAAGTAATGTCTATAGGCCTCTTGATGGTATGCGACATAGAAATTCATGGCCATGCTAAGGTGGGACAATATGAGTTATTAGGCCCACATGATCGTACGTCAATTAATAGATCAAGAAATAAATAATTAGACTTAACAAGGATGACACATTTATGCCTTGTGTCCAATGAAGACATTGAGGCGAAAGGACGTTGACTTCACATTATATATGGTTACAATATTGTTTTAATTCTATCACCAATATTCTAATTAATTGGGTAGCAATGATGTATTACTAGATGCCGCTCATTGTTTATAATATTAATTATTTATCAATATGATTAATATATTATTGCCAATTAATTGAGAACCTATAGAGTCACATGCATAGAGCAAATGTTCAGAGAATTAATTTAATTGATTAATTAAATATGATTTAATTAACAATTAAATGAAATTACTTTAATTGATTAATTAAACATGATTTAATTAATAATTAAACATTGGACCTGAAGCGTACACTAGCCCAACAGGGTTAGGTTAAACGAGTGACAACTATTAGTAAGCTGTGCATGTCACTTAAGTGACACACAACACAGAGTACTCATAATAGCCGTTATACATTATAGACAGTACCACCTCTTTTCTCTCTCTGTGTGTCATGCCTCTCCCAATCCTCATAGCTAGGACTACGCTATCTTTGACGTTGGTTTGCTCGCGTGGACTGAGTAAAGGTATTCCTGCTTTGCAACATTGGTGATAGATAAGCCTTTCCTTATGGTGGTTGCGGCTGGACAATTATCGTAATCTCACGATCCGAGATTCGTTAACCGTTGGATCAGGATGAAATTTGGATAGCCGATTCATGACATGTGATTCTATATCTTCACCGTTGAGTTTTTCGATAAGAGGTCTGGAACAAAAGTTATGAGCATCATACATTAGTAGCATTTTTGGCTAACCGGTATCGTTGGCACGCTCGCAATGTTCGCGGTAAAGCTACACTTCAAGAGGTAAACACAATATCCTTGTTATTCATGTACATTGCGTGGTCCTTTTGTCAAGGGGTTTTTCCGCTCAAGAGGTTTTTTAAAATTATTTTTGAAAATTATCCCTCTTGAAACCCCAACAACAACAACCAGATTAAAACAATCCACTCAATGAGCACCACTTTGCTTTTCAAACTAAACCATCAAAATAACAATCCACTAAACCATGTCTCCATCGAAACAACAATCCACAAAAAACAACCAGAATAAAACAATGTCTCCATCAAATTAAACCATCTATTGCTTTTCATCATTCAGTTTCAACAATCCACTCAAGGAGCACCACTTTGACATTCCTTAAATAAAAGTAAAAATATCTAATAAAAATCCGAACAATTAACAATATTAGGATGGTTGAAATGAAATACTATAAATATTCACTAACAATGTCAACATCCATATCTTTCAATACTGTAATCAATTCCATGTTGTCGTCTTTCGATTTTGAAGAACCTTAAAAAGGAAAAATAAGTTAAGTAAAAAATATGTAATGATGAACCAATATAGATTTTTAACGAAAAGTAATAAATTTGGTTACCTTTGACATCAGTCCATAGCCAATCTTGGACACACGTCAATGCCTCCAAAGTATCCGGACGCAATCTACTATGATGAGGTGTAAGGAACTGACCACTAGTACTAAATAGAAGACTCAGAAGCAACAGTTGAAATAGCAATTGCTAGAAAGAGAAAAAAAAGTCACAATGATTTGAATAAGAGATTAAGAGTCAGCGAATCACTTAGGTTAGGACCTTTTATTGTAATAACTAAGAGATATACACAATCAGGCAATTAGCATCGTAACTTTGAATTGAATATAAACTTTATTTAAAATTTGCTTCAGTTTTGTAGTTTTATCATTAAAATATTCTAATTATAAATATTAATAATAACCATGCTTCAATCTCTCGTGTTTTTGGAAGCCACTGTATAACTTTGTCAATAATCGTTAATGATTTTTCCATCAATATTCATAAGGAACAAGGAACTAACCCAATAACTAAGGTGGTTCCAGCAGTGGCGATACAAGTAGGAATACTGCAATCTCCAGAAAGCTTAAAGAATTTTTTGGGGGAAGAACTTATTTGGGGAAAGAAATTTTTCACATCAGAACCAGAAATCAAAATGAAGAATCATAAAGAATAGAATTTACTAGCAAGGAGAGGAAGATAGAGGTGGTTGTGGTGCAGTGGTGCTGTCGCAGCAGAGAGGGAGACACTGAGACAGAGGCGGTGGCTCGATGTTGCAGCGCAGAGGGAGTCGCCAGTCGCATGAGGACTAAGGAGAGCTGGAGGAGCACACAGACGACTGAACAGAGGAGGAGCTCTGGATGGCAGAGAAGCTCCGAACGTCAGAGGAGTTAGGGTTGGAAAAATGATGTGAGGGAGAGGGAGTGAGGGGTGCTGGCTGCTCGAGTGTTGCAAGGACTGAGGAAGAAGGTTAGTAAGTAGTAACTTAGGTTTATAAAAGGGTAATTTAGTAATTTCATACGGCGGGCATAGATACCTCATTACCCGCCCCTGCCCGTTAAGCTAACAGATATTGGAATTCCCCCATTTATTTTGCCTGTGGGTACCCATTTAGCCCCCCGCCCATACTCACCACGGATTTTACCCACGGATACCCGCGGGCACAGATAAAATTGCCATCCTTAAATAGGCCTTTCTTGGAATCATGCATATTAAAGCGCCTAAACACTTTGTCAACATATGTACTTTGACTAAGGCCTAATAATTTCAGCGAACTATCTCTATAGATCACGATTCCCAATACATGGGAAGCTTCGCCTAAGTCCTACATTGAGAAATAATTCCCTAACCATGTTTTCACATTTTGCAGTGTAGGGATGTCGTTTCCCATGAGTAGTATGTCATCCACATATAATAAGAGAAAAGAATTATGCTCCCACTAAACATCTTGTACACATAAGGTTCATCTTCATTTTTTATGAATCCAAACTATCTTACAACTTCATCGAAACAAAGATTCCAGCTTCTGGAAGCTTGCTTTAATCCATAAATGGATCTTTGCAACATGCATACTTTCTCAACATTTTCTGGATTCTCAAAACCTTCAGGTTGTGTCATGTACACATCCTCAAGAAGATTCCCGTTAAGGAATGCAGTTTTGACATCCATTTGCTAGATTTCATAATCATAGTATGTTGTAATAGCAAGTAGAATCCGAACAGATTTAATCATTGCAACTGGGGAAAAAGTCTCATCATAGTAAACACTATGAATTTGCTTGAAACCTTTCGCGACCAGTCGCGCCTTAAAGACCTTTCCACCCATGTCAATTTTCTTCTTGATGACCCACTTGCACCCTATGGGTTTTACCCCTTCGGTTGGCTGTACAAAGGTCCTTACCTAGTTTATGTACATGGATTCTATTTCGGATCCCATGACCTCTAGCCACTTCTCAGATTCTGGGCTAATGATGGCCTCTTGGTAAGTCATAGGCTCATCTTGATCCATGAGTAATACATCATGTTCTTTAGTTAGGAGTATTCTATATCTCTCAGGTTGATGACGTGTCCAGATTAACCTACGCGGTTCTTGTGTTACTTGAACCGATGGTTGGACCACAACTCCTTGCGGAACCAATTCTTGTTCTATTGCAGGTGGATCAGTATTTTCTGGTTCTTGGATTTCTGCAGGTTCTACATTTCTCCCACTATTTCCTTTGAAGATGTATTCCTTCTCAAGGAATACTCCAGTCCTAGCGACAAACACTTTGTCCTCGGAAGGTTTATAGAAATAGTACCCTTTGGTTTCCTTAGGATAACCCACGAAAATACATTTATCCAATTTGGGTCCAAGTGTTTCCCTAATTAAACGTTTCACATAGACATGACAACCCCAAATCTTTATGAATGACAAATTAGGCCTTCGGCCAGTCCATACCTCATATGAAGTCTTATCATCCGCCTTAGATTGGACACGGTTTAGTGTGAAAGCTATTGAAAGTAATGCATATCCCCATAAACAGTCTGAAAGTTCTGTATGACTCATCATAGATCATACCATGTCTAACAAGGTCCGATTCCTCCTTTCAGACACACCATTCCATTGTGGTGTTCCGGGAGGTGTGAATTGCAATACTATCCCACACTTTTTTAGATAGTCATCGAACTTCTGGCTAAGATATTCAACCCAATGATCTGATTGTATGACCTTAATACTTTTTCCAAGTTGGTTCTCCACTTCGTTCTTGAATTCTTTGAACTTTCAAAGGTTTCAGATTTTTGTTTCATTAGATAAACATAACCGTATGTACTGAAGTCATCAATAAATATTGTAACAAAGTAAAGAAAACCACCTCTAGCATATTTGTTTAGTGGTTCTCATACATCACCATGTATAAGATCCAAAAGATCACTCGCCCTTTCACTATGACAAGTGAATGGGGCTTTAGTCATCTTCCCCAAAAGACAAGATTCGCATACCTCGAAAGATTCATAATGAGTCCAGTAATCCATCTTGATGGAGTTTGGAATGCGTTTCTCATTTATATGGCCTAAACGACAATGCCAAAGATATGAAGGGTTCAAATCATTTGGTTTTACCCTTTTCAAAATATCAAGGATGTAAAGTCCATTACTCAAAGGTGCAGTAGCAAATAAAACACTATCCATATAAAGATAACAACATTTGTTCTTAACCATAATATAAAAATCTTTCTTGTCCAAACAAGAAATAGATATAATGTTCTTGCTAATAATCGGAACAAAATAACAATTGTCAAGTTCCAAAACCAGCCTAGTAGGTAAAGTCAATACATAAGTTCCTATAGCTAATGCAGCAACCTTTGCTTCATTTCCCACTCGCAGGTCAACTTCACCTTTGATCAATTTTCTTCTACTTCTTTGCCTCTGCACATTATTACAAATGTGATCACCATATCCAATATCAAATACCCAAGATGTTGAAGTAGATAAATTAATCTCAATAACATAAATACCTGAAGTGAAAGTCTCACTTCCCTTCTTCTCTTCCAAGTACTTCTTACAGTTCCTCTTCCAGTGCTCAGCTTGGCCACAATGGAAACAGGTGCCCTCCTTAGCTACTCGGCCCACAGGCTTCAAACCAGAAGTTCTGAGCTTGGATTTGCCATTTCCTTTCTGTTTCTTGCCAGGCTTCTTGGACTGCTTGCCCTTTCCAGAATCAATCATCAATATGGTCTTGCTCTTTCCCTTCATAATGTTCTGTTCAGCAGTTCTCAACATGCTCAACAGTTCTAGCAGAGTGTTGGCAATATCATTCATATTATAGTTCATGACAAACTGACTATAACTCTGTGGCAACGAGTGCAGAACTAAGTCAGTGGCCAACTCTTAGCCAATAGGAAAACCCAATCTATCAAGGCTCTCAATGTACCCAATCATAAGGAGCACATGAGGTCCTACTGGGCTCCCTTCTGCTAGCTTACAGTTGAAAAGAAATCTGGAAACTTCAAACCGCTCATGTCTTGCCTGCTCTTGGTAGAGCATCCTGAGACGTTCGATCATATCAAATGCCTCCATGTTCTTATGTTGCTTCTGTAGCTCAGAGCTCATGGTGGCAAACATAAGACAGCTAACCTCTAAGGCATCATCCTGATACTTCTTATAAGCATCTTTATCAGCCCTAGACGCATCCTCGAGTGGTTCAGAAGCAGGCTCCTCTAAAACATACAATTTTTTCTTATTCTTGAGGACAATCCTCAAATTTCAGTACCAGTCCAGAAAATTAGTTCCGGACAACTTATCCTTATCAAGAATCTATCGTAGTGACAGGTTATTATTAGTTGTGTTTGGTGCCATGGTTATCTACATGAAATAAGCAAAGTATAAGTATCATGATTATTAAAACATATTTAATAATTCTTTATTAAATACGCTCCCACTATTTTACTCAAATCAATGACCCTTATTAACTCGGAAAATCCCGTTGGAAGATTTTCTAGTAGGACTAAGATCCGTTTTTCACCCCACCCTGAGTCAACTTTGGCTTATCTCCTAGAACTCAGTCATTTAGGTAGGAAACTCATTTCCAATTACATCCCTATATAATTCTTGGAACAATTGGGTGAATAACTCTTTATTCTAATCCATCCTATGGATTAATGCTTAACTCCATGCCTCTAAGCCATTTCAATCCTATTGAAATGCTTAGTTAAGTCAAACCTAATGGTTGGCAGTAGGATATTTCACCTTTCGCGCCTCACCAAGAATAAATCGATGTGCTCAGCTTTGGCATAACACACACTCAACGATTCCGGCCTTGACGAGTGGCACGCATTGGAAGGCATATTAAAACTTAATTTAATTGAGAGAAATTTACTAAGTTATCTCACCGGATTTTGCATCGCATACAAACGTCTCTCGTAGCATACATGGCAAACATGCTTTCATAAATTCAACTAACGTATAAAGCATACAAGGCATAATCTCATGCATCGCATACATAAACGTATAAAATATACATGGTACTATGGTTATGGCCTCCTAATGTGCAATAATTAAATAACTAATTATTACAATCTTTGACCCATGAGAAATTATAAGATTTAAAATAAAATAAACAATGTAAAAGTCACGACATGCAGGCCGTATTTATAAAAATAAATCACGACAAGCAGGCTGTATTTACCAAATATAATAAACACCAAAAATAGGGTCATAACCATATACCGCATATTTAATAAACAATTTATAAAAGTGCAAAAGACAAAAATCAAATTTCTATCCAGTTGCACGGCCTTGCTTAACAGAGCATGACTATGCGGAAAGCTCACTGACGTTGTTGGACAGGTGCACAGCCGTGCAGGAAAGGTGCACGATCGTGCTTAGCTTATGCACGGTCGTGCTCAACGCCACAATTGAGTTTCCGCACGCAAAACCAAGCGAACAGAGAGCATAAACATCCAAATTAACATGTTAAACAGATTTATATCACATACAAATCATACAAACATGTTATAATGCATATATATCATATCAATCTCACAAACGAAATCATAAACATGACCTAAGCATATTAAAACTCTGAACATATATTATCATGAATATGATGGGTACACTCAAACAAGGTGATGGTTTTGCAGACCGGCTCTGATACCATTGTTGGGAATTCACGGGAGATAAACAATTTATAACCCGTTGGAAGAAAACAAAATTCTCTTCTACAAGATCTCAACGAATGAGCATGACCATTGTTATAGGGGTTTACCTTTGTAGCGAAGCTTTACCACAAACATTGTGAGCACGTCAACAACACTGGTTAATCATGAACACTACTACAGGATCAACACAGCTACAGCGCAGCAGATCCGATGAACATTGCTACTACAGCCACAAATGGAGAGGCTCCTCTATCACCTGTATTGCAAGGTACAATCCACGCGAGCAAACCACCGTCGAAGATAGTGTAGTGCTAGCTATCAAGAAAGGGGAGAGGGCACGACACACAAGGGGAGCGACTACTAGGATTAGCAACTGCTTAGTGACTTGTGTTGGTTCATTTGTGTGATTAAGCGACGTGCATAGATTTATATAAGCTATCACTCACTAACCCTTTCCCAAATGGGCTCCTTTACACTACAGGCTCATTATTTAATTATTAATTAAATCATATTTAATTAATAAATAAATTACTTCTCCGATCATTTGTTCTATGCATATGACCCTATAGGTTCCCATTAAGTTGGCAATAATATTACATCCCATTTAATATTATAAACAATGAGCGGCATCTAGCAATACATCATTGCTACCTAATTAATGAGAATATCGGTGATACGATACAACCTTAACTGCGACCATATTTACAGTGTAGCCAATGTCCTATCGTCACAATGTCTTAATTGAACACAAGACATAAATGTGTCATCTTTGTTAAGTCCAATTATGTGTTTCCCTATCAAGGAGTAGACGTGTAATCATTTGGGCTCAATATCTCATATTGTCCCAACTTAGCATGGCCATGCATTTCCATGTGTCACACCATCGAGTGGCCATAGACATTACTTCTGTTATGTAGGAGGGACGAATCCTATCTACATCACTCACATCCCTCTACATGAGTTATTGCAGGCCCTATTACTACCTTTATGATTATCCTGTTACAGATAATGTTTGATAGCATTAAAGCTTACAACTCCTCATGTAAGAATCGTAGTGACTTCAAGTCGAAGAACTACTTCACTATGGTCACCATGAGAAACTCTTATGGCACTAATTACATAACTATTATGCATAGTTCTCAGAGAGGGTCAATTTTATATAAATATTCCACCAATATTTATACATATGTGAAGACTTGATATCCTATATCCATGATCTGTGAGATGTGGTCATCATGTCATTCATATAATAGTCTCGATGTATTATTAGTGTCCTAATTAATAATAATACTTGACTACGGATACTTTAAGAATAACATTCTATAGTTTAATGAGGTCTCACGATCAAGTCGCACTTGATGTTCCATTAAACGAACTGTCTATTCAAAAGATTTTATTATGCTATATATATATATATGATCATAACAATAACATTATTAATAAATGCCTCATATATAAATATATAAATCCAATATATTTAAATCTAAGTCATGATACAAAATATAAATCTAATAAATAGATTGACCACTAGGGATTACACCAACACTATTTTGTATACGGGTTAGAGTACGCTTTATACTCTTATAGTATGTTTGGATATATGGTGGAATTGCTTGGAATCACGTTGAGAAGTGGAAGCCACAATATGTAACTTCTCTCTGGACGTGCGTTTGAGGACAATGGATGCTGAATCAAATATAGTCGGGATTTAACTGTTGTCGGGGGGGGGGGGGGGGTCATAGTTTATGGATTATTTATAAGCACCTTTATAAGTTAATGAGTTTGGAGGGCTACCTTAACCATGGTATGAGTAATGGGACAACCATCCTTGATCCAAAAAAGAAAAAAATTACAAAGGGTTAATGATCCTTGTTTTTGTTTTTGGTCACTACCTCTGCAACCTTGTATATTACGGATCTATTACGATATTCACTCTTTTAAACTGTAGCTGAACGGACTATAAACTATAGCTAAAATGATATATAAATGCAAAAAAGTTGTACCACACAAATCGTATAGTATAGAAACATTGCCCTGTCTTATTCCAAAAGTTAGTGGACACGTTCAAAAATCATGCACCGCCAAGTGTTGTAGATACGACCATGACTTTTTTAATCCTTATATTAGATTCACATAGTTTTGTCTATGCTTCCTTTCACTCTTAGATTACAATTTTTGGGGTGACTCCCTTCACCAAGAAGTTGTGATTGGCACTCCTTCTACTACAGGATTTGTACCGGTAGTACTGTCATCGATTATGGGAACAAAGTCCTCAAAGCAATCCTCCAAGCTCCTGAATGCTTCATCAGGATAGAGAGTGCTAATCTCAACGTCATGAAATCCATCTATGTTGAAGTTAACTTGACAACCTTTGATGAAAATATCGTGGGTAAAAGATGCAACAATACTTTTTGGTATACAATTTTCTGTGTTTGCACACATAAAAAATATTAGTAGTCAAATAATGGTCTTTAATTAATTAATTAATTATTATATAAACCATAAAATTTAGTAAAACTCTAGAGAAAGAAAAAAGGTGGGAGGTGATGTATGATTGAACCTGCAGCTACTGTTAGAAGATCATCTCCTGAGATGGTCACTCTGGGGATTGTGCGACCAATTTTCTTTTCCCATAAAGAAGCAAGCTCATTGATGCTATAGCAGTTGCTTGAGGGTCGAAAATGAACATTTTTGTTGAGTGTTCTGACATCATCAACGGTCTTCATTGTGAACTTTCCAATATCAATGCCATCAACAAAATAAGCTGCACATACAAAAAACAACAATGTTATTCCTACTAGTGATGGATCAAGAAAATTGGATAGTGGGGGCAAAGATTATAAATTCGCATAAGAAATATCTTTGAAGCCGATTAATCTTTCATTGTAACTAGTAGTGGGGTAAATTTCTTCGAATTCTTAAAACAAGAACGAAAATGCTTATATATACTTCTACCAATATTTTTTTAAAATAGTTATTGCACTTGTACTATGTACTATCACTGTACATTCTTAAGACTATAAATATGTGTAAATCCATGTACAATATATCTTTTAGTAAAGATAGAAATACTTTTGACTCTCATGTTTCTGAAATCATATCAAGAGCTTAGGTTCTTGATCCTTTGCCTACCACTCAATGTCCTCCATTGTTCTCTGCTTGTCTCCCCCAGTGGCCTTTTCCCCTCCCTTCAACCAACTCCAGCCCATTGTCTTTTCGACCCCGCCTAACGATACCACCAACACTATCGTGCTTTCAGCCTTTGAAAGGTTCTAAATTGCGGACCGCATCACGTATTGCGGCCGCAATATTGCGGTTACGGACTGCAGCGCAACCACATCACACCGCAATTCTACATTCACGTGTAACAACCGCAACGCAATCGCATCAGACGTCGCAATGGGCCGCATCAGCACTGCAATGGACGCAACACACCGCAACAGAGTTTTCAATCCCGTTCCGTTCAATGTTATTTTCAAAAAGATGATGCAATGTCTTAAAAATATTATTTTCACTACAATTAAATTTAAATTATACATAAAAATGATGTAATGTCTTAAAATGAATAAAAATGTATATAATATTATTAATAGAAGATATATAAAGAATTAAAATAATTATAGATTTTTTTTATATTTGGTGCGAACATAAAATTATTTCATACCGCAACGACCGCAATTCACTTCGCCGTGACTGCAATGGCCACAATCGCATCCGTGACCGCAACCGCAATTTAGAATCATGCTTCGAACTACTAGATTTGCTAAGATATATATGCTTGTGATCTACTCCAAATCCGAAGAACCAATTTGCTTGCCCCTTCTTATGTGGATTGCCTGTATGTCACCCCTACTATATAGATTCTGACTGAATTCCCTTACGAACATGGCACCATATCCTTGATATAGCACGGGATCCTTTTTAAGGTCTTTTGTTGCGATATTTTTCATTTTTTAGGTTCTTTTTTATCAAATCAGCTAAAGTACACTTTTTTAAATTCCTTTTGCTTACTATATGGAAAAATTCAATGATGCTCAACCTATTCTAGTTTTGCTCAATGCTTCTAAATTCTAATTACACTTACTGAGCTATGCATGGCTTTCTAAACAGCCACAAACTATGGAGATATGTGATAGGTGATATCATGTGCCCCTCCCAAACTAAGGATGACATCGATGGGAATTTTGCAAATAAATTGGAAGACTAGGATAACAAAAATCATCATATCATCACTTGGTTTCAGAATACTTCCACATAGAGTATTCATTTGTAATCTTGGCTTTTGACACTGCCAAAGATGAAAGTATGAGATCATCTATAGAATTGTTACACCATTTTCGATTTCTCTCATCAATGTTAGATCTTAAAAGAATTCAGCAGCTGAAGAGAAAGAGCTGGCCAAGCTGTTTATGGATTTTGTGGCTCGCATGGAAGCTATTTGAGATTAGTTGATCTTATGTGAATTACCAACCACGAAGTAGTGACGTCATACTATATGAGGATGGTCGTAATTGAACTAGGCTCACATGATATCTAATGGCTCTCACTGCTGACTATGAACCTATTAGAGCATTTATGCTATAGTAAAATCCGTTGCCTACACTTGAGGATGCTCTTCTTCGTCTCAAGTCTTTAGAAACCGGATTTGAGGTGTGTTTGGATAAACAGCTTAATTAAGCGCTTATTTAATAAGCTCTTTTTCAAATAAGTTAAAAACAACCTATTTCATAAGCTTCTCAACAAGCTTATAGAAACAAGCTAAAAAGAGCTTATGAGAAGACCATAAATTATTTTCATAAATTATTTTCATAAATTATTTGTATAAATTTATTTCCATAAGCTCTTCTCATAAGTTCTCTATAAGCTCTTTCAAACGTATCCTAGGTCTTCTTTGATTTAAATTAGATTTGGCTTTTGCAATTACAGAAAAAGGAGGAAAATTTTGTCCCCACTATTGCAAACTGAGGAATATTCTTCCTGAATATCCCAATATAGAATGTCATAGTTGCAATAAGAGAGGTCACATATTGCAACCAATTGCCCTTCCCTGGTTTGTCAATACTCTAAAAGTCAAGATATTTGGTCGAGCACTACCCTATTCATCTACCATGACCTAATCAGAATAAGTATCAATCTCATCTTACTTCATCCTCTAAGCCTATACTCGATGGTACAATTACCAATGACACCTCTTCTTATGCTTCCCATATCTCTCTCTACACCTGATCGTGAATCTCGCCCGAAACAAGTTCATTCTCATTCTAGTAACACCCAAGTTGCCTTAACAACCACATCAGGTATTGGTATTTTGATTATGCTTGTTGTAATCATATGACATGACTTCTACATCCCATGCCTTCTCCTCTCTCTTCTAGAGATACCATTCACTTTATTCACATTACTGCAAGATCTTTTATGGAAGTAAGTTACAAGGGCCTCATATTTCTACCTATCCTTACTTTAACTTAGACTCAAGGTGTTTTAAATAAAGATCCATGACCGCAATTTGGGCCGCAACGTTTTGGCTTTGAGATCTTCGAAACTGAAACGCGACCGTAATTGCGGTCGCATCGACCGCATTTTTTCGCAATTTTCCGCAATTACGGTAAACGCAACGCAACCGCAAACACAATTTAAAACCTTGCTTACACTTGTCTTATTCCCAAAGTGAACTTTAATCTCATCTCTGTTGGACAACTTTGTGAACTCTAGCGCTTCTAGTCGTTCCCGATCGCTTGCATCAACTCTTATTACTTCTCGTAATGCACTTGTACGTCTTTTACTGCTTCAGATTATCGCTATACAATCTTAGGACTATAATATGCATAAATTCTTATTAAATCTTACGCATTATTATTTAGTGATATGGAAATACTTTCCATGCATTCTCCTTCCGTTTGTCACAAAAACCAGAGGAGGCATGTGCTCTCAAACCTATGGATGTAGTTTGCAACCAATTGTACACTTACAGATTCTATACTTTTACTTTACGCCTCTTTTTTGTGGGAAAAAAAGAAGAGACAAATACCACTTTTTTCTCTTCTCTTTTTTCCTTTCTCCCATAGAAAGGAAGGTGCATAGCATAGGCATAGAAAATAAGGTGTAGGTTCAACAAAACAACAGAAAAATTTGAGATCAACCACATGGATCGAACAATACAATTGAATTCTATCATTAACCATGTTCTTAGAAAAGTCATTTAAATCCAAGTCATTTTTATTGGTCTCACATATAGTTTTTTTTTGTCTTCATTTACCTCTAACCACTAGGCTATCCTCTGTCTAATCTATTCTTCTCAATGGATCTTCTCATCACATAACCAAACCACTTAAGACGAAATTTGACCATATTTTCTTCAACATTGGCTACCCTTACTTTCTCTCTATTCCATTTATTCCTAATCCTAGATTTATCATTTTTATAGAGAAAAATTTCTTCTCAGTCTATTGTTAAAACGGTAGTTGATTCAAAGAATAGGACACTTTGTTAAATAGATGTAAGGAATTTGTTTATTTATACCTTTAACATTGCCATTACCATATATTTGAAACTGATCCAAAGGTGGAGGAAGCTGTGATGGATGACAATGGTCATAGTAGGGCCAAGAAGCAATGGAATTGCAACATATGTTGGTGTATGGGACCCCAGATTCCTCGGTCACTCGCCTAACCAAACGCTTCCCTTTGTACATTGTTAGGCCTGGTTCCACAGGATCTGTTCTATCTACATCGTGACCAAACTCTGAAGGCAAAAACCTCTGCAACAATATTTCATTATAACACACAAAAGAAATCTAGTATAATAAATATTCAAGAGGGTAATTAGAAATGAGTTTGTAATGATTTGATGAAGTAATTTATGTTGTAAAGGTTGCTGATACTTTTTTTTTGGATTAAGGGTTTGCCACTAAGCATGCCTTTGGAGAAACCGACAGGGGTCCACGAAAAAGGGAGAGGGAATGAGAGAGACGAATGCATTGTACGATTCAAAACTTGAACGTTTTCGTTACATGTTGCATAGTTGCTCCAAGGGAACTAGCCCATGGGAAGGACAAAAATTATTTTAGATTGTAAGATTAACAAACAATGATATTTAGTTCAGATTGTTAAAAAAAAGTCTACGTAAATTAACTTGTTTTTGATTTAGGTTTCAAGGACCTCTAACTAGGCACCCCTTTTTAACAATATTTTCTCATTCTCCTATACGTAAGTTTCAGAATTAAACCCAAGACTACACTTAAGGGGCATGGGCCCATTAACTATTCTAATAATAGTTTATTACTCCTTTCGTTCCATATCTTTAGTAATTTTAGTATTCTATACACAAATTAAGAAATTATTAATTAATGTGTAAATTTATCAAAATATCCAGTGAATAATTAAATGAAGTATTCAACCAAGAAGCATAACCTAAAAAGATGTAAAGCCAATTGTGGGTATATATGAAAAAAAATTGAGAAATTATACCATGGATTTATAAAACTCCAATTGTTTTGAAACAAAAATAAATTGCAGAAGAAACTAAAGATAAAGAAGGGAGAAGTATTGCAAAGTGAAGCATTAACTGATCTAACTTAAAGGTTCTAGCCAGTAGCTTACTATAAATTAAATTAAATATTTACAGATTTGGATGAGTACTTATGAAAAATTGAAATAAAAATATTAACTTTAGCTAATAAAGTTTTTGTGCCACCAAAAGATTAATACTCCCTGGATTATTTTTATGTTTTTTTTAAAAAAAAAAATAAATAATCAATGAGTCATTAACTACTATATGTACCTTTACATCTGTTTTTTAAGGTTTTTGTACAAGGATTAAATATATTATAAAATAATTGTCAAAATATATATATATATATATATATATATATATATATATATAGTTTTAAATATACAGAAAATGGTTTTTAATATGACTGATTTACAATTTTCTTACTCCATTATCAATTTTCTCGTACCCAATCACCACTAATATGTATAGTTGGTAGGTTTAATTGAGATAATATAAATGATGAGGATAAAATTAAAAGGAAGTTAATTAATATTTTATTAACACATTCTCAGATAATTTAGGATAAGATAAATTTGTTTGAAAAACATATATAAAGAGACAAAGAGAGTACTCTTTTAATTTTATAATATTAATAAGTAAGAGAGAAAATTAATAGATCATATTAAGTTTGCTTGCAATATATGAATTTTTGAATTCTTTGTGCTAGAGGACAAATAAAAGTAAAGATGAAGAAATAAAGATATTTTTGGGGGCTATTCTTTTTTGTTCTTAAGACAAAGTCCATTGCCACATGGTATTCCCATATCAATTTCAATCAATAGGAGAGAGTGTGTTAGAAAGAGAGTGTTAGAGAGTGTGTTACTAACACTCCTCATTCGTACATTAGCAAATAGCAATTGTGACTTTAAACGACTGAAACCTCCCGATGAAAAAAGCATACTATAAAATAATGAGTAAATCCTCAATTTGGTCCCTATCGAAGCAACAGTTACGGGGATCGTTAACATTATTCTATATGCCATATATGCATTTGGAAAAGAATCAAATCTTCTTATATAATTAAGTATGTCAATTGGTGTATCATTTTCTACTTGTATAATTTCTCTTAAAATTTTTAGTTCTATAAATAAATCTAATCCATCAATATTTGAGTTGTCATTATGTTTTAATGAACGTTCAAGGTTTAAGACAATCTTTTAAATTTTCATTATCCAATGACCTTAATTTCACAATGATAAATAGAAAACCAAAAATATCTTGATACATTTAAAATTTTTCAAATCTACTTTGAAATGAAGTAATTGTTTTATCTATTATGTAAAAGAAATAATCAATTTAAATGATTCTTCAGGACATTTTACAACTTCATTGTCTATAATCTCATTAAATTGTTTTTCTACAAATAGTACGTTTTTCATGAAACTTAGGTTCTATATCCATTTCTATAGCAATTTCTTTGGCACAAATTATAACAATTTCAAATCTGTCTTCCCTATATTTTTCGAATAATGAAATAAGACATTTCAATTGTTGTAGAGTTTCATTGTTATGCACTGTCAGTGTAAAGTTTTTTACAATATCAACCAATCAGAAATCATGATATGGATGACTTTTAAGGTGGTTAGGATAAGAGTCAAACATTTTAGCAGATGTGTCAAATTATAATTGGTTGACAGTGTAAAAAATCTTTACACTGTCAATGCATACCAATTAAATCCATTGTTTTATAGCAACATTGATACTCATATCCTTTGATTGCAAATTTTTACTAACTGAGTTTATCGCAAACAATATCTCATACCAAATAGTCACGCCTAATAAAAACTCAAAATTTTCAAACTCATAAGTTGCTAAGTAATCAACTTCACTTTTTATTTTAGGTTCGTCATTAACTTCACCTAATTTCAATAAAACATCTCTTATTTGTGAAGTTTGAAATCGTAAAGCTTTTACACTTTCAATACGGCTTTCCTAACGTGTTTGTGACAATGACTTAAGAGTTAGGCTAGGGATATGATCTTGTAAAATTTTTCATCTTTTAGTAGAAGAAGAAAATAGGATTTATATACGTTGTTGCACTTCAAAAAAGATGTAGCTTTAGGTCAACAATTAGCCATATCACAAAGTACCAAATTTAGTGACAACCACATAGAGTATAAAATGATCTAGGATTAATATCTAAAAATCGTTTTTTGCACACCTTGATGTTTTCTTTTTATATTAGACCCATTATCATAACATTGTTCTCTTAGGTTACTAATATCGAGTCCAATAATATTTATTTCATTCATAATGGCATCAAAAAGACATTTTCCAGCCGTATCATCTACTTTTAAAAATTCTAAAAAATATTCAAAGATTTGAATTGCGGTTGAAGAAATATCAACACATCTTAATACAAAAGACATTTTCTCTTGATAACTTACATAGAGGTACAATCAAGTATGATTGAAAAATATTTTGCATCATAATTTTTTTTATAATTTTTTAAGGTCATATACATGGTGATTTCTGAGTCACAATCAGCGTTTGTCAGAGGTCATACATGTGATGTGAAAAAAGATTATTATGAGGAATGATAGAGTTTTTTTGTTAGAAATGGATGTTGAGATATATCAAGTTGGGATTGAATCATATGGAGCCTATAACTTATATATTATGTTCTGATGTTGGACTGGTAGTAGTTATTCTGGTTAAAAAAAATTTAGTTCCTATTGTTTTTTTTTTGGTGGTGTGCTGCAGATGATAGAAGGGGTTTCTGGTGTCAACATAGTTGGGATGACTCTCCCCTTTGTGATGCTTTTGCATGCTACTTGTGTTATTAATCCTTTGGATTTCTTGTATATGCGGGTTAGAATACCTCTTGTACTCTCTTTAATATATTTTTAGCTTATAAAAAAAATTCCATTTGCTAGCATATTTTTCAATTCATTTTGTATTCTATGTCCAAGGTAATGGTTATGAATTTCATTATCTTTAATTCGACGAATGTGTTCTTGTATTATAGAATCAAATTCTGCAATTATTTCAATTAGACGTAAAAAATTTCCATTACTATCTTGGTATAAATCTTTTCGTTTGTTTCACGAAAGGCTAAGTTATTTTTTCCAAAAGTTTTAGCAACTGCAATAATTCTGAATAATACATTTCTCCATTGTTCCCTATCTCTATTTATTTGTTCTTGAACATGTTTGTCAATTGTTTTATTTTTTGACAATCTCATTTCTAAATCAATCCTTGAACTCATGTTACCAATGTGCTCATTACTTATCTCATGACTCTTCAACTTAGAATTAATATTTCTCCAATCCCTACTACCTTAATTAGCTAATTTATTCCCAATATTTGGATAAGTTTAATCCTCTTCTTAGTACAAGTAAATTAGCTAATGAAGGTAGTAGGGATTGGAGAAATATTAGTTCTAAGTTGAAGAGTCATGAGATAAGTAATGAACACATTGATAACATGACTTCTCGGATTGATTTAGAAATGAGATTGTCAAAAAATAAAACAATTGACAAACATGTTCAAGAAAAAATAAATAGAGATAGGGAACATTGGAGAAATGTATTATTCAAAATTATTGCAGTTGTTAAAACTCTTGAAAAAAATAATTTAGACTTCCATGGAACAAACGAAACAATTTACCAAGAAGGTGATGTGAATCTAGAATGGACACCCTTGGCAAGAATTATGAAGCCCGAAATGAAAAAGGAAGAACAAAATTGGTATTTGCGTAAATTCTTATTTTTATTGAAAATTACTCGTCTGTCTTGTTTTGGATGAATCAAGAGCTACAGAAGTCCGAATGATGTGTTTCTTGATGCGTTAGAAAGATAAAAAAATGTTCTACAAATTATATTTCACGATTCTTGACCAAATTCGGCATCTATCACGGTGGAAAATGGGCTGCAAGTTGAAGACGAATTCCTGGACGAAAATACTTTGATTTCTATGATAAGTGGGTTACATTAAGTTAGGCTAAGACCCATTAAAAGGGGAGCACGAAATTGGTAGAGTAAAGGAGGATAACCTTTGGCTTGCATGCCTAGGTAACTTCTTGGAAAGATAAAGAGTTAAGTTAAATAGCCTCTTGGTGGATAATTAGTTCTTTTTATTAGTTTTAGTGGATATTTGCTAGTTTTATGAGGGGGAGTTAATTCACTTCATGGTGACCCTTAGTTGCATCTTCATGCAACTCCCTAAAAGCCTATATGTATTTGAATTCTATGATGAGTAAAAACTAACTAAGAAGTTGATTTTGGATTGAATCCAATTGTGAGGGTTTTGTCTCTCTTACGTTCTTGATTGAGCCACCCCCTTTGATCTTATCAAGAGTCCAAGACTTTTGTGGCGATTTTCACTAGGCTTATCAAATCCCCTTGGATTTGTGGCGTCTCTCCCCCTTTCTCATCTCCAACCATTTTCTTGTTTCTTTCTTTCTTGAATTGAATACTACATGTTTTCTTAAGTTTCTATGGAAGTCTCATCAATTGTGCTTGATAATTCAACCTAAGATCATCAACAAGGCAACCCACTAATTTGGTTGTCATCAAGATGGACTCAAAGCATCTTCATCAAATTGAAGAAAAGTAACCCATTGGTTATCCTTCAACCGAGCTTATCAAAGGAAACTTGAACCGGGTCCGAATATGCTTCTTTCCACATGCTTAATGCTTAATAATTCATTAAGCATGTGGAAATAAGAATATTCGGGCCCGGTTCAAGTTTCCTTTGATAAGCTCGGTTGAAGGATAACCAATGGGTTACTTTTCTTCAATTTGATGAAGATGCTTTGAGTCCATCTTGATGACAACCAAATTAGTGGGTTGCCTTGTTGATGATCTTAGGTTGAATTATCAAGCACAATTGATGAGACTTCTATAGAAACTTAAGAAAACATGTAGTATTCAATTCAAGAAAGAAAGAAACAAGAAAATGGTTGGAGATGAGAAAGGGGGAGAGGCGCCACAAATCCAAGGGGATTTGATAAGCCTAGTGAAGATCGCCACAAAAGTCTTGGACTCTTGATAAGATCAAAGGGGGTGGCTCAATCAAGAACCTAAGAGAGACAAAACCCTCACAATTGGATTCAATCCAAAATCAACTTCTTAGTTATTTTTTACTCATCATAGAATTCAAATACATATAGGCTTTTAGGGAGTTGCATGAAGATGCAACTAAGGGTCACCATGAAGTGAATTAACTCCCCCTCATAAAACTAGCAAATATCCACTAAAACTAATAAAAAGAACTAATTATCCACCAAGAGGCTATTTAACTTAGCTCTTTATCTTTCCAAGAAGTTACCTAGGCATGCAAGCCAAAGGTTATCCTCCTTTACTCTACCAATTTCGTGCTTCCCTTTTAATGGGTCTTAGCCCAACTTAATGTAACCCACTTATCATAGAAATCAAAGTATTTTCGTCCAGGAATTCGTCTTCAACTTGCAGCCCATTTTCCACCATGATAGATGCCGAATTTGGTCAAGAATCGTGAAATATAATTTGTAGAACATTTTTTTATCTTTCTAACGCATCAAGAAACACATCATTCGGACTTCTGTAGCTCTTGATTCATCCAAAACAAGACAGACGGGTAATTTTCAATAAAAATAAGAATTTATGCAAATACCAATTTTGTTCTTCCTTTTTCATTTCGGGCTTCATAATTCTTGCCAAGGGTGTCCATTATAGATTCACATCAGAAGGTAATGTAAATTTTTTAAGTCTAATTGAAATGATTGCAGAATTTGATCCTATAATGCATGAACACATTCGTCGAATTAAAGATAATGAAATTCATAACCATTATCTAGAATGAAATTGATAAATTTGCTAGCAAATGAAATTATAAAAAAAAGTATGAACGCAAAATATTTTTCAATCATACTTGATTGTACTCCTGATGTAAGTCATCAATAGCAAATGTCTTTTGTATTATGATGTGTAGATATTTCTTCAACCCCAATTCAAATCTTTGAATAAGTTTTAGAATTTTTAAAAGTAAATGATACAACTAAAAAATGTCCTTTTGATACTATTATGAATGAAATAAATATTATTGAACTCGATATTCGTAACCTAAGAGGACAAGGGTTATGATAATGAGTCTAATATGAAAGGAAAACATGAAGGTGTGCCAAAAAAGTATTTAGATATTAATCCTAGATCATTTATACTCCATGTGGTTGTCATGGTCTAAATTTGGTACTTTGTGATATGGCTAATTGTTGTCCTAAAGTTACATCTTTTTTTTTTGGAGTGCTACAACGTAAATATACCCTATTTTCTTCTTCTACAAGATCATATCCCTAACCTAACTCTTAAATCAATGTCACAAACACGTTGGGAAAGCCGTATTGAAAGTGTAAAAGCTTTAAGATTTCAAACTTCACAAATAAGAGATGCTTTATTGAAATTAGGTGAAGTTAATGACGAACCTAAAATAAAAAGTGAAGTTGATTGCTTAGCAACTTATGAGATTGAAAATTTTGAGTTTTTATTAGGCGTGACTATTTGGTATGAGATATTGTTTGTGTAACACCCCGATTTTTCTTATTCTTTTAATTAATCAGTATTTAAGTAATTGTATTTTATTAGAGGGTCTAAAAAATTTAATAAATTATTCCGAGGCCGTAGTCACTCTCTACGCCATCGTAGGAGGCTATGGTTAAGTTTTGGGCCGAAAACTCAAACGGAGCTCGATCTATGTTTTTCAAATGATAATGTTTTTCTACTATCAAGACCTCATTTTGACTAACGGTCAGAACCATTAGTCTTAGAATTCAATTCTCTACCTTTTTTCTAAAATGTGTCCTGACTTCCAAAAATATAAATAATATTTTATATTCGGACCGAAAGTCGATCGGATAGACGATTTGAGCTGTCTTAGGGATTTTAGAGAACCGTGAGCCAATAATTTTAATACCAGGGCTATGTTAAATTATTTGGGGACTCCTATCAGTGTTGTGAGGATTTTTCAAAATGTCGGGATATGAATTGACCAAATTGCCCTTGGTTAGTTTTATAATTACTTTCTTTACCTTTTACCTTTCACCTTCACTTAACATTTCCTATTTAATACTCTATTCTCTCACCCTCACTCTCTCATTTTTTTTCTCTCGAGCAAACCAGCCCAGCAGCCCCATCTTCTTCCTTTTCTCCATCTTTCTCTTCTTTCTCTCTTTTCCTTCTCACCATTTCTCCATTTTTAGAGCTTGAAACTTGGAGATTTCTTGAAGCTTCTTCACTCATTTTTGAAGGAGATCATCATAGGAGGTATCTAGCTCTCTCTATCTCTCTCAATCTCTCTTTATTCTCCTCAAATTTCCATGATTAGAAATGTTAGGGTTTTTACCCCCAAATCTTCAAAAATCTCTAGAAAATTGTAGAAAAATCATTTCTATACCAAACCAATTTCTATGGCCTAGGTTCATGACATAATTGCATGATCCAAGAGATTAGAGCCAAGAAATCTCTCTAGCTATTTTTTTAATGGAGAGGCCGAAACCCCCTTTAGTGCAGGGTAGGGTTTTTGGTTGGTTTTTTATGTTTTGAGTTGATATCTAGGATTATCACACTTAGTTAGGGTGTTATCCAAGAAATGAGAATTTTTGGAGCTCCCTAGCTATTTTTCATATTTTTCATTCAATAGGGCCGAACCCTAGGGGTAGTACAATAGGAGAAATCTTTATTTTTTGAGTAAATGCCTTTATTATTATGTTTAGGGATACCTAAGGATTGTTGATCCAAGAGTTGGGAATTACTAGACATCCCTAGCCTAATTAATTAAATAGGGGCAGTAGCTAATCCTAAAGATTAGGTAGTTTTTGATTTAACTGTTTTGATTTATGGTTGTGTTTTACTGTATAGAACCTGACAGGACTTGAACGTTCGATCGCGCACTCGATTGACTGTTGCAGAGCCGCATTCGGAATCCCTCGGGAAAATCACTAAGGTGGGGGAAAGAACCACAATATCGTTGGGGAGGCAAGCTTTAAATAATATATGTCGATAAGTGTAGGGCGACCCAAACCCTACTAGAGGTCGTTTGACCGTTAGGTTGATTTTACTGTATATCGAGGATGCCTGTGCTATGATTGGTATTTAATATGATATACGTGGTATATGTTATGCTTACTATATGCTTATGATTGATTAAATGTGAATTATCTACAAGTTGATTTTACTGTTGAATATATATTCTGCCTGTTGTTGATGTCTATTGTGACTGCTGATATCTGAGTAGAACTAGGCAGTGATTTCTGGTAAGTTGGGAGATGAATGTGTGGTGAGGAAGTCGAGGTTATATATATGTCGTAGTGCTCAACCTAGAGATACAGTTGATCTGTTGTTGTTGTGATGTGAGTTGATATCCGGTTAAGCCGGATGAAAGTTGGTCGTGGTTATATATAAGTCGTGGTTGAGGCACTAAGTGTTAATCCTGAGATGAGTCAGTGAGATTCATGTTGCATAGTTGTTATTCATCACTGTGTTGGCATACGAGCGATTTCGATCTTACCTGCGGGGAGATGGTCGTACCGATTAGTTTGGCGTAAGGGCGATTTCGATCTTACCTGCGGGGAGATGGTCGTACCCGTTAGTCGAATTGTAGACGGACGGGCGAATATCTCGACCTAGCTTGCGGGTGGGGGGATATGTCGTTACCGAAAGTTGAGTTGTTAACGGACGGGCAGATGTTTCGACCTAGCCCGCGGGCGGGGGAACATGTCGTTACCGTAAGTTGCGTTATTGACGGGCGAATATTCCGACCTGGCCTGCGGGCGGGGGAATATGTCGTACCCATGAGATGAGTTGGGTCTGCGGGCTTTAGACCGAACCCTACCTTTATGGGGGTGGCATAGTGATGATTGGGACACCTTGATCCGTTGGGGATGTCGCGTCGTGATCGCGTCCATATAGTCGTTAGTTGCATGAGTGTGAGAGACAGTAGTTAAGAGAAAAATTATCCGGAAGTTGTTTTGTTGTCACTATTGTGATTTGGTGTGTTGCTATCTATATACATTATTCATATCGCTGTTTTTCCCATTTATGACATATTACTGTTTCTTATCCCCTTTATTTTCTATGCCGTATTTTATCTTTATTCTCGACTGTACGAGAAGATCCTGATGAGGAATTTCCAGAGGAGATTGATGGCATATATGTTGAGCCTGATGCCAGCAGGAGAGCCTCGGTCCCAATGCTGGGGGACCTTGAGCGCCAAGAGAGGAAGTCTAATTGTATTTTATTCTGCTGCTATGTTTTTAGTTTTTATTTATTTCGTACTCTGAAGTCTTTTATATTTGGTATCAGTGTTGTAGGCTCTGCTGATGGAGCCAGTACTATTATGTATGTATACTTTTATTATGGTATCAGTATGTATTGTATGTTTTAATATTTTCGCAAATTTTATACTACTACGCAACGCTATACCGCTAATAATTATAAGTGGGGTCACTAATGGAACCTCCTAGGAAGGGGTTAAACTCCGTTAGTAAAAATTTGTAATCAAAGGATATGGGTATCGATGTTGTTATAAAACAATTGAAAGGTCTTATTTCATTATTCGAAAAATATAGGGAAGACGGATTTGAAATTGCTATAGAAATGGATATAGAACCTAAGTTTCGTGAAAAACGTACTATTCGTAGAAAAACAATTTGATGAGATTATAGACAATAAAGTTGTAAAATCTCCTAAGAATCATTTAAAATTGATTACTTCTTGTACATAATAGATAAAGCAATCACTTCATTTCAAAGTAGATTTGAAAAATTTTAAATGTATCAAGATATTTTTGGTTTTCTATTTATCATTGAGATGTTAAGACCATTGGATAATGAAAATTTAAAAGAAGATTGTCTTAACCTTGAACGTTCATTATAAAACATATTGACAACTGAGATATTGATGGATTAGATTTATTTATAGAACTAAAAATTTTAAGAAAAATTATTTAAGTGGAAAATAATACACCAATTAACATACCTAATTATATAAGAAGGCTTGATTCTTTTCCAAATGCATATATTACTTATAGAATAATATTAACGATCCTCATTGCTTCAGCAAAATAAGAAATTTTTCAAAACTAAAATTAAGAAATTCTTATCTAAGATCAATAATGTCTCAACAAAGATTAAATATATTGGCTTTATTATCAATTGAAAAAGAAATATTAAATGAAATCGATTACAATATATAGTTTAATAAAAGATTTTGCATCCTAAAACACGGAAGATAAATTTTAAATATAAAATATAATAATTTTAATAAAATATTATTATTTATTTTAAAAAGACCTCATCTAAAAATTCATTTTAGATCTCAATACAGATTGGGTCAACCCCTACAATGGGTAGGGATATGGAGCTCGCAGAAAGTGACTTGGGCATAGTGGAAACAGAAGGCGGTGGAGGGAGCTCGAGTTGGTGGATTTGTTGGGGCTGATAACGATTGGTGGTGGGGGGATTGCTGGGTTTAGTGGGTGAAATGAAATACAATAAAACCTGTTTAACAAGTTATAGGGTCATTAATCTTAACCATTGATTAAATTTTTCTTGTTGATCAATGACTCAAACTGAAGGAGCATCAAAGCACCTTCCTTAGAAAGGTGAATCTTTGACGGCAAAAGATGGAATTTATCTCATAACAAGACAAAAGCAGAGTTAGGAAATTCTAATTACCTCATTTTCCTTTTCTTTTTGACTTCGAAATTATACTTGGTATATAATAATATAAAGTCAACTGAAAGCACATATATATTAGTTTAGAAAAATACCAGAAACATACTCTCTAATACTCTCTTTTTAACATATTCTCTCCTATTGGTTGAAATTCATGTGAGTCTTACAAAATTCAAGTAGGACCCACATGAATTAGTGGAACCCATATGAATTTCAACCAATAAGAAAGTGTGTATTGAAAAAAGAGTGTTAGAGAATGTGTTGCTACTTCTCGTTAGTTTGGAAATGAATTGAGTGACTTTCGTTTGTGGTGATTTTAGATATTTTTTGGAGAGAGAAAAATGAAATAAGATAAGAGAGTATATGTTAAATGAGAGAGAAAGAGAAAACGGCACTAAAAATATCATTATGAAAGTCATCCAATCCATACCCAATCCATTAGTTTATAGGTGTAAAAGTAAATTAATGTATACTTTAAAATTTTATGCTTATTTCTCCAATGTACTTTTTTCTGTCTCTTTGCTAGCTTAGAACCGAGTACCTGTTGGTTGGAAGACGTTTTCCAAACCAACAGACCACTCGGGAGCTAGCTCCAATGTGCTTTTTTCAAAATATGTAATTATTGTCATTGAATTTCGCTTTAACTATTTTCACTGATAAGTTACCATACAAATTTTAATAACTCTACCATATTTCATGCCAATTAAATTTTAAGAAGTTAATCAAAAGATGTCATATAGAACCTTTTATAATCTCACTCTGTTAAGTTTGTATTCACGATGAGTTTGAGAACTCAACGTTGCTATAAAAATTGATTCTTGCTATCGTCAAATGAAAGCAAGTAGATTAGCCATGGAATCCATGAAAATTGGATTGCAATATGAGGAGCACACACATATTTGGGCTATTATTTTGATGTGCATAAGAAGATCCCCAACCGATGGTCAGAAGTTATTTTCTTGTCAATTGTATTGGATCTTGTTGATAATTAAGAGTGGTTTGAATAATATTTGGAGTTCAATGGGATAAATTACACTATATTTGTAGCTTTTAAAACGGTCTACAAAAATTAAATTACATTACAACAGCTATATTACCATTATAATTGAACGCTTGTCAGCATTTTTTTCATAAGTAATAAGTATATTGAAATGATCATAAAGGATGTTCAAAGCCATATAAAAAAAACGGAAAAGAACAAGAGAGACAACAAGGTAAATGTTCAACCAAAGTACAAAATCAAGACTTGTCAGCTAGCATTAATTAACAACTGTTACCGCAAATTAAGAACATAAAAATGAGTGTAAAAACAATAGCGAAATTTATGATATAACTTTCCTTTTGTTTAAGTTTCATCTATATGAAAATTTTAGGAGTTTTATTTTTAAAACCATAACAACATGAGAAATTTGCAATTTTTTTGACTCAAAATTTGCAAATAAATAGTAATAAAAATAGAGTAAAACTAAACTATAATATACCTTAATAGTGTTAACAGATTTCATGGCGTCCACCAATATAAGCTGATCCAGCAAGTTTTCACCCCCGACAGCAGAAATGACGATGTCTATTTCATACTTTTTCAAAATCTTCTCGATGAATTCCTTGTTATTTATCACACCCTGCCATTGCCATAAATTTAACCACCACTTGTTATGTAGAATGTTTGATGCACACCATTTTCTTTGCATAAATCCTTAGCTTTTGTTTGGGAAAAAAGAACGTCTACTGAAATGTGTGTTTATATGATTTTATTGCTGAAAAAATTGATAAGAGAATAATATAATAAAAATATAGTAATACACAAATAACAATATAATGAGGTAGAAAGCAAAAAGTATAGTTAGGAGGATGAACTCGGCTAATCTATTACGTATGCACACATGACATAATAACATATCTCTTTTTTTTTTGGTACATATCTATATTTTCCTTAGATAGTTAAAAATTCTAAATTTGCACGATTTTAAATTTTAGTCTATAAATATGTTTTCAAGTTTAAAATATTTTATTAATTGAACACGGCAATAACAAAACCTAGTAAAAAAAGTTTAATTTTGATACATTATGACTGTAAAGTTTTTTATATTATCAACCAATCACAAATAATCTTATGTGTGACTTTTAAGATAATTTTAATAAAAATCAAATATTTGTATTATTTGACAATTTATAATTGTTTGATAATTTATAACAAAGACTAATGATACCATAGAAAACATATTATTCCCCCAATAGAAAAATAATGGATATAGATATTTTCACTTATATTTTCACTTACATGAATGAGTATGGCACCTTTCTCTTGGAAGGATTTGATAATGGCAGCCTTGGAAGGGGTGTGAGGTTCCGGCCGGACGAGCAAATAGGTGGGGCGTGCTACGGCGAGGCTTGCCTCAGCCACAAACTTGCCCATGAAACCTGTAGCTCCGATAACCAGCACTCGGCCCTTAGTGGTGTAGGGAATGGCTGGTGATGCTGTCATGGTTTTGCACTGTTTTCGGTTTGGCATGTGCTTGATTGAACCCAGGAAGAAACCAACGATGACAATGTGGGCATGTAATTGCAAAATGTTGCTAGCTAATTTATATAGGACAAGCTGTGTACGTTATAATATAGATTTAACAGCTGTTGGTAGTGTTTTCAATTTTTTTTCAGCTACTTCATGCGTGAAAGACATTCCAAACACTACTACATTTAGTAGCTTTAGCAACACTTATATGGTAACATCTACTAAAATGTTACCAAACATAATAAAACAATATTTTTTGTAACATTTTCAGAAAAAATGTTACAAAACGCAATTAATTTTTTTTTCTATTATACTGAGTCTTCCCGAGTAGAGGAAAACATTTTCCCCGAACTCATCGATTGCTTCATTCACATACACTATTTAGCAACGTTGCTTAGATTGCTCGAACTCATCGAACTCATCTTCCCCGAACTCATCTTCATCGATCGTTGCTCAGATTGCTCTTCCTTGCTCATCTTCATCGATCGTTGCTCATCTTCATCGAACTCATCTTCCCCGAACTCATCTTCATCGATCGTTGCTCAGATTGCTCTTCCTTGCTCATCTTCATCGATCGTTGCTCATCTTCAAACTCAGAATCATCGATCGTTGCTCATCTTCATCGAACTCAAATTCATCGTTGCTCAGATTCATCGTTGCTTCACTCTCTTCCTCTTTCTATGATTCAAAGCTTCTCTTCGCAAATCTGCCATGGAAGCTTCAAAGCTTTTCCCTAAATCTGTGAGTGTTCAAATCAAATTTTGTTAGAACTAATTGGTATCTCAGATCTGTAAATCACACATTTCTTTTCTCTTTGTGAATCTCAGAGCTCTCTGTGAAGAACTTTGTGAAGAAGACGAAACCACCTATTGCAAGGTAAATCAAATCCACTGCTTCCTCTACTTCCTCTGTTTTCTCATGGTTCATTTTTATTGTATCTGGTCAAAACATGCTCAGTGTTTCATGAATTTTGATATGATTGATGAAGAAATGTATCAGGTCACTTGAACTTGATTCAATTGAAGTTTCAAATTATGTAGTACATTGCAAGTAATAGCTTGTTTTGGTGCTTTACTTGTTGAGAATTGGTTGGAGGATAGTACCAAAATGCAAAACCCCTCCCTGTGTTTTTTGTTATTGGGTTTAATGACTGATGTGGACTATTGTTAAATGCTGATTCAGAGGTAGTAAAATAAAAATAAGACTTGTAGATAGATAGTATGCTGAAGTGAGGATGTAGTTGCAGTAGAGGAAAAAGTTTTGTTCATGATTTAGAGATAGATAGATAGCATGGTTTTTTCACAGCTGCTATAGTGGCTGTGATGATGGGGTGGTCGTTTCCTGTGAGGTGGTTCTGTTTGAGCACTTGCTGTGGATGCTTGAGAGCAATGAGACACAGTTGGGGTCCATGGATGAGATGGTTGAGTTCTACAATTGTGCATGCTGAGAGAGATAGTTACTGACTTTAATTGTTTTTTATGTATGGTGACTTAGTTAATTCATGAGATTGATAAATTGTTATATATATGTTATGAAAGTTAAGATTATATAATTATTATAGCTAGGCTTTTGGTACCCAAAAAACAAGAGAAGTGTAATTGAGTTGTGCTAGCTGGTTGCTTGTTGCCAAAGTGAGCATGATTTGTTAATTAGCCAGTTGTTTTTTGCTGATGAGGATGATCCATGTTCATATATGCATGTTGATTAAGGAATTGTAATTATGGTACTTATTATAATGTCTTACCCTGTAAAATTTCTTTTTAAAGTGGCCGACATTGGTGAGCAATTCAATGGGGAACTATTACTAGGATAGAGAACGGTCTGCAATTGCTTCTTCTTTTTCTTCTTGTGGTGGTGGTGGTGGCCGCTGCCCATGAGATCAGATAAGAACTCTAGAGTGCCTCCAACTCCCATTTCTGTGTATTCAGAAACCAAAAGGGTTTATTGTTCAATACGTTAAAAAATATCACTTGCTAATGAATATGAATATAGGATCACACAAGTTGTTGAGTTTGTCGGATTAGAGGGAAGTTGAGTAGAGTAAATGAGGTGAAGATGGGAATGTTTTGAGATGAATTTATATATTGAGAACAAGGGAAGCCAACTCCAAAACCAAAGAAAGTTGCAAGGAACTTTCTTGCATAACAAAAAAAGATTCCTTCCCTTACCTTCAAATAATAATAAATATGATGCAAATCTATGAAGAACTCATTTACTTACCTTAAGATATTTTGCACAACACAGGCCTACTTATAAATAAAGGCCTTTTAAACAGAGAAGTGGCCCCCACCTATAGCAGTAAACAAGAGCCATGCCTGTCCTAATGATTGTATCCTATATCGGGGGGATTATGAGAAATTAACTACATGCCCTAAGTGTGGTGCTTCTAGATATAGAAAAAAGGAGAGTCAAACTTCTAAGAGAAAAGTTTCTTGCAAGGTAGCTACACCTCCAATTCCAGCTAAGGTTTTAAGATATTTTCCTTTGAAACCAAGGCTCAAGAGGCAATTCATGTCATCAAAAACGGCTAACTCAATGAAATGGCATGAGATTGGTCGCACCAAAGATGGAAAACTAAGGCATCCAGCGGATTCACTTGCTTGGAAAACCTTTGATTCTCTACATCCCAATTTTGCATCAGATCCTCGAAATGTTCGGCTTGGGTTGGCAAGTGATGGATTTAATCCATATAAAACACTAAGCAGCAGATATAGTATTTGGCCTGTAATCTTGATGACATATAACTTAGCTCCATGGGATTGAATGAAACAACCTTATTTAATGTTGTCTTTGCTTATTCCTGGTCCTTCTTCCCCTAAAAGCAGTATTGACATCTATTTGCAACCTCTAATTGATGATCTAAAGGAGTTATGGGAGAAAGGGATTGAGACTTATGATGCCTCTAGTAAGAAACTTTTCCGTGCATGTGCTGCATTACTATGGACTATAAGTGACTTTCCTGCTTATGCTATGTTATCAGGTTGGCATACAAGTGGAAAGTTAGGATGCCCTGTGTGTAACTATGACACATGCTCTAGATACTTAAAGCATAGTAGAAAGATGTGCTGTATGGGTCATAGAAGATTTTTAGATTCAAAGCATAGGTGACGAAAAAATAAGAAGTGTTTTGATGGTATAAAAGAGATGAGAGCAGCACCAGTGCCATTGTCAGGATCTAGTATATTGGAAATATTAGGTGATCGAGAGAATTTTTTCGGGAAGATTCAAAAGAGGAAAAGAAATGATGATGATCCATGGACCAAAAAAAGTATATTCTTTGAATTGCCATATTGGGATACTAATTTACATCGTCACAACCTGGATGTCATGCACATAGAAAAGAATATATGTGAAACTATGGTTGGAACACTATTGAATTTAGAGGGGAAGTCGAAGGACAATCTCAAAGCTCGCCTTGACTTGGTAGATATGGGTATAAGGAAAGCCATTCATCCTAAGAATACAGAAGCTAATAAGACATTTCTGCCACCTGCTCGCTTTACGATGTCATCGAAAGAAAAAGATATCTTTTGTGGTGTTTTGAAAGGAGCGAAGCTTCCTGAAGATTATGGGTCCAATATTTCTAAATGTGTTCAGCTTGAACAACATAAAATTCTTGGGCTTAAGAGTCATGATTTCCACATAATGATGCAAGACTTACTTAAAATAGCAATACGAAGGGCTTTACCAAAAGATGTTGCAAGAGTGCTAATCAAGTTAAACTCATTCTTCAAGATTTTATGCTCCAAAGTTATCGAAATTGAAGAGTTTAAGTGCTTGGATGATGAAATTGCAATTATTCTTTGTGAATTGGAAAAGATCTTCCCACCGTCTTTCTTTGTTATAATGGTGCACTTGTCAATACATCTGGCATACGAAGCTAGAATTGCTGGACCTGTACAATACCGTTGGATGTATCCAATCGAAATGTATTAATTCATTTCACTTTATCAATATGTTTAAATGTTATTTTTGCTTCTCATCCTCCTAGTTTCATACTTTTATGTTTATAGGTTTCTTCTCAAGTTAAAAAATTATGTACGTAATAGAAGTCGTCCAGAGGGTTCAATTGCAGAAGGCTATATAGCAGATGAATGTTTAACATTTTGTTCAAGGTACTTGAATGATGATGGTTAAACAAAGTTCAGTAGGCAGACCAAGAATTACGATGGTCCAATAGGAGATGGAGTAATGACAAGTTTGGATCCTATTATGTGGGAGCAAGCTCATCGATATGTATTGTTTAATTATGATATCATTGAGCCATATGTCAAGTAAGAAAGTACTTACTTTCTTATCTTTTTCTAGCATATAGGATCTTTTCAGCATATTATATATTTGATCTTTTTTTATGCAGAAAACATGAGGAGTTTGTTCAAAGTCATACTCTTCATGGTCTGGCAGGAAAGTGGAACAAGACAAAAGATCATTGTCTTACTTTTCCTGATTGGTTTGAAGATCATGTTAGGAATTTAGTTGTTAGTGAAGAAATTAAATGGTTGTCTAGAAGGCCTAACATTGTTGCTCGCAGATTTTCAGCTTATGTGATAAATGGTTATAAGTTTGTCATTGAAGGTTGTGAAAGGAAAACACAAAATACTGGAGTTATGGTCACTTCGTCTACAATCAGGTTTAAAAGTAAGAAAGATGAAAATCCAGAAGTAGAAAATGTTAACTATTATGGAGTTCTGAAAGATATACTTGAGTTGGATTATTATGGGCATTCTAAGTTTGTGTTATTCGGATGTGATTGGTTTCAAAGCAAACAAGATGGTTTTGGGTTTACACTTATAAATTTTGGAAAGCTGATTTATGAAAATGACCCATTTGTATTTGCAACTCAAGTAAAGCAAGTATATTACACAGAAGACCCAAGTGATAATTGGCATGTTGTTACTAATACTATCCTTAGAGACTTGTTTGATATCTTTGGGGACTTAGAGAATAATGATATGGAAAGGCACGTGGGAGCTCAATTAAGAAGTCCTATACTTGATCAATCAGTTAATGAAGATGAAGATGTCAATTGGTTTAGGGATGATATACCTGGGACAACAATTGATGATGCATGTGTTCTTGGTCATCAAGAAACAGTAGAAGAGTCTCAAGATGATTTTGACTTTGGTGATAGAGATATATAAATTTCTTGACTTTTTTCTCAAATGACTTGTTTCATGTACTTAGTTGAATACAATGTCATTGTTTAAATTCATGATAACATATGCTTAGATATCAAGGACACTTTGAATCTATATTAATTATAGTTTTTGCCAATGTACTATTTTATTCATTAACCAGTGCCATCAAAATATTCACATATCACAGCTTGAGTGTTGAGCATACTTACCCTTGACTTATATCACAGGTTGAGTTTTACCCTTGACTTGACTTGACTCCTTCCTAGTAATGATATTGAACAGTGGCGCATTGAATATTTTAGCAATTACACTTTAGACTTATAGACTTTAGAGGTGAATCTCAGCTACCATTATTCTGCTTCATCTTGTTTCATATTAATATATTATTTCGGTATTATGGCAAGCAAGAGAATTAAAATTTCAAGGCCAAGTAGCTCAATGGCAGATATCCTCAGTGAACAAGAAGAGCATTCTCATTCACCTTCCACACCTTTATCCCCACAGCTGAACCATGAGAGTAAGTATGCTTCTTTTTATTTTTCATCTTGTTGGTTGGAAATGAGGTGCTAGAATGAATGCATGAAAAACAGAGTGAGTCTTACAGGAATGGATCACTAAGAGCAACTCAACTTGCAAAGAAAAAGTAGGATGCCACTGTTTGCATCTCAAATTTTTTTCATGATATTTTGCAAAATGAAAACATGGTTGTCTGTTTGTTTGCAAGGCATCAAAAGTTAAGATTGATAGCATTTATTCGGCAGTTTCTTTGTTTCAAAATATATTGAATAATAGGCATGTATTATGCGACACAAGATAAGGCTAGGCTGTTGTTTCTTAGAAAGGGTACATCACTACATAGCTTGACATTTGGATCACATACATGCATAGCAAATGTTATATCGTATGAGCATAATGAAACTAGCAGAATGGCTGCAAGAGTTGGGAGGGTCTTTCTGTTGTTGGTTTCTTGTGGCTCCAACAGCTTGCCAAGAGCAGCACAACCCTCCACAACCAACAATCTAACAGAATCTTGATCTGAACCAAGTTAAAAGCTAAAATTACATAAGCCACTTGCCTTAAGAAAAATAGATTATGGAATCTAAAATTGGCAAACCCTTTCCATCTAGAAAGAATGAGAAATATGTATTCAAATACCATCCTTAGTAAGATCCTCAAAAATTGACATTATGTCTGCCTTCAAATGAGGATATTCAACAGTTGCAGCAAACTTCCCAAGATTTGATGCAGCAGACCTTCTAACCATTGGCATGTCATCTTGACACAACTGACTGTATATCGACCTCAACTTTGTCTTTGACATTTCTGGTGTACAACTCATTGTTCCCTTGGCATGTGCCTGTGGTTTGAGTTTGGAGATGATCCATTCATTTATCTAATGTGAAGTTCATGTATTCCAAAGAACAATAGATAATGAAATAAAATCACTTTCATATATGTAAATGACTATAGAATCTTCAGCTGCAATATTGTTTTCTTAGTCTTACTGTAAAATTCAATATTGAATTGCAACATATCATACTTTAGCAGTTGGCACTTAGTATTCAAAGATAAGTAACAATTAATTTAAGATACCTTATATACCTTATCAAATCTATACTTAGTTGCAGGTTCTACTCGCAAGAAGAAAAGGGGTCCCACAAAGTGCCTTAAGACTAATGGTTTAAGATATGAAGATCGCTTTCAAGTTAGATTGAATGTGCATGGCCAGCCTGTTGGTCCCTCTCGGGCTAACTTGAGCAGCTATTGTGGGACACTAGCTAGGAATGCACATCTAGCTCCCCTAACATACACAAGCTGGAAAGGACTAAAAGCAAATTGGGACGATATGTGGAAAATCGTGAATGTATTGCACATTTCCACCTTTATTTAAAGTATATGTTTTTCCCTAATTGTTCTGAATTTTTGTTTTCATATATTTTATGGTGCAGTCAAAGTTTGATATTGAGGAAAATGCTAGAAAATGGGTTTTGCAAACTATATCTTCATGTTGGAGGACACATAAATGTCGAATAAAGAAGAAGTATTTTAAGCCTAACATGACAGAGGCTTACAATTTAAAGCATCAACCACCCAATATTCCTCTTGAGCATTGGAAAATACTTGTTAAATTTTGGAAATCCGACATAGCTAAGGTGATTTAAATGTATCAACTCTATATGATTCTATATACTTTCTTTAGGATTATCTTAATACTTGTGCTCATGTGGAATTTTTCTTTTTAAAGGCACGTAGTAAGAAGAACAAAGTTAGTAGAGCAAAGCAAACTACTGTGCATATCACAGGATCAAAACCTTTTGTTGATATACGTGATGAAGAGGTAAGACTAAGTGCTTTGTATTGATTTAATGTAGAAATAGAGCCCTACTGATTGAACTAATTTATGTTTTTATTATTCTAAACACTTAATGATTCGAATTTATTTATGTTTGTTGTATGAATAGGCAAACAAGAATCCAAATGGAAGAGAGCCTTCTCGTGTGCAAATGTATATCATAACGCATAAGCCTAAGCATGGAAAGCCAATGAATGAAGGAACTAGGAAAGTTATTGTATGTCAGAGCTTGAATTGTATATCCTTTTAATTTCGATAGTTATAGTTTTAAGTCATAATTATATTCTTACTTCTAATTTAGTCAGAGCTTGAAGAAGCAATATCTTTACATCCAGAAGCATTAGAGCAAAGCCCAGCTCGAGATGATCTATTTTCTCAAGTTTTGGGAAAAGATCCACCAGGCCAGGTGCGCACATATGGAAAAGGGGTTGTACCTTCAGACTTATGGGGTAGTCAATTACAAGTTGGAACTCAAAAAATTATAGAGGAAGTTAAGAGGAATGCTCAAGAAGATCTACAGAACATGCAAGAAAAAATACAAGAGGAAATGCAAGTTAAACTGCAAGAACAAGTGGAAGCAATCAAAACTGAAATGTTAGGTGGTTTCAAAACAGTTTTGAATCAGCTGCAGAAATGCTTCCCGGGGATAGTGATTCCAGATCTGTCTAGTATGTCCATTCCGAACATAAATGAAGGAGAAGCTGCTGATACACGAGCTTCAGTTGTTACTCATCAAGTAGCTCCACACGATCTACAAACTGATGAAGAGGTAGATGATTAAATTACTTACAAAACTGATCAATAATATTTACTTGTAAAACTATTCTACTTTAATTATGGTTTCTGACTTGTTTATTTTTATGCTATATTAGATTGAAACAACTGTCATGTCTGGTGATTACCGGCATAAGGAGGTAAGATTTTTAAGTTGTGTGTCCATATTTGTGGTTTAGTGTTGTCTATTTAGAGTTATCAGTGCTTATATTTGTGATCTAATTGTGGAATAGGAGGAGAAAAAGAATATGTTTGAGAGAGCATCAAAGAAGAGCAATAAAATGAGGTGCTATGAGATATTAGGCGTTTCTAAGAATGCTTCTCGGGATGATTTGAAGAAGGCTTATAAGAAGGTAAATTTAATTGCACGTTTTTCTTTTCCCTTTGTACCCTTTGTGATTAACTTGTATTTTTTGTTTATTGGTTGAAAACAGCTTAAAGGAAAGAAAAAACAAGGACTGGTGAAGAATGTTGAAAATCATAAACAACATGAGCTCAATCATAGGGACATGGGAAAGGGGATTCTGTTTGGTCAATAATAAGGTAAGGATGTGAGAAACACCTATGCCTGGCTTGATTTACTGTGAGAAACACCATCTGGTTTTACTACTGCAAAATCTTGTTTTTAAATATTCTAGAATGTATGAGTTTCTATTTATATAAATATTCTTCTATCAAAAGTCATGTGAAGTTACTCAATTTAGAAGAGAAACATATTTTGTGGTCCCCCAGTAGAGAATCTAGTATATACTCTTGAATTAGGTAGATAATTGATTTTATTCCCTATAGTTTGTTTATGTTAAACAATCCACTTATCGACATATGCTTCCTTGCTTTTGGACTGTCATCATGACTTTAGTTTTTTAAGTAATCCTTTGTCCCTTGGTTCCACTTTTTGGTTGAACAAAACTATTATGATTTTTAGAGAATATTCTTATATCGTCTTGAGTTTATTAAATTTATATGTGAGTGTCGGAATCAAGTATGGTTATTGTTGTAGTGAGGGAAAGATAACAGGATTGGTGATATACTGATATTGGCAGAGTTAATATGAATGTGTGCCAAGAGAAAACAAAATAATAATTGGAGTTAGTACATCCATGACAACAATTTGAAACTAAACTGGTTATTGTAAGGGTGATGGATAAAAAGCATGGCCCATTAATCTGCTGGTCTCATTTGTCATTCTAAGTAATCCATTTTTTTCAATTTCTGCTATTCCATTCAAGGTTAGATTGTTGGCACCTACATCATTGAATCCAGCATAGAAGATCTGGTGAAGAATGTTGAAAATCATAAACAACATGAGCTCAATCATAGGGACATGGAGAAGGGGATTCTGTTTGGTCAATAATAAGGTAAGGATGTGAGAAACACCTATGCCTGGCTTGATTTACTGTGAGAAACACCATCTGGTTTTACTACTGCAAAATCTTGTTTTTTAAATATTCTAGAATGTATGAGTTTCTATTTATATAAATATTCTTCTATCAAAAGTCATGTGAAGTTACTCAATTTAGAAGAGAAACATATTTTGTGGTCCCCCAGTAGAGAATCTAGTATATACTCTTGAATTAGGTAGATAATTGATTTTATTCCCTATAGTTTGTTTATGTTAAACAATCCACTTATCAACATATGCTTCCTTGCTTTTGGACTGTCATCATGACTTTAGTTTTTTAAGTAAACCTTTGTCCCTTGGTTCCACTTTTTGGTTGAACAAAACTATTATGATTTTTAGAGAATATTCTTATATCGTCTTGAGTTTATTAAATTTATATGTGAGTGTCGGAATCAAGTATGGTTATTGTTGTAGTGAGGGAAAGATAGCAGGATTGGTGATATACTGATATTGGCAGAGTTAATATGAATGTGTGCCAAGAGAAAACAAAATAATAATTGGAGTTAGTACATCCATGACAACAGTTTGAAACTAAACTGGTTATTGTAAGGGTGATGGATAAAAAGCATGGCCCATTAATCTGCTGGTCTCATTTGTCATTCTAAGTAATCCATTTTTTTTCAATTTCTGCTATTCCATTCAAGGTTAGATTGTTGGCACCTACATCATTGAATCCAGCATAGAAGATCTGGTCAACCTGAGATGAAACTGGGATCAAAAGGAACAGTAAGACATATAAGAGTTGGAGAAGGTTGGCCATGATAAGGAATAAGAGAGAGAGAAACTAATCAAGGATCAAGGATTTTTAAAAGAGAAGGGCTTGAGATTTTAAACGGTTGGTATGAATAGAAGAACTGAACAAACATAATAGGTCATGTTCAGTGGAATTAAAGAAAGTTGGTGCAGCAGATCTTAGAGAAGGAGAGGGTGGTGGACGACTAATGAATAAGGTGGGTGACTAATCAATAAGGAGGAATGAATGAACAGAGGAAATGAATTAATTGTTCAGATGGGGCAGCATTTATAATTGACAGAGTGAGAGTGAAAGTGAAAGTAAAAGTGAAGGTGAAAGCTTTGTGGGGTTTGGGTTATGCAAACTAGTTAATACTTGCAAAACTTTTCTTTGTCTTTTTTTCTTTTCTTTTCAAAATGTTAGTACATGTCTTCATAACATCAAATTACTGATTTTATAATTTAGGTGTCATTAAGTCAAGGTGAAAATGCCAAATCCATAGATATCTCTCTAAGTTATATGTAAGATATACAACCCCATCTCCTGATGCTTTATTTTTCTGTGCAAATAAAACAAGATCACCAATTTAGTCCCCTTGTTTATGGTTCTAATTCCCAATCTCTCTGGTTTATGCATAAAATTGTCAGTATCACTTCATAACATGTATTTATTAATAATTATGCAGTGATCTTTTTCTCTCTGAAGCCTAAGCTAAAAGCGTTTCCATTGTAACAAGCATATCAGAAGAAGAAAAGAAACGCCTTTCACAATGTGTAGTTATTGAAGGTGGGCACAAGAGTGGAATTTAGCGGTGAATTGAATGATTTCATTAGGAAGGAGAAGTAAAGAACCTCCTAGTTCATGTAATAATTGTTCAAAAGGCAAATTTAGTTTAGTTTCTTTGTAATATTGACATTACTATAAACTTGATCTTACTTTAAATGTGAATAAAGACTAATAACTATCATTTGATTTGGTTATATATGAATATTTTTAGGTTATTTCTTGTATTTGCTTTGATTGCCACAAAATTAGTGACAAAGTAAAGATTTAAAGTAAATAACATTTTTAAAATGTTGCAAAAAGGATATTAGTGACATTTTTTAAAATGTTATTAAAAAAAGGTAATTAGTAACATTTTTTAAAATGTTACAAAAAAAGTAATTAGTAACATTTTTTTAATATTAGCAATATTTTTTAAAATGTTACTAAAACTACATTTAGCAACATTTTTAACATTTAGCTACATTTAACAAAAATGTTGTTATATGCTAAATAAATGTTACAAAAGGAATATATTGTAACATTTATTAAATGTTACTACAGATATACAAAAATGCTGTTAAAGATTTTTTGCGACATGGACTTTGTGCGACACTTGCTAAAATGTTGCTAATATTAATATGTCACATTTTTTTACATTTTCGCGACACTTTTTGAATGTCGCTAAAAATGACTTATGTTGTAGTGAAAAATTAAAAAAAGGGCTTAATGCTCAACATTTGAATTTGATGATGCGAATTTTAAATTTTGAAGTTTACAAGTTACAAAAAGTTAGATTAAAGATTTAGTAAGTATTGTTTGTACTTATTTTTATTTCAGTTTCTATATTTATTTTTTAAAATCAGTTATCACATCTATAAAAGCATTTAAAATTGTTAATTTAGTCTTTAGTAGAGAATTTTATATAACACCTTGTTCATGGTGATTTTTGATTAATTAAATCCAACAACAAATAATAAAGTTTCAGTTGGAAGTGAATTGTGAATTATGAAATCTTGCTTGAAAGTGACTTTTGTAAAAGGAAAATTTATGAAAGATAAAGTTTTTTTGCAGAAAAGTAAAGAAACTTGGAAATAAACAAGAAAGAAATGTAAAATGCGGAAAATAAATTTTTGTAAGAACCTAGTATTTTTAGACAACCTAATAATGGTAACTGACTCTTAACATTGAAACACGTATGAAACAGTTAAGTAACCCTCTCTGAACATGTTACATGCTTGAGAACCGCCCCATCAGTTATTAGATTTTAAATTTCAATGACCCCCATGCGGACTAGTCATTTCGAAGTAGTTCTAACTATATACCAACTTGACGACGACAATCAATGCTCTTAGTTCTTGTCGAGCCACCCTACCGAATGCTTCCAATTCCCTTCCAAAATTCTTCATACATTTCTTCTAAGTGTCGAAGCTGAAGTAGTGTTTCTTTCTTTTTGCTGAAGACTTCATTCGTAAAGATGTTCTTCCAATCAGGTCTTCTTATCTATGACCAGTTGAATCGAACTTAATTTTCACTCCCTGACAAATGGCACCCAAAATTTTCTTCTAATGACTTTTGAAAGGAGAAGAATTTTATGTTTGACTTCATTCTTCATTCGACATCACATAGCGTATTTTGCACTCAAAAGATATCCGTTGAAATTCAAGAATTAATCTTGAAACCTTCAAGATAGTTCAAAGGTCATTTCAATGGCTTTCTTGAGCTTTTCACTTAATGATGTGATTACTTCTAGCATCAATCAGCCGCATTATAGGGATCAGGATAACATGATTATCCCTATAAACTGAAACGATTTTTCAAATTTCATGCATTTGAAAGGATATAAAATCCTTACCATTACCTTCTTCTTCTTTCACTTTACCTTTCTCAATTTTCTGAAATTTCTTCGCGCCCTACACTAAATTTTCCAATGGCTTCCGCTTCCAAAACTTCTTCTGAAACAAACATGGCCGCTTCTTCGAGTTAGAACACCATTGTTGTTGATCCTTTTTTGGAAAGCTCAAAATTATGGGAGGATTCTCAGGCCGACAATCATCCATGTTACTGTTAACGCTACCGAACTGGTTCCTCCTTATGCTTTCTTGGCTCCAATCTTTCCCAAAGCTATTGTAACTAACTAGCTTCTTGAAGGAACTTGTTTGAAACATAAGAAAGGGGTTGAATTATGTTTAAGTTTTTTAATACTTTTTCGCAAGTAGATATATTTTTCGCAAAGGGTTGGACGCAAATATGTTAACGGACGCAGAGAGCGTATACAAGCAAAGGTTGGACGCTCGTTGTGAAGGTTTACTTTTAAAGAGAAGCGCTTTAAGAAAACAATTTAATCCCAAAGAGTTAGTTGTAAGCAAACTAAAGCATGTACAAGGGAAAGAAGACAGACGCAAGGATATTGTCCTGGTTCACTCTTCACCAAAGAGTTACGTCCAGTCTCCTCTACTTGAGAGCTTTCTCCAATATAACAAAAAATTTGTTACAAGTATTCAACACTTCTTCAGGTAACTCTAAGTATTCTTTTATAGTCAAACCTCTTCGGGCTCAAGTATTCTTTTTCAAACAAGTCTCTTCAGGCTCAACCAACAAAGGTTTGAATAGAGTTTTAAGTTCAACTAGCTCACTATGTGTGAGGGTTTGAAACCTAAGAATAGAACTCTGAAACTATACTCTTCGTAGATAATGATATTAAAGTTTAATAACAGAGTAAGCTTGTGTATTATTGTTGATAACTTGTTTGCTCGTATTGAAAATTCTTGCGTTGTTCTTTGACTTTGCATCGTCAAAGTTGAAGGTATTTATAGCTTTCAAGTCTTGAGCATTCTTCAGTCTTCAACGGATGGCAAAAGAGTCATTCTGATTGAGCATTAAATCCATTATCCCGTTGAGTCTGATAACTTGTTGAAGGTCTTCTGAAAAGCAAAGTGGACTATTAGGTTGATAGCTCAAAGTAGTACTGACACCATTTCCTTATATCCGAAAGTTGCCTTTTGTCTTTCCTTTTGGAGATAGTCAAATCTTGTGTCAGGAACAGACTGGCTTCAACGCTTTTGTTGGTACGAAGATTACAAGGAATATTTGTTTAAAGGATATAATACTTTTACACGAAGAATAATAAATTCAAACTGTTATAAGTACAAGTTCACGCTAAGTTACATTCCAGTTTATTTAAATGTGATGGACTTTTACATTGGACTAAGAAACACAGAACTACTACATGAAGAGTCTTTGGACTCAGATAAGAAATGAAATTAACTTAGTCCAGCGAGAACGAGAAACTAAGCTTTGGACGAACTATAAGTCTTTGGACTTAGAAAATCTTTGGACTTAGAATATCTTGCACACTTACTGATTAGTCCATAACAAATCTTCATTCACTTAAATTAATCTTTTGTTAGCATTAAAATCTTTAGTAGTTTATGGACCATAAGCACTTTGGTTCCAACAATCTCCCCTTTTTTTATGATGACAAAACACACTAAATTTGATTGAATAAAGTTTATCTTAAGAGCCAAAGGAGGCGCCCCTAAGAAAAAAGCTCCTAATAAAGATAGCATATAATAGACTTCAGTCAAGTAAAAGCAGGCATAAGACTTAAGCAACAAACATATATGCATACTATCAGACTTAACCAAAATGCAAGCAGACATAATTGTTATATATATAAGCAATTTATTATTTATCTAATCAAATTTCCCATGTATTTTTCTCCCTCTTTTTGTCATCAGATAAAAGGTGAAGTCGGACCATCATAGTCAGAGAGAAAAAAAAAAGAGTTAATAAAAAAAAATTAAGAAGGAGGAGGAGGTTTAGGAAGAAAATTTTGAAACATAACGGCTATTTGATCGAGCAACTCTGCATTGTTGGCTTGGATAGCATTGGAGATTGACTGTTGGACGAACTCTTGAAACTCTGGAGGGGCAACAGATACTGAACTCTCAACTGTGGCCTTGGTTTATTCAGGATTCGGTTGACTAGGAATCACACTCAGAGCATTGGACGATGAAGGATCAGCAGGATGTATCACGGAAATAGGCATCGGTTGAGACTTAGAGATTTCTTTCTCTGAGTTCACAACTTGCTCTAAAGGTTCTTCCGGGGCAGTTGGAGGTTCCTCAGAATTAGGGTCTTCTTGACAACCGGTTTTGGCGGTGGTGGCAGTACTTCAAGAGTAACCTCAACGCCCTTAAATCTACTGTTCGTCCTCCATCAGGGTTGAAGAACTTCAAGCACATCCGTGGGAAACATAGGAATTCCGAATATATCGTCCAATTTCATGAAGTCAGCTTCGAAGATTCTATATTGCTTGCAGAAGGTTAGGACTTCATTTTTCTCTTTGTTTGATAGACCAGACGTTGAAGCTTCCCTTGTGCATCTCTAGATGAAGTTTTCCTAATAGACTTTAGCGTCCTTGTCATTTCTCTCCCATGGATCTTTTTGCATAATGAAAGCCAGATCAATCGAGTCATCTCTTGGTCTCTTCCAAAACAAGGGTTCGAAGCTGATCTTGTAAGGCATCATCCAAGTTTCAAGCCTCTTTCTGCCATCTTTATTCTTGTTAGGGTCCAACATCAGGATCCTTGGGCAAGCTCGAGGAGGAACAACTCCTACTCTTGTTTCAAGCTTCCTCTTCCAGAAGCTCTTTGGCAGATTGTGATGAATCTTCGCTTCCTTTGACATATCACACTCCTTTCAAACAACATAGTAAGGTAGGAAATCCCTTACATCACAGTATTCTTTCCAATCGGTGGGATAGCTTGGGATGACGTGTACATCGCGATCAAAGATAAACTTCTTGAAGCCAAAGGATCTGGATCTCCTTTCTTCCACTAGTGTAGAAAGAACTTTTAACGTCTGTTAAAAGTGGCTTTTAACGTCAGTTTAAGACCAAACGTTAATACAGCCGACGTTAAAAGTGTGACCTTTAACGTCTGTTCCCAATTGGCGTTAAAGTTTACTTTCCTAAACAACAGACGTTAAAAGTAGACTTTTGACGTCTGTTGCCTAGAAAATCAATGTTAAAAGTATATTTTTTTAATGCTGTTTATTCATTATATATCCCTTTCCCAGCTCCTTGTAGAATTCTACAAATTAAGAGTTCACTCATACAACCAGAATTCTAACAAGTCCAGAATAGAGAATTTGCATTATTTACTTAACAAGTCCAACTACAATTCAGAATGCTCTATACATGCAAAATTCTACAACAAGCTAGACCACTACGATTCAGAATTCTATACACAATTCATACATATATAAACTAATCAATATCTTCTGAGTATGCAGGAGCTATTTTTTCTACTCTTTTCTCTGCAACATATTTGAAAAAGAAGGTTGCAAAGCGCATCCTCAAGTCTCTAAATTCTTGTTTAGTGAGAGAAGACTGATCGCTGAAAGCCTGCACAAGTTCAAATAAACTCAACATTAGATTAAGTTATCAACAAAAACAAAATATAATTAATTAACTTGTTAAATTAATTACCTTCGTCCATCCATCAGTAATAGACGCTGAGACAATGTTCAATATATGAAACATCACATAAAATGCATACTCCCAACTGTGTAATTGTCTATGAGACTACAAATGAATATGAAAATGAATATCAAGTAAATGTATATATAGTAATTATCATAATAATAATAATTACTATTAATAAACTACTTACCTTTGGGATATACCAATCATGATTTGATTTTGACTTGGAAGACCTACTTTTCCCATTCGCACAAGAAATGCTACATGACTTCATAGATCTATGATAAACAAAATATTCATGTCAATTATATGTTTATAAAATAAAATAAAATGTTACAAATTAAATTAAATAAAAGTTTACATACGTATTGATTGAGGCCAACACCTCCTTCGTCGAATCATAGTGACACGAGCAGAAGAAGACGATAGTATGCCTACTAGGAATACGTAGGAGCAACTGCTAATGACCATTCCTTAGGAATGGTGCTATATAGATATCTGCTTTCGATTTCTTTCCATTAGCATCTGCAAGTATGCACTGACTTTAGTGTGATTAGTCATGAAATTACCAAAAGTGAGGGTGGGGTCTAAGAATCCGTAAACAATATCTCTACCCCTCTCAAGTAATTGGTGATGCAGATACCTAAGATATGCACTAAGTTGATGTTAATTATGTAATGTATTGAAATAATTTATAAAATTGTAATACCTAATTTAAGATGCAATATAAGGTCACAAAATGTACTTATGTGCACCACATACTTAGAATTGTGTTGGCTTTCCATTCACCATTTGTACAAAATCGACTAATATCGTCACCAACAATGCTAAGATGAGGTTCTCCTACATAGCCATTGTGTTCCAACGGAATTTCAAAAATATCATTAAGGTAATCCACACCAAATGCAAACAGACGAGCTAACGCAGACTGATGATGCGTCATTGTCTTCGGCTTCGGCTTCAATTGTAAATAAAGAAAACATAAGTAGTTGAGAATAAAGAAAACATAAGTAATTGAGAATAAAGAAAACATAAAAGCATAAGTAATTGAGAATGAATATGAATACCTGGGACAACTCCAACTCCCGCTTCAACAACTCCACCTCCATATGTGAAGGTTGGGCAACTTCTTGGAATTTCATGGATCAAAACTCCTTCAAAAGCATTTGCGTGAAGGTGGGGTCCTTTAGAAGCGAAAACATAAGCTCTTGTCTAAAAGCTGGGTCAGAAATAACGTCCTGTTCAACCTATTCTTTAAGTTCCTTCTTTCTTATTGATCGCCTGCTCGACCCGCCTACGTAACCCGCATGTTCCATGAAATTTTTTAATGCCCACTGTCCTTGGAACACCATGAACATGGCCAAGGTGGTTGTCTTTCCTTAGAGCAACAACCAAGATATCCGAACGTCCCTGCGGAACGAAGGATACTTGCGAGCTTTGTTCCTTCAACTCCTCCTACAAAGACAAAATTTAAAAAAATGTGTAAGACAATGTGTTACATTTACAAGTAGAAATGTAGTATGTTTAATTTGTTACTTACAATCTTTTCAGCAACAACGCGTGTGGCTTCAACTTTCAAATTTCCAGATTTAGTCTTTCGGCCTTCCACCCACGTGTCCTCACGTGGGGGTGGAGACGGAGGATCAACAATTTCACATACTTCTTCTTCTGCTTCTACCTGCTCTTTCAACTTCTCCTCCCTTTTCTCAACTTCTCATCCATCAACTTCTTCTCCACCAATCTATACCCATCTTGAGACATGGTGTGGGCGTGGACATTCTTCGCCCGACTCGCCTTACCCTTTTCCCTTTTAACCAGAAACTCAAGACTGGCTTGGCTCAATACAGATCTATCCCATGTATCCTTATCAAGGAACGAGTAAACATCAAGAGGAGATTCACCGATCTTCTCTCCAAATGTGCACTTACTACCCAGAAAAGACTTAAACCCCGTCCAACGCTTAGCCGCAAGTTGAAGCCATTTTGTCTGATGTTCAGGAGTATTCGGCACAGTCCATGTGATCTACATTAATTACAGAACAAAAAAGAGGAATTAGTACTGGATCATAATATGCTTAAATAATGTAAATACAAACAAAGATATCATTGGAAAATACTGTGATTGACTCTCAAATCTGATCCTTCACGTTCTGTAGTACGTGATCCCAATCATCAAACAGAATGCTAGTATGGGTTTTAGCTTCCAAAGCCACAAAACTAGTGAATTTCTTAGCAAGGAGTCCTGTGGGCTTTAGGCGACTATCAAACTCGATCTTAAGCTTTCGACCCCTTTATTTGGCAGGCCGACTACCCGACACTGCTGAATCAGCCCTGTGGATTTTTGTTTAGACAAAAAAAATAATAAATTAACCTTAGTTTAACATGGATAAATAAAAATATAATTAGCCTACCTAATTAACATTATATATATAAATAAAACTTACACTATCAATGAGCGGAGCCGTGACCGACCCGTCCTGTGAATGAGGGAAGTCAACTGAATTAGCCATGTGTATGCCTGTTTAGACGAAAAAGTAATAAATTAGGTTAGTATAACATGTATAAATAAAAATACCCTAAAAATTTGGTTAGTAATAAACATGTATTGATAAATAAAAATATAACCCTAAAAAAACAAAACTCACACTATGGATAAACATAACTTACATTGTGGTCAAATTTAATTTAGCTAGATCAATATCCTTTCATGATGATCATCACGGGTGGCATGTATATCGTCCACCTTATTTTCCTTAATGAAAGTAGGCATGTGTGTTAAGAAAGAAGGAGTCTCGGGAATATCAAGAGTTGAATCTTGATTTTCATCACTACCATTATGCATGTTTTTTCCTTGGAGAATCATTGACCACTTTTTGTTAGAAGGGTCATTGATATAAAACACTTGTTTTGCTTGGGAAGACATGATGAAAGGCTCTTCCGTATGACCTACCTTGCCAAGATCTACCAATGTAAATCCTAATTCATCGATTTGTATACCACTGGCATTTAAAAATAGGCACAGTAAACTTAGTGTAATCGATCAACCAGATCTCTTCAATGACTCCAAAGTAAGGAATCAGTGTCATAACGGGGTTTGTATCTTTTGAACTAGAGAAGTGCATGGCCTCAGCCATTATCATAACCCCACTATTTTGCATGGTACTCTTGTTATCTTGTTCCTTTGTATAAAAGGAAAATATATTGATGTCGTATCCGCTCCAACATATGACATTAAAGCTAGGCCCTCGTGCTAGCCATTTTATTGTATCAGAAGCAGTACTATCATCCTTCAAAATTTCTTCTTTAAACCATTTTAAGAAAGCCTTGTTATGCATGTGTCAAAAACCACTTTTCGCTCATTCGCGGGTTTCTTTCCTTGACGTCTCTTTTGTGATCACATAAGTAAGGTTGAACTTCATCAGAGTTATTCAATATATACAAATGTGCTTGAAGCACTTCCTCTCGACCCTTGCTCTTAACCATTACACCATGTGTGCCATTTCTTTCACATATTGCCTCATCATGATGAGTCTTAGGAACCCCTATAGGATTCGTTTTAGAAATGTAGTCTTTACAAAACTTAATAGCTTCTTCTGCAACGTACCTTTGAACAGTAGATGCTTCAGGACTGTGTGGATTCTTCATATACCCTTTCAAGATCTTCATGTATCCCTCAACTGGTTACATCCACCTTAAATAAATAAGGCCACACAATCTAATCTCCCTCACCAGATGAACAATTAAGTGAACCATGCTGTCAAAAAATGAAGGAGGAAAATACATCTCCAATTGGCACAAGATAATAGCAGCCTCATCTTCCAACTGATCCAACTTATGGGGGTCAATGACTTTGCTACATATAGCATTAAAGAATGAGCACAACCTAGTTATGCCATCTCTAACATTTTTAGGAGCAATACCACGAATAGCCATTGGTAGTAGTTGTTGCATCAACACATGGCAATCATGAGACTTTTAAGCCAACTAATTTGAGATCATTTGAGACAAGCCTCTTGACATTTGAAGAGTAATCATGTGGCACTTTGATGCCCCGTAGACAATCACAGAAACTTGTTTTCTCTTTTTTTTTGACAAAGTATGACATGCTGGAGGCAAATATGATCGCTTACCATCCTTTGGTTGTGGAGCTAACTGCTCTCGTATATCCAATGCAACCAGATCTAGACAAGCAATCGCACCGTCCTTTGTCTTGCCCTGAATGTTGAGAAGCGTTCCGATTACACTATCACATACATTTTTCTCCACATGCATCATATCAATATAGTGTATAACCACTACAAGAATTCGCGTCATTACCGACGGCCAAAACCCGTTGGAAATGATAAAAAACCGTCGGTAACTGCGAATTACCGATGGCTGAATGACGATTTCATATCGATCGGAAATACGCTTGTCGGAAATGGTTACCGACGGTCGTTTCGTAAAACCGTCGGTAATTACCGACGGCCAACGTGGTTGGTGATGTTACATATTTATCGACGGTTTTTACCATCGATAATCTTACCCTCTTACTGGGTCCTGTCCGTCGGTAGCAATTTTATTTTATTTTTATTTTTTAAAATTTATTTAATTAATAATTATTTATATATTTTATAATTATAATAATTAAAATTAACATTATTAATAATTACCAATATATTTAGAAATAATAATAAAATGAATACAATAAATGATGGAACATAACCATATATATATATATATATATATATATATATATATATATGGTATCTTAGTACAAAAGTTTAAATAAAATAATACAATCTAATAGTTATCGCGATAACCCTGCAATAGATCGTCAAACTGCTGATCATCATCATAGGTAGGCTGCAAGCTGCAGGCTGACCGGGTGTGACGCACTGCATGAACTCCCTCTGTTGTGCCATCATGGTCTCCATGGTCTGCAACATCCGACGGTCACGCTCCTCACTCGCGGCCACTGCCTCCAGCATACGACGCTCTCGCTCCTCGGATGCAGCCACTCTCTTCCTCAGCTCGGCAATCTCGACGGACTCCTATGAGTGGCGACTCCTGCCGGTGGACGCTTTGCTATGCTGGGTATTGATGCTGGAGGCCCCTCGTCGGTAGTTACAGGTGAGTTCTTCTAAACCATAAATGCGATCCTTCTTCTTGACACCAGCAACCTCCACCCATGTCTGAGGCTCCAGTCGCCCCTCCTCCTCAGGTTTAGCTACGGTGGACTGAGTGGAGGTTGCCTGAGACCTAGAATGACTCAATCTTGCCTCATACTCCTCCTGTTATGCATAAACACACATCAAGGCGAGTATAGTATTTTAAAATAATACATTTTATAAAAATTTTAAAAAAATAAAGGGGTTTTACCTGAGTGCGCCTCGAATGCTCGTCCACAAACTCGTTAGTACCCTTTCTAACATGGGTATGATGATAGAGCTCGTTCGGCAGTATGTCACGGCCATACTCCACAGCCTGTAACATAGACAGAAATGAATAATAAACAACAATTAATTGACAACATAATAAAAAAAATTAAAAATTAATGCACTAAAGAGGAAGTTAATGAATGTACCATCCAAATACGGTGTTGTCGCTGGGTGATTGAACCTCCTATTTGTAGACTCCTACTGGTCTCCGACGCCCTGTTTTTTGCCTAGGCTAAGATTTCTGGAACGCAGGCGAAGCCCAATAAGCACACAGGGTGTCCCAAACTTTCTATCCTAGCCAGTCAAGACGTTGCCCCGAATGACGGGCGTCCCTAAGCAAATCGTAGAGGTGGTGAGTGGCTTTTTGGTGAAAATTCTGCTCCACCTTTGCCTCATCCTTAGCTTTCCAAGCGACTTTCTCCTGTTTTAGTTGAACAAATAATAATATAACAACAGTTAGTGAAATAATAAAGTAAGCCTCAATTTAGTAATTAAATTAAAATTTGCAACTTACTTTAAAAGCACCAAACATCCGAATCCGATCGTCGTCCTCGAGCTAGCCCCAGGTGGCCCAAGGGTACTTCCATTGTGACTTTATAACAAATTTGATGGCCTTCGCTGCCACCTTTGAGGGAAGGAACCTTAACAATAAAAGCATGCATGTCAAACAATCAAATAAATAATATGCTTATAAACATGGCAAAACTAGTGCTGTAGTCCCTTAAGTTAATTTAATTTTTCAAATTGGTCCCTTAAGTTTTTTTTGTGTCAAACAGGTCCCTTAAGTTTTTTTGGTGACAAACAAGTCCCTTAAGTTGTTATGACAGTGTATGGTCTTGCTATTAAATCAGTGAATTATGATGGCACAAAAAAACTTAATGGACCTGTTTGTCACCAAAAAAAACTTAAGGGACCTGTTTGACACAAAAAACTTAAGGGACCTGTTTGACACAAAAAAACTTAAGGGACCAATTTGAAAAATTAAATTATCTTAAGAGACCAAAGCACTAGTTTTGCCTAAAATGTAATAAATATAAGGGTTAAGTATGTTTTTCATCCCTATAAAATTGGTAAATTTTGATTTTGGTCCCTATAAAAATTTAATTCGTTTTTAATCCCTAAAAAAAATTATAAAAATTGTGTGTTTTTAATCCCTGGTGAGGGACCCTAATTTAATTAAATGTAGGGACTAAAAACGAATAAAAATTTTGTAGGGACCAAAATAAAATTTTACCAAATTTATAGGGATCAAATACATACTTAACCCTAAATATAAATTAATTGAGTTTCTTACCCACTCCCACTCGGATAAATAATAGGTCGACCATCAGCAATGATCTCTACCTCCTCCTCGTCTGGTGAATAGCTGCCACACATCACCTCTTCCTGATCGTGTGGGAGGTCCCCAACCCCTGAAGTGGAAGCATCATGATGTGAAGGCGACTCAGCTGCGTATTGTGTCTGAAACCCTGGGGTGGGCATCATTGTGATCCCAGGTGTAGGTGGGGGTGGTGGTGGTGTTAGCCTCAGTGCAGGGTGGATGACTAATGCAGAAGTTGCTGTTTGTGGGGTCGATGTAAGTGCAGACGGTGGCACATCGTAGATGTAAGCGGTCGACGTGGTGCTATGACAGGGGGTGGGCGCGGTAGCGCAGATGCGGATGGCGAAAATGTCGACGGAATAGGTACGAATCCATCACCAACATCACTTGTCACGACCCGAGCTCTGGGACGACGATGACTAGAACCGCCAGAGGACTTCCCTTTTCCGCTACCACTGGTGAGTGGTCGGGGTGAGGATGGATCACGACCTTCTAAAGACATGTCCCTATAGAGAAATATAACTTAAATTCAAGTAACACCAACCAAAATTGTCTAAAATGATGACATGTCTATAGAGAAATATAACCAAAATTTATTAACATTGAATTAAACTCATGAAATATAAATTAACATTATAAAAAACATTTAAGTTATATCAATCAAAAGTCTACATAAATGACCTAAATTTTATTCAGAACTTGAGAAATCGCCATTATCTTCATCATCAGATTTTGGAACTTCATTTTCATCTATGGAATCATCTGATTTGTCATGTTCATCCACAAGCTGTTGTTTTGATGACAAGATGATAGTATCCACCTCTTCACCATCGGCTTGCGAGTCACTTAAACCATAAAGGATAGGTTCAACTTCATCAACTTCATTGACAGCCGACATTTCATCCACTTGATAAGGCAAGTCTTCCTCTACATTAATATCTGCTTCGATGCGACCCCTTGGTTTTGTCTTGATTGTGACACACCACCCACTTTTGTCTGTTCGAGTTGCTGGGTAAGAGACATAATACACTTGTCTCACATTATGTGCCATGATGAACAGATGTAACTTCTGATACTTTCTATCCATTCGGATGTCCACAATATTATATTTTGAATTCAATTTAGTGCCTCTATTTGATGGATCAAATCAGTTACAATAAAATAGCACTATTCTTTTAGAATAGTCTAAATTATTGTACGCCAGTTCATATATATGTTGGATCACACCGTAAAAGTCGTCTTCACCTCCTTCTATAACACCTTTTATGTAAATACCACCTTTTACGTAAACACCACTGCTTATTGCATTCAGCCAACTCTTCATCATCATTACCGTAAAAGAGCATGCACCCGTTCACACAATAGTCAATCCTCTTAGCTGGTAGTCCCAGCTTAGATACTAACCTCTTCGCATCTTAATATTTTTTTGGTAAACCCTCTTTTACAGGTGTCATGTCCAAAAACATTTTGGAAAAATAATCCAAAAACCCTTCGGCAACATTTCAAAGGGACTTGCAAGCTAGAAGCCTCACACACATCGATAATTTATAGTCTTAGGCCTCTTCATACAACGGCTTATTTGTCTCAATCAAAAGATTATAACATCTCTGTGCTTCCTCATTCGGAAGAGCTTCCGTGTTTTTGTACTCATGCGCCTCATTCACCCCTAGGGTATCATACACCATCTCTTGCATTGTCACAAATTGTTCACCATATCCCATATCTGCACAACTGTTTGAACCACACATGCAATTCTCGTCAACTCCTAAGTCAAAATGTGGCACTTCTTCACCATGCTCAGTCTAAATCCAGTAGTTAGGTTTGAACCTAAATTTATACAAGTGGACCCTCACATCATCATCGCTCTTAATCTTTGTACACTCCCATTTAACGCACAGACATCTAATCCTCTCATCGTTGATATAATGGTACCGTTGACTTGCTTTGGTAACAAACTCTTCAACACCGTTTGTAAAAGATTGCTTCAAACCCATTCTTCCTGAATATAACCTATCATACATCCAACTACGATTTGAAGGATGACAATCCATCTTCTGCATGTTTAAAAAATGCATATATATATATATATATATATATATATATATGCCAAATTTTGACAGCTTCCTTCACAATCCAAAATCACTCCCTTTCATTGGTATGGCCCTATCTCATTTGAGAAGAAACTTTTTCAACACTCGATCCTAGTATTAATAGTTATTTCTTAATTCACATACCTTATATTTGACAAAATTTCGGCAACATTTTCCATTAGTCTCCAAGTACAACACTTGACAACACAACGCAATCAAATTTGCACCCAAATAACTAAAAGAAATGTATCAAACCGAAACTTTGTCAAATATAAGGCATAGGAAGTAAGCAATAACTATTATACGAGTGAAAAAAAAGTTTTTTTCCCAAACTGTCCTCCTTGGACAATTCAAGGTTCAATACAATGAGCAACACTTTCAAAGAAGGCACGTGTGTGATGCCCCCTTTTGGGATATCACATGGTGACCCGTTGCAGAAAATAAACTTTATCAATTTTGCTGGTTACTTTCGAAAAATAAGATTTTCTAAGTATTTAATTTAGTTCGAAAATCCGTGATAAATTTTTTCCTTCTAACTTAGCTTACCACACTTCAACGTAACTTAAACTTGCATTTATATAAACATCAAACAGTGCATACATATTAGGGTATCATAAATTCATACATAGGGCCTTATACAGACGGCCATTCATAAAAGTCATGGCTTTCAGTAGCCAGAGCGAACTGACAAAACTGTTGTTCAAAATAATAGGACATATCCTATAGCTGGTCCCACTACTAAAATAACTGTGACTCTTCGTACGTCACCCTTCTTCCGGATACTCAAGCGTCAGGGAATGGATCCTCGAATGTTCCAGTGGCATCTTGGAACTCATCTAAAGATGTAAGGGTGAGATACTAATATATGGATTCAAACATGATAACTACATGCATTACACATCAATAGCATATAGGCATACATAATCAGGATGCATAGATTCTATTTAATTAGTAGTTCATCACAGGGACAGTCATCGTCATTTCAAAACAAAATGCATAACACTTCGATATTCAACATTTAGTTCTTTACCTAATCTCCGGAGATCCCAACACCGTTTTATAAAAATGAGCTGATCAAGCTCGATTGCCAAAAAGGCACACCGTTTTTAAAACCATTGCAAACTGTCCAACACAAGGCACAAGCGATCATCGTTTATGGTTTTCATTGTCCATCAAGGCACAATGGTATACACAATCTTAAATATCCTGCCATCAAGATATCAGATTAACACCGTTGGCACATCTGCCGAATTTAATGCAGGGAAAAACGTTTCAAGTCTTGCCACTTTTCTTTCTGTTCATTCTTTTGTTGTCGTAGCTCAAAGGCTCCTGACTATTCGAAATTTACACTGTTTTAAAACTTTTCACCGTTAACACAGGACGAAATGTCTGAGTGCTCAATCGCGGAACCCTAGACCGATGCACCAGCCCAAGGTTCGTGGTAATAGAAAACATCATTCACCTTTAATCACATTTCCTCATAACAAGAGGAGGACACACAGTGCACAAGGCACACAGTCCATAAAACCGTAGCACGGCTTCTCGTGCTGTTTTTACAGAACACTAGTATCCCGACGTTTTGTATACTAGGTTCACATTTCAAAGTTTTCACCGTTTTTTGTTCTGTGAAACACAAATCCAAAAATGAAATCTTCGCAACTCATCCAAGTTGTCGGATTTTACACCGTTGGGAAAAACTCGTATACCGAAAATCTTTTCTGTTTGAAAACCATCGAATTACTGATAAAACTTATCTTTTATTGAAAGTCCCTTCCCAAAAAAATCGTTCTTGAAAGGAAACAGCTGAGACAAAAAACATTGTCCCAGAACAGTATTACTGTTTTTCGAAAACATTTTCCGTAAATATATTCGGAATTAAACACGTCGTTTTAGCATTAAAAATTTCCTAAGTTCAAAATCTTGACTTTTTCCTCTCATTTTAATTTATTCCACAAAACAATTAATTTATTCTTGAAAATCTAACTTTTTCTACTAACCTTATAATTTACTTTAGGATCTTCTTTTTTCTTTAGAAACACTAGCGTCATTGAAAATTCCCAACATTTCCCAAATAAATATTTGGCGTTTCGTACAAAGCTTTTCAAGGCTTTTATCCCCGTTAATTATTGAGCACTGACCACTGTAAGGCTTCCCAATCAACAATCAACATCACAATATGGTTATAGCAGATAATACAGTTAAAACACATTAAATCACCATAACACATATCAGCAAGTAATTATCAACAGATAAAATAATTGCTGAAAGTAAATCAATCAACCACCACATAGCTTGATCACATATTTACAAACCAAATGCGATAACACGTAGTTATCGGGAGATCCCTCAGGCAGTCCCCCCTTACCTCTTGGAGTTTTCCGGTTAGCGGAAAGGCGCCCGACTGATCCGAAAGTCACCCGGTTTCTCGTCTGATTACTCATCGACAACTACACACATACAATCAATCAAGATATCAACTTCAAATCACAAAATTTTCTCCTATTCATTTCCTCCTAGGTTCGGCCATAGCTAAAAAAAATAGCTAGGGATGTCCAAAAATTCCTATCTCTTGGATTCCATCCTTATTAGGTGTGATAAGACTAGATCAAAGCCTATTACACCAAAACTTGAACCAAAACCCCATCCACTCAATCATGGGGGGTTTGGCCCTTAATACCCATTTGAGCTAGGAAGCTCATTTGGTTTCCAACTCTTGTATTATGATAGATGATGTTGAATCTAGTTGAAAGAAAGTGGATTGACATTAAAATGATTTTTCTACAATTTTTCATGGATTTTTGTAGCTTAAGATTCAAAACCTAACCTTCCATGAATCTTGAGATTAAAGAGAGAAATAGAGAGATTGAGAGAGCTGGGATGGAGTTAATACCTCCTAGATGATGAAGCTTGGTGAGAAATCAACTTAGTTTCACCAAAAGACTTGAAGATTATGAAGAAAATTGAAGAGAAAGTGTGAGGGAAATGAAGAACAAAGAAAGAACAAGTGAGATAGAGAGAAAGAAAGGGCTGGTCGAATTTGGCCAAGGGTGAGGGAGAGAAGTTGAGATATTTTCTCACTTAGGGGTAGTTTGGTCATTTCACCATGGTTAAGTTGTAATTTCATGAAAACTCAAGGGTGTTTTGGTCATTTCTCGTCCAGATATTTTGAAAATCATCATGACACTTGCATGCTTCCCAAGATGATGTGACCGAATGTGACACTGAGTTTATCTGTTAGCGGATTCCGTTAAATCCAGCTACAGCTCTGTTTGTCTCCCGGTTTGAGTTTTCACTCGAATAGTTTATATTATTTTCAATTTTTAACGTCAAGAATTGATTTTAACAAAATCATAGAGAATCGAATTCTAAGACTAGCTGCCTCATTCACGAGTCAAAATTAGGTCTTTATAGTAGTAAAATACTACTATTAGTGAGGTCGTCTTCTCTTGTCCGCATAACTCTTCTGTCGACTTTGAGTCGTCCGCATCTTTTCGTGAATCATCTTCACCTTTTCGGTTGTCTGTTGCATGAGATCGGGTCCCAACAATAGGCTACCACTGTAACACCCCGATTTTTTGAGTTTTCCTAATTATACAGTATTTATGAACTTGTATTTTATTGAAACCTCTGGAGAGCAAAATAAAATATTCCGAGACCATAGTCATGCTCAACGATATCGTATGAAGCTATGGTCAATTCTTGGGTCGAAAACTCAGACGGAGCCCGGTTTGCGTTTTTCTTTGACAGTAGTGTTTTACTGCTATCAAGACCTAATTTTGACCCGTGAACGAGACAGTTAGTCTTAGAATCACGTTTTATACATTTTCGAAAAAATCCGTCCTAACGCCCGAAAAATAAAAATAATATATTATATTCGGCCGTATACACGAACCGGGAGACGTTTGGAGTCGTAAAAGGATTCAATGAGACCCGCCAACGGATAATCTTGATGTCGCATCATGTCAAATCACTTGGGAGAGCATTCCAGAGTCGTCATGACGTTCGGAAATATCTGGACGCAAAATGACCAAAATACCCCTAACTTAACCTTTTTTCACTTTTACCATTTTACCCTTGAAGCAAATGACTATTTTACCCTTAAGTGTTTTGTTTTAAGGCTGAACAGCCCCATTCCAGCCCCTCATTCACACACAAGAACAGCCCCACTAGAGCTCAAAACTTCTTCTTCCTCCTTGAGCAAAGCCACCATTGTTTCTTGAGAAAAACCTTGAAATCTTTGAAGAAAAGCTTGAATCTTTGATCAATCTTCATCGATTCTTAGGTAAGATCACTTCTATGATCTCCTAGCTTCTTGAATCTCTTCCAATCTTAAGATCAAATCTTGTTTTCATGAAAATCAAGTTTATGATCCAAAATTTCAAAAATTCATAGGAAATTGTAGAAAAATCCTTTTAATGGGAAATTCTTTGAGCTCACTTCATCATCCTCTACCTAGATCCAAGATCTTATGATCAAACTCTCATCCTAGCCTATTTTCCCCAAAGTTGCCAAACCCTAGAAGTGATGATGAATAGTGTTTTTGTTCAAATTTTTGATTTCTAACTCTTGATTCCATCTTTAACCTTCCTATTGTCCTTGAATCCAAGTGATGGAAAACCAAATCAATTCCTAGCCTAATTTTCACCTTCAAGGCCGAGACCTTCATGTGCAAAAATCATGAGTCATGTTTCATATTTTGGGTGTAAAGACTTGTCTTAATGTCAACCAAGTTCATGAACCAACCATCCAAAAGTTTGGAACCAAATGTGATCCCTAACCCTTTTTACCAAAAGTGGCCGATGTTGATTGTTGTTTTAATTGTATTATGTTTAATTGTTTTAGGCGACGCGAACGAAGCCGCAGCCGAGAACCGTTCGAGTTTAGATTAAGCGACTTAGTAAGGTAAAGGGAGGTATTTCATTTTGAGTTTGGTAGCCTCATGACATATGATTGATTGGGGTGTTATGGTTGAATTAAGACTTGATGTATATGTATACTTATATCCTGGATTGATTGGATGCTAAGTCTTGTGCATAATTGGTTATTTGATATAAACTGTAGCATGGATGCCTTGATTGAAGTATATGCTATTGTTGAATTGTTTGATACATACATATATATATATATATATATATATATATATATATATATATATATATATATATATATATATATATATATATATATATCTTGGATGAGCATAAGACTGGCTATGTCTCGATAATTAATTAAAATATTCGAAAACCGAAATCAAAGTTTTGAAAATCAAAAAGTGGTTTTTGGGAAAACATGTTGCTTTTTCAAGAAAAGTTATGCTTTCCTTTTTGAAAAAGTTATGTTCTTTGAAAAGGAAAAGTGGTTTCGTGGAAAGTCATGCAAAATGTGTTTTGTTTCAGAAAAACGTATTAAAAAGATATGAAACCTTAAAGAACGGTCTTTGTTTAAGAAAAAGTGTTTTCTCGGAAAATGTTCTCTTTGAAAAGAAATGTTTTATTTCAAGGAAATGAAATTGAGTTTTGTTTTCCAAAGTTGTTTTGTGAAAATAAAATCAAAAGGAAAAACAATGGTCTTTTGAGATGAACCCGAACCTAGTGACCGAGACGTCGGACTAGTGTTTTGTGGATCGAACACTCGGACTTCGTGTCCTGTGTTTTTGATTTGAACGAGCCTAATGTCCTTTAAAATGAGTCGTGGACTTTATGTCTTGACAAAATGAAAGAATGAACGGAAAAAAAAAAACGAAAAATTTCTGTGTACATGCATGAACCGGCAGACGTGCCATTTGAAACCGATTTACAACTCACGTAGTTGAGACTTCAGCCAGTTAAGACCACTAGGTCTATAGGGACATTCCGTGTTCAAGACTCCACAAGTGGCCGATGGCGTAGCAACCCTGTGCGGTGGTAAATCGGCTGCCAAACACGAATGAACTCAATCAGAGACTGGAGTATTCAGGATATGGTTATGACGTGGTACCCTGGAACAATTGGAGTTCGGACCTAAATTGAGAGGCTGACTCATGAGGACAATTGTGTTACGGGTGTTACTGCGGCCTATCACTCGATGAAGGGAAGTTAGAGTCTCCGGAGTACATGAATTAGAAAGATGATATTGAAGTCTCATGCATTGTTATAACTCATGATAGTGTTTGAGATGTTATATTGTGTTATATAAATAACTATTCGTATAACTGTATTTATCTGTGGATGTTTATACTGCTGTTTGTCGCCTGTGCGGATATCGTGATAAACTTTTATATGAGTATTTCGCCTTTGTCTGTATATGTTGGACACCCTGTTGTGTTTTTGGAATACATGTATAGATGTTGATCGTAGGTCCCCGCGGACACGTGAGGACTCGGATGACAGAACCTTTTGAAGAAGCCGACTTTGGGTGTATCCCAATGGCTACTCTTTTAGCCCGACCAGCATAGGAGTCTTTTTTTGTAGCAGTCTTATATTAATTGCTGCATGTACGTTGAACTTATGACTTGAGTCTGTAATAGTTTATATTAGACCTGAACCTATGTTATGATTTTATTAGTGCGTGTTAACTATTAATGCGTGTTATGGAGTTTATTTTTTTGTCTTGAGTTTGAATTGCCTATGCATGCAGAAAATTTTTTTAGAACCACGGTTTGGAACGTAGCTATCTAATTATATTATTTTTCGAAAGCAACTAGCGTTTTTATTTGATTATGTTTTCCGCAATCGAGTTCGAGTACGTAGCACCCGAGGGGGGTGTTACATCCACCATCCTAATACCAACATAGAAGCGTTCTGCACCGTCGACCATACAAGGCTTCATAGGGTGCCATCCCTATACTTGAGTGGAAACTATTGTTGTAGGCGAATTCTATCAACGGTAGAAATTCATCCCAACTACTAAGATGTTCCAGCACACAAGCTCTCAGCAAGTCTTCAAGAGACTGGATTGTCCTTTTGGACTGTCCATCCGTTTGTGGTTGACACGCTGAACTCAATCTGAGTTTCGTTCCTAAAGACTCTTGTAAACTTTGCCAGAATCTTGACGTAAACCTCGGATCATGATCCAAAATAATACTTGATGGTACCCCGTGTAATCTGACAATTTCTCCAATGTATAACTGACTCAATCTCTCCATTGAATACTTTATGTTGATGGGCAAAAAGTGAGCTGACTTGGTCAGTCGATCAATGACTACCCATATTGCATCATGTCCCTTCTGAGTCATTGGTAAACTCGTCATGAAATCCATCGCAATACCATCCCATTTCCATTCTGGGATGTCCAAAGAGTGTAACATTCCTGCCGGCCTCTAATGTTCGATCTTGGCCTTTAGACAAACTAAACTAAACATGAAGCAACATATTCCATTACGTCTCTCTTCATCCCATACCACCAATACAACTTCTTAAGATCTTGGTACATCTTTGTGGCTCCTAGATGTAAACTCAATTTACTCTTGTGAGCTTCCTCCAGAAATAATTTCTTAAGCTCTAAATCGTCCGGTACACAAATCCTTTCGCCGAATCTCAAGGTTCCATCTTTTCCCTCTTGAGTTCTTGAACTTCAATGTTTTTTAAAGCAAATAAGTGTTTTAGTAACTTGTATTTCAAAAACAAATAAGAAGTGATTTTGATCCAGAGATAAACTAAGGGTTAGGCCCTCAAATGTTTCTAACAAAGGTGAAAATGTGTTTTACCGTAGTCAAAGTTTGTTCAACTAAATAAGTGTTTTAAAAATAAAATGATGAAAGTGATTTCATGGAAGTAAAATTAATATGAAGTTACCTTAGGTTTTAATGGGATGTCACACTCTTTTAAAACTAAGTTAACATTCAACCTTCAAAGTATGAAGAGGACTTTGTCCTAAAGTTTTGGTTCAATTGAATCATAGTATTGAAAACTACATGAAATTCCTTTTCTTTCAAGCTAGCTTAGATCATGGTTTACACTAAGTTAGTAAGGAAAAACCTTTTCAAATTTGTTAAGGTACTTTACTTCAAGTAAGTAAAAAAGTTCTTTTAAATCAAATGAGTTTTCAATTAGAAAGGTTTTGGTTTACAAAGTCTTAAAGGGGAAGTTTTCAACTTAAGTTGTAAAGTTTTATGCATGGAAAACCTATGTTAAATAATTAATTTAGTGCAAAGAAAATAGATAATTAAGTATAGTATATGGTGGAACAAGACCATGTACTATACCATTGATGACTTAGTTCATCAATGACTTCATAATCTTAAGTGAATCAATACTCTTTTCATTACTTGAAAATCAAGGGATTAATATCTTAGAAAGGATCAAAGATATATCTAAGAGGATTCTCAATTCTTCTTCATAACACATAGGACTTGAGATATAATTCATAAGACACAAACACAAACATGAAACGTTTTGGGTTTTGAAACAGTAGTTCGATAATGGACCGGTGGTCCAGATCCAAGAAAAAGTCATTCAATTATTTTAGTCTTGTGATGACCGTGACGAGAGGGATCCTAAGGCTGTGCAGATATGGGACTGTACAGTTGAAGGAAGGCCTATAAGAATTGATTGGTACTACCTATACCAACAAGATTCATATTCTTTTCGGGAGCACCGAACATAAGAACTCCATAGTTAAGCGTGCTTGACTTGGAGCACTTGTGGGATGGGTAACCTTCTGGGAAGTTTCCCAAAAAGTGTTTGAGTGAGGACAAAACACGCTGAAAAGACCCGTGTTGGTTTGTGCGGACAGTCGGCAATTCTGAAAGCAGTCCGGGTCGTTACAAAGGGATCACGAGATTTATCCGGTTGATGAAAGTTTATATTACAAAGACACGTATAGTTCCTAAGGAAAAGAACCTTAATGAACATTGAAGTTTATCAAGTGGATAGACATTGATTTATCGCATCCGCTTCGTGTAAGCATTAACATTTCATTGCATGAGTTTGTAAGGCCTTGAGCCTAGGAGTTGAGCTTACACCTAGATGCTGGTGCGAATCTTACGGTGACGATCTTAAATGGTCTTGAGGATGTCAGCGTTGAAGATTCCACAAGTGTCCAGTTGGTGATTCTTTTGTGTTGTGGTATTCTGTGCACTGCTATGACATCTTGACTAGTTGCCGTACTTTTCATGTTTGGTCGAGAGTGTGTCCGTAAAGCCAGATACGTGCATGTTACATTGGTTGTAACATCTTGCCCATGGCTGGCAATAACCGGAACATGTCCTTCCATTCACTTCTCTCCGAATTTTTGTTAGCTCCATGGAGTAGGTGTCAGAGTTTACCCTTGTGGCATATGGCATTGAGTCATGTACATTGCATTGCATTGCATGGCTGTTGATGATTACATTTATTTGTTGTACATCACTATTTTGTTTTCGAGGATGCCTTTTATTATGCTGCTAATTGATTAACATGATATATTGAGATTTATGGTATGCATGTTGGGTATGTAGTTACCTGGCGTGTCGTTATGTTTTTATTTCTGCTATTTTTGCGGTGTCGATACCACATGTGTTCATATGCTGTGTGTGTGTCACGCATGTAGTTATCATGTTTAAATCCATATATTGGTTACTCACCCTTGCCTGTACATGTCGGACACCCTGTTGTGTTTTTGGATACGTGTACATATGCTGCTCAACGGTCATTTGGGTCACTTCGAGACCCCGTAACTTGCGTTTCTTGATGTCGACGACGAAGATGTGTGGACTGTGGACAACGAGGCCCAGCCTAATTGGTATGATGTATGCTAGGTAGTAGGCTCTATTGTCCTTAAAGTCCTTTTATCAAACCAGCTCTTAGGATTTTAATGTTTAATTTGACAAAGTGAGTATATTTGGTCTTGAAAACCTTTGTACAATTGGAGACTTCAGAATGAAGAACAATTTCAGGAAGGTTTATATGTGGTGATGAAATGATTTATGAATAAACTCAGTTATGTGTGTTGTCAAGAATGATGTGATTTTATTATTGTGATGTGTGTATCACTTTTCCGAAATATTATGCCAAAAACTTTTACACCCGAGTTTTATGACTTAAAGTAAATTACCTTTTTCCGAAAGCAACTAGAAATTCTCTTTTAAATTTAATTTCGCACGTGTTTAAAATGTAATGCTCAAGGGGGGTGTTACATTAGTTGGTATCAGAACTGGTCGAGTCTTTCAAGAACCTTAGGGAATAGGTCTGTTGTGGTTTTGTTGTGTGATCTCTGGTTGGACCTTGTTGAATTGTTTCCTTGTCCAAACAATGTGTGTTGACACACAAGTATATGTGTTTTGAAGGGTTCTAATTGGGTTGAGGCCTTGTAAGAACTCATGTTTAGTAAATAGTACTTGTGTTCATGTGACACGTCAGTAATCCTTTTGGGATTGTGTCAGACATTTGAACGAGTGTTGTTTAGACATGTAGAAGAATACCAAAAGCTTCTAAAGTAGATGTATAGGTAGCTAGTAAGCGACTAAAGGAATGGCAAGATAACGACATGCTCACTAATAGAGTTGAAAGACTAGAATGGAATCCAGGTAGAGCAATGGAAGTGTAGTAAGACCTTAGTGGACATCGAAGAAAGTTATGGCTATGATTATGAACTCGAGCATTCTCAGACGTAGAAATCTGTTAGAAAAGCCACTAAGAAATCACTAAGTTCCTCGTATTTTTAGACGACCGCTTAAGTCATGGGGATAGAATAGAAGAATAAAGAGTTGATGATTTGAAAGATAAGAATTTGTATAACTGTGTTGTGATGATTCGATGATGGTTTAACCATATGATTTAAGTTAGCCTATACAATAGTGATAGTTTTCCGAATACTCGATGATAAGTTGTCACACTGACTACCCAATAGCTTGTTGGCTGTAGAAGGAGCTGTAATGACTTGAATAGGCCGATATTATTGGACTTTCTAGAGTTAGTACACCTAATGAGGATCTTTGTTTGAAAGGATAGACAATCCTATAATGTTGAGAGAAAACTTAGGAGCCTGATAATATTTTAGCAATGATTTCCCTCAAAGTGTGGCAATTGCGTGAAGTTTCTTCTGATGGTATTTTTAAGGAGTAATTAGAACCTTCGCTGTTTGTGAATTTGATGGATAAGGCATTTGTTTCCACTAGGATAGATTGAGAGTTACACGTTATGGGTAGACTTGTAATCCAAGCTGATGATGGTGAAAAGTACGTATCATACCTAAGTACAACTTTTCCGGAAGATTACGAATTATTGGAGACTGAGTGAACAAGAATGGAAGTATGAATTTTGGCTATAGATTGAGTGTCCTTAGGATTGGTATCAGTAGGGAAAAGAATCACAATGGATCCTATAGAGATGGGAGTAGTGCCTTGATAAGAGAACTTAAGATAGTAACCGGTGTAGATAAGTAAGACATATAAGTCTGGACTCGCTTGCAACAAACAACTATCTGAAGATATTGATGACTCTTTGTTTGGATACTCGCAATTTTCAAGGACTTGGACTGAAGCAAGCGAAGGATATTGAGTTTTCGATTGACCTAGTTTCTAGATTCAGTCAGATCTCCATCGCTTCGTATAGAATATCGCCTACAAAGTTAGCCGGGTTAGACTACATGAAATGGAGTTTTCGTCCGTTTCTTGATCAAATCATCATCAGCGATGTTCTCGTTTACTCTAAGAAGTCACGAGGAACATGAGGAAAACTCTGTGTTAAGTGTTACGGACCCTACGCGAGAAGAGCTGTCGTGAAGTTACTTAAGTGCGAGTTTTGACTCGATGAAAGTGAAATTCCTAGGGCATGCGATCCCAAAGGAGCATTTGTACTCACACTCCTACGTGATCCTCAGTGTATTAGACATTCGAGTGAATTGGTTTAATAGTATCCTTTGGCCTGGACATTTTCATGTCATTTCATTAAAAGATTTGTTATGACTATTTCTTGAGTTATAACATAGACAAAATTCTTGATACTGGAAGTTTCTTGATGAAACTTAGTCTAGTCACTTTTACTTTTTCTAAATGTGATCCAGTCTGATTTTTGACCAGACTATCTTACTTTTGAAATTGTCATTTTTTAGATTCCCTGTATTAAAAATGAATCCTCTTGGGGTTCGAAATTGTTCTTATTTTGATTCCCTAATTCGCTGAAAGACTTTTGTGAAAGAAGGAACCTTATTAGATTCATGATTGTAAACATGTATTAGCTATGCATTTTTACACTCACGAACCTACTGAAGAATCTTTTTACATACCGGATATTCTTGCATTCTTTTCAGAGTGGTAAAATTCTTCTATATACTTTCTTATGAGAGTAAGACTAAGAAAATTTCCTTTGTTGAAAATCTCTTACTTAATCTTCAAGGACCAAGTAGAGATTGAGTTCAACTGATCATCCTTAACTCAAGTGGACGAGCAAGAAAGACGATTTGATCTTTGGAAGGTTGGTTAGGAGTACGTGTAGTATCTAGCTACAATCATCCTTTTAGCAGGATAGACAATAAGTGATGGGAGTTTTGTTGAGATATAGTTATGGCTGATAAGATGTTAACCTTTAAGATCAATCTCAGTGAGTGAGACAATTATTATGAATCAAACATTGATCGAGGCAGAATAATCGTTGGAGAACTTAGGGTACTGATCAATGTCTGTGGTAAGATTGATTGTATGAGTTTGAATATTTATAAGAAAGTGTCCTTAGCAGTTTTACCTAAGCTGGATATAAGCAGAAAAGAGGAATTCTTGAGTAGAACCAAGTTGTTAGGAAAGTTCAAGACTTATGAATATGGATAATTCTACCCGATGTGATTTCTTTTTGGTTGAAATTGCATTAAGAGGTGCAATCATGTTCTTTAAGATTGTGAGCGTGAGTATGATGTAAATTGGAAAAGTGGACTACGTTCAAAAGAAACTAAGACTAAGATCGGATATTTTGGATCGGAACTGATGGATGTTTTATAAAAAGAATGTGTATCGTAGTTTAAACCTTGGTGTTAACAGGAAGAGTTAAAGATGTCAGAGGAAGATCTCTTGAATGGATTAGTATTGAAGGAAAAGCGGTTAAATTTTAATTATATCTCTCACATGTGATAGATTAAGGTAAGGTATTAAGGAGAAGGAGTATGGATTGAGGATAAATGATTTGATTTTTGACAGTAAATCAAATGGAGGACAAGTATGAAGTTTGTTATTAGGTTACAAATGTTACCTAAGGGAGAATTACATACAGAGAGTACAATGTGGAACTTAGGGATTAAGGAATCCTGTTTAGTTTTGAGTCACGAAATTTCGAGGACGAATTTTTTTTTAAGTGGGGTAGGAATTTAACGCCCCGATTTTCGCTGCTTTCTAATAACGGTAAAAATATATTTCTTTTATATTTTTATCTAAGGTTTAGAAAATGATTTTGGAGAAACCAAAGTCATATTCATACTCTACATTATCGTGGGAAGCTATGGTTAAATTTTAGGTCGAAAACTCAAACGGAGCCCGGTCTGCGTTTTCACTGATAGTAAGATTTTACTGCCCATAATTTTGACTCGTGAATGAGACAGTTTGGTTTAGAATCGAATTTCTAACATTTTTGATATAATTGGTTTTTCATACTAAAAAGCGAAATAATATAAGTTATTCGAGTGAAATCTTAAATCGGGTAACGAACGCAGCTGGATATGGATTTATCGGGACCCGCTAATGGATAAATATGAAGTCACATCAGGTCACATCAAGTCACATCACCTAGGAAGGCGTGCCAATGTCATGATGACATTTGAAAATATCTGGACGCGAAAAGATCAAAATACCCATGACCTTTTTCATAATTACTATTTAACCTTGTGTGAAAGACTCTTTTGCCTCTTAAGTGAAATTGTTGACTTCCTTGTCCTTCCTTTTCAAGCCACACGCCCCCCTCATGACACACTCCACCATTTTTCCTTCACAACTCCGTCTTTTCTCTCACTTTCTCTCATCTTCCAAGTTGAAGACTTAGCCATTTTTGGTGAATCAAGTGTGGATTCTTACTCATTTTCATCACTCAAGGAGGTAAGGTTACTTCCTTTGATCCTTTGAGTTCATATTCTTCCCCAAAATCTTGTTTTCCAATCCATGATCATGTATGTCCAAGTTTAAGCTTCAAACTTCATAAATCCATATAAAAATGTAGAAAAATCTTTTTAATGTAAAACCAATTTCTATGAGCTAATTTCATCATCCTCTTTCATAATCCAAGAGCTTGTAAACAAGAGAGTTTCCTAACCCATATGGGTATGGAGAGGCTGAAACCTATAAGGGTGAAAAGCTTGAGTTTTTTTATTCAAGTTTTGAGTAATGAGACTTGTTTTGGTGTTAGATATACCTAAGGATCATTCATCCAAGAAATAGGAATTGTTAGACATCTCTAGCTAATTTTTGGAGCCTATGGCCGAACCTAGCTTCTAAGGAGATAGAAAAATTTATGTTGTTTTATAGTGATGATTGGATTGATTGTGTGTATGTAGTTATGGTTGAGTAATCGGACGAGTAATCGGGAGATTCGCGGGCCGATCAGATGAATTTTCGTTGGGTGGATTGCTTCAAGAGGTAAAGGAAGTTTGCCTGAGGGATTTTCCCGATAACTATATGTTATCCGTGATTCATCTGTGTAGCTCTGTTTGAGCTTTGTTGTGATTGTAATAATGTTCTATGCTTAGTATTTGTTATTGTGATGTATGCTTGGATGGAAATTTTTTTTCAAGTAAGTTGAAAACCATACTTTGATCTCTAGATCAAGTAAGGATTTTTATGCTTGATTATGGTTGAATGATGCATGATTATTGTTCATCATAATATTGTGAGCATTTTGAGCTATGACTTGACAAGAGAGTGAAGCAAAATCTTCACATCCTTAGATGTATAGTATTCGGCCATGGATACTACAAAAGGAAGAACATGAGCTTGTTCTTGAACTTCACTGTTTTTGAAAGCAAATAAGTGTTTTAGTAACTTGTATTTAAAAAACAAACAAGAAGTGATTTTGATCCAAAGATCAACTAAGGGTTAGGCCCTCAAGTGTTTGTAATAAAGGTGAAAATGTGTTTTACCTTAGTCAAAGTTTGTTCAACTAAATAAGTGTTTTAAAAATAAAATGATGAAAGTGATTTCATGGAAGTAAAATCAATATGAAGTTACCTTAGGTTTTAATGGGATGTCACACTATTTTAAAATTAAGTTAACATTCAACCTTCAAAGTATAAAGAGGACTTTGTCCTAAAGTTTTGGTACAATTGAATCATAGTATTGAAAACTAAATGAAATTCCTTTTCTTTCACGCTAGCTTAGATCATGGTTTACACTAAATAAGGAAAAACCTTTTCAAATTTGTTAAGGTACTTTACTTCAAGTAAGTAACAAAGTTCTTTTAAATCAAATGAGTTTTCAATTAGAAAGGTTTTGGTTTACAAAGTTTTAAATCAGGAGTTTTCTATTCAAGTCGTAAAGTTTTACGCATGAAAAACCTAAGTTAAATAATTAACTTAGTGCGAAGAAAATAGATAATTAAGTATAGTATATGGTGGAACAAGACCATGTACTATACCATTGATGACCTAGTTCATCAATGACTTCATAAGCCTTAAGTGAATCAATACTCTTAATTTTCATTACTTGAAAATCAAGGAATTAATATCTTAGAAAGGATCAAAGATATATCTAAGAGGATTCTCAATCCTTCTTCATAACACTTGGGACTTGAGATATAATTCATAAGACACAAACACAAACATGAAACGTTTTGGGTTTTGAATAAATAGTTCGATAATGGACCGGTGGTCCGGATCCAAGAAAAAGTCATTCAATTGTTTCAGTCTTGTGATGACCGTAGCGAGAGGGATCCTGAGGCTGTGCAAGTATGGGACTGTACAGTTGAAGGAAGGCCTATAAGAATTGATTGGTACTACCCATATCAAAATGATTCATCTTCTTTTTGGGAGCTCTGAACATAAGAACTCCATAGTTATGCGTGCTTGACTTGGAGCACTTGTGGGATGGGTGCCCTTCTGGGAAGTTTCCCAAAAAGCATGTGAGTGAGGACAAAACACGCTGAAAAGACTCATGTTGGTTTATGGGGATAGTCGGCAATACTGAAAGCAGTCCGGGTTGTTACAAAGGGATCATGAGATTTATCCGGTGGATGAAAGTTTTATAATACAAAGACGCGTATAGTTCCTAAGGAAGAGAACCATAGTGAACATTGAAGTTTATCCAGTGGATAGACATTGATTTATCGCATCCGCTTCGTGTAAGCATTGGCATTTCATTGCATGAGTTTGTAAGGCCTTGAGCCTAGGAGTTGAGCTTACACCTAGATGCTGGTGCGAATCTTACTGTGGTGATCTTAAATGGTCTTGAGGATGTCAAGGTTGGAGATTCCACAAATGACCAGTTCGTGATTCTTCTGTGTCATGATATTCCGTGCACTGCTGTGACATCTTGACTAGTTACCATACTTTTCATGTTTGGTCGAGAGTGTGTCCGTAAAGCCAGATACTCGCACGTTACATTGGTTGTAGCATTTTGCCCATGGCTGGCAATAACCGGAACATGTCCTCCCATTCATTCTCTCCGACTTTTTGTTAGCTCCATGGAGTAGGGGTCATAGTTTACCCATGTGGCATATGGCATTGAGTCATGTACATTGCATTGCATTGCATGGCTATTGATGATTACATTTACTTGTTGTACATCACTATTCTGTTTTCAAGGATGCCTTATATTATGCTGCTAATTGATTAACATGATATATTGAGATTTATGGTATGCATGTTGAGTATGTTGTTACCTGGTGTGTCGTTATGTTTTTATTTCTGCTATGTTGATACCACGTGTTCATATGCTGTTACTCGTGTAGTTATCGTGTTTAAATCCATATATTGGTTACTCACCCTTGCCTGTACATGTTGGACACCCTGTTGTTTTTTGGATACATGTACATATGCTTCTCAACGGTCATTTGGGTCACTTCGAGACCCCGTAGCTTGCGTTTCTTAATGTTGACGACGAAGATGTGTGGACTGTGGACAACGAGGCCCAGTCTAATTGGTATGATGTATGCTAGGTATTAGGCTCTATTGTCCTTAGAGTCCTTTTATCAAACCAGCTCTTAGGATTTTAATGTTTAATTTGAGAAAGTCGGTATATGTGATTTTGAAAACCTTTGTACAGTTGGAGAATTCAGAATGAAAAACAATTTCAGGAAGGTTTATATGTGGTGATGAAATGATTTATGAATAAACCCAGTTATGTATGTTGTCAAGAATGATGTGATTTTATTATTGTGATGTGTATATCACTTTTCCGAAATATTATGCCTGAAAACTTTTACACTCGAGTTGTATGAGTTAAAGTAAATTACCTTTTTCCAAAAGCAACCAGCAATTCTCTTTTAAATTTAATTCCGCACGTGTTTAAGATGTAATGCCCAAGGGGGTGTTACAATGACACCCTTTTAATAGCGTTTCTCAACGCTATATTAGTCTCCCCTAAGATAGCGCTTCCTCAGGGAAGCGCTATAATAGCATTTACCTAAACGAAAAACTTTGAATTCAATTTGCTCCCTCTCAATCTCTTTTCTATGCCTCTCACACTCGCTCGCTCCCCACACACACACCCTCGTCAGAAACCTTTTCCCCCTCTCCTCACTGTCGTCCTTACTCACCACCGCCGTCGTCCCCACTTTGCTCTCCTACCGCCGTCCCCACTTTGTTTCGTGTGTTCGGAACCACCTCATGGGTTCCATGCTGTTTTGCATTCGAAACCACCACAAAGGCCCTAGGCCCTCCCATTGCTCCTCCATTGCTTTGCCATCGCGAAGGCCCTCTTTCTGCCATCCTTCACTGCTCTCTGCTCGCGAGGGACCTCCCTTTGTGGAGATAGTCTTGACTTTCCCTCTCTTCAACCTAATCTCATTTCATTTCTCCATTTGTAATCTGTTTGTTTCGTTTTCTTTTTCTTTATGATCTGCATTTGTAATCTCTGAAATCAATATCAATTTTTTTTGCAAATCTGAGTTAGGTTAGATTCATATGCTTTTGTTCCTTATGATGTTGGAAGTTTTTCTTTTGTTCTGTTGTTCTTTGATTTTGATGGTCTTGATTGTGTGCAGGCGATTGTATGGAACGATGAAGGTGCTGGTCGGCCACTAGGCAATCCTGTGGTGAAGTATGCTTCAAATTTTGATGTTGGTTCTCCCACTAATTTTGTTGCCGACCTTTTTGTTTTTATTCAGGTAACGGGTTCTTTTCACCCTTAGTTTCTTCATCTTGTAGTTGCTTGAATTAATTTCATAATTGTTTACATAAGTTAGAAGCTGCTGAAAAGTTGAAACAGGGTGGGTCAGGACATGTTTAGGTTAGTTTCATTTTAATGCAGATTTTAGGTTAGTTTCATTCTATTAGAGGAAGCTATGTTGGTGCTGGTTTGCTGAAATTTTTCTTAATTGATTTTTTCAGTACTTGAGTTGTTGAGGTGAACTTGTGAACAAACTCTTCTGATTGGTACTTGGCATTAAGCTATTACTACTAGGTATTTGTTTTTTTTTCAATCCTTTAGTTGTAGCATCAGATATGTTTATTTTTATTTGTATATATACATTTTACCTTAGTAATTTCCTGTTCAAGAATGATTTGTATATTGTTTTTGATACAATATACAAGTTGTTCTTAAATTATCCAAAAGTGGACAGTCTAAGATTGTAAATTCGCATTAAATATATTATTTTATATCTTAATTACTTCTTGCTCTAAGAATTACATTGGTTTGTATTTTCCCTTTGTTCTTTGGGTACATACCTAATTTGGATCATAATACCACCTGGATTAAGTTGTGTGCTTGGAGAACTAATGGAAAATGCTACCGAATGTTTCTTAGAACCAATAAGTAATTAAGACATACAACAATATAATGCGAAGTTTACAATCTTGGATAGCGCTATGTACTGATATTTTCTGCGTGTATTATTGTACTGGTTTTTGCTGAATGCAGGTTTAATATGGAATGTATGAGAAACGAAAAAAAGGGGGGCTATTTTAGCGTTTCTCCTATGAAGCGCTATAATAGATCACTTATTATAGCGTTTCAGAAGCGCTATCTTTTCTTATCACTTTTAATTACACTCAAATACATAGCGCTTTGAAGCGCTATTATAAGACAAAAATAAACATTATCTTTTCCCTTTTCTGTTGTAGTGTACATACTTAGTCCTATAAATAAGAGACTAATGTACATCATTTATCATCTTTTATCAATCAATCAATATGAATCCATATGTTGTACGAACATGAGTACCAATATGCTATCTACCTCTCCTATCAATATGATCTTCCTCTCTTTAATCCTATGATTACTCACAATTGGTGTAAAATATTAGAAGAGGCCTACTATGCGCCTCCATTTGAAAAAAAATATTAGAAGAGAAAAGGGAAAAAGTTAATTATACTATTTAAGGTGATTTCTCTGGTAGTCAAATAACTTTTTGCTTAGGTGACTCAATCAGATAGTGAGAACTTAGTCCAATGTCACACTAACATGTCCTATTTAATTGAGGCAGTTCATTCTGATTGGAAAGAGTAGCTTTTACCCCCAAATTATGGCGGGTACCATAGAATACACCATTATTTAATACTAATACCAATAGGAAGAACCTGCCTGGCATTTATAAAATAGTAGAAAACTGAAAAACAATTTTCGAAAAAATTTGAAAGAGTGTTGGTGAGAATAGGGGAAAAAAAAAATAAACCATATCATCCAGCATTACTGATTAGGAAACAAAAGTTGGAGTCAGAAAAGAAAAAGGATATCATTCTTTAACATCTCAGCCAAGTAAAGCATTGCTTCTATGTCTAGAAATGGCATAGATTCGATAATGCTATAGACAAGAATTCCACGTGTAAAGTCTGCTGCAGCTTGAAAATGCATGATCCTAGCAGGCCATCGCTATATCTCATGATACTGAAGTGAAGTTTGTGCTGATATCAGTGCAGGTATATTATTAGGTTCCCCAGAATATCAAATCAAATTTAGTTTGGTCATGGATGAAGTACAATCACTTCCATCCAATTCAAACATTAATGCGCAAGAAAGCACATCACATGATTCAGGTTTTACATCTTTCTTTCTTTGCTTCTCATGATACACTTATTATCTATTTACTAAATCATAAAGATTTCTTTTCTTCTCATGATGAACTTATTATCCATAAATGAGAAAGATCGATTTTGGTGTTGTTTCTTTTTTTCTTTTATCAACCAAAGTCCAAAGATATGAGAGAGTTTGAGGGCTCCTGGACTTTGGTCTTGTGTTGGTGTACAAGTTAGTTGGAAACAAATATACATTAAAAAAATTGGGAAAAAATACATTAACTCAGTTAAGTTTTCCCTTAATTATACCTCATACTACTCATATTGCAGAAAATTGCAACAATCTTTGTTGAAGTTTATGTTATTATAACACTTCTACTGAAGGGAATGTTTGGAATTACAATTACCTTTCTTAAGTAGATGGTCATGTGAGTGTAATTTTTTAAAGGTTAAATTATACTTTTGCTCTTTTATCTTGAATTTATTTTAGATTTTAATTTGATCACTCTTTTATTTTTTGTTTCAAAATGATCCATTATTTTTATTTTAGGTTTCAATGTGGTCTTTTTCTTTTAAATTCTGGTATGGAGAGGACCACATATTGATATAACTTTTGTAAAATAAGGGATCATTTCGAAAGAAAAAATAAAAGAGGGACCATATATGAATAAAAAAAGGGACCACATTCAGTGTTTAATTTTTGTAAAATAAGGGATCATTTTAGAACAAAAATTAAAATAGGGACCACAATGGTATAACTTTGCAAATTGAGAGAGGATAAAATTGGATAAAATAAAGGACTATTACTGAGAAAAATAAGGGACTATATTAGAAAAAATTAAAAGAGGATCAAATTGAAATCTTAAAATAAAAATAAGAGATCAAAAAGTATATTTTAGCATTTTTTTTTAAATACGAAGGATAACTTATTAATAAGTGAATACGTGTAACTATAATGTAAATTTCAAATGAGTTGGCTGTAATTTCACTATTTTTGTCCTGCTGAATTATTGTCCAAATTTCGTAAGTTTAATCTCTTGGAAAATTACAGTGAACACAAATGTTGAGCAATATCGACCGCTATACAATGCTGTGTGCGGTGGGGACTTTGATGCTGTAATGAAATTCCTTTCAGACCAACCACAAGCGGTAAATGCAGGTATCACGTCTGACGGGGATACACCTCTTCACATGGCAATCCTGTACGGGCACTTTAATATTATAGAGAAGCTGCTGCAGTTAATGTCAGAAGATGATGTTTTAGTGACTAATGCATATGGTAGCACACATCTGCTTTTTGCTGTTGCCGACGGAAAGAATAACGAGATAGCAAAATGGTTGATTAAAAAGAACAGCAAGATGCTCACAATAGCAGATGAACATGGTTGGATTCCACTTACACTTGCTATTGAATATGGCAACACTGAAATGGCTTGCTATCTTTACGGCATCACCCCATTTGACGTACTAAAACCTGAAAGTGGTGACCATGGCGCCAGACTTCTTAAGCGGTGCTATTATATCAAGATGTTTGGTAAGATAAATAAATAAATATATAATATATATATATATATATATATATATATATATATATATATATATATATATATAATTTACGAATTGCGCCACCCGATTGAGTAACGTATTTTTGTTATTGTATAGGTTTAATTGCTATTTTGGCCCTTCAAGTATCATGATCGTGTAATTTTAGTCCCTTATTTTCAATTATGCCAATTGAGTCTCTTAGATATCGCGATTGTGCAATTTTTAATGTCGGTAGCCTACATGACACATGTGAGACTATTTTGACACTTAGCGCGGTCAAATTGACCGCATACATGACACTTCTATGTGACATTTCTATGACGTACACGTGACTATTAAAGTTGAGGTGTTAATGATGTCATACAAGAATGTCACGTAAGCTACCAAATTGACCTAACTAAGTGTCAAATCAGTCTCACGTAGGCAACTAACATTAAACATTGGGCGACACAGTGACAAAAGGACATGATTTTAACTGAAGGGATATTTTGGGGACCCAATTGGTGCAATTGGAATCTTAGGGACCAAAATTATACAATCATGATATCTGTAGGGCCCGAATGACACAATTGAAAACAGGGAAACCAAAATTACATGGTCGTGATATTTGGAGCATCAAAAGTGCAATTAAACCTACTGTATATCAATCTAAGAATGTTTACATATGATTTTCATTTTTATATAACTAAACATGACAGATATGGCTTTAGATTTACTTAAGCGTTGCCCAAAGTTAGCAGTGACACCAGAATTCTCAAGCGGACCAACTTTTTTGGAAACACTAGCAACTGTGCCTTTGAAAGTTCAAAATGAAAGCCAACTCCCATATTGGAAAACGTGGATATATAAATGTAAGTATCACTTTAATTTTTTTCCCTAGTTTGTTTTCAGATGAACAAATTTGTAGTAGCTAAGAATGACATGATACCCGTATTCACTTTTATGAATGAATATTATTGATACATTAAGGGGTTGAATCCAGAAAGAAAAAAAAAACCTAATAAACAGGGCAGATTCGAGGGTGAAGCTTAAAAGAATTGTCTCACCGGTGGGGCAATTTTTTCAACCTGTAATAGTTGGTGAACAACTATATTCCATCAGTTCACATGCCTTCCTCACCGTCGCTTCCGCTATTTCATCTTCAAACCATCCTTCCCTTGTCGTCTTCTTCGATTCAACCTTCACCATCCTCCTTGCAGGACGTTCCTCATCGTCGGAAACAGAGAACAAACCACCCCAACACACAACCCAGCCAACATCCCCTTTCACCTAACATAAGAAACAAAATCCACCCGTCCAAAACCGCCACGCCTCACCATTAATCAAACCATGCACCTCCGTCGGCCTCTCAGATCTGGTTGCACCACCTACCAGAATAGTCGCACCTCACCACGAACTATGTTTCCTATCCACACATCTTCTGTTCCCCTTCCTCCAACTGCATTGAACCCTACACGAAGGATAGTTGCACTTTCTGGTCAAGCAGGCATCATTCCCCAGCTCGCTGACATGGACCTTTCTCAAAGGAAAATCGTCATCCACAGCCTTGGCTAGGATGCCACTTCCAAAACCTTAACCTCTGCGTAATATGGGGAGATCGAAGATTGCAAGGCTGCCACCGATAGGGGTGGGAATAGGCTAGACTGAGCTATGCTCAGACATACCTGAGTCTGACCTGTGTTCCAATCTCAAGGCCTGAATCTGATCTATTTACTTGATATAGACCAATTTTTAAGGCCTGATCCGGCCTACTTCAAAACCCGATTTGGCCTGAAAACCTATCTAAAAGCCTACTTTTCAACAAGACCTTTAAATATGCCTCCACCTATAAATAGCCCCTTGTCATGACCCGAATTTTGTAGTCATGACTGGCCAAAAGGGGAAAGAAGGACTTTTCCCCTTCGCAACCTATCAAGCATACTAAATTCGTCTCATCCAAAGTCACGAGAATCATAATCCTTAATACATCATATTAATAAATAGATTCATCAGAGTTATACAAAACAAATCCAAAGGATTACATAGTCCTAAATATCCAAAAGAAAACAAAAGGCGTTTACAACCCTTAACAAAACCGGGTGCAAACACTTGAAAACCATGAGATGTGTCCACATGACATACAACACCCCAAAGAAGCATTCTAGGCGTGAGAAGGTCCAAGTTGATCATTACATGTGCCTACAACCAATAAAGCCATAGGGTGATTGGCAAATTCTAGGGTGAGATAGTTTTATATGTCTCTCACCGTGGAGACTAAGAAAAAGACCTTGTATGCAAAAAATAATTAATTTGTAGTCCTTCCTCTCCTCTCTCCTTTACTCTCTCACTCTCTCATCTCTCCCTTTATCTCCTCCTCCTTTTACTTTTACAGGAGCTGACCTCCGCCGCTCCATCGTCGCCACCGCCTTCATGGCATTGCCAGAAACCATCCTTCGTATCAAGACACACAGGGCTAGTTCAGACGTTTTCGACCCCCTTCCCGAAATCCACCCCCACCTCCTACCGATCCCCTTGAAATCAACCAAAAGCAGAAAAATGCATTTTGCAAGCAAGTAATGGATTAAAAAAGGTAAACAAGTAATGGATTAAGAATCTACAAGTAATGGATTAAGAAAGGTAAACAACGTCTACATTACATTTTTAATCGATTCAAAAATAGCAAATCTCACCACATGTAATGGATTCAATTACATGTTAGTCAAAGTGAACCCATACATATTATGACTCACATCTTAAGTCTGTTTCATTTTCCGTTTTGCTGGAGAAGAATACATGTGGTGGGGGTGGCAGAGGAGGAGAAATGGGAGAGAAGGCGATGAAGGTTAAAGGAGGAGAGGAGAGAGAAAAAAATGGGTCAATTTTGTAAATTTAAAAAGATTAAGGATTTAAAAATAATTAAAAACTTGCTCAAATGCCCCTCCTTTTGGTCTCTCACGGTGAGAGACATGATAAGATCTCTCACCCTAGAAGCCGCCTAGGGTGAGTATTAAACTGAGGGTCCACACACACGCGCAAAGGCATACAAATAGGCATTTCAATATCATAATTATTATAATTCAAGGGATAACATATAAATCTAACAATAAAGATGTTTGTGGAATGACTTGGTAAAACCTCAACAATAACATCATTCAGTTGCATCACATAAGGAACCTAAGTCAAAGCATAACTGCCATAAGTTGAACCTTTGGGTCCCACTTGGAGTTGTTCACTAAGGTCTCCCGTCTCGACGGTTTTAATTTCTAATCCGGAGATACCGCCCCTTCCGGCCATCAGACTCCCTCCTCAACTCCTGGATTGTTCACTAAGGTCCCTAACCTCGACAGTTTTTATTTTTATTCCAGAGATTAAGCCTGCTCCGACCGGATACCTAAAGTTTTATAAGTCAATCCATTCCACCAAGTACAATTCACAAAGTCTCATCACATAATCCAACCTCAATCATAAAGGGAGCCAATAAAATCACCCAACATTCTCATTATAATCCAACACATCTTTATATATATATATATATATATATATATATATATATATATATATATATATATATATATATATATATATCACAGGTTGCATATAATAATAATAGTATAATTCAAGTATATTATTGCATCTATATATATAAATGTATGTACATATCACGGGTTGCTATATAGATGTATAGGTATACTTAATTTTTTTTTTTTTTTTTATGCTCGGTATACTTAATTTAATAGATGCCAAAAGTTCATTGTTCATAAAAATAAAATAAAAAAGGTTAAAGTACCGATTCTTCATTTAGTCTCTATACGTAAAAAGTTATTAAAAAGATCCTCATACGTGCAAATATTATCCATTTGGTCCCTCCCGTTATGTTGTCGTCTTTAATGATCCGTGAACTTCTACGTATAGGGACTAAATGAAGAATTTGTGTCACGTATAGGAACTAAATGAAGAATTTGTGTCATGTATAGAGACCAGATTATTACTTTAACCTAAATTATTGGGTCTCTATACGTGACACAAATTCTTCATTTAGTCCCTATACGTGACACAAATTCTTCATTTAGTCCCTATATGTAGTAGTTCACGGATCATTAAAGACGACAACATAACGGGAGGGACCAAATGGATAATATTTGCACGTATGAGGACCTTTTTAATAATTTTTTACGTATAGGGACTAAATAAAAAATCGATATCACGTATAGGAATCAAAATATTACTTTAACCAATAAAAAAGTGATGACCTTTTTTTTTTTTTTTTTTTTATGCAAATAGAAGTGTCTTCAATTTGGAGACACATATTCATATCTATGGGCTTTCGTAGGCATAAATGGATGTAGATAAATAAACAAAATAAAATCATACCCATGAGTTTAAAGGAGAAATTGGGCAAATTTACAAAAAAAAAAAAAAAAAAATGTAGCGCTGATAACCTGACACCACAGCAAGCAGAGAACAATCTATTGCACACAAAATAAGAAAATGAAATGACTCTCGTATACCGTTTGCGATTCACAAAAAAAAAAAAAAAAAACGAAAAGGAAGAACTAACCACAACAGTAAAATAATGTTACAAACTCGGTCATTCAAAAGAAAGTAAGTCCCTCACCTTACTTGTAGAATGGAGAAGAAAGGAAGGAAGGGGGCACCACAAGCTCCTCTTTCTCTCATCTCTAAGCTCAAGCCCTTTCACTCACTATTTCCTCTAGGTTTTCAGAAAATGCTACGAATTAAAGGAAAATGGAAAGTGAGTTTCTAATTTAAAACAAGTATTAAAACAAAATATCTTTGGGCTTGAGGGCATAATAGAAAGTCCACAATAAACATCAACTTATTAAGTAAACCAATAAAATTTATCAAGGGCACGTCAAGTTATGAATTACCCTAATTATGTCATAAATTATTTATTTGCTTATTTAAAGAACATTCAATAGAATTTTTAAATTATAGCCTCTTTATTAATTATAAAAAAACTGAACTAAAAAAAAATATTTTGTAATCTTTATAAAAAAAAAAAAAAATCTTAACTTCAGGGGCATAACATCATTTAAACATTATAATTGATTTTTAAGATTACCAGGTATTATAATCATAGGCCTTTACATGTAAATAGATTTGTAAGTCTCTAATGATTAAGAGGTTAGTAGACCTATACTAATAAATAGGCTATTTTCATAAATAAATGTGCAAATAGATCTCTACATTTTAATGGGTCAATAGTCCTTTACTTTCAAATCTTATAAATATTATAAATAATATATTATATTATTATATATTATATCTATGTGTGTGTATTAAATAAGTCTGCCTGATAGACCTAATAGACTTTTTAAAAAAGCCTTAGTCCGACCTCTTTAGCTATATAGATTTTTTAAAAAGCCTTGACCCGACCTTTTTTATTAAATAGACTAAATCAGATTAGACCTTTAATAAGTTAGACCATAGGCCATTGATGAGTGGCATGTCCTATTCTCATCCCTAGCTACCGATAAAGTTTCTGGAAAATCAAAAGATGCCAACGGAGATAACCGGAAAAACTAGTTACCATTTATAAATCTTCACCCTTGATTAATATATTAATTGATCCAATAGTTATAGATAATGCTTAACCGGTGCGACACTTATTTTTACTTCACCTTAGACGACACCAATAAAGAGGATGTTATTTTGATCTTAGGTTATTGGCTTTTTGACCAAATTAGTGTTATTTTAGAAACTATTTACCAAAATGGGGTTGTTTTGTAACAATTTACCAAAATAGGGTTGTTTGGAATTTTTTACGTTTAGCGTCGGCCAAGGCCCACGCTAAAGGCCGACGCTAGAGGTGTCACCCGTCTGAAGCTGGATCTTCACCCTTCTGATGACCAGCAGACGGTTGATTCACCTGTCTGATGACTGTCAGACGGGTATCAGACGGGTGATTCAGAGGAGTCTCAGCAGACGGGTTACAACAGACGGGTGACACCTATAGCGTGGGCCTTGGCTGACGCTAAACGTAAAAAATTGCAAACAACCCTATTTTGGTAAATAGTTACAAAACAATCCCATTTTGGTAAATAGTTTCTAAAATAACACTAGTTTGGTCAAAAAGTCTAGATTATTATAAATCTCATAAAAAATTTACAATATATATCTTTTAAATATTAAGTATAAAAAACACACACATGAAATATTTTTTTTATAAGCAAAAAATATTATTAAACATGTACAAGCGGTACCTAAACTTAGGGGTGTTCATCAACCGATCCAAACCAATTCAAACCGCAAAAACCGAACCGAAAAACCGAAAACCGAATAAACCGAAAACCGAAAAACCGAAAACCGAAAAAACCGCTTTTTTTTCATTGGATTGGATCGGATTTCGGATCCCCTAGTGAAAACCAATCCAATCCAATCCAAACCGACCTACTATATACATATACTATTATTTTTTTAAATTATAATACTACTCATATTTAAGCATTATTTTTCATACTTTTATGAAGGAACACTCTCATTCTCTTTAATATTTTTGTTGGAATTGTCAAATACTAGATGTATTGGAATGTGTATAGTTATTCATGTACCTAGGAATCAATAGTTATTCATTTACTAGAAGATTTTATGCATGTACTTAGGCATTAAAACTACATTAATTCTAGTATATATAGGTTTAATGTTGGTTTTCGACTTAATATAACTATGTAACGATATATCGGTAAAAACCGAATTATCCAATCCAATCCAAACCGCATTTGATTGGATTGGATTGGATCGGATTTTTTTAAGTAAGCAAACCGATCCAATCCAAACCGCAAGTTGTTTTCATCTTTGGATCGGATGGTTTTTTGGCTCAAAACCGATCCAATCCAATCCGCGAACACCCCTATCTAAACTCATAAACATTAAAAAACAAAATCTGGAACCCAAACTAAAAAAGATTTAACAAAAAAATCCCTGCCTTTAAAACTGTCAGGAACAAAAAAAGATAACCATAATGCCAGGACCAAGATACTTAGCAAAATCACACCGACATCTACACAAATATTTCTATAATGAAACTGCCATATAAAAGCAGATACCCTCCACTTTTCATTGATCGAGCACAAAACAGTCCCATCATGAGCAACATGATAAAATCCTGGGACCTTAGCAGAAACATTGACCTACTTAAAGACTACACATTTACCTTCAAAAGCAACAATAAAACCACTAGGAAAAGAAGGCGTGTGCACAACGAACTTAAATCAAAAGCCAAGAAAAAAGCCTTCTTGCAGAACCATAGGGATGCAAAAAAAGAGAAGGACTACAACCACGAAAAAGCTAGTAAACAACAAGTTGAAGATTTCAAACCAAACATCATTCTCCTTTCAAAAATAGCATATGTGCCTTTTGTATCAGCATAAGAGCTCCCCAACGTGGCTGTAAAGGAAATGTGCCTATGTACCCGAAAATTCACCACACCATCAAAAGAAAATTTCATTTAACAATTTTATATGGAGCCAAAAACAAACACCAACAGCAGGATTGAACTTAAACAACAGAAGCAACAAATTTCTATCACAACACAACCAACCGCGGCCACAAAACAACCAAACATCATAATAATCCAAAGCTGAGCTCCATCATAGTGACCAAGCTCCACCAAATTTGATACAGCCATAAAATCTACACAAAACGAGATTTGCATAAACAACATCAAATGAAACGTCCCTGATTGCTTACTGAATTGATGAATTCCCCATAAACAACACGAGTCTCTTCAACATGCTTTGTCCTCACTCACATGTTTCCTAGAAAAACTTTTCAGGAGGTCACTTATCCTAGAATTGCTCTAAGTCAAACACGTTTAACCTTGAACTTATTAAGTGATGAGCTTCCGAAAAGAAGATGCATCTTATTTTTATAGGTTGTTACAATCAGTTCTCGGTTTGTTCACGTGTCTCTTCGCCTAGAAGCCTGCTAAGAGCTGCTCCTTGTCTGTGCCTCATCTTTTGTACCGACGATCACTCCCCGCCCTCATCAACCTCGGGTGTCACTTGCCCATCTACTTCCGCTTGGTTCGTCCTCGAGCCACACCATACTGGGAGAGGTCCCGCTCTGATATCATATGTAACATCTCAAGCTGCTTTTCGAATCAATGACTATCCCCACAAACCAGCACGAGTCTCTTCGACGTGCTTTGTCCTCACTCACACGCTTCTTGGAAAAACTTCCCAGGAGGTCACCCATTCCAGAATGGGTCCAAGTCAAGCATTTTTAACCTTGGAGTTCTTAAGTGATGGGTTCTTGAAAAGAAGATGTATCTCGTTTTTATAGGTAGTTACAATAAATTCTTGGTTCGTTCATGTGTCCCTCCGTCTAGAAGTCTGCCAGGAGCCGCTCCTTGTTCGTCCATCATCTTTTGCACCGACGGTCACTCCCCACCCTCGTCATCCTTAGGTGTCACATCAGAACACTGAAAACTCAACTTCCCTCCCCCTCTACATATATTGTATATACACTATTAGCTAATAATACCCTAACACCAACTAGGATTTGTAACCCAACATGATATTGGATATTGGAAGCTTGTATGACATGCAGAGATCCACTACCTTGATTTTATCTTAACTAACTCTATCAATTCTTCGAGCTCCGAATTTGTTACTTTAAAACACAAACAATTATGTGCAATATTCCAAATTACCCAAAAAAACAAAGAACCAAACAACCTGCCCCAAGCTTCAACTTCTTGAATTACCAGTATACAAGCTTGAAAAATCGAGAAAATGAATTCTACAGTTATTATGCAAAGCTGAACACAAGCCCCACCGCTTCAAACACTCCAACCATACTTTTGAAGAAAGATCACTCGAAAAACAAGTGAGATTCAGATTCCACTGTTCACTGACACCCTTTACACACACTTTCTGACCATGACAATATATTTCTAATGGTATGATTTTGTAACATTGGAATCCTATTTTGGGCAGCTTTCCAAACATATGCTATCACCTTCAAAAGAGCACCACTTTGCCACAACTTTTTATAAAACTATTCCTCATTAATCCTGTTTGTATGCTTAAACACACTATATGTCGATTTCACAGTATAGCAACCAAATGGATAATTCTTCCCTACTTATTTATCCTTTTCACCATTCTTCAGCACATTAAAACCTATGAAGACTTGAAATTCATTGAATATGTCCATCTCCCATTGAAAAAAATCCTTCTCCAACTACAAGATCATCTTCATTGACCCTCTTGCCACACATCCAAATCTGCCTCTAATGCAATTTTGTTTTCAGCGAAAGAGAACATGTTATATCTTGTACTCAACTGACCACCATCAATCCTAGGTTCATGCCAAAAATAAGTATTTGAGATGACCCGCCGTCACATTAAAGAATCTAATATATTAACTAAGTCTTAAACCGTATTATAAACATTAGCGCACTTTATTAAGACGAAGCAGAACGGAAAGGTTAAAAACGTAGACAAGGCTATGCCAAAACATGCATGGATCAGAGTAACGTAGTTCAAACATAAAGAATACATACATGCATCGGTTGCCCCATCAGTAGGGCTACAGTAATAATGTATACATACAGAGTACAAAGATACAGACTATAAATAAAAAACATTAGAAGAAACTCTCAGGCTAACAGTGCTCACCACCCAACCTCTCGAGGCTAGGGTTCGTGGCTCGTCCACCGGCATCAGGCTCTAAGGAGTGTCATCCAGCTCCTCAGCAACTGGTTCCTCCACATGGTCTTTCCATAAAATAAAAGAAATACACAAAGAAAAGACAGGGAGATAAGAAACATGCATCATCAAACATGAGAGAGGGGCAATAGTACAACATACAAACATGTAGCACACAACACTAGAAACATACAACGCACCGACAACCATATCTCGAGCCATACAATACAACCATCTCAAAAGTCATTCCCTCAGATCAAACCTCTACGAGGGATACTAATCCCTATATGCATATCAGCATCCCTATATGTATGTCGGCCGATTTTATGACGTCCCCAGTTGGACATCCCCGTCAAAATTAATAACATCACGTCCCCAATTGGACATTCTCGTAAGTGTAACACCCCACCCCCAGGTGTCACTTTCGTAACCCCAAACACTATAAAGTAGGAAAAGGATTTGTTGGTTCGCTTTCAGAAAAGATTTTCTTTACTTATATCTTACTTACTATGAAAATCGTGATAGAATTTTTTTTCCTTCTTATAATATTAAAGAACATATACTCACAATATCATTAGCATAACTCACAAATATACGTATTGACACTCATATATATATGGGTAAACATCATTCATAAAAAAAATCATTAGTCTACCCCACGGCCATCAAGAGCCGATAACAGACTAATCCAAAAGTAACTACCTCAAAATAAACCTAAGCTGGTCTGACAAAAGAATGCCTACAGATAACAAAATAAGCTACTCTGACATCAGTCGTACTAAAAGGATCGGGTCTTGTCGTCACCAATCCATACCTCTTTGTCGTCAACCTCCAGCAGCTCAAGCTATAGGGTTCTAGAACGATCTAGAGGACTGCTAACAAATATCTGTACGTGTATCCAAAAACACAACAGGGTGTCCAACACGTACAGGTAAGGGTGAGACACCAATATATGAACTCAAAATACAACTACATACTTAAAGTACAAACAGCAGATGCATATAGGTATATCAAACATAATTATTAAGCATGATAGACATAGCACAGAATGTCATGACAACACAGCTAAATCCAAGGTCTCATACCCAACAGTCAGCGCCATTTTCAAAACATTTGCATGACACTTCCATTATACCATCTAGCACTCGATTCTTAATTTTCGGAATCCTATCACCAAATGAATGAGTTGATCAAACTCGATTGCCAATCAAGGCACACCCTATTTACCAAATCACACTGACCAACACAGGGTACAATGCTTTTCCTTATATGAATTTCATTATCACACCACGTTGTCCAATCCAGGCATAACGCTTTCCATTGCATGGATTTATTTACCATATCACACTGCACAAATGCTTTACATTATATGGATTTTATTCATTGCCCATCAAGGTACAATGACACATAATAACTTACAGTCATCACGGGATTTCCTATCATCAAGTTCTCCCTCCCAGTGGCACGTTTGCCCAAAACAAATGCATGGGAAAACCATTTTGTTTTCGATAATTTATATGTGTCGTATAGTTATTTCCTTGTTGAAACATCAATGCTCTCAACCATCACAATGTTTTAGACTCTTTAAGCCCTTATAACATTTTCCCAAAAACTGAACATTTAGTCCAAAACTCAAAAGGGACACGCAGTCCACATAACTCTAACCCAAAAATCCCTAACCGATGCATCAGTCTCGGATTTTGGATTCTCAAGCTCAAAAACGTTCGTAAGCCCCTAGGACCACAAAGAATGTCCTCCAGCTTGTAGGACCAACACATTAACATGGACCCTTAATCCACGTGTTCTACTGGACTCTAGAACCCCGACGTCTCGGTTTCTAGGTTCCAGACCAAAAACCACATTTTCCTTAAAAACTCAAAACTAAAAACCCAAATCGCCGAAACTTACACAAAGTCCTCGGGATCAGTTTTCCATAAAACAAAACTTGGTCTAAATGAATCTGATAAGTGAGATTTCGAGTAAGTGTTTACATAATCTTCTTCTGTCCGAAGAAATTATTCATCGAAATAATGAGTCACCATTGACATCGACACATCTGAGATCGCTAAATGTTCGGGAGTTCCTCTATTCAATCATTTTCCTTCTTCTTGTTGCTGGATATCTCGTTCGTACACATCTTTTCTGATCCCCATGCCTCATTAGCCCATACTGCTCCTGAAAGAATACCTATTGTTAAAAAAATAAAACCTAGACTAATAATACGATAACTCCAACGATCCAATTGTTGAATAAATTGAAACCTGTAATAATTTCTAGAAGAAAAAAAAGAAATGTTTCGTAAACCATTGTTTCTTTCATTGAATCGGTCTCAATTGATCGCTTGTTACTGCTCATACATACGATAAGTCGATAAGTAATAGTTAGGGATAGGGATGACAGGATTTGAACCCGTGAAATTTTGTACCCAAAACAAACGTGCTACCAAGCTGCGCAATTGGTTTCTAGTGTCATTGTAAAGAATCTGTCTTGTTTTCCAAATTTTTCTTTTCTCTGTTGATATATATATATATATATATATATATATATATATATATATATATATATTCAATTATCCTGTCATTTTTTCTTTCTTTTTAGTTTCTTATTGTATATTATAAGGATATGAAAAAGAAAAATATTTATTCTATAGAATAAAATAAGAATATTTAATTAAATAAAAAATATAATAATTAGAATATAAAAAAGAAAGAATATATATATATATATATATATATATATATATATATATATATAGTATGAAAATAAATAAATTAAATAGGAAATGTCCCTAAACTAAACCGGAAAAATATTTTTAGGGAACGCTCGGGCAGAAATAGACTTCTTTTTTGTTAAAAAAATATCTAAAGAATCATTGTCCATTTCGATTTGAATTAGAAATTCTGCCGACAAATACAAGTGGTTATTAACTAAATAAACATCTGAACAAAAAAATGCATTGTGAAAGAATCCGCAGTTCCATTCTTTTCTTTTCTTTTTTCAAGTCAAATACATTCAACTAAATCATTATTATCCAGGATTCATGGGAACAAAAAGAACCCAGCTAAATACTGACCTGGGCAGGCTCTGGCTGTATAAAAAGAAACTACAAAAAAAAGGAATAAATTGATTAATATTTCATATTAAATATATATTTATATTTCTATTCTTTATTATAGACCATTTCTTTACCTTTTGTCGTTTTTAGGTAAAACCTAAACTTTGGAATATGGTTTATGAAAACCCTTTTTCTTGGATAAAACCACTTATTTTAAAACATCTTTTCCCAAGAGCACTTTTACTCAAAAAGGAATACTTTATTATTTTAAAAACCCAATAAAGTTTCCAAAAATACTATTCATCCTAAAAACCTCATTTTTCTTCCTAAAAACATATTTTCACCATTTTGCCCTTTAAGTCAACTTATTCTTAAAAGCAAATATATATTATTATTTTATTCCAAAAAGCCAATTATTTCTTTTTCTCTTAAAATTACTTGAAAAAAAATTAAATATTATTACTTTTCTCCATTTCACATCTCAAACTTTTTAAAGCTTTTAGGTTACATATTGTCGAATCCTAATCAATATTAGGTCATTTAATGCAATACTCCCCACAATAGAGCACACGATACATTCATACATTTATTCCAATGCTATAGAATACATTCACATATAAACAGGTATATCATGCATAGGCAATTATCAACAGTAAAATAAATCACGCTACAACCAATTAAGCACAGATAATTAATTACACTCCAGAGACACAAATATAGCATACAAGGTCAAAATTTGGAATTCCTCAGGTTATCACATCTTACCTTTTGGAGTTCCCAAGGTAAGTGCAACCTCCCGGTCGATTCGAAACTTCGCTCGATACTCCACCGATTACTACACACATACAATCAATCAATGTATTAACACAAAATACAAAGATTTCTCCTATTTTTCTTCCCCTAGGGTTCGGCCCTATGGTATTTCAAATAGTTAGGGAGCTCCAAAAATTCTCATATTTTGGATACTACCCTAGCTAAGTGAGATAACCCTAGATACCAACACAAAACATCAAAATCCAACCAAAAACCCTATCCTTCACCAAAGGTGGGTTTCGGCCCTTAATACCCAAAAGGATTAGAAAATTTTCTTGGCTCTAAGCTCTTGGATCATGGAAGTATGTCATGAACCTAGGCCAAAGAAATTCGTTTAGTATTAAAAGGATTTTTCTACAATTTTTCATGGATTTTTGAAGTTTATGGGTAAAAACCCTAAATTCCATGAAAATGAGATTTGGAGGAGAGAAAGGAGAGATTGAGAGAGATTGAGAAGGATGGATACCTCGTAGGTGATTCTCCTTCAAAGATTGATGAGTATGCTTCACAAAAGTCAAGGTTTCAATTTTCAACAATGGAGGAAAGCTTGAATAAAATGAGAGAAAAGAGAGAAAATTGAAGATGGGGGAGAAAGAGAGTGTGGCCGAAGGCCTTGGGTGGGTGGGGTTAAGTAGAAAACTTTTTACTTCAATTGCAAACTTGTAAATAAGTGAAAGGGTATTTTGGTCATTTTCCATAAAGACCAAGGGCAATCATGACACTGGCACGAGTACCTAAATGACTTGACACTGACTTGACATGAAGATTATCCGCTCGTGGGTCCGTAAAACCCTCATACGGCTCCAATCGTTACTCAGTTCGATTCTTGTTCCGAATATAATATATTATTCTCATTTTTGAACGTCAGGACGCATTTTAGCAAAAAGGTAGAGGATTGAATTCTAAGACTAATGGTTCTAACCGTTAGTCAAAATGAGGTCTTTATAGTAGTAAAACACTACTTACTATCCATGAAACATAGACCGGGCTCCATTTGAGTTTTTGGCCCAAAATTTAACTGTAGGCTCCTACGATTTTATGGAGCATGAATATGATTTTAGTTTTTCCCAAAATCATTTTCTAAAACACAGATAAAAATATAAACTCATTTATATAGTTTACTGGTCGTAGAAAGCTTGAAAATTGGGGTGCTACAGTAAGGATCAATAACATCACGTCCCCAATTGGACATCCCGCCTGGGGATCGTTGGTACACATCTCGCCCCCATTTGGGCATCCCCATTGGGATCAAATATGCTATGATATGCAACGCTATGATATGCAACAAACATCCATCACAGGTTGATACCGGAACCTCACACCTAAGCACTCGGCCACAACCATGATGCATTGCATTCACATCGACATCGACATCAACATCACGATGCGTTGCGTCCACGAATCACAGCTCCATGGTCAGGACCACGATGGTATCAACTTGAACAACATCACAATCTCGCCATACTCTCATCAACAATCATCCAGCCAATCACAAGAATAAAATATCACAGCAATAAGTATGCCAATATAGATATCATTACGTCGACAGATAAATAGATAATCACATAGGTAGTTCAACATAACAGATCAACAGATAATCACATAGGCAGTTCAACATATCGGATAAACAGATAATCACATAGGCAGTTCAACATATCAACGTCAACAATCACATCGTCTAGCCTAGAGTATCATCTTAGCGGTGATAGCTCAAAGGTACCTACACTTAGGGTCCAGGTACTTTGTCTAGGACTTAACCTCTAGTAGGGTTTAAGATTCCCCTACACATGTATACATTCTATACTATGCTTGCCTTCCCGCGATAACAGCTCTTTCTCCCTACCTGAAACTGCTACGAACTGCTACACACGCGTGCCTTCCCGTACAAGCTTCCAAACATGGCTCCGCAACCGACACTTTAGCAAGCTTAGAACGATCGAATACATTCTGATCCTTCACAACAGATTACAATAAGAAATTAATAAAATCCAACAGAACTCATTTAGTTCATGTGGACTATGGTTCGGCCTTCGCTAAGTAATTAGGCTAAGTATGTTAAAATTTTACTAACTTTTGGATTAATAATCCTTGACTATGATAAAGACATAATCCATAATCATTTACCAAAGATTTGAACCAAAACTTATCCAACCAACAAGGTTAGGGTTCGGCCACTCATGATAAAAATAGGCTAGAATTTGATTTGGTTTTCTAATCACTTGGATTCAATAATCATAAGAATGAAAAAGATGAAATCAAGTATCATTCAACAAAATTGAAGCAAAAACCCATTTTCACCAAAATCCTAGGGTTCGACCATCCATGGAGAAAATAGGGAGGAAATTTATTTTGGGCTCATGCTTCTAGATGATCAATATACACATCATGATGAGTTCATAGAAATTGGTTTCATGATCATAGGATTTTTCTATGATTTTCTAGAGATTTTTGAACATAAAGCCTTAGAATTGAAACATGATGTTCATGGCATTGAATCAAGAAAATGAATGAAGAAGAGATCATGATTGATCATAGAGAGAAGAGATTACCTCTTGAATGATAGAAAATGGCAAGAAATCAAGTAGGTTCTTCACAAATTTGGCCTAAGGTTCACTTGAGAAAAAGAGAGAAAATGAAGAAGATGATGAAGAGAAGAAGAAAATGAGTGAATGGCCCCATGGTGGGAGTGAATCAGGCATGGCATAGGAGGGATAAGGAGGTCCAAAGTTGTTCATTTTAGGGGCAAAAGAGTCATTTTAGCTAGGGACAAAATTGTCATTTAGGGAAAGATCAAGGGTATTTCGATCTTTTCCTAGAGTGAACGCATTTCAAATATTTTCGTTTTAATTATGATGCGTCATGAATGCTTAGATATTTTGTTAGAGATTAATGATGATGGTGATGAGTTGTGCGGCGCAAACACAATTTCATCAGTTCCTAGGGGCAAAACGGTCTTTTCTCGCCCTAAATGTCTTAGATATTTGTAGAATTCTAATGATGACGTGGTGAGTCATTATGGTGACTCACCCTCTGACTCACCCAGCTCAGGTGACTCGTGTCCTTCATCTAGTGTCCGATTTTGTCTCTGCACGTCCGTTCTCGACTCTGTCGATTTCCGATTTAGGTTTTACGCCTGAATAAAGCGTAAGAACTTATTTATTTTGAAAATTTTCAAAATCGCCAATGTTGTTGGAAATGAGATATAAAACCTAACTGTTTTGTTCATGAGTCAAAATTAGGTTTTCTGATCAGTAAAATCTTATTGTCTGTGAAAACGCAGACCGAGTTCCGTCTGAATTTTCAACCCAAAATTTAACCGTAGCTCTCTACAATGTAGAGTATCCATATGATCTTGATTTATTCAAAATCATTTTCTCTACGATAATGTAGAGTATAAATATGATCTTGGTTTATTTAAAATCATTTTCTAAATCTCGGATAAAATATAAACTTTTTTTATATAAATTACTGATCTTAAAAGCAATGAAAATTGGGGTGTTACATTACTACCCGTTAAAAAGAATTTCGTTCTCGAAATTCGATGTGCCTTTCAGAACAGACTCAGATACTGTCGTTGCATGCCCTCTTCTCTTTCCCAGGTAGCATCTCCTGTTGTAGCATCCCATATGACCTTGACTAAGAGAATTTGCTTCCCGCGGAGTTCTTTCACTCTCCTATCTTCAATTCGTACAGGCAGTGCTTTATATTCCAAGTTCTCCCTTATCTGAATTGATTTAGGCTCTATCACATGTGATGGATCATGATGGTATTTTCTGAGTTGGGATACATGGAATACATCACGAATATTGGATAGGTTGGGAGGTAAAGCAATTTGGTTGGCAACTGATACAATTCGGCGAAGAATTTTAAATGGTGTAATGAATCTAGGTGTAAGCTTTCTGGATTTGATTGCCCTGCCAATTCCAATTCTTGGAGTGACTCTCATAAAGACATGATCGCCTTCCTAGAACTCCAAGGGTCTCCTCCTCTTGTCACTGTAGCTTTTCTGCCGATCCAGTGCGACTTTCATCCTTTCTCGAATTTTCTTAACTTGCTCCATTGTTTGCTACACTACCTCTAGTCCTATCAACTGATTCTCCCCGGTTTCATACCAACAGAGCGGTGTTCTACACTTTCGTCCATAGAATGACTCGTATGGCGCCATGTCAATACTCGAGTGGAAACTATTGTTACACGTGAATTCAATCAGTGGAAGGAATTCGTCCCAACTTCCTGTGTTTTCCAAAGCATATGCTCTTAAAAGATCCTCCAAAGATTGAATCGTCCTTTCAGACTGATCATCCGTCTGCGGATGATAAGCTAAACTCATCCTTAGCTTAGTTCCCAAAGCACTATTTAAACTCTGCCAAAATCTGGACGTAAATCTCGAATCCTTGTCTGAAAATATACTCGAAGGTACCCCATGCAATCTCACCACTTGCTTGATGTAAATCTGGGTTAATCTTTTCAAAGAATACCTCTAGTTGATCGGCAAGAAATGAGCATATTTCGTGAGCCTGTGAACGATTACCCAAATTCCATCGCACCTCTTTTGCGTCCTTGGCAGTCCGGAAACAAAATCCATTGCAATGCTAACCCATTTCCATTCTAGGACGTCCAGTGATTGCAATAACCCTTCTAGTTTCTGGTGTTCAATCTTTGCTTTTTGACACACCAAACAAGATTGGACATACTTTGCTACTTCCCTCTTCATCCGTAGCCACCAAAACATCCCTTTAGATCTTGGTACATCTTTGTAGCTCCGGGATGAAAACTTAACTTGCTCTTATGTGCCTCTTCTAAGATTATATTTCTAACTTCGCAATCCTTAGGCACACATATCCTGTCCCCAATCCTCAAAATTCCGTCAGCATCTCCCTTAAAATCTAAAGTTCTTCTTTCTTCTAACCCACCACCTTTTTGATTGAATTTGTGAACCAATGGCTTCGATACCCCATATCGACCTCTCCAAAGAATTTATATCTAACCACCTTTTGGAACCCATCTTTCCACCTTTACCTATGATCCCACACTCCTACCCATATTTACAATGCAAAACTTTAATCCCTAACCCTCCCTCCTCCTTCTCCCTATAAACATTATTCCATGCCACCTAATATATTTTTCTTTTTTCTTCAGACCCCTTCCCTACAAGAAACCTTTAAAAAAAGAATCAAGGGTAGAGATTATACCTTATGGAGCCTTAAAGTGTTACCAAGTGACTTCAATCTCAAGAAGGACATGAATAGAGATTACAAATTTTCGTCTCCTTTTTCACAAGATCATCAATATCAATATAAACAATGTGTAAAAAGATGAGAATAAGATAAAATCAAACCGTTGTTTATCCTAGTTTAGCCACCCACCACTGATGACCTACATCCAGTCCCCACAATAAGTTTATGGGCTCTATCACTATGATATCAAGCTTCCAATAGGTGCTTGAAGAAACCTTTACAAACTTGAGCCCTCTTCACTTAGGATACCCCACCCATGTGAAAAAGTCTCTAAATTAACTAAAAGGGATGCCTACCTTTTCTACAAATAACTAGTGGGATATTTCACCCTTTCTCACAAAGATTGTAGAAGAAAATTGAATAATAAAGATGAAAACCTCACAAGGGTCAAAGATACAACTTGAAGCACTAATGACTCTTTTGGTAAGATTGGCTCAGATTAGGTAGCAATAGTTAATCAGAGTTGTAAGATTAATAAATGTGTTGGGAAATCATGTATTAATGTTCTCTAAGCCGAGAGACGAGTTTGGTGGGTCTATTTATGACTACAAGAGTGTATATATCCGTTACAAACAAACTTGTCATGTATTTAATGCTTTGAACTAGTTGTTATTTCGAAATATAATCGATTATATATACTTTTAACTTAATCAGTTAAAACTTGACTTAATATTTTTACTTGCGCTTAATCGATAAACTAAATATCAGAAATATTTCTCAAGAACAAATGAAGAACAGTTAATCTATTAAATGAAAAGTTTAATCTGTTAAAAACATTTTCCCAGAAAACTAAACCGATTAACAGGTGTAACTTAATAGATTATTGAAGTTCTGTGACTTGGTTCACTTTTGAAACATTTTGAGCTTAATCTTCTAATAGTTGTTAGATAATCTATCAACAAGCTACCCTCTTGTATCTAATTTTACACTTAATCGATTATCATGCACAACTTAATCTATTAACAAGTCTCTGTCTAAGCATGTTTTTATTTGCGTAATAGCTTAATCGACTATAAGATATCCTTTAACTGATTATCAAGCTATTGACTTGTATACTCTGTTTTTCCATTTGTCTTATCGATTAAACATATCTATTTAATCGATTATGGAGCTTCTGTTTTAAGAGTTCATTTTGACCCAAATATTTAATCGATTAACTTGTTTGCTTAATCGATTATGTTTGCTTTTCATAAAGAATTTAAGTAAAGCTATAGTGACACTTAGTAACATCTTTTCAAATATCTAAATACGACTTAATTGATTAACAAAGATCAAAAGCATATTTAAGCTAATTTTGAAAATAATTAATTTAATATCCAAAACAATTAGCCATTGTATGCTTAATATTTGTTATGATCTAGGCACATTTTCAACATGTTAATGTCGCTTTGATTTTATTTAAGAACCAATCTACCTTAGAATCTTACAAGAACAAAGAATTAAATCCTAAGACCTTAAAGACATTTTACCATTAGAAGCCTTTCACTTGGTCTTGGAGTCTTGTCCTTTTGTTCATACACTTTTCGCTCATTTGTCAATATGTTCATCATCAAAGCATTACAATCCTGTAACACAAGCATTCACATAAAGAAGGAAAGAAAGTAGATCGGTAAGGAATACAAAACTGACTTTACCAAAATCACTCGCCCACCCAAAGAAATTTGTTTACTACTCCGCGTCGCCAGTCTTTTCTTCACCATATCAACCATTGGTCGCCAAATTGATTTTCTCCTTAGATCTGCACCAATAGTTAGACCAAGATACATGAAAGGCAGCGAACCAATTTTGCAATTAAGAATAAAAGTTTCCTTCTTCAACCGGATATCTTCCACATTAATACCCATCAATTGACTCTAATGAAAATTCGCCTTAAATCCTGACGTTATCTCAAACAATTGCAATAAGCATTTAATTGCCCACACATTACGAACACTCTTCTTTCCAATAGCTAGAGTACCATCCGCAAAGTGCAAATGTGATATTAGGAGCCCTCAATCACCAACCTTATAACCTTCAAATCTCCCCAAGGAAACAACCTCCTTAAACATCACACTAAGGCCTTCTGCAACAATAAGAAACAAAAAAGGTGATAATGGATCTCCTTGTCTTAGACCTCGACCAACACCAAACTCCTCTGTAGGACTACCATTGACTAGAACTGAGATCCTATTTTTGATAAACATTCAGCCACCCATTTTCTCCATGTTACATCAAAACCCATCCGCAACATCATAAAATCCAAAAATTCCCTACTCATGGAATCGTAGGCCATTTCAAAGTCGACCTTAAATAAAATAACTTCTTTTTTACCTCTCTGTTTGCATCCTCCACCAATTCATTTGCAATACGCACACCATCTAGAATATGGCGCCCTTTGATAAAAGTAGTTTTTGACTCTGAAATCACCAAGTGAATAACCTTCATTAAAATCTTGAACAAAACCTTATACAAACAACCGGTAAGTGATATTGGTCTTAATTCACCGATTCGTGTTCTATGCCATAGGAATACTTAGATAATATATTTAGCCACTATTTGTAAGCTGAAAGTTTGACACATTTGGTGAATGTTTGAATTAACTTATTTTCTACCGAAAATATTTTTAAGCTCATGCAAAAAAATTTTATTTTAAGCAAAGAGCTTCTAAAAGTTTGTAATTAAATTAGAAAATTGATTTAATTTCTAGGATTTAAAACTTAATTAATTATAATATCCGTACATCATTTTTTATATATCATTTTTACACAAGTAATCAGTGTATAAATACATGATGGCCAACATATATTACGCTATAATTGGAGATGTTAATCTATTATCAATAAAAGCAATTGATTAACATCTTCGATTATAATACAAAATAGTCATCACTTATTTACAAGCTCATACTCAGTGTAAAATTTATGTGAAAAAAATGATCTATTATTTCAAGTACAATCTTATGTTTATTCGTTCAACTTCACACTTTTGCTGAAGGGATCGATCTCTTCCAAGAACCTGCATCATCGATAAATGAAATACCAGTTTGCATTCGGGAAACAAATACAATGAATGATTATCGTATGATTAGTACAAGTCCTGGTGAGTTCAACTACGAGACTTATTTGCATTTAACATTATTTTTAATAAGTCTTTTTTTCCCTTTTGTTAGAAAAATAATTCTCAGTTGATGGATGCAAAAAGCAAGCCATTTGCTATATACTATTTCCTTGCTTAAATTTTCATTTATTTTTAAAATTTCTATATTGGGTGGGTGGTGCTCTCGATCAGTGATAGCTTTTGTTTTCTGACATATATAAAATGAAAATGACGTACAAATACTTTTAGTAATAGTCGTTAAAACTGTGGGTCTAGGTATTAATGTCAGTTAAATCGTAAGTAAATGTCGATGGACCGTATGTAAAACCTATTGACAGTCAAATAAAACTGTAGGTGAATGTATGTGGATCGTAGGTAAAACCTATAGTGACAGTCATTTCCCGTTGTTATTTATTACTCATAATGGATGGTTAAACCAACCGTAGGTGAATGTAAGTTTTACATATACCTACGGATTTTAAACATATAATGACAAATTTTATGTGTCACTGAAAGACAAATTTCTTATAGGGGACGAAGCCAAAAGAGAAACTAAATAACACTTGAGTGAGAAAAATAAACATCATAAATTTTCAATATTATTACTACCACCATCGTGAAAGTCACCATCATTTCTCGGTAGGTATCAAAGTTACAAAAACAATATCAAGCAGTTAAAATAGAAAATAAGAACCGATATAGAATATTTAACGTTAAAACACCTTACAAAATGGCGATGAGAGAAAAAACGACAAACAAGAATAGAATGTTTTCACTAAATGAAAACTTATCTCTAAAAGCAATGAAAAAATAATGTTCTCTTTTGAAATAGGAGAATACACCTCTTTATATAAAGTAGGAGAAACACTTAGAAGACATCATATATTTTTCTTCTTAACAGAGATGATATAAATGAACAAGTAAGGTCCCTATTTATGGACAACCTTTACAAGCAATACATTTAATTCATTGTTTTTCTCAACTTCCAGCCACCATCCATTTGTCGTTCATAGCCAAAATTTTTCACTTCTCAACAAGCCAACAAAAATGGCTTTAATTTATTTCCTTTATTCACTACAACAGAAAAGGGATCAGACAGCGTTTATTTTTTGCCTACAACAGCGCTTACAAGCACTGTTCATGTAACTGCTGTGGTAGGTTGGAAGGCAAATGCAGCGATTCTGAAGCGCTGTCTAAAAGATGATTAGACAACGCTTCCTGTTGTGACTAAGACAGCGCTTCCTTGAGGAAGCGCTGTCTATATACCATACACAAACACAACGCTTCCTCAAGGAAGCGCTTTTTAGACAGCGCTTCCGTGTTTTGTGTATTTTAGATAGCGCAAGGAAGCGCTGTCTATATACCATACACAAACACAACGCTTCCTCAAGGAAGCGCTTTTTAGACAGCGCTTCCGTGTTTTGTGTATTTTAGATAGCGCTTCCTTACCCTTATTTTTTTTTTAAAAAGTTTTACATTCTTTTTTCAATTATCCCTCTGCACTCATCAAAATCAATACATACTAGCTGTAATTTCTCATCAAAACCAGTACATATATGCTAAAATAACCATTCAAGTATAATTTCTATACCTTACTAACACAGTATACAAAAGTAAGGTTAACTTAGTTGCATATACAAAAAGAAGTCTACTCTTAAAATTTCTACTACACTAACAGTACTAACAGAGGTTCACTAACAACACTTATATACACTATGTACACTATAACAACACTTTACACTGCATACTATAGCTTCACTACTTACTATACACTTATACTAGCTAGTTGTATGTGCACTTCATATATATCCAAGCTTGTTGCTGCCCCTGCACACAAGATACACACAAGTTAAATTTACAACACATCAACAAATTACATATACACACACACAATCACTTGCACAATGCACACAAACCTAATAGAAGAGGCACTACTCTAACTTATAACATCATAGTATATGTGTACTCTACCTTTATTTTTGGATAAAATTCGTAACAACATAGCGACACTACTCTTCCCGGAGTTCAATAAGTTGGTCATCATAATATCTGTCACATTTACACTCAGGAAAGTGCTGCGAAATGAAAATTAAATCAATTAGAATTAAAGTACATGCAATTAATGATAAAATGTGTGTAATTTAATTATTAAACTAGAGCTAAAATTACATACAGTTGTTGGGATTTGCGTTTGGTTTTGAACGACGAAATTCTTGATAAACTTCAGGACATAATAGCCACAATCATCGCTATTCGGTTGGCGGGGGCACTATAAAACCGAAAATAATAAATTAAAAGTTTCAATTTAATTTTTAACCTAAATAATTGCATAAGAGTTTTTGTAAATATACCTCTATAGATATCCATTTAGTCTTGGATGACTTAGAATATCTCGACTTGGCTCCTCCACTGCAAGCACGATGAATTAGCAAAGCCCTGATTTCAAAATCAAACAACTTCATTAAGTTACATAATCATGATCACTATTTATATATATGAAGATAAAAATAAATGCATATATACTTACTGATTGTAGATATCCTTCATTTTTTGGCGAATGTTATAGTCAGTATGCAAGGGGTCTAAATAGTACCCTATGTCTTCTTTGGGATTGATCACTAACAATACCCAATGTTGCCTACAAAAAGGTTTATTATAGTTAGCAATCATCACATTTCACAAAAGAAAACAATATTGTTAACTATGTGATATACTATATGATTTAATGACTCATCCTACGTTGCACTGTGACAAAAACAAGGTCTCATAATCTGGATTTGCTAATGACAAGCGATCAGCTATATATTGTTTATGCCCAGATCCTACTTGCATAGCTGTTCGTAAAGGGCATAGAAATCTGAACCTCTGAGTCCTTTGTTTAGGTACCAGGAACATATGGTACAAGTATCTAAAATTAAAACATGTATATAAATTAATAGTTTAATAATAAATCAAAATTTTAGACAAGATATAACCTTTAAAGTTTGATGTAATACCTGAGATATACACTAATAACAGAGAACCCCAGCCATTCATGATTAAGGATTTCTTTGATTTCCGTATCACCATCGAGCATTAATGTGTGCTCATAACCCAGAATGTCTTCCTCCATATGAATAATGACTTGATCATTCCCCAATATTGTTAGCACATGGACTCTAAGGTAGACTATGAAATCTGTACCATGTGCTACAAGAGCCCGAAAGGGTTGAGATTTGTTCCCGTTTTTGACTGGGGATGTAACTGACCCCTTTGTGTGCTCCTTGCCAGCTACAGTAGGGGAAGCCGAAGTTTTGTCACTTTCATGCCAGCTGTGTTCTCCGACCCTTTGCCCTTGCCCTTGGATTTAAATTTGGATTTTTGGGGTGCTTATATAAAAAACGTTGCAATACATTAATAAGTTAGTGACCACCTAATTTAACAAATATATATATGATAATGAATCCTATTTTTTGACATATACCTTGTCACATACACCTATAAGGCTGATTGGCCATGCCACATAGGTACCTATTGCCTGTTCCATTGTCATGACATCTACTTCCTCAAGTGGTACAGGCAATGGTGCATCACCCTCAACACCAAACTCAACTGCAACTTTGACATGACTAGGAGGCAATGGTCGGTTATGCAGTGTCACACCCGGTTCGTTATAGACCATCCCCCTAGCTACAATGCGATGAACAAAATATTAATATGTGAACTGTCAATGCAATACGTACAAGTAAAGAAAACAACGTAACAATTATTACCTCAGGAGGCATACGAGGGCAACTATCTCTGACACTATGTGGAGTAGGTAAATCAGGCTCATGCTCATGCTCACATCCCTCAACATTGTCTTGTTCTGTATGCAGCTTTGCAACGCTCGAACTTGTTGCACCAGATCAGCTACTTCCCTCCTCAACTCCACCACTTCAGCAACATCTACTTGTTTGGCGCGCTGTTGTGCTCCTACGATAGTTTTCTGTGAGGGACCAAATCCCACGCCCCTACAGCGACCAGGATACTCTTTAGTGGGTATGGCTCTGGCAAGGATGTCATGGCGACCAACACAATCTGTTATCTCCCCCTGTGATACAGACTATGATATGGTATCCTGAGACACAAATATTATTCACAAAGATGTTTCACATTATTCACCAATATCAAAAGAGGATTACAAATGTAAATTAATGTTAATATGAGAACATATACTTACAATTCTTTCAGCCACTTGCCTAGAGTTGGGATTTACAATCACACCCTGCTCATTCATACGGGCTTCTGGCCACAAAATATGCCGTTCAATGCTTTCAGTTTCTGGGTCTCGTCCTGGCTCCCTTAACTGTACATTTGAACAAACAAATTGAAATCTATCAATGCTAAGAAATAAACCAAAAAATGCGTTAAATAAAATGACTTATTGTACAGACCTTTTTTCCTTCAATGCTGGCATACCCTACATTCCCTTTATGGTAAGGGTAGGGAGGAGATGACACTTTCTCCCGATTTTCACTGCTTATTTTCTACATAGACACAAAAGTAAGTATTAATGCACACTGATCTAAATAAGTAGCAATGCATAGTATACACAAAAGTAAGTACATACCAACAAATCCTCCTCTTCAGTCCGTTTTATGACAAAGGCTCTCCAATCCTCCGGTCGTATAATCTCAGCATATTTGGGTGGAGGCTCTTGTCTGACATTCCCACCATCATCTCTCAGCCACTTTGTCGTTAACTTACTTCTGAAGTTGCGGTGTAATTTTTCGGCTTCCTTAAGTATCATGTCTCGCCGGGTCTCATCAACATTAAAACAGGCCTGCAAAGACAATAAAAAAATGTCACAATATAAATATGTTTACATAATTAACTAATGCTAATTAATTTACCTGTATATCACGCCAGATGTCATCTTTCAGACCGTCCAAATCTCTTGACTTCTAATTGCCGTAGGTAATTGGGACCATCTGCTGCACTATGGCCCCAATGGAATTAACCAACTGCTTGTTATTTTTACCAATTGGCTGACCCTTTACATTCCAAGTAACCTAAAAATATTTGATGAAATGTATAAATTAAAGATAACAAACTATAGAATCAACCCATTAACTGCTGTTGAGTTAGTAATATATTACCTCAAGTCTCATTCCTCTACTCCTATGACGGACAATATTCTTCTTAAAAGTCGGTCCACGACGCCTCATATTTTTCTTGGGCTCGGCCCCACTATCATGACTGGGAGATGCCATTTACCTGTAACAAAATTAGACACACAAGTAAAAAAGTCAATTCACAATCATACAAGTTTATTTACAGAAATCGATGAATGAAAATTTAATTGATCAAGAAATTAAAAAAAAAACATAATGACTACATACATGTTTAAGTCTATCTTTTTCTTTTCCTTGTTGGATTGAGATTTGCGTCCCTCTTTTTGGTACAAAATAATGGATTGACCCAAAGCCCCTCATCATGATCATTTCTAATATACATATCATCCTCTCTAGTTGGATTAGCCTCGAGTGATTGTGATGTCCCAGAGAAAGGATCATCCTCAATATCAGCATCTTCATGTGTTTGATCATTAATCTCATTAAGAATCATTTTGTTAGACAATAGAACAATGGACCAATTTGTATTAGCTGGATCGGTGACATTGAACACTTGATGAGCTTACGATGCTAAAATAAAAGGTTCATCTTTATACCCCACTTTATTGAAATCCACCCGCATGAACCCTAATTCATCCATTTGTACACCGTTATTATTGTCAACCCACTTACAATGGAATACAAGCACTCAAAACATAGTGTAATCCAACTCCCATATGTGTTCAATGACCACGAAGTATGACATGTTTGCGTATATAGGGTTTCTATCTTTGGCACTTGAGAAATGCATAGATTGAGCTACAAGAGTCACGCCACTATTTTGCATTGTACTCCGATCATCTTGTTCTTTTGTAAAGAATGTGTATCCATTCATCAGATAACTAGTGTAAGAGAAAACATGCACAGTTGGACCCTTTGCTAACCATCTTAATCTCTCCGAAACTGAAATAGGATTTATAGTCAACTTTGCAAAAATATGATATTTAAGCCACGTTATAAAACAACAATTGTTTCTCTTGTTAACCAAGTTTGAGTCTTATTTGGACAAGAACTCTTAAGTAGGTCCTTGTGTTTTACAACAAATGGCTCAACCTCATCGGCATTGTGAAGAACATATAAATGTGCTTACTCCCATTCTATCCTTGGTATAGTCAATATTTCAGTTCCAGTAATCTCTTGCCCTATGGTTCTTTCTCTGTGACGAGACATTGGCAGCCCTACGAAATATTCAATATTGGATAGGTATTCGGTACAGAATTCAACCGCTTCTTCGACTATGTACCGTTCAACAATACAACCCTTTGGTCGAGATCGGTTTTTCACATACCCTTTTAATATTTTCATGTAACGCTCAAACGGGTACATCCATCTCATATAAGCTAGCCTGCACAATTGTGTCTCTTTAACCAGATGAACGGTTAGATGAACCATTATGTCAAAGAATGAAGGTGGGAAATACATCTCAAGCTCACACAGAGCCACAACAATTTCTTTTTGCAATGCTGGCAACTTTCCAGGGTCAATCACTCTGCTGCAAATTGCCTTGAAGAAGAAACAAAGTTTAGTTAAGGTCTCCCGCACTTTCTGGGGCAAAATGGATTGCGTACCGATGGTAGCAAATTCTCCATGATAACATGGCAATCATGGGACTTTAGACCCTTTAACTTGAGATCTTTCATTGATACAAGGTTCCTAATTTTTGAAGAGTACCCCTCTGGAATCTTAACTCCATGAAGAAACTTACACAAAACAATTTTCTCTTTTATAGATAGAGTATAAGCGGCCGGAGGTAAATATGTACGTTTCCCCTTCTTTACCGATCCCAATTCTCGTCTCAATCCCATACTAACCAAGTCCAGCCTTGCATTAATGCCATCTTTAGTCTTCCCTGGCACATTGAGTAAGGTACCAATGACACTGTCAAATATATTTTTTTCAACATGCATCACATCAATGAAATGTCTTACGTATAATGACTTCCAATAAGGGAGCTCAAAGAAAATAGACCTTTTCTTCCACCCTCGTGTAACAAGCTCTCCCGCAAAAGGTTTCCTGAATTCAATATTCAAATCTGTATTCCTATTGAATGCTTTTCTCCAAAATCTATAATGATGACTCGAATGCAAAAATCTACGATGCCCAAGGAAGACATTCTTCTTACCATGTTCCAACCGCATCCAATCTGTGCTATCTTCACATATAGGACATGCACAATGACCTTTGGTACTATATCCTGACAAATGACCGTATGCCGAAAAATCATTAATTGTGCCGAAGATCATAGATTTCAGGGTGAAACTTTCTTCTCTATACCCATCATAGACATCTACACATGTCTCCCACATTTGCTTCAAGTCTTCAATTAAAGGAGCCAAGTATATGTCGATATCATTTCCTGGCTGTTTGGGCCCAAAAATTAACAAAGACAACATCTATAAATCACCAAAATCACAGGCCATGTACTATGACAGCTACTCTGAACACCATGCGGGTTAAATCCGTCAGTAGACAATGCAAGTCGTAGGTTTCTTGGTTCTTGCCCGAAATCAGGATAATCATGATCAATTCTTTTCCATTGAAGAGAATCTGCCGGGTGACGCAGCTTGCCATCTTTAATCCTTTCATCCTCATGCCATGCCAAGTTTTTTGCATCTTCTGAACTACGGTACATGCGCCTAAATCTAGGAATTATGGGGAAATAGCACAAGACCTTCTCTGGAGCCGATTCTTTCTTCTTATACCTTGAGGCATTACACTTAGGACACGTCTTTAACTTTGCATAGTCATTCCGAAATAAAATGCAATCGTTAGGACAAGCGTGTATCCTCTCATAGCTCATGCCAATAGATCGTAACATTTTTTTAGCCTCATATGTCCGATTAGGAAGCACATTATCCTCCGGCAACATATCTTTCAATAGTGTGAGTAAGTCCGTAAAGCTCTTGTCAGTCCATCCATTGCCCGATTTCAAGTTATACAACTTTGGCATCGCTGACAATCTTGTGAAGTTAGTACAACTCTCATACAACGGTTTCTCAGCATCACTTATCAACTTCTCAAACATCTGAGGACAATCACGGATATCTTCTTCAACCGCGTGTGTCATCTCCTCAAAACGGTCGCCCTCAAATGTATTTGTACTGGTATCATCTGACACATATCTTTCGCTATTACCCATATCATTAGATTCACCTCTCCTTTCACCATGTTTTGTCCAACAGGTATAAATTTGATCAATTCCATAGCACACTAAATGTCCTTCCAACTCAGCTACACTAACTCGTCTTGTATAACAACAACTTAAACAAGGACATACGATTCTACTAGGGTTTTCTGCATGCCCAACTGCAAACCTAATAAAATCTTGCACTCCGTCCTTATATTCCTTTGACAAACGATTGGCAGACATCCACTTCCAATTCATATTTCACAATCTACCACCAGTTTATAGAGAGATTGATGTCTACATTCAATGAGCACGACATGCATGCATGGTGCATATGTCTACTTGATACTACAGGGTGGGGTTCCTATCCTATCCAATATTGTAAATTCAGCATTATATTATTGTATATCTTAGATACTTCTTGTTCTAAGAAAAATTTGGCAGCATTTTCCCTTAGTTCTCCAAGCACACAACTTAATTCAGGTGCTATTATGACCCAAATTAGGTATGTACCCAGAGAACAAAGAGAAAATACAAACCAATGACATTCTTAGATCAAGAAGGAAATAAGACATACAATAATATGGATTGAATGCGAAGTTAAAATCTCAGACTGTCCACTTTGGACAATTCAACAACAACTTGTATATTGTGCCCAAAACAATATACAAATCGTTCTTGAACAGAAAACTAAGGTTAAAGCATGTGTATACCGATGCTAAAATAAACATGTCTAATGTTACAACTAAATGATTAAAAAAAGTCAGGGGAATAGCAAGTACCGTAGTGAAGCCGAGCAGCTTGAACCGCAGAGAGTTGATTAACAGAGGTGCCTGAGAGAAGCAATGTTTTATTAGTTTCTTTATTTCTTTCGAAATCAAATACCAAATTTTAAAGGAAGTACCAAGAGCTAGTCAAGTAAGCTACCTGAGAGAGGAGGCAACCGAGCACACCAACAAGTTTGCTCCAATCAAGCAAACACCAACAACGAAACTAAAACTGAAATACGTTTTCAACAAGATGCTTTTTAGGAGGTGCAAGCAAGTAGTTCGGAATGCAACCCAACTGGCCCAAGATTTCAAATCTCTGCACTGGAAATAACACACAACTACATCAGAAACATAAATCCAACCTGAGATAAGTTGAGACATAGGTCTTAGGTTCAATGCTCTTGTAAAGCATAAAAATACTAACCATTTTATACACATTATGGTTAGGAAAAAAAAAAGTTGAATTCGAACATGAAACAAAAGTCATTGTGTATGCACATTACTCAACAGTACAACCAACACCACAAGGGCCAAATTCATGATTATCAACTCCAGGGAAATGACAGTGTCTGCTTCTTGGCAAATGGAAGAGATGATGGATTAAAAAAATACTCAAGAATTAACTATCCCTATGACAGTATTGAAAATGTGTCACGAGTGAGCTATGATGGATTAGACATTCCATAACAAAAAATCTTTCTACACATTGCATTTTTTTTTTCACTGCATTACCAATTCTCAGTTTTGTACCAATGTCATTTACTAACAAAACCAAATCAGAGCAGGGGTGTTGTCTTCATTCTCATCATTTAATTAAAATATAAGATGGAAATGTAAAATACAAGAATTCAACAGCCTAATAAGATAATCTATATTACTATTTTAAAAATTCAAATTTTACAGTATACAGGGAATGAAGGGGTTACAGGGAAGAGGAGGGTTTGTAGTGAAGAGGGGGTTGCAGGGAATGATGGGTTACCTGGGAGCTTGCAGGGGCAGAAAGAAGGTGGTTGTCGCGTTGGGTGAAGAGGTGGTTCTCGCGTTGGACAGAGAACAGGCCGCACGAATAATGCACTTAATAAGAGGTGGTTCTCGCGGAGGTTAAGGTTTGAGAATGGTGTTTACGGTGGTTCTCGCGGAGGTTAAGGTTTGAGAATGGTGGCAATGATGATGATGAGTGGTGTCTGAACTTAGGTCATGGAGGGAATGAATAGTATGTGAGTGTTTTGTGTGAGCGTGCGAGGGGGAGGAAGTATACGTTATGAAAATTTAATGCAAGGGAAAAGGAGAATAGACAGCGCTTACTCAAGAAAGCGCTGTCTTAGTGTGACCTTAGACAACGCTTCCTTGAAAAAGCGTTGTCTATTCCCATCCCTTAGACAGCGCTTTCTTGATGAAGCATTGTCTATTCTCTTATCAACCTTTTAACAGCGCTTTCTTGATGAAGCGCTGTTTATTCTCATTCATCTAACAGCGCTTCCTAGGAGAAGCGCTATTGCACATTCTTCGCATCATTAAACACAGCGTTTCATTAGAAAACGCTATTGAAGGTGCTCTTCCAAAGACATAAACTGGAGTAGTGATTCTTTTATGTTCCCAAACTGCCATTAAGGTTAATTTTGGTGAACTTTCAAAATCTTTATTATCTTGTCAATTCCATGCTACTTATGTTCCCGATAGGCCGTAAGAGGATGTGCACCACGTAAAGTCATCAGTCTTAATTGACTCGTTATGACATATGCTATGAAACAACCCCACTTACGTAGAATAATCTCATTAGTCTCAAGCTTATTTAATCAACTAATGATTACACGATTATTAAAACAGACGATAGTGAGCATACAAATACAACCGCTTACATGCATCAGAGTAAACGCAACAAGATAAATGAAAACATATATATACATGCAGTACTGAAATATACATGGTGGCCCCATTAGTAGGGTTAGGTATATATACAGACATAATGTTGCGTTCAAAACACACTTAAGAGCAGTGTACCCTGTAGCAAAAGTAAAATAGGACGGAAGTCCAGATATCGTACCCAAGAGATTAATTTGATATAATAATGGTAAAGCAAGTATTGGAATAGAGAAATTCTTATGCTATTTAGACTAATAAAGAACTTGGAAAATAAATAAGAATAGAGCAATGTTAAAGATAATCGCAAAAGAGTAAAAAGAGAGTTTCGAGATCAAGAGTAAAGAGCCAAGAGCCGTGGTTTCACTTGTGCTTTCGATACCCCCCAAATCCTAATTCGATTTAGTTTCGCAAATGCTTTTTGAATACCAATCCTTCTACAAAAACTATTAATTGTTTGTCAGGCAATTAATATTCTTTTCCCCAAATAAACCCAATGGTTGTCAGGCAAAGAGCTTGAGTGAGTAGAAAGCATTAAGCACAAAGAAGTTGAATGATTGAAAGAAATAAATCATGTTTTCGCAAATCTAGATATTAAACCTCAGTTATTATATAGGTCTACCAATTTAATTGGGCTTGATGGCCAAAATGTCAATCAATTGATTATAAGCATACAAATGGTGCGCAATCCTAGTATGGGATGAAGAACGATAGAATAACACTATTCAAATAACAACTTTAAAACTAATAGAATTGAATTAAAGCTAAGACATAGAGAAATGAGTTTCTACTAACACAAGATCCATCACAACTCTAGTGGTGAAATTAGCTACTCATAGTAATAGAGAAAACTAAAATCAACAAAGGGAAACGCATCTTGAACAGCTGAAGAGGGAGAAGTATCTCCAACTTAACCTCCAGGTGCCAAATCCTACTCTAGAAATCAAAACTACAGAACACAACTAAAACAAGAGTATAATACTCAAAGAAATAAAGAGATGAAAGAAAGTGCACAAGATTCAAAGATGTCAAAGATAAAGCTTCTAATATCTTTCGAGTGGCATAGAGAGCCTCTATTTATAACACAAAATGCGGACTAAGCCTTGATTCTGGTCTTCTGTTTCATTGGCACGGGCGTGCTTTTCACTTGGCACATGCGTGTTCTTCACTTGGCACGGGCGTGCTCTTCAGTATATCAATTCGTGCTCAAATATGTTAGGGCTTATTGACTTCGTAAATCAACTTTCTAGTGCACGGGCTTTAGCACTGGCATGCTATTCAGTTAGCATGGTCGTGCTCTTTGCGATTGGGGCCGTGCTAGCTTCTGTCAGGATTTTCTTCACTGAGTTAGCCCTTTCTTCAATATGGCATGGGCGTGCTCTCGTGTGGCACGACCGTGCTAAGTCTTCAGAGATCAGCTTCAAGCTTTTAGTAAGGCTTTGCTTGGCCTCAAAACATCAGTATTTTACCCAATTTAGCTTTAAAACCTTCTTTTTCCTCAAAAGTCAATTAAATTGCCTCCAAACGTCAATTTTGTCAAAACTTAAGTAAAAGAGTGAAATATAATAATATTTATCCTGAAATGCATCAAAATTCGACTCAAATACCCTCTATAAAATGTACAGAATTAAGGTTCATCAAACTTCTCACACTTAAACATTGCTTGCCCTCAAGCAATTATCTGGCTTAAAATAATTTTCAAAAGAAGTTTTAGACTTTAATCAAGGGAACCCAAAACAAGAAGAGTTTTCAGAATTGCGAGGATAGTCAAACAAGTACAAATTTCAAAAGAATCCCAAAAGATTACCCAATTGGAACTTTTAAATTCCTTGAAATCAAACTTTTTTGAAAGACCAAAGGTCTCTCTTCTCATAGTCTCTTAGTATATTGGGCAAAGGCATAGAATCACTCAAGATTCTCAGATAAATGTATTACCATAAGCTTGTTTATTGACCAAATCTCCTCAATATGAATCACATGCATGTAGAAGAAGGTTCGAGTCTTACATGGGTTGTAACGGGGCCAAGGTATTAATATTAGGTGCGGTAAAGAAAGAAAAAGGGATAATCAAAGTGCTAGATCAATAAACAAAGTAATGACCCATAGAAGCATAAAAGAACAAAAAGCGCATTGGCACCTTTTTCAGTGGATCTACTACTTTTTCTTCAACCTTTCCTTTTATTCTTTAGCTATAAGCTCTTTTATCTTTTCTTGCTTTCTCTCTAATCCTTTTCTATTTTCATATTTTTCTTTTTTATTTTTTAGAAGAGAGAGACAATATATTTTCCTTTTCACTGCCAGTATATTTTCAATATTTTTATTTTTGGAAAGAGATCCATCACCATACATTTCTCCTGCTGCTCCATTATACTTCCAAGGGGTCACCAAAAATAATTTTAATTTTAATTTTTCAGAATAGGGACCAAGAAGATAATTTTCATAAAAGGCTCAAAATTGGGCAACTAGGGGAGAAGTGTTTTAACAAGATATGTAGGCCATAAAGAATACCTAAGAGTGCCCCAACCAGATTTTCACATGTATAAGTCAAATTTGCCTCGAGATGGTCTCAGGACAAGTTCTAGAATATATAATACCTGAGAATCACACTCATAAAAAAAAAGGTTAATATCAGAATATTTGGCAATGTAACTTAACCCCATAAAAACTTAAATCGATCTCACATTTAGGAGTTAAGTCTAATGAAGAGTTTTAATCAAAGAATTTATCTGCCAATTATCAATTTTCAAAAGACTAACTTTTTCAATCACATTAATGAGACTATCAAGCAATTTTTCACAAAAATTTTGTTTTTGTAAGGGGTTTCCTTAATTTTAAAAGAAAGTTAAGCCATATAATTGGATGTAGCAATATGAAAATGTGAACATATTTTCCTTTCCCACACTTAACTTATTCAGTGTCCTTAATGCATACATTTTATCATGAAATACAAGTGGAAAGGGAAAGGAGATGAATTTTTTTTACAAAATAACCCCTGATACAATAGCACTGACGCTTAAAGTATCATCACGGGGGATCATTGAGGTGGAGGCAGATGGTCGAAATGTCTCTGCATCATTTGCAGCATCTGCGTCAGCTGGTGGTCCTGACTATCAAACCTCTGAAAGACATCCGCTGAAAATTGTTGGAAGGTCTGTTCCTGAGAATCCAACCGAGCATACACCCTCATCTCTAACTGATCAAACTGAGCGGAAAGCCTCTGATAGTCATCCCTGTGCATTGGTGGGATAGGTGGAGCAAGTGGGTCATCTCTGTGAATTTCCGGATGTGGGTCCTGGCCTTGATGCTGGTCCTCTTGGTCAGACTCGGGGTTTGAGTCAGCAGCGGCCTCTACTTCGGCTAGTCTCAGCTCTCCACGAGGCCCACACATCAGTATGCTCTCGTCAATTGCGGCCATCGGACTCAGCTGTTGGGCCCATGGATGTAACTGCTGCATGCGACGGGCTAAATGGGATAGGAAGGAACCCACAAGTATGAAGCCCTTCTACCTCGATCTAGGGTTGTCCCCCAGATGCATGCATGTCTGCATCAAGACATAGCCGACGTTTAGCGGCTGGATCTGAACCATACACCATAGAATGAAAAGGTCGAATCGGGAGACCCCGCCGGTGGTAGAGTGATGACTGGTGATAGAAAGGGCCAGCCATCGATGCAGAATGTGGAGTGGTATAAGGTAGAGAACTTCGCCAAGCGAGGGTTATATGGCTAGGCTCCGCCCCGGGTGATCTCAGCCCAGAATGCCCCATCAAAAAAGTCAACGGGCATACCCAACGGTGCTGTCTGATTGAGTGGACTGATTCTGCTGTCTCGAAACCCAGGCAGACATTGAAGTCCGCCAATGACATCCGCTAGATGTGGCCGTTCAGCTGAAATGAGACGTTGGGCTTTTCTTCCGGAATGTCAGACTCAAAATAGCGGCAACTAGAGAGGAACTCCAAGGTGGGTTCCCAGTATGCTGGGCATCGAATGGCGGCTACCCGCTCCCATCCGATGTTTTGAAGTAGATGGATAGCCCGAGCAGCAAGTCCATATGTGGCCAAGATATCTATATCGATGTATCTCTGGGCCAGAATCTCGTAAGCACCTAGATAAGAAAATCTGGCCTGATGAACAGCATCTGTGAAAGTCAGCAGCTCACCCCCCAGGCCGGGAAGAACTGCGATGCTCTATATGGCTTCTTTTGGGTGTCATAGTCTTACAAAAGTCAAAAATCAATCATTAGTATAATAATAATATGCAAAACGTAAGCATGGATCATAGGCATTGGATAGATGGATTTAAATGCAGACAAAATAATTCTGTTTAAGCATTCTGGGACTGGCACGGCCATGCTGAAAATATTTTCCAGAAATTTTAAATTGGCACGGCCGTGCTGATTGTAATTTCCAGATTTTAACAATATATGAACAGCACAGCCGTGCTATTGCCAGTGCATATATAAAACTTGTAACATCCCGCCCTCGGGTGTCACTTTCGTCACCCCAAACACTATAAAGTAGGAAAAAAGATTTGCTGGTTCGCTTTCGGAAAAAGCTTTTCTTTACTTATATCTTACGTACTATGAAAATCGTGATAGAATTTTTCTTTTTATAATATTGAAGAACACATACTCACGATAAAATTAGCATAACTCACAAATACACACACACACACACACACACACACACACACACATATATATATATATATATATATAGGTAAACATCATCCATTAAAATCCATCAGTCTATCCCACGGCCATCAGGAGCCGATAACAGACTAATCCAAAAGTAACTACCTCGAAATAAACCTAAGCTGGTATGACAAAAGAAGCCTACAGATAACAAAGTGTACTTGCTCGACATCAGTCGTACCAAAAGGACAGGGTCTCGTCGTCACCAATCCACACCTTTTCGTCATCAATCTCTAGCACTTGAGCTATAAGGTCCCAGAACGATCTAGAGGACTGCTAACAAACATCTGTACGTGTATCCAAAAACACAACAAGGTGTCCAACAAGTACAGGCAAGGGTGAGACACCAATATATGAACTCAAAATACAACAACTGCATACTTAAAGCACAAACAGTAGATGCATATAGGTATATCAAACACAGTTATTAAACATGATAGACATAGCACAGAATATCATGACCACACAGGTAAATCTAGGGTCTCATACCCAACAGTCAGTGCCATTTTCAAAACATATGCATGACACTTCCAATATACCATCTAGCATTCGATTCTTAATTTTCGGAAATCCCATCACCAAATGAATGAGTTGATCAAACTCAACTGCCAATCAAGGCATATAGAATTTACCATATCACATTGCCCAAGTTAGGGTACAATGCTTCACTTCATATGGATTTCATTACCACACCACGTTGTCCAATCCAGGCATAACGCTTCACCTTGTATGGATTTATTTACCATGTCACGTTGTCCAACCCAAGCATATCGCTTCACATTACATGGACTTCAGTACCATATCACACTATCCACACAGGGCATAGCGCTTTAATTTACATGGATTTCATTACCTTATCACACTGTACAAATGCTTCACATTATTTGGATTTTATCCATTGTCCATCAAGATACAATGACTTAAAGTCATCATAGGGCTCAAGGTCCCCCATTCCATGGCACGTCTGCCAAAAACAAATGCATGAGAAAATCTTTTGTTTTCGTATGTTTTTCTGTGTCGTATAATTATTTCCTCGTTGAAGCTCAAAGGTATCAACCATCACATCTTTTAGACTCTCAAGTCTTTTCAACATTTTCTCAAAAGCTGGACACTCAGTCCAAAACTCAAAAAGAGCACGCAGTCCACACAACTCTAACCCAAAAATCCCTAATCGATGCACCACTCTCGGATTTTGGATTCTCAAGCTCAAAAACGTCCGCAAAGCCCCTAGGACCACAAGGAATGTGCTCCAGCTTATAGGACCAACACATTGACATGGATCCTTGATCCACGTGTTCTACTGAACTCTAGAACCCCGACGTCTCGGTTTCTAGGTTTCAAACCAAAAAACACATTTCTTTTTAAAGGCTCAAAACCAAAAACCCCAAATCTCCAAAACTTATACACAAAGCTTTCGGGATCAGTTTTCCCAAACAAAACGTCCATAATTAAAAACCACCTTTTACCCTATCAAAGGATGTCGGTAAAACACAAAACCTTGAAATACGGTTCGTAAACCCTTTTTATCCTGGATAAAACCATTTGTCTCAAAACGAGATTTCTTGAAATCACATTATTATATTAAAAATGTCTATGTCTCCAAAATGCACCTTATGTCTCCAAGTCTTACCTTTTTCAAACTAAAATTGTTTTTCTCCCTTTTTTCTCTTTATGACAACTCATCTCCCAATAAAGCATATTTTATCTTCTTTATTTTCCAGAAAAAAACATCAATCCCTTTTGTTTTCCAAAATCCTTTGAACTTTACCCCTTTTATTTTCTTATTTTACTTTCCAAGTTTTTTTTAAGTTTTTAGCTTTACACCATTACGAACTCTAACCAATGTTAGGTTCCTTAGCGTGATACCAATCACTATTCAATCGCCATACCATGTTAAGCATACATAATCCAACATGCTTGAGCATAATAAAATGCAATCACATATACTTAAGCAAAAACAAGCATAATCACATATAATTAAGCAATAAATAAACCACTCCATAAAACGATTAATATTACACACCACTACCCAAATTTCCACCAAACACACATCACAGATAGTATACAGCCATCAGAAATTGAATTCCTCAGGTTATCACCCCTTACCTCTTGGAGTTCCTGAAAAGCAATAAATCTCCCGGTTGATCCAAAAGTCGTTCGATCTATCGCCCGATCACCCGACAACAACTACAAACACACAACCAATCCAACCATCAACAATTAACATCATAAATTTCTCTAATCCTTAGGAGCTAGGTTAGGCTATATAGCTAGAAAACATGGCTAGAGAGCTTCAAAAGTTCTCATCTCTTGGATTCTATACCTCCTAGGTGTGATAACACTAGAATCAAGCTTAGAATACCCAAAATCCAACCAAAACTCTACTCACCAAAAGGGGGTAGGTTCGGCCTTCGTCACCCATTGGAGCTAGAGGGATCCTTTGGTTACAAGCTCTTGGATAGTGGAAGAGGATGATGCTACTAGCTCATAGAAATTGGTTTGACATTAAAATAATTTTTCTACAATTTTCTAGGGATTTTTAAAGTCTAAGCTTCAAAACTTAAACCACCATGGATCATGAGCTTGAAGAGATGAAAAGAGAGATTGAGAGAGCTATAGGGGAGTCTTTACCTCCTAGATGCTATTCCTTGAAGAAAACTAGCTTGAATTACTCAAAAACTCCAAGTTTCCAAGCTTTAACAATGGAGGAAAATGAAAAAAAATAAGAGAGAAAGAAGAGAAAGTGAGAGTGGGGGGGGAGAAGAAGAATGGCCGAATGGCCTTAGGGGTGAGAGAGTGAGTGAGTGAGATATTTTTATACCAATGGCAAACTTGAAATTAGTTAGAAGGGTATTTTGGTAATTTTGTTAAAAGACTAAGGACATTTTGGTCATTTCGCGTACAGATATTTTCTAAACGTCATCATTACAGTGATGAGTTGTGGAAAACCTTCCTAGGTGATGTGACTTCAAACTTATCCGTAGCGGGTCACTGAAATCCCGTATTTAGCTCCGTTGTTCACCCGATTTTGGTTTTCCACCTGAATAACGTACGACGATTTATTTATTTTGAAAACTTTCAAAATAACCAATATCGTTGGAAATAAAATATGAAACCTAACTGTTTCATTCACGAGTCAAAAATTAGGTCTTGATAGTAGTAAAATACTACTGTCAGTGAAAAACGCAGACCGGACTCCGTCTGAGTTTGACCAAAATTTAAGCATAGCTTCCTACGATAGTGTAGAGCATGACTATGGTCTCAGATTATTTTGTTTCATTCTCTAGACCCTTCAATAAAATACAAACGCTTAAATACTGAATAATTATAAAACTTGAATATCGGAACGTTACAAAAATCCAGAAATATGAGTAGCATGGCCTGTTCTTATAACAGCACGGCCGTGCTATTTCCCGTGCCATACGCAAAACTCAAAATAAACCAGAAGTCATAGACAAAACATGCAGAATATCTGTACTAACACTAAACTGATAGTTCCTAATAGCATTTATCCCTAAAAAGCAACAAAACAGCAGCTAACATGCATAAATTCAAAAAAGGGGATAAAACAACCTTAAACCTAACCTAATATAAACCAAATCAGATAAATTAAAGAGTATAAGGTGAGATTTTTACCTTGGAGAAGTGAATTAAGCAGGGAAGGATGTGAGAATTTGAAGAATTTGCACAATAAGGGGAGCATTAGGTGAGCAAGAGCAGTGCTCTGCCCGTGCTCTGCTCCATTCTTGTATTCTGACCAGCTGTCCGAGTGGCACGGCCATGCCAAACATAGAGCACGGGCGTGCCCTAAATTTTTTCCAGATTTTAAATTTAAGTTCAAAAATAGGGGACTCTTCAATTTTTTTTTTTTTTGCAAGACTTCCCACACTTAATTCTTTCTCCAATTTTTTTAATAATTAAATAATATAATAAAATAAAATACAGGTTGCCTCCTGCGCAACGCTTGTTTTACGTCACGATCCTGACGACCTATTTTAGAGTACCGATCACGGTGGTCTTGGGGAGACCTTGAAGACAGCTTTTTCACCCTTGTGCCTAAAGGTTATGGTGCCTTGTTTGACCTCTATTTTAACATCATTGGTAGGCAAGAAAGGTCATCCCAAAATGATAAGGACCTCCTCATCCTCCTTCATGTCTAATATTACAAAGTCTACTGGGTATGTGAATATCCCCACCCTTACTAACACGTCTTCTATTTTTTTTCGAGGGTGGGTAATGGTTCTGTCTGCTAGCTGCAATGAGACTTTAGTGCTCTGAGGTTCCTGTAAACCAAGCCTTTTTGACACAGAATAAGGCATTAGATTTATACTAGCGCCTAAGTCACACAGTGCTTTATCAAAATGGGCATTCTCAGTGGAACAGGGAATAGTAAAACTCTCTGGGTCTTTAATTTTACGAGGTAATTTATTCAAAATAACAGCAGAGCATTCCTCATTAATTTGTACTACCCCATATTTTTTTTGAAAGATCTTCATCTTTATCAGGAGGTGATTTAACATACAATTTCATATTAGTTCTCAAGAATTCATCATCTCGCATGCTATTATCTTCAGTAAAAAGAGTTGGAAGAGAAAATTGTACCTCACTAGTGATTGTTACCTGATTCTGCTTATTGGACAGATGGCACGGCCGTGCCATAAGTGCTACACGGCTGTGCTCTTCTTCTGACTTAATTTCTTCAACAGTGTTGTTTTCTTCCATAGAAGTAGAGTTGTCTTTTTCTGCTTGCTGAAGAGAAATCGCATTGACATGCTCCCTTGGGTTTGACTCAGTCTGAGTGCGGAATGTTCCTTGAGGCCTTTCTGAGAGCAAAGTGGTAAGAGCGGTTATCTGTGATTGAATGGCTTGAAATTTGTTATCAGTTTCCTTTATGTATTCTGCTATCAATCACGAGGGTCGGGTTTCCTATTTTCTGGATTTGTACCTTGGTTTTGCAAGTGGGGTGGTTTGTAGGCGTTTGAATTTGAACCTTGAATGTTCTGCTGATCTCCCCATGAGTAATTAGGTCGACTCCTCCAACCAGGATTGTAGGAATTATTTTGGTTTTGATTGACATTATTCATGAATTTGGCTTGTGGAGAAAAAGAATTGCTCAAATGGCAGTTTTTACTCTCATGTCTTGTCAGACCGCAATGATTGCATGGGAATGGAGACACTGGTGCACTGGCTTGTGTCATAATCTGTGCTTGAACTTGCATCAGTGTTTTGATTTGTTTTGTTAGAGCATCAACCTTAGTTTCCATTGTCTTTGTGGCAGTTACATCATACATACCGATTGGCTTCTTTATGGTCTGCCTGTCCCTAAGCGGCTATTGGTAGTGATTGGCTGCCTTCTCTTGAATCAAGGCTTGGGCTTATTCCGGTGTTTTCTTCAAAATTGAGCCCCAGCAGGCAGCATCTATACTGGACCTGTTTGTTTGTGAAAGTCCATTATAGAACATCTGTACCAGAATGGGGACTGTGAAACCATGGTATGGACATGTCCGGATTGAATCCTGATAACGCTCCCATGTCTCATAGAGAGAGTCATGGTCATATTGCACAAAATTCGAAATATCAGCTCTAAATTTAGCGGATTTAGAAGGTGGAAAATATTTGGCCAAAAATTGGCATGTTAATTGATCGCAAGTAGTGATAGAACCGGATGGCAAAGAAGAAAGCCACTGATTTGCTTTATTGGACAATGAGAATGGGAACAATCTGAGTCCGATCGCATCTGTTGAAGCTCCGTTGTATTTGATAAGATCGGTGATCCTGAGGAACTTTTTCAGATGGCAGTTGGGGTCCTCGGTTGGCAACCCCCCAAATAATCCAGAGTTTTGGATCACAGAGACTAAGGTAGGCTTGATCTCAAAGTTGTTGGCATCCACCGCAAGGTTGGTGATGCTATTCGTCTCCACAGCAGAGAGGGTAAAATAGTCTAATAACGTCATTCTTTCTCCCATGGTGTTCTCCTCTCTTGCTTGCCTCCGCAACCTTTGGAAAGTCCTTTCAACTTCCCTATCAAAATATCAAAGAGAAAGAGTAAAAGAAAAATTAAGTGTCTAAACTAACTAGAATGGCTTTTCTTCCAATATTACTTAAATCACAAAATATCAAAAATTAATCCCCGGCAATGGTGGCAAAAACGTGTTGTGTTCAAAACACACTTAAAGGCAGTGTACCCTGTTGCAGAAGTAATATAGGACGAAAGTTCATATATCGTACTTAAGAGATTAATTTGATATAATAATGATAAAGCAAGTACTGGAATAGAGAAATTTTTATGTTGTTTAGACTAATAAAGAACTTGGAAAATAAATAAGAATAGAGCAATGTTAAAGATAATTGCAAAAGAGTAAAAAGAGAGTTCAAAGATCAGGAGTAAAGAGCCTAGAGTCGTGGTTTTACTTGTGCTTTCGATACCCCCCAAATCCTAATTCACTTAGTTTCGCAATTGCTTTTTGAATACCAATCCTTCTACAAAACCATTAATTGTTTGTCAGGCAATTAATGTTCTTTTCCCCAAATAAACCCAATGGTTGTCAGGCAAAGAGCTTAAGTGATTAGAAAGCATTAAGCACAAAGAAGTTGAATGATTTAAAGGAATAAATCATGTTTTTGTAAATCTAGATATTAAACCGATTATCCTATATTTCTACCAATTTAATTGGGCTTGATAGCCAAAATATCAATTAATTTATTATAAGCATACAAAGGGTGCGCAATCCTAGTATGGGATGAAGAACTGTAGAATAACACTATTCAAATAACAACTTTAAAACCAAATAGAATTGAATTAAAGCTAAGATATAGCGAAAAGAGTTTCTGCTAACACAAGATCCACCACAATTCTAGTGGTGAAATTATCTACTCATAGTAATAGAGAAAACTAAAATCAACAAAGGGAAACTCATCTTGAACAGTTGAAGAGGGAGAAGTATCTCCAACTTAACTTCCGGGTGCCACATCCTACTCTAGAAATCAAAACTACAGAATAAAACTAAAACAAGATTATAATATTCAAAGAAATAAAGAGATGAGAGAAAGTGCAAAAGATTCAAAGATGCCAAAGATAAAGCTTCTGATATCTTTAGAGTGGCACAAAGGGACTCTATTTATAACACAAAATGCGGACCGAGCCTTGATTCTGGTCTTCTGTTTCATTGGCATGGGCATGCTCTTCACTTAGCATGGGCGTGCTCTTTATTATATCAGGCTGTGCTCAAATATTGTAGGGCTTACTAATTTCGTAAATCAACATTCTAGTGCATGGGCTTTATCACGGGCGTGCTCTTCAGTTGGCACAGCCTTGCTCTTTGCGATTGAGGTCGTGCTAGATTCTGTCAGGCCTTTCTTCACAGAGTCAGACCTTTCTTGAATATGGAACGAGCGTGCTCTTGTGTGTCACGACCGTGCTAAGTCTTCAGAGGTTAGCTTCAAGCGTTTAGTAAGGTTTTGTTTGGATGAATATCTTTGGGGAGGTTGGCACGGCCGTGCTCTAGCATGGCACGGCCGTGCTAACCTCAGAATTTCAGTATTTTTTCAATTTAGCTTTAAAACCTTCTTTTTTTCTTCAAAAGTCCATTAAACTGCCTCTGAACGTCAATTCTATCAAAACTTAAGTAAAAAAAATAAAATATAATAATATTTATCCTGAAATGCGTGAAAATTCGACCCAAATACCCTCTATAAAATGCACAGAATTGAGGTTCATCACATAAGTACATCAGAAGCTAAAATATAAACAAGTACATTCAAAGACCTCCAAAAGAAACTCTCAAAAGAAGCTCACGAGCACTCCTCCATCCCACTCTAAAAAATACATCAAAAACCTTTCTACATAGTCCTAGAGACGCGCTGGCTGGCTATCACCATCAGTGGTGGGGATGCCCCAAGCTATCTTGTCCATCTCCGTGGGTATGCCTATAAACCTGCATAGGCTCATACTCGGAAGAGGAACTCGACATGACGATCTGACGTCTCCGATATGTCCTCAGGTATTGCTCTGTACATCTGCGTTGGACTCTATAGACGAAGCCTCTCCTGCTGGTCACCACTGAAGACCGTGGCGCTGCCCACATGTATTCTTGCTCTCTCTGCCTCGGTGGGTGCCACATCCGCGGAAAGGGAAGAAACTGGTACACCCAATAAGGTCCGATAATGTCCTCGTGCAGTGGTACTCTGCTTCGAAAGATCAGACTGACAGGTCTTATGCATACTGCCAAGAAGGACGAGGGGTCCACCTGCCATCCCCTCTCATCGTGGTAGACGATCTCAATGTCACCTATATCATCGGCATCCGCAATGCCCCCTGTATACGGGTGAAGTCTCGGGTCCATCCTGAAATTCTGCTGGCTCGTCGTCTATTTGTAGGTCGAACACGTAACATACAAAGAAGAAATAGAGAGATAAGATATACAACACATCTATAACAGGGATGATGAAATGAAGAATATAAAGCACACACAACCATCTCTCAGTGTTTCGACACTACGATCGTTCCCTAGATGTACACTTACTCTTTTTATGCATGCCGGTCGGTACTAAATCCTCCCAAGAACAACATCACGTCCACTCATTGGATAAGTGGGTTTGTTCTGGTAATCTGTTCCACTCGTCGTGACCCTTAAGAGTGCATCACCGCTTAACTGTACCAAACAGAGCGGATTATATGGGCCACCTCGGATGATCCACCAATGACTGGAAAGACTTAGGGTCCAGTCGGGATAGTAGGACATGCCCAGGGCCGCCACGACACAATAAGAGCTACCATACTAGTCTTATGTAGGTACACCTGTGTCCAGTATATCCCCGAGGTCACATAGACCTTCCCTTCCGTTTTTCACATCCGCACTCGGTGCACCAACCTCGTGTGCCTCTCGACACACGACTCGCGCACTTGGCATCATATGCATATGTATGCATGTCATCCATCTCTCTTGAGCTGATATCGCAACACATGCAAACTCAATTCTCAACAACACGAGCTCCAAGCTCCACTGTAACCATCACGAGCTCCAAGTTCCACTTATAACCATATGAGCTCCAAGCTTCCAACTATAACCTCAGATCTCGACTATCAGCTCAAATGTCCACAACGAGGTCGAAGCCCTAATCATGCTAAACCTCCAAGTTCTCATGCAAGATAAAATGCTGCAGGTCGTCATTATCAGTCTGCTCAAGAAAGCAGTATACATTGCAATATAACATGTTATCATCACCAACATATCATGCATATATTGCAAATATCACAGTTAGCAGGTATGCATATAACAGCCGATTACGCATATCCCCGAACATCACAAATCTGCTAACCTAGGGTATCAAATACGGCGGTGATAGCCCAAAGTAGACTAAACCTGGGGTTTAGGTACTTTGTCAGGGCTCAACCTCACGTAGGGTTTAAGGTTCACCTACATAACACAAAACATACAATCAAGCTATATAGACTACTCTTGCCTTCCCGACGTGTGTAACTCTTTCTCCCTACCTGAACAGTCATAGCACGAACTGCAATGTGATCACGAACGTGACGATTATGCTCCTCCTTCCTCCTTGGGCTCGCAGCCCCTCACCAAGAACATCCCAAGAACAGCTACGATCTCAACCTCGCCAGCACAAACAATCATGATCTTGAACTTTGCCCTAATCACGGGAACAACACATATATGATAGTGTTAACTCTAGGGCAAGCTCAAAGATCAAAGAGAAAAGGCAGAGACTCGAAGAACGTGAAGAACACAAAGAACGCGTGTTAGGGATTCGAGTTTACCTTTGACAGATCGAGAAATCGATCAATCAAAATCAAAGATTTCGAGGTCACGATATTAATGGTGTTGTCAGAATTGCGTTCTGATGCTCCGATCTCCATCGAATCAAGCTCTCTCACTCCACACCTATGTTTCTCTCTAAAAGTTACAAAGAATCCTTTGAAATTCCCATATTTTTGAGGAAGAAATGGAGAAGATGAAGGAAACTCCAATATTCTGCTATGCACACTTAAGCATGCAACTTTAGCACATCCAAGCGTTCCCGCTCTTAAGCGTTGTCTCCTTCCACGCTTGAGCGTGAAGTCTCATCCACTCCGCCTTCTCCCTGGCCTGACATGTCTCAAATGCGTCGAAACTTAGAACAGCTGGCACAACGCACTCAGCACGCTAAAGCGTGCAAGCTTTCCACGCCTAAGCGTTGCCACACTTGAGCGTGGAGTCTTCCCACGCTTGAGTGTCCAACTCAGCCGGGAAAGGACTTCTAGCCTTCGAACTCCCCCAGTTTCTTGTGTTACACCTTAAGCTCTTCCAACAAGATTGAAGCCTAGTCCTTAAGTTCCAACTAGGTTCACAACTAACACACAAACAATCACACAACCATATAAACACCCGATCAAGGTTATCCACCTCAATTAGGCTTACAAAAAATGGGATATTACATGCTAGGTTATTTTTGGTATGAATCTTATGCATGTCCACACTTTCTTCTTCTACTATTTCTCTGACAAAATGATATTGAACTCCTATATGTTTTTCCTTGAATGAAAAGATGGATTTCTTGCAATGTGCAAGGCACTTCGATTACCACAATACACTAGACTCTTTTGTTATTTGTGCTCAAGTTTTCCCACTGACCTTTGAATCCAAATTGCTTCTTTGTATGCTCGGCTAGCTGCCATGTATTCAACTTTTGCATTAGACAAGGCTCCGATAGCCTGTAATTTTGATAACGAGCTTACCACTCCTCCTACTAGCGTGATCGCTTGGCCTGTAGTAGATTTTCTTTTATCAAGATCACCTTCAAAATCTGAATCAACATATCCTATGATAATAAACTCTGATTCTTCAAAACATAATGCATCAACGAAGGCTCCTTTAATGTATCTTAATTTATTAGGATCCTCATAACAACATTCCAATGAACTTTATCAGAATCTGCAATAAATCAACTAGCCATGCCAACTTATATGGCCTTGTATAGATCATGGCATACAAAAGGCTTCCCACCGTTGATGCATATGGTACTCGAGACATTTTCTTCCTATCCGCTTCATTGTTAGGTCATTTACTTGAAGATAACTTATAACTGATAGGAAATGGGTAGAGATTGGCTTAGAATCTCGCATGTTGAAGCACCTTATTATTTTCTTCAAATAATTCCTTTTAAAAAGCCAAATCTTCTAATCTTTTATGTCTCAATGAATTTTCATTCTTAAAATCTTGTTTATCAGTCCCAAGTTATTCATATCATAACCTCTAGCCAATTGTACCTCCAATTCTTGGACAGATCTTTGTTGGAACCTACCATCAACATGTCATCCATTTACAATAGTAAGATGATAAATCATCGTCATTAAATCACTTGTAGTATGTACAATGATCTGAACTCATATTGTTGTATCTGAGGCTAATTATGAAGGAATCAAATCCCTTGTACTAACACCTAGATGCCTCCTTTAAACTGTATAGAGATTTGGTTAACCTCAAAAATAAGTTTTCTTTTCTTGTTCTTCACATCCTTGTAGTTGGAGCATGTATATCACTTCTTCAAGTTCTCGATGAAGAAAAGTTGTTTTCAGATCTAGTTTTCAATATGTATATCAATGCAACACAAGTAGATAAGACTACCTTAATAGTGGTAAGCCTAACGACTTGACAGAATATCTTGTGAAATTCAAGACCTTCTTTTGGAGAATATCCTTTGACTACCATTTTTGCAAAATATTGTTCTACTTGGTCATTGCCATCTCATTTGATTTTATAGACCCATTTATTACCAATGGATATCCGTAGAGAAACTCCATGTTTTGTTTCTATGTAACGCTTTCATTTCCTATTGCATTGCTGCCATCCACAGAGAAGCATCTAGTCAACTCACAGTTTCATGAAAGGTTGATGGCTCTCCTTGTTCTGTCAAAAGACATCAGAAGACAATATTCATCATGGCTTGCCATAATGTAGTCTGAGTGGCATGATGGTGCTCTTATTTGGCGTGTTGATCATCTGACTTACGTATCATTGGCTTCATCTAGTACCTGTTTCTCGTGTCTTGGTTCTTCTTCAAAAGAATCATCTTCTCCAGATTTCTCATCCATTGAACTATAGTAGTTTCTTTAGTAGTATCGTCTTTTCGTTGTTTTTGTAGTTCATTTTCTACAAATATTGCATCTCCACTGACAACAACATTGTGGGCATTGGGATCCCATAGGTGATACCCCTTAAAACTATCAACATATCCCAAGAATATACATTTCTTGGATCTTTGGATCCATATTTGTTCTTCCCTAGGAATTATACATCACATATACTGGACATCCAAACAGATGTACTTAACTTCTAGTCGACATGCTATTCAATGTAGTGTCTTTTATGAAACCCTTCGTATTTCAAATCATTTCGATTTCAAAAGTTTCTTATTTGCGAAAACTTTCCCTCCACTTGTTCCTGAACCCTAACCTCTCTCTAATAGCACCAAAAATATCCAAAGCAAAAGGCGCTCGTAGGGCTCTTTCTCAGTTTATCGTCAGAACTGCAAAATGGCTCAACTTAGAAAACTCTATGATCCTCAAAGTTGTACCTGGATGAGTGGTGGAACTTGAAAAGATAAGAGAAAATGGAATGGATGTATCTGAAAAGTTAAACCATGCTAGTTGGATGAATTTCTTCTCGCTCGACGAGAAATTATTTCCATGGCCTCTTTCTACGTTCTAGGATACGATGATGATAACAGAACGAGATATGGGAAATGATATCAAGGGCACTATGCTGACCCATATGCTCAGCATTGGTCTCAAGACGATTGCTCGTGCAACTAACTGCCCATGTGAAAGCGGTGCCTTCTCTAAGAACTGGGAGAATGATGGTGGCACTGATAACGTCAACATAGCGCTATATTGAAGCCCTAACCCTTCAACTCTCAAATCTTCCAACCTGATTGCAAAAGGAAGATTTCTGCATGTGCTTCTAATCGATTGTGTGATGCCTAGGCATGAGGCTCTGGACAATGTGAACAAGATGGATGGGTTTCCACTCTATCGCTTAATTCACAAGATCAATGAGAATTTGAATGACTTGATCCTCAAGTACATCGTAAAGAATGCCAAGGCAACCACTCAGAGAAGAACTTATTTGTATGGTATGCTATTGACCAAGAGCTTTACTAATCTTGGAGTTAGTCTGATTGCTGGTGGTGTGACTATAGGGACTCCCATAAACATTAAGACTTTGGACTAGATGGGTCTAAAGAAAACTGATGGGGAAATGCGTCTGGAAGGACAAGAAGACGAGGTACTATAACCCCCACCCCAGGGACCAACCTATCTACCTAATGTGCCTTCGGCCTCTGAGTTGGAAGCATCAGAAGACACCTCAACAAGCACAAGGGCGTCTAAACTACCAATCAGATGCAAACTAGTGATCTCTGATGGGGCTAAGGAACCTACTGCTAAGGTTCAAAAGACAGAAGCATCTGTTGAGGGGGAGCCCAGTCTTGCAGAGACTATACTCAAAGAGCAGAAGAAGAAATCTCTCAAGAGGAAGGCATCTGAAGCTATTCCTACTCCTCTTAGGCGATCTGGAATGATCAAGCCTACTCACAGTTCACACTCTCATGACATTGTGACTGCATCCTCTCCTCTCATGGTATCCTCACCCCCATCTCTTCCAAATTTACAAATCCATTCCCCTGCACACTCATCCTCACATCCACCCTCACCCAAAATATCCTCACCATGACTACCCTCACCTCCACATTCACCAAAATTACCTTCACCTCCCTCTACATCACTATCGGAAGTGGAACCCAATATTCCTTCTTCAAATAACCAACCTTCTCCTTAAGAAAATCCAATAAGTTAGAAAATACCTAGAGAACTTCTTTTGAAACCACACTCTTGATTTCCCAAATTTGACCTTCCTCCATATAAACTTCGGTCCTACAAGCCTATACCCAAAGACCTTCTTGCCTCCATCCCCATTGATGGAAGGGTTTCAAGAAAATTAGTATTTCGAGTCTGAGCAGTTCCTTTCTCAGAAGAATGCTCAAGTCAGAATACCATTTTATTGGATGCCTGATTCTCATATTGAGATGTCCCCTGATACTCAGATTCTGCTGAATCCAGATTTATTGGAGCCAAAACCTCATAAAAAGAGTTTCTCCGTGTTTGCACAACCGAGACATTGTCACATTAATGTTGAAGACAGGAAGTTGATGTTTGAGAAGTGGACTATTTCAACTTGGTTTTGGCCTCCTTTGCTATGGATCATCGAGGATCCTTATTGCTTCTCTGGTCTCTCTATTAAAGACAAGCTTCAGTCACTAGTTAAAGGGAAGCGAGTCAGCTTCTATCAGATTCCTTGGGTAGAATTTCTTGATAGAACCAAAAGAAGACAATCAGATCAGATCTACCCCTTTTACCCAACCTTTATAATTCATGTTTTTCTTAAAATAAATTTATTTTAACTTCTCGTGTTTTCCTTTCTTAGGATGCACCCTTATCACTAGATTTTCTTTTCAATGGTTTTTAGATTTATACTCTGCTAAAATTTTTAGTCTTCCTTATCTAAACCATCTTCAACTTTCTATCATTGAAAAACTTGTTTCTTTTGCTTTCTCTTTTACTCATCCGGAAGAACCTGTTGAACCTTTCTTTGAGGCCCCTAGGTTTCACAATCTTCAATATATATTTTTCCTTCCTCTTTCTTTCGAACTCTTTCCTTTTATTATAAACATTTCATCCTTGTTTTCCACTCCACATATTTTATCCTTGACATGGTACCCCCTGTTCCGTCTCCACCTCCATCTCCTCCTCGTGTTCCTCCAACTCCTCAAGTTGATTATGTGGATCATGAAGCTCGCAGACTAATAACACTTCTGATTGAATCTTTTCAAAGCTTTCAATCTCAAGTCCTAGAGTTTATGAACTGCTATCCTGCACCACAATGATGTCAGTGATGGATAATATGTATGTAATAATCTTTTTGGATAATATGTATTAATCTTACGTATTTAGCTTTCTGTATACTCCAATGCACTTCAATGAACACTTCTATTGATATGATTTTCTATTCTCTTTATTATTTCTCTAACCTTATTACACTTTAAGACACCTACTTTTTGGTGATGCCAAAAGGAGGAGAAGAATCGTAGCATAAGAGATGCATAGTAAAGACGAATAAAATGATATTAATGAACAAGACGAATAAAACACTCATGCTTGTTAAAAAAATTGTCTCGATTTGTTTCAACCTAACATCGGTTGATCAACTTAGTCATAATATCTGATTCTATGTCTCTAATTGATTTTTACTGAAATTTCATTAAAATCATAAAATGTTTGTCATCATCAAAAAAGGGGAGATTGTTGAGTCTCCAAACGTCTGATATAGCTTGCAGCCTTTAGTTTTGATGAACCTAAACATTTATAGAATGATTAAAATGAACCTTGTGAAATCTTCTAATGAATTTATTTAAGTGTACAAACGTCTGAATAATAAGACAGGACTCAAGTTCAAGATCAAGCGTCAGATTAAGTACAATTCTTTTGTCAAAGTATCTAAGCTACCGCACTTATTCAATATCCACATTTCAAGCGTCTATGTCAGATAAAGACAAAGTTCAAGCTAAAGTGTATTATACAAAGATAGACGAATCTTTCCTTTATAAATATTAAAGCACTGTGTCAAGCATTTGCTAGTCAAGCTATTTAAACTCACGTTTCAATCGCGCATTAACTCTCCTCTTTGAGAAATGATCTAAACATATATGTTGGGAACATATTTACTAAGGTTACATAAAGACTTCGTGTCAGGAACCAACTTAGGTGTTCCTGACCGGCCAGAATAAATCTTCGTTGTCAAGCATCTGCTAGTCAAGCTATTTAAACTCGCGTTTCAATCGCGCATTAACTCTCCTCTTTGAGAACTGATCTAAACATATTAAATATGTTGGGAACATATTTAGTAAGGTTACATAAAGACTTTGTGTCAGGACCCAACTTAGGTGTTCCTGATCGGCCAGACGGGCTTACAACTAGAATGAAGTTCAAAACTCCAATCGGCGGAGAAACCTCATATGACAATAAACCGAGCTAAAATGAAACTAAAACAGCAGCAGTTGCTCACACTACACAAGTGTATGAGCTCCTTGAGATGGCTCCACTCACAGAGTACCTTAACCTAAAACCAAAAAGGGCGGGGCGAGTCCCAGAACTCAGTGAGGGTTAACAAAACATAGAAATAATACAACACATACATACACGCATAATCATGCTATCATAATTAGAACGCATAATATTGTTCAATATATGAAAACCGATCTTAGCGACAACCACTCACCATATACTCAAGTTACCATTGAGGCAGATGCTTGTGTATCCCCTTGGAGTTGTTTACTAAAGTCTCCCACTCCGGCGGCCCCATTTACACCTCGATTGGAATCCGCTAACCGGTAGGTGACCTCGATCACTCCAAAACATCCCTCCAAACTCCGAGGTTGTTCACTGGAGACCCCCTCTCCGGCGGTCACATTTATATTGCGGTCGTGTCTGCTGACCGGTCGGATGCACCAAGTCTTGCTCAATGTCCAAAATCAAACTCCTTTTCATGCGCATGTCATGTTCATGCAAATCAACTCATAATGTCACATGTTCATTATGTGCCTCAACATAACTTACATAACCATTAAACGGTAATCAATAAATTCCATAATGATCTCAATCATAAATACATATAGACAACATTATAGTCATTTCATTCACAAACTAGAAGCATCTTACCAATCAGATTCAACACTTGCTTCATACGCAAATACATAGTTGAATCAATAAACCTTACCTGCCATTTGTCAATAATTTCACAACAAGCCTTGTTCATCACAATAAGCATTCAGTTCACTTCTGAAGCTTAAAACTCAATATACACAAGACAATAAACTCAATTCAATAAACGCATGAATAAAAAGGTAATTACCTATAGAGCTTCATAAACATAGAACACAACAAGAATTCATGTATTACTCTATCTCATTTACACTTAATTACCTACTTACATTACTTGTGTACGTAGACCGTCTTGACTGATGATCCTTAACGTATCTAGCATAGTTAATAAGTAGCACTCACAACAATACTCTTTTTGTTGAATATGATCCAACTCAAATATAAGGAAGATCCATTCTTAGCTCTAACAAGAACATAAACATTTCTTATCCGCTCTAGACATCATTTGTACCATATCATAACCTTACTTATACATATGTGTGAATCACCATCATATCACTCCACTCAAGGATTCATATAATCTCCCTTTTGCCCTTTTCCGTTTCATAATCTCATAGCCTATAAACATAGTCCACAATCACGTTTCTCTCGTTTTCTAGTATTATTTTATGCCAACTAAACAAATAAGTCGCCTGAGACCCTCTAACACATTCTCACGCCCAAGAGTCATACTCAAGGTCATATGAGGAACCATTTATATTTATCTTAATTGGACATATCTTAAACTTATTCATAATAGTACCACAAATTACTTCTATTATTACAATTCATTCATTATACTACATTATGTCACCAAGCATTTTAACATAGTTTATCAAATTATAACAAAAAATCACATCATCCATGTTCTTACCACTGCATGTACCACTTCATGATAATTTCCCCTTTTTCGCTAATTTTAATAAAATCTTTTATAATATGTTTTGAATAAACCTTCTGTAATATTATAGTACCCCATATCAAATTTACTTTGTCTACACCCATTTTTAGTCCTTACCTCACTAGGAGTAAGTGTGGAGAAGATGGAAACCATAATAGTTATTTGTATGTCTCACACGAGCGCTCAGTGCGAGAAAGATGTTACAGGGTTGCTCTCTGGCGTACTAGCGCTTGGCACAGAGGTACGGGTGCTCAGCGCTGGACCCAGCGCTCAACTCAAAGATTCTGGCGCTCAGCGCTATACCCTGCTACACAGGTATGTTCTCTGGCACCACAGCGCTCAACGTTGGATTTCTGGCGTCCAGCGCTGAGGCGAATTCTGTAGAAACGCAAAAACGCAAATTTTGCATAATTCCACCCCTTTCCAAGTCCAAAATAGATACGAACACATACAAAAATAAGCACAAACTCAGTATTTGACAGCACTTATGACAAATCAAGTATATTTACTCATATATCAACAACACCCAAACATTTTAACAACAATTTTCATGTCAAAATCACACCTTTGCATAACCTAAAAACCATTGTTATCATACCTCTGAAATTCCCCAAAATCAAACAACAATTTCATTTACAATCTAACCCCACACCTGATTCAGAGTTAATTAAAGGAAAGAAAGGAATTGACGGACAATAATTCCTCGCATCATGAACATGCTTCTACGGTCTTTGGTTGTCGTTCTTCTCTCTCCCTCTATTACTCTATAGAAATCTCATTTTGAGAAGTTAGGGTGCTGCACCCCTTATGAACCTTCCCCTATTTTTACTTAACCCCATGGGCTTACCAAATGGTCCTTAGTGCTAAGTTAATCCTATCTTGGCACTAGGGGTAAAAAGGACAACCTCGAGGATAACTTACCATGAAACCCTAACTTACCACTTTAATTATTTTATGCACATTTAAATATTTTATTATTTATATACCACTAATATTATGAATTTAACTTACCCATAACTATCAAAATCCACTATTCCCTTTATTAAATAATTTTATCTTAGCAGTTTTACGCCAAATAAACCATTATTACCGGGTTTTACACTTCGAGTTATACGAGGATCTTCTCTCCGAAAGTCAAATGGAATAAAGCAACATTTTCTATGCACCGTACCTGACACCAATTCCTTTAGTACGCAACAAAGTCACTTTACAATTATCTATTCTGATTAATTGCACTAAAGAAGTAATTTGCGCTGTAAAACCTCTAACGCTACTTTGAACACCTTGCTACTATGCTAAAAGAGTGTACTTTAGTACGAGAATACCCTCAACATCTTCAAAACATTTAATGCTTTATCAGAATGACTCTATTGCATTAATGGTTTCTCTGAAGACTTGAAATAAAGCAAGTGTTGTAGATAGAATGCCTCACAACGAATTTATTGTTGTGAAGACTATAAATAGAAGACTTTGAAGTTTTGAAGCAACAGACAAGCAATCAACTATAAATCAAGAACTCTCATTCATTGCCAGAGCTTTAACTCTTCATTCTTTCATTTACTTCTCAATCATTTGTAAATCCTACGAGAAGTTATTGTGCAGTCATACCCTTTATCTTGATATTCATTCTTGGAGTGTAATTTGGTTGACTCGCCTTTACAAATCAAAGATGTTGTAACAATACTCTTGTTGTTGAGCCTGGAGAGGCTAAGTGTGCAAACAATACTCTTGTTGTTGAGCCTGGAAAGGCTAGGTATTTAAAGAATACATTTGTCTGTAACTTGATAAGTTATAGTGGAAATCTAGATTTAGCAAAGCACTAGACGTAACCCAAGATTTAGGGTGAACTAGTATAAAATCGCTGAGTATGATTCTCTCTCTCTTTCATCTCTTAAATATTTAATTAGGTTTTAACTTCATCTAAGTAGGGGTTAATCTGTTTATTTAAAATCAAGTGTTCAGTTTTTATCCTTGTGTTTTTATCAAATGTTGAAAAATTATCTTCAGACGCATTCAAGCATTTTATCTCTGCTTTCTATCATCTTATCCTTAAGCTTTTCGAAAAGAGTTTCCGTTTATCAAAAAGATTTAAGGGAAAACTATTCAACCCTCCTTCTTGTGTTTACTTTGGTTATTTCATAAATGAGAGTTTCTAGTTGTTCTTCAATTCTTCGGGGTCTTCTATATATAATCCTCACATCCATAAATCCATTATGAGACATTCTTTCTTCAACACTTGCTTTTATTCAAATCTTCTGAGAGATCATTAATGCAATAGAGTCATTCTAATGGAGCATTAAATGGTTGAAGAACGTTAAAGGTACTCTTGTACTGAGATTAACATCTTTAAAAGAGAATCAACGAGTTCAGAGTAGCATCTGAGTCTTGTGATGCATAGATTACTTCTTTGGTGCAATCAGTCAGAATAAATAGAAGTATAGTGACTTTTGTTGCACACCAAAAGAGCTTGTGTTAGGTACTATGAAGCAAAGATGTTTTCATATTCCTTTTGACTTTAAGGAATTGATCATCGTATGTCTTGAATAACTCATTAAATATATCCAACACATTAAATGGTTCTTCTGATCAGTTCTTCTTGATTGGGCAAGACGCTTGAAACGCTTGTAACACAGAGATCTTCATTACACGCTTGGAGGCATGTTGTCTTGCGCACAATATTTGAGTAAAAGCTTGAGTCTTGTCTTCTTTATTTTAGACAGGTGCTTGAATGTTTAACTACTCACACACTTTTACGATATATTAGTCAGACGCATAATTTGAGTAGAGACATGCTTTTCCATATGACTTCTTGTCTTTTTAACAAGATCATTGTACACTTCAACAAATTCATTAGTAATTTCATTTGCACCATTTTAATCCTTCTATAAATGTTTGGATTCATCAAAACTTACGATAACAAATTTTTTTATGCTTTAATTAACTTTTTAACATATAAGAAAACAACCAAAGCATAAGATAAGATATATTAACCAGATATATCATATAATGCATTTAACATGACATATGCAATTTTAAGAATTTTTTAAGTCCCTTAAGTTCAATTAAGACATTTTCTTGTACTCCCCCTTTTGGCATCACCAAAAAGGATTAAACAAACATAAGACAAAATCAAAGCATAAATTAAACAACAAAACAAAAGCATAGAAACTGAAAATACTCAATTTTATTTACCATCATTGACACATTGTTTTCAAAAAGAGAAATAAAAAGAAAAGGAATTTCTTGCTAGGTAACTGACAAAGTAAAATTTCAATGCTTTCCATCTTATCTCGAATAAAAGAAAGCTCGGCTCGAGTAACAAGATCCACAATTATAACTTATTTTGCTTGAGGAGCAGTTGAGGTAGGTAAAGGAGAAGGAGAAAGGGAAATATGTTGAATGGAAACAAAATGCCATGGTAAAGCAAAAGGCAGAGAAGTGGAATATAGAAAAGAAATCTTTAAGATGATAGGCAAAATTTTGAAAGAAAGAAGAGGGAAAAACACATGATACAAATCACAAAATATAGAAGCTTCAAAGCGAGGTTCAACAAGGTCTTGTGGAATTGTAAAAGAAAACTCAATAGAAGACTAACAAAGAGAAGAGAAAACTTGTTGACAAACATTTGAAGTTTTTGTCGATTTAAAGGTTTATAGCCTAAGAAAGGAAACCCGCAAAAAGTTAAAATAACCAGAAAATGAAGAAAACGAAAAGAAGGATACAAAGGGAAGCAAACCCATGGAATCTGATAGAATGCCACTTTTTTGCCTTCAACAGATGTGTCCAACTTGTCTTCCATTTTATTGTGGAGTTCTAGGTGCAGAGAAATTGTGATATTCCATTCTCATGACAGAAAATTTTGAGTTGCTCACTTTTAAATTCATCTCCATGGTCACTTCTTATGGAAGAGATACAAAAACCTTGATCGTTTTGTACTCTCTTACAGAAGATTGAGAACATTTTAAAAGTCTCATCCTTGTGGGTTAGGAAAAGTAATCATGCAAATATGGAATTGTCATCAACTATGACAAAACCATATTTCTTTCCACCCAGGCTAGCAACACTAATTGGTCAAACAGATCCATATGTAACATTTGCAGTGGTCCAGAAGAGGATACTGATTTCTTTGCCTTGAAACTAGATTTTACTTGTTTACCTCTCTGGCATGCATCATATAAGATATCCTTTTTAAAGGAGATTTCAGGCAATCCTCTCACAAGGTTATTTTTATTTAATTCTAAAATCAGTTTCATACTAGTATGTCCTATTTTCTTATGCCATATCCATCTTTTATCCTCTGTTTTAGACACAAAGCATTTTACACACTATTCTAAGAGTTCGGTCAGTTCAATCTTATAGAGATTCTGCTGCCTTTGAGCAGAGAAAAGGCATTTGCATTCTTGTCTTAGACTATGCAAGCATCTTTGGTAAAGGAGATGATAAATTCAGTGTCACATAATTGACTTATGCTCAGGATATTGTGTCTTAGCCCTTCAACCAGTAAAACATTATATGTAGAAGGTAAAAGAGGTTTACCACTAATTTTACCTACTCCTACCACTTTGCCTTTCTGGTTACCTCCAAAGGTAACGTGTCCACCATCTCTATGATGGAGGTCTAGAAACATAAATCTTTCTCCTGTCATATGTCGCGAGCATCCACTGTTTAGGTACCATAACAAGTGTTTCATTTGTCCTATTAAGGGCATCTGCAGCATGAATAATCAACACTTTAGGTATCCATATTTTTCTGGGTCCTTTTCTGTTAGTTATGTTTGTGAAGACTTCTTCATTTGAAAACATTTAAATGTGATATGTTCAATCTTTCTACATAAGTTATATATTGGTCTAACATAATGAAGTATAGGTTTAAAATTATGATAAGAGGGTTTAGAACTTTGTACTGAGATTTTGACAGATGTCTTATGATGCATCTGTTCTTCAACTCCTATTTCTGATTTGTTTATTGAGTGTCTCTGATAGCCAAGAAGCTTTGTTAGATATTTCTTTACCATTTAAAATGTGGCAAGTTCAGAAGTGAGCTCTTCTAATTTTTGTTGAAGTTTTAAAACTTATTTAGACTATAGTGACTAATTTGAGATCTCAGCATTAGGTTTTTCAACCTTTAGCTCACAGTTTTCTTTAGCCGATAGCACACTCTTAACTTTTATGTTCATGCTCGGTTAAGAGCTTAACATACTATCTTTTTAGTGCTTTGAAGGCTTGAGTCAAACTGTAGAATTCTTCCAATAACTCATCACAAGCGTCTTGTAATTGCACAAGTTCAGAATATACATCATTTTCCAAGTCTGCCATCAGGCAGAGATTGGCTAGTTCTTCAGCTTCATCTTCACTCTTAGTTTAACTTCCACCCAAGTCCTCTCAGGTGGCCATCATTCCACTGTTATTCTTTCTAAATAACCTCTTTTAAGGTTGGCCTTTAAGTCGAGGACACTTACACTTCATGTGGCTAGGTTTCTTGCATTTATAACAAACAATGGGATTCTTTTTAGAAGTCCCACTTTTTTATGACTTCTATCTTTCGGGAAGCGTTTGTAGGATCTCTCTTTTCTGAAACTTTTCTTTTTCAAGAGCTTCTTCAACTTCTGGTGAGGAGGGATATTTCCTCATTAACAAAGTCTCCATCAGAGTCATTTGAGTCTTCAGGTGGCTCATTAACTTTCAAAGCCTTTGGTATTTCCTTGCAACTTTTCTTTTCAACTTTTAGAGCAATAGACTTCACCTTTTTACTTAGGTTGTTTTTATCCAATTCCTGCTCATGAACTTGTCTCTGAATTAGATCATCTATAGATAATACTGATAGATCCTTTGCCTCAGTGATAACAATGACAAGGGGTCTCCAGGCTTTGGAAGACTCCTAAGAACCTTGGTTACCTTCTTTTGTGTGGAATAAATCTTCCCAGGAGATTTGATATTATTGGTGATGGTTTGAAATCTACCCATCATCTTGAGAATAAACTCTCCATCTTCCATGGTAAAACAACTCATATTGTCGACCAAGATATAGATTTTGGTTTCTTTTACATTGCTTGCTCCCTTATGGAGATTAGCTAAGGTATCCCAAATTTCTTTGAAAGATTCACAAGCATGGACTTTCTCAAACTCATCTTGACTCAGTGCACATATAATTGCATAGTTTGCTTTTTTGTTCAGGTCCGACTTTGTTCCTTTAGCATCAGTCTAGTCAACTTCTGTTTTGGGTTGACCTTTGTCAATAAGAGGGATGTAAGGTCCATTCATGATTAAAGGTCAGCATCTTGAGTTTGTATTCACGATAAACCAATGGAATCTTTCTTTCTAATAAAGGTAATTTGTTCCATTGAAGAAGAGTATGTGTCCTGGTCATACAAGTTCCTTCAACTGCATGTGCTCTTCCTAGATATCCAGCAACTTGTTCTCCACACTTGCTAAGGTGCTCAACCCAGAGGCTGAAGCTCTGATACCAACTGATATAACAAAAGTAAACACTAGAAAGAGGTTGAATGGTGTTTACCTAAAGCTTTTGCTTGAAACAGAAGTTGTTTTCGTAAAGATAAAGGAGCAGACGCTCGAAATCAGCTTACAGAAGCTTCAGATGCGTCTGAACGTTTTTACAACTTGTTTGAGACAAGTGTCAACTTTGATAGAAATAAAGACTTGTTTACATAAACAGATTTAACCTCTGTTAGATTAAAGTTAAACAATTAAAGCAGTATTAAAAATTTAAGGGAAAAGGTAATCACACAAAGCAATTATACCGATTCACCCATAACCTTGGGCTATGCCTAGTCCTTGTCTAAACAAATAATTTCACTTTCACTGATCATGTTATAGGCGTCAGTATTTTTTTTTACAAATATAGCCTTTCCAGTATCAACACCAGGAATAATGTTTGCACACCTAGCATCTCCATGCACGACAAGTATTCTTCAACTAGTCTCTTCAGGCTTCACAAAGTAATGAGTTTATTTTGAAGCAGCAGCTTCAGATTACAAAGGCAAGTCAACTGGTTTACACTCAGAGAGTAAATATAATATGAATAAAAAAGGTATGCCCGCGTAATAACTTCTCTTATGAATATAAATTATTGAGAAGTAAATGAAAGAATGAAAAATTGATAAATTATGAACTTAGAATAGCTTCAACAATAAATGAGAGTTGTTTGATGTTTCTTCAATTATTCAAGGTCTTCTATAAATCATCCGCACAATAATAAATTCGTTGTGAGACATTCTTTCTTCAACACTTGCTTTTCTCGAAATCTTTGAGAGATTATTAATGCAATAGAGTCGTTCTGATGGAGCATTAAATGGTTGAAGAACGTTGAAAGTACTCTTGTATTGAGATTAACATCTTTAACAGAGCAACAACATGTTCAGAGCAACATCAAATTCTTGCGCAAACAGTAAGAATAAAAAGAAGTAAAGTGACTTTTGTTGCACACCAAAAGAGTTTGTGTCTGGTACTATAAAGCATAGATGTTTTCTTATTCCTTTTGACTTTAAGGAATTGATCCTCGTATGTCTTGAATAATTCATTTAATATATCCTACATATTTAATGGTTCTTCTGAGCAGTTCTTCTTTGATTGGGCAAGACACTTGAAACGCTTATAACATGGAGATCTTCATTATATGCTTGGAGGCGTGTTGTCTTACGCCTGATAGTTGAGTAGAGGATTGAGTATGGTCTTCTTTATTTTAGACAGACGTTTGAAATTTTAACTACTCAAACACTTTCACGGTATATTAGTCAAACACATAATTTGAGCAAACACTTGCTTTTCCATATGAATTCATGTCTTTTAAACAAGATCATTATACACTTAAACAGATTCATTGGTGGATTTCATATGGGCCATTATAATCATTTTATAAATGTTTGAGTTCATCAAAACTTAGGGTTAAAAATCTATCCAGACGCTTGGAGAATCAATAGTTTTCTATGCCACATCCATTTTTCATCCTCTCTAGGTATAAAAAACAGGCATTTTTGGTGAAGGAAACGACAAATTTACTATCACATGATTGACTTATACTTAGCATATTATGTTTTAGTCTTTCAACTAACAAAACATTAGATATAGAGGGTAGAAGATGCTTACCATCAATCTTTCTTACTCTTACTGCCTTTCCTTTCTAGTTACTTCCAAAGGTAATGTGTCCACTTCTTTAGGTTGGAGGTCTAGGAACATAGACCTTTATCTTGTCATGTGTCGTGAGCAACCACTGTCCAAGTACCATGACAAGTCTTCAATAAGGATAATTAAGGACTTAAGTACCCATATTTTTATAGGTCCTTTATTGTTAGTCTTAGGAGTTTATGAGAACTTATTTTCTTGTGAAAGCATTTAGACGTGATATGTCCAGCTTTTCTACAGAAAGAACATGAAGATTTGACAGCGTTATATATAGTTTTAATAGAATGTACTGAGGATTTACCAGATGTTTTATGATGCATCTAATTGTTGAACACTATTCCTGATTGATCAAGAGAGTTTCTTTGACAGTTTAGAAGCTTTGTCAGATTGTCTCTACCATTGACAAATCTGGAAAGATCTTAAGTGAGTTGTTCTACCTTTTGTTGATTTTTTAACACTTATTTAGTTGACATCTCGGCTATAGACTTTTCAGCCTTCAGTTCATTACTGTTCTCCTTAGACAGCTTCACTTATGCCTGGCTTTTTTTTTTTTTTTGACGTCCTGTTAAGATCTTAGCATATTGCCTTTTTAGTGCTTTCAAGTCCTTGGATATACAATTGGATTCTTCAAGAAGCCCACCATAGGCATCTTGTAGATCCTCAGGATCAGAGGTTACCTCATCTTCAGAGTTTATGTCAGCCATCAGACACAATTTGACTTCTTCTTCGTCAACTTCTTCTTCAATACCTGTAGAGCTTCCATCTAAGTCTTCCCATGTAGCCATCATTCCTTTATTCTTCTTTATGAATAACTTTTGTTTGGTTGATTCTTCACCTGAGAACATCCTTCCTTGATGTGTCAGGATTTTTTGCATTCATAATAGACTATTCGATTTTTATCAGAATGTCTAACTTTCTTGAAGTTCTTATCCTTGTTGAAACATTTGAAGGGTTTATCCATTTTGTAAGTTCTTTCCTTCTATAGATCTTCAGATTCCTTGTAAGGAGAGACATCTCATCATCTCCATCTGAATCTTCATCAGTAGAGTCTTCTGTTTCTTCTTATGATTCTTCAACTTTGAGAGCTTTGGATGGAGCAGTATTGTTGATCGTCTTGTCAGCTTTGGAAGAAATGTACTTGCAATTCTTGTTGGGATTGTCTTCATTTAGCTCCTGCTTATGAATTTGAAGGGTACCGAGAAGTTCATCCATTGGCACAGTCTTCAAATCTTTAGCTTGCGATATGGCTGATACAAGAGGTCTCCATGGTTTTGGAAGACTTCTCAGAATTTTGTGAATTTCTCCTCAGTAGAATATGTTTTTCAAGAGACTTTAGACTATTTTTAAAATTGTCACAATCCTCCAATCATCAAAGCTATTTTTTCTCCATCTTCCATATTAAATAGCTCGTATTTTCGTACAAATATACTTATTTTGGATTCTCTCCCTTTGTCAGTTTCTTCATGAGTGACTGTTAAATACCATATTTCTTTTGTAGACTCACATGCGAAAACCTTCTAAAACTCCTATTTGATCAAGGAACACATGAAGTACCCTACTTTGTGATTTAAATCCCATTTAGTGTTCTAAGCGGGTTTCCATTGAGGTTTGGGGATAACTTCGCTTGCATCATCTGTTGCAGTGTACAACCCATCAGTGATCAGATCCAAAAGATCTGAGTTTTTAACATTATGAACCACTAGAATCTTTCGTTTCACTAGAGATAGTTTTCTCCATTGAAGAATGATGGTCTGCTCATTGAGGATTCTTCTCCCATAACTTCTGTTGGTGCTAGCCTCTCCTATCAGTTATGTTCTTTAGGATCTTTCCTCAACATAGTTAAATGCCCAACCCATAGGCTGAGCTCTGATACCAACTGAAAAATACAAATGTAAACATGATAAGAGGGTTGAATTGTAATTACCTACACATTTTCAAAAATAGGAAGCATGAGCTAGAAAAGGCAGTCAGACGCTTGACTCGTCTAATGGTTTTCATAACTTGTAAAAGACAAGTGTTTTAAAGAAAGAAAGACGTTTTGAAACCTTTTGCAAAATATAAGTTTGTTTAAGAAATACAGTTAACCCATGCTTGCTAGCAACAAGCTAAATAAGCAAGCAATAATTAAAAGGTGAGGAAAGAGAGAATCACTCAAACAAATTTATCTTGTTTACCCTTTAACAACATGCGTTATGTCCAGTCCTTGACATCACCAAAATTTTCCACTATAACTAATCAGGTTACAACCAAGTATTTTTTGCTCACCTAGCCTCTCTGGGCTCCACTATACAGCAAGTATTTGCATACCTAACCTCTTTAGGCTCTAACACTTAGAAGGAATAAATTATTAACTTCTTTACCAAATGTGAAATATTCAAAAGAGGAATAAAGAATGAAATAATAAATGTGCGGAGTAAATGCTTGTTCTTTGAATCTGTGCTCTTTATCTGCAACAATTCTGAAATAGACAGATGCAAACACTAGAAGGGGGTTGAATGGTGTTTGACAAATTTATGCGGAATTTTGAAACTTTTTCGCAAGCACAGACGGGTTATAATAGACGAGTAAACACAGACAGGTCAATCAGACTGATAACTCGTCTGAAGGTTTTCACAGAAAACACACAATCATGCAAGATAAGAAAAGTTTTGATAAACACAATTATAAACCCCTTTAGTTAGATGATAGTTAAGACAAATAATCAAACTAAAGAGTTAAGGGAAAGAGAAATCACTCAGCAGGTTTATCCTGGTTCACCTCTTAACAATGAGACTACGTCCAGTCCTTAGCAGCACCAAGTTTTCTCACTATAACTGATTTAGGTTACAGGACAGACAAGTATTATTTTCACACCTAGCCTCTTCAGGCTCCAGACGAGTATTGTTTTCACACCTAGCCTCTCCAGGCTCCAGACAAGTATTATTTGCACACTTAGCCTCTTCAGGCTCAGACGGGTTTGTTTGAGAGAAGTTGTAAAAAGATTACACTTTGCAAGTCTTTCACAAGCACTCAGACGAGTGTATTAAATGTGAAGTTCTAAAAGACTGCGTAATAACTTCAAATGATTGAAGAATAAATAATGAAAGAATGAAGATATAAATGTACAGAGTAATTGCTCTTGATTGCTTTGATCGTTCTCTACTCCTGGAATCTTCAAAGTCTTCTTCATTAAATAGGCTTCAAAATTTTAAAGCCGTTAGACACAAGGTCTGAAGTCTTGGCTTCTTGCAGATCTTCAATAAATGCAATAGAGTCGTTCTGATCAGCTATTAAAGCATAGGGAACTTCGTTTGTTCTCTTTCATCAGAGTGATACAGACTTCTGATATACCTTTGGTCTCAGCAGGTCTGTATACGTGCTTTTTGTTTGCAGAGGAAAGACTTTCCCTTTTGGTGTAAGATTCTGTTGTGTTCAGGCAAAGCACTTTGTTGAAGTTCCTTATTGGAGTCGAGACAGCTTTCTTCCAATGTATTCTTTAACGTTAGTCTTTAGACGGATGAGTAGCTTCATTAGACGGGTTGCCTTTTTAACAAAGAGATGACGTCAGTTGCAAAGTCTTTTAGACGGGTGAGTTTTCCTTTGATCAGCGGTTGAAGACTTCATTAGACGAGTGAACTTCTCTTAGTTCAGACGAGTGAACCTTAGCTAGTTCAGACGAGTGAACTTTAGTTAGTTCAGACGGGTGAACTTATCTAAGTTCAGACGAGTAAATAGTTCATATAGACGCTTAATGTTTTAATCTGCACACTAAGTAGACGAGTTAAATACCACAGACGGGTTCAATTAAATCATTGAATAACTATTTTAATCTCATCAAAACTAAGGTAAATGCACATCAGACATTTGGAGACTCAACAAGTTCTTCAGAGTCTTCTATATATAGGCTTCAATCACTTCAATCCGTTAGAGACATACTTCTGCACTGAGTTCTTTAATTCAAAGATTCTGAATCTTCATTAATGTTAAAGAGCCATTCTTAATAGATATTAAATAGTGAATAGAAACACTGGACTCTGTTTTAGCAAGGGAAACTACAAGAAAAAGGGGCTATTACCGACGGCCAAAAGCCCTCGGAAAAGCCCTAAAGCTAGCAATAATGGCCCTTTTCCGACGGATGACCGATGACCTCTCATGTATCGGAAAGGAGCTCCTCGGTAATGCATATCGACTGACTAACACAAAAGGTAGTCGATACGTACCGATGGACAAAGCCATCGGTAATGTCGTACGTTATTTGCATAAAGTCGTCGGTAATTACCTACACCTATTATCGAGGGTTAGGCCATCGGTATCGCTAATTTTTTTTTCTAAAATAATATTTTAATTAATTAATTATTTATAATTACTTAATATTTTAATTATATTTTATATTATTAAAAATAATATTTCCTATTAATTATTTATAAATATTAATTAACTAAATATTATGCAATAAAATTAAAGATAACATCAAAGAAATTAAAATTATAATCAAATGATAAATAATATATGTTTTTACAATACACAGATATATAAATGATAAAAAAAATAACATCAAAACCTAGTAATCCATATCATAATAAGTAGGAGACTGACTGAATAAGATGCTGGAATGAGTCCTTGTCGTCGTTCTCCCTGGTTAATTTGCTCAAATCCTCTCACTTTAGCAACATAGATAAAGGTCATAAGGGACTGATAAAATTGACAAATGAAGTCATAATTAACTATTCTAAAAACATGTGGATCTAAAAAAACAATTTCATACTTTATTCAAGGTTTATTAAATTTTAAAATTTTATTTATATTTTTTGCATATTATGAGGCTTAACACCTATTATATAAGTGCTAAGGGAAATTGGTGTAATTTTTTAATTTATTTTATTATTTAATTATTTCTATATTTCAGTTTCAATAATTTAATATATTTATTTAGTTATTTAAATATTAAGTATTATTTTGGCCTTATTAAATTTCATAATTTTAAAATTTTATTCATTATTTATTTTTTGTTTTTAGGGTTATGTAGCTTAACAACTTTTATAAGTGTTAAGAGAAATTATTATTTAATACTTAATTAACATTTAACTATTTAAGCATTCATTTTATCAACTTATTAAATATTTAATTTTTAATTTTATTTATTTAGTCACGTCACATCACACGAGATACTGCCTAACACTTGCAATCTACTCTGAACAAGCCACTATTGTACAAACCACTTTTTATTTTTATTATGTTCAGATTTCTAACTTAAACTTATATCGATAATTAACTTTTTTATTTTAAGTCTTATGAGGTTTAATACAAATTTATGGGTTAAGAGAAAATTAATTATTTATGTAATTTAATTTTAATTGTTTTATTTATTCACTTTAAATGTTATTTATTATTTAATTATTTATTTATGAGGCTTAAATATTTAATTATTTATTAAATTTATTTTATTGTATACGTTTTACGTAATACAGTGGATATGGCTCTGAGGATCCTACTATATGATTAAGAATAAGAAACAATAAAGAATAACATTTTCACAAACAGAATAAAAAGCATTTCCAAAACTCAATAAAGTTTCCAATAAAAACCATCGTGTGTTAAATTTTATTCACTTGATTTATGTAAATCATACTAATTAAATTTATAAAAGGCAATACTAACCAATACGTTTAGGATAATGGTTAAAAAATAAAAAATAATTAAAAAAATAAGATATTAAATTTATTCAAATAGTTCAATAACACATATAAAGTCATCAATTACTTCATTTCAAACATGTAACATACCAAGCAATATCAAGGGCATGATTATACCAATAAATAGATCACAAAATTTCAATCTTCCAAAAATCAATAGAACAAGACTAAAACTTGACTAAGTTTGAAAGCTATCATCTCCATACCTCAACTCCTTGCTTGAGTAGAAGCTGAAACAACCGAGGGAAAATGAGGAACCATGAATAGGAGACTAGATTTCAATTAAACTCATGACAACCCAAAAACGAATTTCCATTAGACATGGAGGTTTTCAGAAAGAGCATTTTAACAAAAAATTACGAAAAGGGAAAGAAAGCAAAATGCATTTTACAACCAAATTAATCACAAAACCAGAATGCAATTCACAATATCACAATCGCAAGATCAAGAAGCATAAACAGAGATCATAGGAAAGTTGTAATTCCAAGTTAAATATCAAGTGATTAATGTGAGCACATGTCCATTGCAATAACTACAAAATTTCATCTCTTGGAAAAATTAATGTCAGCAACTGAATTAATAATATATGAGCACAAGTCCATCCCATTTTTTCAAAGACTAAAACCCCAAATTTTATGCAATCCTAAATCAAAGTCATCAACCGAAAAATGAAAAGCAAATCGAAATAGAAAGGAATGAAACAACAGAAGCAAATAATGCACATAACTTGAGGTACAAAAATGCAAAAAGAGAGATGCTGGTGGTCTGGTTTGTTGCGATGCGCAGTGGTGGCCATGATGGTGGTGCTCTTGTTCATTGAAGTTCATTGGTGGTGTTGTGGTGCACGATGCTCTGGTGGGTCAATGAGTGAAGAGGAATGGAGGGAGAAAGTTAAAAGAGGGAGATATGGTGCACGATGCTCTAGTCCGTGGTGGTCGCGGTGAGGGAAAGAGAATGAGGCGCGGTGCTCTGATTGCCCGTGGAGGCTGGTGGTTGAGAAGGGAGAAGTGAGAGAGGAGAAGTAAGAGAGGTGAGCATTGAAATGAGAGAGAAAGGTCACTAGACACGTATTAGTGATACTTACCGACTGCTTTCAGATGGTTCGGCCTGTCGGTAATAAATAATTTCCCTTAACAACACCAAGGCCGTCTTTAAACCAAAAAAGAGTCATTGCATCAGTAATACCAAACGAAACTTACTGAAGGCCTCACTGCCGATACTAATTAACTTCCCTTACTGTGCAAAAGAGTCTGTGCAAATTACTCTTTTTGTGCTACATTTAGGTTCAACATATAAAAGGTGCTTTTTGTTGCACTCTTTAAAAGTGAAACAAGGTACCTTTTATATAGCAACATGGTTTGACTTCAGAAAGTATCGATCCTTGTACAATTGTCCTTTTCATTAGATGCTTGAAACATACGATGATTTTATTACATCTTGAACTATCCATCTCATTAGAGGCTTGGATGTAGACGCTTGATCCTTTCAGTATTCAACTTGGCACTTGGCTTATAGGCTTGATTAGACGTTTCTTTGAACAGACGCTTGGTTTGTTGTGCATTGTTTGAATGCATGCTATTCTGAAAGAATGGATCCTGTCTAATGAACTAAGAAATCTGCACACTTGAATAGAATCATTAGCAAACTTCATAAGGTTCAATTAAATCATTTTACTAATGTTCGGTTCAACAAAACTCAGGGTAAGAAGCTTTATTAGACGTTTGGAGACTCAACCAAAACCCTTCAAAATGGTCAAGATTAAAAGTTGTTTAGTAGTCACATGACTACTTAAAACAGTCATGTGCATTTATCTATTAATCTTCACCATTCAAATAAGATCCAACGGTCAAGATTCATTATTCTCATTTCCCACCATAACAAAGCGTTCTCACTAAAGTAGCTGCCATATATTGGGGCATATATAATGAGAACAGTTCTCATTTTAAGAATGTGAGAATAATAAATCTTGATCATGCAACTATATATGAATGATCAAGATTAAAAGTTGTTTTGTGGTCACATGACCACTTAAAAAAGTCACGTGTTTATATATTTTAATCTTGATCATTTAAATAAGATCCAATGGTCAAATTTCATTGTTCTCATTGAAATAGACAGATGCAAACACTAGAAGGGGGTTGAATGGTGTTTGACAAATTTATGCGGAATTTAGAAACTTTTCCGCAAGCACAGACGGGTTATAATAGACGAGTAAACACAGACAGGTCAATCAGACTGATAACTCGTCTGAAGGTTTTCACAGAAAACACACAATCATGCAAGATAAGAAAAGTTTTGATAAACACAATTATAAACCCCTTTAGTTAGATGATAGTTAAGACAAATAATCAAACTAAAGAGTTAAGGGAAAGAGAAATCACTCAGCAGGTTTATCCTGGTTCACCCCTTAACAATGAGGCTACGTCCAGTCCTTAGCAGCACCAAGTTTTCTCACTATAACTGATTTAGGTTACAGGACAGACAAGTATTATTTTCACACCTAGCCTCTTCAGGCTCCAGACGAGTATTGTTTTCACACCTAGCCTCTCCAGGCTCCAGACGAGTATTATTTGCACACTTAGCCTCTTCAGGCTCAGACGGGTTTATTTGAGAGAAGTTGTAAAAAAATTACACTTTGCAAGTCTTTCACAAGCACTCAGACGAGTTTATTAAATGTGAAGTTCTAAAAGACTGCGAATTAACTTCAAATGATATATTGAAGAATAAATAATGAAAGAATGAAGATATAAATGCACAGAGTAATTGCTCTTGATTGCTTTTTTCGTTCTCTTCTCTATTGGAATCTTCAAAGTCTTCTTCATTAAATAGGCTTCAAAATTTTAAAGCCGTTGGACACAAAGTCTGAAGTCTTGGCTTCTTGCAGATCTTCAATAAATGCAATAGAGTCGTTCTGATCAGCCATTAAAGCATAGGGAACTTCGCTTATTCTCTTTCATCAGAGTGATACAGACTTCTGATATACCTTTGGTCTCTGCAGGTCTGTATACGTGCTTTTTGTTTGCAGAGGGAAGACTTCCCTTTTGGTGTAAGATGCAGTTGTGTTAAGGCAAAGCACTTTGTTGAAGTTCCTTATCAGAGTCGAGACAGCTTTCATCCAATGTATTTTTCAACGTTAGTCACTAGACGGATGAGTAGCTTCATTAGACGGGTTGCCTCTTTAACAAAGAGATGACGTCAGTTGCAAAGTCTTTTAGACGGGTGAGTCTTCCTTTGATCAGATGGTTGAAGACTTCATTAGACGAGTGAACTTCTCTTTAGTTCAGACGAGTGAACCTTAGCTAGTTCAGACGAGTGAACCTTAGCTAGTTCATATAGACGCTTAGTGTTATAATCTGCACACTAAGTAGATGAGTTAAGTTCCACAGACGGGTTCAATTAAATCATTGAATAACTATTTTAATCTCATCAAAACTAAGGTAAATGCACATCAGACATTTGGAGACTCAACAATCTCCCCCTTTTTGATGATGAAAAAACATGTTAAATGATTTAATGAACTTAAGAAAATTAACATAAATTAGTCATGTATATGATTAGTCAGATTAAAACATTGTTCCATAATTATAACATATTCAGACAGATAAGCATTTAACTTTTTATCTTAGTCTTATCTTAGTATTTTCTCCCCCTTTTGACATTATCAAAAGCAATAGAATATAGACGGAGAGAAAAGAAAAGATAAATCATATTTAAAGATAAACATTTGTTCATATCAAACAGTTGTGACATTAACATTTTTCATTTAACTTTCTCCCCCTTTTGTCATAATCAAAAAAGAGAAACAGAGGAGGTTATTGTAACATTAAACCATCATTGGCTGTGTACAAGGTACTTTGTAAAAAAGGAAAATTACATATAAGTGTTAAAAAGATCAAAAAGAGCATCTACTCTAGCTTCTAAAACAGTTCTAGCTCTTCTTTCTGCAGCAAGATCTTGGTGAGCAGCTTCTACCGAGGTCCTGAGAGATTCTACTTCAAAAAGCAAAGCTTGAAGATCTTGTCTGGGCACAGGAATATGATTAGCAGAGTCATCAGAATGCCAGGGAAGAGCATAGATAGGTGGTGCAGAAGGGATAGAGAAGGCTTCCGAAAACTGGGGAAAGAAGCGTAAGTGAAGAATGCGATAGAAGATAAAAGGTAGAAAGGTGATATTATGGAAAGAATCATCAGAGGAGTTATCTTCTGGAGGTGAGGGAAAAACAAAGGATAGAATGGAGAGAGATGGATGAAAAGATGCGGGTAAAGGTTCAACAGGGAGTGAGGGATAATCAGGGATTAATAGATCAAGATATTCCATGAATAAATTTGATCCAGTAATTAGAATGAAACAAGGTCTCGAAAATTTAGGAGGAATAACTACAGAGTTTGGATGGGTGTTGGAAGGATTAGGGTGATGAAACATGATAACAATAGGTTCAAAAACACATATAGCTCTACGGGTATTGGTAAAGTGAGATGGAGGAGGAGGTACAACAGAGAGGTTAGAGACACTGGTAGACATTAAATGTTGCAAATCAGACTGGAACAAAAAAGAAGAATGGCCAACATGTTTGTTAGGAGTTGAATCCCTTGAAACATGACACATATCAGATATAATGATGAAAGAGGAGGAAAGAGAGGAGTTTTCCTGAAAGGGTGAAGCCAAAGGTTCATCATGAGATGAGGAGGAAGAGGGTGAATACTTGCCTAGAGTAGAGTTTTCAGACATTCTGAGCTTGATGCGTTTAGGAGCCACAAAGACATGAGGGGCTTCTATGGCAGCAACTACAACAGGTATGCCAAATCTCTTTCTTTTAGGAATAGAGCCAGGACAAAAAGCTGGGTGGTCCAAGGTTTGTCCTAAAGGCTTTGGCAGTTGCTCCCCCTGAGCAAGTGCAGTCTCGTCACTAGAGACAGTCTCACTCAGTATAACTTGAGAAGGGGCAGAATCAGAATCCACCACAACAAGTGCTTGCCTCTTGGGAGTCAGCTTCCTCTTCTTCAAGGAGAGAATAGGAGCACTTTCTTCTGAAGAAAGGGGCTGGCTTTGGCTTGCAATCTTTCCAGAGGGTTTGCAAAAAGGTTCAGATGCAGAGACCTCAGACTCATCGGTTGATTCAGCAGGAGTTTTACCCTTCTGATCCTCAGATGCTTGAGTTGAAGAGGATGGAGCAGGGGTTGAGAGCCTCATTAAAGAGATAGTCTGTTTGGCTAAAGGTTTAGCCATGTCCACAAAGGTGACTTCTTCAGGGACAAAGATCTTGATTCTAAAGAGCTTGGTCAGAAGCATGCCATAGGGATATGTAGGAGAGCTAGGTCTCTTAATCAATGACACGAAATGTTTGAAAATGAGGTCATTAATGTCTACCTTGATTTTGTGAATGAGATGAAAGAGGGCAAACGAATCCATCTTAGAGATGTAGTCTCTTGAGCCCTTCCTAGGTAGCACACATTCTTGCAAAAGCTTGAGCAAGAAGCGACATTTGGGAATAAGGTTACTCGATTTGAGATTTGTAGGGTTAGGGTTACCAAAAAGGGCGATGTTGATGTCGCTCTGGCTTACTGAATCTACCCAGTTGTCTGTATAACCAGCACCATGTCTAGGGCATCCAGTTACCAATTCCAGAGTGTTGAGGGAGAAGGAGAAGCGTTGGTTGGAAATGCGAGCTTGAATCTCTGTGGAAAAGCCACTTGGAGAGTGAAGAACGACGACGTTGGTCCAGAAGTCAGTGACCAAGTTGGGGTGCACAGGCTCCTTCAAGTCGAAGAAAGGAGTCCAGTTGGAGTAGTTGAGCTCTTTAAGCACATCTAAACCCGACCGACTTAGAGCCGAAAGGTCAATAAGTTTCCCTGGGATGATTTTGTGAACAGCTTCAACATCAAGGTTGTAACGCTTAGCAATGACATCAGCACAGAGTTGCTTTGGGGGTGCCATTTCAGAGAAGTTAGGGTTAGAGAAGTTTGAGAGTCAGAGAGTGAGTGAAGAGGGAAGAAGACGAAATGAGAGTGAAATAAAGAAGGTGATTTTGAAAAACGTACGGATGGAGATTTTAAAAGAAAAGAAAAAAAACGGTTCAGATTTAAAATAAGACAGAAACATCCACGTACACATTTTGCCTCAGATAATGAAGCGACACTTAAAAGAAAATAAAATAGCCATTTTAAAAAGAATTTTAAAAGAAGAGCGAATGACTCATAAAGTCAGACGATTAAACATAGACGGGTATCATAAACACTCATCAGACAGGTTATTCAGCAAAGCAATGTATATTCAAATTGTCTCTTATAAACTTAAACCTATCCTCAGCTAAATGTTTTGTAAAGATATCAGCCTATTGATTTTCAGTTTTAACAAACTTAACATCAAAAACACCTTTTTGAACATAATCTCTTATGAAGTGATGTTTGATTTCTATGTGCTTAGCCTTAGAATGTTGTATGGGATTCTTGGTTAAGCAAATAGCACTAGAATTATCACACCAGCCAGGTATATTATGCTCAAATATAGAGTAATCTTCTAGTTGATGTTTTACCTATAATAGCTGTGAGCAGCAACTTGCAGCAGAGGCATATTCTGCTTCTGCAGTTGAGAAGGCGATAGTCGTCAGTCTTTTGCTTGACCAGGAGACTAAGTTTGCTCCAATGAAGTGACATCCTCCACTAGTGCTTTTCCTTTCAAGTCTATCTCCAGCAAAGTCAGCATCACAAAAGCCAACTAATCTGTAATCTTGTGTTCTCAAATACATTAAACCAAGATTAGTGGTTCCAAGCAAATATCTAAAGATTCTTTTAACAGCCTTAAGATGAGATTCTTTGGGATCAGATTGGAATCTAGCACACATACAGACACTAAATTGAATATCAGGTCTACTAGATGTTAAGTAAAGAAGAGATCCAATCATACCTCTGTAGACAGTTTGGTCTACCTTTTTACCTTCATCATCTTTGCTTAGATTAGCATTAGTTTGCATGGGAGTTTTCATGATCTTTGAGCTATCCATTTTGTATTTCTTTAGAATCGCCTTGATGTACTTTTGTTGATGGATATAGATTCCATCACACGTCTGCTTGATTTGCAGCCAAGGAAGAACTTCAATTCTCCCATCATGCTCATTTCAAATTCTGCTTGCATCAACTTAGAGAATTCTTTGCACATTTTTTCATTAGTAGCTCCAAAAATAATATCATCAACATATATTTGAACTACTATGAAGTTATCTTTTGAGCATTTCTTAAGCAAAGTTGTATCAACTTTTCCTCTTGTAAAACCATTATTCATAAGAAAAGAACTAAGTCTAGCATACCATGCTCTAGGTGCTTGTTTTAAACCGTATAAAGCCTTTTTAAGTTTGAAAACATAATCTGGTTTTTCATTATCTTCAAAACCAGGAGGTTGTTTAACATAAACTTCTTCTTCAATTATTCCATTTAAAAAAGCACTTTTTACATCCATTTGAAATAGAGTAATTTGATGTTGTGCAGCATATGACATGAGTATGCGAATAGCTTCTATTCTAGCTACAGGTGCAAAAGTCTCAGTATAGTCAATACCTTCTTGTTGGTGGTAGCCTTGAGCTACTAACCTTGCTTTGTTTATGACAACTTTGCCATCTTCATCTAGCTTGTTTCTGAAAACCCATCTTGTTCCAATAACAGACTTGTCTGTTGGTTTGGAGACAAGTTTCCAGACATCATTCCTTTTGAACTGATTAAGTTCCTCTTGCATAGCAAGAATCCAGCTTTCATCTTCAAGAGCTTCCTCAATATGCTTTGGTTCAATTTCAGATAAAAAAGCCATATTGCTTGACTCTCTTAAGACAGATCTGGCTCTAACACCTTCAGAGGGACTTCCCATGATAAGATCTTCAGGATGATGAGCTTTGAACTTCCAGTCTCTTCTGAGATCATTATTTTGATCTGACTGATGACTCGTCTGCTCCACTTGTCTGACAGATTCCTCAGCAGACTCAGTTTTTGATACGTCTGGCTGTTGACTCGTCTGCTGGGTAAGATCAAGTCCTGCAAGATCATCTCCTAGATCTGGTAGTTCCCTATCAGTCTTTAGATTATCATTGAATTTTACATGAATGGATTCCTCAACAACAGAGGTTCTACAGTTAAAAACTCTATATGCTTTAGACACTTCAGAATATCCAATGAAGATACCTTTGTCTACCTTGGAATCAAACTTTCCAAGTTGATCCTTGGTATTTAAGATGAAGCATTCACATCCAAATGCATGGAAATAAGATATGTTGGGTTTTCGATCTTTTCACAATTCATAAGGAGTCTTCTTTAGGATAGACCTTATAAGTATTCTATTTTGCACATAACATGCAGTGTTTACTGCTTCAGCCCAGAAGTACTTAGGGAGATTATTTTCATTGAACATTGATCTAGCCATCTCTTGCAGAGATCTGTTCTTTCTCTCAACCACTCCATTTTGTTGTGGAGTTCTTGGTGCAGAGAAGTTGTGAGAGATTCCATTCTCTTCACAGAACAGTTTGAATTGCTCATTTTCAAATTCTCCCCCATGATCACTTATAAGGGTAGAAATACAGAAACCTTGCTCATTTTGTACTTTCTTACAGAATACAGAGAAGGCCTTAAAAGACTCATCCTTGTGGGTTAAGAAAAGTACCCAAGTAAATCTAGAGTATTCATCAACAATGACAAATCCATATTTCCTTCCAGCTAAACTGGCAACACTAACTGGTCCAAACAGATCCATGTATAACAACTGAAGAGGTCTAGAGGTTGATACAATGTTTTTTGATTTGAAACTTGATTTTACTTGTTTACCTCTCTGACATGCATCACATAAAACATCTTTCTTGAAACTAATATCAGGCAATCCTCTCACAAGGTTATCCTTTTTCAATTTCGAAATAAGTTTCATACTAGCATGTCCTAGTTTCTTGTGCCATAACCATCTTTCATCCTCTTTAGACATCAGACAGGTTACACTTTGATCTGAGAGTTCAGTTAGCTCAATCTTATAAAGATTTTGCTGTCTATTAGCTGAAAAGAGGGTCTTTCCACTCTTGTCTTTGACTATGCATTCATTCTTAGTGAAGGAGACATCAAATCCACTATCACATAATTGACTTATGCTAAGTAAATTGTGTCTTAGTCCTTCAACCATAAGCACATTTGAGATAGAGGGAAGAGGGGGTTTACCACCAATTGTACCAACACCAATTACTCTTCCTTTTTGATTGCCTCCAAAGGCAACAAATCCACCATTCTTAGACTGGAGGTCTTGGAACATAGACCTTTCTCATGTCATATGTCGCGAGCAGCCACTGTCCAGGTACCAGCAGAGGCGTCTGCTTTGTCCTATTAAAGATGTCTGCAACAGAAATTATTTTATCTTTAGGTACCCATATTTTTCTGGGTCCTTTTCTGTTAGTTCTAGGAGTCTATGAAGACTTCCTCTTCTTCTTGTGAAAACACTTAGACATAACATGTCCAGCTTTTCTACAGAAGTTACAGACGGGTCTAAGTCTAACTGGAATGGGTTTAACATAGACAGTTGAAGATTTTGTTGATACTTTATGATCAGCTTGATGATCATATCCAATGCCTTCTTTGTTAAGAGAGTGTCTCTGACATCCTAGCAGTTTTGTCAGATTATCTCTGCCATTAACAAATCTAGCAAGATCAGAAGTGAGCTCCTTCACTTTCTGTTGAAGTGTGACCACTTCTTCAGAATGTGATGTTTCACTTGAGATCGAAGCTTCATCAGGCTTTTCAGTCCTCAGCTGGCTATTCTCTTTGGCCAGCATCTCACACTCTTGAGATTTTTGTTTATGCTCACTGAGGAGTTTAACATAATCTCTCTTGAGGGATTTGAAGGCCTTAGATAAGCCTTTGGATTCCTCAACCAGCTCATCATAAGCATCATGCAATTCCTCAAGTTCAGAATGTACCTCAGTTTCAGGTTCTGAATCTGTATTGGCCATCAGACAGAGATTGGCTTCATCTTCTGTCTCTTCTCCTTCAGAAGATGAGCATTCAAGATCTTCCCATGTGGCCATCATTCCCTTCTTCTTCTTTCTGAAGAACTTCTTTTTGGAAGCTTTCTTCAAAAGAGGGCATTCAAGTTTGATGTGACCAGGCTTCTTGCACTCATAGCAGACAATTGGACTCTTGTCTGTTGATGTGGATTCTTTGTGAGATTTTCTAAAAGGCTTCTCCTTTCTGAACTTCTTCTTTCTCCAGAGCTTTTTCATCTTTCTGGTCATGAGAGAAGTCTCTTCATCGTCATCAGAATCCTCATCATCAGACTCGTCTATGTCACAGTCAGACTCGTCTGCCTTTGAAGCTTTTAAGGCTTTAGCTGCCTTTAGATCAACTTTTAGAGCAATGGCTTTGCTTTTTTTGATTGACACATCTTCGTTGAGCTCTTGCTCATGAACAGTGAGTGTGCCAAGAAGTTCATCTGTAGTAAAGGAGGTGAGATCCTTAGCTTGAGAAATAGCAGTGACAAGAGGTCTCCACTGCCTTGGAAGACTTCTGAAAATCTTAGCAACTTTCTCAGCATTTGTATATGTTTTACCAAGAGATTTCAAACCATTAGTGATAGTTTGGAATCTACCAATCATTTGAGCAACAGATTCACCTTCATCCATGGTGAACAATTCATATTTTCTAACAAGAATAGAAATTTTAGATTCTTTTACCTTTGCAGTACCTTCATGTGTGACAGATAAGGAGTCCCACATTTCTTTAGCAGAATCACAAGCACATACCTTTTCAAACTCTTCTGGACTGAGAGCACAGATTATAGCATATCTGGCTTTATGGTTTAGATCTCATCTTATCTTTTCTGCAGGTGTCCACTGAGCCTTAGGCCTGTCTGAGCCATCATTATTTTGAGGAATGTAAGGACCATCAGTAATAACATCCTATACATCAGAATTTGTTGACAAGATGAACCAGTGAAACCTTTCTTTCCAGTAGTTATAATTTGAACCATTGAAAAAGGGAGGTCTGGTCATAGAGCCCCCTTCAGGTTGGGGGTTCCCACTTGAGCTTGCTCCAGAATACATTATCTATTCTTCAGGATCTTTTCTCTACACTGTTAGGTGCTCAACCTAGAGGCTGAGCTCTGATACCAACTGAAATAGACAGATGCAAACACTATAAGGGGGTTGAATGGTGTTTGACAAATTTATACGGAATTTAGAAACTTTTTCGCAAGCACAGACGGGTTATAATAGACGAGTAAACACAGATAGATCAATCAGACTGATAACTCGTCTGAAGGTTTTCACAGAAAACACGCAATCATGCAAGATAAGAAAAGTTTTGATAAACACAATTATAAACCCCTTTAGTTAGATGATAGTTAAGACAAATAATCAAACTAAAGAGTTAAGGGAAAGAGAAATCACTCAGCAGGTTTATCCTGGTTCACCCCTTAACAATGAGGCTACGTCCAGTCCTTGGCATCACCAAATTTTCTAACTATAACTGATTTAGGTTATAGGACAGACAAGTATTATTTTCACACCTAGCCTCTTTAGGCTCCAGACGAGTATTGTTTTCTCACCTAGCCTCTCCAGGCTCCAGACAAGTATTATTTGCACACTTAGCCTCTTCAGGCTCAGACGGGTTTGTTTGAGAGAAGTTGTAAAAAGATTACACTTTGCAAGTCTTTCACAAGCACTCAGACGAGTGTATTAAATGTGAAGTTATAAAAGACTGCGAATTAACTTCAAATGATTGAAGAATAAATAATGAAAGAATGAAGATATAAATGCACAGAGTAATTGCTCTTGATTGCTTTTTTCGTTCTCTTCTCTACTGGAATCTTCAAAGTCTTCTTCATTAAATAGGCTTCAAAATTTTAAAGCCGTTGGACGTCACAAAGTCTGAAGTCTTGGCTTCTTCCAGATCTTTCTGATCAGCCTTTAAAGCATAGGGAACTTCGATTATTCTCTTTCATCAGAGTGATACAGACTTCTGATATACCTTTGGTCTCAGCAGGTCTGTATGCATGCTTTTTGTTTGCAGAGGGAAGACTTTCCCTTTTGGTGTAAGATGCAGTTGTGTTAAGGCAAAGCACTTTTTGAAGTTCCTTATCAGAGTCGAGACAGCTTTCATCCAATGTATTTTTCAACGTTAGTCACTAGACGGATGAGTAGCTTCATTAGACGGGTTGCCTCTTTAACAAAGAGATGACGTCAGTTGCAAAGTCTTTTAGACGGGTGAGTCTTCCTTTGATCAGACGGTTGAAGACTTCATTAGACAAGTGAACTTCTCTTTAGTTCAGACGAGTGAACCTTAGCTAGTTCAGACGAGTGAACAGTTCATATAGATGCTTAATGTTATAATCTGCACACTAAGTAGACGATTTAAATTCCACAGACGGGTTCAATTAAATCATTGAATAACTGTTTTAATCTCATCAAAACTAAGGTAAATGCACATCAGACATTTGGAGACTCAACACTCATTTCCCACCATAACAAAGTGTTTTCAACTACATAGCTTCAATATATATATATATACTCCAAGAGTAACTTTAAGAGAATTACTCTTAATCTCATCCATCCATTTATTCTAATCCAACAAAGGTCATGTGGCTTTTTTAATAAATTAATATAGATCCATTGGATTAGAATAAATGGATAAATGAGATTGAGAGTAACTCTCTTAAAGTTACTCTTGGAGTAACTTGATCCCCTTATATATATATATATATATATATATATATATATATATATATATATATATATATATATATATATATATATATAGTCCTTTTCTTCCCCTAAGTACACCATTTTGTTAAAAAGTAGAGATATATATTTAGATAAGTTGCTTTAGGTAAACATGATCTTTTCCATCTAATTGGACTGATTCTGTATTTGTAAACCATAGGAATTAAGAATATGCACCAAGCAAAGTTAGCTCGTAAGCAATATCTTGAAATTATACATGCTGCGGTTAAAGCGATATCTCTAGATATTACATGCGGTCGTATATCGCTGTTGAATGCTGCTCGACAAGGGAATGCCGAATTTATAGTTGAAGCAATAAAGGCTGAATTTACCCTTCTATGGGCCGCAGATGATAGACGCAGAAATATATTCCATAACAGTGTTGAATACCGCCAAGCCAAAGTTTTTAGTCTTTTATATGGGGTTTTTCAAAAGGTGAGATTTCTCAGCTTCACCGACCAGTATAGCAACAATATGCTACATTTGGCAGGAATGTTGGCTCCTTCCACTTACCTTAATCAAATATCTGGAGCAGCTTTACAAATGCAAAGGGAATTACAATGGTTCAAGGTATCTCAACTTTTAAATTAACCTTCTTTATTATTATTTTTTGTGTTTAGGGAGGCCTATCACTAGGGTGGACTGATCTAGTGAACCCACGGGAGGCCCAAGGGGAAGGGGGCGAGAGCAATTAAGCCATCGAACCCAAATACTTTACTAAATTTTTTACAATCTTAATCACTTAGAACTATCTCTAAGTGACCAAATTAACCTTCTTCAATAAGTGTTGACCGTAAAATTTTATTTTAACTCATTTTCATTTTAGTTCTTATAATTTTTTTTTAAATTAGTTCTCTTATAAATATTTTTGAAATAATTTCTATCATCAGCTTCGATTATGAGATTGTCATTTGGGGTTATAATATCGGATCGGTTTGGATCAGACTTGAGGTAATTTAATGTCCGAATCAATTAATGTTAATAACAGTACCACTTAATTTAATATTACCTCATATTTCTTGCTAGGTTCTGCAAAGTTCTTTTTTCACCTTTGTTTGGCAACAAATTTTTCTACGATGCCATGCGCAGTTAATGCATGCATGGCATTGATCAGTAGATGTGGTAACATCATTCAGATTCAAGAGAAATATGATACAAATCCTTTTGTGGATATAATGGGACATCCAATAAGCATTATGGGAAACTTGACACGTCCCCTCAGAAGGAACTAGAATGGGTAGGTAAGGAGCCAACATTGCAAGGCGAAAATAGTAGGAAGAGTTGTTAGAGATATAATTAAAAATCTTTCATGTCTTTTTACCTAATGTCTTAATCTTTTGGAAAATATGGTTCATAAAATAATATTAATCCTTTCCATCTCCATTCTTAAAAATAAAATTGAATCTAAGCACATGAGATTGGTCTAGTTGGCAAAGATGGTTTATATGTATTTTTTTTACTTGACATACTAAACTAAAAAAAAAAATGAGAATTTCAAATTTGAAAAACTAAATAAATAATATTTGAGGGACTGAATTAATAAAATACATATCTTTAATTAAATGACCAAAATAGTGTTTTGTGGTAAGCAAAAGTTTATGCAAGTTGGATTTCAAAGACTCACAGGATCAGGACAGGTCTCACATCTTAAATTAAGAGCGTTTATAGAGGTACTTATAGATTATCCACCAACGAGATCTTAACATCGAAAGCGGGATTTGAACTCGTGAGATATTAGTTATATCCTCACCGGACCAACTACCAAAATAGAGTTTTACTCTTTTTAATCTTTTTATTTAATAATAGGCCGGCCACTGACTTATATATGCATCTGTTTTATTTAATATAATTGATTGATTTATGTATGTATGTATGTATGCATGCATGCAGGAAGTAGAGAATATTATGCCACCGATGAGGAGGGAATATTTAAATAGCGATTTAAAGACACCTAGAGAGTGCTTCACCCAAAATCATAAGGATTTGCTAAAAGAAGGTGAGAAATGGATGAAAGGAACAGCCACCTCATGTAGTGTTGTAGCAGCTCTTGTAGCTACCATTACCTTTGCGGGGGCTTTCACAGTTCCAGGTGGCAATGACCAAGACAATGGTTACCCAGTCTTCTTATATGAAAAGTTATTTATGCTCTTTATAATATCGGATGCAGTATCACTTTTTTCTTCCACGACTTCATTACTCATGTTTCTGGCACTTCTCACTGCCCGTTATGCAGAAGATGATTTTCTCACATCATTACCTACAAAGCTAATCACAGGTCTTTCGACTATGTTTATCTCTTTAGCTACCATGGTGGTAGCTTTCTGTGCAACACTTTTCCTTTTGATTCATGAAAAAACATGGATTATCATTCCTGTGACTCTCCTCGCATGTGTTCCAGTTACTTTGTACATTTGGTTACAACTTCCATTACTTGTTAACATGTTCAGGTCAACCTACAGGCCAAGCATCTTTGATAGGAATGTTAAGCCTTGGCCTTAAGTCATATAAACTCATTACTCTATTAGAAGTGAACTGTTTGGATGAGTTGACAGAGAATATCAAGATGAAGGTCAAGTACGTGGTATTCAACTTTTAAATTTTTTTTTTTTTTTTTATGCTATTGAATTTTTACTTTTATTCTTATCTTCAACGATGTATTATAAAATACCTTTATGTGAAGCATTAACTATAAAACAGTTCACTAGTTCTTATATTTTACCGACTTTCTGGTTTGATCCTCATTGGATAGTAAAAAATGTGTTCTTCTTGCTCATTAATTCAAAGGGTCTCTAATATAAATATTATTCACATATTCCACGGTAAGTTATGTTGTATACCTAATCGCCACATATCACGTGAAATTGGCGAATAGGTTAGCAATTTCAATTTATATCATGATCACCCTACGTCATAATAGGTTTTTATAACGTTTCTGAAGAATATCTGTTTATAGTTTGTTATCTTGGATGATGTTGATCTGTTATATATGTTGCAGATAGGAAGATAACGATAGGATCCATGATTCTATAGTTTGTCATCCTTAGATAAGTCTGTTAAGTTTAGATAAGCTAGAAACATAGCTGAGGTTGTTAACTCACTATAAGAAATTTGTCCTTTATTGACAGACAAAATCAGTCACAATATATTTAAAATACATAGGTATATGCAAAACTTACATTCACTTATGACCGATATAACCTTCCATTATGAGTAACGAATAACAATGGGAAATGACTGTCACTATAGGTTTTATCTACGATCCATATACATTTACTTATAGTTGTATTTGATTGTCAATAGGCTTTATCTACGATTTGACTGACACTACCTATACCTACAGTTTTAATAACTGTTACTAAAAGTATTCGTAGGTATATGACAAATTTATTATAGTACCTGTAATTATATATACATGTAATATGTACATTGTGATTTAATGAAAATAGCACAATATTGTACATGGTATTAAGAGCCAAAAGCCAGAAAGTTTAACGCAGCTACATCTATTACTTCATGGCTAGCACATTCGAAGTTGAGACACCAAAGGCGGATAACATTACTTATCCTAAAAATGAGGAGAAGAAGGATAGCAAAGTGAAAGCCACAATTGATGGGGGCTGCGTAGATGTCATGTCTCCCTACTACATCCATGCTTCAGATCATCCGGGACAAATCTTCATCAGTGAACCTCTCCATGATGCAAACTATGGAGAATGGGGTGTTGATATGAGTAATTCACTGTATGCCAAAAACAAAATAGGCTTTGTTGATGTAACAATTCCAATGCCAGGAGTTGATTCTCACAACCTAGCACATTGGATGCGGTGTAATGCGATGGCCAAAGGATGGCTTAAAAGTGGCATGGATAAGAAGCTTAGAAGCAGTGTCAGATATGCAAGCACTGCACGGGAGATATGGGTCGAGCTTGAGGAACGATTTGCAATGGGAAGTGCACCATGAATGTATGAACTGAGGCGTGCCATAACACTTCTAAGACAAGAGAAACGCTCTGTACCATCTTACTACACCAAGCTCAAGGGGCTATGGGATGAGACACAATCCATTGCACTGTGGCCCAAATGTATGTATGGAGGATGCAAATGTGATATGCAAAAGTAGCTCATGCAAATGCGCGAGAGGGAGCAGCTCTATGATTTTCTAATGGGATTAGATGAAGTCTTTGGGACAGTCAAGACACAGATCCTTAGCATGGCACCCACACTCAACCTTGGCCATGCATATCATCTTGTTGCAGAGTGTAACACTCCGATTTTTACTACTTTCTAAGATCAGTAATTTATATGAATAAATTTATATTTTATCCGAGACTTAAAAAATGATTTTGAATAAACCAAGATCATATTTATACTCTACATTATCGTAGAGAGTTACGGTTAAATTTTGGGTTAAAAATTCAGATTAAACCCGGTCTGAATATGGAATTATCGGAACCAGATAATGGATAAACATCAAGTCCATTTTAAGGAAAACTCACACCAAGGTAATGGTGACTTAGAGGTGGTGGGACAATTATGTCCTTAGTCCTTTGGTGAAATTCCTATTTTGTCCCTAGATGAAATTACTCTTTTGTCCCTAAAATAAACAAATTTGGACACCATTATCCCTCCTCTCCCACACCTATAAATACACCCCAAGGCCATTCATTCTCTTTTTCTCACACCTTCACCAAAACTCTTCCAATGTCTCATTTTCTCTCAAAGTGAAACTTAGGCCAAATTGTGAAGGAAGTAATATAATGGAATGAGACAAAAACAATAACTTCATCTTCTACATTTTCGTGAGCTAGGAGTAAGAGAAGGCAGGGTGAAAGCAAAAGTGAAACCATTGTTTAAGCTTTGAAGCTTGGTTGAAGCAGTCTGAGTAAGATCATTGCCATAAGTTCATCAACCGTTGGATAATGCTCAAACTTGGTACGGAGGTTCTAAACGTGTGGTTCTTCATTTTCGCCATTCGGATTTTCGGTTTGAGGTCCAGAATGGGAGATATTCAGCTCGCACCATAGGTCTAGAGTGTGAGAAACTCATCCCGTATATCACCTAACCTGTCACAGTAAAACCATCGCCAGAGATTCGTTAACCGTTGGATCGAGCTGAAACTAGGTCAGCAGGTTCCAGATGTATCGTTATTCAGTTTCACTTTTCAGATTAGTTATTCGAGGTCTGGATTAAAAGATGTGGAGCCCGCACAATAGCAGTTTGATACCTTTTTCCTTAGATCCTTGAGCCCAATTTCGAATCTACCTTCGCCTAAGTCCAGCAGCTACATAGTGTGAGGAGCCATATGGTGTGTTCGTTGAAAAGCATGCTAAAGTACCGATTGCGGAGCTGTGTTTGGAAGCTTATACGGGAAGGCGTGCGTGTAGCAATTCGTAGCAGTTTCAGGTGGGGAAAAGAATCACACCCGTCAAGGAGGCAAGAGTAGAGCAGAATACATTGATGTTCGTAGGGGATCCTAAACCCTACTAGTGGTTGAGTAACCGACAACACCTAAGTCCACATTGGCCATTACCGGAAAGTGGTACCAATGTAGACTTAGCCATTGTAGGTTTATCACCATATATTGATACTATGTTGATTGAGGTCGTATGTTTAACATGTTTATATGTTTGCTATGATGTGATTGTGGATATGTGTTTTACCATGATTGTGATAAGGTGTTTTATTGTTTTAGTTGGTGATATTGTGATGATAGCTTATTTGCCTCATCTGATGATATGATGATAACATGCGATGTGATTATATGACAATGCATATGTGATTGTTGGCATGCTTAGAACTAAGCGATGATCACTGTGAAGTGGGAGATGTGTGAGATAAGATCATTTGGTGGGAATAAGCTATTGTACTCAACCTAATGGAATGATTTGAGGACTATGGATAGTTGTGAACACTCTGCTTGGTAGGGAGTGTTCGTGTTCAGTGAGTAACATCCTAAATCTCAAAATAAAAAGGGTGATACATTGATGTATTATAATGATACATTGATGTACGAAAATAACTAAAATAAAAAAGGTGATACATTGATGTACTAAAATAAAAGGGTTGATACAAGTATGTATTAAAATGATACATTGATGTACAAATATCAAAACAAGAAATACATAGATGTACAACAAGTGTACATCAATGTTCAAAAATAAGAAAAACAGCCTGAAAGAATTGAGAAACGCATTTTTGAGATGGTACATCGATGTCCTATAAATGTACATCGATGTGCATTAATAAAAATGTCTATTCTGCTGCTTTTGAAGGATACATCGATGTAACTATGTCTCTACATTGATGTACAATAATAAAATTGGAAGTACATCGATGTCTAATTCAAATACATCGATGTACAGGGGTCAAAATGTGTAAGAGGATCTGAATACATCGATGTACTAATGTAATACATTGATGTACACGGGGAGAATTCGTAAAACACCGTAAACCAGCGTTTTTAACTTTTGGGGGCCTATAAATACGAACTAATGACTCCTAAGTGCGAATTAGAGAACCCTAATACCTCCCAAAACACCTTAGTAACGGCTGTGGAGCATCCTCATGCTTAAGAGATGGGGATTGCAACAAACAATGATTTTGGAAGGAGAGCAACAACAACAACAATAACAACAACAACAAGAAGAAGAGGTAGAAGAAGAAGATGAAGAAAGAAGAGGCAGAAGAAGAAGATGAAGAAGAAGGAGAAGGAGAAAGAGATTCAAGGTTGAGGAAGGCGACATACAGGATTCGGCATAGGATACACTTGGAGATTCTTACAGGTCTTCAAGAGGTGAGTAAATACGACCTTTTCTCACCTTTCTATGGTGCAAACGATTTTGGGAAAGAGGGTTTGATTTATATAATGATTTCAATGAAAAAATACACGTTTTGGTCAAATCCTATTTTCCAAATTTAGGGGTTTTCATAGAAAATGAAATTAATGTTTAATTAGGGAATTTTATGATATGAATGTTATGAATGTTTGTTTATTCGATGTAAACCTTGAAAATCCCTGACGATTGAATTGGTATGTTGATGATTGAATTGGTATGTTGCTATACGACATACAAGATTCGCCATAGGATATACTTGGAGATTCTTACAGGTCTTCAAGAGGTGAGTAAAAACGACCTTTTCTCACCTTTCTATGGTGCAAACGATTTTGGGAAAGAGGGTTTGATTTATATAATGATTTCAATGAAAAAATACACGTTTTGGTCAAATCCTATTTTCCAAATTTAGGGGTTTTCATAGAAAATGAAATTAATGTTTAATTAGGGAATTTTATGATATGAATGTTATGAATGTTTGTTTATTCGATGTAAACCTTGAAAATCCCTGATTATTGAATTGGTATGTTGATGATTGAATTGGTATGTTGCTATATGACACATATGATGAGTTATTAACTGAGATCAATATGCCATGTATGTTTGCCATGAAAAGAATGATTTATTGTTTCTTTGGCATGTACTTAATACTACCACAGCAGGAGTATTAGGTTTGAGGAAATACCACCAGTGTAGGGGTATTGACCTTGTGAAAAACATCACCATTGCAGGGATGTTGACAATACCACCATTGTAGGGGTATTGGGATTGAGGAAATACCACCATTTTAGGGGTATTGACCTTGTGAAAAACATCACCATTGCAGGGATGTTGACAATACCACCATTGTAGGGGTATTGAGATTGAGAAATATCCCATGGTAGGGCTAGTGAAAAGAGAAACATGACCACAGTAGGGACCATAGTAGGGGTATTGAAATGAGAAACATCACCACCGTAGGGATGTCAAAAAATACCACCATAGTAGGGTATTGAAATGAGAAACATCACCACAACAGGGATGTCGAAAAATACCACCACTTCACCACAGCAGGTGAGGTTGAAACACTCCTCATGAGTAGGGGTGGGCAATGGGATGCCATTGTTGTATATTTATGATTGGTAGAATAAGTGTATGAATTAAATGTTAAATGATGTTATTTGAATTATGTGGTGTGTAGGTTGAATATTTTATATTATTGATATTTTAGAAAATTATATGATTTTCGAAAGTAGCAGGTACCATGGTTGTTCTTCCGGTTATTGCGTCGGCTGAGAATAACACTGTTTGCGAAAATAATTTATAACTATTTTTATTCACTGGTATTTCCATCTCATTAGTAGTATTATTTTTAGAGCACGAGGACGATATTCCTAAGACCGAGGAGGCATGAAGACTTGAGTTATTTTCTAGTGTTATCTATAACATTGGTTAGTATTATAATGTACTGCAGCCATATGTGGTTAGACCTTAGTTATTTTATTTTTATACGTTTGGGATTAGTTGACGCCTTGTTTTCAAGAGTTTTTGGTTAATTATGATATTTCAATTTTGAGGATTTTATGATGTAAAGACCATTTTATTATTAATATTATTACTTTAATTATTATATTTTGAGAAAAATTTTATTTCACAATGATTTATTTAAATGGTTTTAACTTGCACTAGTGTAACGAAGGGCGTTACACAATGTGTCCGATGATGAGGTTGAGTTACTAAGCTATTGATCGAAATGAATCGTGAGGATTCATGCTAAATTGCATTGTGTGGTGATGTCACAGCCGCGTAGATCTGGGATTATACGAGATCAAACCAGAACTACAGATAGATGGTTGGTAGGTCTACCGTGAGCTTCTGAGATCTCTTATGCTTATTCCGACACTGGGACAGCTATTCCTAGCGGGAATGGGGAATAGTGTCACCCTGCTTGGTAGGGGGTGAGCATCCTGCTTGGTAGGGGATGTAATGTACTCGTGAGTGTAACGGAACCTGCTGCTCGGATGACGTTTGACTTTCGTCCTGCTTGGTAGGGGATGAGTATCCTGCTTGGTAGGGGATACGTTGTGACATAGGAATGTAGTCTTCATGTCAGGTCTAGGTGCATGAGAGTGTGAGACCCGTAGTTAAGTTCAATGAACCCTGAGGATGGTTGTTGGTGATGATTGTGTGTGGTTGTGCTATTAATGTACCTGCTTTACCTTATCCCTATTTATGGTGAGATGTAATTTTTATCCCCTGTTATTCCCAAATTGTATGTTATCTTATATATTGTGAAGACCCTGTGGTGGAGCCATCTGACGAAGAGATGGACGGCACTCCGTACGAGCCCGACGCTGGTGGAAGAGCCACCAAACTCAATCCTAGAAGGTTCTAAGTGGCTGTACAATGAGCACAAGCGAGGAGTACCCGCTCTCCAGACTGAAGAGGAGCGTGTTAATGTACTAAGTGTATATGGCCAGTGAGTCTTTATCTTTTGCTGTATTTGGGCGGGGAGAGGAAGTCGTCTGTACTTCTTTATACCATGCTTTCTTCTTAAAGTTTGTGCACTCTGATAATGATGTATATATACAGTATGTGTGTATGTTTAAAGTCTTAAATACACTCGTATGCGTAATAAGCGCGCTAACGGTTATAACGTAGTCAAGATTAGTTAATTAGGTTCTTTAATGAGGCAAGGGGACGTCTCATTTTGGTGGTATCAGAGCAGTCAGTTCTATCCGGACTTTGTGTTCTAGGAAGTTGTTACTGGCCATGTCTAGTTGGATTCACAACGGGCACCGACTATGTGTAGAAGTTGGGTAGGGCGTCCGATACGTGAGTTATCGCAAGAGATAACTGCTTGAGGGTTTGTAAGGCATATAATGCATGTATGTGATAATATATTGTTTTATGTCTTGCAAATGTGGGCTGATAATTTGTTCTTCAAGAAATTAAATGGCTCTCGGACGAGGTAGAGGACGTGGCGAAAGGGCCACAGAGAGTGCCGTTGAACCTAGAAATGGTAACGGTGAGAATTCCCACGTTGGTGATGGGACAGAGTCAACTTCAACCCTGAGGACAGTTAGAGAATTGGCTACAACAATGCTACATCAGACGCAGCAAAATGCCCAATTGTTGCAAATGACCATGCAACAGCAATAGAGGCAGAATCAAAGAGGTGAAGTAGTGATAAAAGATATTGGGTTGAGGACTTTTTTGAAGGGGAAGCCGCCGTAGTTCAATGGTGATTTCAATCCGGAGGGAGCAGAACTTTGGATACAGGAACTTGAGAAAATCTTCGCGGCAATGCACTGTCTTAGATAGGAAAGTAACTTATTCATCCTTCATGCTGATAGGAGGTGCAGAGCTGTGGTGGAAAGGCAAGTAGAGAATGCTTGAAGTAGAAGGAAGAGCTATCAACTGGGGACTGTTTAGGGGATGTTTTCTGGAGAAATATTTCCCAAGATTGACGAGGAGAGAGATAGAGTTCGCTATAGATCTTGTACCAGGAACTAGACCTATTTCGATAGCACCTTATTGAATGTCTCTAGTAGAGTTAGCAGAGCTGAAGAAGCAGTTGGATGACATGTTGGGTAAAGAGTTTATAAGACCAAATGCTTCACCTTGGGCCGATGCTGTTCATCAAAAGAAGGATGGGAGTTCAAGGCTATGTGTGGATTATAGGCAGCTGAACAAGGTGACGATCAAGAATAAATATCCATTACCCAGGATTGACGACTTGATGGATTAGTGCCCTTTGATGTGAGTAATGCTCCTGCAGTGTTTATGGATTACATGAACCGGATTTTCCGACCGTTCTTGGATAAGTTTGTAGTTGTGTTTATCGACGACATTCTTATTTATTCCCTTAGTCGGGAAGAACATCAGGAACATCTTAGGATTGTGCTTCAAGTGTTAAAGGACCGACAACTTTATGCAAAGTTGTCCAAGTGTGAGTTCTGGTTAGGAGAGGTGCAGTTCTTAGGTCATGTGATTAATCGAGATAGGATAGCAGTAGAACCAGCAAGGGTTGAAGCGGTGGTACAATGGGAAAGTCCTAAGTCGGTAGGTGAGGTACAAAGTTTTCTAGGCTTAGCTGGATATTATTGAAGGTTCATTGAAGGATTCTCGAAGATCGTGTTGCCAATGACGCAGCTAACAAGGAAGGGGACATCCTTTGTATGGATGGATGAGCGTGAGAAAAGTTTTCAAGAGCTGACAAGGAGGTTAACAACATCACCAGTGCTGACGTTACCAGATTCTTTGGGACAGTTTGACATATACTGCAATGCGTCATACCAAGGATTGGGTTATGTTCTAATGCAAGAAGGGAGAGTGGTAGTGTATGCTTCGCGACAACTAAGAGTTCATGAGAGGAACTATCCAACTCATGATTTGGAACTAACAGCTATAGTGTTTGCTTTAAAGATATGACAACACTACCTTTATGGAGCTAAGTTTATAGTATACAGTGACCACAAGAGTTTGAGGTAACTGTTTGATCAGAAAGAGTTAAACATGAGACAAAGAAGGTGGATGGAATTCATAAAAGATTATGAATTTAATCTATAGTACCATACAGGAAAAGCAAATGTAGTAGCGGATGCGTTAAGTAGGAAATCCTTGCACGTATCTGCTATGATGGTGAAAAAGCTGGAACTGATTGAACAATTTAGAGATTTGAATCCGGGAACAGAATTGTCTAGAGATAAGATGCACCTATGGATGGTCACGGTGACGAGCAACTTTTTGAAGACGATCAAGGAGAAGTAAGAAGTTGATCAGTATCTTCAAAAGGTGAAGAAACAAATAACGGAAGGCTGAACTTCTGATTTTAGGATGAATCAAGATGGAGTCTTGAGGTATGGTGATAGGATTTGTGTGCCTATGGATGCAGAACTAAGAAAGATGATCTTAGAGGAAACACACAAGAGTAGGCTGAGTTTTCATCCAGGAGCGACCAAGATGTATCAAGATTTGAAGAAGATGTTTTGGCGGCCCGGAATGAAGAAGGAAGTAGCAGAATATGTGTCTGCTTGTCTGGTTTGTTAGAAAGCGAAGATAGAACACCAAAAGCTAGTAGGACTATTGCAATCTTTGGATATTCCAGAATGGAAGTGGGAGGTATATCTATGGATTTTGTGGTTGGTTTGCCAAGGACTACAAAGAGGCATGATGCAAGTGTGCTCACTTCTTGCTTATTGGTGAAAGTTATACGTTGGCAAATCTATGTCAAGGAAGTGGTAAGCTTGCACGGAGTGTCTTCTAGTATTGTTTCCAACAGAGATCCTAGATTTACATATAGATTCTGGAAGCATTTACATAAGCCTTTTGGAACTAAGTTGAGGTTGAGTTCTGGTTATCATCCTCAGACGAATGGTCAATCGGAATGAACGATTCAATCATTGGAAGATCTCTTGAGAGCTTGTGTTTTGGAAGATACAGTAAGTTGGGATGAATTCTTACCATTGATTGAGCTCACCTATAACAACTGTTTTGACTCAAGTATAGGTATGGCACTATACGAAGCATTGTATGGAAGGAAATGTAGAACACCATTGTGTTGGTATGAGACTGGAGAAAGTCAAGTGCTAGGACCAGAGGTGGTACAGCAGATGACAGAATAAATCAAGAGGATAAGGGAAAAGATGAAAGCCGCACAAGATAGACAAAAAAGTTATAGCGACAAAAAGAGAGGACCTTTAGAATTCCAGAAAGGGGATCATATTTTTCTGAGAGTGACTCCAAGAATTGGAATTGGCAGAGCAATCAAATCTAGAAAGCTTACTCCTAGATTCATTGGATCGTTTCAAATTCTTCGTCGAATTGGTCCTGTAGCCTATCATGTTGCTTTACCGCCACACCTATCCAATCTTCATGATGTCTTTCATGTTTCTCAGTTGAGGAAATACTACCCCGATCCATCACACATCTTAGAATTGGAGTCAATACAATTGAGAGAGAACCTTGAGTATGAGGCTTTACCGTGGATAGAAGGGTTAAGGAACTCCGAGTTAAAAACATTCCATTGGTTAAAGTCATATGGGATGAAGTGATAGGAAATGCTACTTGGGGAAAGAGAAGAGGACATGCAACAACAGTATCCGAGTCTGTTCTACAAGGTACATCGAATTTCGAGGACGAAATTCTTTTTAAAGGGATAGTAATGTAACACCCCGATTTTCATTACTTTCTAAGATCGGTAATTTATATGAATAAATTTATATTTTATACGAGACTTAGAATATGATTTTGAATAAACCAAGACCATATTTATACTCTACATTATCGTAGAGTGTTACGGTTAAATTTTGGGTTGAAAATTCAGACGAAATCCGGTCTAAATACAGAATTATCGAAACTTGCTAACGGATAAACACCAAGTCCCTTTCAATGACAACTCACCTAGGTGAGTTATGCATACGACTCACCAAGGTAATGATGAGTTAGTAACTCATCTAGGTGAGTCATGCATCTGACTCACCATGGTAATGATGACTTAGAGGTGGTGGGACAATTATGTCCTTAGCCCTTTGGTGAAATTCCAATTTTGACCCTATGTGAAATTACTATTTTCTCCCTAAAATAAACAAATTTGGACACCATTATCCCTCCTCTCCCACGCCTATAAATACCCCCCAAGGCCATTCACTCTCTTTTTCTCACACCTTCACCAAAACTCATCCATTTTCTCATTTTCTCTCAAAGTGAAACTTAGGCCAAATTGTGAAAGAAGTAATATAATGGAATGAGACAAAAACAATAGCTTCATCTTCTACATGTTCGTGAGCTAGGAGGAAGAGAAGCCAAAGTGAAAGCAAAAGTGAAACCATTGTTGGAAACTTTGAAGCTTGGTTGAAGCAGTCTCAGTAAGATCATTTCCATAAATTCATCAACCGTTGGATCATGCTCAAACTTGGTAAGGAGGTTCCGAATGTATCATTCTTCATTTTTCACCGTTCGGATTTTCGGTTTGAGGTCCAGAGTGGGAGATATTCAGTTCGCACCGTGGACCTAGAGTGTGAGAAACTCATCCCGTATATCACCTAACCTGTCACAGTAAAACCATCGTCAGAGATTCGTTAACCGTTGGATCGAGCTGAAACTTCGTCAGAAGGTTCCGGACGTATAGTTATTCAGTTTCACCGTTCGAATTAGTTATTCGAGGTCTGGCATAAAAGATATGAAGCCCGTACAATAGCAGTTTGATACCTTTTTCCTTAGATCCTTGAGCTCAATTTCGAATCTACCTTCGCCTAAGTCCAGCAGCTACATAGTGTGAGGAGCCGTGTGGTGTGTTCATTGAAAAGCGTGCTAAAGTACCAGTTACGGAGCTATGTTCGGAAGCTTGTACGGGAAGGTGCGTGTGTAACAATTCGTAGCATTTTCAAGTGGGGGAAAAAATCACACTCGTCGGGGAGACAAGAGTAGAGTAGAATACATTGATGTGCGTAGAGGATTCTAAACCTACTAGTGGTTGAGTAACCGACGACACCTAAGTCCACATTGGCCATTACCGGAAAGTGGTACCAATGTAGACTTGGGCATTGTAGGTTTATCACCGTAGCTTGATACTATGTTGATTGAGGTCGTATGTTTAACATGTTTATATGTTTGCTATGATGTGATTGTGGATATGTGTTTTACCATGATTATGATAAGATGCTTTATTGTCTTAGTTGGTGATATTATGATGATATTCTTAGTTGGCTAATCTGATGATATGATGATAACATGCGATGTGATTATATGACAATGCATATGTGATTGTTGGTATGGTTAGAACTAAGTGACGATCACTGTGAAGTCGGAGATGTATGAGATAAGATCATTTGGTGGGAATAAGCTACAGTACTCAACTTGATGGAATAATTTGAGGACTATGGATATTCGTGAACACTCTGCTTGGTAGGTAGTTTTTGTGTTAAGTGTGTTAGGTGATGAGGTTGAGTTACTAAGCTATTGATCGAAATGAGTAGTGAGGATTTATGCTAGATTGCATTGTGTGAAGATGTCACAGCCGCGTAGATCTTGGATGATGTGAGATCAAACCGGAACTGCAGATAGATGCTTGGTAGGTCTACTGTGAGCTTCTAAGATCTTCGTTGTGCATTCCGACACGGGACAACTATTCCTATCGGGAATAGGGAATAGTGTTACCCTGCTTGGTAGGGGGTGAGCATCCTGCTTGGTAGAGGATACGTTGTGACATAGGAATGTGGTCATGTCTTCATGTCAATGTTGGGAATTTGCATATTTAAAACAAAAACACAGCGGAAAAAATTCCCACCAAAAGATCCATGCGAATGGTCGTGACTCATGATTGTAGTGTTTACCTCTTGTAGCGAAGCTTTACCGCGATCACTGCAAGGGAACAACAGTTCTTCTCAATTGATGGAGGATGAACGCTATCATTAGTACCGCAAAGGAGCAGCACCTCTACCTAGTCCACGCGAACAAATTACCGCTGGAGAAAATGTCGTGCTAGCTGACTGCAGGGGTGGGGCGCGCCTACCAAGGAGGTGTGGCGGCCGCTAGGTTATGCACAGCAAGCTCCGTCGCGCTTAAGTGACGTGCACAGTATTATAAGCTGTCACCCATTTACCCTAACCTTATTGGGCTTGTACATTACAGGCCCAATCTATAATCTATAATTAATATTATTAAATCGTATTTAATAAATTAATTCATTCTCTGACTATTTGCTCTATGCGTGTCACCCTATAGGTTCTCAATAAATTAGCAATAATATTAAATCATATTTAATATTATAAACAATGAGCGGCATCTAGCAATACATCATTGTTACCCAATTAGTGAGAATATCGATGATACGATATATACCTTACGGCAACCAAAATAACCGCGTAGTAAATGTCCCTTCGTCCATATGTCTCAATTGAACACAAGGCATAAATGTGTCATCCTTGTTAAGTTCAATTATTTATTTCTCAATTCCTGAGTAGACGTGTAATCACAAATGGGCCCAATATCTCGTACTGGCCCATTGCAGCATGACCATGCACTTTCACGTCTCACTCTATTGAGAGGCCCATGACATTACTCCTGTTATGTAGGAGGGACGAATCCTGTCTACATCACTCACATCTCTCAACATGATTCATTGTAGGCCCAATAACTATCTTTATGATCATCCTGTTAGGGATAACGTTTGGTAGCATTAAAGCCTACAACTCCTTATGTAGGAATTGTAGTGACTTCAAGTCGAAGGACTACTTCACTTTGGTTACCATGAGAAGCGCTCATGACACTTACATAACTTATTATGCAGCGTTCTCATAGTGGGTTAATCCAGTATAAATATTACTCTAATATTTATACCTATGTGAAGACTTGATATCTTATATCCATGACCCGTGAGATGTGGTCATCAGTCTACCCACATAATAGTCTCGATGTATTATTGTCGCCGTAATTAACAATAATACTTGACTACGGATACTTTAAGAATGGTATTTAAATTGTTCAATAGGGTCTCATGATCAAGTCATGCACTTGATGTTCTATTGAACTGAAATAACTATTCTACGGACTTTACTTCGTTTAAACAATTAATAGTATACACTGAAATGCCTCATATATATAAATATATGTAAATCAAAGTCATGATACAAATGTAAATCTCAAAGAAGACTAATGGCCTCTAGGGCTTACACCAACAATCTTCCACTAGCACTAGAGCTAATCAGGCATAAATCTAATACCCATAAACCTAGTGTGACCATCATGCTTCTGCTGAGCAAGAGGTTTCGTAAGCGGGTCAGCAGCTTTGTCAAGTGTTGGTACTCTGCATCTCTTCACATCTCCTCTATTGATAATCTCTCGAATGAGATGGAAGCGCCTAAGTATATGTTTGGATTGCTGGTGAGATCTAGGTTCCTTGGCTTGTGCAATGGCTCCATTTTTATCACAATAGAGATCAATGGGATCCACAATGCTAGGAACAATACCAAGTTCAGTATTGAACTTCCTGATCCAAACGGCCTCCTTTGCTGCATTGGAGGCAGCAATATACTCAGCCTCTGTGATAGAATCAGCAACTGTCTCCTGCTTTGAACTCTTCCAGCTCACAGCACCACCATTCAGGTAAAACACAAAATCAGACTGCGATTTGGAATCATCCTTATTGGTTTGGAAGCTAGCATCGGTGTAATCCTTTACAACGAGATCTTCCTCACCTCCATAAATCAAGAATGTATCCTTAGTTCTTCTCAAGTACTTGAGGATATTATTGACAGCAGCCCAGTAACTCTCGCTGGGATCAGACTGGTTCCTGCTCGTTATGCTTAAAGCATATTAGACGTCTGGTCGAGTACATAACATGGCATACATGATAGATCCGATTGCAGATGCATACGAAATATTACTCATGCGATCCCTCTCTTCATGATTGGAAGGGGATTGTGCCTTTGTAAGGCATATACCATGTGACATAGGCAAGAGTCCTTTCTTGGATTCATGTATCTATGTATGTACTTTGACTTAGGCCGAGTAGTCTCAATGATCTATCTCTATAGATTTTGATACCTAACACATAGGTAGCCTCGCCTAAGTCTTTCATAGAGAAGCAATTCCCTAACCACGTCTTTATATTTTGTAGGGTAGGGATGTCATTTCCAATAAGTAGTATGTCATCCACATACAGTACTAGAAAGACAACAATGCTCCCACTAACCTTCTTGTAGACACAAGGTTCATCTTCATTTTTGATGAATCCAAACCGTCTTACAACATCATCAAAACGAAGATTCCAGCTTCTGGAAGCTTGCTTCAATCCATAAATGGATCGTTGTAATTTGCACACCTTTCCAACATTCTCTAGAGTGTCAAAACCCTCAGGTTGTGTCATGTACACATCCTCGAGTAGATTTCCATTAAGGAAAGCGGTCTTGACATCCATTTGCCAGATTTCATAATCCTGGTGTGCTGCAATAGCAAGCAAGATCCAAACGGATTTAAGCATTGCAACCGGTGAAAAGGTTTCATCATAGTCTATGCCATGAATTTGTTTGAAACCCTTAGCAACCAATGGTGCTTTGTAGGTATGTACATTACGATCCATGTCAGTTTTCTTTTTGAAAACCCACTTGCACCCTATGGGTTTTACCCCTTCTGGTGGTTCAACCAAGTTCCAAACTTGATTAGTGTACATGGAATCCATTTCAGATCTCATGGCCTCTAGCCATTTCTCAGATTCTGAGCCAGTGATGGCTTCCTGGTAAGTCACAGGCTCATCTTGATCCATGAGTAAAACATCACCTTGTTGAGTCATGAGAAATCCATATCTCTCAGGTTGGTGACGTATCCTGCTAGACCTACGCGAGTCTTATGCTACTGGAGCAGATTGTTGTTCCACAACTTCTTGCGGAGGTTGCTCCTGTTCCATCATAGGTTCATTGCTATTTTGTGATTCTTGAACTCTTTCAAGTTCTATTTTCCTCCCACTGGTTCCTTTGGAGACAAACTCCTTTTCTAGGAATACACCAGTCCTAGCAATAAACACTTTGCCTTCAGAAGGATTGTAGAAATAGTATCCCTTGGTTTCCTTAGGATACCCCACAAATAAGCACTTATCAGATTTGGGTTCAAGTTTATTAGAAATTTGACATTTCACATAAACTTCACAACCCCAAATCTTCATAAAAGACATACTGGGTTGTCTGCCAGTCCATATCTCATATGGTGTCTTTTCAGCCTTCCTAGATGGAACACGGTTAAGAGTAAAATCTGCTGTTAATAAAGCATGTCCCCAAAAGGAGATTGGAAGGTCTACAAGACTCATCATGGATCGAACCATATCTAATAAGGTCTGATTCCTCCTTTCTGATACACCATTCCATTGTGGTGTTCCAGGAGGAGTGAGTTGAGATAATATCCCACACTCTTTCAGATGATCATCAAACTCCAGGCTTAAATATTCACCACCTCGATCTGATCGAAGTGCTTTAATATTCTTGTCGCGTTGGTTTTGTACTTCATTCTTGAATTCCTTGAACTTTTCAAAGGATTTAGATTTATGTTTCATTAGATACACAAATCCATATCTACTAAAGTCATTAGTAAAAGTGATGAAATATTGAAAACCACCTCTAGGCGATGTGTTTAAGGGTCCACATACATCACTATGTATAAGGCCTAAAAGATCACTTGCCCTTTCACTATTACCAGTGAATGGGGTTTTAGTCATCTTTCCTAATAAACAAGACTCGCATATCGCATATGATTCATAATCAAAAGAGTCCAATAATCCATCTTTATGGAGTTTGGAAATGCGCTTCTCATTTATGTGGCCCAAGTGACAATGCCAAAGGTAAGTCGGGTTCAACTCATTCGGTTTGACCCTTTTGGTATTAATGTTATAGATAGTCATATCAAGATCAAGGACATAGAGTCCATTATATATTTGTGCCCTAGCATAGAAAATTTCATTTAAATAAATAGAACAACATTTGTCCTTTATTATAAAATGAAAACCATTCTTGTCCAAACAAGAAATAGAAATAATATTCCTGCTAATAGCAGGTACAAAATAACAGTTCTCCAACTGAATAATAAGCCCAGTTGGCAAAGTCAATACATAGGTTCCTATGGCTATAGAAGCAACTTTTGCTCCATTGCCAACTTGTAGGTCAACTTCGCCTTTTGCCAATGATCTACTCCCTTTTAGATCCTGCATATTTGTACAAATGAGATCCACATCCAGTATCTAATACCCATGATGCAGAAGTAGATAAATTAACTTCTATAACATATATACCTGAGATGGAAGTCTCACTTCCCTTTTTCTTGCTCTCTACCAAGTATACGGGGCAGTTCCTCTTCGAATGTCCGGTCTGACCGCAGTGGAAGCAAGTGTCCTCTTTAGCAACTCCACTCATAGGCTTTAAGCCAGAAGTGCTAGGTTTGGACTTATGGAAGCCCTTGCCTTTGCCCTCATGCTTATCCATGAGTTTCTTGTGCTGCTTCTTGCCCTTTCCAGTTTGGACCATCATTATGGCCTTCCCCTTTCCTTTATTAATATTTTGTTCAGCAGTTCTCAACATGCTCAACAATTCTGGCAACGGTTTGTCAAGATTATGCATATTGTAGTTCATGACAAACTAACTATACCTCTTAGGCAACAATTGCAGAACTACGTCAGTGGCCAACTCTTGGCCCAAAGGAAAACCCAACCTTTTAAGATTCTCAATGTGCCCAATTAATTGAAGTACATGAGGACTCACAGGGCTTCCCTCTGCCAGTTTAGAATTGAAAAGGGTTCTGGAAACCTCGAACCACTCATGCCTTGCCTGCCCCTGATAGAGCATTTTGAGTTGCACGATCATATAGTACGCCTCCATGGTCTCATGTTGCTTCTGAAGCTCAGAGGTCATGGTAGCAAGCATGAGGCAGCCGACGTCTAAGGCATCATCCCGATGCTTCTTATAAGCATCTTTATCAGCCATTGAAGCATTAGCAGCCAGTGGCTCCTCAAAAGCTTCTTTTCATGCCTGAGGACAATCCTCAGGTTTCTGTACCAGTCCAGGAAATTCGTTCTGGACAACTTGTCCTTCTCAAGGACAGATCGCAGTGATAGGTTATTTGACGTGCGGTTTGTAGACATGGTTATCTATAACAGAAATATACAGAATATAAGTATCATGCATAAACATATTTAATAAGGTCTTTTATTAAATACACATCCCACTATTTTATTCAAATCAATGACCCTCACCATTGACTCGGAAAATCCCGTTGGAAGATTTTCTAGTGGGACCAAGATCCATATTTCACTTTATTCTGAGTCAGCTTTGGCTGATCGCCTAGAACTAGTCTATTTAGGTAGGAAACTCATTCCAATTACATTTCATGTCATTCTTGGATCAGTTGGTTGAATAACTCTTATTCTAATCCATCTTATGGATTAATGCCCAACTCCATGCCTCTAAGCCATTTTCAATCCGATTGAAGTTGGCTTAGTTAAGTCAGACCCAATGGTTGATAATTGGATATTACATTTATCCCATCGCGTCTTACTGGTATAGACAAAGGTACTCTGCTTTGGCATACCTACATTCAGCATGGCCATGCACTTTCACGTCTCACTCTATTGAGAGGCCCATGACATTACTCCTGTTGTCTACATCACTCACATCCCTCAACATGATTCATTGCAAGCCCAATAACTATCTTTATGATCATGCTGTTATGGATAACTTTTGGTAGCATTAAAGCCTACAACTCCTCATGTAGGAATCGTAGTAACTTCAAGTCGAAGGACTACTTCACTTTGGTTACCATGAGAAGCGCTCATGACACTTACATAAGTTATTATGCAACGTTCTCATAGTGGGTCAATCCAGTATAAATATTACTCTAATATTTATACCTATGTGAAGACTTGATATCTCATATCCATGACCCGTGAGATGTGGTCATCAGTCTACCCACATAATAGTCTCGATGTATTATTGTCGTCCTAATTAACAATAATACTTGACTATGGATACTTTAAGAATAGTATTTAAATTGTTCAATATGGTCTCACGATCAAGTCATGCACTTGATGTTCTATTGAACTGAAATAACTATTCTAAGGACTTTACTTCATTTAAACAATTAATAGTATAAACTAAAATGCCTCATGTATATAAATATATATAGATCAAAGCCATGATACAAATGTAAATCTCAAAGAAGACTAATGGCCTCTAGGGCTTACACCAACAATCAAGTCTAGGTGCATGAGAGTGTGAGACCAGTAGTTTGAACCCTGAGGATGGTTGTTGGTGATGATTGTGTGTGGTTATGCTATTAATATACCTGGTTTACCTTTATCCCTATTTATGGTGAGATGTAATTCTTATCCCCTGTTATGCCCATGTTGTATGTTATCTTATATATTGAGAACACCCGGTGGTGGAGCCATTTGACGAAGAGATGGATGGCACTCCGTACGAGCCCGACGCTGATGGAAGAGCCACTGACCCCAATCCTGGGAGGCTCTAAGTGGCTGTACAATGAGCACAAGCGAGGAGTACCCGCTCTTGAAACTGAAGAGGAGCGTGTTAGTATACTAAGTGTATATGGCCAGTGAGTTTTTATCTGTTGTTGTACTTTGGGCGGGGAGAGGAAGTCGTCTATACATCTTTATACCATGCTTTCTTTTTGAAGCTTGTGCACTCTGATAATGATGTATATATATATATATATATATATAAAGTATGTATGTATGTTTAAAGTCTTAAATACCCTCGTATGTGTAATAAGCACACTAATGGTTATAACGTAATCAGGATTGGTTAACTAGGTTCTTTAATGAGGCAAAGGGACGTCTCAATGAGGATGAGCAGCAATGCTTGATATCTGCTATGCATAAGCCAATAGCAGAAGCAACTATGTTTCAAATTCAGAGCACCGTGCTGACAAAGAGGGGAACAAAAGGGTAGCATGAAGGAAAGAACCAGATGTGAACACTGTCAGAAGTTGGGACACACACGTGATGGTTTCTATGAAATCATTGGATATCCACCAGAATGGAGGAAATCTGGACGAGACAAGAAGGAGAAGACAGGAGCGTGGAATGGCAAAAGAGGTGGTTCCAAGGCAGCTCAGGTTGTCACAGAAGGAAGCCCAAATCTTAGATTGTCCATGCATCAATATGAACGACTGATGCAACAATTGAAAGTTGATGATGAACCTATGATAGGAAATCAGCAACCACATCCTACTGCTAATATGGCAGGTAATGTTATGTTTAAAAAGCCTTGGGTGATAGACTCGGGAGCCACAGAGCATATCACTAGTGATGCCAATCTGCTGAAAGAATTTGGTTCTCTTATCAACAACCTGTGAGGATTCCTAATGAGGCATGTGTTCCATTGAAAGGCTCGGGGAATGCAGTACTTCCCAATGGCATGGAAGTGAACAACGTTTTGCACATTCCTGATTTTCAGTGCAACTTACTTTCTGTTAGTATATTGACAAAAGATCATAATTGTGCCTTGACCTTTGTTGCTGATTTGTGTGTGATACAAGACTCATCTTTGAGGACCCTGATTGGGGTGGGTAGACATCAAGATGGACTATACCTTCTTGAACTTGTCAAGGATGGAGGTGCGGCAATGAAGTTTGGTAGGACAACAGATGGAGCTCTCTGGCACGCACGACTTGGACATGCATCAGAAGTCAAGATGACACACATAGATTTAGTTTCTGATGTAGTTAATTTTTCAAATAAAACCTGTGACTCTTGTATTCAGGCAAATCAAACACGATTGCCTTTTCCAGTAGTTCAATAAAATCTAATGAATGTTTTAATTTAATTCATTGTGACATATGGGGGCACTATGCCACTACATCAACTTCTGGGGCATATTATTTTCTTTCCATACTTGATGATTTTAGTTGAGAACTATGGGTATATCTCATGAAACACAAGTCCAAAGTTGAGCATTATTTAACAACATTCATATGCATGATAAAAACACAATTTGGAAGGAGAGTTAAAAGAGTGAGAATGGATAATGGGTTAGAGTTCACATCTTGTCGCATGCCAAAATTCTATGAGGAAAGAGGAATAGTTATGGAGCTGAGTTGTGCATATACGCCCCAACAAAATGGGGTGGTGGAAAGGAAGCATAGGCACATCCTAGAAATGGCACGAGCACTGCGTTTTCACTTAGGGTTACCTGCTTATTTTTGGGGAGAGTGTGCGCTTACTGCCATGCATATCATTAACAGGTTACCATCAAAAGCGATCAATAATAAAACACCATATGAGGTTTTGCTTAACAGCATGCCAAGCTATGAGCACCTAAAGGTGTTTTACTGTTTGGTATATGTGCTGAAAAACAAAAGGGAAGTCGAGTTTGATGAAAGGGGGAGACCTTGTATTTTTGTGGGGTACCCAGTTGGCCAGAAAAGGGTACAAGGTTTATGATACAACAACTAAGGAGATACATGTCTCTAGAGATGTCATATTCCTTGAAGATCAATTTCCATTCAAGAAAGCTAAGTTTGAGGAGCCTACAACAAATAAGCAAGGACCTCAAGTCACACATTGGGACATCGAGGCAGTAGCAGCATATGAAAGGCCACACGACTAAGAAGAAGAAGAGGAGGAGGATGGTCCAATAATAGAAATCCCAGAAAAATTTATCACTACAAGAAAACCTGCTTATATCAACGACCTTTCACTGAAGGTCAACAAGCAGTCGGTAATTTCCTCCTTTCCGATGGGCCAGACCGTCGGTAACAAGCTAACAAATATCTGACAACTTTACCGATGACCTAAGCCGTCGGTACGTCCTTTGATAATTTTGGCGCAAATAAGCGCCTAAATGTTCCCGCTCTATTTTCGACTGCTGGGCCGTCGGTAATGGTACTTTTTACTTACGGTCGTTAGTAAGTGTCGTTTCATTTTCTCCGAAGCAACGGTCACTTTTCTTGTTTTCAACGGTCTGCGTCGTCGGAAATGTAACATTTTAGTTACCGACGGCCTAATCGTCGGTAAGTTGCTATTACCGGAGCAACGATTACTTTTAGACTTATCGACGGGCAGAGCCATCGGTAATAGCAGTAGGTGTTATCGACGGCTGATGCCGTCGAAAATCTGAACACCTTTTTGGCCTTACCGATAGGTAAAGCCGTCAATAAGGAACTCACTTACTTTCCGATGGCCTTGACCATCGGTAACCATCGAAAATGTTTACTAACCCGAGGTCCATGCCTTCTCTCTCTCATTTCTTTCCCTCTCCCATGACCACCACCAGTTATCCCTCCCCCTTTCCCCTCTCCCTCGCACTCTCCCTCCTGCCACCACGACCCTTGTCCCTCTCCTGCGAAGGCACCACCACCCCTGTCTCCTCCTCCTTGCTCCTCTCCTGCAAAGGCACCACCACCTCTCCCTCTCCAGCGACGTCTCCGACCACCACCACCATTGTAAATCCACTCCCTCTCCCTCTCCCTCTCTGTTTGCAATATAAGTCCACATTTTTTTTTTAATTTTACAGAATCTGTCCACTGCCGGACCACCACCAGACCACCGAAACCCGACCACCCTGCCACTTCTTCTTCCCCTTTGCTCCCAGGTTTGCTTTCTTTACTGGTTTTGGCATTGAATTACTGTTGCATTTTGGTTCTAAAATGTTGTATTTTACTGACGACCAAATGTTGCATTTTTTGGCATGGCTGTACTGTTGTTATATTGAAAATGTTCTGAAAATGTATGCTCCCCTATGTACGTAATGTTGTGAAAATGTTTAATGTGTATGTATGTATCAGCTATGTTGTTGTAATGTTATAGCTTGTTTGGTTTTGATTATTGTGAAATATTTAATGTGTAATAGAATATCAAATGTGACTTATAAAATAAATATAATTAAATATATAAATAATAGATAAAATTAAAATAATAAGATAAATATTAATGAATAGAATATTAATTTCTCCTAACACTTATATTTGTGTTAAGTCTTATAAAACTTAAAATAAAAAATTTATTATCAATTTAAGCTTAAGTTATAGACCTGAACATAATAAAAATAAAACGCGCCTCGTGCGGTGGTGTGGCTCATTCGGTGGTGGCCTAGTCACAACAGATTGTAGGTGATTGGCAGTGGCTCATGCGATGCGACCATACTAAGTGAATAAAATTAAAAAAATTAAATATTTAATAAGTTAATAACATAAATAGTTAAATAATCAAATATTAATTAAATAAACAAATATAATTAAATATCAAATCATAATTTCTATTAACATTTATAAAAATGTTAAGTCTCATAAGACTTAAAACAAAAATAAATAATAAATAAAATACTTGAAACTGAAATACAGAAGTAATTAAATAACAAAATAAGTTAATAACAAAGTACACCAATTTTTTTTAACACTTATAACAGGTATTAAACTTCATAATACGTAAAAAATATAAATAAAGTATGAAATTGTTTAAAAATATAAATATAAATAAAATTGTAAAATTTAATAAGCCTTGATTGAAGTATGAATGTTTTTTATATGCATAGTTTTTTTAGAATAGTTAATTATGGTTTTGCTTGTCAATTTTATCTGTCCCTTAGACGAGTTAATACTTGAACAAAACTTTAGCTTCCCGTTTGAGGTTCGATATTATTGAGCAGGTGTACTCGCATAGAGGTGTCGCTCATTATATTGAACCTTGAATTGTCCAAGGAGGACAGTTTAGGAAAAAAAATTTCTTCATTTGTATAATAGTTATTTCTTACTTCTAATACTTTATATTTGACGAAATTTCGGTCCGATACATTTCCTTTTGCTCTCTGGGTGCGAATTGCTCGCGATATTACAATCAAGTATTATACTTGGAGACTAATAGGAAATGCTGCCGAAATTTCGTCAAATATAAGGTATGTGAATTAAGTAATACCTATTAATACTAGGATCAAATGTTGAAAAAGTTTCTTCTCGAATGGGATAGGGCCATAACAAATAATGAAAGCAAATGTGGATATATCTAAGTCGACGTGCTGTCAAAATTTAATGATTTTGCATTATTTTAACTTGCAGAAGATGGATTTTATCCTTCGAATCGTAGTTGGAGGTATGATAGGTTATATTCTGGAAGGAGTCTGAAACGTTCTTTTATATATGGGGTTGAAGAGTTTCTTGCTCACGCGAAGCGAGAACAACGTTTCATCGATGATGGGGGGATTAGATGTTTGTGCCTTAAATGTCAATGTCGACGGATTAAGAGCGCTGATGAGGTGAAGATAGACTTGTATAAAGTTGGGTTTAAGGACAATTACTGGATTTGGACTGATCATGGTGAAGAAGTGCCACATGTGGATTTAGGGGTTGATGAGAATTGCACAGATGGTTCAAGTAGTTGCGCAGATATGGGATATGGTGAACAATTGGCGTCAATGCAGAACATGGTGGGTGATGCTCTTGGAGTGAATGAGGCGCATGATTACAATAACACCGAAGAACTGCCGAATGAGGAAGCACAAAGATTTTATAATCTTTTGATTGAGACAAATAAGCCATTGTATCAAGGCGCCTCAGACTCTAAATTATCGATGTGCGTTAGACTGTTAGCTTGTAAGTCCAATTGGAATGTTGCCGACGAGTGTTTAGATTGTTTTTCCAAATTGCTTTTGGACGTGATGCTTGTAAAAGATGGTTTACCCAAAAATTATTGTGATGCGAAAAGGCTAGTATCAAAGTTGGGGCTCCAAGCTAAGAGGATTGACTGTTGTGTGAATGGGTGCATGCTCTTTTACGATAATGAATTCGGCAAAAATGATGATGCATTGCTTGAATGCAGATTTTGTCAACCATCGAGGTATTGTCCTCGCAAGACCAGGATAAGTAAGAACAAACCAGTTCCTGTTAAGGCAATGTTCTATCTGCCGATAATTCCAAGGCTACAGAAAATGTTTGCTTCAATGCAAACTACAGGAAAAATGACGTGGTACTATGAGAATAGAAGAAGTTCAGGCGTGATACGCTATCCTTCTGATGGCGAAGTGTAACGCCCCTCGTTACATTAGTAACCCAATATAATAATTTAAATAAAACAAGGTAATAAAAAAAATTACTTAATAGATACTGAATAAATTCATAATATAATATTAATCCAAAATAATTGTTTAAACCAATCCAATAAACAAAAATACATAATAAGTTTTAAACCAAATAACTGGGCGTCTATTACAACTCGCATAAATAAATAAATAAACGGTATTAAAAGTCCTCATGGCATATGCCATGACACACTAATCCAAGCTACTACTAGAACAAAATCCTCAAGCGTCTAGCTGCTCAACAGGGTCGTCCTCAGTCTCTGAAAACAACACTACTAATGAGATTTATAATCCCAATGAATAGAAATACATTTAAAAAAAAGGTTTTCACAAAAGCGTTGTTCTCGACCGGCGCGGTAACCGGAAAAACTACCCATGGTACCCGCTATTTTCAAAATAATTAAATATATATTATAAATTCAAATAATAACCATAAACATTCAGCAGCACATCATAAACACATATATCATAACTTAATATACTTATCAAATATTCTCAACATAATTACAGGTCATATGACTTTCAAACTACACATAACAATGGCTTCCCATTGCCTACCTTACTCATGAAGGTATTTCGATGTCACCTTCTCTTTAGTGACATTACACATTTCGATACCAACCATTGTACACTGGTGGTATTACTCATTTCGACATCCCAACGTGTGGCGATGTTACTTTCGATACCCCATCATGGCGGTATTTCATATTTCGACACCCCAATTCATTGGCAGTGTTACTTTCGATACCCCTATCATAGGCGATATTGCAGCAGACAGCATTCAACATATTAACAGTTATTGAATCATGTCAATATCACAATTATCATCAAATAGTACATATATAGCATGTCAATTCAACCAAATCACGTATATATCATATAAATCATATCATCAATCTCAATAATAAATATTTAATTGACAGCAGAAACACCTTAGAAGAAAAACCCCCAAATTTATAAAATCAGGGTTTGACCAAATCAGGATTATTTTCTAAAAAACGTGTTTTTAAAGCATAACCCAAACCCCAAGCCAAATTGCACCATGAAAAGGGTGAGAAAAGGTATTTCTACTCACATCTTAAAGACCTCCAAAAATCACTGAAGTGTTTTAAGAATGACCCCTTCGATCAATCCCGTTCAAGTCTAAAAGCTCCCTTCCACCGCTGTATCGCTGCTGTTCTTAATGACGCAGAGTTGGGCGCCACTTATAGTTTTTATTTCCGTGCAGCACAGTGTCTTCTTTTTATTGAGGTATGACTCCCCCTATTTTAATACTCACGTGGGCCCTATGTTTTTTCTATTTGTCAAAGCCCAATTCTTACCTTCACGTGAGCTTCACATCCTCAAAGTCAAATAACCAATTCAAGTCAAAATTTGTTTTCTCTACTGTAAGTTTTGTTCTTTAAATCTTTCAAATTCTATTTTTATTAACATGCTCCCCACTGGAGTTTTATGATAGAACAAGGATTATAATCTTTCCCACCCTAGCTGCGCATGGACATTTGCATTTGGCCAAAGCCAATATTGCAATTGAATGATTCAATTGCATTTTCATCACCCGTGAGCTCCACATGTTTTATTTTTTTCATTTTTTCAATTTCCATTTGTATTTTTTTTTTTAATTATCAAATAATTCTAATGAACTCTTATACTATCAATTTTCTACACTAACCTCAAACTTAATCTTGTTATTAAAATAATTATATTGAAATTTTAGGATGTTACATTTTCTCTCCTCCTTTAAGAATTTCGTCCCCGAAATTAACACCATACTCTAGCAATCCATCTAAACAATTAACAACATTAAGAGTTAATGTACCTTAGTTAGCAAGATCTGGATACTGGCGCATTATATCCTCTTCAAGTTCCCAAGTAGCTTCCTCAGGAGTTAATCCTTCCCAAACCACCTTTACCAAAGGAATTGTCTTGTTCCACAGAGTCTTGGTGTTCTTGTCGACGATCTGATTAGGCTTGGGCTTAAAGACCAAGTTATCTCTTAATTGTATTGACTCAGGAGCTATTATATGAGACTCATCATGTACATATTTTCTAAGTTGCGATACATGAAAAACATCATGAAGGTTGGACAACAAAGGTGGAAGAGCCAATTGGTAAGCAACAGACCCGGCTCTTTTTAGAATTTGAAAAGGAACAATGAATCGCGGATTTAGCTTTCTGACTTTCATGGATCTTCCCACCCCAGTCTTAGGAGTGACTCTCAAAAATACATGCTCACCTTCTTGGAATTCTAAAGGCTTTCTCCTCTTATCGGCATAGCTCTTCTGTCTGCTCTGCGTAGTGCGCATCCTCTCCCTAATTAATTCAATCTTATCTGTGGTTTGTGAACTAAATCAGGCACTATCAAGGTTTTCTCACCTACCTCGCACCAACACAAAGGGGATCTACACCTTCTTCCATAAAGAGCTTCATAGGGTGCCATGCCTATGGTAGCGTGATAACTATTGTTATACGCAAACTCTATGAGAGGTAAAAACTTATCCCAACATCCACCTTCATCTAAAACACACGCTCTAAGCATGTCCTCAAGGGTCTGGATGGTCCTCTCTGACTGACCATCCGTCTGGGGGTGATAGGTTGTGCTAAAACTCAACTTGGAACCAAAGGCTTCCTGAAAAGCTCTCCAAAATCTAGAGGTAAACCTCGGGTCTCTATCTGACACTATAGAGGTGGGTATACCGTGAAGCTTGACTATCTCCCTGATGTATAAGTCTGCCAACTTATCCAAGCTGTATGTTGCCTTAATTGGCAAGAAGTGAGCAGACTTGGTCAACCTATCCACTATTACCCATATGGCATCTAAACCCAAACGAGTCCTAGGTAACCCCATCACAAAATCCATGGATATTTTCTCCCACTTCCACTCAGGAATTTCTAAAGGTTGCAATAAACCTGAAGGTTTTTGGTGTTCTATCTTAACTTTTTGGCATACTAAACACTTAGACACAAAAATGGCCACATCCTTTTTCATTCCTGACCACCAATACATCTTTTTAAGGTCCTGGTACATCATAGTTATCCCTGGATGTATGGTGAATTTTCCCTTATGTGCTTCCTCTAACACTTTTTCTCTGAGGCTCCCCTCCTTAGGAACAACGATCCTACCCTTAAACTTTACTAAGCCATCAGCAGACAACTCATAACTCTCTTGTCCCAACAAGGATAATAATTCTTGATTTAGAAGTTGTTTACGCTTAATCTCTTCCCTAAGGTCGCTATGAATTTCCAATCTATTCAACCTTAAACTCAAAGCACTCAAAGACATATCAAGATTCAAGTCACTAAACTCCTCTAACAGATTCATCTCTTGCACCATTAAACTAGACATGTGTATGGTCTTCCTACTAAGAGCATCGGCCACTACGTTAGCCTTCCCTGGGTGGTACTTTAATTCAAAATCATAGTATTTAAGGAATTCCATCCACCTCCTCTGCCTCATATTCAATTCCTTTTGATCAAACAAGTACCTAAGGCTCTTATAGTCACTAAAAACCTCAAACTTAGCACCATATAAATAGTGCCTCCAAATTTTAAGAGCAAAAACTATTGCTGCTAACTCAAGGTCATGTGTAGGATAATTTACCTCATGGGTTCTCAGCTGCCTAGATGCATAAGCTACAACCTTGCCCTCTTGCATCAAAACACATCCTAAACCATTCTTAGACGCATCGCAATAAACCACAAAACTCACTAAAGGGTCCGGTATGGTCAAGACATGGGCTGTCACTAATCTCTTCTTAAGCTCTAGGAAGTTTTCCTCACATTCCTGGTCCCACACAAAAGATTTTCCTTTTCTAGTCAACTGGGTTAAAGGTAACGCTAGTCTAGAAAAACCTTCCATAAACTTCCTGTAGTAACCAGCTAATCCAAGGAAACTCCTTACTTCCGTTACCGTCTTAGGTGGTTCCCACTCTAGCACTGCATCCACTTTAGAAGAATCGACTGCTACACCACTCTTAGAAATGGTGTGTCCCAGAAACTTCACCTTATCTAACCAAAACTCACACTTCTCTGGCTTAGCGTACAAACGCTCATCCCTTAAGATTTGTAACACTACCCTCAGATGCTCCTTATGCTCCATAGGTGTTCTAGAGTATATCAAGATATCATCTATGAACACTACCACAAACTTATCTAAGAAGGGTCTAAAGATCCGATTCATGTAGTCCATGAAAACAGCTGGAGCGTTCGTCACTCCGAAGGGCATCACTACGTACTCATAGTGCCCATACCTTGTTCTAAAGGCTGTCTTAGAGATGTCCTCACTCCTCATTCTAATCTGATGGTACCCCGATCTTAAATCTATTTTGGAAAACACTGCCGCTCCCCTTAGCTGATCTAACAGGTCATCTATCCTAGGTAAAGGGTATTTATTCTTTATGGTCACTTTGTTTAGCTGCCTATAGTCAACGCACAACCTCATACTCCCATCTTTCTTCTTTACCAAAAGAACCGGCGCTCCCCAAGGTGACACACTCGGCCTAATGAATCCCTTATCTAACAACTCCTCTATTTGTTTCTTAAGCTCACTCAACTCTAGAGGTGCCATTCTATAGGGTGCTACTGAAACAGGTCCACTACCAGGCATAAGATCTATGTTAAACTCGACCTCCCTACTTGGTGGTAAACTAGAGACCTCTTTAGGAAACACATCTAAAAACTCGCATACAATAGGCAATGCCGCTATATCACTTTCAGCCTCTATCCTAGCAGAAAAGAGAAGTATGTATCCCTGAGCCCCCTCAACTAAGTTCTTGTGGAAAGATACAGCAGACAGAAAGCAATCCGACACAGAAGGGTCAAAAGACATTGGTTGTGGAAGAAAAGAAATGGTTCGAGAAGAACAATTGATAACAACATTATTATGTGACAACCAATCCATACCAAGTATGACATCTAGACCCGACATAGGTAAGCATATCAAATCAACATCATAAGACAAGTCTTGCTATATCAAAGAACATTTCAAACAGGCAATAGAAGTTACCAATTTATCTTTGGCAGGAGTAGAAACACACAAATCGAAAGGTAGTTTAGAAACAGGTAACTGTAAATTCTTAACACAACTAAGAGATATGAAAGAATGGGTTGCTCCTGAATCAAACAATATCATAACTTTTCTATCTTTAATAGAACCCATACCTTGGATCAAACCGTCAGACTCCTTCACTTCCTCTCCTTGGATGGTGAAAACTCTTCCTTGGCTCTGGGTTCTGGTCTGAGATTGTCCTCCTCCCTTGCAGACTCTAGCAAAGTGACCCATCTTTCCACATTTGTTGCAGGAGACTTGCGCCGCGGGGCATGCGCGATCCCCGTGGTGCCAACCACATCTGAAACATCCATCTCCCTTATCTGTTTGAGCTCCTTGGACCTACTTACCCTTTGAGATGGTAGGCACTGGTCGCAGGCTCTTCAGAAAATTACCCCCTTTGCTATGAAATTTCTTGCCTTCAATAGAACTCTTCTTTTTTGGCTTCTCCATCTCTAAAGCTTGCATCTTCTGCTCAGCTACCCTACACTTGTTTACCAAGGTGGGGTAGTCCCGAATCTCCAAGATCCCAATAAAATGTTGCATCTCTGGCTTCAAACCTTGCTCAAATTTGATCACCTTCCAGTCGTCCAAAGGATTGTCCCTTAAGTACCGAGAGAACCTTGCCAAGCTTTCAAACTTAGCAACATATTCAGCAATAGACATATCTCCCTGACGGAGCTGCAGGAACTCTGTTTCCTTCTGAATGCGAACACTATGAGGAAAGTACTTTTCCAAGAAAACTCCCTCGAATCTGGCCCTTGTGATTTGAGCGTCCACGGCTAGCAAACCACCCCTAGCACAATTCCACCAGTGCTCCGCATCAGACTCCAGCATATAGGTGGCGAAATCCACTTTCTGTGGATCAGCGCACCTCATAACTCGAAAAATCTTCTCTAATTTCAGCAACCACTCTTTTGCTTCAATCGGATCTGTAGTACCTCGGAAGGTTGGTGGATCGTTCTTCCTAAACTCTGACAGTCCCATGTACTGTGGATCCTGAGCTGCAACTGCTCCAACATTATGCACATTCCCATTGTCCCTCATCTGATGGAGTGTCTCCATCTGCTCTTGCATGACTCTGGTCATTTCAGCCACAACTGCTGCAAGTGCATCATTAGCGTTAGCCCCACGCCTGTTAGTAGCCATAAATCTGCACACTACCAATCAAACATTGGGTTGATCAGGTCCAAAATCTCAAAGAATAGCATGAAGCATATATAACTCTAACAAGCAGTCCTATGCGTCCATATTTGATTTTTTTGAAAAACAACCCAATACCACAGTCCAATTTAGGATTGAACTGCTCTGATACCAAAAATGTAACGCCCCTCGTTACATTAGTAACCCAAGATAATAATTTAAATAAAACAAGGTAATAAAAAAAAATTACTTAATAGATACTGAATAAATTCATAATATAATATTAATCCAAAATAATTGTTTAAACCAATCCAATAAACAAAAATACATAATAAGTTTTAAACCAAATAACTGGGCGTCTATTATAACTCGCATAAATAAATAAATAAACGGTATTAAAAGTCCTCATGGCATATGCCATGACACACTAATCCAAGCTAATACTAGAACAAAATCCTCAAGCGTCTGGCTGCTCAACAGGATCGTCCTCAATCTCTGAAAACAACACTACTAATGAGATTTATAATCCCAATGAATAGAAATACATTTAAAAAAAAGGTTTTCACAAAGGCGTTGTTCTCAGCCGGCACGGTAACCGGAAAAACTACCCATGGTACCCGCTATTTTCAAAATAATTAAATAAATATTATAAATTCAAATAATAACCATAAACATTCAGCAGCACATCATAAACACATATATCATAACTTAATATACCTATCAAATATTCTCAACATAATTACAGGTCATATGACTTTCAAACTACACATAACAATGGCGTCCCATTGCCTATCTTACTCATGAAGGTATTTCGATGTCACCTTCTCTTTAGTGACATTACACATTTCGATACCAACCATTGTACACTGGTGGTATTACTCATTTCGACATCCCAACGTGTGGCGATGTTACTTTCGATACCCCATCATGGCGGTATTTCATATTTCGACACCCCAATTCATTGACAGTGTTACTTTCGATACCCCTATCATAGGCGGTATTGCAGCAGACAGCATTCAACATATTAACAGTTATTGAATCATGTCAATATCACAATTATCATCACATAGTACATATATAGCATGTCCATTCAACCAAATCACGTATGTATCATATAAATCATATCATCAATCTCAATAATAAATATTTAATTGACAGCAGAAACACCTTAGAAGGAAAACCCCCAAATTTATAAAATCAGGGTTTGACCAAATCAGGATTATTTTCTAAAAAACGTGTTTTTAAAGCATAACCCAAACCCCTAGCCAAATTGCACCATGGAAATGGTGAGAAAAAGTATTTCTACTCACATCTTGAAGACCTCCAAAAATCACTAAAGTGTTTTAAGAATGACCCCTTCGATCAATCCCGTTCAAGTCTAAAAGCTCCCTTACACCGCTGTATCGCTGCTGTTCTTAATGACGCAGAGTTGGGCGCCGCTTATAGTTTTTATTTCCGTTCAGCACAGTGTCTTCTTTTTATTGAGGTATGACTCCCTCTATTTTAATACTCACGTGGGCCCTATGTTTTTTCTATTTGTCAAAGCCCAATTCTTACCTTCACGTGAGCTTCATATCCTCAAAGTCAAATAACCAATTCAAGTCAAAATTTGTTTTCTCTACTGTAAGTTTTGTTCTTTAAATCTTTCAAATTCTATTTTTATTAACATGCTCCCCACTGGAGTTTTATGATAGAACAAGGATTATAATCTTTCCCACCCTAGCTGCACATGGACATTTGCATTTGGCCAAAGCCAATATTGCAATTGAATGATTCAATTGCAATTTCATCACCCGTGAGCTCCACATGTTTTATTTTTTTCATTTTTTCAATTTCCATTTGTATTTTTTTTTTTTAATTATCAAATAATTCTAATGAACTCTTATACTATCAATTTTCTACACTAACCTCAAACTTAATCTTGTTATTAAAATAATTATATTGAAATTTTAGGATGTTACACGAAGCATGGAAACACTTTGATCGGGTACATCCAAGTTTTGTTGTGGATCCACCTAATGTAAGACTTGGTTTATGCTCTGATGGTTTTACCCTGTATATCGAAGCGCCGGCTACGCCGTATTCTTGTTGGCCAGTAATTATTACCCCATACAATCTTCCTCATGAAATGTTCATGTTGAAACCTTATATGTTTTTGACTTGTCTCATACTGGGTCCATCGAATACGAAAGCTGGTATTGATGTTTATTTACAGCCATTGATCGATGATCTGGAGAAGTTGTGGACCGGCGTGGAAATGTATGATATAGCAAGGAACTTAAATTTTAAAATGAATACATCTTTGATGTGGACCATTAATGACTTCCCTACTTCTGGTATGTTGTCTGGTTAGGGTACTCATAGTTAATTTGCATGTCCACATTGCATGGAGTATACAAAGACCTTTATTTTGAAACACGGAGGGAAAAGTTCTTGGTTTGTTTCGCATCGTAGGTTCTTTACAAATGATCATCCATTTACACGGAATAGGAACGTCTTCAAAAAGGGAGAAGCTGAAAAAGATGAGCAGCCACATAGGTTTACACCAGAACCGATTTGGACGAGAGTAATGGAGCTGCCCAAAGTCATTGACAATGGTCGTGTGTCCAGATTACAAAAAGAAGTATTTTTTGGGATCTCCCATACTGGAAATATAATTTGTTGAGACACAATCTCGATGTCATGCACTTAGAGAAGAATTTTTTTGACATCATATTCAACATAGTCATGAATGTGAGTGGGAAGACCAAAGATAATGAGAAGGCAAGAATGGACTAAGCTTTGTACTGTAGGCGACCAGAGCTGAAGCGGCATGCTAATGGGAAAATCTTAAAGCCTAAAGCCAATTATAGTTTATCTGCTGAGGAAGCAAAGTCAGTTTGTGAATGGATAACAGAACTAAGGATGCCAAATGGTTATTCTTCGAATTTGGCAAGATTTTCTGATGTCAACAAGGGAAGGATGCATGGGATGAAAAGCCATGACTGTCATGTATTCGTGGAATGTTTACTTCCTATTGGTTTTAGTTTTTTTGTCAGTCCATGTCTTGAATCCGCTTACTGAATTGAGTCAATTCTTTAAGGATTTGTGTTCTGCAACATTAAGGGACGATGAACTGATAAGGATGGAGCAGAACATTCCAATCGTTCTATGCAAGTTGGAGAGAATATTTCCCCCTCGACTTCTTTGATTCCATGGAGCATCTCCCGGTTCATCTCGCCTATGAAGCAAGGCTTGGTGGACTTGTTCAATATAGGTGGATGTATCCATTTGTAAGGTATATGTAACTATCATACTATCATACCTCTTCGTGAATAGGTACAAATTTCTTACCCATTCATGGACGGAGGGTAAATAAATAATTAACAGTGGGGTTTACGTGAAGGGCATCATAGAAGGGGGTGAAGATGAATTCTACGGAGTATTCCAACATATATATGAATTAGTGTATACTACTTTAGACTATACTAAAAGAATAGTTTTATTTTATTGTAATTGGTTTGATCCGTCCATTAGAGGCACAAAATTGAATCCAAAATATAATACGGTGGACATCCGCATGGGTAGCAGATATCAGAACTTTGATCCGTTTATCCTAGCACAGAATGCGAGACAAGTTTATTATGTCCCATACCCAGCAACCCGAAAGGACAAACGAGGTTGGTGTGTCGTCATCAAGACTAAACCAAGGGGTCACATTGAAGCTGATGATCAGCAGGAAGATGTGCCTTATCAAGTGGATGAAATGTCTCGTGTAAATGAAGACATTAAAGTTGAGCGTATTATTGGTTTATGGGACTTGGAAGCTACTGGTGAAGAAGTGGATATTGATAACTTATCATCCGTTCAAGAGCATTTGGATGAAGAAGACGAAGTCACTGATTCAGGAGAAGAAAATGTTGACATTAGATCTACAGATGATGGAGACTTTTTGTCAAATTCTGAATAAAACTTAAGATCATGTAAACTTTATAATTAGATCATATAACTTGTCAAACTCTGAATAGATAATTATTTTATTATTCTAATCTTAGATGATTATTCGTAATTATTTTATTCGTTTATTAAATTGCTCTATAAACACATGATATCTGGAAGGCGTGATCCACCACCACTCATACCAACCACATGTGGTAAGGGTAAGGGTGTCGACACTGCTCCTCGTTCCACTCATCGTCGGACCAGGGCACCTCGCATTGTTACTCGTGATGTTGCAGACGGTTTCATGTCTATGCCTTCGACATCTACCTCTGCTGTGTCTGCACTCCCATCACGCCCGCCTGCACCTACATAGCGACCATGTGCACCGCGAGCAAAACTGTCTCCACTGGCTGCACCTACTCCGCCGATTTTACCTACGCCATTCATAACATCCGGGATCGATATGATTCCCAACCCGGGCTTCGAGACACATACACATCGCGACGCTTCTAGTTCAACTAGTGTGGGTGCATCGTCACCTGCTCATCAAGTTATGGAGCAGGAGCAGGAGTATAGTCCCGGGTATACACCTTCACCTTTAGAGGCGGATGCAGAGAAAGAGAAGGAGGAGGTTGAGGTCATGGCTGATGGTCGACCTATCATCAGGCCATCTGGTAAAGGGTAAGAATTAATAAAATAAATGTATTCAATTTTAATTACATGTGTTTTACTTAATATTGATTCACATGCTTTTACTATTAAGGTTACTTCCTTCGAAGGTAGCTTCGAAGAACATCACAGCTGTTATTGAATCGATATTCCATTATCCTTGGTTCACATGGGGACATCTCAAGGACAATGAGAGTCGGAGTTTCTTTGACACTTATAGAGTAAGTTGTAATTTTCAATTTACTTAATAGGTTTTGGTTTATTATTTCTTAAATTATAAATTATTAATATAATAAATTACTATTTATGTCTTTCTAATGCGGACAAAAGTTGCTTGGAGCGTCAAGCATGAGGCATTGGTAGAGAGGAACTTTCACTTGAAGGCCTCACATTGCCTATCCGATATGCTCAGGGATGCTCGCTTGAGGGGCGAGCGACCCTCATGGATGGGAGATGCAGTCTGGGATGCCCTATGCCGCCACTGGGCTACTGTTAAGTTCCAGAAAAAATCAGCCCAGGCAAAGAAAAATAAGGCATCAGAGAAGGGTCGGAGCCTGCACGCGTCTGGTACATTCATACCTTCATTCCAATTTAATACATATATTGTTCTATAGTTTTTTAATTGTTGTTTACTTACAATTGGCATGTTTGTGTACGTACAGGTTAGGGACAGAAGGAGACCGGTGCCAATTAACGAGCTCCACCACCACATTAGGTACTGGCGAGTATGTACATAAGAGCTCTAGGCGCACTCAGGTAATGCCCCATTTATTTATAGTTTTAAAATGTATGGTTTTATTATATATAATACATGTCTTGATTAATTTGTTTGATTATGCATAACAGGAGGAGTTCAAGGAGAGGATGTCTCAGGCAACAGCCTCTTCCTCCACCCCACTTGACCTCGAGGAGGAACAGCAGCTTGAGCTGCGTGTTTGGGCAGAGGTTGTTGGCAGCAAGAAGAAAGTTCGTCTTTACGGTGCAGGAGACCTTTCCGGTAACTATCGGAAAAGGTCTTCGCGCTTGGATATCAACACCAGAGCATCCACTGGAGCCAATCGCCACGCTGATCAAGAGATTGCTGAGCTGAGGCGGAGACTGGATGAGTCCGAACGACGTGCCAAGGAGCATGAGCGGCATGCTGAGGAGCGTGACCGTCGGATGGAGGCATCGATGTAGCAGATACTACGGACCATACAACAAATGCAGCAACAGCCCCCAATCCAGATCAGCCGACCGGTCGCACCAGGGCCGACGATGATGAGGACTCTTTCGATGATCTTATCCAGTCTTCTTGTCATTATGATAGGGATTAATAGATTTTCATATTAGTTTTTTTATTTCTATTTCTATGTATTGTAAGAACATATGTTATTTATCATTTGCATATAATTTTAATTTCTTTAATGTTATATTTTATTTTATTTTGCACTATTTATTTAATTAATATTTGTAAATAATTAATAACAAATAAAAGTATTTAATAAATATATAATATAATGAAATAATAATTAATTAATCAATTAAAATATAATTTTTTTGAAAATAAATTATATATACCGACGGCCTAGGCCGTCAGTAAAGTGCTTAGGTTATTACCGATGGCCAATGCAAAAGGCCATCGGTAATAATTACCGAGGACCTTATTTCCGAGGGATTTTTGGCCGTTTGAAAGTTATTGTTACCAATGGCTTTTGGTGATTACCGACGGCCGGTAATGAGCTGTTTTCTTGTAGTGTATAGGCATTACAAGCACACAGAATGAGCTGCAGAATGCAAGAAGACACAGTGAAAGAACAAGGCAAATTCCAGAACATATGAGGTACTATGAAGTGACCTACCACCTTCTATTTCTCAACCTTCTCCTAACTCAGGTTCAGGTAACTCGGTGATATATCCTTTAGAAAACTATATCTCTTATAATAGTTTTTCTAATTCACACTCATCATTTCTGGCAGCCATCACTTCCCATTATGAGCCAAAGCACATTTCCCAGGCAGTCAAAGATGCACACTGGCAGGAGGCAATGCAAGTAGAGATTAACACATTGGAGAAAAATGAAACCTGGACGTTGCAAACACTACCACCGGGGAAGAATGCAATAGACTCAAAGTGGGTCTACAAAATTAAATACAAGCCTACTGGTGAGCTGGAGCGTTATAAAGCACGATTGGTAGCAAGGGGATTCACCCAAGTTGAAGGCGACCTTAATGAGACCTTTGCACCAGTGGCAAAACTTGTGACAGTATGTGTTTGTAAGTTGTAGCACCAGGAAAATGATGGTTTGTTCATCAACTAGATGTGAACAACACATTCTTGCACGAAGATTTGCATAAGGAAATTTAAATGAAGATTACTCAAGGTTTTGCAAAGAAAAGAGAGACTAGAGTATGCAAACTGAGGAAGTCTCTTTGTGGGTTAAGTCAAGCTTCTCACAACTGCACCAAAAGTTCACCAACGCGCTGATTAAGATAGGTTTCAAGCAATCCCGGGCAGATCATTCACTCTTCATTTTTAATAAGAAGGAAATATTCCTTAATGCATTGATCTATGTCGATGATGTGATATTAGCTGGAAATGATCACAAGCTCATGGAACAGGTGAAACAATATCTAGACAAGGACTTTAGCATCAACGACTTGGGACCATTAAAGTAATTTCTAGGCATCGAAGTGGCAAGATCTTCCCAAGGAATAGCTCTTAGCCAGAGAAAGTACACTTTGGATATTCTTAAGGAAACAAGATTGCAAGGCTGCAGGCTGATGAGTGTGATTTCATATCATATTTCTAGGTTGTTTAGTATGCATTTTCATGGTAGTTTAGGCATTTTAGTTGATATTTTGTTAGTTTTTCCTTGGAACCGGTAATGCTTTATTGTGGTGTTGTTTTGCAGGATTTAATGATCATAATGCTTGGATTAGCTCGAAAGTATGAAGAAAGGAGGGCAAAGAAATTAAGAAGAAGTCTTAACCAGTGGACACCACGACCTAGCCTTAATAGACATCGTGGTCATGATGTGAAGATTAAAGGTAGAAGAAGACTCTGAACAAACATAAGAGATCACGGCGAGGGCATGACAGACATCACGGCCTAGCCGTGAAGGCTATCACGACCCTGATCTGTAAGTGAAGAGAAAGACTCTGAAGACAGAATGTGTCACGGCCTAGTCGTGATGCATATCACGGCCGTGACGCAAAGAATTCAAATTGTTTGTTTAGATTTGAATTTTTTTTTTATAAGAATTGGGATAAGTTTGTATTTCATTAGGATTCTATGTTGCCCTAATCTATAAAAAAGGCTGCTTAGGCTCGACATTTGGGAGGTGGGATATGTAACACCCTGCTTTTCGTTAAGTATTTTTATATAAGCTTGTTTGAATGTTTAAGTTTGTTTGGTTAAGTTCTAATTTTTATATAAGTGGGATTTTTGGCTTAAAAGTCCCTTTCTGGAACATTGGCATGCCCGTGCTATTTTAGCATGTCTTGGGACCAGCTGAGTCATAAGACCGCGTCTCACTGACGCTAAGTTCAGCACACCCGTGCCAAATGAGTGCACGGCCGTGCCATGTGCGCTGTTTATATAATCGCACAGAAATCGAGGGTTAGCGATTTTAACCCTCATTTGGTGGCTGCTACTACCCTAGTGCGGCTAGTGCTACCTCGTTTCCTATCTCTATAAAGCTTGGTGCATTTTTGGAGTTTTGGAGACCTTTGGTAAGTTTTTGGTACACCTGTGCTAGTTGTGCAGGTAAAGTTTCTACCCATTTCTTAGTTTCTTTTCATGTTATTGGATTAGAAACTGATTTGGTTAATGTTTTAGTTTACCATGGCTTCGATTCGGACTGAGCCGCTTGGTAGGATGTGATCGGGTTGTTGTTTGGGGATACCGCTGCTGCAACCTTCAAAATAGGTATGGGGAGAAGGGTAGTGTAACCACTAGGCAGTGGGGGTAGTGTAATATGAGGGGTTCCCATGACCCCGAGGTTGATTGTATGTTGTTGTTAATATGCCTGTTGCTATGATTGTTTGTTGCTATATGCCAATATGCCAATATTATGTGCATTGTTGTTATGTTGATATTTGATGGTATGTTCATAGCATAATTGTTGGTTGAATTGTTGTATACGATGATTGATGGCTGAATAGTTGCGTTGTGATGAACCTGCTGCTATATCCCTAAATTGGTTAATTAGGATTTTAATTGGTTAAATAATAAAGGGACTGTTGTTCCCGAAAAATATTCATAAGACATGAATCAATAAAAGGCGAGGTTTTTATGTTGATGGTTTAGTCATGAACTTAGGGATGATTTTTGAGAGTGCTAGAATCTTATTGGTTAAATTATTTAACCTGTAATCGCTCCCAGAACAGCATTGTCGCACGATCAGCACGGCCGTGCTGAACAGGGAGCACGCCCATGCTCCCAGTTGAATTCTGGGAATGGCCGCGCTTTGAGCACACCCGTGCTTTCGTGCAGCACGCCTGTGCAAGATAGGTAGCACCCTCGTGCCATATATGTAGCACGCTCGTGCTACACGTAAGTGGCAGCACGCTCGTGCCGGGGTTAAGCACGCCCGTGCCACCCTTCTAGTCAGAATCTGAGGCTTACAGTTTAAAGGGGTTTTAACCCCAATGTTCCTAATAGTGATAGAATAATACACCAAACAAATGATGAAGATAGATAACTTGAGTATATAATAATAATTAAGACGTTGAGGAATGATGAGTTGGTTAAGTTGATGTCCTCGGGGTTATTGCACGATGATATAATTGGATGCCTTTAGTGGTCCAATGTTGTCAAGGTTGATGATCTAATTGGATGCCTTTAGTGGTCCAATGTTATGATGTTATATTGGGTGCCTTTAGTGGCCCAATGATGAGGATGATATTCTTGGGTGCCTTTAGTGGCCCAAGCGGAGGTGCGGTTGCCCGTTGTTTATTGTTGTGTTCATGCATCACATTGGAGATGTTAGTTGGGGGAAGTTCAACATAGGGGAGGTCATCCTAGAGTACGGCAATCTAGCCATCCATGGTTGTTCACCCAAGGTTTGGTGAACCGTGGCTCCCCGTGATGAGGCATCCATGGTTTGATGCGTTGGCTATCCAAGGGGTTCACCCATGGTTTGGTGAACTGCCGGCGTTGGTGCCTTTAGTGGCCAATGTGGATATGTAACTCCAAAGTTGTTCTTCCTGAGTTAGTTGGATCCACATGCATTGATGGAGTAGTGGAGTAGTGTTGCATTGCATCATATAGCATACCGATTGATTCATGATGTTGAGATGATGATTATATATGTACTTGTGTGCTTATGATTGTTGTTATGCCATGATGTATGATCATCTTATTCCTCTCTCCATGCCGTTGTGTTTATATGTTTCCTTAATCCCCTTTCTTCGTTTTTCTTGTTTGGCATGTATGGTTTATGCAGAGGATGACGAGCAGCCTGGAGAGGAGTGACTCTGAGGAGCCAACACTCATAGTTAGGGCCTTCAGTTTAGTTGCTCATTTCTTTTAGTTTTACAGTTGTATTCCAAACATGTTCCGGAACGGTTGTACCAGCTCTGAATTGTGACATCGGGGTTGGGTTTAATTTATGTTGATTTTTCTTTATTGTTTTAAGTATTGATTAATCTTTTCCGCGTTTGAGAACTAGTTCATGTGGTACCTTTTCTACCCGTGAATCGTTTTAATAAAAGGTTGCATGTTTTATTTTTATTTATTTGTGTAGTATTGTTGTTGTTGTTGTTGTTGTTGTTGTTATTATTATTATTATTATTATTATTATTATTATTATTATTATTATTATTATTTATATTTAATGTTTATAACATGCGGGGTAGAAGGGTGTCACATTTATTGGTATCAGAGCCGGTCTGTCCTATTAGGCCGTGGTATGAGTCTGTTGTGTGCTCTTGTGGCATTATCTTGTTTGTATTGCCTATACTTGTATAGGCAATGATGTTTTAAGTTAATACCTGCAGCTTTTACCCACATAAGTTTCTGTATCTAAGAGTTACTTTGAATGTGTACAGGAACTCATGGCAGGTAGAGCCAGGAATTATCAGGTTATTGCGGATGCGTTGGTACACCTTGCCAATATAATAGGGCCAGCCAATAATAATCAGGGTGGACCAGCATAGTTTCAGGGTCTTAGCAAGTTCCAGCGAAACAATCCGCCATCTTTCAGAGGAGCTTATGACCCTGAGGTAGCTTTGCTGTGGCTGAGAGAGACTGAGAAGATCTTTATGGCCATGGATTATAATGACCAGCAGCAGCTTAACTTCGCTAGCTTCATGCTCACCGAGGAGGCTGGCATTGGTGGGAGAACTACCGCCAGAGGATGCAGGCTGAGGGTACTGCGGTCACTTGGGTCGTATTCAGGCAGAGATTTTTAGAGAAATATTTTCCTACAGACATTCGTGATAAGAAAGAGATGGAATTTCTGGGGCTAAAGCAAGGGAATATGTCTGTCGGAGAGTACGCAGCAAAATTTGAGGAGCTGGCAAGGTACTGCACCCCATATCAGTATATGGTGGATGAGCGCTCCAAGTGTGTGAAGTTTGAAGATGGACTCCGACCTGAGGTCAAGCACGCAATCAGTTACCAGGATATCAGAGTGTTTTCCAACTTTGGTTAACAAGTGCAGAATCTATGAGGATGCTTACAAGTCCAGAGTGGCTAGTTTCAGGAGTTCAGATGGCCAGAGCAACAAGAAGACTGAACAGAAAGAGAAAGGCAAGCAATATCATGCTCCTACCAGTCAAGACTTCAAGAGGACTAGCGAAAAGCCACAGTTTTCTCAGGATAGGTTCAGAGGCAGGAATTCTTATGCCTCTAGACCCATGATGTGCACCAGGTGCGGCAAATATGACCACTTCACCACCCAGTGCAAGGAACCTCAGGTTATCTGCTTCAAGTGTGGCAAGCTAGGACATATTAGCCAGAATTGTGAAGGAGCCAAGTCAGAGCCTCCTAGTGCTAACAAGAGTCAGAAGTCCCAGGTCAACTGATTGAAGACCACTGGGAGAGTCTTTACCCTTAGTGGAGCTGAGGCCTCCGAGTCTGATGACTTGATCCAAGGTACGTGTTTAATTGATGGGACTCTTTCAACTATATTGTATGATTCGGATGCTACACACTCATTTATATCGCATGATAGGATCAAGAGTTTGAAATTACCTGTTACCTTTCTTGAGTATGATCTGATTATTTCTACACCTACAAACAAACCTATTCTCACTTCTTATGCACGCAAGAACTGTCATATTGTTATTAGTGGTAGAACTTTTGTTGTTGATCTTGTATGTCTACCTTTGAAAGACCTTGATGTTATTCTTGGCATGGACTGGTTATCTTCCAGCCACGTTCTTTTGAACTGTTTTGATAAGACCTTAGTTTTTGGCACTCCTACGGAGTTGAAGGATCCGACCTTTCTTTCTGCCAACCAAGTGAAAGCTTCGATGATGGACGAAGCCCAAGTATACATGATGTTAGCTTCCCCGGAACTAGAGAGCCCTCCTGATGTTGGAAGTGTGCCTGTTGTGCGGGATTTTTCTGAAGTGTTTCTAGGGGATGTTTACAACTTACCCCCAGAGAAGGATGTTGAGTTCTCCATAGATTTAGTGCCTGGCACCGGGCCAATCTCCATAGCTCCTTATAGAATGTCTCCTCTAGAGCTAGCCAAGTTAAAAGAACAGATGGAGGACCTGATGATGAAACAGTTTATTAGGCCTAGTGTGTCTCCTTGGGGAGCACCTGTATTGTTGGTGAAGAAGAAGGATGGCAGTATGAGGTTGTGTGTTAACTATCGGCAACTCAATAAGATGACCATTAAGAATTGATATCCTCTACCTAGGATTGATGATCTCATGTACCAATTGATAGACGCTTGCGTTTTTTCTAAGATAGATTTGAGGTCAGGGTACCATCACATTCGGGTTAAGTCGAAGGACATCCCGAAAACAGCGTTCAGGACACGATATGGTCACTATGAGTACTTGGTTATGCCCTTTGGTGTGACCAATTCTCCTGCTATGTTCATGGACTAAATGACCAAGACTTTTCACCCTTACTTGGATAAGTTTGTGGTGGTGTTCATAGATGACATCTTAGTGTACTCCAAGACCAAGGAGGAACATGAGGAGCACTTGAGGGTTGTTTTGCAGACCCTTAAAGAGAAGCAGTTGTACGCTAAGTTGTCTAAGTGTGAGTTCTGATTAGAGAAGGTGAGATTTTTAGGGCATGTCATCTCTAAGGGTGGCATAGCAGTTGACCCAGCTAAGGTTGAGTCGGTGCTCCAGTGGGAAACACTGAAGTTAATGACCGAGATTAGGAGTTTCTTGGGGTTAGCCGGGTATTATAGGTGGTTTATAGAAGGTTTCTCTAAGATAGCTTTACCCTTAACCCGTCTCACCAAGAAGGGACAATTGTTTGTGTGGGACTCTAAGTGTGAGGAAAGTTTCCAAACCCTTAAGGATAGGTTGACATCAGCACCAGTGTTAGTTTTGCTAGACCCTAGTGAACCTTTCGTAGTTTACTGTGATGCTTCTAAGCAAGGTTTAGGTGGTGTGTTGATGTAGTATGGTAAGGTAGTGGCATACGCCTCTAGGCAGTTAAAAACTCACGAGAAGAAATACCCTACCCATGATCTAGAGTTAGGAGCTGTGGTTTTTGCCTTAAAGATTTGGAGGCATTATCTTTATGGAGCAAGGTTTGAGGTCTTTAGTGATCATAAGAGTCTGAAATATCTCTTTGACCATAAGGAATTAAATATGAGGCAGCATAGGTGGATGGAATTCCTTAAGGATTATGATTTTGAGTTGACCTAACACCCAGGAAAGGCCAATGTAGTGGCAGATGCCCTTAGTAGGAAAGTCTTGCATGTCTTCGCTTTGATGGTTAAGGAGATGGATCTGATTGAGGAGTTTAGAGACCTTAGTTTGGCTTGTGAGGTTACTCTTACGAGTATTAGGCTTGGAACCTTGAAGGTTACCAACAGTTTAATGGATAGGATTAGAGAGGGTCAGATGTCACATAAGTTTCTGTTAGACTAGCGGGAATTGCTTGCTCAGGGTAGAAACCTTAGCTTTAAAGTGGAAGCGATGGGATCTTGAGGTTTGAAGATAAAGTGTGTGTACCAGATGTTCCTGAGATTAGGAAGTTGATCCTTGAGGAAGGACATAGGAGTGGGTTGAGTGTGCACCCAGGTGCCACCAAGATGTATCAGGATCTTAACCACATGTTTTGGTGGCCTAGGATGAAAAAGGATGTGCCTGAGTTTGTGTATGTGTGCTTAGTGTGTCAGAAAGCCAAGATAGGACACCAAAAGCCTTCAGGTAACTTGCACCCGTTGAGCATCCCAGAATCGAAGTGGGATAGCATCTCTATGGATTTTGTGTCTGGACTCCCCAGGACTCCAGCTGGTTTTGAGGCTATATGGGTTGTTGTGGATAGATCGACTAAGTCTACCTATTTCATTCCAATGAATATGGAGTATCCTTTAGAGAAGTTGGCCAGCTTATACATGAGAGAGATAGTTAGGCTTCATGGTGTGCCCTCTAGCATAGTATCAGATAGAGCCCTCGGTTTACCTCTAGGTTCTGGGATACTTTGCAGAATGCTTTAGGGACAAAGCTTAGGCTAAGTTTAGCGTATTACCCACAGACTGATGGGCAGTCTGAGAGGACCATCCAGTCCTTAGAGGATTTGTTGAAAGCTTGTGTGTTAGAGCAGTCAGGCAGTTGGGACAAGTTTTTGCCCCTGATAGAGTTCACCTACTACCCTAGTGCGCTGTTTTTGCCCCTGAGCAGTCAGGCCATGCCATGTGCGCTGTTTATATAATCGCACATAAACCGAGGGTTAGCGATTTTAACCCTCATTTGGTTGCTGCTACTACCCTAGTGTGGCCAGACCTACCTCGTTTCCTATCTCCATCAAGCTTGGTGCGTTTTTGAAGTTTTGGAGACCTTTGGTAAGTTTTTGGTACACCTGTGCCAGTTGTGCAGGTAACGTTTCTTCCCTTATCTTAGTTTCTTTTCATGTTATTGGATTAGAAACTGATTTGGTTAATGTTTTAGTTGACCAAGGCTTGGATTCGAACTGAGCTGCTTGGGAGGACGTGATCAGGTTGTTGTTTGGAGCTACAGTTTCTGCAACCTTCAAACCAGGTATGGGGAGAAGGATAGTGTAACCACCACGCAGTGGGGGTATTGTAAGATGAGGGGTTCCCATGACCCCGAGGTTGATTGTAAGTTGTCGTTAATATGCCTGTTGCTATGATTGTTTGTCGCTATATGCCAAAATGCCAATATTATGTGCATTGTTGCTGTGTTGATATTTGATGGTATGTTCATAGCATAATTGTTGGTTGAATTGTTGTATACGATGATTGATGGCTGAATAGTTGCGTTGTGATGATCCTGCTGCTATATCCCTAAATTGGTTAATTAGGTTTTAAATTGGTTAAATAATAAAGGGACTGCTGTTCCCCAAAAATATTCATAAGACATGAATTAATAAAAGGTGAGGTTTTTATGTTGATGGTTTAGTCATGAACTTAGGAATAATTTTTGAGAGTGCAAGAATCTTTTTGGTTAAATTATTTAACCTGTAATCGCTGCCCAGAACAGCACTATCGCGCGATCAGCACAGCCGTGCTGAACAGGGACCACGCACGTGCTCCCAGTTGAATTCTGGGAATGGCCGAGCTTTGAGCACGCCCGTGCAGCATAGGAGCACGCCCGTGCAGATGTACACGGCCGTGCGTAATAGGGAGCACGCCCGTGCTCTCGTGCAGCATGCTCGTGCTACATGTAAGTGGCAGCATGCCCGTGCAAGGGTTAAGCGCACCCATGCCACCCCTTTAGTCAGAATCTGAGGCTTACGGTTTAATGGGATTTTAACCCCAATGTTCCTAATAATGATAGAATAATACACCAAACAAATGATGAAGATAGATAACTTGATTATATAATAATTAAGACGTTAAGGAACGATGAGTTGGTTAAGTCGGTGCCCTTGGGGTTACCGCACGATGATATAATTGAATGCCTTTAGTGGTCCAATGTTATGATGTTATATTGGGTGCCTTTAGTGGCCCAATGATGAGGATGATATTCTTGGATGCCTTTAGTGGCCCAAGCGGAGGTGGCGGTTGCCCGTTGTTTGTTGTTGTGTTCATGCATCACATTGGAGATTTTAGTTGGGGGAAGTTCAACATAGGGGAGGTCGTCCTAAAGTACGGTGATCTGGCTATCCATGGTTGGTTCACCCAAGGTTTGGAGAACCGTGGCCCCCGTGATGTGGCATCCATGGTTTGATGAGTTGACTATCCAAGGGGTTCACCCATGGTTTGGTGAACTGTTGGCGTTGGTGCCTTTAGTGGCCAATGTGGATATGTAACTCCAATGTTGTTCTTCCTGAGTTAGTTTGATCCACATACATTGATGGAGTAGTGGAGTAGTGTTGCATTGCATCATATAGCATACCGATTGATTCATGATGTTGAGATGATGTTTATATATGTACTTGTATGCTTATGATTGTTGTTATGCCATGATGTATGATCATCTTATTCCTATCTCCATGCCGTTGTATTTATATGTTTCCTTACTCCCCTTTCTTTGTTTTTCTTGTTTGGCATGTATGGTTTATGCAGAGGATGACAAGCAGCCTGGAGAGGAGTGACTCTGAGGAGCCACCACTCATAGTTAGGGCCTTCAGTTTAGTTGTTCATTTCTTTAGGTTTACAGTTGTATTCCGACATCGGGGTTGGGTTTAATTTATGTTGATGTTTTCTTTATTGTTTTAAATATTGATTAATCTTTTCCGTATTTGAAAACTAATTCATGTGGTACCTTTTCTACCCGTGAATCTTTTTAATAAAAGGTTGCGTGTTTTATTTTTATTTACTATTATTATTATTATTATTATTATTTATATTTAATGTTTATAACATGCGGGGTAGAAGGGTGTCACATGATAGAAAAGTGGACAGTTTTGGTTTAGAATAGGATTTCTTCTTCAATCTTCTTATTTTGGATAGCTTATCATTACTATGACTATGCCTGAGTAGTTTTCTTATTTCAAGGAATTGGGGCTATGCCAAAAACTTGTGTTATGTTATAAATTAAGTTTTCCCTTTTTTTAATTTTCAATTTGCTTTCGTTTGGATTCTTATCGCTTTAATTACTTATGAATTTGGCGGCCACTTATCTGCATGTGTTAGATATCGAGGGAGGGACTGAGAAGTGAACCTAATTATTGGATCTGTAGGAGTTAAACTTAGGACTTAAATCACGAGAGTTAGAAGCGGTCCTTCGAGGGTTCATTGAATTTTGACAAACCTTAATAGGTCCAAATTAATTTCAATTACCATGATAGTAAAAGTTGTTTTATTTGGGCATGGTATTTGTGTCTCGAGAAGGAACATTAAATAAATTACGATAAATCCACCTTCAAAACATTTAATGAATTAATAAAGGGATAGCAGATTTAGAAGTATACACAGTTATATGGTAACCCAATTCCTGGAAATTTCCTTTCCTGTTTTCAAAAATCGAATCTTGATTTTACGAAAACCTTTTCTTTGTTTCAGTTATTCTCTTATTTTATTTTGTTATTTATTCCATTCACATAATCAATCTTTCTGGTTTGATTAAATCATTTATTAATTAATTGGTGTTCATAAACTTGATCTCTATGGGTTCGATATTTTTTTATTACTTGACGGCAAAACCGTATACTTGCGGATTTGACGCATCAAGTTTTCGTTGCCGTTGTCGGGGACTGTGTTTTCTTGAATATCAATTCAATTCTTAAATTGATTTTTCTGAACTTTTATTTTTATTTTTTAGCTCTTTTTGTCTCTGCAAGTGATCTTTCCCTTGTATGCGAAGATCCCAAAGTCTTGGAACTTTTCTAAAAAAAGATCCCAAGATTGAAAGGACTTTCCATAAATGTAGAAGACAACAAAGGCAGAGAGCTAGAGAGAACTTGGTTCCCATACCGATGGCAGATCAACCGGATGACAGACCACTGAAGGACTACGCAGCTACAAATGCTAGGGGTTTGCGATCTAGGATTTGTAGACCAGAAATTGAGGCGGAGCACTTCACCATTCCACATCAATTACTCAACATGATAATGCAACACCAGTTTGGAGGCCTACCTTCTGAAGACTCGAGCGATCATGTGGAGACGTTCTTGCAATTTTGTGACAGTGCTAAAGTCTAGGGCACTCCACCTGATGCTATCCGCTTGCGGTTATTCCCTTCCTCACTAACTACCAAAGCAAAGAAGTGGTTAAAGTCAGTTCCCGCCAATTCATTCACAACGTGGGACCAATTGGAGCAGCGGTTCTTAGAAAAAAAAAATTTCCACCATCCAAGAATGCTTATCTACGGACTTAGATCACCAGTTTCTTCCAAAAGGACGAAGAATCCTTATCTAAAGCCTGGGATCGTTGCAAAGGATTGTTAGAGTCTTACCCACATCATGGGTTAGAAAGATGGCTACTAGTGAAAACCTTCTACAACGGATTAGATTATTCTTCGAAGAAGTCACTTGACTCCGCATCTAGTGGAGCACTGATGAACAAGCCATTAACCGAAGCATTCAACATAATTGAAAGTGTGGCCACCAACCATCACAAATGGGCTTCTGAAAGAGGTAATAACCCGAAATAGCGCGCGAGAGGTACGTATGATCTTGGTGATCTAGAATTGATCATTGCTAAATTTGATTCTTTGAATATGCGCTTTGATCAACTTCAAAAAGTTAGTGTGAATGCAGTAGGTACTACTAACATTGTGTGTGAGATGTGTTGAATGCAAGGACATGATTTTGTGGAGTGCCCACAAGGAAGCACTCCTGCACATGGCGCAAAGGGTGATCAGGCAAACTCGTGCCACAATTTTTATGCCACAAACCCAAAGTTGTCGAATTATGTTCCACACAACTCTTACAGCCAAGGAAGGAGGAACAATAATTACCTCTCCTACCAAAACAACAACAACACGCTCAACCATGAGTACCAGGAAGGTCAAGGTAATATCAAACCCGCATTGGATTATCCACAGGTACAAAAGTCTAAACTTGAGTCTCTTCTTGAAAGCTTTGTTTCAACTTAAACAAGCAAAATAAAGAGTTTAGACAACAGGGTAGGTTTGTCAATGAGACATTGAAGGAGTTAACATCTAAGATTGACAATTTAGTCATCCATAACAAGATGTTAGAAACACAAATTTCCCAACAAGCTAATACATCCACTAGGATCCAAGGCAAGTTTTTGGGATAACCCATAGTTAATCCCACTGCGCAATGTAATGCTATATACGTGAGGGGTGACAACCTTAGGGTAGTTGGAAGAGATTCCAAGTGTGATGTTTAGATAAGAGAGAGTGAAGAAGTCAAACCCAAGTATGTAGCTCCACCACCTTAACAACCCCCAATCCCTTTCGCTCAAAGGCTAGTAAAAAGAAAGCAAGTAGAAAAGCTGACCTAGCCCTTAAGCAAGGAGTGAAACATCCTAAAAAAAAAAGTACACCACCTCCTAAGCTAAAAGATCCCGGAAGTTTCTATATACCTTGCTTAATTGGTGAGGTAAAGATTGACCATGCATTGTGTGATCTTGGGGCTAGTGCGAGTTTGATGCCCCTTTCCACCATCGAGAGGTTAGGGATTCATGAACTGAGACCGTCCAAGGTCTCTTTAAAATTTGCGGATGGTTTCACTAAAGAATCTGTAGGCATAATAGAGAATGTTCCCATAAAGGTTGGAAAATTTTTCATACCTATTGATTTTATGATATTACATATGAATGGGAATTCTCAATTCCCTATCATTCTTAGAAGGCCATTCTTGGCCACGGCTGGAGCTTTAATAGATGTTAAAAATAGCAAATTTTCCTTGAATGTAGGAAAAGAAAGGGTGGACTTTGATTTCACTTTTTCATATCACAACACTCCTTTTGAGAATTATGTTTGCAGGATTGAGACATTGCCTCCGACGGTCAAGGAAGAGCCTAAAGTAGAAGCAACCCCCAGACGTTGCATAGATGCATCGGAGGAAGATGAAGTTGGAGTTGCCAAATGTGTAAAGTCAAAGCCTCCACTTAAGGATAGCAAAGCCATGAGACTCAAGGCAAAAAGAGCGAAGCGAAAACGCCTATGGCCACACAAAGTCCATGACCAATTTGCAAGACTTCCTTGGAAGAGAGTGGTTCTTTCACTTCCAAGTCCATTTGATCCCGGTTGATTAGAAGGAGTATGGTCAAGCTTATGACAAAAAATAAGCGCTTCTTGGGAGGCAACCGTGCTTTATTTCATTGTTATTTTTGTTTTTGGTTTTTGATATGAATAAAGTTAAGTAGTTTGATAGGGAAATATCACCTACTAATGGGTGTTCTATAATGAATCACAGGTTGAAAAGAATTGAGGAACAAGAGGCAAGGAAAAATTGAATTTAGGAATATCATGCCCTAGCCATGACACTTTTCATGACAGTGATGGGCTAAATAAGAAGAAGCAGATGCAATCACGAGCTAGCCATGACATGGTTTATGCCCATGAGACAACCCATAAATTTAAATGAAGACTTCCAGATAGGAACACGGCTAGTCCGTGAAGGGCATCACGCCCTTGAAGGGGATTGCGCCCATGAAGCAGGAAAAAAAATGAGACTTCCAGAAAGTATCACGGCTGTCGCGACCAAAAAATCGCCAAGGAAAGGCGAAAAAAGAATATTTTATTAAAAACATGGAAGTCGCCACCAATTTTATTTATCTTGGTAAAAATTGGAAAACCATTACTTTGTAAAAAAAAAAAAAAACAATGGTCTTTGGAGTCAAGGCTGAGTTCGGAAGCCGATTGTGCATAGGAAAGGATGAGGACTTAACCCCACAGCACCCCTAATACACCCGTTAAAAAACGGTTACCCAAATTAATTGTGCAAATAATTAATAAATTTAAACATGTTTATTCTACCTTAAAATACGAATCATTCCAAGAAAATCCTTTTTTACTTGTATGTTTTCTTATCATTTTGTGATAAATAATGAAACCAATGGGTGGACTTAATTTAACGTGGCTGAAAATTCAAAATAAAAAAACACAACCACCAAGTGCTTACCTTCACGGACTATTACCAGGCCAAACTAAGAACCATCATGTATTCACCATAACCACATTTATAAACTTGTACCAATAGCAAGCAAAGGAGGTTCACACAAGAAACCAGGTCTTTTATTTCAGAATCACGAAACTTTAAAAGAATAGATTCCAAGGATTTTAGCAAGAAGAAAAAACTTATTTACAGTCTTGCTATTAAGAAAACAACACCACATACTCGCTATTAAGAAAACACTAGTGATTTTAGAGACAATCACATGCTTTACTCATTCAAACAAGGAGCTGATAACAAACCTGAACATATGCCTAAAAACAAAAATTATTTTTGATAGAACCACTATTCAAAAATCATTCTCAATGATGCAGCAACACAAGTGGCCATCCTGAAAATATTTTCATGTAGAAAAACAGGATTAACACAACAATCTCCATGCCTCAACACACAAAGATGATCGAACCATTTCAACCAACATGTTTTCATTAGCAACAAGTTCCAATTACTAAAAATTATATGGATACCTAGCTTCACAAATTCATGAAAGACAACATTAACAGAAGCAAATTATGAAAAATAAACAAAGGCACCTATCTGGGCATTTCATCAAACATATAGATGTCAACAACATTCATAACTTAATCAAACCCACCACAACCTCATATCATAGGGTTCCCACAAAATGAAATAAACCAGATCCAAGAAACATGTTTTAGAAAACTACCAACATTTCTCTCAAACCAATTATATTTTCAGAATTCAGATAAGAAACGAAAAAAATCCCCAAAAATGCAAAAAGAAAATTCCCTCTCCCAAAAGAAGAAAAAACAGAACTAGAAATCTCTCTTCCTCTCCCTCGTGTCTGCATTTTTTGGATTCCTTTCTTGATGTCTCTCTCTGTGTGTGGGTATTTTCTGGTTGCCTCTCTTGTTCCCCCTTTTTTGTTTCTGCTTCCTTCTTTATAGAGATATTTCTCCTTCATTGCTTTGATTCCCTTCCCTGCAAATCAGCGAAAATAGCAATTACAATCCCTAATTTGAAATGAAAATGAAGGGGAATAACACATAACTTGCGTGATTGAGATTGAATAGTGCGAGTGAGAAAGGAAAGAAGCGAGATTCGCGTTATTGATGGAGGCTTGCGGCTGAGAAAGGAAAGAGGAATTTGGGATAGGTGAAGGAGAAAAAGGAAAGAATGGGGGTGGGAGAGATTTGGGGCGGCTAGGTTTCATTTTGGTGAGGGAATGGAGTGTTTCTGCTTGGTAGGGGAAGTGGGTTGAGGTTGGATGCTGGTTTGGGTCAAACAAATGGATAATGGGCTTGGTTCAGCAACGGGTAGGGGTTTTCATCTAGACTTGGCTGGTCTTGACCCAATAAAATAAATCTTTTAAAATAAAATGGTAAAACCTAAATAAAAGATGAAATATTTTTGTGATGTTTGAATAAATAAAAAAAAAAATTATTGATAAATCAAAATGAGATAATAAAAATATTTTTGTGAATTTGGATCTTTCATAAAAGAGCAAACCAAGAGTAAATTATTTTTGTGATTTTTCTTTTTCTCTAGTAAAACTAAAAAGAACTCTACTTTTTTTTTTCTTCTAAAAAATAGACATTTTTTATGATTTTGACCCTTTCTCCATTTTTTTGGACTTTTTTTCTAAATTTTAACAAAAAACAAAAGGGACCCGGTCAAAATGAGGTGTTCACAGTTGCCCCTCTTTACTTGTCGCTTACTAGAAGACATAAAGAGTCATGACTCTTCATGCAATGGTAGTAAGAGACGAGTAAAGAAAAAGAACACACATTTTGGCCGGGAAAGCAAATGATAGAAGTTCAAATGAGAGAAAATTAAATGTGCAATGGGACTCTGATCCCGAAAAGTTAAATGACAATGAGCCTCTGAGCTCAAAAATTAAACGACAATGAGCCACTGAGCTCAAAAATAAAAAGACAGTGGGCCTCTGATCCCGAAAATAAAGTGACAATGAGCCTCTGAGCTCGAAAAATTATATAGCAGTGGGTCTACGATCCCGAAAACTAAATGACAATGAGCCTCTGGGCTCGAAAAAATAAATATTAGTTGGCCTCTGATCCCAAAAAGTGAATGACAATAAGCCTCTGGGCTCAAAAAATTAAATAAGAGTGGGCTTCTGATCCCCAAAAGTAAATGACAATGAGCCTCTGAGCTCGAAAAATTAAATAAGAGTGGGCCTCTGATCCCAAAAAAATTAAATGACAATGAGCTTCTGAGTTCGAAAAATTAAATAACAATGGGCCTCTGATCCCCTCTGATCCCAAAAAAATTAAATTACAATGAGCCTCTGAGCTCGAAAAAAGAAATACCAATGGGCCTCTGCTCCCAAAAATTAAATGACAATGAGCCTCTGAGCTCAAAAAAGAAAACAACGAGCCTCCTAGCTTGAAGAAAAGCGACGAGCCTCCTAGCTTGAAATACGACGAGCCTCCTAGCTCAAAAAATGAATTATGTGATTGGCCTTGAGCCGAAAAAACTTTATGAGTTGAGCCTTGAGCTGGAAAACTTCATGTAGTAGGCCTTGAGCCAAAAAGAATTATGCAATTGGCCTTTGTTGACAAGTGACTTCAAACACAAGAGGGGGGGTGAATTGTGGGTGATATGTGTTTTTGAAAAAACTTTTTGCAATTACGGCGCTTGAAGATAAATGACTGAAATTAGAAGTGCTATAAAGTAAATTGCTTGAATAATAAATTCTAGAAAGTAAATAGCAATAAAATAAATCGCTTAAATTAAATTGCAATAAAGTAAATGCGATAAATTAAATTGCAATAAAATAAATTGCGATAAATTAAATTGCAATAAAATAAATACGATAAATTAAATTGCTGTAAGGTAGAAGACAATAATAAAAGGGTAGAGAGAGAGCCGCAGATTTATCCTGGTTCGGCCACTAAATACCCTGTGGCCTACGTCCAGTCCCCAAGGTCAAACACCAAGGGTTTTCACTCAATAACTAGCTTTTAAATCAGGTGCAGCTAGAAACCTTTACAAACCAAGAGCACTCTCCACACAAAATAATGGGATATCACCTCCCTTTGTGCAAGAGCCTCAAGTTCAAGAGATATTGTTTCTCTTTAAAGAAAAAAGGGATTCACACCCAAGAACAAGAAGAAGTAGAAGAAGAATGTAGCACTCAAGTAGTGCAGATAAAGATTACAAATTGAAGCTCAAAGTACAATTCAAACTATATGATATGTAAAGCTCTCTATTCAAAAAATAATCAAAAGTGAATATGTGAGAGTAAGCAATAAAATAAACAGAGTTTCAGAGCGCAATAAGATTCGTGTGTTTTAGAGTTGCCTTGGCATTCCTATTTATAGAAAAACTTTTAAGCCCATAGGAATTAGGTTAAGCCCATTTAAAAAACAAGGCAGTCGCTTCATAATCAATTATGGTATGTCCATAATCGATTATCTCTTGAGAAAAAACGCGCTGATTTACTTTCGCAGCATAATCGATTAGGATAATCGATTATGACTTCTCTGTTTTGAGTGTAATCGATTATGACATATTCATAATCGATTATGACTTCCCTGATTTGAGTGTAATCGATTATGACATATGCATAATCGATTATGTACATTATTTTGTTTGAAAACTTAACGGCTATAATGAAATTTCTATTATTTTTAGTAAAAGCCTTTTAAGTTAACGTAATGTGTGTGTGTGATTAATTTTAAATATGAGAGCTTTAGAACCATTTACAAAAAGATCCTAATAAACACCGATTACAAGAAATAAAAATTCCCATAACCCAGTCTTGAAGCACTTGATCTCCTTGATCTTCTTTTCCACTTTTTGTATACTTGACTTTCCGGTTCCTTTTGTCAATCATCAAAAACTAGATTAATCCCGTCAAGGCATATATTCACAGCCTTGAGCCAAAAAACTTTATCAATTGAGCCATGAGCTGGAAAACTTGCAGTAGGCATTGAGCCGAAAAGAATTATGCAATTGGCCTTGAGCCAAAAAACTTTATCAATTGAGCCATGAGCTGGACAACTTGCAGTAAGCCTTGAGCAAAAAGAATTATTCAAGTGGCCTTGAGCAAAAAAGCTAGAAAACTCCATGCAACAATGAGTAGGCATTGAGCCCAAATAATTATGCAACTTGGCCTAGAACTTTATGTAGCGGGCCTTGAGCCATAAAATTTATGAAACAGGCTTGACCCCAAAATTTTGCAGTTGGCCTTTGAGCCAAAAAGGTGGGTAAGGAGCCTTTAAACAAGTAGAAATTAGGCTTGAGCCAGAGAGAAAATTGAATTAGGCCAAGAGCCAGGGATGAGCCTTGCGAGTCAACAGAATGACAATTCTCTTTTTTTTTTCTTCTTCTCTTTTTGTCATTCGCAAGTGAACTGGAAACAAACTCTCAGCTTGGGATTCGATTTGACTCAGACTCACATTTTCCTTTCCTTTTCTTTTTCGTTCTCTTTTTTCATTTTCCCCTTCTTTTTCTTTTCTTTTTTTTTTTAAAAACATTTGCACTGACGAGCCAACTTGACACCGACTCGCAAAAGAGAAACCATGCGGATAAATTGAACAAAGTGCTTCTTAACGAGCTTCAACCAATCAAACATTATTCGGACACCTCCTGACTTGCTGAGACATGTTGAATCTATGCAAGACCATGTTTTTGCTGTCTTAGAATGTAGCATATTGAACACCACTGCTATTCACCTTCCTTTCATTTCCAAGCCTCAAATTGAAAATCAAGCTACCTCGCAATCTTGATTGCTCATTGAGAATGTCATCTTTCACCCTTTTTGAACTCCTTGTGGCATGAACGGTAACTGGGGAGATTGCGATTGGATTGCTGAATCACATTGTTGAACCTATGTTCACTTATCATGAAGCATTACCTAATGGACATGCATAGATCGACAAGTGACTCAAGAAGGAGATTGATTAGAAAGCTTCTTTGAGGATTTTGAAAGCTTGACTGCAAGAAAAATCAAATGGGTGTTGCCCCAAGATGGGTCTTTTTGATTATCATGTCATGGATCAAGACATATTGACCGATGTGACCCTTTAAGGGCCAAAACAAAATTGCCCTAGTGTAAGGCTCACTTGAACTTGGAAAAAATGCCCTGATTGAGCAACACGAAAAATTGCCCCACTGTAGGGGTGAATTGAGCAGCACAAAAATTTGCCCCAGTGTAGGGGTGAATTGAACAACACAGAAATTTTGCCCCAGTGTAGGGCTGACTTGAGCAACGAGGAAATTTTCCCCAGTGTAGAGCTGACTTGAACAATAGGGAATTTGCCCAAGTGTAGGCCCCACTTGAACTTGAAAAAAAAAATGTCCTGATTGAGCAACACGGAAATTTGCCCCAATGTAGGACTAAATTGAACAACACAGAAATTTTGCCCCAGTGTACGGCTGACTTGAACAACGGGGAGATTTGCCCCAGTGTAGGGTCACATTCAACCAAAAGATTTGCTCAAGAAAAGGGTTGGATTGAACTATGTAGAAAGTTGAACCTAAGTAAACCCCTCTTCATTTTCTTTCCTTCTTTTTTTTTTTTTTTGTTTGCCCTAACTTTTGCTAAGATTGCCCTTGCGGGTTTTCAGCCTAACGGGCTTTTCTCTTTTCTTTTCTTTTTTTCCATGGAGTGAAACATTATGGAAGGTGTGAATACTTTATCTCAAGATTAAGATTTTTATGAAAATAAGAGCAACCCCTCATTGATCAGAATGGATTTTTAAAGGTTGTAATGTGGTCATGGTTAAGGGTTAAGAAAAGAAAGGTATAAGAGGCTCAACACAAATGTTTAAGGGTGAATGTGACCAAGGATCTTTGGCTTATCTCGAACCCAAAAATCCTTTTTTTTTTTTTTTACTTTTGTTCATTTCTCCTCCCTTTTTATTTCAATGGTATTACCAACATCCCTCATTCCTTTCCTTTTTCCCTTTTTCAATATCACATCCATCCTTACAATTCACTTTTACTTTTCTTTTATTTTCTTCTTTCTCTTATCATCTGTTTCACATTTTCTTCCTTTTTTCTTCGATATCACCTCCATTTTCAGCATCCACTTTTCCGTTTTTTTCTTTCCTTTATCTCTTTCACATTTTCCTTCTTCGCCCCCAGCTATTGTTGTTGCAAACAACCTTTATTTAGTGCCAACCCCTAGTATAGGGGAGATCTTGGTCTAAGGTTATACGAAAGAATTTCTAATGCTCAACAGGTGTTACAAGGGATAATGATTTTTTCATGAAGGATAGAGAAAGATGACCAATCCTCATTTCAAATTTTGGTTACTCATTTCACATAAAGAATTAATCTTGGGACAAATTTTATACATGTAAAAAGTGCACCTTCATTTATTCGCTCTCATTTATTTTTCTTTTCATATTTTCTTCCTTTTTTTCTTTTTCTTTTTTTTTTTTTTTTTTTTTTGAAGAGGGGACTTGAAACTTTTTCGAAAGACTGTACATATTCATCACAACCATGAAATGACACAAACTGTTATTCGAATATAGAGGACAGAGAGACAATTAATACAAGTCCATTACCATAAAGCTCCAAAATGAAGCAAACAGAGGAAACAATATGATCAAACAATCTTTGTGTGACAATCACAGCTCAACATCTTCTGACTTTACCCAATCATATGGTTTGTGTCACCCCATACTGCCCTTGAGCATTCATTGTGCTAGGAGATCATACAATTCTTCATACATTTCCAACTTTTTGACACAAACTTTTCTGATGGGCCTGCAAGTGTCCTCAAGATGTCTTCAGATTTGCTTGTCCCTGAGGTATCTTGTTTACTTGCTTCTTCATTTCCTCCACCTCAAGAATCAAAGTTCTTCTCATTCCTTGCTCACATGCTTCCATTTTTATGTTATGAATCAAGGTTTGATTGGTCTAAACCTTCTTTGAAAGTAACTGGTTCAATTTATCCACATTAAAAGATGAAGTTACTCCTCTCTTTTTCTTTTTTTCTTCTCTCTTTTCTTTCTTTCTTTTTATTCTTCAGTTTTTTTCTCTCTTTTTTTTTCTTTCATTTTCTCTCTCTCTCTCTCTCTTTTTATTTCTCTCTTTTTTTCTTTTTTATTTTTTTTGAAAAAAACTGAAAGAAGTTTTATTATCTACTCAAAGACGTTTTTTTTTTTTTCCGCTTCATTGGGGGAGCCCCTTTTTTTTGAAAAAAAAGAATGTAAAAACATGAAGGATTGAGAGTTAAGAAGAAAAATGCTCCCTTTGTGTCCTAGTAAGGTGAAACCTAATGATTGGATATAACTAGGTTCTATATATCAGTGCATGATTCTTGAGGACGATTCTAAATTCCTAAAGGAAAATGGTCCCCAGATTGTCCCTACCCAGAGGGTAAGGATCTAGCACCATGAATAGACCACAAGGAAGGATAAACCCTCACAATATGGCCATACCCATCATACTAGGTACAATCTGAGCGGAAGATTTAGCGCAAGTCAAGGAAGCATAAAGCTTCACAATAACATGGCTAAAACCCCATCTAAATCCTATGGCATCACTCAGGCTCGGGTATAAAGCCCATAAGGTGTATGAGGTGAGTGATAGTGATGTATGTGAAGGGAGCACACAAACCTGTAAAATCTAAAACTAAAAAAATCTTGTAAAACAAAGTCACACATATATACAAAATCAAAGGTCATCTATCCTAGAGTTCAAATAATATATTACAAGAAAAAAAAAATATCATCTACCCTAGGGTTGAAAAAGCAACCAACAACTAAACACACACGGATAGAAATAAAAAAAAAAAAAAAAAACAAGCTTAAACAAAACATATTTACACAAAATAAAATAAAAAACCAAAGCAAAATATTATTCCCCAAAAAAAAAAAAACAAACCAAAACAGATTATATTTACACCAAAACAAGTGTATTTTTCATCTTTTCCAATTTTTGTTTTTCATATTTTGAGAGAAGAAAAAAAATCAAAACACAAAATAGCAAAATATATACATGAAAACAAAATTACGTTTTTTTTTTCTTTTTTTTGCTTTTTTCATTTTTATTTCATTTTCATAGAGAGTGGAGAAAAAAAACATAGCAAAACAAAAAAAAAAGGATAAAACAAATAAGTTAAAATTTATTAAAGATTTGCACAACTAATTTTAATGGGCTTGACTCGCTAACTATCCCAAGTGGAGTCGCCATCTGTCGCGACCGAAAAATTGCCAAGGAAACGGCGAAAAAAGAATATTTTATTAAAAACATGGGAGTCGCCACCAATTTTATTTATCTTGGTAAAAATTGGAAAACCATTACTTTGTAAAAAAAAAAAAAAAAAAAATGGTCTTTGGAGTCAAGACTGAGTTCGGAAGCCGGTTGTGCATAGGAAAGGATAAGGACTTAACCCCACAGCACCCCTAATACACCCGTTAAAAAACGGTTACCCAAATTAATTGTGCAAATATTTAATAAATTTAAACATGTTTATTCTACCTTAAAATACGAATCATTCTAAGAAAATCCGTTTTTACTTGTATGTTTTCTTATCCTTATCATTTTGTGATAAATAATGAAACCAATGGGTGGACTTAATTTAACGTGGCTGAAAATTCAAAATATAAAAACGCAACCACCCAGTGCTTACCTTCACGGACTATTACCAGGCCAAACGAAGAACCATCATGTATTCACCATAACATCATTTATAAACTTGTACCAATTGCAAGCAAAGGAGGTTCACACAAGAAACCAGGTCTTTTATTTCAGAATCATGAAACTTTAAAAGAATAGATTCCAAGGATTTTAGCAAGAAAAAAAAAACTTATTTACATTCTTGCTATTAAGAAAACAACACCACATACTCGCTATTAAGAAAACACTAGTGATTTTAGAGACAATCACATGCTTTACTCATTCAAGCAAGGAGCTGATAACAAACCTGAACATATGCCTAAAAACAAAAATTATTTTTGATAGAACCACTATTCAAAAATCATTCTCAATGATGCATCAACACAAGCGGCCATCCTGAAAATATTTTCATGTAGAAAAACAGGATTAACACAACAATCTCCATGCCTCAACACACAAAGATGATCGAACCATTTCAACCAACATGTTTTCATTAGCAACAAGTTCCAATTACTAAAAATTATATGGATACCCAGCTTCACAAATTCATGAAAGACAACATTAACAGAAGCAAATTATGAAAAATAAACAAAGGCACCTAGCTGGGCATTTCATCAAACATATAGATGTCAACAACATTCATAACTTAATCAAACCCACCACAACCTCATATCATAGGGTTCCCACAAAATGAAATAAACCAGATACGAGAAACATGTTTTAGAAAACTACCAACATTTCTCTCAAACCAATTATATTTTCAGAATTCAGATAAGAAACGAAAAAAATCCACAAAAATGCAAAAAGAAAATTCCCTCTCCCAAAAGAAGAAAAAAACAGAACTAGAAACTCTCTTCCTCTCCCTTGTGTCTGCGTTTTTTGGATTCCTTTCTTGATGTCTCTCTCTGTGTGTGGGTATTTTCTGGTTGCCTCTCTTGTTCTCCCCTTTTTCGTTTCTGCTTCCTTCTTTATAGAGATATTTCTCCTTCATTGCTTTGATTCCCTTCCTTGCAAATCAGCGAAAATAGCAATTACAATCCCTAATTTGAAATGAAAATGAAGGGGAATAACACATACCTTGCGTGATTGAGATTGAGTAGTGCGAGTGAGGAAGGAAAGAAGTGAGATTCGCGCTATTGATGGAGGCTTGCGGCTGAGAAAGGAAAGAGGAATTTGGGATAGGTGAAGGAGAAAAAGGAAAGAATGGGGGAGGGAGAGATTTGGGGCGGCTAGGTTTCATTTTGGTGAGGGAATGGAGTGTTTCTGATTGGTAGGGGAAGTGGGTTGAGGTTGGATCCAGGTTTGGGTCAAACAAATGGATAATGGGCTTGGTTCAGTAATGGGTGGGGGTTTTCATCTAGACTTGGCTGGTCTTGACCCAATAAAATAAATCTTTTAAAATAAAATGGTAAAACCTAAATAAAAGATGAAATATTTTTGTGATGTTTGAATAAATAAAAAAAATTATTGATAAATCAAAATGAGATAATAAAAATATTTTTGTGAATTTGGATCTTTCATAAAAGAGCAAACCAAGAGTAAATTATTATGGTGATTTTTCTTTTTTTTTTTCTAATAAAACTAAAAAGAACTCTACTTTTTTTTATTTTTCTAAAAGATAGACATTTTTTATGATTTTGACCCTTTCTCCATTTTTTTGGATTTTTTTTTCTAAATTTTAACAAAAAACAAAAGGGACCCGGTCAAAATGGGGTGTTCACAACGGCCTGGCCATGAAATACATCACGGGCAGTGATCTGGGCCAGAGACTAAGTTGAGAAGGAACAGAAGTGATCACGGCTAGGCTGTGAAATTTCATGAGCGTGATAGGCTCAAATACTAGAGACAGAAGGAATCATGGCTAGACCATGAAGGGCATCACTACCATGACACGTTCCGGCACAGAAATAAGAGGTTTTTCCCTCCCTCTCTTAGTCATTTTGAACCAATCCCCTTTTAACCTCCTTCAACCTCTTTTCCAAGCCTCCATAGCCACCAAGCTCAAGGTAAACATCTACCCCTCCTTCCTTTTCCATTCCTTCACCAAAATCCTCCCAAACAACAATTCCTTCCTTCACCATCCATCATTCACCCATCTTTTCATCTCTCCAAACCAACACCCACCATACCCATTTCAACTAAACGCTTGGTATCTTCTTCGTCCATCCACTCAAAGCAACACCAACCTTATTTCCGTACTAACTATCTTCCCTAATCCTCAACCCACCATCCAATTTCAGCCAATTCAACCCACATCAAAAATCCCCAAAGTGCTAGGAACCCTAACCCCAAAAATTCGAAATTCTAAAAATTTGAAGAGGGATTTTGGTTCACATTCTGGAATTACTAAGAAATTATGGCTAACAAGAGGGCACGAAGTGGACCGGGCCAAAGTTCTGGCCAAGGAGGGCGACGTTCTACAAGAGGTAATATTTCCGACCAAAGCTCCCATGGTATAATTTTTAATACTAATGCTCAGAAACTTAAATTTGACTAAGTCACCACTAGACACTTAGTTCAAACCAAATATTTTGATGAGGTAGCGGTGAATACCCTATGACTGAAGGACGACATCGACTGGATGTTGTCCAATGTGGGGTGGGGAAGTTTCATCTACATGAGAGAGCCCATCTATATTATCCCTACATATGAGTTTTTGAGCTCTGTAGAAGCTAACATTATCCAGGGTGAGGGCTGAACTGAGGGTCGGATAAATTTTCGACTCCTGAATGAAGATTATAAGTTGACTTTGGAGGTTTTCAACGCAATCTTCGATTTACCCACAGGGGGTGAAAGAAGATACCCCTTGGAATTCAATGTTCACAGAGTCTGGTCCAAAATTAGTCTTCCTGGGGGCAATTTTGATACCAGAACTGTCAAATCAACTGCCCTAGTACATCCAAGCCTGAGATACATGCACAGAGTCATGTTACATACATTATTTGGCCGGGGGGATAGTGACGGATCCGTCCGAGCGGACAAGGTCCAGTTTTTATGGGCCATGCTCCACCTAGAGAGTAATGTAGACACGGGGTCTTATTTGATCAGACACCTACATACTGTGTCTAACAGGAAGGGTGGGAGGATAGTCATAGGTGGGCTAGTAACTACTATATGCCAGCATTACCACCTAGATTTAGAAGGATATGAGGAGGCCCCAATGAGAAAGCGCATCACTTTGGCAGTTCTTGAGACAATGGGTATGATAAAAAATGAGGCAGACATCTACTGCCTTGTCCACCCCGAACACCAACGAAATCTACCATTACCTAACCCCAGCCACCTTGATATCAGAAACCGGACCAATTGAAAAGTGCCAGTGGCAGATGACCCTACACCAGTGAATATGCAGAGGCCACTTCGCCAGCCCCCACCACCTAGACCATCTAAGCAAGCCCCTCCTCTTCTCCTGCAGGTTCTTCTGGTGATCCTTATGCATGGTTCGCTACTACATTGGATACTATACTTGCGAAGCAGGCGCAGATGATGGAACACCAAACACTGATGATGTCTACCTAACGTATGCAACAAGAACAGGTTGAACAGCGAACTATGATCCAGCAGCTCTATGACTGACATTTGAGCCAACAATTTCCACCACCACAGTGAGCTCTACCCTTTCTTATCCTCCTCATACTTGAATTTTTACATTGGGGACAATGTAAATCTTTAAGCTTGGGGTAAGGGTTTTTACTTTATATTGCATACATTTTTTTAACATGTTTTTGCATATTCATACCATTAGATTCCCCCTTGCTTTGAGTTCGCATCTTCTTAAGAGCACTTTGTGCCAAAATATTAAGATAGTGAATTTTGAACCTAATTGTTAGATTCTTGTGACAGACAATTTTTTTCGTTTGAGATGATCTTTTGATGATCAATAATTAGCATGTGGTTCGTTGAGATTGTGTTTCTCATTGATTTTTGAACTTATAAATGTGAGACTTTTGAGCCTTAAGGGGTATTTGCTACGATTCACCCCATTCTTTGTGTTGAGTAATTAGTCCTCAATGATTGTGCCTTCTAGAACTTGATTTGAAACCATTTTGAAACTTGAAATTTTTGTGAACACATTTGAAAATAAGTGAGGCAGTAGGTTTTCTTCTGGCCTTCTGAGTTTTGTATGATTACAAGCTACCCCTTAGTTGCCCAAATTTTAGCCTATTAAGATTAAATGCTTTTTTTGGTGCCTTGTTTGATTTTTGATAAAAGATGCATGGTACACCTTCTAGAGTATAGCAAAAGGGCAATGTGATAGTTTGAAAAAGAAAGAAATACATGGGATGAATGAAATATTCTCTCTTGTACAAAATTTTGTCTCTTCTCCTAATAGTTGAAAAAGAAGAATGAAAGAGAAAAAAAATGGAGAAGACAATGAGAAAATTGAATGAAAAGAGAAAAAGAAAGGTGGAAATAAGCTTATAAAATCCCAACGGATATTTAAGAAGGTTGCCATGCATATTTGATATTTTGCATAGCATCTTGAAATTCCCTTCCTTAGTTTTCCCAACTACTGTTTAATCTCATGGCCTCATTACAACCCTAAGAAAGACCTCATGATTCTTATGTGTTTTCAATAAATCAAGTGGAGATTTCGGTTGTTAGTCAAGCTTATGGTAGGGTACTTTCTTTGAGGAACTTGAGCAAATTATCATACACCCTGAAACACTTGAGTGAGGTAAGGAGAGTGTCCCCAAATAGATGAGAAACATGGACTTAAAGAACCTAAGCCTCTAATTGGACTTGAAATTGATTATCTATTGAATAATTGTTAGCATGCCTATTGCTTGGATTTACTGTTTCTCGGGTTCCTTATTCACCGTCAATGTTTTGATTTAATAGCTTTGACTGGCCTTAGTGATTGCTTGAGGACAAGCAAAATCTTAACCTTGGGGTAGTTTGATGAGTGTGATTTCACATCATATTTCTAGGCTGTTTAGTATACATTTTCATGGTAGTTTAGGCATTTTAGTTGGTATTTTCTTAGTTTTTCCTTGGAACCGGTAATGCTTTGTTGTGGTGTGATTTTGCAGGATTTAATGATCATAATGCTTGGATTAGCTCTTTGGGAAAGTATGAAGAAAGGAGGGAAAATAAATTGAGAAGAAGTCTTAACGAATGGACATCATGGCCTAACCATGATAGACATCATGGTTGTCATGTGAATATTGAAGGCAGAAGAAGACTCTGAACAAACAGAAGAGATCATGGCCAAAGCATGATAGACATCACGATCGTGATATGAAGTCCCATAATCAAGCCCACAAGTCAAAATAGATCACAGCCTAGCCGTGATGGCTATCACAGCCGCGATCTATAAGTGAAGACAAAGATTTGAAGATAGAATGTGTCACTGCCTAGTCGTGATGCATATCACGGCTGTGAGGCAAAGAATTCGAATTACATGTTTAGATTTGGGATTTTTTTTGATAAGATTTGGGATAAGTTTTTATTTTATTAGGATTCTATGTTGCCCCAATCTATAAAAAGGGTGCTTAGGCTCGAAAGTTGGAGGTGGTAGGGCAAAGTGGAGACTTTTGGTTTAGAATAGGATTTCTTCTTCATTCTTCTTATTTTGGATATTTTTATGTTTTTCTCATTCAAGCTCGTTATTACTATGACTATGCTTGAGTAGTTTTCTTATTTCTAGGAATTTGGGCTATGCCCAAAATTTGTGTCATGTTATAAATTGAGTTTTTCCTTTTGTTAATTTGCAATTTGCTTTCGATTTGATTCTTATCGCTTTAGTTACTTATGAATTTAGCAGCCACTTATTTGCATGTGTTAGATATCTAGGGAGGGACTGAGAAGTGAACCTAGTTATTGGATCTATAGGAGTTAAACTTAGGATTTAAATCATGAGAGTTAGAAGTGGTCCTTCGAGGGTTCATTGACTTATCACAAACCTTAATGGGTCCAAATTAATTTCAATTACCACGAGAGTAAGAGTTGTTTTATTTGGGGATGGTTTTTGTGTCTCGAGAGGGAACGTTGACAAAATTAGGATAAATTCACCTTCAAGCATTTTGATGAATTAATAAAGGGGTAGTCGATTTAGAAACATAAACAATTTTGTGGTAACCCAATTCTTGGAAATTTCCTTTCCTATTTTCAAAACCTGAATCCTGATTTTTTGTAAAACTTTTCTTTGTTTCAATTATTCTCTTATTTTATTTTGTTATTTGTGCCATTCACATAATCAATCTTTCTTGTTTGGTTAAATCATTTATTAATCAATTAGCGTTCATAAACAAGGTCTCTGTGGGTTCGATATCTTTTTAATATTTGACAACATAACTGTATACTTGCGGATTTGACGCATCGATCACAGACCAAGCATGTTCCCCATGGAACAGAACTGTAATTTGTGTGTGACTAGCAATGATCCAGGGACAGATGCAACAAGATAGTGCAGGCTATTGGGAAGACTGTTGTACTTAACTATAACACATCCAGACATCACATATGCAGTCAATACATTATGTCAGTTTATGATCGAACCCAAGAAAATACATATGGATGCTATTGATAGAATATTACGATATTTGAAAACAACTCTAGGGCAAGGCATTTTGCTATCAAGTAATAATAATTTGAAATTGGAGGCATATTATGATGCAGACTGGGGTGGATATCCACTCGCTAAGAGATCATGTACAGGATATGTAATCATGTTGGGAGGATCACCTATATCTAGGAAGACAAAGAGGCAAAGGGTGGTAGCAAAGTCCTCAGCAGAAGCTGAGTATAGAGTAATGGTAGCAACAGTAAGTGAGGTTATCTAGCTTCGGTGGCTTTTAGGAGAATTAGGGACATCATAACAAGATGCTACTCCGATGTTTTGTGCCAATCAAGAAGCACTTCACATTTCTATGAACCCGGTGTTCCATGAAAGAACAAAGCATGTTGAAATGGACTGCTATTTTGTTCGAGAAGGAGTGCAGTCTGGTGAAGTTGAACCGCTGAAGGTCTGGACGAAAAACCAAGTGGCAGACATACTTACAAAGCCTTTGGGCAAGGAAAGATTCGAATTGTAACTCAGCAAGTTGGGCTTTATGGATCTTCATGCGCCAACTTGAGGGGGAGTGAAGGAATCTAGTAAAATTTGTTTATAGTTTGTTATCTTGGATGACGGTGATCTATCATGTTGCAGATAGGATGATTCTATAGTTTGTAATCCTTAGATAAGTCTATTGCTTTTAGATAAGCTAGAAACATAGCTGAGGTTTTTACCTCTAATTATATATACATGTAATCTACACATTGTGATTTAATGAAAATAGCACAATATTATACCGTTTCGGTGTGGCGTTTAATAGAGTTTAAAACTAATATCAATTCACCTGTAATTAAAAGACATTGTCGCTAAAGATAGCACTCAGAAGCGCTATCTTAATTAAGTCCCCATAAAATAGCGCTTTTTGGAACAAACGCTATCTATTCCTTTTTATTCCAAGCAATGATGTGACGATCCCAAACCATAACACACATCTTTTCTCATACCAAAAACATAATAGAAAAATTTCAAATTTAAACAAATAATCATATATAGAACCACAGATACAACACTAGAGTTCCACCTGGAAACCATGGTGTACATGACACTACTCACATAAAAGATACCACACTGGTCGTGGTACAAAACACTAATGGGGACTCGACTGTGTCTCTAAGGATCTCCCCAACAGTAGAAGCACCGGCATCAACGTCATCGTGGAAGATAACTCCCATCTCGACCAGCACCGACTTCTTCAACGTCCTCTCCAATCAGCAAGCATCTTGGTATTCGGACCACGATCTGAACAACACATAGAGAAAACATATATATATATATATATATATATATATATATATATATATATATATATATATATATATATATATATATATATATATATATATATATATATATATATATATACAAGAGGTAAGAAACTCAACAATCATCATCAAGTAGGAAATAATGTAGAACACAATATACCAACATGGACAACCAACAATCACAACCATATTACAAGATTGGCACAACACTTCCTCAGAATCACACCTACTAGGGATCACCACCTGCTCTACATATACAACTGATGTTACATGCATATTGGCCAGCCTACGTCGCCACTCTTAACAATGAGAATGTTGTTCTTCAACTTTGGGAGTAGCCATTTCCCAAGGTAAAAGTGTTGCATCCATCTGTGAGGACATCAAGTCAGTAGTCCGGGTAACTGATTCCTTCGCTTCCAAGAAAATGAAACAATGGTTCCTCCTAGAGCCCTTCCAATTGTGAGAAACTCCAAACGTTCCCCAACGATGAGAAAGCACCCGCATCCCTCCAGCTATGAGTTTAACTATCTTGGTCGCTCTAGAATATCCACCTCAACCTTGTGTAACAATTTCTCAAACTGTTGTTGCAACTATACACACATCTCCCTGTAACAACTACTCAAATTGTTGTTGCAATTGTTAACAAGTACCAACTTTGTATGATAACTACTCAAACTGTTGTTGCAGTTATTTCTCACTCGTTTTGACGATCATAACAAGAGTCGAACCTTAAAACATATCCGAAACAAGATCAACTACTGCAATGCCAAAGAATGACACTGAATGATATAACACCTTACCTCGATTGATTCACACGAAAAAAGGATCAAAGATGAAGTAGAAGTTGCTACGAACCAAACCACAAGATTGGATTAGGGTTTCAACACACAAATCACTCGAACCAGGTAAATGGTTAGATGAACTGTTATGTCAAAGAATGAAGGTGGGAATGAAACAACCAAAGCAAACACAAGAAGGGAGTTGAATAGTGTTCACCTAAATATTTTTGGAAAAAAAAAAAAACTCTTTTCAAAAAGCTTAAGGATAAGACGGTAGAGAACAGGGATGAGACGCTTGGATGTCGCTTAGGATGTATCTTAAACACTTGATAAAAACGCAGACACAAAAACAAAAGGCTTTGTTTTAGATAAACAGATTAACCCTAGTTAGATGCAAGTTAGAAAACTTAAAGCAATATTCAAGAGTTAAAGGAAGGAGAGAAATACACTCAAGAATTTTATATTGGTTCATCCCAAACTTTGGGTTACATCCAGTCCTTGGATAAACTAAGATTTCCGCTATAACTGGTCAGGTTACAGACACAAGTATTCTTTGCACACCTAGCCTCGCCAGGCTCAACAACAAGAGTATTGTTTGCCCACTTAGCCTCTCTAAGCTCAACAAGTATGCTTGAGTTGGCCTCTTCAGGCTTTACAAATGAAATGATTTTTTTTTTTAATCACTTCAATTTGCAAAGGCAAGTCAACCATATTATACTCAAAGAGTGAATGTGATATATAAAGGGTGTGATTGCGCAATAACTTCTCTTAGGTTTTACAAATGTTTGAGAAGTAAATGAAAGAATGAAGAGTTAATGCTCTAGCAATGAATGAAAGTTATTCAGCTTGAGTTCAGAGTTCTTTTTTGGTCTTCAAATCTTCAGGGTCTTCTATTTATAGTCTTCACAGCAATAAATCTGTTGTGAGACATTCTACCTTCAACACTTGCTTTATTTCAAGTCTTTAGAGAAACTATTAATGCAATAGAGTCATTCTGAGGAAGCATTAAATGTTTTGAAGACGTGAGGGTATTCTTGTACTGAAGTACACTCTTTTAGCAAAGAGCAAGTTGTTTAGAGTAGCATCAGAGGTTTTGCAGAGTAGGTTACTTCTTTCGTGAAATCCACCAGAATAGGAACAAAGTCAAGCTTAAATAGTTTATATCATATGCTTGGAGATTCAAATAAATCTCAAGCTCACACAAAGTCACAACAATTTCTCTTTGTAATACTGACAACATTTCAGGGACAATCACTGGTGCAAATTGCCTTGAAGAAGGAGCAAAGTTTACTTAAGGTCACTCGAACTTTGTTGGGCAAAATGGACCGTATACCGATGGGTAGAAAAAGCTCCATGAGAACATGACAATCATGGGACTTTAGACCCTTTAACTTGAGATCTTTCATCGATACTAGGCTCCTAATGTTGGAAGAGTACACCTCTGGAACCTTAACTCCATGAAGAAACTTACAAAAAACAATTTTCTCTTTTCTATATAGAGTACGAGCGGCCGGAGGTAGATATGTATGTTTCCCCTTCTTTACCAGTCCCAAGTCTCGTCTTAATATTAACCAAGTTCAACCTTGCATTGATTCCATCTTTAGCCTTACCTAGCATATTGAGTAACTAACCAATGACACTATCAAAGATATTTTTTTCAACATGAATCATATCAATGAAATGTCTTACATATAATTACTTCCAATATGATAGCTCAAAGAAAATTGACTTTTTCTTCCACCCTCTTAAGACAAGCTCTTCAGCAAAAGGTTTGCCAAATCTAACAATCAAATCCTTAACCTTTTCAAACAGTTGCTCACCCGTCAACGGTAAATGAGCTTTACCTTCTTCCTTGTTCCCATTGAATGTCTTTCTCCATGATCGGTAATGATGATTTAGATGCAAAAATCTATGATGCCCGAGGAAGACATTCTTCATACAATGTTCCAATCGCATACAATATGTATTATCTTCACATATAGAGCATGCAAACTGACCTTTGGTACTGTATCCAGACAAATTACCGTATGCCAGAAAATTATTAATGGTGCAGAAACAACATAGCCTTCAAATTGAAACTTTCTTCCTTATACCCATCATACACCTCTACACCTGTCTCCCACATATGCTTCAAGTTTTCAATTGAAGGAGCCAAGTATATATGTATATCATTCCCCAGTTGTTTGGGACCAGAAATTAACATAGACAACATGATAAATTTGCGCTTCATGCATAGCCATGGAGGTAGGTTATAAATCACCAAAATCACAGGCTATGTAGTGTGAGAGTTACTTTGAACACCATGGGGCTTAAACTCGTTAGTATATAATGCAACTCATTGCTTTCTTGGTTCTTGCCCGAAATCAGGATAATCATGATCAATTTTTCTTCCATTGAGGAGAATCAGCATGGTGCCATAGCTTGTCATCTTTAATCCTTTCATCCTCATGCCATGTCAAGTACTTTGCATCTTCTAGTTAAATAATAGGAAACCTTGGTTTTGATATTAGGTTGATTATAGCATGAAATGCCATGTATGTAGTTCCTGCAACTAGAATGGATTGGATAAATTTTTTTCCCAGTGCCTTGCATAGGATAGGAAACCCACCCTATAGTATGAAGTAGACATGCATCATGCATGCATATAGTACTCATTGAATGGGGACGTCAACCTATCTAAACTTAAAATAATTGCCGTAGATCGAGAAAATATGGATCGGAGGTGGATGTCTTCCAATCGTTTGTCGAAGGAATATAAGGACAGAGTGCAAGATTTTATTAGGTTTGCAGTTGGGCATATAGAAAACTCTAGTAAAATTGTATGTCCTTGTTTAAGTTATCGTTATGCAAGATGAGATAGTGTAGCTGAGTTGGAAGGACATTAAGTGTGCAATGGAATTGATCAAAATTATACTTGTTGGACAAAGCATGGTGAGACAAGAGGTAAATCTAGTGGTATGGGGAATAGTGGGAGATACACGTCAGATGATACCGATACAAATAGATATGAGGGCGATCATTTTGAGGACAAACACGATTGAAGAAGATATTCATGATTGTCCTCAAATGTTTGAGAAGTTGATAACTGATGCAGAGAAACCATTGTATAAGGGTTGTACTAAATTCACAAGATTGTCAACGATGTTAAAGTTGTATAATTTGAAATCAAGCAATGGATAAACTAATAAGAGCTTTACGAACTTACTCATACTATTGAAACATATGTTGCCATAGGATTATGTGCTTCCTAGTCGGAAATATGAGGCTAAATAAATGTTACGCTCTATTGGCATGAGCTATGAGAGGATACATGCTTGTCTGAACGATTGCATTTTATTTCGAAAGGATTATGCAAAGTTAAAGATGTGTCCTAAGTGCAATGCCTCACCGTATAAAAAGAAAGAATCCACTCCAGAGAAGGTTTTGCGGTATTTTCCCATAATACCCAGATTTAGGCGCATGTACTGTAGATCAGAAGATGAAAAATACTTGACATGGCATGAGGATGAAAGGATTAAAGATCGCAAGCTATGACACCCGGTAGATTCATGATTATCCTGATTTCGGTCAAGAACCAAGAAACCTACAACTTGCATTGTCTACTGAAGGATTTAACCCGCATAGTGTTCTGAGTAGCTCTCACAGTACATGGCCTGTGATTTTGGTGATTTATAACCTACCTCCACGGTTATGCATGAAGCGCAAATATATGTTGTTGTCTTTGTTAATTTATGGGCTCAAACAACCTGGAAATGATATCCACATATACTTGGCTCCTTTAATTGAAGACTTGGAGCAAATGTGGGAGACAGGTGTAGATGTGTGTAACACCCCAATTTTTCAAAGCTCTCTAGAGCTAATTAATCAGTATTTATATGTTTTTATTTTATTGAGGGGTCTAGAGAGGGAAATAAAATATTCCGAGACCATACTCATGCTCAACGTTATCGTACGAAGCTACGATTAAATTTTGAGCTGAAAACTCAAACGGAGTCCGGTCTATGTTTTTCCATTGATAGTATGGTTTTACTGCTCAGGAGACCTTAGATGGACCCTTGAACGAGACAGTAAGTCTTAGAATTCGATTCTCTATACTTTGGTTAAATGTCACAAAAATCACTTCCTGACCTTTTTTCGAGCGAAATCCTCAATCGGATGGCGAACGGAGCCGCATATGGACTCACCAAGACCCGCCAACGAATAATCTTGATACCACATCATGTCATATCACTTGGGGGAACATGCCAGAGTCGTCATGATGTTCGGAGATATCGGGACGTGAAATGATAAAAATACCCCTAACCTTTTCTTTAATGACATTTTGGTCCTTGAAGGAAAAGACCAAAATGCCCCTTAAGTGACTTGTTTTAAGGCTGGTAAGCCCCCATTTCAGCCCCATTCTTCACGCAAGACAGCCCCCTAATAGAGCTCAAAAGCTTCACCTTCCTCCTTGAGCAAAAAGCCACCATTTTCATGAAAGAAAAGCTTGAATCCATGGAAGAAAAACTTGATTCCTTGATCAATCTTCATCATTCTTTAGGTAAGATCACTTCGATGATCTCTTAGCTTCTTGAATCTCTTCTTATTTCATGATTTAATAACTTGATTTCTTGAGTTCCAACTTTAAGATCCAAATTTCATAAATTCATAGGAAATTGTAGAAAAATCCTTTTAATGGGAAAATTTCTTTGAGCTCACTTCATCATCCTCTACCTAAACCCAAGAGCTTATGATTCAACTCTCATCCTAGCCTAATTACCCAAAAGGGGCCAAACCCTTGGAGATAGTGATGAATAGTGTTTTGTTCAATTTTTGATTTCTAACTCTTGATTCCATCCTTACATTTCCTATTGTCCTTGAATCCAAGTGATGGAAAATCAAATCAATCCCTAGCCATGTTTTCCCTTTTATGGCCGAGACCTCCAATATGAGGAACATTGAGTTTTGTTTCATATCTTTGAGTATTAGGACTTGAGTTAGTGTTAGTCAAGCTTAAGAACCAACCATCCAAAAGATTGGAACCAAATGTGATCCCTAGCCAATTTCATCATTTTTGGCCGAGCCTAGCCTCTACAGTATTAGGGAAATTTGTGTGTTAATTTTTGATGATTTTTTTTGTTTTGTGTTTGTAGTTGTTATCGGATACTCGGACGAGGAATCGGGAGAATTCGTGGAGCGAAATCCTCAATCAGATGGCGAACGGAGCCGCATATGGACTCACCGAGACCCGCCAACGAATAATCTTGATACCACATCATGTCATATCACTTGGGGGAAAATGCCAGAGTCGTCACAACGTTCGGAGATATCGGGACGCGAAATGACCAAAATACCCCTAACCTTTTCTTTAATGACATTTTGGTCCTTGAAGGAAAAGACCAAAATGCCCTTAAGTGACTTGTTTTAAGGCTGGTCAGCCCCCATCTCAGCCCCATTCTTCACGCAAGACAGCCCCCTAATAGAGCTCAAAAGCTTCATCTTCCTCCTTGAACAAAAAGCCACCATTTTCATGAAAGAAAAGCTTGAATCCATGGAAGAAAAACTTGATTCCTTGATCAATCTTCATCATTCTTTAGGTAAGATCATTTCTATGATCTCTTAGCTTCTTGAATCTCTTCTTATTTCATGATTTAAGAACTTGATTTCTTGAGTTCCAACTTTAAGATCCAAATTTCATAAATTCATAGGAAATTGTAGAAAAATCTTTTTAATGGAAAACCAATTTCATTGAGCTCACTTCATTATCCTCTACCTAAACCCAAGAGCTTATGATTCAACTCTCATCCTAGCCTAATTACCCAAAAGTGGCCGAATCCTTGGAGATGGTGACGAATAGTGTTTTGTTCAATTTTTGATTTCTAACTCTTGATTCCATCCTTACATTTCCTATTGTCCTTGAATCCAAGTGATGGAAAATCAAATCAATCCCTAGCCATGTTTTCCCTTTTATGGCCGAGACCTCCAATATGAGGAACATTGAGTTTTGTTTCATATCTTTGAGTATTAGGACTTGAGTTAGTGTTAGTCAAGCTTAAGAACCAACCATCAAAAAGATTGGAACCAAATGTGATCCCTAGCCAATTTCATCATTTTTGGCCGAACCTAGCCTCTAGAGTATTAGGGAAATTTGTGTGTTAATTTTTGATGTTTTTTTTTTGTTTTGTGTTTGTAGTTGTTATCGAATACTCGGACGAGGAATCAGGAGAATTCGTGGACCGATCGGGCGACTTGCCTTCGGAGGATGACTCCTAAAGGTAATGGGAGATTAGCTCCAAGAAGTTTGATAGCCTCATGAGTTTCTTTCTGAATGATTGTAACTATGATGTGAAGTTGATGATTTGCTTAGTTGATACATTATGTGACATTTATGCTTGTTTTGGTGCTTGAAGACATGCTATATGTTGTGTATGTATTTGATTGATTGTATGAAGTATATGCTTGGATATTTGCATATGAATTGTGGCATGGATGCCTTGAATTGATATTGATGTGTGTATATATATTTATATCCTGGACTGGGTAAGAGCATAGCACTGGCTATGGCTTAAGAACGAATATTAAGCTAACTAAAAGTCTTAATCAACGTTTTTGAAATGTTTTGATTTTGAGGAATGAAAAGCTTCTAAACTAAACGTTATAATGGCCGTTTTTATTTAAAAGTCACTAAGATTAAGAACTTAATATGATTTTGAATAAGACTTAGGAAGTTGAGTGTTGGTGAGGAAAATAGTGAAAAGTTGTTTTATCATTATTTTCTAAACATGTTATACAAAGAAAAGAAAACCTTGAAAAGTATTTAGTTTGCCAAAGAAAGATCTTCTGAAAGTATTTGATGTTCCGAAAATGAAAATGTCTCTTCATGAAAGTTATACCGATAACGATCTTTAGAAAAATGTTTTGAAAATGATGGAACCTTTTAGAAAAGGCTTTTAAAGCCAAAATCCTTTAAAAATGCATCTTTAGAACTTGAGTCTTTGAGAATGTTTTCTAAAGAAAAGTTTTTGTGGAAAATTGTTTTAGAGCGAAAACGAGTTCTGGTTTATACCAAAGAGAACCTATGTTTTGTTTTGAGTTTTGAACTACGAAAATGGATTTGATGAAACTGGTGATTTCCCCTTCACACATGTGGAGCACATGAACCTAGTGACCGAGACGTCGGGCTAGTGTTCTGTGAATTGAGCACTCAGACTTCAAGTCCTGTGTTTTGAGGAAGAACGGACTTTGTGTCCTATATGCGAGTCTAGTGTCCGCGATGTCGGCCTAGTACATCGTGGATTGAGCATTCGGACTACATGTCCTGTGTTTTGGAAAAGAACTGACTTAGTGTCCTATATGCGAGTCTAGTGTCCGCGACGTCGGCCTAGTACTTCGTATCTTGAAATTTGAAGTTGAACAGGCTCTAAGTCCTTTAAACGAGTCATGAGCCATGCGCCTTGACAGAGAATGAAACGAACAGAAAAGAAAGAATTGAACGAAAAGAAAGAACATAAAACGTCCTGTATACATGCATGAGTGAGCCATCGTGCCATACGAACCGAGCCACAACTTACGTAGTTGAGAATTGAGCCAGTTAAGACCACTAGGTCTATAGGGGCATTCTGTGTGTCGAAATTCCACAAGTGGCCGGAGGCCTCACGACCCCGTGCCGTGGTGAGTTGGCTACTTAGCACGAATGAACCCAATCAGAGACTGGACTATTCATGATATGGTTATGACATGGTACCCTAGAACAATTGGAGTTCGGATCTAAATTGAGAGGTCGACTCACGAGAATAATTTTATTACGGGTGTTACTGCGGCCTATCACTCGAGGACGTGAAATTAGGAATCTCCAGAGTACATGATGTTAAAGAGTCAGATTAAGGCCTCATGCATTCATTTGACTTGCATTGATGAATGAGTATGACATTTTGAAAATAGAATTATCCCATTGTGATATTATATTGAACATTGATATTTTGTCGCATGACTGTGTTGATGCATGATTTGTATGCTGTTTTACTTGTGCGGCTATTATGACAAACTTGTGAAAGAATATCTCACCCTTGCCTGTACATATTGGACACCCTGTTGTGTTTTTTGAGCACATGTACAGATATTTTCCAGCTGTCCTCTGGGTCACTGCAGGACGCTATAGCTGAGTTCCTCGATGTCGACGACGAAGACAGTGGACTGTCGATGACGAAGCCCAGTACCATTGGGATGATGCATGCTAGGTAGTAGGCTTTATTATTCTTAGAGTTTTGTTAGGCCAGCTCTTAGGTTTTTGACATTTAAAGTCAGGTCCATTGACCGTGACTCAGTATGATGTGTATTAAGAAAGTGACGTAATGTATGCCTTAAGGTGAAGTGTATGAGTTTTATAAATGATGAGTTTGTATTTGTTTCTTTGTTGTTGTTAAAGTTTAAGATTGGTATCAGTTGTTTCGCAATAAATCTACTAAGTAATTTCGAAAAGGTTTTTAATTAACCGAAAAAGAAAATTTGGGGTTACGAACTGTGACACCTCGAGGGGGTGTTACAATGCGGATGATGGGTATAGAGAAGAAAGTTTCGCCTTGAAGATTATGATCTTCGGCACAATTAATGATTTTCTGGCAGACAATAATCTGTCAGGATATAGTACCAAAGATCAGTGTGCATCCCCCATATGTGAAGATAGTACAGATTGGATGCGGTTGGAACATGGTAGGAAGAATGTCTTCCTTGGGCATCATAGATTTTTGCATTCAAGTCATCATTATCGGTTTTGGAGAAAGGCATTCAATGGGAATACAGAAGAATGTAGAGCTCCTTTGCCATTGACGGGTGCGCAACTGTTAGGTAGAAGATTTGAGTATTGAATTCAGGAAACCTTGTGGGAGAGCTTGTCACACGAAGGTGGAAGAAAAGGTTGATTTTCTTTGAGTTGTCGTATTGGAAGTCATTATATATAAGACATTTCATTGATGTGATGCATGTTGAAAAAAATATCTTTGATAGTGTCATTGGTACCTTACTCAATCTGCCAGGGAAGACTAAAGATGGCATTAATGCAAGGTTTGACTTGGTTACTATGAGATTGAGACAAGAATTAGGACCGGTAAAAGAAGGGGAAACATATATATTTACCTCCGGCCACTCACTCTCTATCTAGAAAAGAGAAAATTGTTTTCTATAAGTTTCTTCATGGAGTTAAGGTTCCAGAGGGGTACTCTTCAAACATTAGGAACCTTGTATCAATGAAAGATCTCAAGTTAAAGGGTCTAAAGTCCCATGATTGCCATGTTATCATGGAGAATTTGCTACCCATAGGTATACGATCCATTTTGCCCAAGAAAGTGCCGGAGACCTTAACTAAACTTTGTTTCTTCTTCAAGGAAATTTGCAGTAGAGTGATTGACGATGGAAAGTTGTCCGCATAGCAAAAAGAAATTATTGTGACTTTGTGTGAGCTTGAGATGTATTTCCCACCTTCATTTTTTGACATAATGGTTCATTTAACCGTTCAACTGGTAAGAGAGACACAATTGTGTGGGCCAACTTATATGAGATGGGTGCACCTGTTTGAGCGTTACATGAAGATATTAAAAGGGTATGTGAAAAATCTATCACGACCAGAGAGTTGTATTGTTGAACGATACATAGTCAAAGAAGCTATGGAATTCTATAAGGCAAGGAATTACTGGAGCTGAAATATTGACTATACCAAGGATAGAATGGGATCAAGCACACTTACATATTCTACACAACGCCGATGAGGTTAAGTCATATGTTGTAAAACACAAGGATATACTTAAGATTTCGTACCCAAATAAGAATCAAAATTGGTTAACAAGAGAACATAATCGGTGCTTTATAACAAGGCTAAAAGATCACATTTCTGCAGAGTCTGCTCTAAATCCTACCTCGATTTCAAAAAGATTGAGATGGTTAGCGAAAGGTCCAACTCTACATGTTTTCTCTTACACCAGTTGTCTGATGAATGGGTACACATTCTATATAAAAGAACAAGATGATCGAAGTATAGTGCAAAATAGTGGGGTGACTCTTGTAGCTCAATCTATACATATCTCAATATGTCATACTTTGGGATCATTGAACGCATATGGGAGTTGTTACACGATGTTTCGAGTGCTTCTGTTCCAATGTAAGTGGGTTGACAATAATAACGGTGTACAAATGGATGAGTTGGGGTTCATGCGGGTTGATTTCAATAAGGTGGGGTATAAAGATGAGCCTTCTATTTTAGCATTATAAGCTCAACAAGTGTTCTATGTCACCGATCCAGATGATACAAATTGGTCCATTGTTCTATTGACTAACAAAATGATTGTGAGATTGATGATCATCAAGCACATCAAGATGCCAATATTGAGGGCGATCCTTTCTTTAGTACATCACAATTACTTGAGGGTATTCCAACTAGAGAGGATGGTATGTATATTAGAAATGATCATGACGAGGGGCTTTGAGTCAATCCATTATTTCGTACCAATAAGGGACACACAAGTCTCAATCCAACGAGGAAAAGGAAAAGATTGACTTAAACATGTATGTAGTGATTGTGTTTTTTTAACTTCTTGACTTTTTTAACTTCTCCGATTTCTCTAATTAAACTTATATGATTGTGAACTAACGTTTTTACTTGTGTGTCTAATTTTATTGCAGGTAAATTTGGTCTCCAAGTCATGATAGTGCTGCGAAGGTGAAGAAAAATGTGAGGCGCCATGGACCGACTGTTAAGAAGCCAGTCATCCGCCAAAGGAGCAAAGGAGTGAGACCTGCAGTAAGATATATACGTACTCATTAATCTAATTAACTATTCCATTCTATTGTTTGTTATCTAAATTTAAACACTTAATCAATTTTTTTAGGTTATGTGGAATGCTAAAGGCTGGGCAATTGGTAAAATCGATAGAGACTTTAAAAGTTACATTGAGGCCTTAGTGCGGCAATTAATCCCAATTACCTGCAATGATTGGAGGGGCCCAGGTTTAGACCGTGTCAAAGAAGACATCTGGCGTAATGTACAGATAAATCAATTAACATTGACTAGTTATATTGTTTCTAAATTATGTAAACATACTTATACTCTGACATTAATTTTGTCGATGACCTTTGTTGTTGGTGATGGCCGACAAAAATTATACTTCAGATGATCGAAAAATGCACCAGACATTCCGGTCTCAATTGACGAAGAAGTTCGTGAGTGATGACAAAGGGAATATCAGACATGAGCCTCCACCACATTATGCAGTAGCAAAACGCACAGCAGATGAAGAATTTCTGGTATGTACAATATCCTTATAACTTGTATATATGACATTAATTAACCATGCATTGATATATATATATATATATATATATATATATATATATATATGTGTGTGTGTGTGTGTGTGTGTGTAGAGAATTAGCAATGAAAATCGGCAGAGAGCGTCAGATCCTCCCTACCCTTTCAGAGGAGGCAGTAAGGGGTATCCCGACATTAAGGAAGCGCTGGTATGTATAATATCCTTATAACTTAGTTTATTTAACGCATCTTTTGGTTTCTTTCTTAGAATTTCAATTTGCTAATATTTGCTTTTTCAAATGTATAGTTGTTGGCGGGAGGGGCGAATGTTACAACTAAATCGATTCAATCCCATATTTTGTGAATGGAAGGTCGTCGAAATGTGAAGGGAGAAATTGATCATCCCAACACTAGGCAAGTGGTTGAAAAATTTTAAGTATGAAAGCATTAATTAACATTTTGATTTGTAAATTTCTTATGATAATTATAATTTATTTAACATTTTATCAGTAATATTTGTGTCTCAGAAGACCATATCACAGTCTGTATCACATGGGGGGATAACAGATTTTGACGGTCGCCAGGACATCCTTGCCCGAGCCTTACCCGCGAAAGAGTACTCTAGTCGCCTAAGGGGTACGGGATTTGGTGTCACTCCGAGCCTTATCTTCGGACCACAAAAGCATGCAAGGCTTGATAAAATAGAAGAGATGATGAAACAGATAGCCCGTCTACAGAAAGAAGTTGATGAATTGCGAAGCAGCAAGCAAGACAAGGATCTGGTGGAGGGGCATGAGCATGATTTACCTTCCCCCACCCCACATAGCGCTAGAGATAGTTGCACTCTTGTATCACTCGAGGTAATAATTATTACATTGCTTTTTTTTACTTCTACGTATTGCATTGACAGTTTAAATATTAATAGCTTGTTAATCTTTGGTTTCGGACACCAATGCGTGCAACCTATATTTGTCAAGGCCAACTCGTCGCACGGTCAATAGAGGGATAGTCTTTAACGAACCAGATGAAACACTGCACAACCGACCTTTACTTCCCGGTCATGTGAAAGTTAGAGTTGATTATGCGGTTGAGGGGAATGCACCATTGCCTGTACCACTTGAGGAGGCAGATGTATTGATAGTGGAACAGGCAATAAGCACCTAAGTGGCATGGCCAATCAGCCTTGTAGCTGTAAGTGACATGATATATGTTAATAAACATGCATGATTCATTATCATAAACATGATTCACTAACTAATTAATGTATTGCAATGCAAAATATCCAAGTACCTGCAAAATCCAAGGGCAAGGGCAAAATGTCGGTGCCCCCTTCAAGGATATCGTCATTCAAAACCAAATGCAAATCCCAATGACAATATGTACTTTCAGTTCTAGTTTATATAATTTAATTACTTTCACATTTGACCATTCGAATGTTCTAACTTGATTTAATTTTCATTTCGCAGTACTTTCCTGAATGTAAATGCCAAACATACTCCGATGATCAACTTACCAAACTCAAGCAAGAGTGGTGTTGCTATCTTGTTGAGTTTATTGACTGAAGGTATGTGCTAGTGGTGTTCTATTTTTGTTCTTCTTTATGAGTTAAGGACATTGTCTTCAAGTTTGTAATCACCTCTTTGTTATTGAATCTCACCTTCTATTATAGTATCCTCACTTTTGAGTTTACCATTCTGAACTTAACAGCGTTTATTTGGATTTTGTTGAAGGGCAGTAGGGATTTTGTTGAATGGAAGCAAAGGATTTTGTTGATCAAGGGCATAACAAGGATTTTTTTGGAAGCCACCTGAAGAAATTGTGCACTTATCAAATTCCTAGTTAGTGTGTTGGTTAGCTAGCTAGTGTATATATTGTTAGTAGTAAGTTAGCTAGTGTACATTGTTAAGTATTAATTAATTAATTATATATATATATAGTAGAAATTGTATTTGTTAATTATTGGTAATATATATATATATATATATATATATATATATATATATATGAACGTAAGTATATTGATTGTTACTTGGTTTTGCTGGAATTTGCTTGTATATTGCTACTGGTTTTGGTAGAATTGTACTGGTTTTGCTAAGTGTAGGGAGAAATAAATAAAACAAAAGCAAATGTAAAAAAAAATAAGGGATTCGCTAGCGCTCATTCAAATAAGCACTACCTAAGGGTCATTTTTGCTAGCTAGCGCTTGCCTGAAAAAATGCTAGCAAAAGGTCAAAAGGTCACTTTTGTCAGCGCTTTTTCAAGCGAGCGCTAGGAATAGTGACCAGCGCTAGCAAACATTTCCACCTTTTGCTAGAGGATAAATAGGTTGCCCTAAGAAGCACAAGCGAAGGCCTAAAACAAGGCGTTAGCAATTCCCTTTTCTGATATTGTGAGTTACCTTAGTCAAGTAGTCGATTACTTTGTTCAAACAGAATCTCAAGATTCAAGAACACTTGAAGTAGTCGATTACTTAGATCTAAAACAAAGTTCTAGCTTCTGGAACCATAAAGTAGTCGATTACTTCCTTAAAGTATTCACTCCTTTACTTTATATTTTTTTAGAAACTTGATTTTGATTTGAAAAACATTTCCAGAACTTGTTTTAAATCCTAAAAGTCTTGAATAACTTTTATAAACCTTTTTCTTTGTAACACAAACACTTATATGAGCTTAATTACAAACATATAGAAATTTACATAAATATTCCTATAGTAAACTATGTTCTTCATCTTTGAGTTCCTTTAGTGCATTTGAGAGTCTCCATCAAAACTTTTGGAATGTTCTACGAGCAACTTCAAGAAACACATGGGAAGTTCTCTGAGTCAAGAAGGGAAACTACAAAATGAACCTTTCACTCTAGCTCCCAGAAGTTTCTTTCCCATTTATAAGAGAATGGCTCTGCTAGACAAGTTGAGTAAGAAACCTGGGAAGTTCTTTGCTAGAGAAGGCCAATTTCTGCTAGAAGACTTAATAGGCTAATGGGATGCAGAAGCGTCTTGTTCAAGACTAAGTATTAGATGTGGAAAACCCGTGTGATTGGGAGAAAACTGAAAAAGATATTTCATTCCATATTTGGGTTATAAGGATGAAGACAAGAACCTACCTATAGAGATATTATTTCCCACTGTCCTCTTTCATCATCACCATTCTTCCCACAAACTCTATCGTTTTGTTTTTACGTTATGTGTTATTTGTGTTATACATCTTTCTTCGCTCATTTTTTCTAGTGTTTGGACCTAGCTATGTAGAGGCCCCAACAAAGATCTACTTCTTCTTTGTTTTATTCTATAAAAACAACTCCTTCTCTTCTCTCTCGTCTTTCTAATATATTAACTTCTCCGTCTAAAAATTCTTCTATTTCTGAAAACTCTTATGTTTTGAATCCTTTCTTTCCTCACCAAAGGTCTTATCCTCCTTTTACTCCAGATTATATACCAATTCTTGTTTCCAAACGTCCACCTATCTTAGCTCTTCCATGCCATTCACCATGTGTCTTTAATGTTTCTACTGTACCTCCTCCTCCTTTTAATGTTCTTCCTCCTTCTCCTCCACCTCTACCTCCCGTTCTTGTTCATGATCTTGTTGCCCATCAATGCCTGGACAACATGGAAAGAACTTTAGACTCTATTCGAGCTGTTGTTGAGGCTAATTGAGTTGAGACTCAAGGGCTTCACAACTTCTTGTGTGTTGTTCTTTCTCAGAGATCACGTCAGTAGTCTATTCTTATTTTGTGATCTCATTTATTTATTTTATTTTATTTTACAAAAGATGTACTGAGTCAATGCTGATTAATAAAATGAAGTTACTGAGTGATATTCTGTGTTTATTTGCTTTGATACTTGTTATATCCTATTCTTTTGCTCTGATATTCTTCATCTCTTTAAGATATCTTTTTTCTTTTTGGTGATGCCAAAAGAGGGGAGCTAAATGAAATAATAATTGTTATTATAATTGTTGTTGCACTTTGCTCAGATAATTTATAATCTGATATAATGGTATTCTCAGATACGTCCTAAAGAATTCTAACCTATGTTGTATATTCTAAGTATCAAGAGTCTATGAACTTCATCTGAATATAATCAATGAATGCTCTGATACTTTTAAAAATGCACTTAAATCTGATTAAAATCAAAATAACTTCAACTTTGCAACTCTAATATCAATTGTCTATTTCAAATAAGTACAAGTTAAGTTATTTGTTTGATGCAATATTAGTATTGAAAAGGTATAGAGTCAGTAGACTGGGAGTTGAATAGTGACCTTTTGAAAATTTGGAACCTAGACAAATAACAGTTTTGATTGTCTACTCCAGATTAAGACTTGGCACTCCAAAAGTTATAGAAACTATTAGTTACTTATTCAGAAAGGTAACCTTTTTGAGGATATGATAAGGTAAAGATGGAAGCTAACTAAGTTTATCATAATCTTAAAAGGTTCATGATAAATTTTCTAAGTTGTAGATGAGATAATTTAATTAAGCTCAAACAATAGTTTTTTCAACTTAGAAGATCATCAACAACTTGATAACTAATGTTGTGTTCAGCAACTTCTCGTATAGAAAATAGTTTAAGGTTGATCTTCTGAGTATGAATTATTTCATAAAAATAACACCAAATACCACAAGCTTGTTTTTTAGGCGTTTGATAAACCAATGTGGTACTTCGAAGAAACTCAGAGACTTGTCTTTCAACTCATTAGGTGTTCACAAACTTGAACATGTAACCAGAGGTTCCTAAACAATGAACTAACTTTCTGAGTATAAAGTATTTTGTGTGAAAATCAATGATGAATATTACAAGCTTGATTCTGAGAGGTTAGTTAGTTACTCTTCAGAAAGTGTTTAGCAACTTGAAACCCGAAACTTGCTATGAACAACAAGAACTTAAAGTTTCAGAATATGAAAAAGTTAAGGGATTAAGATACTACATGGTTGGTTTTTATCCTAGTTCACCCAAACAACCCTTGAGCTATATCCAGTCCCAACATACCGTTGGATTTTCCAATATTCACTCAAAGATATTAGACATAGTTAGTTAAATTGTAAATTAAACTAGAGTTAGTTTATTTACTTAACTTCTAGTTAGAATAGTTGAGTAGTTAACTCAAGTTAGTCTAATGTAGCTTAGCTGTCTCTATAGAACAGTACTGTATATATAAAGGCTTTATAACTAACTCTGTAACCAACTTTTCATTGTGTGAAATGAAGAACAATTTCTTCTCAATGCTTTTCTCTGCTTGCATGGGATTCTGTGATGCACTTCTGTGAAACTAAGATGGTATCAGTCGCTATTCATGCTTCCGCTCTCATTCTTCTTTGCATTCGTATTCGCCTTCATGCAATCCTTGTGATGCGACTCTGATTTCGCAATCTTTGATCCTTATTTCGTTCTTGCTCTTGTTTCTATTTCCTTGATTGAATTCGATTTTTCTATTTCCTCGATTGCATTCGATTTTTTCTTCATTCAATCGATTTGATTCATTTCTACGTTGCATCTGATTTTCATTCGATTCATTCATTTCGATTTCTTCAAACTTCTTCTTCGATTCTTGATTTCGCATCACCATGGCGAACCTCGAACCGTACGCAGATTTCGCAACAAACACCACCAATCCTTTTTATCTCCATCCTAGTGAGACTCCTGCAGTGGTATTAGTCACGCCGTTGCTTGAAGGTACGAAGAATTTTCAGTCCTGGATTCTTTCAATGCGCGTCGCCTTGATGTGCAAAAACAAGTTAGGGTTTGTCGATGGAACCATAGACGTTCCAGGAAAAACTGAATTGCGATATAACCAGTGGCTTAGATGCAATAGCATGATTCTTGCTTGGCTTCAAAGATCCTGTTCTGCAACTGTGCGAAAATCAATTGTTTTCTTTCAAAAGGCATCGGATGCTTGGAAGGATTTACACGATCGATTTGATCAAGGCGATATGTTCAGAATTGCTGACATTCAAGAAGATATTTGCAAGTTGTCACAAGGTAGCCGTGATATCTCTGAATATTACAATGAATTGAAAGCACTATGGGATGAATTGGAAAATTTCAGGCCTCTTCCACAATGTAAGTGTGCTATTCAATGTTCTTGTGGTGCTGTCCAATCTATGAGATTGTTTAGGGATCAAGATTATACAATCAGATTTCTGAAGGGACTCAATGAAGATTATTCTCATGTGAGGTCTCAAATTATGATGATGGAACCTTTTCCTCCTATTGCTAAGGCTTTCTCTCTTGTTGTTCAACAAGAGAGACAATTTCATGTTCCAACTGTTGAAACCGAATTGAAAGACCTTTCTGTTGATTCTGGCAAAGCTTGTGCTGTTAGTGGTTATCAGTTTGCTAACAGAGGAAGAGGAAATTATGACAACAGAGGCCGTGGCAGGCAAGGCTCTGGAGGCAGAGGTCAAGGAGGCAATCGGTTATGCACTCATTGTGGTAAAACCAACCACATTATTGATACTTGTTACTTTCTTCATGGCTTTCCACCTGGTTATCAAACCAGAAATTCTGTCAAGACTGGATCATCTGCGAATTTGGCTTCAGCCAGTGCTGCTTCTGATGAAGAGTCTAAAAATTCTCAGGATAATTCCACCAATGGTGTCACCTTATCACAAGAACAATACAAAGGACTCATGGACTTGCTTCAACAGTCAAAGCAACAGGCTGCAGCTGCATCACATTCTGCTAACACAATCATGGCCAACACACATTCTTCAAACTCGGTTAATTCCAATTCTGCTTTAAACACTAGCTCCAACATCACTTTTGGTAAGACTCTTACCTCCTGGATCATTGATACAGGGGCCACCAACCACATTACTCATAACCTTAATATACTTACCAATTGCAATCCTATTAAACCCATTAGAATTGATATGCCTAATAACACTTATGCTACTGCATCTCTAGCAGGAACAGTTTCTGTCTCTGTTGATTTACAGCTGCATAATGTGTTATTTGTCCCCAATTTCCATGCCAATTTGATTTCAGTACCACAACTTACCAAAATAAGTGGCTGCTATGCTGTTTTTACTGATCAAGATTGCTCATTTTTTCAGGTCAATACCAAGAGGATGATTGGTACAGCTAGACTAATTCATGGACTCTATCTGCTGGAATTGTCAGCAATTGGTTCTGCATTTCAACGATCTGATTCTATTTGTAATTCTGCTATTTCTTGTACTTCTAAAACCTTTGTTGAAAGTAGCCTTTGGCACAAAAGATTAGGTCACATATCTTTTGATAGACACCAATGTATGTCCACTCAATTTCCTTTCATAGCATTTCATAATCTCAAACTTCCTTGTGACACTTGTCAATTTGCTAGGCAAAGAAAATTGCCTCATTTTAGTAGCCTCAATAAAAGTACTCATATTTTTGAAATTCTACATGCTGATATTTGGGGACCATTTGCTCATTCTTCATTTTTAGGCCATAAATACTTTTTGACTCTTGTGGATGATTTTAGTAGGTTCACATGGGTCATTTTGATGAAATCTAAAGATGAAACCCGCAAGCATCTTACTCATTTCATAGCTTTTATTGAAAATCAATTTCATACCACATTAAAATGTTTGAGAAGTGACAATGGTGCTGAATTTCTCATGCATGATTTTTACTTAAGTAAGGGTATCATACATCAAAGATCTTGCGTTGAGACTCCTCAACAGAATGACACTGTTGAGAGAAAGCATCAACATATCTTGAATGTAGCTAGAGCTCTCTTTTTTCAAGCAAACCTACCTAAAATTTTTTGGAACTTTGCCATCCAACATTCTGTGCACCTTATCAATAGGATACCTACTCCTATTCTCAAAAACAAATCTCCATATGAAGTTCTTTTTAATCAACCTCCCTCATTGATTCATCTTAAAGTTTTTGGTTGTCTTTGCTATGCTTCTACTTTGCATAATCATCGCACCAAATTTGATCATAGGGCTAGGAAAACCATTTTTCTAGGATACAAGGAAGGTATTAAGGGTTTCATTCTTTATGATTTGCATTCTCATCAATTATTCACTTCTAGGAATGTGGTTTCCTTTGAAAACCATTTCCCTTTTCATACTTCTGTTTCTAGCAATTCTGACAATTCTCCAATTACCTCCCAAACCATAGACAATTCAGCTTTTCTTTTTGAACCATTACCTGTTGAGAATTCTGATTCCACATCTGATTCTGCTCCTATTCCAGCCAGTGACTCTGTCACTGCATTAACAGCACCTGACACTGTTAATCCTGAAACAGAAACTGATCCTGAAACAGAATTTCTCTCATCAACTTCCCATGCACATAATCAGAATCATACTTCAGATTTGCCTGAGATTAGACATTCGGACAGAATCAGATACAGACCCAGTTACTTGAATGATTACCATTGCAATTTGTCTAGTTGCTCCAATCATACTTCAGGTATTGTTTCACCTATTGCTTACCCTTTATCTTCTGTTTTATCTTATCATAATTGCTCTCCTTCCTATAAAAATTTCTGTTTAGCAGTCACTACTCAATTTGAACCCAACACCTATAACCAAGCTTCCAAACATGATTGTTGGCAGAAGGCTATGAAAGCTGAGCTTGATGCTCTTGCCTTGAACAAAACATGGTCCATTGTAGACCTTCCTAGTGGTAAAACACCTATTGGTTGTAAATGGGTGTATAAGATAAAATACCATGCTGATGGTACTGTTGAAAGGCACAAGGCCAGGCTTGTTGCCAAGGGTTACACCCAATTAGAAGGTGTTGATTACTTTGAAACATTCAGCCCAGTTGCCAAACTTACCACTGTTCGGATTCTTTTAGCCCTTGCTGCTGCCAATGGTTGGTTTTTGGAGCAATTGGACGTCAATAATGCTTTTTTGCATGGTGATTTAAGTGAGGAGGTGTACATGTCTCTGCCCCCTGGTTTGCCTACCACATATTCTGATTTGACCAATAAAGTTTGTAGATTACACAAATCTTTATATGGTCTCAAACAAGCTAGTAGGCAATGGAACCATAAGCTTACTCAGACTTTGTTATCCCTTGGATACATCCAATCCTCCTCTGATCATTCTCTTTTTGTCAAATCCATGACTAATTCATTTACTGTTTTATTAGTCTATGTGGATGATATTGTGCTAGCAGGAAATGACATGTCTGAGATTAATTCTGTCAAAAGAATTCTAGATGATAAGTTTCGAATCAAGGATCTTGGAGCACTCAGATTTTTTCTTGGCTTGGAAATAGCAAGGTCCAGCCGAGGTATTGCCTTAAATCAAAGAAAATATACATTGGAGCTTCTTGAAGACAGTGGAATCCTTGCAGCCAAGCCTGCAACAACTCCTTGTGATCCCTCCATTAAAATCAGCAATGCAGGCAGCCCTGTCTATCCTGATGAAACAGCTTATAGGCGCCTCATTGGGAGGTTAATTTACCTCACAACCACAAGACCTGACATAGCTTTCAGTGTGCAGCAGCTAAGTCAGTTCCTATCTAAGCCTCTGCAGTCCCATTTTCAAGCTGCAACTCGAGTATTAAGATACCTCAAGTCAGCTCCTTCTCAAGGCTTGTTCTTTCCTGCATCAAATACTCTGCAATTGTCTGGTTTTGCAGACTCAGATTGGGCCTGCTGTCCAGACACTCGCAAATCTGTCACAGGGTATTATGTATTTCTTGGTTCTGCTCTCATATCCTGGAAATCAAAGAAGCAAGAGACTGTCTCAGCATCTTCCTCTGAAGCTGAGTACAGGGCATTGGCAAAATTGACAAGAGAGGTGCAGTGGCTTCGTTCCTTGCTGGCAGATTTGGACATCACTTTTTCTGCACCTTCAGCAGTGTATTGTGATAACAAATCTGCTATCTATCTTGCACACAATCCCACCTTTCATGAGAGGACCAAGCATATAGAGATAGATTGCCATGTTACTAGAGAAAAGATTCAGCAAGGAGTTATTAGGCTACTTCCAGTTTCATCTACTTCTCAACTTGCTGATGTGTTCACAAAACCCTTACATGCTAATTCTTTCAAGTCTTTCATTTCCAAGTTAGGACTTTGTGATCTACATAGTCCAACTTGAGGGAGGGTATTAGACATAGTTAGTTAAATTGTAAATTAAACTAGAGTTAGTTTATTTACTTAACTTCTAGTTAGAATAGTTGAGTAGTTAACTCAAGTTAGTCTAATGTAGCTTAGCTGTCTCTATAGAACAATACTGTATATATAAAGGCTTTATAACTAACTCTGTAACCAACTTTTCATTGTGTGAAATGAAGAACAATTTCTTCTCAATGCTTTTCTCTGCTTGCATGGGATTCTGTGATGCACTTCTGTGAAACTAAGAAAAGATACAAGTATTCTTCACAACTTCTTCAGGCTTCTTCGACTAGTATCCTTCACACAAAATCTACAAGCCTTACATGAGTATTCTTTACACAGCCTCTTCAAGCCTAGCACAAGTACTCTTGGAACAGACTCTTCAGGACTTACACAAGTATTCTCACTCAGTCTCTTCAGGCCTTACCAACACTCTCAAACCAACACTAGTTCTCACTAACTAGCTTGGGAGAAAAATAGAGTTTACACAAAAATTATTGGGTAAGACTCTATCACAACTTTTCAACACACAATGGGTGAATGACTCTTTCTTGAAACAAGTTGTATACACACTCCTTTAGATTTTTACAATTTCATGGCCAATTTTTTTTTCGGAGTGGAAGGAAAAGGATGAAACTCAAACTTTTGACACAACTGCCTTTGACTCATTTGGCCCTTTGCAGATTTCTTCTTCCTTATGTTGGTTACCAATTCCATAACAGCAACCTTCTATTTATAGAGATTTACTCTCAAACTAGTCGTTTCTAACGGTTGGGAATGAGTTCTGAAACTTCTCTGTTGTTCTGATATGAGTATTGTACTTTTATATACATTTCATCAACCTTGTCTCGCTGACCTTTCTGATGAAGCATATGACCACTAATGTAACAACCTAATCTGGCATCACATGGTGACCCAAAAACAACATAAAACATGACATAACAGTTTGCTGGTTACTTTCGGAAAACAGATTTTCTTTACGTAGATCTTATTTCGAAAATCATGATAAAAATTTTTCTTCTGACAACGATACATAACAAGTACTCAAGAGAAATCAACAACACTACTCGTATATAAATATATGCATCATCAATTAACCATATACATAAAGAAACGTTGGACAACGTGTCCGTTTTCAAAAGATAAACTAACAGAAAAGCAAAATACTATCAATCCTGGAAACTAGGCATCGACAGTATGGAAACCATATCTCTAAAATCATGACCATCAGTAGCTGATAACAGACTACCCAAAAAGCACTACCTCAAAAGAAACCCTAAGTTGGTCTATATCTAGTGGAACTTGTTGGATAGTCCCCCGAAGGTGCTTCCAACATCACCATCAGAAGAGAGATCGTGGGAATCTACATTCCCATTGACCATCCCTACTTCCCCGGCGCCTATAGCCGGAGCACCCTCGTCCTCCTAAGGCTGATACTCAGGAGCCTCCTGAGGATCCTCCTCCAGACCCTCTGCCACTAAGACGAACGGAGGGGGAGGAGTCAAGGGCGGCTGCTGCTGCAAAGGCTGGGCAGTGGGGATCTTATGCTGTAGAGATCCCTAATCTACAAGATACTGCAGAATCATCCAGATCGGTGGCAGTGGGATCTGGATCGTCTCCATGGTATATGTTCTCTCCTGAGGTCCCACCTCCACGTTCCCACGTAGGGTACATACCAGTTCTGTATACGCTGCACTGCTTGCTCCTGTATGTATGACCCAAGCAATGGAGTCTTCTCATTGCTCAAAAACCATGGAACGAACCCCTGAGTGGGCTAGGCTCTCCTGCTCCGGTCCCATCTTTGTACAGATAATAATATATACCAAGGAACAATAACATATCCAAGAAATACAACAAGGGTGAGAAACCAATATATGAACTCAAAATGCGACAACTACATGCGCAAACACAAACAGCAGGTTCACATATATACACGTATACCAAATATGATTCAGAAGCATTGTAAGCATAACACAGGATATTATAACAGTGAAAGTAAAGGAAGGGTCTCATACCCAACAGTCATCATTATTTTGAAAACATATGCATGACACTTCCATATATGTTATCTAACACTTGATTCTTAATTTCCGAAAATCCCAACTCCTTTCAAAAGAGCGGATCAGGCTCGCAATACATTGGCCCTCAGGCAACAACGCCTAGCACCACTATGCTATAAACAAGTACATGAATCCCATGATACCACGCGATTCTCACATGCGGGCACAATCAGAGGTATTTAACATAGCGTAATCAGGTCATACTATATTGTCCAACTCAAGGCATAATATGTTCCCAGAGCATGTATGATACCATTGTCCATCAAGGCACAATGGTACACCATGACTTAAAGTCATCACAAGGTTCCAAGCCGTCAAGGTCCCCCATCTTGATGATACATCTACTAAAAATAAATGCATGAGAAAACCTTTGTTTTTGCAAGTTTTTCTGTTTCATATGATTATTTCCTTGTTGAAGCTCAAAGCTATCAACCACCACAACTTTTAGACTCTTAAGTCTTTTCACTTTTAATCAAAAAGGACACATAGTCCGATTAACCAAAAAGGACACACAGTCCAACAGCCCAAACCCAAAACCACAAACCGATGTATCAGTCTCGGATTTTGGATTCTGGAGCACATAAATTGTCCACAAGTTTACAGGACCACTTCACTAACACGGATCCTCAATCCACGTGTTCTGCAGAACACTTGAACCCCAACGTCTCGATTTCTAGGTTCACTTTCCATTTACTTTTCTCTTTTGAAAAACAAAAACAAAACTCACATCTCCGAAGCTTACACACAAAGTCATCGGGTTCAGTTTTCCATAAAAACAAACTCTTGGATCAAAACCATTTTTCTTTTAAAATATTTTGGTAAACTATCAAAACTTTGAAATATAATTCGTGAAAAATCATTTTCCTTTGATAAAACAATTTCCTTCTAAAACTGAACTTTTGAAACATGGTTACTCGAAATACCTCGCTTTATCCTTTCAACTCTATTGGTAATTTTCTAAAGAAACTTTTCATTTTTAAAACTCGCTTTTCCCTAAACTAAACTTTGTTTGCAAATTACTTTCCTTATGTCCACTCTTTTCATTAACAAAACTTGTCCCATTTTCTTGTCTTTAAGATAAAACGTCAAGACACGTTTTCTTCAGAAATTTGGAACTTTCCATCCGCTTAACTTTATGTCTCAAGCTTTTTTAAAGCTTTTACCTTTACTTAGTTTGAACACTATCCAATGTTACGTTCCTTAACACAACATAAACCATCATTTTAATCAACATACCATATTAAGCATAATCAAGTATAATCAAGCATAATCAACAATTAACTAAAGCATAAAGTAAAGCACTCCACAAATTAAATACAATACACCACAACTTTACATTTCACCCATACAAACAGTACGTAGCCATCGGAAATTGAATTCCTCAAGTTATCTCCCCTTACCTCTCAAGGTAATCCTCCGAATAAAAGTCGTCCGGTTGATCCGCAAGTTCTTGATCAATTTCCCGACACACTCACCAACAACTGCCTTCACACGAACAACTCCAATCTTTAACAATAACATCAATACAATTACTTTCCTTCTAGGACTAGGTTTGGCCATCAAGGCTCAAATTAGTTAGGGATGTCTAAAAATTCCTAACTCTTGGATGAATGAACCTTAGATATACCTAACACTAAAACAAGTCTCTTTACTCAAAAATGAGACAACCCCTTCCTCTGAGGTCCCATTGGTAACCCGAACTCAATTTCTTAATATTGCAGCGCAGCGTGGTAATATAAAAATGCGGAAATATTTAAAACATACAACACACTGATACCATAATGATTTATACCGACATAATAGTATTGGCTCCATCAGTAGAGCCTACAACAACTGATACCAATTGTCTCAAAGTACGCAACTAATAATAACATATACATCAGAAAGCATGGTAGTAAGATAAATACATTAGACTTTCTCTCATAGCCCCAAAAATACATTTCACTCGACCCATGTACTGGCCATAACAAAACTAAGACTGTCTACCCAACCACAACTCCAACATATACGGCAGTCGGGCTCGTATACACTACTCTTCACCGAGAGTATTCAGTCTCCCATGAACGGTCGTCCTCTGCATAGAGCAGCTCAAGGTCCCCCAGCATTGGGATCCGAGGCTCTCCCGCCGACATCAAGTTCCATCGGTATGCCATCAATCTCCTCTGGCAATTCCTCAACAGGATCTTCTCGTACAATCGAGAATAAATAAAATACACCATAGAGAAATATAGGGGATAAGAAACAGTAATATGTCATAACTGGGAAAATAGCTATATAAAATAATTTATATAGATAGAAACACTCAGAATCACAACAGTAACAACCAAACAACGCCCGAAAAATTTTCTCTTAACTACTGTCTCTCACACTCATGCAACTAATGACTATATGGACGCGATCACGACGCGACATCCCCAACAGATCAAGGTGTCCCATTCATCACTATACCACCCCCCATAAGGCAGGGTTCGGTCAAAAGCCCGCAGGGTCAACTCGTCTCATGGGTACAACATATTCCCCTGCCCGCAGGCCAGGTCGGTTCGCCCGTCAACAACGTAACTTACGGTAACATGTTCCCCCGCCCGCAGGCTAGGTCGAGACATTCGCCCGTCTGTTAACAACTCAACTTTCAGTAACGACATATCCCCCTGCCCGTAGGCTAGGTTGAGACATTTGCCCATCCGTCTACAATTCGACTAATGGGTACGATCATCCCTTCGCAGGTAAGATAGGAATCGCCCCTATGCCAAACTAATCGGTACGATCATCTCCCCGCAGGTACGATCGGAATCGCCCGTATGCTAACACAGTGATGAACAACAACTATGCAACATGAATCTCACTGACTCATCTCAGGATCAACACTTAGTGCCTCAACCACGACTTATAAATAACCACAACCAACTTTCCTCCGACTTAACCGGGTATCAACTTTATATCACAACATCAACAGATCAACTGTATCTCTAGGTTGAGCACTACGACATATATATATATCCTCGACTTTCTCACCACACAATCATCTCCCAACTTATCAGAAATCACTGCCTAGCTCTACTCAGACATCAGCAGTCACAAAAGTACATAAATAACAACCAGCAACAACAAGCAACAGGTTGAACAGTAAAATCAACTTACAGATAATTCATATTTAATCAATCATAAACATATAATAGGCATAACATATATATCACATATAATATATTAAATATCCAATCATAGCACAAACAACCTCGATATACATTAAAATCATCCTATCGGTCAAATGACTTCTAGTAGGGTTTGGGTCACCCTATGCATATCAATATATATTATTTAAAGCTTATCTCCCCGACGATATTGTGGTTCTTTCCCCCACCTTAGTGATGTTCCCGAGAGATTCTGACTCCGGCTCCGCAACTGTCAATCGGGTGCGCGGTCGAACATCCGAGTCCTGTCTAATTCTATACCACAAAACACAACCAAAAATTATTACAGTTAAATCACAAACCCCCTAATCCTTAGGATTAGCTACTGTACCTATTTAATTAAAGAGGCTAGGGATTTTGAAATTCTACCAACTCTTGATCAATGATCCCTAAGCATAATTAAGACATAATCCATGATCAATTATCAAAGATTTGAACCAAAACCCCTTAAACCAACAAAATAGGGTTTCGGCCATTACCTCTAAAAATAGGTGAGAGTTTGATTTGGCTTCCTAATCAAATGGATTACATGATTAAGGAATGAAATAGGTGAAATCAAGAATCATTTCAAACAAATTGAACAAAACCCATTTTCCCCCAAAAATGCATAGATTCGGCCCTTTAAAGATAAATAGGCTAGAGAGCTTATTTGATTTCATGCTCTTGGATTATGATATTAGGGGATGAAACTAGATCATAGAAATTGGTTTGGCATTAAAAGGATTTTTCTACAATTTTATAGAGATTTTTGAAGTTTAGATCTTAAAACTTGAACTCCTGAATTTTAATGAAGAAAATGAAGATTGAGAGCTCAAGAGTGAAATCTATACCTCTTAGGTGATAGAGGAGGATGAAAGGATCAATTTTTCTTCACAAATCTCCTTGAAAATCCTTGTGGAAGTTGAGTAAAAATGGAGGTGAAACTTTGAAGAAAAATGGAGAAATTGTGAAATGGAGAGAAAGGAAGGAAGAAGAAGAAGAAGTTGGAGGTGAGAGGGAGAGAGAGATCAGCGAAGATGAGGAGAGAGAGTGAGTGGGTGATGTTACTTTCTAAGATATTTTAGGGACAAAATTGTCCTTTAGGAAAAAGACCAGGGGCATTTCGATCTTTTCGCGTCCAGATATTTTCGTTTGTCATTATGACAGTGGCCAGTCATGCACGCTTCCCGAGGTGATGTGACTTGATGTGACATCAAGTTTATCCGTTAGCGGGTCCAGGTAAATCCCTTTACAGCTCCAATCGTCTCTCGGTTCGAGTATTCGGTCGAATATTTTATTATTATTTTCATTTTCGAAGGTCAGGACACATTTTTTCCGAAAATGTAGGAAACGTGATTCTAAGACTAACTGTCTTGTTCACGGGTCCAAAATAGGTCTCGATAGTAGTAAAACACTACTGTCAATGAAAAACGCAGACCAGGCTCCATCTGAGTTTTCGATCCAAAATTCAACTATAGCCTCCTACAATATCATAGGGCTTGACTATGGTCTTAGTTTATTTTATTTCGCTTTCTAGACCATCCAATAAAATACAATTATATAAATACTGATTAATTAAGAAAATTAGAAAATCGGGATGTTACAAAAAAACTTGAAGCAAAAACTCTTGATTTCTCAAGCTCTAGGGTTCGGCCACTTGCTAGAAAAAAGTCTAGGAATGTTGTTTGATTTCATACTCTTGGATAGTGATAAAGGATAATGATACTAGATCATATAAATTGATTTCACATTAAAACGATTTTTCTATAATTTTCTATAGATTAATAACGTTTGAACTTAGAACTTGAAACTCATGGAATCATGATTTGAAAACAAGAAATAAAGGAAGAACATGAAGCTTAACGGATCAAAGGAAGAATTCATACCTCTTGGAGGATGAAAATGAGCAAAGATCAACACTTTTCTTCACACAAAAGGTTAAGGCTTCAACTTGAAAATGAGAGAAAGTTTAAGGAAGAAGATGAAGTGGTGAGAAGAAATGGATGGAGGAAAGGGTTAGGCGTGAGGCATAAGGGAGGGCAAGGGTGTCCAAAATTTTTTCACTTAAGGTCAAAAGGGACATTTCACCTTAGGGTAAAAATGTAATTAAACAAAAGTTCAAGGGCATTTTGGTCGTTTCTCAGTGTGAATGCGTTCAGATATTTTAGCACGTCATCATGACACTAGCATGCCTTCCTAGGTGATCTGACTTGATGTGACTTCAAGTTTATCCGTTAGCGGGTCTCGGTAAATCTGTTTTTAGCTCCGTTAATTACACGATTTAAGATTTCGCCTATATAATATATATTATTTCACCTTTTGGTGATGTGACGCTTACCTCTTGTACACACTTCCCCATGTTTACATGTATGTTGTTGTTCGGGTCGTGATCCGAAGGCGGAGTTGCTGGTTGGTTGTCGGAAGTGCTACAACGGGTGAAGCTGACTCGAGGTGGACTCCATTGTGAGTAACAAGTTTGGCATCAGCGCTTCTCGAGTAGAGAGAGATTTCAGAGGTATCATCAAGCCTTTTGTGAGTTTGTACCACGGCCAGTGGGGCGTCTGTTTTTATTGTTATTGTTTTTATGCCATGGCTTCCAGGCGGAGCTCTGCTATGTAATCTTGGACTGTAATAAGAAACGCTACAATATCATGCAAAGGGAGATCACGTAGCATATAACACATCAACATACATGGCAGTAAGCAGAACCAGCAAACACATCCATCTCTCGAGTTCATCACAATAGTCAACCTCCAAGTATCACAACTAGGGATCACCGCTTACTCTACATACACAACTGAGTCTACATGATTGGCCAATTCTACAACGCACACTCTTACCATGGGAATACAACAGTCAACCTCCAACTGCGAGGAATGACAATCCAATCTCCAATTGCTAGGGTGGATGTTCACCAAGTAAGCATGGATCCTCCAACTGCGAGAAGCCGGACGTTCAGGTAACCGCCTCCTGAGTTTCCAAGATAGCCCAACAGTGGTTCCTCCAACTGTGAGTTCAGCCGTCTTGGTCGCCCCGGAGTGTCCACCTCGAACACCAACCTCGTGTGACAACCACTCAAACTACTGTTGCAGTTGTACACACAGCTTTTCACCACAACAATGCAAATGCTATGATTATGCATCCATCATCTCAACAACATCTTAAGGTCCACATCCTCGAATTGCGAGGATGTCACTCTCCAACTATGAGAGTCACCTTCAACTTAGATCAACTTTCTTATACTACTAGTTGGATATCATCAATAATCATTATCCTATCATCCTAACAGCAAATCAATTGTCTCCAAAGTCAACCAAGATCATATCAGTCACAAACAGATCACATGTCATAGTATAGTAACAGATCGTCATTGCAGGCATGTCAGGATAGCAACTAAATATGTTATCACAACAAGCATTTTATCTAGCATGTTATCACATATGACGCCATCTAAGCATATTCTCAAACATAGCATATAGGCACTCCAACTGTGAGAAAGCACCTGCATCCCTCCAACTGTGAGTTCAGCCGTCTAGGTTAATCCGGAGTTTCCACCTCGAACACCAACCTCGTGTGACAACCACTCAAACTGTTGTTGCAGTTGTACACACGGCTTTTCACCACAACAATGCAAATGCTATGATTATGCATCCATAATCTCAACAACGTCTTAAGGTCCACATCCTCCAATTGCGAGGATGTCACTCTTTAACTATGAGAGTCACCTTCAACTTAGATCAACTTTCTTATACTGCTAGTAGGATTCCATTAATAATCATTATCCTATCATCCTAATAGCATATCAATCGTCTCCAAAGTCAACCAGGATCATATCAGTCACAAACACATCACTTGTCATAGTATAGTAACAGATCATCATTACAGGCATGTCAGGATAGCAACTAAATATGTTATCACAACAAGCATTTTATCTAGCATGTTATCACATATGACGCCATCTAAGCATATTATCAAATGTAGCATATAGGCACCCAACCTTGATCAACAATTATCATAGATTTTTCCGATGGCAAACCTACAATGCCTAAAACTGCATTGGTACCACGATCCGGTAGTCCCCAATGTGAGTTAGGTATTGGCGGTTACTCAACCACTAGTAGGGTTTGAGGAGCCCTACACATGTTGACAATCATATCCTACACCTACGTTTCCCCGATATTTGTGGTTTCTTACTCCTCACTTGGTAATTGGTTCCCGTACACTCTCGTATCCACGAACAACCTTGACCCTCTATCTCATGAACACAGCGAACACAGCCACGACCACCACGAGCTCACCACGCAACTTCCCAACATTGCCAAAGGCACCCTCGGCATGCACGTTGGGCCAACAATCGCCCCGAGCACACACACGGGATCGAGAAACAGGGAAAAACTTAGAAACAACGAGAGAATCAACGATAAACGATCGAAGAATAATGAATCAAAGGAACAAGGATTCAGCCCACGAAAATGAGAGAAGATTTCTCACCTATACAGCGGCTGTCTCGCAGTCCAAGAACCAAGCACGATCCTCCGTGCGACTACTCGAACGATCAATAGCGCAGAAACACCTGTAAAAGCCTTGGCGATACTCACATAGAAAGGTAGCAGTGTGAAGGTGTCGCAGCTACGAACCCGAATACGCGATCGGTTTAAAATTCCGATGACCAAAGCAACTCCAACCAAGCTTTGAAAACTTCAACAATGGCTTCTTTGAGTGAACACTCTTCACTCTTGCTCTCTAGTCCAGTGCCCAAAATAAGTTTAAAGTATGAAGCATAGTGCATTTTGGTTACATTTATTAGATTAGGATCAACATGTTGCGCGAAATTCCACAGGGGGTTGGGCGGTAGCTCCCCCGAGCCGTGGTAAGTCGATTCCCAAGCATGGTGATCCCGACGAGTCACTAAATTACTCAAGATCAGTTGAGAGTGTTCCGATGAAGCCGTAATGCGTGCCAATTTATTGAAAGCACTTGATGGGCATAGTGGATACAGAACATGTACTCCTGATCGCTCCTCCAATGATGTTGTCACTCCATGGAGTTGAGTCAGTTTGAGTGTCATACATGTGCATAGTCATTACATTTACATTTCATTATTGAAATACTATGATGAATTGTTAATCAGTAACTTGTTTAATACAGGTGATCTTCGAAACTCTTAAGAAAAGAAAGTGAAAGTGATTTGTGTATGGAGAAAAGAAGGAACGATGGAGAGATTGAGGGAGAATGGTGGTGTGGCGGTGTGGGGAAAAAGAGAGAAAGAGGTGGACTTTGTTTTTGTTTCTTGCTGCAAAAGAGTTTCCTCAGATGACGATGATGGATAAGCAAAATATAAGTGAAAATAGGATGAGGGAGGTGAATGTTTGTGTCTGGAATTTTCTAAGATAAAAATGAATGCAGATAAGGAAGGGGGACAGAGTGAGTCGATAACTTAGTGATCAGGGAAAAGAGAAAAAGAAAAAAAAAATTGAGTGACAGAGAGCTTACGGTCCAATGGGAAAATAAGGGAGAGAAGTGTTTAAATTTTAAAATTTACCCGCTGCAGCACTTCCAACAACCAACCAGCACCTTCGCCTTCGGATTATGACCCGAACAACGACATACATGTAAACAAGGGGAAGTGTGTACAGGAGGTAAGAAACGCTACAATATGCAAAGGGAGATCACGTAGCATATAACACATCAACATACACAACAACAAGAACAACCAGAAAACACATCCATCTCTCGAGTGTGCGAAGGTGTCGCAGTTACAAACCCGAATATGTGATCAGTTTAAAATTCTGGTGACCAAAGCAACTCCAACCAAGCTTTAAAAACTTCAACAATGGCTTCTTTGAGTGAACTCTCTTCACTCTTGCTCTCTAGTCCAGCGCCCAAAATGAGGTTAAAGTATGAAGCATACTACATTTTGGTTACATTTATTAGATTAGGATCATTTAGGTTGCTAGCTAGGTGTCATGTTTTAGGTTGGTTAGGTGTCATAAGTCATAGGCTTAGGTGTCACTTAAAGTCATTAAGTGTCCTAGTCTAGATGTTAGGTGCCATGATCCTAAGCTAGTTAGGGACAAAAGAGTAAAGTCACATAGGGACAAAATTGGAATTTCACCAAAGGACTAAGGACATAATTGTCCCACCACCTCTAAGTCATCATTACCATGGTGAGTCACATGCATGACTCACCTAGATGAGTCACGAACTCATCATTACTTTGGTGAGTTGTCCTTGTAACTCATCATTACCTTGGTGAGTTGTCCTTGAGGGGACTTGATGTTTATCCATTAGTGGGTTCCAGTAATCCCGTATTCAGTTCCGTTGTTCGCCTGATTTAAGATTTCGCTAGAATAACATATAATAACTTATTTATATAAATTACCGATCCGTGAAAATCGGGGTGCAAAATATCAAATTTACCAAAGATGTTGGAAATTCGATTTAAAACCTAACTGCTTCGTTCACGAGTCAAAATTAGGTCTTTTGATCAGTAAAATCTTACTGTCAGTGAAAACGCAGACCGGGATCCGTCTAAATTTTCAACCCAAAATTTAACCGTAACTCCCTACGATAACATAGAGTATGAATATGGTCTTGGTTTATTTAATTTCATTTTCTAAAACTTCAAATAAAATATAATCTCATTTATATCACTTACGATCCTAGAAAGTTCGAAAAATCGGGGTGTTAAAGCTTATGATTGTAAGTATATTCTCTATTTGATGTTTTGATATATGACAATGTTACATGAAATGAATGAATTGGATACTAATCAATTGAACAAGAAAGTTTGCTTTATGGATTGCAAAAGTCACGTGAAGATCAAAGAGACTCAATCAAGTTCAAAGTTCAAAAAGGATATCAAGTTACAAAGCATCAAGACCAAGTTTAGAGGTATATTGGGTACATAATAAATGCTTGTGTAAGAGTAAAAAACTTTTAATCTTAATGATGGCTCTTAATGCGCATGAAAAACATGTTTCTTAAAGATATTATACTTTTGTTTTTCACCAAAATGATTTTCAAAATAATTTAAAAGTGAAAATACAATCTGGAAGAAATTATACATCTATGTATAAAGTTTATACATCTATGTATTTCTCAAATCATAACTTAGTGTATTGATAAATTACATTATACATCTATGTATAAATTTTATACATCTATGTATATTGTATAACAGAAAGTGTGTATTTGAAGAAAAGCAACTTAAATCGATTTATTGATTAGTACATTTGTGTATAAACCAAGTCAAAAGTAGAATCTTGAATATTATCAAAGAATAAATAGATTTATGTTTTATTTAATCGATTTACTTGTACTCTGGACTTTAGCTCATGAACTCTCAAACCAATTTTCAAAATGTGTAAATCGATGTACTCAAGAACTAAATTGATTTATCCACGAACTAAATCAATGTACTTATGTGTAAAATTGCATATTCTTGATTACTATATCGATGTGCAAAGAACCTAATTTATTTACTAGAGTTCTGAAACATAAAACTAAGTTTGTTTTTATTCTAACTGACCTAATCTTAAAACCTAACATTCATATTTTTTAATACAATATATAAAAAGGCATTAAAAGGACATATTTTCGTATCACAAATATATTGAAAATTATAATTTACTGAGTTTTGATTCGAGAGTTATCAAAAGGTGGAAAAGTTAGTTTTTACTCATAGGTTTCAATTTGTGTATCAATCTTTTCATATTTTACTGTGAGTTTTCATTCAATATATCTGAGGGGGTGAGGTATCTTTCCAATACTGTGTAAGGGTGAGGTATATCTTAGTGTTTTGAGAAGACTTATTTTGAGGCTTGTTCACAAGGCTGAGGCGTCCCACAGGTGAAAAGCGCTCTGGAATATATGTAAAGTTTTGCAAGCACCTATTTGAAGCTTGGATTGTAGTGGACCAATCTTACAGTGGATTGAGAACTAGATATAGGTCACCTAGTGGTTTGGTGGCTGAATGAGGATAAATTGACTTGCGTGTTTTTCTCTCTAATTCTTTTACCATTTTGGTATTTGAATTGTGATCAATTAGATTCATTGAATTTGTATTTTGTTAATCTTGATATTCACATTAACAAAGGTATTCATATCCATTATAAATTGATTACAAAGTTTTGTTAAAACTTGTTTTAGAAAAATTGGTTTAGTAAAAAGTTTTGAAATGTTTTCGAAAAATCAATTCACCCCCTCTTCAGTTCGAAGCCACAACCAACATCGATGAACCTTTTCTGATGGTCAAAGATTTGTTTTTTATACAAAAGCTTGTTATGGTGTGGATGTTTTGCAAGTAGCTGTTAGGACTTTTCTTCTGGTTGTATGATACGCATAAACTTGTTTGTTCATTAATTCTACCTGAAGTTTTCTCATAAGTTTCCAATGAGCTATGGAGCTTCTGGTGATCAACTTTTATCTCGTGATATATGAATGAACTTTCTGATTGTCATTTCATGCTTCTTGTAGTTTATTCATATTCAAAGATAGTTTACCATATATTGTTCAGATCATTTAGCATGTATTATTCTGATCATCCAATGGATCAAAAGGTTGATTTATTCTTTTCAGTTTGTACACCTTGCTAAGGAAGTGAGTTGCTAATGCTTTGCATGTTCTGACTATTTTATAGCCTTCTGAATGTTCAAACTTCCTTTTTGATGCTTTTCTGACTTATTCAACCTTTCCTCGTGCTTATATAACACGTCTCCAATACAACCTTTAGCCCTTGTCTTTTCATAAACACTAAAATTGGTTTCAAAAAGTTTGTTTCATTAAAACATAGTGCAAGAGGGTTTATGTCTCAACAAGTATGACACATCTATGTTTTGATATTATCTCTTTGTTATACAAGTTCATTAAATCATAAGATGCTTGTCATCATAAAAAATGAGAAGAATGTTAAGTCTCCACGTGTTTAACCTTAAGTTTTGATAAACCTAATCATTAATCATGATTAAATGAACACTCTAAATATTGCTAATAATTTCTTCACTTAAATGTGCAGAATGCCTTAAAAGTGAAAAGATCCTTCAATATGCATCAAGAATCATATGTCTAATCCAAGAAGGCAATCGTCTGATCAAGTCATACGTCTAATGAGTTTCAAGTTCACAGGCCTACACTCATACGTCTAATTATTAGGACAAAAGAAATGGAAATCTGTAATAGATATTTGGGTGGTGTTGTTAAAAAAGAACATTTCCAATGTGTTATTTTGTTATTTATAATTAGGACTTTGTCACCAATTGCATCATATGCTAGCCGTCACCTGTGAGATTATAATTCTTAATATAAACATTAAGTTGGTTTTATGCCCAAGATCATAATAACCTTCCTTTAATTAATCACTAATTTGATCATCATTAGTCATCAGTATTATATTATTATTACTATTGTTTGTGTCAGGAAATAGTTGCAGGGAATGTCATCCTGTTAGGTATCTGAACCAACAACACTTCACAAAATTGTTGGTGCCTTGTTTAACATCACCACCGAACCTAATCTATGTTACGACTTAACCATGAGTACTGAAATGTTCTAAACCTGCAAGACACTGAACACTTTTTGTTAGGCATTTTCTTCTTTCGTGTCTCTCCCTCTCCACTTCCTCCGAACAAATATAGTTAAGTGACTTGAACAATAAAATTTGGACGCATTGTATGTATTTATTTTTATCTTCTTTGTATACACACATCTCAAAAATACATCATAAAAACAAATCGACATCGTATGATGTCCCTATTATGATGTTAAAAAATTGTTTATCAACAAAATATATTTGATCTCCAACAAAATGTGAGGAGGGGGCACATTAATATGGCTGGTGGTCATGGTAGGCTATATATAAATACAACCGTAAGTCATTGTTAAAATTCTTGGCGTCTGCTTAACCCCTCCCCTCTCCTAAACTTGTGTATAGATGAAAAAAAAAATAGTATAGTTCATATAAGATTGATCTTGGTTTCGCAAAGAAGATAGAGAATTATATGAAGGCATCTTGGAACGAAATGATCTAAATAATATCTTTGTATTGAATCAATAGAAAGCTAACTAATAAAGAAGCTAAAGAAGCTAATAACTGAACTACCAACTGACTAGTTACACAGCTAAAAATAGGAAAGATATAACTGAACAGATATAACTTGTTAATATCCCCCCTCAAGTTGGACGAAGTATGTCTCGAAGTCCTAACTTGGAGATGAAGTTGTTAAAGGAACTTGAATGCAGTGGTTTGGTAAAAACATTAGCAACTTGAGAGGATGAAGTAATTGGCAACAAGTGGATGAGCCCAGATTGGATTTTCTCTCGAATAACATGGCAATCGATCTCTATATGCTTGGATCTCGTGAAAAGTTGGATTGTGAGCCAAATATATGGCAGATTTATTATCACAATAAACCGATGTTGGCTTGGCAAAGATAATGTGCCGATCCTTGAAAAGATAATGAAGCCATTGGATCTCACAGGTGAGACTGGCAAATGCCCTGTATTCTGCCTCTGAGGATGAATGGGAGACAGTGTTTTGCTTCTTCGATTTCCAAGAAATAAGGGAGGAACCAAAGAAAACACAATATCCCATAATTGAACGCCTAGTATCAACACAGCAAGCCCAATCAGAATCTGCAAAACCAATTAAACTATTAGAGGTTGTAACAGGATAAAAAAAATCCCTTTAGAAGGAGAATTTTTTATGTATTTCAGCACATGAGTGGCAGCCTGATAATGTGGTTCTAAAGGCTTAGAAACATATTGACTAAGCTGTTGGACAGTAAAGGCAATATCTGGCCTAGTTGTGGTTAGGTAAAGAAGCCGTCCTATTAGCCGTATATATGCTGAGTCATCAGGAAAAGTGTTGCCTGAATCCTTTTGAAGTTTAGTAGATGGTGTGAATGGAGTGGGAGCTGGCTTGGCTACAAGAAAGCCACTATCTTCTAGGAGTTCCAAAGCATATTTCTTTTGATTGACCATATATTATTCCTTCGGAAGATCTTGCAATTTCCAGTCCTAGGAAATATCTGAGGGATCCTAAGTCTTTAATTTTGAATCTCGAGAAAGGAATTATAACCTGCAAGGACAATGTCATCTACATATACTAATAAAACAGTAATAGTAGAAACAGCAGTTTTAACAAATAAGGAATGATCAAAAATGGATTGAACATAGCCAATAGAAAGTAAGACAGAAGATAGCTTGTCATACCATTGTCGACTAGATTGTTTAAGACCATATATAGATTTGTGTAATTTACAAACCTTGGTTGGAGGAGAAGAAAAAACAGAATTAAAACCTGGTGGTAATGTCATATACACATCTTCATGAAATTCTCCATGATGAAATGCATTATTAACATCGCATTGTTCAAGAAACCAAGACTTAGTGGCTACCAAGGCAAGCACTGTTCTCACTGTTGTCATTTTTGCAATAGGGGAGAAGGTGTCAAAATAGTCTAATCCTTCTATTTGATTGTAACATTTAGCCACTAATCTGGCTTTGTATCTCTCAATTGAACCATCTGAATTATATTTAATTTTATACACCCACTTACATCCTATTGGGTTTTTATCATTTGGTAAATCAACAATAGACCAAGTATTGTTAAGCTTAAAGGCTTCCAATTCAGATTGCATAGCTTTCTGCCAACAGTCCAATTTAGAAGCTTAAGCATATGTTTATGGTTTAGATTGAATGACAGTATTTAAGCAAAAAATTTGTAGGAGGAAGAACAATTGGTATAAGTAAGAACAAAAGAAAGAGGACAAGATGGTGACTTAGAAGATGCAGCATTACCAGAAGAGGATAAGAGGCTGCAATGATAGTCTTGTAAGTAGCTAGGTCTTGTTCTAGTTCTTTCTGACTGTCTAACAGGGTCTGCATTAATTGCAGGTTCTGGAATGCCTTCTGGTAGAGTGTCTGGTTCCAGCATATGGTCCTCTTCATGAATGATTTGCTCAGGTAACTAATCAGTAAAAGGATCAAGAGGAACCTCTGAATTAGTAGGAACTGTATGCTCAAAAGAAGTATTAATATCAGTTAAAAAATTTGAATCAGTCTTATGAAAAGGAAAAATATTTTCATAGAAAACTACATTCCTGGAAACCAGAAAATTGTGATTCTTGATGTCATACAAAAGGTTTCCTTTTGTACCATCCCTGTAGCCAAGAAAAATGCATTTTATGGCTCTAGATTGGAATTTTGTTCTATGAGCTTGTAAAGAGGAAACATAACAAAGGCAGCCAAACGTTTTAAGATGAACTAAACTAGGTGATTCTTTATATAAAAGCTCATAAGGGCATTTTTCTTGAAGGAGAGAACTAGGTATCCTATTAATGATATGAACTACATGTAATATCAATAAATGCCAGAACTTAGCAGGTAAATTTGCTTGAAAAGTGAGAGCTCTAGCCACATTTAGGATGTGCTGATGCTTTCTTTCTACTACACCATTTTGTTGTGGTGTTTCTACACAAGTTCTTTGGTGAATAATGCCTTTGCTACAAAAGAAATCAGGCATTATGAACTCTAGGCCATTATCACTTCTTAAGCACTTTAATTTTGTATCAAACCGAGTTTTAATATAAGAAATGAAGTTGGTAATATGATTTCGAGTTTCTGCCTTAGATTTCATAAGTATGATCCAAGTGAATCTGCTGAAATCATCTACTAAGGTTAGAAAGTATTTGTGACCTGAAATAGAAACATGAGAATAAGGGCCCCAAATATCAGCATGTAAAATGTCAAAAATAGCAGCAGATTGAGTGGAACTATTAGCAAAGGGTAATTTCTTTTGCTTGGCATAATGGCATATATCACATGCTAATTCTTTATTATCATAAGCAATAAAGGGAAATTGTGTAGAAATATACTTATGTCTAGTTTTTGATAAATGTCCTAGTCTAAGGTGCCAGAGAAGAGAATCATTTTCAGTTTTTTCTTATAGAATAACACTCAGGGGCGAGATTGTGATCAGAAGATTCCTCTGAAGCTGAATGTTGAAGCACATACAGTCCATCTTGAAATCTAGGGGTACCAATCATTTTTTTGGGGTAATTCTGGATAATAAAGCAAGAATCAGGTTCAAGAATTAACTGCACTTGCAGTGATTTTGCCTAAGCAGTTTTATAATGGAAATCAAATTGACATGGAAGTTTGGCACATAAAGAATATTATGCAAAGTTAAAGAAGGAAATAGGTGAATTTTTCCTGTTATTGTGGATATGACTCGGTTTCCGTCAGGCAAAGTAATGGATACAGAAGGTATATTATGATAATCTACCAAGTTTTGTAGATTGAAGGTGATATGATTAGTAGCTCCTGTATCTAAAATCCATAAATCATGATACTTGCCAACGAGAGGCTTATTAGAATTGTTGGTGAAGGTTAATGGACCTGTCAAAGTCGAATTTGCCTTACGTGTGCTTGAATTATTTGAATTTCTGGCCTGCAACATCTCAATCAGACCTTGATATTGATCCTCAGTCAAACTAAAACCTTGTTTTGAAGATTCTGCAACTTGAATTTGCTTTTCTTGTTGATCAGTTGCAGTAACAGAGTTCACCGCAGCAGATGTTGCAGACTTATTCTTTGTCTGATATCCAAGAGGAAATCCATGGATAAAGTAACATGTTTCGATGGTATGGTTTGTTTTTGTGCAATTAGTACAATATTTGGAGTTTGGTCCTCCTCTTTTACCTGGATTGCCTCTACCTTTACCTTTGCTGAAGAATCCTCCTTTCTTGGGTCCTCCATTGAATTGATTGGTATTGAAGGAGAGGGCTTTGGAATCAACTATGCTATCTAATACATCGGGCATAGAAATTTGTCTTTCTTGTTGTATGACAAGAGAAAAGGCCTTAGTAACATCAGGTAATGGAGTCATTAGCATAATTTGAGATTTTACATGTGATTATGGGTCATTAAAACCTTTCAAAAATCTAATAGTATAGTCTTGATCTCTATACCCTTTGATTTTATCAAATCCCTTTTTACAGGCACAGGGAAAATCACAGTTACATGTTGGGAGGGGCCTATAATTATCAAGCTCATCCCACATGGTTTGAAGTTCATTAAAATACTCAAAGACATCTAAATTACCTTGATGGAACTTACAAATATCATCTTGGATGTCTGAGATCTTGAAGATGTCATCTTGTGCAAAGCGGTTTTGAAGATTCTTCCAAACGTCTGAAACCTTGTCCATCCAAAGAATTGACTTTAGGATATTTGGAGATATTGCATGCTGAATCCAAGACAGGATAATGTCGTTACATCGACACCATGGTTGATATAGCTGACTTGCTTTCTCAGGTTGTGTGATCATGCCATCAAGGAACTTCATTTTGTTCTTGGTTTCCAAAACAACTTTTATTGATCTGGCCCAAGTATGATAATTCTTCCCATCGAGAACTGGATTTACAAGAATCAAAGAAGGATTCTCATTAGGATGAATATAGTAAGGATTTAGGGGGTTTGTTGCGAAATTATCATATCCCTAGTTTGCCATCTTCGAGACAGAGAAGGAGAATCAATGAAAGATGAAGAAGAATTTGTGAATAACTCCAAGGAAGGTTATGGAAAACCAGAGCTCAAGCTTGAGCTTTGATACCATCTTGGTTTCGCAAAGAAGATAGAGAATTATATGAAGGCATCTTGGAAAGAAATGATCTGAATGATATCTTTGTATTGAATCAATAGAATGAATTTCATCAATAGCATAAATGCTATTGATATATCTTTCCTAATACACTAGTAGCTACGAACATAATAACTAATCACCTAAATCAGTTACAAGATAAAGAAGCTAACTAATAAAGAAGCTAAAGAAGCTAATAACTGAACTACCAACTGACTAGTTACACAGCTAAGAATAGGAAAAGATATAACTGAAAAGATATAACTTGTTAATAATTGAAGAAAATTTGATGCAAATTATAAATTTTCTACAACTCTAATTTTTTTATTAACATGAGAGCTATTTAAGCGCTTAGATATGAAAAGAACCCTAAACCTCCAACATTTTGATAAAAGTTTCTATTGCAATAACTCCATATATATATTTGAAATATTCAACTTCAACATAATAGTTTATTGGATAAGTGTTACAAAAGAAACTAGCTACACACCAATACTTTGACTCTATTTAACAAAAATAGCTGATAAGCTAACTTTTATCTTATAGTTTATAGCTGATAACTAAAAAAACTAGTTAAATGAATTTGAAGCATTTGATAAAATTAGCTGTTGAAGTAGCTTATAAATATAAAATGACATAAAAGAATATGTTTATATATTTATTAATAAATTCTTTTTAAATTCTAACTAAATATTTATAATTAGAATATTAATTTTTTAATTTTATTTATTTATGAAATATTTTTATTAACTAATATAAATGATATAACATATTTATATGATTTTTTGTATATAAATTTTATTTATGAGGTAGAAGTTAGGTAAGGTAGGAATTTCTTTAAAATAATAATGGTAAAAATAAGAGAAAAGTTGATAAACTATATGCCAAATAAAACTAATGAGATAAGCTTATTTATCAAACATATTTACTTTGATCAAACAAACTTATAAATTAGTCAAGTAAGCTATAAGTTAACTTAATGGACATGACAAACAAAGCTTTTGTTTTTTTTGTTTTTTTTTTTTTTTTTGAGTAAATCATCATTTTGGTCCCTGAAAGTATGAACCTCTGTCAATTTCAGTATCTGAAATCAGTTAAATTATGAAAAAATCCTTCAATGTTAATTCGGTTAGTTGAAGTAGTCCCTCAATGTTAATTTCGTTAGTCAAGTTAGTCCTTGTTAAAGATTAACTTTACTAATGATATTAACATTGATGGATTTTTTTTGTAATTTAACTGTTTTCAGAAACTGAACTGACAATGTCTCATACTTTCGGACATCAAAATGATTGTTTACCCTCTTTTTTTGTTTTGTTCGGACAAGAGGAGCAATAACCAGTTGTATAAAGAAAAGAACAACACGATTACATGTATAACTTGTACACATACAAACTTTCATGTTTATTTTGCTTTATATTACTTTTGTACAAATTTATGTACAATTGATAAATAATACATTCTCAATATAATTTAAAATTTTCTAAAATCATATATAATATATCTTTTTACTCCAAGGAATTGTCATGAAATAGAATACATAAAAGGTCACGAAATATTTTATATCTATTAAATATCTCTCTTTTATATTTGATTTGCAATTAAAATATTTCTCTCTTAATCTATAAATAACATCAATATATTCCATTAGTTCAAAAAATATCAGTATATATATATATATATATATATATATATATATATATATATACATTATGGAGAATTTGTTTTAAAGTTAGTAATTTTAAAATTATTGAGTTAAAATCATAATATAATTATTACGGTTAATAAACCTTTATTTTTCTCGCTCAAGACAATTGTTAACCGAAGTTCAAAATGAAGCAACAGGGACCACGAGACAAGAGGGGACATGTTGTGACTGAAAGAGTATCAAAAGTACGTGGTGGGGTTTAGGATAACGGGCGCACGTGGATGCCATAAGGCTGCCATTTGAGTATTTGACCAAACCAAAGAGGCAAACACCTTTTTCTGATCTATCCAACTTTTGTGGCCGACAAACACAATATATGGATTTTGCTAATTTTATATCATGCATCCAAAAGGATAATGTTTGTTTAGGTGAGTATGTGTTTAAATTCAGTAATTAAGAATATATATATATATATATATATATATATAAATTTAAATTATTGATTATGCTAATAAACGTTTTAAAAGTATTAGTTAATTAACGAATTTTAAAATAATTTTTATTAAAATATTTAGTTCATAAATTAAATTCATCAATTCTAAATAAATTTTTTTTTTTAATTTTTTAATCAGCGATAGGGATGACAAGACGGATCAACCCGTTCCACCATTAACCTGTCCAAACGGGATGGGCGGGACAATCCGTTTTAATCATATGAGTTGCATCATCTAACTCATCCCACTTAATGACGAATTAACGGATTGATATACCAAAGGTAGAAAATATAAAATGGGTTGATAGATTTATAAAATTAAAAAAATAATAAATTCATATAAAATTAAAAAAATTAACAAATTCATATAATGTTTCTGTTAGAAAAAAATCTTTTGAAAAAATATTCGTTGTTTCGATCTGACACTATGTATTTTTATTTAAAAGAATCTTTCAGTTGTGGACAAGCTTGGCCACTGTATATCATGATTCTAATGCTCAAAAAAGTTTCACTTGGCCACTAGAAGATTGCAGCGGACAGAAATACAAAATGAAGGACATAAGGTTACATACCCTAGAGAGCAACGACAATGGGGACTCCGACGGCAGCAACGAAGAGTAGCTTTAGAAAGCAGCGGCACGAGACAGCTGGCAGCGGCGAGGGGACTCGATTTGAAGTCTTGAAGCGGCGACGGGACGGCTTGCAACGGTGAAGACGATTGCAGCAGCAACGAGAGACGATTTGCAGCAGCGAGGTGCGGTCAGCCGGCGGCCTGAGGATGGTGAAGATGACTAGATGAGAGATTGAGAGTGAAGGCCCATTGTGTATGATGTAATACCCGATTTTTACTGCTTTCTAAGATCAATAATTATATAAATAAGTTTATATTTTTATCTGAGGTTTAGAAAATGATTTTAAATAAATTAAGACCATATTCGTACTCTACGGTATTGTAAAGAGTTACGGTTAAATTTTGGATTGAAAATTCAGACGGAACCCGATCAATGTTTTCACTGATAGTAAGATTTACCGATCAGAAAACCTAATTTTGACTTGTGAACGAAACAGATAGGTTTTAAATCGAATTTTCCACAACTTTAATAAATTTGATATTTTTCACCAAAAGGTGAAATAATATAAGTTATACGAGCGAAATCTTAAATCGCATAACTAACGGAGCTAAAAACGGATTCACCGTGACCCGCTAATGGATAAACATGAAGTCACATGAAGTCACATCATCTGGGAAGGCGTGTCAGTGTTATGATGACAAACGAAAATATCTGAACGCGTTCACACTGAGAAAAGACCAAAATACCCCTGGACTTTTCACTAAATGACCTTTTTGTCCCTAGGTGAAAAGACCGTTTTACCCCTAGGAATTCATGAAAACCCATCCTTGCCCGCATGACTCATCACCCTCATCATGACATCCAGCAAAATATCTAGATATTTTGTGACTTTGGAGGTGAAAAGACCAAAATATCCTTAACTTTTCACAAAATGACATTTTCGTCCCTAAAAGAAATGTCAATTTTGCCCTTAAGTGAAAAATTCTTGGACCTTCTTGCCCTCCATTTCTCTCCCACGCCTACATCTTCTTGATGGAGGCCAATCACTATTTTCTTTCGTAACTTCATTTCTCTTAAGTTTTCTCTCATTTTTCTAAGTGAAGCTTAACCATTTTTGTGAAAAAAAGTGTTGAATCCTTGCTTTGTTCATCATCCAAGAGGTATGATTACTTCCCTTGATCCATAAGCTTCATGATTCTTCTCTTATTTCTTGTTTTCAAGCCATGATTCCATGAGTTTCAATTTCTAAGTTCAAACTTCATAAATCTCTAGAAAATCATAGAAAAATCCTTTTAATGTGAAATCAATTTCTATGATCTAGTTTCATCCTTCTCTATCATTATCCAAGAGCATGTAATCAAATGACATTCCTAGCCTATTTTTCTAGGAGTTGGCCAAACCATGAACTTAAGGGAAACCATGAGTTTTGTTTCAAGTTTTTGAGTAATGGGACTTGATCTAGTGTTATGTATGCTTAAGAATCATTGATCCAAGAGTTAGGAAATTTTAGACATCTCTAACCTATTTTCTCAATGATAGCCGAACCTAGCTTGTGTGAAAGCTATGAGTTTTCCTTCAAGTTTTTGGATAATGGAACTTGATTTTGTGTTGCGTCTACTTGAGGATCATTCATCCAAAAGTTAGAAATTTTTAGACACCCCTAACTAATTTAAGTCACCAAGGCCGAATCTAGGGCCTAGGAGACAAGGAATGATATTTTGTTAGTGTGGTTTGTTGTGAAGGATCAGATTGTGTTCGATCGCCCTAAAGCGTGCTAAATTGCCGGTTGCGGAGTTGTGTTCTGGAGCTTGTAAGGAAAGGCGAGCGTGTGTAGCAGTTTCAGGTGGGGAGAAAAAACTATTATCGTCGGAAAGACAAGCGTGGTATAAAATGTATACATGTGTAGGGAAACCTTAAACCCTACTAGAGGTTGAGCCCTGGACAAAGTACCTGGACCCTAGGTGTAGGTACCTTTGGGCTATCATCACTAAGATGATACTCTAGGCTAGACGATGTGATTATTGAGGTTGATATGTTGAACTGTCTATTTGATTATCTGTTTATCTGTCAACATGATGATGTCTATATTGGCATACTTATTGTTGTGATATTTTATTCTTGTGATTGGCTGGATGATTGTTGATGAGAGTATGGTGAGATTGTAATGTTCAAGTCGATGCCGTCGTGATCCTGACCATGGAGCTATGGTTCGTGGATGCAAGGCGTCGTGATGTTGATGTTAAGGTTGATGTTGATGTTGATGTTGATGTTGATGTTGATGTGGATGTGGATGCAGTGCATCGCAGCTGTGGCCGAGTGCTTAGATGTGAGGTTTCGGTCTCAATCTGTGATGGATGTTTGTTGCATATCATAGCATTTCATACCATAGCATATTTGTCCCAATGGGGGATGTCCAATTGGGGACGTGATGTTTTTAATCCCGAGGTGGGATGTCCCATTGGGGACATGTTGTTTTTTATCCTTACAAGGATGTCTAATTGGGGACGTGATGTTATTAATCCCAACGAGGATGTCCAACTGGGGACGTGATGATATCGGCCGACATGCATATAGAGATGATGACATGCATATAAGGATTAGTATCCTTCGTAAAGGTTTAATCTGAAAGAATAATTTTTGAGATGGTTGTGCTGTATGACTTAAGAGATGGTTATTGGTGTGTTGTATGTTTTCTATATGTTGTGTGCTGCATGTATATATATGTTGTACTATTGCCCTTCTCCCATATTTGATGATGCATGTTTCTTATCGCCCTATCTTTTCTCTGTATGTTTATTTTGTTTTATGGGAAGACCCTGTGGAGGAACCCATTGCTGAGTAACTGGATGACACTCCTTACGAGCCTGATCCCAGTGGACGAACCACGAACCCTAATCTCTAGAGGTCGGGTGGCAAGCGCCGTTAGCCTGAGAGGCTTCTCTCTGTCTTTTAATGTATTTTGCTTATAGTCTATACTGATGTACTTCGTATGTATACATTAATACTATAGCCCTACTGACGGGGCAACCGATGCATGTATGTATCCTTTACATTTGAACTGCGTTACTCTGATATATGCATTCTTTGGCATAGCCATAATTTTGTTTTGTTTTCGCATTTTAATCTTTCCGCTACGTTTTGTCTTAATAAAGCGTGTTAACGTTTATAATAGGGTTTAAGGCTTAGTTATATATCTTAGATTCTTTAATGGGACGGCGGGTCATCTCACGTGAGACTCATTGTGCGGCACAAAAAGACTTCTGGAGATTGGAGGGAGATTGAGTGTGTAACCCTATCCCTATGGTCTTTATCTGATTCAAAAATTTTAAAAAATTAATAAAGCAATAAAAAGTTTTTTTATTTTTTTAATCTGGGGGGTTGGCAGGTCAACCCGTCACCGACCCGTCATTAACCCGTTTTTGGGTGGGTTAAGCGGGACGAGTCAAAGTGGGTTGGTGGGTTCAGGACCCCAACCCACCCCGCCAAAATTTGGCGGGTTGACAACACCCACGACAGTGGCGGATCTTAAGTATGAAGGCTCCCCCAATTTTTTTTTAAAATATTTATATATATTACCATGCATATAACATGAATATATAAATGCTTGAGTTCTGTCTTGTTATCAATGTTGCGGAGTAAAGTGATGAAAAAACCCCAACTTCATTATCCAATTGATGTTTCGATGAAGCTAGCAGGCTTCAGTTTTACCCCTCGAGAATGAGGAACGTACATCCCCAATCCATATATCAACACAAAAAAAGATATTTGGTCCTTCTTCTATCTCCTGAAAACTCACTTAAATATTATAATATTATTTTGGCTCCCCCATATTTTTGGTTCAAGATCCGTCACTAACCCATGGGTTACAACCCACTTTGTCACCTCTAACCAGTGCCTAAGGCCCTGGTTAGCATTTTTCTTTAATTATTTAGTCAGTTGAGATCTTATGCATTTTATCATGTCAAATGTGGATACACATTTCATTTTTTTATTTTAGAGATAAACTCACTTTAAAGAAATTTTGTTCATTGATGTTCATAACTTGGTATGGAGTATGGACTATTGTTCGTTAATTCATTTTAATATTTTGGTTTAAGTTATCAAATATTATTATTTATTCTTATTAATTTTCATAATAAATATTTTAGAGTTATTAGTGGATTTTTTTGTGTGTGAGAAACCAAAAAGGAGAATACAAAGAAATATTGAATATTCACTATATTTTAAATCAGTAATGTACACACATGTACTAATATCTCTCTCGAGCCTCAAAACATTGGGTGGTCCTATTAGACACTCTACTAAGTTAGGGTGTATCATGCACCTTCTAAATTTACAAATTTTTGAAACTAAAATAAATGGGTAGAGGGAACAAATCAACAACATCATAGATTTGGGTTGTGATGAGTCAACACTGCAAAGAACTTCTGCACGTAGTCACTTCAGAGATTTGGTGACTAACGGCGGTGACAAGGCTTGGTGGCGACGATGGGTGAGGGAGAAGGGATCGGCAACCATGGTGAGAGAGGGAGAAACAACGAAGGTTGAATTATAATGTGTTATAATTCTAAAACTGGTGGCTTCTACGGTAGCGTGAGAGAGCTACCAAATCCCTCATCAGTGAGATAGCCAAAATCATCATTGGATTTATTATTTTAAAATGTGTGCGACAGAGATCAATCTTTGGTTACCTACGTTTTTGGTTCCCTCAACATTTAACAATTTGACCCCCAACATTTTCCCAAATGTTTCACATATAAAACAACCATTTAATCCTATTTTTGAATTTTCCTTGATATGAATATTCAATAGCCGTGGTTAGGCTCTGCACCTCTGGTGCTTCTTCTCGGCAGCTTCTACTCGCCACTATCTATGTTCGATATGCTGCTCTACACCTATATTGTTCCTCGTCGACCAACTTTGTGAGATGTGGCAGTGAAGTATCATTCGTGGTGTGTGTTTGGCAAGAACCAGTCATTCACCACCGACACAATCTTCTCAGCAGCTTCTACTCGCCACCGTCTATCTCTCTCGATTCCTATGGTCATTTCCTTCCTACCCAGAACTAGTCGTTCACCATCATGTTGCCACTTGAAAAGCCACCGCGAACCAATCTTCCTCCACCGTAGGCCCGTCGTGAGCCCAACCATCTCTGCACCACCACCACGTGACATCCGCCCTCTGCACAGCCTCCACCGCTTCGAGTCCAAATCTACTAGCAAAGGCAACAGGCACACCAAACGCGAAAAGGGATCAATAAACCCACCACCATTAGAGCACCCATTTTACCCTGCAACTGCTCTGCGCGATAATCGATTTTAATGGTTTTTTGAAAATACCCATCACAGCATCCACTAAAATAAACGTAGACTATTTTAATGATTTTTTTGGAAATATGAATACCGATCAATAAACCCAACTGGGGCTTCACTTGGCATGGTTTAAGTAATTTCTTGAAGTTTGGCTATTTAAATTTTTTCTTTAATTCATATAAAAATGAAAGAAAGGAAGAGTTTTGTTCTAGACATGTCAGTGGTGGGTGATGGAATTTCAGAGAAAGGGGAGAAGATTGTGTCGATGGAAACTCTAAATGTTGATGTTGCTTGCCTGTTTCCAAAAATTGAGTCTTTACTCAAAATAAAATTCCTTAATGTAACATCCCAAAAACCCTATATCTTTCTTTTAACTGTTTGTGCGAATAACTTGACTGAGAATACACTTCGATTAATCATAATCATAATAATAGTTTATGGTTGGAAATTCATATTTGAATTTCAATTATGAACTTAATAATCATAAGATGTTGTTTTGAACCGAGTGTGCTATTTTGAGTCGGAACTGGTAAAACTATTATTATTTTAATCGGGACCGCTTTACCTTGGGATGCGTGCTAGGGTCGGGAAGTAATCTGGCCCGGGGTCGGGAAGTTGTTTTGCCTAGTGTCGGGGGTAGTTCATGACTGCATCTCACGCTTCACGAGACGTTGTCAACCATCCATCACCTTTTCATTCCTTTAACTAATGGATTAACTTTCTATGACTCATGGTTAATAACCTAGCATCTTTTCCTTTTATGGAAAAAGCAAACCAACCTTAAATGGTTAATCTTTTACTTACCTCACCAAATGTTGACAACACTTGTAATTGAATCAATCCAAGCCTTCCCTTTACATGACCATTTCCAATGCTTTTTCAATTCATTGTTGGCACCTAAACCAGCGATAGAATTCGGCCATATGGTGCATGAAGGCACAAGAGATTTCATTTCCTTCACTTGCAACTCAAGAAGACAAAACTACAACTTTCATATTTCTTTCTCTTCTCCTTCCCTAGGGCTGTTCGGCATTTGAGCAAAAGATAAGCACACCTTCATCTTCTCTTCATTTCAACTTCATATTATGACTTCTTGATAAACTCTAAACTACTTCCTTCTTTGGGTGATTTTGATTTGAGGATGTTAGCACCTAGTTCCATCATCATTCTTCAAGAACACTTCTTTGAGTCCTTTAAATATTTTTGGTTCATATTCAAGGGTAAGCTTCTAACCTTGTTTCTGCTTCATATCTTTTCATAGAATCATGAAGCAACCTTTCCTAGCTCATGATTTTGCTAAACAAAGTTTAAAATCATGCTGTTTTTGGCTAACATAGGTTCGGCCACCTCCTTGTTCTTGGAGCTTTGTTCATCCTAAAGATCTTCATTAAGGTAATGGGAGAGGGAACCTCATCACACCAAATTGATAGTGGTGCAAATGGTTTATGGGTTTGGTTTGGGGAAAATCCTAAAACAATGGTTTTGTCATTTTGTCTATTTGGTTCTCTATGAAAACAATGTTGTAATAATTATTTATTGCTCGATTTATGTTCATTGATGTGTTTGAATGGTTGAAAATAACTTTTATGTGTGGGAAAACCCCAACCTAGGGTTCCTCCATCTTTTTGTTGAAAAGAGTTTGAGAAAATATGATTTTTTGGATCTGACTTTATGTGAGTCATTTCGATTTTTCTCTCAAATTAGATATTGGATTTCACAAATTCTTTTTGATCCCAAAACTAGACATCTAGGGATTCATTTTGAGCAGAAAGTTTGTGTGATTTCATGAAGATTGGACCCTTGAAAACTTGTTTCAATCTAAGCATAAAATTCGGCCTTAGATTCTGACTTCAGTGATTTATTTCGTGCAACTATACTAACGTAGTTACTGTTTGTGAAAATAAATTTTATATCCAAAAACTAGACATCCTAAGGTTTCATATGAGTCATCATTTGCTCAAATCCGAGTTTGTTTGGTAAACCAAATATGTGTCACAAGTTAACGCTTGAAATGCTGAAATTTTATGTATAAGGATTTTGGTGTTGATTTTTAAAATTGTATGTTATGGTGTTGGTGTGACTATTTGTGTCTGAGTGTTAATGTTGAAAATCACTTTGCCATGGTGAAAAACTATTCTTAGGTTCAAGACCTAAGGTTAGGATTTTTGAATGATGAACTTATTCATGTGTTTACTACTTGATGGAATGACTATATGTTGAGATGATTTTCATGATGCTAGAATATTGTTGGATAGTTTGTATTTTGTTGAAAATCATCATGTAAGGTTCCGCCTTGTTGTTTTAAAATGGGAATCCAAGGCTTCTATGTTCAAATGATGGTTCAATGAACTTAAAATGGTTCCAAGAAGGCAAGACAAAATAAGGAAACCTATCCTACTTCCATAGGGCATTCGGCCTTGGTATGGTTAGTAGAGTTAGGAACTTAAGAAGTTGATATTAAGAGGTTTAATGTGTTTATACTAAGGTATAAAGGGAATAGAAATTAAAAAGGTTTCCTAAGAAATCAAGTTTTGGTTCCAAAGAACCAAGTGTTGTAAAATGAATATTTTGGGTTCATATGAAAAGTGTTTTAAGAGTAGGAAAGTTTGAAGTTAATCAACCACTTATTCTAACGTGCTGTTTCAAAGAAACAATTTTCAAGAACAAAGAGTTTTCTAAATGACTCATGTGGTTTCCAAAGGTTTTGGTTAGTGAACCTACTTTCAAGAGAAATGAGAATTCTTGTAAATGTTTTCTTTAAAACAATGAGTCTTTACACTATTAGGATTAATTTGGAATCTTACAAACAAATGAGTTATATTTTTCATTTGAAAATGAAAAGGTGATTTAAAGAAAGATATGTTTTCCCTTTTTATGCTAAGTAAAGGAAATAAGTATTATTTCAAAGGAAGTTTTACGCTAGTTGGCCAAAAGATAAGGTACTATGTATCTTGGGGTTTTGGATGCCTTACAAGTATATGTATAGAGTTTTCAAATTATGTTTGATAAAGAGGGTTTTAGGAACTAGTTTACCACCAAGGAAAAATATTTTGAAGATCTTACTATAATAGCGTAAATACATATTATCTTCTAAAGGAAATGCAATGAGTTCCATAACGGATTCGCAAAGACTAAATAAAAGACATGCACCTATACCTTGTGCTCATGGAGAACCATGTCCCACACCCTTGATGATTTAAGTAATCTAGGAATCCATAATACTTAACCACAAAGAATTACTTATACAAAATAAGTAATGCTTTCTTTGATAGATAAGTGAGAATATATGATGAAGTAATACTTGTGGATTCTGCTTTCCATAATACACTTAGGATATGGAATAATATATCATAAGACCTGAACATCGTTTTCTGAACGACGGAGTTGTACGTGGATGCAAGGAATGGAACCAAGAATGGGCGACTGATGGTAAGTCGTGTGAAAGTGGGTCCCGTAGGGGTGCCCTATGGTTTATCAAGAGATAAACGTCGTGCTGTAGTGATAGTGTAGTATGTGGTTGTGTTATGACATATTCTTGGCATGCATACGCATTTGTGCATGAGTTGAGCGTTGTGCCTGGGAGTTGAGCTTACACCTATGTGCGGGTGCCATTGTTGCAGGTGACGATCGTGGAGATCTTGAGGACGTTGGGGTTGGGGAGACCACATGTGGCCAGAGAGTAGCTCCTCTGTGTTTCGTGGGTACCTATCGAAAAACGATAACGTCCTGACTAGACACCGGACAAATCAAGATTTGGGTAAAGAACGTCTGGCGTGAGACGTAAAAGCGAATTTACAATCTTGTTGAGATAGCACATGTTGGGCTGAGATAATGCAGACAATGTTCTCCCAATCACTCGCTCCAGTGATGTTTAACACCATGGAGTAGGGGTCAGAGTCTTACCCTTGTGGCATATGGCATTGAGTCATGTATATCGCATTGCATTATATGACTGTTGAAGGATACATTTACATGTCATACATTATTATACTGTGTTGATGATATCTTATGTTGTTGATTGAATAATGTGAGATATTGAGATGCATGATATGCATGATTAGTATGTCATTATCTTATGTGTCGTACCGTTTTTACTTCTGCCAATGTGTTGTGTTGATGAATGAGAATCTCACCTCATTACTTTGTATTGCATTGTTGTGTGCTTTTCTGGTGGTCTCCCGAGAAGGTCGTGTTATCGAGACTTTACCCGACGCTTTGGATGGATCTCTCTGTTGAGCCTCCCAGTAGTTCTGGTGTTTGGACATCTAGCTATAATGGGCTTCTAGCATAGTACATGGGAAGAGCCACACTCGCCATCAGCAAGGATAATAGAGGAAGGGTTCTTAATCGCTTCACCGCTTGTCTTCATGTCGTCTGCTGCCAGTGTTGTAGTCGCAAGTGGAATGCTAGATGGACTTTTCCACCGATGCGTTATGTGCCTTCTCCCTCTGTTAGGGATAGGCTGCTTGTTAATAAAGTTGCTTCTTAGTCAATTCCTGCTATGTCTTCCATAGTAATGTCAGCAGTAGTCTTTGTCAGGATTCCTGTTAGGTCTCGTTTGATGGGTCCTGGTTGGAAGGCGATGAGTGGAGAGACTGGGAGTGATGTGATCTATCCACACCTTCCTATTTCTTTCGCTTGTCTCTCCATAGAGGAGAAGTCAGAGGAGGTATTTAGCGGTTGATCCGAGGGATGTCTTCATGTGTAGTATGTTGTCGGCCAGAGTAGGGTGTTAGAGTGTTTGTACCTTTATTTTATCTTTTGTGGAGCTACGTCTCCAAGTACCTTATATTTAGGAGCTGCATCTCCATGTTCTTTATAATGAGTTTGTATCTTTCTGTTTTATTTCTGTAGTCGGATTGGGTGTTTATGTAAACCTTTATAAACTTATGAACGTATGTTATGAAATGTTCTATTTACCTTACACGCATAAACGATTACAAGCTTTTACAGTTATGTCTTTTGAAAAGGGAAACTTTAACCCCCATCTTTCTTAAATGTTTTTAACTAACCCTTTTTTTGGTCTTAGAGTTTTATAAAATGTTCGTAAATGTGATGTCCCCGAAAAGGGTGTTACACTTAACGTGTCGATCCACGAAAGCTGAACTGCTGAGAATCTTTTTGGCGGTGTCGGGGTTGGTTGAGACTATAAAACTGAGCATGGTTGAACACAGAAGCGCTGGAAATAAGAGATAACACGATGTGTTGGGCAGAAGATCTTGAGGACTATTTTGAAAATTAAAGAATTTCTAAAATATGCTCTTCAAATTTCAATTTTATAGTATAGCCCTTGAAATTACCTGCTGCAGTGGGTCATTTTACTTCCTCCCATGTGAACCATTTGTTGGGTTTCTCACCATAGAAACCACATATGGTATTATAGGATAATACATATAGTACAAGTGTATAAAATAAAGTATGTTAACATCCCCTTTTAAACTCAGGCGAGTGTAGAAGGAATCAATTTAAGTTTGAAAATCAAAGTTTAAAAGCCATCAGAATGATGAGTTCTAGTGAAGAGATTAGTTGACTGACCAACAGTTCTAATGGAGATGAAACGAAGAGAACCATGGAAGATATGCTGACAAATTAAGTGACAATCAATCCCAATATATTTGGTTCACTCATGAAAAACATTATAGTGGGTAATTTGAATAGTGCTTCAATTGTCACAATAAAAGAGAGTGAAGGATTGTGAGAAATAACAAAGTCTTCAATTATCAACTGAATCCAAAATATATCAAAAGTAGCATTAACTAGAGCATGATATTCTGCTTCAGTACTAAAATAAGTTGTAAGAGTTTGTTTCTTGTTATGCCTAGATAAAAGCCAGCAAGAAAAATGCAATAACCAGTAGTGGAGTAAGGATTAGTGGGATCGCCACCACAATCAACATCGAAATAAGCTTTGAAGAATTAGAAGGGAATCAACAAAGATATAGAGACTATGAAAGATTGTACCCTTGATGTATTTTATGAGATTCGAAGAACAACAGTATAGTGTGTGAAGCATGGTGCAGTCATGAATTGACTTACCAAATAAATATCATAAGATATATCAGGTCGAGTCTGTTTAAGATATGTTAGTGTCCCAACTAACTGATCATTGATGGTTGGATCATCTAGCAAGGTGTTATCTAGAAGAATTAATCGAACATTAATTTCAAGTGAAGAGTGTGCTTAATTTTACTATATTTGGCCTGTTCGAGAAATAAGATTTGAAGCATACTTAGCCTAAGAGAAACAAATTATCACTAGAAAAAAGTACTTCCAGCTCCAAAGAATAATTGAGGTTAAGACTTTTCATTTCAAAATTCAGACTTAAGAACTATTGTAGCATATTTAGGATAGAAGGTCTAATTTTTTTAGCGGTATTGAGTCTAGTTTTGATTTCATTTCTTAGAAATTTATATTTGCAAAAAAATTTATATTTAGTTAAAATCTATAAATGATTTCAAGTGTATAAGTTAATTATTTTTGTTGAGTTTACACCTAAGGACATAAAAAATGGGTTGGTATGAGATATAGGCATATAAGTTGTGAAAAATCTTCAGACGCATCTCAAGCATTTGTAAGCTATTTCAAGCGTTTGCTTACCTATGCTTGTGGAAAAAATTTTATTTTAGCAAAAGTTTTAGGTAAACACATTGCAAACCTATTCCAGTGTTTATTTTGGTTATTTTAGTTGGTATCGGAGCTCAGCCTCTGGGTTAAGCACCTTAACACATGTATAGGAAAAGATCCTGCACAAAAATAGAAATGGCCAGACAAGGTGGACAAATGGGAAGTGTGTCTGTAAAGGAACATGCATGACCAGACCATCATTATTCAATGGGGTTAACTACCTCTATTGGAAGGAAATTTTTCACTGGTTCATCATATGCACAAACTCAAGGCTTTGGCCCTTGATCATGAATGGTCCTTATACACCTCTTGGTGCTAATGGTCAACCTAAAACTGAAGATGAATGAACTGAAGAAGAAAGAACCAATTGGGATCTGAACCACAAGACAAAATTTGTGCATTTTTTTATAAACCCACGAAACTCTTCTTTTGCGTATTCGCAATCACATCGAACAAACCAAAACATAGACTTCTAAGAAAAGGGGTTTGTTTGTTTTCAATTTGTTTGACAACAAATAACAACTTGCTTCTTTCCCTCTATACCAAATACAAAACTTAGATCTTTGTGTATAAGACAAGTGTACAAAACACAGAGATTAAAAACCACTTTGATAAAAAAAAAAAAAGATTTGTTTAGATAAAACCAGTTTAACCCTTGGTTAGTTAACAATTAAGCAAATATAAGAATATTAAAAGCTTAGGGAAGAGATCACACACTGCAATTATATTGATTCACCCTCAACCTTGGGCTGCGTCGAGTCCTTGGCTTAACTAAGAGTTTCACTATAACCGATCAAGTTATAGACAAAAGTATTATTTGTACACCTAGCCTCTCCAGGCTCAACACTGACTAACAAGTATTGTTTACATACCTAGCCTCTTCAGGCTGACCAAGTATTATTTTCTCACCTAGACTCTTCATGTTCTAACACTCAAAAAGAGTAATGTATGAAAGGTTTGTTTCTACACTTTTCAAGTCAACCAAATAAACATTTCGCATACAGGGCTTTGAATACATAGGTCTTCATTAGACGATTGAGAGCACGTTGTTTTGCTCATGACTTTCACTTAAGTACACGCTTTAGTAAAGACCAGTCTTCTTGGTCAGACAGACACTTAGTCTTTCAGAGGCTCATGTTTAATCATCCAAACGTTTGCTTATATTCAAGTCAGACGTTGGAATATATTGGTATTTAAATAGACATGTACTTTGAGGAAACATGTTCATGAATCTTTCCATATGGGTTCCTATCTTTTGAACAAGATAATAGCACACTAAGTAAATTCATTAGTGGATTTCATATTGTTCACTTAAATCATTCTATAAATGTTTGAGTTTATCAAAACTTAGGGTAAAAACCATTATATATGCTTGGAGACTCAACATAACATCTTCTAGCAAATATGTACTTTGCTTCTGTTATGGAGACATATATTGCGCTTTATCTTTTGCGTGACCAAGAGACCTTGTTAGCTCCAATGAAGTGACATCCTCTATTGATGCTTTTTCTTTCAATCATGTCCCCAGCAAAATCAGCATCGCAAAATCCTACTAACTTGAAATCTTGACATTTCTTATATAGAAGACCAAGGTTAGTGGTTCCAATAAAATATCTAAATATTCTTTTAACAGCTTTTAGATGAGATTCTTTAGGGTCTGATTGAAATCTAGCACAGAGACAGACTCTGAATTGAATATTAGTATCAGATCTACTAGCAGTTAAGTACAATAAAGATCCAATCTTACCTTTGTAGATTGTCTCGTCTACTGTCTTACCATTCTTATCTTTGTTGAGAGCTACATATGGATGCATGGGTGTACTGATTAGTTTTAAGCTATCCATCTTGTATTTTTAGAGAAACTCCTTAGTGTACTTTTGTTGATTAACATAGATTCCATTATTTGTTTGCTTGATTTGAAGACCAATGAAGAACTTCAGCTTTCCCATCAAACTCATCTCAAATTCATTTTGCATCAACTTGGAAAATTCCTTTGCATATAATTTCATTAGTAACACCAAATGTAATATCATCTACATAGATATGTGTTATAACGAAATCCTATTTTTAGCTCTCTTTAAATAAGGTGGTATCTACCTTGCCTCTAACAAACCCATTGTGCATGAGACATGAAATGAACCTATCATACCATGCTTTAGGTGCTTGATTCAAATCATATATGGCTTTGTTTAACTTAAACACACAATCAGATTTTTCTTTATCTTCAAAACCTAGTGGTTGTTTAAAATAAATTTCTTCTTCAATTATTCCATTTAAAAAATGCACTTATTACATTCATTTGAAATAATGTGATGTTGTGTGATGTGTGTGAAACAACATCATATTTTTTCCTTGTTTCGCATGCATTTTTAGTTCATTTAGGCATATTTGCTTGTTTCTTTCCTTGATTTTCACTTAGTTTGGATAATTGTGGCGTTTTTTGCTTTGTTGTCTAGGAAATGTGTGTTTAAGGCTTGGAAAGTGGTGGAAACCATCTATGTTGGAGCCGGGATTAACTTGGGACCAGACTACATGAAAATGGGGCAAAACAGCAAGATCCACTATAGCTATCAAAGTGAGTCAACTCGGCTCACCTGGGTTGAGCAAAAAGTGAGTCAACCCAATCCGACTCACTTTGTTGATGTGTCAGGAAATAGCCAACCCAGCTCAACCCACCCCAGATTGGTGGGTTAAATGGGTTGGCTCATAAAAAAAAATTAATTTTTTTTATAAATTCACAAAAAATAAAAAAATTAGAAAGTTAAATAAATAAATAAAAATCAACTCACAAAATTTCGCCATGTGACATCATTAACAAAAAATAAATCACGTATGGTTATTTTCAAAACCATCCTTAAGAGTTTTTCCCATTTAAAAAAATATAATCAAAGTATTCAAGAAAAAAATAAATTAAAATGATACTTTTAAGTATAAATTACTCAAAACTTTAAAAGGTATTTTATTCCAAAAATATCACCGTCAAATATGCATAGTGTCACTGGACAAGTAGACATCACTAATGGTTTACATCCAAAGGAACAAAACTTAGGTCTAGCTGGAGCAGTGTAACTGCGACAGGAGAGAGGGAATGTGGTTAAGTTGAGAGGGAACAAGGGTTCATCAGTCGCCAGCCTTTACTTTTGGTTGTTTTGGGCCAAACCCAGTTGGCCATTAACTTTTACTTTTTTTTTAATAAAAAAGGGGGGAAAGTGGGCCAACCCGGCTTGAACCCGTTTAACCCACGGGTTAAGTGAGCCGGGCCAAAATAACCCGAGGTAAAAGTAAGCCTAGTTTTTCCCAACCCACCAGTGAGTCGGGTTGGCTCACGGGCCAGAACCCATTTTGACAGTTCTAACGACCAGACTGTTGAATTTCCCCCGATCGTGGATCATAGGAGCCAGAAGCAACCACGACCAAGCTGTGAAATTTCACATGAACGTGGAATTTTCCACGACCTGGCTGTGGAATTTCCCACAGCCATGGAATGATAGAACCAAGAAGCTTCAAACAAGCCAGAGGAAGCCACGACCAGGCTATGGAATTTTCCACGGTCATGGATCGCAGTCTAGTACATGTTTTTTACTTTGTTATTAGGCTTGGATCCCTTTAAACCCTAAAGTATAAATATGTGTTCTTAAGACTTACTAGGGGTTCGAAATTGGATTGGAGACTCTTCTTCTCGTCTTCTTCTCTTTTGGGATTTCGATTTGAATGTTCTTTATATTTTTCATGGATTCTAATTCTTCTATGTTTGAGTAGTTTTCTTTTGCTTCTAGGATTGGGCTATGCCCTTTGATACATTGATGATGATAGATTGATTTTGTTTCCTTGTGTTATTATTAAATACCTTTTGATTTGATTCTTACTGTGGTTATTCATGTGAATTTGCTGGCCACTTATTTGCATTTCATAGATATTTAGGGAGGAATCGAGAGGTGAACCTAGATATTGGAATTATAAGAATTGAACTTGAGACTTAAATCACGATAGTAGGTTTGGTCTTTCGAAGTACTAATGAATTATCACAAATCATAATGGGCTCAACCTAAATTCAATTATCGCGAGAGTAGGAATTGGTTTAGTTAGGCACGGTTCTTGTATCTCGAGAGAGAACATTAACTACAATGGGGTAATTCCAGCTTCAAAAGATTTTTAATCTTAATGAAAGGTTAATCAATTAGGATTTATTAAATATTGTATGGTAACCCCAATCTTGGAAACATTTCTTGAAGTTGAATACACTTTCTTGAATTCTTGATCTTGTTTTGTTCTTCGTTATTTCTTTATTTTTACGTTATTATCACATTCTCTACACCAAATTAATTGTTTTTTGTTTAGTTAACCAAATTATTATAATTAATTGATAGTCATAGACATAGTTCCTATGGATTCGATCTTTTATTACTTGATGAAAACCATACACTTGCGGAATTCACACACCAACATTTTGACACCATTGTCAGGGACTGTGTTTTCTTCGATTATCAATTCAATTGTTAATTTGGTTAATTTAAACATTTTTTCAATTTGAATTTTAAATTTATTTTTTTCTTTGCTCACTGCAGGTGAGTTGTCTCTTTTATGCGAAGAACTCGACGTTTTGGAACTGTTGTTGAAACAGATCCGAAAATTGAAAGCATTTTTCGCAGAAGAAGAAGGCAACAAAAGCAAGAAGCAAGAGAGCTTTTGCAACGTAACCTATACCAATCATGGCTAAACAAGCGGATAACAGACCATTGAAGGACTATGCTGCCCCAAACGCTCGAGGTTTGCGATCTGGGATTGCTAGACTAGCCATAGAGGCGGAGCGTTTCACCATAACACTTACCTTACTCTCTATGATAAGGAAAAATCAATTTGGAGGCATACCCTCGGAGGACCTGAATGATCATATGGATATATTCTTGGAATTTTGTGAGACTCTCAGAATCAAAGGTGCTTTTGTCGATGTTATTCGCCTTCAGTTATTCCCGTCCTCTTTGAGAGATAAAGCTAAAGCTTGGTTGAAGTCAGTGTCTGCTCAATCACTGACCATTTGGGACCAATTGGAGCAGGAATTTTTGGACAAATTCTTCCCTCCTTCCAAGATTGCTCATTTTAGGACTCAAATCATAAGCTTCATTCAAAAAGAAGGAGAATCACTATCAGAAGCTTGCGATAGATAAAAGGGATTGTTGGAAGCTTGAACACACCACAGTCTAGAGAAATGATTGGTTGTCCACACCTTCTACAATGGTTGGGAGTATCCTTCGAAGGTGTCTCTTGACTCCACAGCTGGTGGAGATTTGATGAATAGGGGACTCACTTACGCCTACAATATCATTGAGAGTGTTGCTACAAATCATCACCAATGGACCAATGAAAGAGGTAACAATCCGAGAAGACTCTCGGGAAGTAAGTTTGAGGTAGATGGTGTTGATTTAAATATGGCTAAGTTTGAAACCTTGAATAAGTGTTTGAATAAGATTGAAAAAGCTAGGGTTAATGCAGTGTGTGCTACTAACATTTATTGTGAGATTTGTGGGGCATAGGGACACATGGGTGTGGAATGCCAAGCTGGAATTGCTTACTCACAAGGCGCACCTGTGAATCAAGTAGATTCATGTCATAATTTTTATGGCTACAACCAGAAGGGGTGTAATGATCCGTAATCAAGACTTACAACCCCGAAAGTAGGTCTCATCCTAACTTCTCCTATCAAACTAACCAAAACCAAGTTGGCCAAGGTAGCATTAAACCTTCTTTGGGATTCCCTCAAGTAGAAAAAAGTCTAAACTTGAAATTCTCTTAGCAAATTTTGGTGAGGCTCAAACTAAGCAACATAAAGAGTTTAGGCAACATGGTCAAGCTATGAGTGAAGCTATTAAGGAGTTGACATCTAAGATAGATAATCTAGGTATTCATAATAAGATGTTAGCAACTCAAATTTCCCAACAAGCTAGTTCCTCAAGTAGATCCATTGTAGATTTCCAAGACAGGTCGAAGTTAATCCCAATGAGCATTGTAAAGTTGCATTCTTGAGAAGTGGTAAGCAATTAGAGGACCCTTAGGCTAGATAGGAGAGTGATAAGGACGAGGGGATGAGAAAAAAGGGACAACTAAGACGCAAACCTTGGAAGAGAGAGAAACAAATGGAGAGAAATAAAAGGTGTCTAAGTATGTACCCCCAAGCCTCAAAGGTTAGATATGGCCAAACTCGATAGACAATTGAGAAAATTTCTAGAGGTCCTTAAGAAGTTGTACATCAATATACCTTTCATTTATGCTTTGCAACAAATGGCTACTTATGCTAAGTTTATGAAGGATATCCTGTCTAATAAGAGAAGGTTAGATGATTACGAGATTGTGGCATTAACTGAGGAGTACAGCGCTTTAATTCAAAATAAATTGCCTCCTAAACTCAAAGATCCAGGTAGTTTTATATTCCTTGTTTGATTGGTAATATGAATTTTGACCATGTTTTGTGTGATCTAGGGGCAAACGTAAGTCCTATGCCTCTTTTCATTTATGAGAAGTTGGGGATATGCAAGTTGAGACCTATTAAAGTCTCTTTGCAATTTGCAGATAGTTCTGTCAAACATCTTATAGGCATCTTAGAGGATATCCCCATCGAAGTACATAAAATTTTCATTCCTATGGATTTCATGGTGTTAGAAATGAATGGGAATTCCCAATTCATCGTCGTTCTAGGAAGGCCTTTCTTGGCCACTGTTAGGGCCATTATTGATGTGAAAAATGGAAAACTTTCATTGAATTCTCCATGACCGTAGATTTTAGGTTAGAAAAAAGAAGAAATTTGAGGGGAGGTTCAGAATCTTCCACGGGTTGCCTGTGGAATCCCCCACGCCGTGGTTCCCAGAAAAAACCATGGATAATCAGTAGCATCCATAGCCTGGTCATGGAGCATGCCATGGTCGTGGATCTTAGGAGTAGGAAATTGGCACTTGAGCCAAAACCATTTCCCACTACCTCAGTGAGTTCCTTCTTTTTCTCTCTTCTTCAACTTATTTCTTTACATTGGAGACAATGCATTTTCAATTCTGTATTTTCGGGTAGGGTTTTTTATTTTTAATTTGCATTTTTATTTTTAATTTGCATTTTCATGCATTTCGTATTACATTTGCATATCAGCATTCTCACATCATCGTATTGCCCCATGACTTTGTGCCACTCTCTCTTAAGGATTCTGAGATAGTAGTGATTTGTGAGACAACCCCTTCCTCGGAGGTCCCATTGGTAACCCGAACTCAAATTCTTAACGTTGCAGTGCAACGTGGTAATATAAAAATGCAAAAATATTTAAAACATTCAACACACTGATACCATAACAACTTATACATAAGTAAGAGTATTGGCTCCATCAGTAGAGCCTACAATAACTGATACCAATTATCTCAGAGTACGCAACTAATATTAAAATATACAACTGAAAGCATGGTAACAAAATAAAATACATCAGACTTCCTCTCCTGGCCCGAAAAATACATTTCACTCAACCCATGTACTGGCCATAAAAAAACTAAGACTGTCTACACAACCACGACTCTAACGTATATGGTAGTCGGACCTGTATACACTACTCTTCGTTAAGAGTAGTCAGTCTCTCAGAGACGGTCGTCCTCTGCATAGAGCAGCTCAAGGTCCCCCAGCATTGGGATCCGAAGCTCTCCCGCCAGCATCAAGTTCAACTGGTATGCCATCAATCTCTTCTGGTAATTCCTCAACAGGATCTTCTCGTACGATCGAGGATAAATAAAATGCGACATAGAGAAAATATAGGGGATAAGAAACAGCAATTCATCATAAATGGGAAAACAGCTATAAAATAATTTATATAGATAGCAACACTCAATAACACAGCAGTGTCAATCAATCAACTACCAAATCATTCGCTTAACTACTGTTTCTTACACTCATGCAACTAACGACTAGATGGACGCGATCACGACGCGACATACCCAACAGATCAAGATGTCTCGTTCATCTCTGTGCCACCCCCCGTAATGCAAGGTTCGGCCAACAGACCGCAGGCTCAACTTGTCTCATGGATACAACATATTCCCCTGCCCGCAGGCCAGGTCAGAATATTTCCACGTCAACAACGCAACTTATAGTAACAACATATACCCCCGCCCGCAGGCCAGGTCGGGACATTCGCCCGTCCGTTAACAACTAATGGGTACGATCATCTTCCCGCAGGCAAGATCGGAATCGCCCATATGCCAACATGAACCTCACCGACTCATCTCGGATCAACACTTAGTGTCTCAACCATGACTTATAACAACCACGACCAACTTTCCTCCGGCTTAACCGGATATCAACTTTAAACCACAACACAAACAGATCAACTGGATCTCTAGGTTGAGCACTATAATATATATATATATATATATATTCATATTTCCTCAACTTTCTCACCGCATATTCATCTCCCAACTTATCAGAATTTACTGCTTATCTCTACTCAGACATCAACAGTCACATCACATCATAAAGTAGCTAGAAACATATTCAATAATAATATCAATTCATAGATAAATTCAAGTAATTATAAACATATAATGGCATAACATACATATCACATATATTATAATAAACATCCAATCACAGAACAAGCAATCTCGACATACAGTAAAATCAACATATCGACCAATCGACCTCTAGTAGAGTTTAGATCGCCCTACGCATATCAATATATATTATTTTAAATCTTGCCTCCCCAACGATACTGTGGTTCTTTCCCTCACCTTAGTAGTGTTCCCGTGCGACTCTGACTGTGGCTCTGCAACTGTCACTTGGGCGTGCTTCGTGCTTCCGAATGTTCGAACACCATCGAATCCTCTACAACAAACTACAACCAGAAATCAATACAGTTTAATCAAAAACCCTCTAGTCTATATGACCAAGGTTCTGCCCCTATTTAATTAAATAGGCTAGAGATGTTGAAATTCTATCAACTCTTGGATTAATGATCCTTAAGCATACCTAAGACATAATCTATAATCAATTGTCAAAGATTTGAACCAAAACCCCTTCAACCAACAATCTAGGGTTTCGGCCATCCCAATTAAAAACAGGTTGGAGTTTGATTTGGTTTCCTAATCACTTGGATTACATGATTATGGAAGGAAGGAAGTGAAATCAAGAATCATTTCACACAAATTGGACAAAACCCATTTTCCCCAAAAATACCCCAAGTTCGGCCTCATCATATTAATTAGTCTAGGAAGCTTATTTGATTTCTCTTAGATAATGATAGAGGAGGATGAAACTAGATCATAGAAATTGGTTTAGCATTAAAAGGATTTTTCTATAATTTTCTAGAGATTTTTGAAGTTCGGATCTGAAACTTGAAACTCAACAAAAACCAAAGAATTTAATGGAGAAAGATGAAGATTAAGAGCTCAAGAATGAAGGCTATACCTCCTAGATGATGAAGATGGATGGGGTGATCAACTTTGCTTCTCAAAAGTTCTTGAGAAAAGCTTAAGAAAATGAAGAAAGTATGGAGGAAAGTGAAGAAATGGAGAAGAAGAAGAAAGAAGTGAAGGAAGAGGGAGAAGAAGAAGTGGCCGAAGAAATAGAGGAGAAAGAGGGTGAGAATGGGCCAAAATTCCACTTTAGAGTATTTTGGTATTTTTACACAAGGGTAAAATGAAAATTTTGAAGAAAGTCGAGGGCATTTTGGTCTTTTCGCGTTCAGATATTTTCAAAAAACCATCATGACTCCAGCACGCTTTTCTAGATGATATGACTTGATGTGACATCAATTTTATCCGATAGCGGGTCCCGGTAAATCCATATGCAACCTGTTTGTCTCCCGGTTCGAGTTTTCGCCCGAATAATTTATATTTTTTTCACTTTCGAAGGTCAAAAACCAATTTTAGCGAAAATGTAGGAAACGTGATTCTAAGACTAACTGTCCGTTCACAGGTCAAAATTAGGTCTTTATAGTATTAAAACACTACTGTCAGTGGTAAATGCAGACCGGGCTCCATCTGAGTTTTCGACCCAAAATTTAATCGTAGCTTTCTAAGATAGCGTAGAGCTTGACTACGCTCTCAGTTTATTTTATTTCACCCTCTAGACCTTCTAATACAATACAAACATTTAATTATATAAATTACTGATATAAAGCGGTAAAAGTCGGGGTGTTACAGTTTGGAACCCAATTTTGTACTCTTGTGGTAGGTAATAGGCCAATGTAATCATTTTTGAAATTAGAGATGATTTCTTGAAAGTTGATGATTAGCATAAGGTTCTATGATCTGTGTTCCTCATTGATTACAAAGTGCTAGTCTTTCACAAAAACTAAAAAAGTGAAATAAATTTGAATGAAAGAATGATTGTGAAGAAGAAATTAATTGAATGCTTGAGTAAATGCAGTTCGTTTATTTCCAATTCTCTAGCTTCAAGTTGTTTTTCAAGTCTTCCATTTAAGCTTTCATTCAATTTATTAGACATTCCTCTAATATTGGCTTCTTTAATTTTGAACGTTTGGACCTCCATTAATGAAATAGTGTCGTTATGGTTAGCCTGAAATGTTGAGGGACGTTGGTATGTACTCTAACAGAGAAGCTCTTTACTTTATCCACTCCTGCAAACTTGATATTGTCCTTGTGCAAACATATTTCCTTTTTCATACAACACACAAGCACAACATGAAAAAAGACTTCTTTTAGCTTCCTCAAATGATATATATATATATATATATTATGTGCAACACAGTTGTCCAACATATTTAACTTTGGTTCTGAGATAGTCTTCTAATGCTTAGTTGTCCAATTCATTAGATCCTTGGACACTTGATCATAGAGCTCATTAGACGTTTGCCTATCAGAAATTCAGATGCTTGGTTAATGAACCAGTCAAACACTAGTCTTCATAAGCTTGTGGACGCTTGCCCTTAGTGACCTGACTAGATACATGTCTTTCAAAGAATTTTCTGTCTTAATAAAGGAACTAAGCAATCTGTCCACTTAAGTTAAAAAGTTATCAACATTCATAAGGTTCATTTAAAACATTTTAATGTTTGGATTAATCAAAATTAAGAATTAAAAATCTATTATTAGAATTAAAAGTCTATTATTAGACGTTTAGAGACTCAAACACTTAAAATCAACTTTATAATTTTTTTAATGTAAAAATTTGGTGACATATACATAATTCATAAAATGTTATATGTATTGTGTGTTTAAATTTAAATCCTCAAAGATGAAGATGGAGCAGGTGTACTACTACAGATTGTAGGCCCATTCAGCTTGAGGAGACGTGGCACACGTGAAAGTTAGCTGGAAACCAATAATTCAGTAAGGCCCACGCACACGTAGATTTGACCACAAACTTGTGCATTTTGTTCTTTGGGGAGCTGAAAGGGTCACCTCTGGTGTTAGAAACACTGCTTTTCTTAATACCTTGATTTAAGTTGAATGAAAGATAAATCTCTCATCAGAAGATTTTAAATAAATGTTTGATGTTGTTAGTATGAAGACAAGAGAATCCAGTCACACTCCCATTTTCTCCAAGATTGGAAGACAACAAGATTCATTGCAACCTTCCCCAGTGTCTGTGTACACCAACCAAAGGTCTTTGTCTTTGTTATTGTATTGAACACAAATCAATGTTTCCCAACAGTTCCTAACTAGCATAATTCAAAATGAAAAGGATACACAATCACGAGAAAGGCTAATCAATTAATATACACACACACATAGCCTTCTATTATTTGAGCAATATATACTTGTTGAACCCTTGCTAGGTGTTCGACCGTTGGGTATTAATCATTTGTTTAGTGAATTGTGCTGATATCAGCTGAAGTTTGTGAAATTATCCGTGCATTCGTTTTTTTAAAAATAAATTATATTCTTATTTTGATCTTTTAAATATTTTGAAAAATTAATTTGGTTATAAAAAATTATTATTTCCATTTGATTATTGAATATAATTTTTTTACATCAAAATAGCTCAAAACTTACTATCCTTTTTTTTTTTTTTTTGATAATAAAAAACTTACTATCCTTTTGTCGTTGAGCGGGTTATCCTCACAATATTGGCGTGACACTAATCTCGTGAAAGTGATTGTGACCCAATGTAAATTAGGAGGTCTTTTTAAATTTTAAGATCTATTTACTTAGTGTGTATTTAGATAAGCATTTGTCAAACGTGATTTTAAATGAAATTGAGTTTGTAAAATTGATTTAAATACGGTTGAGATTGAAGTGAAGTGAATTATGTTTGGATATTTTTATCGTGAAAGCAAATTTAATGTAAAATTTAGTGTAATTTTTCAATCCAAAAACATAAGTTACTCCAAGCTTCTAGCTTATGATGGAATTGATTCTGAATGTAAGGTTGTTTACCCAAACGTAAAACCAAACATCTCGTTTTTTGCTAGAATCATGTTTGTCGGTTGCAAAAACACTTCTTATATCTTCAGAAGTGAAACCAAACACACACTTAAAGTTTTGTCAAAATTTATTGTTACATGGGCCAAAATGATATCATGTAAGATTAAAAACCATTTGAGCACCAATTAATGTCACTAATATTTCTAGAACGAGATTGATTTTTTTTTTTTTTTTGTAACTTTGTAACTTGCTATACTATTAAAAAGCATACATATTGTAACGTCCCAATTTTTCAAGCTTTACAATTAAACAGTATTTATGCGTTTATATTTTATTGGAGAGTCTAGAAAGTGAAATAAAATAATCTGAGACCATAGTCAAGCTCTACGCTATCGTAGGAAGCTATGATTAAATTTTGATCAAAAACTCAAACGGAGCGCGGTCTACGTTTTTCACTGATAGTAGTATTTTATTACTATCAAAACCTAATTTTGACTCGCGAACGAGATAGTAAGTCTTAGAATTTAATTCTCTACAAATTTGCTAAAATCAGTCCCGACGTTAAAAAATGAAAATAATATAAAATATTTGGACATATACTCAAACCGGTAGACGATTGGAGCTGTAAAAGGATTTAACGAGACCCTCTAACAGATAAACTTGATATCACAGCAAGATGAATTTCGTGCCACCCTCATGATGATATTCTAAAAATATCGGAACGCGTACGCACTGCGAAAATATCAAAACGCCCCTGACGTTTTCCTAAATGACATTTTCGTCCCTATAAGAAAAGACCATGTTGCCCCTGGACACTTGGGAAAAGACTCTTTTGCCCTCACCCTCATCATGACAACTTGAAAATAAATAGATATTTTCTTAAACTTAAGAGTGAAAAGACTAAAATGTCTTTCGACTTTTAAGGAAAAGACCATAATACTCTTAATGACAAAAATATCTATCCTTCACTCTCTCACTCTCTTGGCCATTTCGGCCATCACCCTATCTCTCTCTTCTCTCACTTCTTCTTGATTGTTCTTCAAGTTCTTCATAAATTCTTCAACCAAAACCATATTTTGATCTTGAAAAGTTGAAGCTTTTTGTGAAATCAAGTTTCTTTTCTCTTAAGACTTTGAATCTAGGAGGTATGAACTCTATCCTAGCTCTCTTAATCTCTCTACTTCATCTCTTAATTCGCTTGATTCATGGAGGTTAAAGCTTTGATTCATAAACTTCAAAAATTCATAGAAAAGTGTAGAAAAATCCTTTTAATGTCAAACCATTTCTATGAGTTAGTTTCATCATTTTTTGTCATAATCCAAGAGCTTGAAATCAAATAAGCTTTCTAGCCAATTCTTTTAAAAGTGGCTGAACCATAGATGTTGAAAAACTTGAGTTTTTGATTCAAGTTTTGAGCAATGAGATTTGTTTTAGTGTTAGATGTACCTAAGGATCATCCATCCAAGAGATAAGAAATTTTGAACATCTCTAGCTAATTTTAATATAGAGGGGCCGAACTCTAAGTGGATCGAAATAAGAGATTTTTGTGTTGTTAGATGTTAATGTTTGATTGATTGTGTTGATTGTAGTTGGTGACGAGTATTCGGGCGAATAACCGGGAGATTCACGAACCGGTCAACCGACTTTCATCCGGAAGATTACTTCTCCAACAGGTATAGGGAGTGAACCTCATCACACCAAAGTTGGTGGAGGTGAAAATGGTTGTTTAAGTTTGGGTGGGTGAAACCCTTTTGTTTGCGTTCAACACTTTATTTGTGAAGTTCTCTTGGAGAACAAAACTTGTAATAATGGTTCTATGTTTAGTAGGTGTTTATGATGATGTTGATTCGATGAAAAATATTTTTCATATATGTTGAAAAACCATATTTTGATCTCTAGATCAACTAAGGATTTTTATGCTTGATTATGATGCAATGATGTATGATTGTTGTTTGTCATAATATTGTGAGTATTTTGAGCTATGACTTGTCAAATTGGTGAAGCAAAATCTTCATATTTCATTGTAAGAGGCATTTGGCCATGACCAAAAGAAAAGGAAGAGAACGAGTTGTCTTGAACATTCAATGTTTTGAAAGTAAAAAAGTGTTTTAACAACATATGCTTCAAAGAAAAACAATAAGTGATTTTGATTCAAATATCAACTGGAGTTTCTATATTCAAATGTTTTACTAAAGTGAAAAATATCTTTTTACTTTAGCCATAGTTAGTCAATTAACTAAGTGTTTTAAAAAGAGAAATGATGGAAGTAATAACATGAAAGTTACCTTAGATTTTAAAAAGATACCACCTTTATATTAGAACCAACTTAACATTCCATTTTCAAATATAAAGAGGACCTTGTCCTTAAGTTTGAATAAAATGAATCATAGTCAGAAAATTAGATGAGATTATATTTCGTTTACACTAACTTTGAGCATGGTTTTACACTAAGTTGGTAAAGAAAGTCTTTTTCAACTTAGTTAAGGTACTTTACCTTAATCAAAGTAACAAAGTTTTTTCAAATTAATAAGTTTTCAATTAGAAAGGATTTGGTTTACAAAGAGGGTTTTCAGCTCTAAATCATAAAGTTTTACGTGTAAAAACCTAAGTTAAAGTAATTAACTTAGAGTTGAAGCAAAGAGATAATTAAGTATGGTATGTGGTGGAACAAGACCATGTACTATACCATTGATGACTTAGTTCATCAATGACTTCATACGACTTAAGTGAATCTACACTTATTTCATTAATTAAAACTCAAGGAGTAATATCTTAGAAAGGGTCAAAGACTTATCTAAGAGGATTCTCAATCCTTCTTCATAATACTTAGGACTTGAGACATAATTCATAAGATACGAACACAAACACGAAACGTTTTGGGTTTTGAACCAATAGTTCGATGACGGACCAGTGATTCGGATCCAGGTCAATCGTTCGATTGTTTCAGTCTTGTGAAGATTCGATCCCAGAAAGATCATGAGATTTATCCGGTGGATAAAAGTTTTATAATACGAAGACATGTATAGTTCCTAAGGAAAAGAACCTTAGAGAAACTTGAGGTTTATCCGGTGGATAGACATTGCTTTATCGCATCTGCTTTGTGTAAGGATTGGCATTTCATTGCATGAGTCGTAAGGCCTTAAGCCTAGAAGTTGAGCTTAAACCTTGATGCGGGTGCGAATCTTACGGTGATGTTTTAAATAATCTTGGAGGTATCAGGGTTGGAAGGGATGACATGTGAACAGTTGGTAGCTCTTCTGTGTCATGGCGAATCCAATCAATACACTGATATTCTTGACTAGATGTCGTACTTTTCATGTTTGGTGCAGAGTGTTTCTGTAAAGCCAGATACATGCACGTTACAAATGTTGTAGCATCTTGCCCATGGCTGGCACACACGGAATATGTCCTCCCATTCACTCTCTCTGATGTTTTGTTAGCTCCATAGAGTAGGGGTCAGAGTTTACCCTTGTGGCATATGGCATTGAGTCATGTACATTGCATTGCATTGCATGGCTGTTGATGAGTACATTTACTTGTTGTACATCGCTGTTCTGTTTTTGAAAATGCCTTATATTATGCTGCTGATATATATTGATATTTGTGGTAAGCATGTTGAGTATGTTGTTATCTGGTGAATCGTCCCGTTTTTACTTCTGCTATTTTGTTGTGTTGATGATCGGGAATCTCACCCATATTTGTATATCTTCTCTACTGGTATTGCTATTTCTGCCTGAGTAGATGGACGCAATGACGATATAGTCCAACATTTATTTTGAGTCCGGAGGGAGACTCCTTTTACTGTTTAGTTTTGGCCAGGCTGTGTTAAGTGTCTGTTGTACCTTTTGGGGAGCTTTGACTCCTAGTACTTACCCTATACTTTTGTCAGATTGGCATTGGACCTATGTCTATATACAGTACTATTTCTATTTCTGTACTTTAATTATGTATGACTCCTAGAAATGCATGGTGAACCTAAATTCATTTATTATTACTTACATTTACTAATCTCATTATATCATTGCGAAAAGAAAAAAAATAAAACCGTATTTTCCGCATTAATATTATTTTTGACCTTATAAACATTCGGGAATGTGACACTTGGAAAAGGGTGTTGCACATATGTGTCCCAAAAAATGAAAAAATGGATAAAAATAAAGAAAAAAAGTTAAATAAGAAAACATGTGATTGATAAGGAGGGGGTAAAAAGAAAATGCATTGAAAAAAATTAAATAAGAGAAAGCAAAAAAGAGGTATATTAAAATATCACCAGTTTTTGAAGACTCAACACTAGTTTTGGACGGTACCTTCGACTGGTTAGAATTTTGGATAGTGCACTTTGATTGGTGATAATTTTGAACAATCAAAGTGCACTATAAATACCATCACTAGGTTAGTATGTAGAGTGTAGAGCGAAGTAAGAAGAATATAAAGTGAAGAAGAGTGTGATAGAGTCAGTGAGTGTGAGAGGTGTACTCAAGGGCATGTGTGAGAGAATTTTAGATAGTTATATTGTATGATAGTGTGAATAATAAAAAGTAAAGCTTGTTATTCATATATTACTCCCTCTTCACTCAATAGTTTTATCATATGTGGATCATTTATTTGTTCCAACAAGGAAAGTATAAGTTATTGAATAATACTATGCATACCATCGTAGTCTGAGTTAAAGCAGCTCAGATCCCTTAAACACATTGTCTCGAGTTAGATTATGTGATTTATTATGTGTATGAAAAAAATATTATTGGAAGAGACAGTCTCGTTAAAAAGGATTTTCATTTAGGCGTCTGATCTAGAAAATTAATCTTTCACCTATAAAATGAAAATACTTAGAAAAAATAGCATTATGCATGTTTAATTCTAAAAAAATTTAGAAGATATGAATAAGTAAGGGTTACGGGCTCTTTCAGATTTTTGTGGTAGAATATTATAGATTTTTTTAAAAGGCTAAAATAATTTTTTGGTCCCTATATATGTTCCTGGTTTTCAATTTGGTTCCTATATGTGTAAAACTTTCAAATCAGACTCCATATGTGCCTACCATTATCAATTTATTCCTTACCGTAACCTACCGTCAATAACGATATGACGTGGCATGTTATCCTCCTTCCCTGGCACTCACCTAGCGTACACGATTCACCCTCCATCTATCTAACCTCTCCAACATGTTCCACTCTAAATTGAATGGTATTCTCCTTCCCTCCATCTCCATTCTCGAGCAAGGGTTGAAGCAGAGAAACGGGTCGAGCAAGGGAAAGTTGAAAGTCACGCGTAACCGAGTGAATCACAACGAGAGGGCTACCAATGGCATCTTCTTCCATTGCTGGTAAGATTGCCCTAATTTCGTGTCAATTAGCTTTGTGGGTTTGTTGCCATTTTTGCATAAAAGGGTTTTTTCCCCAAGTTATTGGACGTATAGGGTTCTGTTTGGGTTTAGGGTTGATTGAAGTTGCTTCTCCATCTCCATTGCTATTAGGTCGATTAAGTTGATTGAAGTTGATGCTCATCAAGTGGAAGGGGCAGAGTCAGAGTCAGATCCAGAGTATCTTCAAGAGGTTCATAACCATCTTCATCAGGTAGAGGCCGAGGGAGAAGAGGAAGACCATGTGCTACCCCACCAATGGAACCTTCTACTCAGATTTGGATCTGTTGCACCAATGGGCTCTACTACACCAGCTGGCCAAGCTAGATCTGATGCACCATATGCTCAAAGCTCATTTGCGCCATCATTAGCATCTCCATCCAAACATTTGAAGTAGCCACAAGTCCATGGCTCCTGCCAAACCAACCCAAAATCAAGCAATAAGCTATCAGAGAAAAAGTGCAGCAACTAATGTAATGTGCTTGAAACAAAATTTAGGGGGCATATCTTGTAATATGGCCACCTCTAAAAACGTATTCTAGGATTTTTTGCAGTCCTGGAGGTATACACCCTCAGCGTACCACCACAACTACAGAATATCCTACCATTGTCGCGACTGGTGGAGGATAACAGGCCATGTCGGATCGTTACTGATGGACTGAGGACGGTGGGTTACGGCAGGAACTGAATTGATAATGGTAGGCACATATGAGAAATGATTTGAAAGTTTTACACGTATAATGACCAAATAGAAAATCAGGGAGACATATAAGGACCAAATTTTTTTTTTAACCTTTTTAAAAAATAGTTCTCTTTTTCAGTATTTAATAATAAAAAGTCATTTGTGAAATCCATGTACAAATAATTGTATATGTATAAATCAAGTTAACTAGAAGGTATTTATTTGTTAAAAATTTAGAAAAAAAAAAAATCTTTTATCACCTTTTGGATTCAAGCTACAAACACTTTATGGATACCCCTTTTGGGTAAAAGGAAAAAGTTAGATCCCGTAAACCATATAAATTGTTATAATTATGCTAGTATCTGGGGTGGAAATAGGTCAGACGATCCGTCAAGGGCCTATGGGCTGACCCACATAATGCTTAGTTTGACCTGTTCTATTTATTACATAAGTTAGACCAAGACTTTTTTAGAAGTGTTATTAGTTAAAAAGGCCCGGTCAACGGCCATCCAAAATGCCTTTTAGACATGGTGGGTTGACCCATATAGTTTTTATAATAATTATTATATAATTATATCTAATAATAATATTATATATTTATATGTAATTGTATTTGTTATAATCATATAATTGTTGGTCTATTTAAGACCTAGAGCAGCTGGCCTATTTAAAGGCATAGGCTCGCTAGCCTATTTAAAGGTTTGGGTCTACTGTCCTGTTTAAATGTAGGCTTATTAATCTATTTAAATGCTTTATTATAAAGGATGTCTTTAAATAAGCTTTCAAGTTAGACAGACTTTTAAAAAGGCCAAGTTAGACCTTAAAAAAAGACGTATTACTGGTAAGTAGATCAAGCTCAAACCTTACACTTGTGATACAGGCCAAACTCGTTTAAGACAAGGTCCGACCTATCCTGACCTGTTTCCACCCCAATCAGTAGTCCAATATACTATAGAGTAATCAAGAAAATCTTCACTTCAAATGATTAATGGGCTACATCATGCGTCTAATTATTGATGTCACTTGCAATCATTAACTTAATCTTCAATATAGAATATTTTTGTTTCATAAGCTCTTTTTTATTAATTTTTAATTTAAATCCTCTTACTTAAGCTCTTTAGGTAATCTTAATGTATTTGTTTGCATATATTCTCATCTTTTTATATGAAAGTCTACTGCTATGTCTGTTTTTTTCCTCCCTTAATTAAAATGAGCGGTTCATGTTAAAGAACTAAACTAGAAGGATGTAGATCTTTATGGCATTTTGTTTCTGGCCGGAAGGTAATTCATTCTTTTTAAATTATTTCATAAACCTAAAATTCTATCTAGACTAGTTTCTACTTTTAACAAATTAGCACTATGTATACAACTTCTGCAGTTCTGTGAAACTGTAGAAAGAAGCAATCAGGAATTCAAATATATAATCTGGATTAGTGTTAACTCTTCTTTCCTTGAATATTCCAAGCAATCTACGAAAACCCACCATGTCAGAAGATTCTTTCGTTGTTTTCAATCTAATTCTTCTTACTATAACCTAAAGAATCCATTTATAAGAATCTGTTAGAGGGATCTTCTGGGGATTCATACTCCAGAAAACCAGAAACACTCTTCAATTTTCCCATTACAGAGTGAGCTTTAAAGGATCAATGAATTTTGTTCAAGGATTCTGAAAATGCAAGAGAGAGAAGAGAAATGGTACTAGCAAACTAGCAAGTAGCAAGTAAGGGAAGCAGCATGATTTTAAATTATATTTGCTGTTATGTAGGTAATTGCATACAATTGTGAGAAAATATATAATTACAATTAGATGCAGTTACAAAAATTATAATATATAGTGGCTACAATTATATTCCCCTGTTTAAAAAGCTGTGAAGAAGTAAATAACGGTATATTTAATTTCCATGTCATTCAGTGCATAGAACAAAATGAAAGGAGAAATCAACAGAAAGCTAGAGAGCAGAATAAAGAGTTGACTGGAATATCAGTATATGATAAAATCATAAAACTGAAATTGTTATATCATTAATAATTCATTGTTATTCCGATGTACATAAAGCCCAGCCATGCATATAATATAAGGTCAGCAACCCATACAAAAAATTGTTACACTCTCCCATAATATCCAGCCGTTAGCTATTTACACTCCACCATGAATCAAATGAAGAAAGAAACAAGAGAAGGAATAAAGAAGAAAAAAAAACAAACTTGTTCCATTGCCATGGAAGCAAGCTTGGACTCCAAATTCTTCAAGACTTCAACTACTACTAGTCTAGTCATGCCAGCAGAGGAGCATGACCACACACCTTCTGATTATGTATAGCCTAGCCCTCTGCTCCCTGAGGACCCCTCCAACTCCTCTGCTTGATAGCCTTCTCTTTGAGCCTCCCATGGTAGCACTACCCATCTTCATTTCTAGAGTTTTATCTTTTTCTTTGCTTAAACTCTTAGAAATGAAAATGGGGTTCTTTCTTTTTCTTTTTTAATTAACCCTCAGTTGAGCTTGTGATGTGTGTGTGACTTGGTTTAGAATTGGTGACAGATGGGGTTCTTATAGAACTTGGAGGTTGTGGTCCAATCTCACCTTGGTCTAGTGAAGGGGCAAAGATGGGGCATGAAAGGGCGTGCAATGCCTCCAAACCCACGAAACAAACAGCAATTGGACCCCACCTCACAACTTTGGAATCCATACCCCAGTAAGGGGGGAGGAGGGTGGAAATTAATAAAAACAAGCCAAGCAATTCAGCGAACCCTCTCTTTCATGCATTGCTATGTCACACACTATAATACTATGTATAGGCACCACCCGCCACCAGCATAATGGGCCTGCCTGCCTGCCATTTTTTTTTTTTTTTTTTTTGTATTTTTATAAGTTTAGATGAGTTAAGTTCTGGGAACCACCAGGATCAGGGTAGACCTCACGGTACAAAGAGCGCTTACAGAGGTGGTACTTACAGATTACCCATCAATGAGATCTTTACATCAGCAGCGAGATTCGAACTCACGTCCTTATGGGATATGAGTCGTATTCTTATCAATTGGACCAACCTTTGTTGGCCATTTCAATTATGAGGTACCTTTTTTTTTATTTAAAATAGTTTATAAGCTACCCTTAATTTGTGCAAGATAGGTGAGTCGTTTATGGTTGCCCATGAGGACAAAAGCCTTATCTTTTTTCTTTTTTTAATAATGCTTCCTATTTTGTTGTTTCTGTGTCCATCTTTAGTTGGATCCACATAATATGGGAGATGACTGATGAATAGGGGGGTTGGTTTTGTTGAATCCTACATAAAAATTCAAAACAACAACCATTAGAAAAGTTTTAGATCATAATGGACTCTTAACTTATCACTACCCTGACTCTATATAGAAAAAGTACACATAATTAGGGCCCCGGCTATCAACATCGAAGTTTGCATGCCCATGGTTAATATTGTGCTTATCCAATATTACAAAGTTCAGAAATTTTTGCACATCTAAAACAGAATTTGGTGAGCCTAACCCCACCTTTTTCTTTGGCTTGAGGAACGCATGGTGCAATAATTTCTAATAATACAGCTGAATGACATGTGACATAAAAAAAAAAAAAAAAAACTGCCTAAGTCAGGCTCTTAATTAGAGATGGTTCAAACTCGCCTAAGACAAAAATCTAAGAATTACTGGTTAGATGATTTAAAAATTTCATCCAATTTATTTCCTTTCTTGTTTTATTCTAGTTATATAAATTAGTTTTACTATTTGGCCTGTCTTTGGAATTATTAGCTAGGAGATTTTGTTGAGATTAGTTTAGAATCTGTAGGAAAAAAAAACTGCATAATGGATATCAAAAGCAACTGAATATCAGAATATGTTACACGGTTCTGACAGCTTCGGAGGAGACACCAAGAATATAGAAGCAGTAAGTAATGAGATATTTGCAAGGGCTAAGGCTTTGAATCACAAGATCCTTACACATGATGATAGGCCAGAATTTTCTGCCATCTTCACACTGTATTTTATTTTATTTCTCCTAACAGGAAATCCAAAATACTATTAAGAATAAAAGATAGAAAATCCAAATAAATACTGGTTAGTATCTCTTGTCCAAAAGGGATATAAAAATAAGCTAAAGTGGCTTTTGTGTAAGCCTGAAAGCATATTGCTAATTCTGTAATGGATCAAAAGGGAGACAAGTTATTTCTATTGCTACATCATAAAGGACTACGAAAAGTAGCCAAGGACCATAGTTTCAAGCTTTTGACTAGGATTCCATAAGGAGGGACAAGATTTAATTTAGAAGTGATAAAAATACAGCTATGTGATTAATTAAATTAATGATCGATAATCATACTTAGCCAAAGGCAAACGATGAGCATCCACTTGCTCTATCTCGTGCTTTCCCAAGTCACTTATTATGATGATAATCTTAATTATAAATTTTATTTTATCTCTTTTATTCAATCTTCATGCAATTTTAAGCACTTAATGTCGATTTATGCGCTTGTCGGTAATTTGTTGCTTCTTCCAGCTTTTTCTTATTTATAATTATTTTGTAGCTTTATAATTCCTTTTTTTTTTCCTTCCTATTTACCGAAATGAAGGTCCTGTATTTAGTAACAACTCATTTAATAGCTATGATCAAGGTTTTAAATAACGGTCGTAATTATTATCACGTTGCGTTTTTTATTATTGCGGACAATTATGAAAAAATGTGATCAATACAGTAACGGTTGTGTTTTTTATGCTTTCATATAGCTTTTCAAATTTTTTGAATAAATTACTTTCTTTAATCAATGTTATGGTTTTGACACAAAATTTCTCTTTATTATAAAAGTATGCAGAAATCTCCTTCAACATTTTACAAATATATATATATATATATATATATATATATATGATCCGGTCTTTGAAACTTGCTTTATACAAATATATCATAAATTTTTAGATATGATAAGACTACGGCAAATATACAAGATCGTTGCAAATAATAAAGGCAATAAGAAACTCAATATTGTCTTTAGGAATCCAAAGCCAAGTACCAATTCACTAACTTAGCAACTATTTAAATTAATGATTTTGGTTTAAAGGAAGCTTTAAGAGCATAACAAGGTATCGATGCACTAGCTTCTTTGTGTATTGAAAGCGCGAGACAAAGTGAAACTGCGGGAACTTGACAACAAAAGAGATGAAGGTGGTAACATTAATGTCAGAAATGCACTGTGATCAAAGTGGTCCAACCATGATATATCTTGTAGTCTCACCTTCTGGTTTTATTATATATTGAAACTAAAAAATTGGGTCGGTTGTACTGAACAAGGAGGTCAGAGTTGCACGTGAAGTTCTTGTGATTCACAACACCATTGCCTGCGATATAATCAACATTTACGGTATTAATTTAATTGTTATATGTACTCCCAGCCTTTGAGCCACAACCCCATCTCCATTCCTCTTCTTCACGCTTGTTTCTTAAGAAACAAACTCACGACATGTTCCTTCACTCTCATCCCAAATGCCCATATAGAGAGCTTTACACTATATTTGTTTCAAGAGATTTTAGGAAGAGCGAAAATGATAAGAGAGAAGTGTGGGAGAAAAAGTGATTTTCTATTGTTTGGGAGGGGAGAGAAGTAGGGAAGAGAGAAAAAATTGTGTGGGACCCACTCAAAAATAAAATCTCTCCATTGTTGAAGAGAAAAGTGGAGAAAAGAATATTTTGGATGAAATTACTTCTTTGACCCTATTATTTCTTTCTCTCATGCTACCAATTTGATTCAAAGCATGTCACGCTGTGTTCCTATATTGTACCCCGATAGATGAATGTAAGAGCAAAAGCCCAAGCAAAAAATGCAACAATTTTAAAATTGTACAATTAGCAATAGCACTAGCTGTGTCCTATTTTAAAACAATCACAAGGATACATATTATTTAATAATTTTTTATTCTTTATATATACTATATTATATTATATATATTTTTGAGGGTAAATATGTCTTTTTAATAAAAACTCAACTTTTCTTTCTCTTCTACTTCTCTCCTATTTTATTCAATCCAAACAACCTCAAAATCTATTCATTTTCTATCCATTCTCTCTTCTCTCCTACTTCTTTCCACCTTACTTCTTTCCTCCATACTTCTATCCTTATCCAAACAAAGGGTTAGTTTTAAAGAGTTGAATACACACATCACCACGATAGGATAAAGTATAAATATAAAAAAGCAATTGATGAAAACTGTACTTATGTGAAATGATAGATGTGTAAATGTGTGTAGTATTATTCTAAAGAATTTCCATGTTGAAGAAATAGTGCTGATTCGATTTGGCAGTTGCAGCTGTCCTCTCTTACCAGCATATAATAACAAATGAAGATGTAATTTTCTTGACAGGAAGCTTCTGTTGTGTTGTGTGCAACAATACATTGTGGGTTAGTAGTCAAGTAATAGGTACAGTTTGCTTATGTACGTACACAATACTAATTACTAGCACCTCAAGTGTCTACTGCCAACTGCTAATTTGCTTAGTAACCAGCTTGATTCATAGTTGTTTATGTAGCAACGACAGGTCTAATGAGTAATGAATCTACTAACAATTGCTTAAGGCGCCACAAGTGCTTGATAACAATATAGATGCAACTTTGGAATTCAAGCCAAAGCTAATAATTGATGAGGACTCTTATGGCAGTGACAACTGACAACAATTTTATGTTAGATACACTAAATAATCTAATCCAATTAGATTGTTTTAGCAACGTTTTATTTTGATCATTTATGAGTAATTACAACTTCTCAGAAAAGTTTACATGTAATTTGTAATCTAATTATTATCCAGTGATTTGAGGAGAAAGAGTATGAGGAGTACATCCAGAGTATGAGTCAAAAATTGTTTGTGTCCATTCTTCAGTCACCTTTTGATGATCCAGAGTAGGATCTTATCTTCAAGTAAAATGGCATCCATTGAAAAAACTCTGGAAGTTACTGTCTTTCACTCAATCAAATGAAACAAGAAAAATTAGAAGTGAGAAGTTGCAAGGTCTTTTCATGCCCTCTAAAGTAATGTCTAAGGACAACAATGAGTTTTGATTTATTTTGGATCACAGCTGGCCAGAAAGTACATAAGGAATAGTGCCATTATAAGATAATGTTATGTTATTATCACGATTTCTGTCATTCAACATCTTTTCAAAATATATATCTTACAAAAAGGAGGTTTACACGTGCGGTCAAAAGATTCCAGTTACATCTCCATCAGACTCCAGTTAGTTTATTTTTACTTCTTTTCATATTAAACATTATTCTATCTTATCAAGATAAATTAATTACTTTTTATATACAAAATATGGTCAAAGTTTTCACGTGTGCAATCATCAACAATTTTCATTCCTCTAGGAATCCATCAGCTTCACCAAAGGCTTTACCTGCTTTGGTTGAGCTCATCCATACTCTCATTCAAAGTTATTATTTTCTGGTAGAGTAATCTCTCAATTTTGTCCCTAAAATTGTAATATCACATCAATCTCATCCCTGATATTTATAAAATTCCTAAAATGTCCTGAAGTTGTCAAAAGTTAATCACTATAATCTCTCCTTCAATAATGTTAGAGACTTAGATTGATTGCGGTTGGAAAGTAGATTAATTAGCTTTTGACAACTTCAATGGCGTTTTTGGAATTTCGTTAATGTCAAGAACGAGGTTGATACGATATTACAATTTCAGGAACTAAATTGAGGATTTATTCTTTTCTCTAAAGTCAAGAGCTGGAGCTAGAGCATTCTGTGCACTACCATTCTTAGGTTTTATTTTCTACAAAATGAAAAGCCAAAAAAGAACAAAGAAAACATATGACTTCAAAGATACATGCTCTCAGTTCAGCTTCAGGAAACCATCGTTTTATGTTCCTGACTTTGTCATTAGCTTAATAACCCACATGGCAGCTTCCCCATAGTCCTGCTGAGTTGCAAGAAAGAGCAGCAGCCTCAGCATTTGCATTAAATATAATGCCAACAGGCCTTCCCTGACAAAGTAGGGATGTGCTTATGTTGCTTTTGCACTCACCTTTTGGTGTGCTTTGTATCAGACTATTGATGTCAGGACTTCCCATCCTATCCCACTATCTAAATCCAACGGCACAAAGTCCCTCCTGAGTTCAGGGCCACAGCTAGGCTATACACTTTTTCTCCATGCAAAGTCATAGTTACACCACCTTAACTGACGGTTGAATTGTATGAAGCTATTATCAGTGCTTAATTCAGGGAGTGCCTATAAGAAAATGGCGTAAACTATGACACTTTGAAACCTCAGCTTGATCAATCATATAGTAGATATGAATAGCTCGTTGCTATTGCTTAAATGTTAAAACCAGAATAAAACTCTGCTTTAGAAATGCGGCAAAATATTCTGCAAGTATAATCAAAGTTCTTAATAGACCAACACAGAATCAATCTACCAAAGTGTAAATATGTTGACAAATTCATTAAGGTTAAAATTTCTACACGCAGTCTTCTTGTTATTGAGATGGCCTATATTGTTTTTTCCCCACTAAAATAAAACTCATTAAAATAAAAGCCTAACGGCACTTACAATCTGAGTCAAAAACAATAGATTTATCAAGATAAGAAAATAGATACAATGTTCACCTAAAACTAAGCCATGATCGGCAGCTTCCTAGACTATCAATAATGACACATCTTTAACTATGGAAACAAACACGTAACGTGCTGCCATTTGAAAAAGAATATCACGTCGCATTAGATATGAATCGCTTATTTCTCCGCAAAGCCAAGACATCCTACCGATCTAAGATAAGTAGAAAACCAAAGGTAAAAATTCCAAATTTATCATAAGAACAGGCAAATCTGAGAAATCCAAAGTCATACTCTTTAAATTTGTCTAATAGATCGCAGAGATCTTTTAAACATCTGGATGAACTTCTTTGAAAAAATCTAAAATAGTAAGAAAGAAAACAGAGAAAATTAGGGGCGCCTCTGTTTCTTGAGATGGCCTATATTGTTACTTTATGTAATATTCATATGAAATTCAATATGGAAATTTTATGATTAGTTTTGATATGGAGAATGACCTTTTAGTCATTAGTATTTGACACTCACCATCCAAGAAAATTAGACCAGCACTATAGATATTGAATCTGTCAGGCAAAATCATCTTTTTGATTGAAATGTTTAACTTGACATAGAACTGTGCAAAGTCCAATTGCAACTGGTGCTGAGGGTGCAGATTGTGTTTGTGTGCTTATGATGTGTACTGCTATGGCGCAGCATATCTGACATAGAAGGATCATACTCATAGTGAATTGTCTATAGTTGAATGTCATCTCAGGTATCTAATAAAGATAAAAATTCTATAATATATACAACACATATTTTCTTTGTGTCTCCAGGTTATCAGAGAACCATATTGATGACTGCTAAATATGGTTAATTTTGTTTTCTTAGAAATCATAAGGAAATCTATGACTATTATGGTTACGAATGAGAATATACACAATTCTTATTCTTCATTCTCTCATTCAACTGATCAGCTGACAGAACCGCCAGAGCTGGGGAACTCAAAGTTAATACAGTTTGCAGTGATTGTTGTCATCTAATAACAAAAGTAATTTAAGCTGTGTAATCTAGCGAATTATAACTATAGAAATATCCTATTGTAGTCAAGTAAATTCTATAGTATTCTGCTCCACATTTTTCTGAATGAGCTTAATTATCTACCACCATCATTCCTTGTCACTTTTAAGAGAAGAGAAAGTTCAACTGATATCTGGCAATTATCTGCATGAGTTGTTCTGTACTTGCAGACACGGTATGGGATCTGGGCCTTTTAGATGTAAAATTAATTTCATTTAGATATAATTGCCTACATGGGAAACTTACAATATAGTTTATTATAATTTGTATTTAAAATTACCAAATAAATCAAACAGTTTCCTAGTATGAACAATACCCTCTTCACCTTACTCCCAGATGCACCTCCCCTACCATATGGAGCATATACTGAACAATATGATGACAAAAATCTGTTGGAAATTCTGCATAATTAGAGTTCGTCTACAGTTTTTTATAAGCCCTTCAGTAATGTTCATTTCACTGTTACATTCCATGCAAGAAAAATATACTTCCTTACAATATGACTCCTTCATTTCTTCATGTGCAATTAACTGGTTTATGCAGAAAACAATCCTTCTTCACAAAAATTGTGTTCATCTCCCTAACTTTTGCTTTAAGCACTGTACATGGCAGCGCTTTTATCTGTGACTGCATTGTCTCTTGTTTCAGTGATAGAATACTCCAACTAGGATTTGCCACAAAGGGTACCAGACTGTAAAATGCTAACATGAGAATAATTCGTGCTGAAGTGTTGAGGCCCTTCTCCAGAATATGCTATGATTGAAACTACAAACATTATATGTCAAATCTAGACAACACCTAAAGTTAGTATATTATGACAACCACTTTATGGGAAAATTCAAACAGAATTAAATAAATAAAAATGAAAAGCATCCATCAAGACTAGATTATGCACATAAAATAGAACTTCAAGCAGTAGCTTGATTTTGAATTCAGTTGGCTACCCGTGTAACTTATGTCATAATGTCAAAGAAGATACCTTGGATCCAAAAGAAATACATTAGGAATATATGTTGTGCCAACTTGAAGATCAGCTGCAGCTACATGATCAATAATTTTGAATGTTCAAGATCCAGGTCCCCTTGATCAATATTATATTTTTCTTTTTCTAATCCCTTGGGCAAGCCCTGGACCTCATCAGAATCACTGTTTCAACCTGAAAGATGATGATTTACCACTGGATCATGCTGAAAATAGATGGTGACAACAGAGAATACTCTTTTCTTAAATGCAACACAACTGATCTAAACTTCATTAGAAAACAAAGTGTATGGCCAAAAGTACTACCAAAACTGACAACTTATTGAGTACATTCATATTCGGATTAAGAGGCTAAAACATTGTGTGAGAACAATTGTAATAAGACACTAAAACAAAACAATAATGTTACAAAATGTAAGTGACTATGCCTTTGATTTCTCCATATAATAGTGATAACCTTAATTCATAAGGTACAAGTAATCATAAGAGACTAAGAGAGTGACACCTCTATAAAGCCATAAACAAAATCAGATCAGCTGTTTCCACAATCTCTTAAGATACAAACTTCGTTTTTTTTTATATAAGCTAAATTGCATTAAAAGGAGTACTAGGGGTACTCTAATCCGTACACAAACAGACCTCAATAAACAAAGTATCTGAAATTACCTAATTCATACAAAAGACACAGCACCCTATCTTGCTGTAAAAAACAGAACAGAACCATAAACCCACCTAACAAACAGCCTACTACATCCATCAAAGACTCTCTTTAAGCACTCAACTCGATTTATACACCAATCCGAAAAAAGAAAGAGGCATCTCCAATTCAGCAGAAAACCATGACCAAGATCTAGTTTTTATCAAGTCTAACAACCTTATCAAATCAATATTACTCCATTTCTATACAACCGTAAGGACCAAACCACAGCATGCCAAATAAGTAACCCATTTTGCTCAGCACTTTTACCTGAGAAAAGACCTCAATGTTGCAAATAGTGATCTCTAATTTTGCAAGATATAACCACATTAAACCCAAGTCAAGCATATACAGATGCCCAAACTTGATACGCAAACCTACAAGAACAAAAGAGATGCACGACATCTTCCACCAAAATTTTGCATAAAACACACTGTAGATCTTGCTGTACCACCCATGGTTGTCAGACTCGCGAGTCTAGGTTGACTCGTGGAGGGGGGGTAAACTCGACACGTAGACTCGACTCGTAGACTCGTAAGAGTCTACCTACTATAAAAAAATACCTATAAATGACATATATACATAACACAAAAGTAACAAAATAGTAATAAAGTCAATTAACATTATCATAAATTCATAGTCATTAAAAACTAACATCATATAGTCATAATCCAAATCCAAATAGTAGTAAATTAGCAATACAAACATTGATAATAAGTCAAGTACATAACAAAAAATAGCTCCTAATTTCTTCATATGTCTAAATCTAATTCTCCAACTATATCATCTCCATCATCATCATCATCAGAATCATCATAATCAAGTTCTTCCCCATTATCACCATCTCCATCTTCAATATTATCATCAAAGTGGGGATCAGTCAAATCAGTGATATGAAAAGGTTGCTCTTGCTCTTGCTCTTCCTCAACATTCTCTTCATCAACATTGATAGGTTGGTCATCATTCTCCTCGTCCTCTTCAACAATTGGAGCATCCCCCTCTTCAGTTATCCATTCATCATCAGAATGAATATCCTCAAATGGAAGAGCAACACTTTTTCTATTTTCTTTTCTCTTTAACTTTAGGTTGTACATCACATACACCAAGTCATTCATCTTTTTTTGATGCAACCTATTTCTTCTCTTTGTATGAACCTAGAAAATAAACAATAAAAACCAAAATTCAATATTTCTAAATAAGGACAATTAAACAAGAAACAGAATTTAAACTTCAATTAAATAATTACCATTTCAAATGAACTCCAATTGCGTTCACATCCAGAAGAGCTACAAGTCAAGCTCAGCACACGAATGGCAAACCTCTTTAATTCAATCACGCCATCCCCATAGAAGTCCCACCATTCTGCAGGAAGCATAATCGTCCTACTAGACTTTGCAGCATCCATACCGAAGAGCCCTCTAGCATAACGATAGTCGGCAAGCTGTGATTGAACCTTGATCCTCTCCGCATCATCCTTTACCAACCTTGCAATGCAAGTGTACAACCCTATTTTAACCTCAGCATCTTCATGATCAAAACTTGGCTCATAGTGTAATGCTGGATTAAGGTAATATGCAGCTGCATGTAAGGGCCTATGGAGTTGGTTATTCCACCGCTCATCAATAATTTTCCAGATGGGTTCATAGCTACAAATACCAAATATCCTATATTAGTAACACTCACAAAGAAGATAAATAACTTTCAAATGAGATAAAGTTAGACAAGTTTACCATTTCTTAACTCCATTGAAGTTGCTCTTTATCTTTTCCTTCGCTGAATCCATCCCTTCATATATAAAACCCATGGCGGGTTTTTCATCAGAATCTACCAAGCGAAGGACTACAATGAGAGGAGCAGCTGCCTTCAGACATACTATTATGTTCTTCCAAAACCGATTATCACAAATAATATCTTCCACTTTTTTCCCCTCTTGGGTTTTGGCAAACTTACTCCCAGTCCAGTCCTCTGAGCTAAACATGCTCATCAATGCAGCCTTGTTCTCATTAAGGCAAGATAATGTCAAATAGGCAGTGGCAAATCTAGTCTTGCCAGGCCTAATCAAGTCTTTTCCTTTGGTAAATTTCTTCACCAAGCTAATTAACAAAGTCCTACAATAAATGTAGGTACAAACCTTTCTACCTTTCATTATAGTAACCTTGTGCTCCTTCAGATGTTTCTCAAGATCCTCCAACATCAAGTCAATGCAATGGGCAGCACATGGAGTCCAATATAAGTGAGGATGTTTTTGCATCAACATCTCACCCGCTGCTTTGAAATTTGCAGCATTGTCAGTAACCACTTGAACCACATTCTCCACTCCAACTTGGTTGATTGCATCATCTAACATCTTAAAAACTTTATCAGTCGTTTTTGAGATGTCAGAAGTATCCAATGAATAGAGAAAGACCGTCCCCTTGGGGCTATTCACCAAAAAGTTGCATATGGAGCGTCTCTTCTTATCCGTCCACCCATCGGACATGATTGTGCACCCAGTTCTCTGCCACTCCTCTTTAAACTCTTCTAGCTCTTTATTGGTTCGAACCACCGCTTTTTTCAAAAGTCGTTCTCTAATGTCATGGTAAGATGGAGGTTTGTAGCCAATTCCATATCGACCAATCATCTCACACATCTTTGCAAACTCCGGATTTTTTATACAGTTGAAAGCAATTGCACTTGCATAGAAAAATTGAGCTACCTGGTCATCAATTTCCTCTTTTAAATCCTTTCTCCATATCTGATTGACCGTTGTTTGAACTCCACCACCGACTTTTACTCCCCCTCTAGCAAAGGAAAAACCACTTTTTTTAGAGCCAGACGGTGCAACCGGAAGCTGATCATCTACAACATCTTCATCAACATCGATCAATCTTCTTTTCTTCTTCGATGCCTCTTTAGCATCGGCAACAACTTTCATAAACAACTGTTTCACTTCATCCGGCACCGAAGCACATGGTTCAGAATCTTCCCTACTACCGGCAAGGTGATGCTTGAATCGATAAATTCCTCCACTAACAATCTTTGAGCAATAACTGCATTTCACCTTTTTTCCATTGCCCAGTACATCAGTCCCATGTTTCCAACCGGGATCAGTCCTATTTCCTGGGATATTAACCCTTCCCCTGCCCCTGGAACTTCCGGATCCTGCTGCAGCAGTGTGGGAACCCGAACCAGACATTGCAAGGATGAACAAGTGAACAACAGTTATTCAGTGAAGAGGAAGAGAAGAAGAGCAGTGTGGGAACCTGCGTGTTGCGATCAAGGAAGGGGAAGGGAGGAGAATGTGCGAGCGGGGGAGGGAGGCGCGACTGAGAGGGAGGCGCGGCCGGGAGGGAGGCGGCGCAGGGGAGGGAGGCGCGACTGAGAGGTAGGCGGTGCAGAGAGGCGCGACGCGACTGAGAGGAGGCTGGCTTTTTAGGTTAGGCGATGAAAGATGAAAATGAACAGAGAGGGAATCGGGATGGTGAAGGGAAGAGGGAAACCGAATTTTCAAGCCAAAACGCAGCGTTTTGGTCTTTCTGAGGCAACAATAGGAAACGGGTGGACTCGCAAACTCGGTAGCTAGACTCGCGAGTCAGCCCGAGTCAGACCGAGTCAACCCGAGTCTACCCCCCCCCACCGATTCTACCACCGAGTCCACCCGTTTTGCCCACCTAGAATCGTAAACTCGGACGAGTCAACGAGTTGACTCGCGAGTTTAACAACAATGGTACCACCATCGCATTCCTATTATATAAGTTGAGCTTCGGCTTCCTACATATTCTATCCAATAACACCTGCCACGAAAAAGCAAGAACTTTTGAAGGAACTGGACTTTTCCAAAACTGTTTGAAAAACTTTATATCATCAGTTGTAGCTTGCGAAGAAGCAAACTGGCTTTGCAGCCATATATAAACTGACTTAAGAAATGTTAGTAACACACTCTTTAACACACTCTCTATTATTAAGTGGAATTCATGTGGGATCCACTAAATCATATGAGTCTACTCTCTATTCAATGGGTCTCACATGAAATAATAATAGAGAGAGTATTGAAAGGAGTGTGATAAAGAGTGTATTGGCTAGCATTGCTCAACTGACTTTGATGAAAAACAGCCTGAGTTATCCAAGGTTCAAATCCACTCTTCCTCCCTATATCTTTGAGCAAAGTCACGGATTGCAGAAGATTGTAAAATTCAGCAAGAATGTTATTCTCCTAACTGAAAAAGTCTCTTCCGTTTAAAGGACCAATTCCAACCATCCTCGGTCCATTCCCCCAGGCTTTCGATCACCTTATTTTTATCCTCTTGGATATAAAACAACCTCGGAAATAACTCTCTCAGGTTGTTATTACTCAACCATACATCTTCCCAAAAATTTAAATTGTTACCCCTTCCTAACTTCCTTTTCAAGTCATCAGAAAACCAATCCACTGCAGTTTTATACCTCCCAATCTTACATATATCCTTCTACCAAACTAAATTTGTCTTGAAAATCCTTCCACACACCAAAGAAGGCAGGCCCTCGAGGTTTACCATATCTAGAAACAATGATACTATTCCACAAACCACCTTCCTCCTTCAACAACCTCCATCTCCACTTAGCTAATAAGGACATATTGGACCACTCTAAATTTTAACTCCAAATCCTCCCTCTCTTTTTGGTTTACAGACTAACTCCCACCTCACCCATGAGATCTTCCTCCAATCTGAATTTCCTCCGCACAAAAACTCTCTTTGAATACGAATGAGAGTTTATAGCATCGTCCTCGAAATTTTTAAAGGACATATTGGACCACTCTAAACTTTTAACTCCAAGTCCTCCCTCTCTTTTTGGTTTACAGACTAACTCCCACCTCACCCATGAGATCTTCCTTCTATCTGCATTTCCTCCCCACAAAAACTCTCTTTGAATACGAATGAGAGTTTATAGCATCGTCCTCGAAATTCAAAACAGAATTTACAAGCATGATTATTCCTCCAAACCAAAGGTGTTGACCTTTCTAACATGAGAGTAAAGAGTTTAGACTTAAAAAAGGATTTAATTGCAATGTATGTCACATTATCTGACTTAAAAGTCGCACATGGGATAACGTGTAATTGGTTGACAATGTAAAAAGCTTTATACTAACCATCTATCACAATTAAACTATTAAAAAATGATCGTAAGATACCCTAAAAAGTGATTTACATAAAAAAATTGATAAGATAGAAAAATATAGCTTCGCATAAAAGTTGAATTTCAGTTTTTTTTCCAGCTTCAGCTTTTTAATAAAGATCCAACTAAACAAGCATATAATGATTGATATAAATATCAAAAGTAATTTTTTTATTAAAATAAAAAGCAAATTTAGTGAAGCAAAAAAAGAATAAAAAACCTAAATAAACGTACCCTCTTTCATCAAAATTTGTATGCCATCGAATTCAGAAAATCAGCCATGACCAATGTCAATCTGTAAACCACTCCAAAGGACTTCTTCCCCAGAACAAAAATTCATGCTCTCACCATAAACCAATCCTAGTAATATAACTATTATTAAAATCAATAGCAGGAAACATTATTTCATAATATGAAAATTACAAAATCGTCCTTCAACTGGACTTGGAAAGAGTGCTTCTGTGGATTACATCCCCACACTCCATGACTGTGCAAGGGAGCCCAACCCTAAACAAAACACCATTAGGTAATAAAAACAAAATTCGCCGTTGCCGGGGATCGAACCCGGGTCACCCGCGTGACAGGCGGGAATACTCACCACTATACTACAACGACTCTGCTGAAACGAGTCTGGCAAAAAGCCATTTTTACACATTTCTTATTTAAATCATAGAGCCTATTTGTATTTTTATACGAGTTTTATTACTATATTAAGATGGATTAAAATAGCTACTTGGTAAAACAAAAACAAAAGTTCTTCAATAAAATATTTACGAAACATGAAATGAGAATTTTATTTCCTCTAACTATTATATTTAAAGGATTTAATTGGTATGCACGGATCACTATAATTTTTTTTTACATTATCGTATATTAACACGTTAGTAAACATGTTTGACTCTTATTCCAACTGCCTATAAAGTCATAATATTATATATTATACATAATACTTATTTAATATAATATTATATATTATAAAGGGTATTTAAGTAAATTTTACATGATTTTACTTGTTCTGTTTATTGTTCACCAAACAATATATAGGACAAAAACTTATGCTGTGACTCAAACATTTGTCCCATGATGTTTTCTTTATTATATATCGCAATGCGAATCAAATGCACCCTTAAGCTCATATTTAAAACATCAGTTTCCTAACTTACCTAATGTTTTGCTAAATGAACTAATTAAGCAGATTCTTTAATTATAATTAACACTTCTATTAAACTCACTCTCCTTTTTATTCTTCTCTCATTTTTACAATTTTATGATTTAATAATATATTATTACAAAAGTTGATGTTACAATTTTTCTTCAAAAATCAAATATCAAATTGGCATATTTATTTAAATATTTAACATACCATCTTTTACAACATAAAATCATGTTACAGGTGTTGGGAGAGTTGGTAATGTGACTTTCCCCCAAGGAAAAGGACGCAAGTTCAATTCCTGGAATCGACCATTTGGAAGGCAGCCCAACGCCGTGTGGAAAAAATCGGACGTCCGTCGCTACCGAAACGGGGATTATTCCTATAGTGGGTCCAGATGGTCGAAGTTGTGGAGACACCCTGATGGACCCACCAGGGAGCCAAAGACCCTAATTACGGTGGGTTTCGAACCAAAAAAAATCACATTACATATTCTTATCAAAAATATAAAATTATTATTTTATTAAATATTAGATTATTGAGTTAGTTATGACCTTACCGTTAGTTTACATAGGTGTCTTTTTTTTTTTTTGGAGCATAAGAGTGGCTACGCCCTAAAACAAGAATTAAAAACCTCTAGGAAACCAAGTACAAGAGGCATCAGCCTGAAGAGCAAGAAAAATAAAACTAGGAGGAAAATAAAAAATCCTAAAATTACTTTATAAGGATAAACCAAACTTTACGAGGGCATCCACAACCTGATTTGCTTCCCTAAGGGTATGTTTCCAAATATTACCAGCTCCACCATGCACCTGATGAATAGCTTCCACAATATTAAAACAAGAGTGAATAGGACAACACCTATTCACAAGGTGGCACAAAGCTGTCTTAAAATCTGTATTGACTCTAATACACCTAAAACCTCTGCTCCAGGCTATCTTCAAACCATGCAAAATTCCCCATAATTCAGCCTCTAGCACAGAGCAAATCCCCAACTTAATTAACAACAAAAGCAAATATGAAGTTACCTGCATGATCTCTTAACACCCCACCACAAGCCGCATGTAAGCTAGCATTGACAACCAATCCATCACAATTTAATGCAGATTCCCCTAGATCATGAAAAATCCATCTCACTTGGATGCTAGACTCGGTCCTTTCATTCACTGAATCGATTCTTTTGTTGATATTAAAGCTAACAAGGATAGCTTCTACCGTATTCTTAGCCCGAAATATTAAATCCGTAGCACCCCATTTCACTTTATTAAATATCACATTATTCCTCCTCCACCAAACCTTTTCCAGCATGACTCCAAATAAAAGGTTCCAGCTAACACCACGAACCTGCTCTTCCATAATCAAATTCTCATATAACCAAGAATGCCAAGATTGTGTCTGGAAAAAAGAATGAGCTGCAGGTCCCACAATTATATTCCAAGCATCTTTCACACTATCACAATCTCGAAACACAATTAGGAATGTTTCTGGATGAGCAGAACTAATAGTGCAATAATTTGTTTGTGCCATTACACGATTGTACCTAGCCTCATTTTTCAGAAGAGATTCATGTCCCATTTTCCAAAAAAAAACCCTCTAATTCTTTCTGGACCTCTCCAACGCCAAATAAAAGCAAAAGGAAGCTTATGAGGATGCACCTCAAAATGATGTAATGCACCATAAGCTGAGGCAACTGAAAATCTTCCATCATTAGAATGTTTCCAAGCACTACACCAGAATTTGGTTTTATCGGCAATTTTTTAATGGCAATAGAATAATTGTCGGTAACTCATTTCCAAATTAAAGCTTTTGTGACTCATAAATATTAGCCGCTAATAACTGGTATTATGCCGACAACTATAATGAATGATGGGTACAAACTATCTTGGTAAATCGTTTTTGTCATAGTAGTGCTTCTGATCCTAAATCTTTAATCATTCACCCACTCACGAAATCCCTTCGTCGCTGAGCTACCTTCTTCTCGTCAATTGAAGTCGTGGAATTCAACCTCCATTTTTTTTGACAACACAAGCTTTCCTCATCTTCATTGTTGTGGCCGCCCGGTGAATTCCAACCTCCATTGGTGTTTTGGTTCTTGATTTTGAAGTTGTGAGTGTTTTATATTTGATTTTCTTCCGTTCACCTAATTAGGATTGTATTGTGTTCTTCATCACCACTTATGTTCTTCATCTCATCGGTGCTTCACGGTTCTTATTCAATGCAGAGATTACAGCTTTGCTGTTTTCTTACAGCCTTCATCTCATCAGTGTTCATTGCAGATCGTTGCTAAATTCGTTCTTTGCTGCTACGCGACATTTTGAAGTTAGATTCTTGCTTTTTTTGGCTCATGGTTTTGGCATTGTTGCTCTGATTAGTCCGTCCATCTTTTGCATTTTAAGTAGTGATAGTTACTCTTGCATGCTATATGTTCGATAAAATGCCTAAAACCCTATTTTGCTAACGGTGTATGTTCTGTGTGTTGCTAACTTCAAATGTGTAGGAGCTGCTAGACTCAATTCTTTGATTCCATTCTGTGGGATTCGGTTCTATAGCTGCCTTTATCATCCTTCAGCTGGCTCTGAGTGAGAAAGGCTATGAGCTAGTTTCTGGTGGAACTGAGAATCATCTAGTTTTGGTGAATCTGAAGAACAAGGGACCAAAAACTACTTTGACTTTTCATGAAAGCATCTTTGAATTTTCTGTGTTACGAAATTATAAAATTCAGTGCTAATTATTTGTGTTACAGACATATAGCTGAGATGCAATTATTAGTTATTATTATGATGTAGTTTATGAGAAATTTTACACCCTCATAAAAGGAACATATTAAAGGGAGGCCAATTTTCGTTTTACAAAATCTTTGTTCAGGGTATTGATGGCTCTAGAGTTCAGAAGGTGTTGGAATCAGTGCATTGCTTATACTTTCATTTGGATATTTTTATTCAATTAGTTGATATTGATAGCACTTTGTGGATTTCAGAACTCTTGCTCTTACTTCCAAGTGATTTGTTGAGGAGGATTCATTAAGGTAAAATAAGAGTTTTTTGATGCACTGTTAATTCCTGATTTGTTTGGCTTGCTCCAAGTTTTTTTTCTGTTGAGCTTGATTAGTTGATTCTTATTATGAGGATGTTTTGTCTTGAAATAAAAAAAATTAAGTAGATACAACAGCATAATCCACCAACTTTTAATTCCAATAGGAAAGGTTTATTGAATATTATAGCTTCGACAAGAAATGATGTGTTAAATAGGAGGTATGCTTGCTTATCTTTGCACTGAACTTGCCTTATGTAGGTAGAAATTATAAAAAATAGCTTAACTCTTGGATCTTAACAATTAGCTGTCAAGAATGAGCTTTATGGCATCTTAATTTATGGCAATGTCATTGTGTTACAATGTTGAGTCTATGAAAGTGCCTTGTTACCATTTAATTATTTGGGATTTGCTGAAACTTGGCCTTTTTGCTTTTCTACTATAACATTGTTGGTACTGATGTTGTTCATTTACATCTTGTAGCATTATGCATGTTTACAAATGATTTCTTTTCAATTGGGGGCTGATTTAGTTGGAATAGGATCAAGTTAGCAAGCAAATTCAGAGTTGATTCTTTTGACTCTTTGAGGTAAGTTTACAACTATCTTCTTTAATCCCCTCTATGGAATTATGCGGTTTGTGGAATTATTGATATGTTTGATGTGACATTATCGAGTGCGCGGGGAGGGGGGGGGGTTATGAGATTATTGTCATACTGTATATGGCACTCAAATAACTGCATATGGCTTCAGTTAACTTTGTCCTATAGTAGCATTCCCTTATTTTTCATTGTAATATGCCATTGAGAGATGAAGATATCAGATGTAAACAGAGCTGAGAAAACTATAAAAAAGATATTGAATTGTGGTGGCACAATCCTCATCATCATGGTTTCTGCCCCTGCTCCTGAATCTAGTAGGATAGGTGATAGCCAAGACCTGTTTGCAATCCCTTCTGATTATACATGGACTAATTTGGATGCCAAGTTGAAGAGTTAATAAAAGAAAAAACAAAAGGCATAGAAGTACTAACTAACAAGGACTTGGTGTGCTTGGTACAAGACTAGAGTCTTCTATTTATATTAAAGCTAAGGACCCTTAAGCTATTATTAATAATTGCTTCACTACAGTACTAATTGCATAATGTTATATTTTAAGGAACAAAATAGACAGTTCCTTCATGAAACAAGGAGCTGGTTCATAATCTTTATTATTAAAAGGAAGGTAGTAGTTGGGATAAATTTGTAAAATCACTTCAAAATGGCAAATATGTAAAATCATTCCCTTTTCATTAATTCTTAAATTGCAGCATTTATCCAGAGAGATTTTAGTTTTCAATACATTTCAACATCACAATTAAATTGAATTTGAAGATTAGATTTTTGCATGTGTTTTGGTCTTAATTTTTTACGTGTCTGTACAAACAGAATCAGTGTATAATCTTTTGCCAAACTTACTTTTTTGGCAACATTTTCTTAAATGTCCCTGCTTATGAGAGAGTCGGCAAGCAGGAATACATCTTCAAAATAGCTTAAAGGCCTTAATCTATTGTAATCTTCTTGGCCTGTTCCATAAATTGAAACTGGTAAAAAAATTCATGCTTTCTTTGCTTTGCTGGTATTTTTCTACTTTATATACATAGTATCTACTCACTTTTGTAATTGGATCATACTGTTATCAGTGATGCCCTGCTTTGCTTATGATTATGTTCTATAACTTAACAAATAACACCCTTTCCTCACCAGCAGCTTAGCAAGGCACAGTTGGATATTTGGCACCAGGTTTCTGCCTTTTCTATATTAATTATCTCTTATATTCAATATTTTCATCACAAAATCAATCGTGGTGGTGTTACAATCTAAATGAATAATTTAGTTTTCTCGGACTTATTTTTGAGTAACTTGCATTATTTTGTTTCTTGCAGGTTTAAGTTTGATTGCTTCAATCTTACTGTACCGTGTTCTTTTACCGTTTTACAAATTGATGCTATAAGTCTTTCAATGGCATTGAACATGTTTTTTTTTTTTTTTTGTGTTATACGGATTGTATCCACAAGCCTTTCAATGACAATGAACAAACTATACCGTGACTATGTGATTACACTAGTTATTGGACTCGAAATGACATTAGTTATTAGATTCAAATGCTTTGTATGTTTTGTTGATGACACTCTTAAAGTTAATGATAGTTATTATTTTTTGTTGTGGATTTAATGAAATATATTTTGTTTTGATAAAATGAATTTTATTATGATTTATTTGGAACATTTGTATGTCATGATTAAAGTGTTTTATGAGCAAATATTATTGTTGTTAAAACTTTTGTTAATTAAATCATACTCGCTTTGAGTGATAAATAATTTTAATATTTCATGGCAATAGTAATTGTTGGGAAAAGCGAGCTAGAACTTTTAGCGGTAATAAAAAAAGCTGATATATGACCTTCGAAGACAATTCTAAAATCATATTTAGTGGCCATTAAAATTGCTGTCAAAAATCATGATAATTGCCGCTATAACTTTTGACCTTTAGCGGCAATTATTTAGGTTTTTACCAGCATTTCTTACAATTGTCGGTAAAGCTTTTAGCGACACTGGATATGCCGACTAATTAATAAATGCTGGTAAAGGTTTTGACGGCTATTATTGTTGCCGCTAAAGGCTATAATAATTGCCGCTAAAAGTGCATTTTGTTGTAGTGAAGCAACACAGTCTTCTATATTACCACTATGAGGAGGAATCATTGATATTATTCTACTAGAAGCATTTGAAGGTAGTAGGTGGCCAAATTCCGATCCTCCCATCTCCAAGAATTATTAACACCAGCAAACTCACTGTGAAAAATGATAAGACTCAATATTTCTGAATGTGCTTGAGTGAATTTTCCACTAAGCTGAATAATCTATTTATAGATATCAAATGTACATAGGAAGTAATTGCTAAATACAGTTTACAAGGAAGATAATTAAGCTAACATCATTCCCTAAGGTGCATTGCACCTATTCTATTTTTGTACAATGAACCTAAGCTACTTGGGACTTGGAGCACTTAATTATATTCTAATTCCAACACTCCCCCTCAAGCTAGTGAATAGGTGTTTTCTATTCCTAGCTTGGATACAATTCTTTCAAAGGCCGAGCTGCTCAATCCTTTAGTTAGAATATCCGCAAGTTGCTCCTGTGAAGGTACATACGGGGTACAAATCAAACAACAATCAAGTTTTTCCTTGATAAAATGTCTATCCACCTCAATGTGTTTGGTTCGATCGTGCTGAACAGAATTGTGTGCAATGCTAATTGCAGATTTGTTATCACAATATAGCTTCATTGGTCCTTCTCATTTAATCTTCAAGTCTTCTAGGATAATTTTGAGCCAAAGTAGCTCACAAATCCCTTGTGCCATTGCTCGAAACTCAGCTTCAGCACTAGATCGTGCCACCACATTCTGTTTTTTACTCCTCCAAGTCACTAGATTTCCTCCGAGGAATGTACAATATCCAGTAGTGGATCTCCTGTCAGTAATTGACCCTGCGTAGTCAGCATCAGTATATGCCTCAAGAGTCATACTCCCATTCCTTTTGAATAAAATTCCTCTTCCTGGAGTTCCCTTGAGATATTGCAGAATTCTATGAGCTGCCTGCAAATGGACTTCTTTTGGACTGTGCATAAATTGACTAACCAAACTTACAGCATAAGCAATGTCTGGTCTTGTGTGAGACAAATAAATTAACTTCCCAACTAGACGCTGATACATCTCCTTATCTACAGCTGCATCCTCTTCTGCATTTCCCAATTTTAGACTTGGATCTGTGGGTGTGCTCACAGGTTTACATGCTGTCTTGCCAGTCTTTTTGAGCAAATCAGTGATATATTTCTGTTGAGATATGAAAATACCTTTTCTGGAGTGAGCCACTTCGATCCCCAAAAAATATTTTAGTTTTCCAAGAGTTTTTATCTCAAACTCCTTTGCTAGGCACTGACTCAAGACTCGCTGCTCCTTCCAGTCATCTCCGGTCACTATGATGTCATCCACATATACTAACAACACTGTTACACCCCCTAGTGCCGAGTGTTTGATGAACAAGGTATGATCTCCTTGACTTTGCTTGTACCCTAAAGTTGTCATAACCTTAGTGAATCTTCCAAACCATGCCCGGGGTGATTGTTTTAGGCCATATAATGCCTTTTCCAACCTGCAAACTGTATTGGCAACTATATTTTTATCATACCCTGGTGGTACCTGCATATAAATCTCCTCCTCAAGTTTCCCGTGTAAGAAAGCATTCTTGACATCGAATTGTTGTAATTCCCAACCGTAATTGGCAGCAATGGACAAAATTAACCTGACTGTATTCATCTTTGCAACAGGAGCAAATGTCTCTGAATAGTCGATCCCATAAGTTTGTGTGAACCCTTTGGCAACCAACCTGGCTTTGTATCTTTCAATTGATCCATCAGCCTTATATTTTACTGTGTACACCCATTTGCATCCAACTGGCTTCTTTCCTTCTGGTAAAGTCACTAACTCCCAGGTTTTATTCTTCTTCAATGCCTCCATTTCTATATTCATGGCTTGCTTCCATTTTTCATCGGATAATGCCTCAGAAACGGTAGTGGGTATGGAAGTAGTGTTTAGGTTTGTAAGGAAGGCTCTATGGGTAGGTGAGAATTTTTTAAATGAGAGGTAGTTTGAAAGAGGGTATAATGGTTGTTTGGTGCATTTTCTGGTTACTTTTCTAATGGCTATTGGGAGATCAATGTCATCATCTGTTGTTGGAGCTTTCATTTCATCCTGTAATGTGGGAGAAAAATCAATTACCTCATTCGAAGGAGTCGAGTCGGGCTCTTAAAACGTGCGTTGATTCAGGAATGACCTTTAACCTTCTTTGGAAAGCCTTCCCATACCTCACATCAATTTCAGGACTAGGTTCAACAATTGGAGATATTTGCTCCGATTCAGGCTCAACTTCAGCAGTAGGTTGTGACATATGTGTATTTGACTCAGGAGTGGGCTGAGGGACATGTGTATTTGACTCAAGGATAGGAACATCAAGTGCTTCCAAATGAATCTTTACATCTTCCTTATCTTCCCTAAGACTCTCCCCCTGAAGATAAGGTTGGGGAAAATAGGCTTGCCCTTCATGAAAAGTGACATCTCGGGACACGAAGAATTTTTGAGATGGAGAATGATAACACTTATATCCCTTCTGAGTGGAGGAATACCCAACAAAAACACACTTTAGAGCTCTAGGATCAAGTTTTCCCCTTTCTTGACTATGAACATGAACAAATGAGACACACCCAAAGACTCGAGGTTTGAGATTACTAGTTGCTGACAAATTTGGATAGAAGGAAGAACGAACATCCATAGGACTCTTGAACCCTAAGACTCTAGACGGCAACCGATTAATAAGATATGTGGCTGTGAGAACGGCTTCCCCCCAGAATTTTTTGGGAACATTTTGGTGAAACAACAGTGCTCGGGTTTGGTCTAAAAGGTGTCCATTTTTCCTTTCTGCAACCCCATTTTGTTGTGGTGTTTTGACGCAAGAAGACTCATGAACAATTCCCTCCTTTTGACAGAATGAAGTAAGAACATGATTGAAGTACTCTTTTCCATTGTCAAACCTAAGGCTTTTAATGTTCACACCAAATTGATTTTTAATCATGTAGAAAAACTTTGGGAAAACAGTACTTACGTCAGACTTGTTTTTGAGTAAGAAAATCCAAGTAACCCGAGTACAATCATCTATAAAAGTTACAAACCATCTAGCACTAGTCACATTTGGAATAGGAGAGGGACCCCAAACATCTGTATGAATAAGATAGAAAGGAGAAGTACTTCTTTTGTTGCTTAATGGGAAAGGTAGGTGCTTGTTTTTAGCAAGTTCACACACATCACAATGAAGACTTTCAATATCTACCTTAGTAAACAGAGACGGAAACAAGACTTTAATGACCCCAAAAGAAGGATGACCTAATCGATAATGAAAAAGAAGTATTTTTTCTTTATTAGAGAGTACCGACTCTGATATGAATGAGTGACTTTTTGTAGATAGACCTGGTTCTTCAAGATAGTAAAGGCCATTCCTTTCTCTAGCACGTCCAATCGTCCTCCCCGACTTCTTGTCCTGAAATAAACAACAATCACTGTGAAAAATCACACTACAAGATAAATCTTTTGTCAGTTTCTGTATGGAGACAAGGTTAATGGATAACTTTGGAACATGGAAGACATTTTTTAAGGTCATAGAATGGTTTATTTGGATGTCTCCAATGCCAGCTACAGTTAAAAGTGTACCATTTGCAGTGGCGATTTTCTTATTGCTCGGAGAAGGGAAATATGTGGAGAAGTGGTTAGAACAGGGTGTCATATGGTCTGTGGCTCCTGAATCTAATATCCAGAAGAGGCTAGAAGGTATTTTTGAGACACTAAATCCAAATGAAAGTGGAAGCTTACCTGAATACGCCACAGTACAAGTACGTGGTGGTTTTTCAAAATTATCACAGAAAGCTTTCATCCTTTCTATCTCCTTCTGGTCGATTGGACTCACTAACCTTTCACTTTCACTGTTTGACATCAGAACCGGAAAAAACACCGAACAGAAGGGTCCAACAGATCCAAAAAACACGGAACAGAGGCAACAAACACCAAGGGTTCAACAGAGATCCAAAAGCGGGGAGTCGGATCCAGAAACTAACCCCAGAAACAGGTCCAGGAGGCTCCGACGATCAGTTCTGTGCAAGAGATGTTGCGAACCGAGGTCCAGAAAGCGGCGCGTGGACAACACGCGCCTGAGGTGAGGAGTGCGTGCGGTGGCGCGTGAAGGGGTTTCTGGTGGCGATTTTATGGGTTCTGGCCGGTCTTTGGGAGGCGAACCTGCTGGTGGAGTTTCAGGCTGAGCCGCGGCGGTCAACGGCGGTCAACGACGGTCAACAGGGGTCAAATGGCACAATAAGGTGCCAGGAACAGAGTTTAAAGTAAAGGGTTGCAATGAAGGCAACCAAAAAAGGGCGGAAGCAGAGCCCCCTAGGTCGGGAGCTCTGATACCATGTGAAAAATGATAAGACTCAATATTTCTGAATGTGCTTGAGTGAATTTTCCACTCAGCTGAATAATCTATTTATAGATATCAAATGTACATAGGAAGTAATTGCTAAATACAGTTTACAAGGAAGATAATTAAGCTAACATCATTCCCTAAGGTGCATTGCACCTATTCTATTTTTGTACAATGAACCTAAGCTACTTGGGACTTGGAGCACTTAATTATATTCTAATTCCAACACTCACTAATACAACTTTCTAAATCAACATTAGAAACAAAACCTATAGCATAATTCAGCAACGGTCCAGTGTTAGGGACCCAACAATCCCACCAAAATCTAACCATGTTACCATTACTGTAACACCCCAACCTGGTGTCACATTTTGTATCCCAAATATTCTTTTTCGGTTAATTAAAAACATTTTAAAAACAACTTAATATAGTAGTTGCGGAAATCTGATACCAGAGAAAACTTTAACAACCAGAATTAAACTCATCATCTATAACAATAATTCCATTTTGCCATAAGGCATACATCGTTTCAATCTCTTAATACACAACATAATCAGTCACAGTCGAAAGACCTGACTTAAACATCAAAAATCCGAAGAGCTGGTCTGATAAAAAGAACTCTAAAAACAAAATATCATACTACCTAACATAAATCATACAAATGAGACCGGGTCTCGTCATCAATAGTCCACACATCTTTGTCATCGTCTTCAAGAAAACTCAAGCCATAGGGTCCCGAAGTGGACCAGAGGACTGTTGAGAAATATCTGTACACGTTTCCAAAAACACAACAGGGTGTCCAACATATACAGGCAAGGGTGAGATACTTTTTCACAAGTTTATCATAATAGTCACACAAGTAAACAAGTACAACTAATACATCGATATACAACACAGTCATGTTATAGAATATCAACACTTAGCATAATATTACAACGAGATAATCTCACTCTGTGGGATCACACCCATTCATCAAGATAAGTTAAAAGAATGCATGAGACTACAATCAACTTTCTAATTCATGTTCTTCGGAGATTCCTAACTTCCCTTCATCGAGCGATAGGCCGCAATACTCCCATAACACAATTGTACTCATGAGTCCGCCTCTCAATTTAGGTCCGAACTCCAATTGCTCAAGGGTATCACGTCACAACCATATTATGAATAGTCCAGTCTCTGATCGAGTTCATCTGTGTTGGGCAGCCGATTACCACGACACAGGGTCGCGATGCCTCCAGCCTCTTGTGGAGTCTCGAACACAGGATGCCCCTATAGACCTAGTGGTCTTAACTGGCTCATATTCTCAACCACTTGGATTGTAGCTCATTTCAAATGGCACGTCGGCCAACTCATATATGCAACTCATGGTTTTCTGTTCTCTTTTTCGTTCGTTCTTTCTTTCTTGTCAAGGCACACAACTCATGACTCATTTTAAAGGACATTTAGCCCGTTCATTCAAAATACAGGACACGTAGTCCAAGTTCTCAATTCACGAAGTACTAGGCCGACGTCGCGGACACTAGACTTGCATATAGGACATTAAGTCCGTTCATTTTCAAAACACAGGACACATAGTCCGGGTGCTCAATCCACGAAGTACTAGGCCGACGTCACGGACACTAGACTCGCATATGGACACAAAGTCCGTTCATTTTCCAAACACATGACATGTAGTCCGAGTGCTCAATTCACAGAACTCTAACCCGACGTCTCGGTCACTAGATTCATGTGCTCCATAAGCGTGAAGGGGTAATCACCATTTTCATCAAATTTCGTTTTCGGTGGTCAAATCTTAAAAACAAAACTCAAAATCTCTTTGGTGTAAACCAAAACTCGTTTTCGCTCTAAAACTTATTTCCACAAATCTTTCCTTTGCAAAGCTATTTCTAAAAGCTTAAATCCTCAAAACTCATTTCAAAAGGATTTTGGCTTAACAAGCCTTTTCTAAAGGTTCCATCATGTGAAACACTTTTCTAAAGATTTTCATTGGAGCAAACTTTCTTCTTTTTTTTGGAAGAGACTTTTCTTTTTGAAAGGTCAAATACTTTTAGAAGATTCTTCCTGTGACAAAACTAAACTATTTTTCAAGGCTTTTCTTTTTGTACGACATGTTTAGAAAATAATGATAAAGCAACTTTTCACTATTTTCCTCACCAACTCTCAACTTCCTAAGTCTTATTCGAAATTCCTTTTTGAATTCTTAACTTAATGGCTTTTAGTAAAATTGTTCATTATACCATTTAACTTAAAAGCTTTTCATTTCTCAAACCAAAACGTTTCTCAATCTTTGATTAAGACTTTTAAGTAGTTTAATCTTTCATAATCAAGCTAGAGCCGAAGCTATGCTCTCAACCAATCCAGTCAGAGAAATCACAATTCAATATATACACATCTCTATTCATCAAATCTCAAAATCAACATCATACATATATCTCATCCAAGGCAATAACTCCACAATTCATGCTTCAATATCCAATCAGATATTCACTAGATCAATCAAGCATATACATCACAAGCGAATCATCAACATCACTTCACATGACATCATCACAATCATACAACAAACACACTTATGAGGCTATCAATCTCATTGAACGTCTTCCACTTCGATCCGCTAGTCTTCCGATCAATCGCCTGAAACAATCAACAACTACTACCTTCACACAACCAATTCAAAACATCAACATTACTAACATAAATTTCCCTATCTCTTAAAAACTAGGTTCGGCCATGGTCCTCCAAAATAGCTAGAGATGTCTAAAATTTCCTATCTCTTGAATGAATGATCCTTAAGTATACCTAACACTAGAACAAGTCTCATTAATCAAAAATTGAGTCAAAAACTCAAGCTTTTTCAATATATAGGTTTTGGCCTTCTTTATGCCCATATGGGTTGGGGAACTTTTTTCGGTTCATGCTTCTAGATGATCATTGTATACATCGTGGTGAGTTCATAGAAATTGATTTTACATTAAAAGAATTTTTCTACACTTTTCTATAGAATTATGAAGTTTGAAGTTCCAACTTGAACATAGCTTGGAAAAAAAAGATTTCAATGAAGAATATGAAGATTGAGAGATCAAAAGATGAGTTCAGACCTCTTGGAGGATGAAGATGAGTAAGATCACAAAGTTTCTTCACAAAAAACCTTAAGAGTTTTATTAAGAAAATGAGAGAAAGTAAGGAGGAAATGGAGTTATGAAGAAAAAGGAAAGAATGGTGGCTTTCAATGGGAGGGGGAGGGCGTGTGAGAGAATAGGGCAAGAGTGTCCAAGAAGTTTAACTTAAGGGACAAAAGTGTCTTTTCACCTAGGGACAAAATTGGAAATAACAAAAGATTAAGAGTAAAATGGTCATTTCACCTCTAAGTTTATAAATATCTAGATATTTTTTTCTAGATGTAATGATGAGGGTGGTCAGTCACAGGGTCAAAAGGGTCATTTCATAAATTCCCAGGGGCAAAAGAGTCATTTTGCCTAGGGATAGAATTGGAATTAAAACAAAAGGTCAATGGCATTTTGGTCTTTTCGCAATGTGAACGAGTTCAGATATTTTAGAACCTCATCATTATAGTAGTGAGTCATGGCACACTTTCCTAGGTGATGTGACTTCAACCTTATCTGTTAGCGGGTCCCGATAAATCCATATTTAGCTCCGTTCTTCACCCGATTTAAGGTTTCTCCCGAATAACTTATATTATTTCACTTTTTAGTACGAAAAACCAATTTTATCAAAAAGGTTAGAAATTCTATTATAAACCTAACTGTTTCGCTCACAAGTCAAAACTAGGTCTTCTGAGCAATAAAATCTTACTGTCAGTGAAAACACAGACCGGGCTCCGTCTGAGTTTTCAACCCAAAATTTAATCGTAACTCTCTACATAGCTTAGAGTATGAATATGACTTCGGTTTATCCAAAATCATTTTCTAAAACTCAGATAAAATAGAAACGTATTTATATTCTTTTCCGACCTTAGAAAGTAGCGAAAAACGTGGTGTTACATTACTACCGCACTAAAAAAAATTTCGTCCTCTAAATTTCGTGACTCAAAACCAAATAGGATTTCTTCATCCCCAGGTTCCACAATGTACCCCGTATGTAATCCTTCCCTAGGTAACATTCGTAACCTAATGACAACTTCATACTCATCCTCTGTTCGATTTACTGTCAAAATCAAATCGCTTATCCTCAATCCATATCTTAATATCTTACCTTAGTTTCTCACGCGTCCGAGGTATAATTAAACCTAACCACTTTCTTTCAATACTAATCCATTTAGGAAATCTTCCTCCTACATCTTTAACCCTTACTGTTAACACCAAGATTGCAATTACGACACATATCCCTTTCTACAACACATCCATAAGTTTTGATCCAAGATATCCAATCTTAGTCTTAGTTCCTTTTGGACATAGTCCACCTCTCTAATCTACATAATGCATCTCAACCTTAAAGAACATGATTGCATCTCTTCATGCAACTACAACTAAAAAGAATTCGTATCGGGTAGAATTACCCAAAATCATAAATCTTGAACTTTTTTAACAACTTAGTGCTACTCAAGAATTCTCCTTTTCTATTTATATTCAGCTTAGGTAAAACCACCAAGGACACTTTTCTATGATTCTCCAAACTCATACAATCAATTTTAACTATAGACATTGATCATTACCCTAGATCTCCCAACTATTATTTTGCCTTGATCAATACTAGATTTATAATAATTGTCTCACCTACTGAGATTGATCTTAAAGGTTCAAATCTTACCAATCATAACTATACCTCAATCAAAACTTCTATCACTTCTTATCTATCCTGCTAAAAGAATGATCGTAGTTAGGTACTACACTTACTCCCAACCAACCTTTTAAAGATCAATTCATTTCTTCTTGCTTGTCCACTTGAGCTGAAGGTGATCAGTTGAACTCAACCTCTACTCGGTCCTTGAAGATCAAGGAAAGAAATTTTCAACAAAGGAAATTTTCTTGTTCTTACTCTCATAAGAAAGTATATAGAAGAACTTTACCACTCTGAAACGAATACAGGAATATCCAGTATGTAAAAATATTCTTCAGTAGGTATGTGAATGTAAAAATGCATAGCTAATACATGTTTACAACCATGACTCTAATAAAGTCCCTTCTTGCACAAGAATCTTCCAATGTAATAGGGAATCAAAAGATAAACAGTCTGGCCAAAAAAATCAGACTGGATCACATTTACCAAAAGTAAAAGTGATTAGACTAAATTTCATCAAGAAACTTCCAGTATCAAGAATTTGTCTGTATTATAACTCAAAAAAAAAAAAATAGTCATAACAAATCTTTCGATGAAATGATATGAAAATGTCCAGGCCAAAGGATACTATTAAACCAATCCACTCACATGTCCAATGCATTGAGGATTGTGTAGGAGTGTGAGTACAAATACTCGTTTGGGATCGTATGCCCTAAGAATTTCACTACCATCGAGTCAAAATTCACACTTTAGTAACTTCACGACAGCTCTTCTTACGCAGGGTCCGTAACACTTGACGCAGAGTTTCCTCATGCTTCTCGTGACTTCTTAGAGTAAACGAGAACATTACCGATGATGACGATTTTATCGAGAAACAGACGAAAAATTCCATTTCATGTAGTCTAACCCGTCTAGCTTTGTAGGTGATATTCTACACAAAGCGATGGAGATCTTACTGAATCTAGAAACTAGATCCATCGAAAACTCAATGTCCTTCGCAACACAAACTTGGAATATTCTCAGAAAATTCCTCCTCAAAAATCTCCCACGACAGGCACCTCATTCAAATGTCTGACACAATCCCAAAAGGGTAAACGACGCGTCAGCATGAATACAAGTACCATTTACTAAACATGAGTTCTTACAAGGCCTCAACCTGATTAGAACCCAACAAAACATGCATACTTGTGTGTCATCACACCTTGTTTCGACAAGGAAACAATTCAACAAGGTCCTACCCTTCTGGAGAAATAAAAGTAACTTTAGAAACTTATCATCAGTCTTTTGCTTATCCATCAACTATCGGGAAAAGTCATTCCCTCTTTTACTTACATGCTAGTCCATTATTCTCTACTACTAATCCTTCACTCAAGACTTACTTCCATTCTTACTTCTAAACATTACTTTAGTGCTCAAACACTTAAGTTAACTTCCATGATTAAGTCAAACACTTAAACTAATTCTCATTCCGTTGCTACATGTCTCAACCTCATCAACAAATTCTAGTGTACTTTAAATCTGAATAATCTCACTTAAGAATTTTAATATCTAAGTGAAATTCCAAACTTATCTGTCTTACTCATCTACACCAGTCACTGTCTTAAGTCCTCTTAACGAGACGTTGCTCCTATCTATATAGGATCCATTGTGATTCTTTCCTCTACTGATACCAGTCCTAAGGACACTAATTCTATAGCCAAAGTTCATACTCCCATAATTGTTCACTCAGTTCCTGCTCATTCGTAACCTTCGGAAAGTTATACTTAGGTATTCATACATATTCTTCACCATCATTAGTATGGATCACTAGTCTACCCATAACACGTAACCCTCAATCTGTCCTAATGGAGACATATGTTGTATCCCTCAAATCCACAAACAGCGGAGGCTCTAATCATTTCTTAAAATCACCATAAGAAGAAACTTCACGCAATACCACACTTCCATTGTTCTACCGGGATTCCATTCCGGTCTCTCAACTCCATTAGAGAACATATCGTTATCTTGCCATTCCTTTGGTCGCTCACTAGCTACCTATGCATCTACCTTAACAACTTTCGGTATCCTTCTACCTGCTTAAGGCACACTCATTCTTCGACATACTTTCCCAACAATCAAACTTCCTTCACATATAAGGGAGTCTTCACTTACTTGATAGCTAAGAGTCTAACATCTTTAACTCTTAGTAAAGGTCATATTCAAACTTATTAGCTAGAACCGACTAAGGGGTTGCCTCAAATCTCACCTTAGATGTCACCTCTTAATAACTCGGACAACTCTTCTCTTAAGAGTCTTAACGCATCTCAATCATCGAATTCAACCAATCCAATTGGTTGTATTCCACAAGGAACAAGTCAACACAAACTGTTCTTACTTCTACTGACCTCTATCAAAACAAACACAGAGTAAACACATTAAAAACATCATGAATCCATAACCTAGATCCCAAAAGACACATTTCGTAACACCCCGACCCGGTGTCACATTTCGTATACCAAATATTCTTTTTAGTTTAATTAAAAACATTTTCGAAAACAACTCAACAGAGTAGTTTCGAAAATCTGGTACCAAAGAAAACTTTAACAACCAGAATGAAACTCATCATCTATAACAGTAATTCAATTTCACCATAAGGCATACATCTTTTCAATCTCTTAATACACAACATAATCAGTCACAGTCGAAAGACCTGTCTTAAACATCAAAAATCCTAAGAGCTGGTCTGATAAAAAGAACTCTAAAAACAAAATAGCATACTACCTAACATAAATCGTACAAATGAGACCAGGTCATCGTCAATAGTCAACACATCTTCGTCGTCGTCTTCAAGAAAACTCAAGCCACAGGGTCCCGAAGTGGACCAGATGACCGTTGAAAAATATATGTACATGTTTCCAAAAACATAACAGGGTGTCCAACATGTACAGGCAAGGGTGAGATACTCTTTCACATGTTTATCATAATAGCCACACAAGTAAAACAAGTACAACTAATACATCGATATACAACACAATCATGTTATAGAATATCAACACTCAGCATAATATCACAACGAGATAATCTCATCTGTGGGATCACACCCATTCATCAAGATAAGTTAAAAGAATGCATGAGACTTTAATCAACTTTCTAATTCATGTTCTCCGGAGATTCCTAACTTCCCTTCATCGAGCGATAGGCCGCAATACTCCTATAACAAAATTTTCCTCATGAGTCGGCCTCTCAATTTAGGTCCGAACTCCATTTGTTCAAGGGTATCACACCACTACCATATCCTGAATAGTCCAGTCTCTGATCGAGTTCATCCGTGTTGGGCAGCCTATTACCACGACACAAGGTTGCGATGCCTCCAGCCTCTTATGGAGTCTCGAACATAGGATGCCCCTATAGACCTAGTGGTCTTAACTGGCTCATATTCTCAACCACTTGGATTGTAGCTCGTTTCAAATGGCACGTTGGCCAACTCATATATGCAACTCATGGTTTTCTGTTCTTTTTTTCGTTCGTTCTTTCTTTCTTCTCAAGGCACACAACGCATGACTCATTTTAAAGGACATTTAGCCCGTTCATTCAAAATAGAGGACACGTAGTCCAAGTTCTCAATTCACGAAGTACAAGGCCGATGTCGCGGACACTAGACTCGCATATAAGACATTAAGTTCGTTCATTTTTAAAACACAAGATACGTAGTCCGGGTGCTCAATCCATGAAGTACTAGGCCAACGTCGCGGACACTAGACTCACATATGGACACAAAGTCCGTTCATTTTCAAAACACAGGACATGTAGTCCGGGTGCTCAATTCACAGAACTCTAGCCCGACGTCTCGGTCTTTAGATTCATGTGCTCCACATGCGTGAAGGGGTATTCACCAGTTTCATCACATTTCATTTTAGGTGGTCAAATCTTAAAAACAAAACTCAAAATCTCTTTGATGTAAACTAAAACTTGTTTTCGCTCTAAAACTTACTTCCATAAATCTTTCCTTTGCAAAGCTATTTCTAAAAGCTTAAATCCTCAAAACTCATTTCAAAAGGATTTTGGCTTAACAAGCCTTTTCTAAAGGTTCCATCATGTGAAACACTTTTCTAATCATTGGAGCAACCTTTCTTTTTTTTTTTTTTTTAAAGAGACTTTTTCTTTTTGAAAGGTCAAATACTTTTAGAAGATTCTTCCTGTGACAAAACTAAACTATTTTTCAAAGCTTTTCTTTTTGTACGACATGTTTAGAAAATAATGATAAAACAACTTTTCACTATTTTCCTCACCAATTCTCAACTTCGTAAGTCTTATTCGAAATTCCTTTTTGAGTTTTTAATTTAGTGGCTTTTAGTAAAATTGGTCATTATACCATCTAATTTAAAAGATTTTCATTTCTCAAATCAAAATGTTTCTCAATCTTTGATTAAGACTTTTAAGTAGCTTAATCTTTCATTATCAAGCTATAGCCGAAGCTATGCTCTCAACCAATCCAGTCAGAGAAATCACAATTCAATATATACACATCTATATACATCAAATCTCAAAATCAACATCATACATATATCTCATCCAAGACAATAACTCCACAATTCATGCTTCAATATCCAATCACATATTCACCAGATCAATCAAGCATATACATCACAAGAGAATCATCAACATCACTTCGCATGACATCATCACAATCATACAACAAACACACTTATGAGGCTATCAAACTCATTGGAGTTAAACTCTCCTTACCTCTTGAAGGTAATCCTCCGAATGAACATCGTTCGCTTCGATTCGCTAGTCCTCTAATCAATCGCCCGAAACAATGAATAATTAATACCTTCACACAACCAATTCAAAACATCAACATTACTAACATAAATTTCCCTTTCTCTTAGAAACTAGGTTCGGCCATGGTGCTCCAAAAATAGCTAGAGATGTCTAAAATTTCCTATCTCTTGGATGAAAGATACTTAAGTATACCTAACACTCAAAATTTGAATCAAAAACTCAAGCTTTTTCAATGTATAGGTTTCGGCCTTCTCTATCCCCATATGGGTTAGGGAACGCTTTTGGGTTCATGCTCCAATGATCATTGTATACATCATGGTGAGTTCATTGAAATTGGTTTTACAATAAAAAGATTTTTCTGCACTTTTCAATGGATTTATGAAGTTTGAAGTTCCAACTTGAACATAGCTTGGAAAAACAAGATTTCAATGAAGAATATGAAGATTTAGAGATCAAAAGATGAGTTCATACCTCTTGGAGGATGAACATGAGTAAGATCACAAAGTTTCTTCACAAACAACCTTAAGAGTTTTCTTAAGAAAATGAGAGAAAGTAAGATGGAAATGGAGTTATGAAGAAAAAGGAAAGAATGGGGGCTTCTATGAGAGGGGGAGGGCGTGTGAGAGAAGAGGGCAAGAGTGTCGAAGAAGTTTAACTTAAGGGGCAAAAGTGTCTTTTCACCTAGGGACAAAATTGGAAATAACAAAAGGTTAAGGGTAAAATGGTCATTTCACCTCTAAGTTTATAAATATCTAGATATTTTTTTCTAGATGTAATGATGAGGGTGGTCAGTCACAGGGGCAAAAGGGCCTTTTATAAATTCCCAGGGGCGAAAGAGTCATTTTGCCTGGGGACAAAATTGGAATTAAAAAAAAGGTCAAGGGCATTTTGGTCTTTTCGCAGTGTGAACGCGTTCAGATATTTTAGAACGTCATCATTACAGTGGTGAGTCATGGTACACTTTCCTAGGTGATGTGACTTCAACCTTATCCGTTAGCGGGTCCCGATAAATCCGTATTCGGCTTTGTTTTTCACCCGAACTAAGGTTTCTCCCGAATAACATATATTATTTCACTTTTTAGTGCGAAAAATCAATTTTATCAAAAAGGTTCGAAATTCGATTCTAAACCTAATTGTTTCTCTCACAAGTCAAAATTAGGTCTTCTGAGCAATGAAATTTTACTATCAGTGAAATCGCAGACCGGGCTACGTCTGAGTTTTCAACCCAAAATTTAACCGTAGCTCTCTATGATAGCGTAGAGTATGAATATGAATTCGGTTTATCCAAAATCATTTTCTAAAACTCAGATAAAATATAAACGTATTTATATTCATTTTCGCCCTTAGAAAGCAGCAAAAATCGGGATGTTGCAATTACCAAGCCTCCAAGTAATATTATGATGAAAGAGGTTCCAAGAATGGCATAAACCAACTCCATAAATTGCTACCTTTTTTATGGATCTATCACAGGGATTGGAGTCGCACCACAATTATATTTTTTTCTCACCACTTTATTCCATAGGGAAGATTGCTATGTGCAGAGTCTCCAATTAGCCCTCACCATGAAAGCTAAATTAACATCTCTCACTTTCTTCAACCCGAGACCTCCATAGCGCTTTGGCTTGCAAATCTTATCCGAAGAAACAAGGTGAGATTTTTTCCTTGAAATGAATCTCCCCAAATAAAACCCTACAAATTTTATCCACCTCATCACAAATAGATTTGGGAAGAAGGACCATTTTCATAACATAAGTAGTTAGAGCTTGAATGAAAGATTTTACTAAAGTAACTCGTCCAGAGAATGATATATTCCTGGCCCTCCACGAACTCAATCACTGATTAACCTTGTCAATTATAAACTAATAAGTGCCTCTAGAAACACATTTATGAAGGATGTGGACTCCCAAATATTTACCCAGATCATCAGTCCACTGGATGCCTAAAGCCCCACTCAATTGCTGCTTCGTATGCTATCCTACATTCTTTGAGAAGTAAATGCAAGATTTTTTCTTACTAATCTTCTGACCTGAACTTTGGTAGAACAAATCAAGGATAGAATTATAATATGAACCTGCTCAAGGCTTGCTTCTGCAAAGAAGATAAGATCATCTGCGAAAACTATATGAGATAGCCGAGTATCTCCCCTATTTAAGGCTTGGTTTCCAATTTTTTTGATCTATAACAACAGAAATCATTTGGAAAAGATGCTCAATACAAAGGAAAATTAAATAAGGTGATACTGGGTTACCTTGTCTAATTCCTCTTGAAGGAGCAAAATCATCTAAGGCCTCTCCATTCCATAATAAACACATTCTGGTTGTAGAAACACACTACCATATTAGTTCCACCAAATTACTTGGAAAACCAATGTCTTGAAGAGTATCTCTGATAAATTCCCACTTCAACTTATCGTACGCCTTCTCTAGATCTATTTTGATAGCCATCCACCCTTTAGCCCTAGATTTCTTCCTCATAGAATGAAACACCTCTTGATCTACAACAATATTATCCCGCTTTGACGGTTAGGAGCAAAACTGCTTTGACATGGGCCCACTAGAGTACTCATCAAACCACTGATTCTTTGAGCAATAATTTTTGTAATTGTTTTGTAAGACACATTACATAATCTTATTGGTCTGAAATCCCTCATTGTAGAAACCATCTCCATTTTTGGAATTAAAGTGATCAAAGTACCATTAATGTCTTTGACCTAACTAGGCTCCTCAAAAATATTATTCACCATCTCACAAAAATCATTCCCAATCACCTGCCATCGGTTCTTGAAGAAAATTGCTTAAAAACCATCAGGTCTTGGAGCTTTAAAATTACCCATACAATTCACCACCCGATATATCTCTTCATTAGTCATTTGTTGTTCCAGCCTTAGAACCGCCAGATTATCAAGCATAGGGAAAGCACCTGACAATCCAAACATCTGAAACTGATCATCATCATGGAACAAAGTTTTACAATAATTTGTAACATGCTTCAAGAAGGATAGGATCATCAATCCACACTCCATTATCGTCCTGGAGCATAACATAATTATTTCTACGCCTATGAATTGCTGTTACACCATGAAAATATGTTGTATTCCTATTTTCATATTCCAACCATTTGGCCCTTGATTTTTGAAACTAAAGTATTTCTTCTTGTGCCAAGACTGTCTCATACTCTCTCCAGACATATACTTGCTCCTTTGCTAGATAAACATTGTCATAAAATCTTCTCTGTTGATCTAGCCAATCCAAACGTCGAAGAAGGAATTTTCCCCTATCAATCCACCTGAAACTTTGAATATTCCAGTGCTTCAAATCGTCTTGCAACTGAAGAAATTTTCCATTCCAGCTACCCCAACCCACATTCCAGCATCTTTGAATAAATGAGGAAAAATCTTCATGTGCCATCGAAGCTGCTTCAAATCTGAACGGCCTCCTCTTTAAATTCCTCCTTTCTGGAGGATGAAATCTGAACAATAGAGGTCTATGATCGGATTTAAGAGGTAACAAATGTTGAAAAAATGCCTCGTGAAATCTCACCCTCCAAGTTAGATTTATAACACAACGATCCAGCCTCACCTCAAGATTATCTTTTTTTTTTTTCCAAGTAAAGGGATTTCCTCGGAAGCCCGCATCTATTAGTTCACAATCTTGGAGGGTCTGTCTGAACATATTCATATCCTTGTGATCCAACCCTGCACCTCCATTTCTTTCATGGCTAGAAAGAGTACAATTAAAATCACCTATCGCTGCCCACTCACCATCCATAGGGCAAGAAATAATATTGAGATAATCCCATAACTGCCGTCTGCGAGAATATTGAGGAGCCCCATAAACAGCAGTTAAAAACCACAGTCTTTCATTTTTCCATTGCACCTTCATATCAACTAACTGAGACGAATGGCGAACCACCTCAACTTCCCAAAATAACTGATTCCACAAACACCAAATACCTTCAGAGTGCCCACTTGCTTCCTCAATAAAGTTTCCTGTAAAACCTAGCTTTTTAATGATACCCATAGCTCTGTCTCCACTAGTATGCGTCTCCATCAAGATAACAAAATTTGACTCATTAAACCTTCCCAGGTCTCTTATCATAGGACTAAAGCCTTTACGTGTCGTACCTCGACAATTCCAACTTACGATATTCATTGGGAGGAAAGTTTAAATGATGGTACCTCACTGCATGCTTCCCCCTCTTGCATCAAAACACTTCGATAAAGAGTTTTATTTGTCTCATTTTGTAAGTTTTCTCCCGCCTGAGTTGCTGCAGTTTAATTTCTTTGACTATATAGATTTTGAGCATAAGCCAAGGCCTTCGGATCGGCAAAGACACGAGACTCAGGAAATGTCCCCGACCAGCTGTCACAATTCTGAAAGGTATCATCTTGTTGGAGTTGTATCTGTTTCCTACGTTCCAGGATGCTATTTTCGTTCTTCTTTTTGACTTAACAAACTGTTCCTGTAATTCTGTAACAACCACGTTGTCTAATTTCCCTGACATTTTATTCGTTGCCATGTTATTATTCTTCTTGAAACTTTTCTTTGTAATGACCTTAATATCCTTACTTCTCCCTTCTTGTTTGTTTATCCCATAGTGGATTTCTAACATGAGGTATAACTTACTTTTTAGTTTCATTCATCGCCAAACTTGACATGACTTTTGGAATTTCAGTTACAAAATCGGGATCCAGATTCTGAAAATCTTTAGTTCCAGTGTCATCCACACCCTCCTTACCTTTACTTTTTTGAAATTCCTTAGCTTCCAAATCCTGCTGATTTGCCTTTTTTTTGTTAATAACAACCAACCGGGACTCTGCCTTTTTTGACTCAGAAAACATTAACTTTCTCATTCTTCCGAGGGCTACGTTTTGAGGTAATTTGCTTTGAGTCATTAAAGGCTCGTGATTTCCTCCCTATATTCCATTTCACAATCATCCAAGGGCCATAATTAGCGGAACCTTCGACTTGCTTCGTCACCCATTATTGCGTTTTCTTGATTCTGTTCTTTAGGGTTATTGCTGACGGCAGCCCTCATATCAACCTGCATGATGACATCTTGTGTCGTTTCTTACCCTACCATGGTTACCTCCTTGTCTCCCTTCGTGCCCTGGTCCTCAACTACGTCAATGATCTCCCTACACTGGTCCTTCTTATGGCCAAACTTATCGCAACGAAAACAACTATTGTGAAGGCCTTCATACTCCAGACACAAAGGATAACCTCTAACAATGATATGCGTCTCCAGATCCAACTCCACACATATACGAGGAAATTTCCCTCGTGAATGAATGGAAGTCAGGCAGTCCATTTTAAGAAAGATTCCCAATGACATTTCAATTCTCCTGAGAAAAATTTCGTTATAGAGCTCGATGGGGAGTCTGGTAATCCTTATCCACACAGCAACACGTCGAACTTTCTCCGCACTCATAAAAAAGAGAGGTCTCCATCGCTGCACTATAAGATAATGGTCAGTAACCTTCCAAGGACCTTCAAACAGGGCGTGTTTATGATCTTCTTAACAAACAATAAAAGGATTGTGCCCTAAATTTTAAAAAACAATTGGGCCTCAAATTTCAAATATAAATTTTTTAACTATATAAGTTTTTATTATATAAAATTTTTATTTTAATATATACATATATATTAAGTAAAAAAAATTGGTGCCCCTAAAAAATGGGGCCCTATGCAGTCGCATTACCAAATCACGTTCGGGCCACCACTGCTCCTGCACCACATTTTGATAATTAGAATGAGTAATCTAGAAGCCTCAAACCGGAAAAGTTTAGGACTAAGAGATCTGTTTTGCACACCACACCCCAACATGATAGGATTATGGTCTTAATATAATCTACAAAGATTCTCTACACAGGCATCGTGGAAAGCTGAACGTCACCTTAGATTAGCTACCCCTCGATCGAACTTCTTGGCCATGTATAACCATGTCAGGTCCTATGCCATGTGAGCATACCTCCTATATTATACACCTCCGTGATGCGTCAAATCCGTAAGTGTACGAATATATCGTTAAGTAATAAAAGATATCAAACCGACAGAGACTGGATAATTAAATGTCAGTTAATTAATAAACTAATTTATCTAAACAAAAGAGTTTTAAGAGTTTGAAATTAATGATAGAACCAAGTAACAAATACAATAATAAAATAAAAGAAAAGTTCGTAAAATTAGGATTGGGTTTTCAAAATAGGAAAAAGAAATTCCAAGAATTGGAATACCGCAAAACAGTTTATGCTACTAAAATGACTACCCCTTTTATTAATTATCAATTACTTTGAAGGTGAATTTATCCTAATAAAGTTAATGTTCCCTCTCGAGATACAAGAACCGTGTCCAAATAAACCAATTCCTACTCTCGTGGTAATTGATTTAATTTGAACCCATTACGCTTTGTGACAATTCATGAACCCTCGAAGGACCACTTCTAACTCTCGTGATTTAAGTCCTAAGTTCAACCCCTATAGATTCAATACCTAGGTTCACTTCTCAGTCCATCCCTAGAGTATCTATGACATGCAAATAAGTGCGCACTAAATGCACAAGTAATTAAAACGATAGGAATCAAATCGAAAGTAATTGAAATCAATAAAAGGGAAAACATCAAATTTATTTGCATAAACATGTCTCGGGCATAGTTTCAATTCCTAGAAATAAAAAGACTACTCAAGCATTGCCACAAGTGTGACAAGCTTGATAGAAGAAAACATAATTAAAAATAAAGAAAAAAATGAGAAGAAGAGAAATCCTAATTTCTAAATCCAAAGCACCAATTAAACAATTGTATTGCAGCCAAGCACACCTAGTTTTGTTCCCAATGCACTCTATTTATAGATAAGGGCATCATTGAATCCTAATCAAATACAAACTTATCACAAATATTATCAAAAATCCCAAATCTTATCGCGTCACGGCCGTGATGTGTATCATGGCTAGGCCGTGACAAGTTCTATCTTCATAATCTTGATCTTCACTTATGGATCACGACCGTGATAGCGTTCACGGCTATGCCGTGATCTCTTCAGTTTATTCAGTCTTCATTATCTTCAAACTCTATCTTATCACGATTGTGATGATCATCATGGCTAGGACCTGACAGCTTCTGTCTTGCTCTTTTTCTCTTCTTTTCTTCTCTTCGTCATTCTTGCTTCATATATGCTTTGATCCAAGTTCTTTTTAATCAATTCCTGCACATTCTCACCATAACAGAACATTACACATTCCAAAGAAAAACTAACAAAATATCAAACTAAAATGCCTAAACTACCATGAAAATGCATGTTAAACAAAATAGAAATATGAAGTGAAATCACACTCATCAAACTACCGCAAGCTTAAGACTTTGGTTGTCCTCAAGCAATCACTAAGGCCAAAAACAGAATTTCAATCAATAGACAGTAAATTAGGAACCCGAGAAATAACTAATCCAAGCAATAGACATATGCAATAAAGTCAAGAGATAATCAATCTCAAGTTTAATAGAAGCTTAGGTTCCTCAAATTCATGTCTCTAACTAATTTGGGGTTACTCACCTCACCTCACTCAGGTGTTTAAGGGTATATTGTCAATTCGCTCAAGTTCCTCAAAGAAAGTACCCTACCATAAGCTTGATTATTATCCAAAATCTCTACTTTATTATTGAAAACACACAAGAATCATGAGGTCTTTCATTGGGGTTGTAATTAGGCCAAGACATTTAATCATTAGGTGGGGAAACCAAGGAAAGGGAAAATTCAACAAGGACTAAATAATGTATCTAACAAGTATGGCACATTCTAGAATTCCCTTTGGGCTTTTTAAACTTATTTCCACCTTTCTTTTTCTCTTCTCAATTCTCTTTTCATTCTCTTCTCCATTCTTTTCTGTTGCTTTTTGTTCTATTTTTCAACAATTTTGGAGAAGAGAGAAATTCAACACAAGAGAGAAATTTTATTTTCTTCCCATATTTTCTTTTCTTTAACTACTACCTTTTTGCCCTTTTTCAATACTCTAAGAGGAACCATACCATGCATCAATTATCAAATTCAAAAAGGGTACCAAGAAAAGCATTTATCATTAGGCTCAAAATTGGGCAACTAAGGGGGTAGCAGATAAACATGCAAAGTTCAAAAGGCCAGAAAAAATACCTCTTGCCTCAATCATTTTCAAATATGTTTCCAAAAATTTTAAGTTTCAAAATGGTTGCAAGTCAAGTTCTAGAGAGCACAAAATATGAGGAAAAATATCACTCAATCACAAGAAAAATGGGGCAAATCATACCCCTCAAGGCTCAAAATCTTACATTTATAAGTTCAAAATCAGTGAAAAGCACAAATCAAGAAACCCAGGACCGTGTACAGGAATTTTGGGGCCATAGGCGATACATCCCAGTTTCTGAAACCTTAATTGAGATAGATGATCCAGATCAAGTTTTTATATGTTTATTAATAATTGCTATCATGACTTGAAAGTGTGCTTAGAGAATATGTTAAGAGTAGGAATGAATTGGATAAGAGAAGGATGAAGGACAAGGAATCAGGAGCGGAACGCTCAAGCGTGGACAAGTAGAACGCTCAAGCATGCTAACGCTCTAGCGTGGAGAGTTTTGGACACTCAAGCGTGGATCCTCTGACCAGTTGACTGGCAATGATGGGATGTAAAGTGACACATGTTGATTACGCGTCGTGGCTGGCATGTGATGGTCAGCGCCTTGGCGGTGAGGAAACATCAACGCTTAAGCGTTGTAATGCTAAAGCGTGGAAAATTCCAACGCTAAAGCGTGGACAGTAGAATATTTGCCTATATATACTTCATCATTTTCACCGAGGGAGAGTTTACAAAACTCCAATTTTACAGAGAGAATTCGTGGGAGAGGCCCAGAGGCAGTTCCAAGCTTCGATTCAAGTTCATGATTCGTTCGTTCGTCTGATTCCAGTTTCGATCGTGTTTTTATGATCAGCGCGACTCCTACTTCAATTCTGCTGGTTTGCTTTTGTGATTCGATAAGTATAAGCCGAGGTTCCGTATCTACCTACATTGTACCTATACATTGTTCTCCTTTGGTTTAAGCTTCTTTTCACGGTTTTAACTTCGCATTAGGGTTAATGCTATAGTCTACATGTTGTTTCCGTGATTAGGGTAAGTTTGGAAGTTGCGTGCGGAACCCTTTTTGGAGCAAGTGACCGCAGCTGCGAAGGCAAGGAGAGGAGCAAGAATGCTCGTTGTGTTTGTGATTATCGCTATGTTTTCTATCAGGTGGGGAGAAAGAGTTACACATGTTGGGGAGGTAAGAGTAGTCCATATAGTTGTATTGTATGTTTTGTGTGGGGGGAACCCTACACCCTACGTGAGGTTGAGCCCTGGCAAAGTACCTAAACCCTAGGTTTAGTCTACTTTGGGCTATCACTGTTATGTTTGATACCCTAAGTTAGCAGATTTGTGATGCATGATAAAATGTGCTATGTGTTGATATATGCGTACCTGCTATTCGTGATATTTGATATTTACAAGAGATGCATGATGTGTTGATGATAATGGCATGTTGGTATGTATGATGTTTACTGCTTTATGGAGCATGTTGGTAAATGATGAACTGTTGCATTATATCTGAAAATGCGTGTATGTATGAGATTCGGAGGTTTAGCATGATTAGGGCTTTGACCTCGTTGTGGATGATTGAGATGATTATTGAAATCTGAGGCTATAGTCGGAGCTTGGAGCTCATAAGGTCATGATGGGAGCTTGGAGATCATGTAGTTACAAGTGGAGCTTGGAGCTCGTATGGTTATAGTGGAGCTTGGAGCTCATATGGTTACCTTTGGAGCTTGGAGCTCATGTTGCTAAGAGCAAGTTTGCATGTGTTGCTATATCAGCTTAAGAGAGATGGATGACATGCATAGCATATGCATCTGATGCCAAGTGGTGAGTAGTGTGCTGTGAGGCTTACGAGGTTGGTGCACCGAGTGCGGGTGCAAAAAACCGAAGGGTAGGTCTGCGTGATCTTGGGGATATACTGAACACAAGTGTACCCACATGAGACCGGTATGGTAGCGCCTATCGTGTCATGGGCAATCTTGGGCACGTCCTACTATCCCGACTGGACCCTAAGTCTTTCCAGTTGCCGGAGGATCTTCCGAGAAGGCCCAGTTAACCCTCTTTGTCTGGGACAGTTGAGCGGTGATGCACTCTTATGGGTCATGGCGAGCGAAACGAATTACCGGAATGAACCAACTTGTTGTCCGATGTGCAGACGTGATGTTGCCCTTATTAGGGTGTTAGTATTGGCCGACATGCATAGAAAGCGTATGTGTACATCTAGCTAGGGAACGACCGTAGTGTCATGGTTTTGAAAGATAGTTGTGTTTGCTATATGTTTTGTATTGCGTCATCCCTGTCATAGATGTGTTGTATATCTTATCTCCCTGTATTTCCTTGTATGTTATGCTTTCGATCTGCGAGCAGATGACGAGTTAGATGGAGGTGACTATGGACTCGAGGATGCATCCCTTCCTCTAGATAGCACCGGGGATCCTGACGCTGGGTGAGCTTGAGATCGTCTACCATGACGAGTAGGGGTGGCAGGTGGACCCCTCTACATTTTTGACCGTGTACACCGGACCAGTGAGCTTGCTGTTTCGGGGCGGTACTCCACCACGAGTGGACATCATGGGACCGTACAAAGTGATCCAGTTTCTTCCATTTCCCCAGATATGGCACCCACCCAGGCTGCAGGAGCAGAACTTTATGTGGGCTGCCCTAGCATCATCTCACATGACAAGTCGCTCGCCAGTGCATCTGTCATAGGATGTGAGGTAAGATCTTTTGATGTATTTTGATAGGGGATGGGGAGAGCATGTGAATTCGAGCATTAGAGTCCCTTTTGATGTATATGTTATATTTTCGCTTTCTTACGTACTTTTGTTTGTATATGTACCTAGCCCTACTGATGGGGCCACCATGTATATATCTGTACTGTGTGTGCATTTCGTTTATCCTGTTGCGTTTACTCTGATGTCGTGCGCTTTTATATTGGTTTGGGGACGAACCAGGCGGAAGCTAGTAGGCAGGTAATGCCTGAGGCTGACGAGGGCGGGGAGTGATCGCCGGTGCATGAGGCACGGATAAGGAGCAGCTCCTGGCAGGCTTCTAGGCAAAGGGATACATGAATGAACCGAATTCACATTGGAATGAGAAGGACCTAAGGCTGTACAGGTATGGGACTGTATAGTTGAAGGAAGGCTTACAAGAATTGATTGGTACTACCTATACCAACAAGATGCATCTGCTTTTCGAGAGCCTAGAACATAAGAACACCATAGTTAAGCGTGATTGACTTGGAGCACTTATAGGGTGGGTGACCTTCTGGGAAGTTTCCTAGAAAGCGTGCGAGTGAGGACAAAGCACGCTGAAAAGACCCGTGTTGGTTTGTGGGGACAGTCGACAATCCTGAAAGCAGTTCGGGCCGTTACAAATGGTATCAGAGTTGTTTGATCCTATCCGGACTGTGGAAGTTGGGGACCAAGACTGTGAAGTATTAGGAAGTTGAACTGGCAAAGTTTGTCATCTCTGCAAGAGAGTACGACCGTGTCTAGAGGAATAGAAGGAGCACGATTGATTGTTGTGATGTTATGTATGAATAATAAGTAGATGTATGTATTTATGTTGTTTATCATGTTTGAACTCTAAGCTAACAGTTACTTGAATCAGGAACCAACGGCTCGAGGTAGAGGTAGAGGCAGAGATAGGACCGGACCTAATGGAGGTCAAGAGGCTGAAGCTTCACATACTGGGAATGGAGCTGAATCGTTGGAAACCCTCAGAATTATGAGGGATATGGCTGCTGCAATGCTACAACAAACTCAACAGAATGCCCAACTCATTCAGTTAACCCGTGAGAATCAACAGCAACAACAACAACAACAACAGAGGAATGTTAAGAATGAAGATGCTGGGTTGGATGCCTTCATGAGGCGACAACCTCCTTAGTCCAATGGGGACTACAAGCCCGAGGGGGTCGAACTGTGGATGCAAGAGTTGGAGAAGATCTTTGCAGCGACACAATGTGATGAGGCTCAGAAGGTTTCTTATGCTTCTTTCATGTTGGTGGGAGGAGCAGAGATGTGGTGGAAGGGAAAACAGAGGTTATTGGAAGTTGAAGGAAGAGCCATGACTTGGGGGCTGTTCTGGGAATGTTTCTTAGAAAAGTATTTTCCTAGGATGACTAGGAGGGAAAAGGACAAGGAGTTTCAGAGTGAAGCAAGGCAACATGTCGATAGGAGAATATGTAGCAAGGTTCGAAGCGCTGCTTAAATTCTTAGAGTTTTATCAGCAGTATCCGGACGAGGAGTGGATGTGCCGCAGGTTCGAGGGTGGTTTAGAGTACGAGATTCAGAAGGCTATAGTGCCGTTGGGGATTACTGTATTCCCTGACATGCTGGATCGGTGTTCGGCAATTGAGAACATCAAAAGGAGAAGAGAGATGGCAACAAGGAACGGAGGACCCATCCGCAGTAACCAATGGGGCAAAGATGGAAGGTTTCAGAGTGGTAGAGGACCTTACCAAAGACCAATTCAGAATACAGGAGATGTTGGAAGCCAGAGACCAAGTGCAACTCAGGGGTTGCAAGGATGCTTCAAGTGTGGAAGGCCACAAATGGCTCGAGATTGCAGAAGCCAAACGCCTGGGAGGACCATGACTTGCTATACATGTGGAAGGCAAGGACACATGGCCAAGGACTGCAGGCAAGGGAATGCACGACCGTCTGGTGTGACTGGATAGGCTGCGAGACCACAAGCCACAGGAAGAGTGTTTGCCATGAAGGGAGCTGAATCCTCTCGATTCCCAGATTTGATTCAAGGTAAGTGCTTAGTTTCAGGCAAGCTCTTATCTGTGTTGTTTGATTCGGTGGCTACCCACTCGTTTATTTATATAGAGTGCTTGGATCATTTAGGGTTACCAGTTTCATCTTTACCGTATGATCTTACAATTTCGACACCGACGGGTGATTCATTGACTACCCTATTTGTATGCTTGAAATGCCCTATTACTATAAAAAACAGACATTTTATTGTTGACCTAGTCTATCTGCCTATGCAACAGATTGATGTTATTTTAGGCATGGATTGGCTTTTCGCTAAGCATGTGATACTGGATTGTTCGAACAAAAACCTCTGTTTTTCAAAGCTATCTAGATTGACGCCTGCTGATGAAGGTATTTTGAAGGGTGTACGATCTGGAGAGAGTGTGTGGTGCTATTCTCCTTGGAAGCAAAGGAAACACCAAGCGTGGAAGCGCTGCCTGTTGTGTAGGAATTTTCGGAGGTGTTTCCAGATGATGTTCTAGGGTTACCACCGGAGAGGGAGATCGAGTTTGCAATAGATCTTGTGTGACACCCACTACCCCCCATATAATAAAACATAAATAAAATCATACATGTCTTTAGAAAATATAACAATTAAAATAAAAACATATCCTCAAGGGTAATGTGCATCATATCATCTATAACGTAAAATGTAGGAATCTGAAATAATCAAAATTATTTAAAAACAAACTGCGAAAAACATAAATAATAAACGTAACCCAAATCCCGATGTCACATATCAGAGCTGGTATACATATACCGATAATACATCGGAATAAAACAGAATAACATAAATCATAAATCCTAACTACTAAGAGAGATCTCCTCGGGATCACTCCTCGTCAGCATGCTCACCCTCCTCTGCATATACCACAACATATGCACAAGAATAACAAAGAGAGGGGTAAGAAACGGAATCATGAATATATATAAACGGAATGGAATAGTAATTAAGATGGCATACAACATACATCAATCCACACGGATAAATCAATATATATATCAAGGATGCATGTTAATGCGAATGCAACATCACTACTCCGTATGCATGTGGCCAACAACTCTAACTCTAGAAAGACGATTAGGAGTACATGTCCGGTTATCAACGTGGATGATATGCCAGACCATGGGCCATCCCCGAACACTCTCACTAATCCTGATAACGTATAGTGGCTAGTCAGGGTACTCAAGCTTATTCTTTAGGTCACTCCGACAATAGGTAGCTAGCCCATGTCACCTGGAACTTCCATACCCAACGTACCCGCAAGGCCGGGATAACACCCATCGTGGCCTCCACTATCGCGATTCATCGTTTGCGTTCCACCCAACATATCAACGTCAACGTATGATGCATGCTATGCTCAACAACATGCAAACACATGTCCAACCATCCACCATCAACACCATTACATGGCTATCAACTTTGACCAACAAGCATCAAAGATGATTTAACAACATCAAACTTGACCAATAAGCATCAAGAATGATTTAACCAACAACATCGGTAACAGTACGTCGTTACCAATGACATCATCGTCTTATTAATTGTTCTCTTTGTTAAGTCTTAACTTAACATTATCTTTGTTAAGTATTATACTTAATCTTATTATCTAAACCTCAATTCATATTTTATTAAGATTATAACTTAATCTTAATAACCTCAAGTCATATATTTATTAAGATTATAACTTAATCTTAATATCTAATCCTCAATTCATATCTTATTAAGATTATAACTTAATCCTAATATTTAATCCTCAAGTCATATATTTATTAAGATTGTAACTTAATCCTAATATCTAAACCACAATTCATATCTTATTAAGATTATAACTTAATCCTAATATTTAAATCTCAAGTCATATAGTTATTAACGTTCTTTTCTATATTATCAACCTTGAATTATGACCTCACAGTCTTTTTCCCATTACCCCTTCACAAAAGAATCTGGGTGAGATACCCAGATTCGCTAGGCGAATCGTGGCTCGCTAGGCCAGCCCGAGAGCTCCTAAACAGGTTCTTAGATTCGCTAGGCGAATCCTGGCTCGCGAGGCGAGCCCGAGAGCCCCAATATCTGGTTCTCTCATTCGCCTCGCGGATTACAATCCGCTAGGCGAATTACGTTAGACCACGAATGGTCTCTCTATCTCGCCTCGCGAATGGCTATTCGCCAAGCGAATCATGACAGATGTGAGAATCTTAAGAATTTCTCTAAGTTATCCCTATGCCTATCATCCCATCAACTCAAGAATCATCCCTATGGGTTTCCAAAACTAATCCAATATTATCAATCCCACCTCTCATAACAATTCATTCATTATGGGGTGCCAAACGTCCTAAAGCTATGATCTTTCACTAATCCTATTTTCTTTATTGTAACGCACATCATCATCAAGTCATCATTATCAATGCACATCATAAAATCTCATCAATGCATATCGTATCTATATTCATACTATTCATCGTACATCATAATATTTCAATCATATCATCAAGACAAACACCCATAATCATAATCATAGAACTATAAACATGTACATTTACACAATATTCACATAGGCATATACATGGCATATACATAACATACACATAATTACACTCATAGCATATACATAGGCATTTACAATGCATATAGACAAACATATAGGGGTCATGGGTTAACCCCTTCATCTTAACCTATCCCAAAACCCACATACTCATGATCTATTTCTTCCCCCCATACCTGGTATGACGATCACAATGAACAAAGGAAGGAAAAAGGTCCGGAAAAGGTTGCGTCTCACGAATGCTCGATCTTACGACGCTTGACTTCACGATCACAGCCCCAAAAGGTTCAAGAGCAGCAACTAGGAAGAGGGCTTGTGATGGCAGTGATGGTCTTCAAGCGAATGCGACGAAGAACGATTAACAAAAGTGAAGTCTCCTTCAAGAATCCTTGGGAAGAGTTTAGGAATCCTTATTTGGAGAGAAAGAGGCAGTTTCTAAGAGTATTTCGAGTTAGCAAATAGGTTTAGGTCGAGTCTTATGGTATAAATATGAGTTAGGGTCATTATGGGCTGATTAGAAGCCCAAAAACATGTTTCTGCTGGGCGTAGATTCGCGAGGCGAGACTATTTTCGTGAGGCGGACCAGAGAGCTGTAATAATTTGGCTGTCAGGTTCGTGAGGCGAATGTACCTTCGCGATGCGAAACTTTAGAAGCCGAATTTGGCCTTAACACGTGAAATAAGACTTGTAGATAATCTTGTAAGCTTTCCAACGCATCCAAGATCGCCTCAATCGGATGTCTAGAACTCAAGATATGAACAAAACCGTGAAATAGGTTGGAAGGCGATAATGTGATTAAACTATTTCTAAAGGCTAAACTATCCCAACCATGAATCTAAACCTCATGGGCGAGCATAACCACATATATTGGTCAAGAATAATACATAGTAATATGTATTTATATAAGGTGAAATTCGGGGTGTTACATCTTGTACCAGGAACTGGACCTATTTCGATAACACCTTATCGAATGTCTCCAGCAGAGTTGGCAGAATTGAAGAAAGAGTTGGATGAGTTGCTAGACAAAAAGTTTATCAGACCTAGCGCGTCGCCATGGGGAGCTCCGATACTATTCGTCAAGAAGAAGGGTGGGAGTTCAAGGTTATGTGTGGACTATCGTCAGCTGAACAAAGTGATGATAAAGAACAAGTATCCGTTGTCAATGATTGTCGATTTGATGGATCGGTTGAGGGGAGCAACTATGCTCTCCAAGATCGATTTGCGATCTGGTTATCATCAAATCAGAGTGAGGCAGGAGGATATACCGAAGACTGCTTTTCGAAGTCAGTATGGGCACTACGAGTATTTGGTTATGCCGTTTGGTGTGACTAATGCTCCGACCGTGTTCATGTATTATATGAACAGGATATTCCGACCGTTCCTAGACAAGTTTGTTGTCGTGTTTGTCGATGACATCCTTATTTACTCTTCGAGTAAAGATGAACATCAAGAGCAAGAGTAGTGCTGCAAGTGCTGAAGGATAGGCAATTATATGCGAAACTATCCAAGTGTGAGTTCTGGCTAGAGGAAATACAGTTCTTAGGACATGTGATCAACAAGGATGGAATTACGGTGGATCCTACTAAGGTTGAAGCGGTGGTTAAATGGGAAAGTCTGAAGTCTGTGAGTGAGGTTCGCAGTTTTCTTGGTTTAGCAGACTACTACAGAAGGTTTATCGAGGGATTCTCTAAAATTGCATTACCCATGACGCAATTGACGAGAAATGGGGAGGCGTTTGAGTGGACGCAAGCTTGTGAGCAGAGTTTCTTAGAGCTGAAGCGTCGGTTGACCACATCGCCGGTGTTGGTTTTTCCAGATCCGCTAAGACGCTTTGTCGTGTACTGTGATGCGTTATATCAAAGATTGGGCAATGTCCTCATGCAAAAAGGAAGAGCGGTGGCATATGCCTCCAGGCAGTTCAGAGTGCATGAACGAAACTACCTAACTCATGATTTGGAGCTATCTGCGGTAGTGTTTGCATTGAAGATATGAAGACACTATCTATATGGTGCTAAATTCGGCATATTTAGCGACCATAAGAGCCTAAAGTATTTGTTCGACCAGAAAGAGTTGAACATGAGGCAGAGGAGGTGGATGGAATTCATAAAGGACTACGAATTCGACCTGCAATACCATCCAGGCAAGGTGAATGTTGTAGCAGATGCGCTTAGTAGGAAGTCCCTACACGTATCTGCAATGATGGTACGAGAGCTTGAGTTGTTAGAGCAGTTTAGGGATCTGAATTTGGATGTGGAAATCGTCGAGGATAAGATGAATTTTGGGATAATCGAGGTTACTAGCGATTTCTTGAATTTGCTTTGGAGTAGGCAAGCTGAGGATGAGTACCTTAAGGAGGTTAACCGGCTGATTGAGGAAGGTGAGACGTTTGAGTTTAAGTGAGGTTTGGATGGCCTCAATAGGTTTGGCGACAGAGTTTGTGTGCCTGAGGATAGGGAAGTTAAGGATATGAATTTGGAAGAAGCACACAAGAGCAAGTTGAGTTTTCACCCAGGAGCTACTAAGATGTATCAGGATCTGAAAAAGTTATTCTGATGGCCAGGGATGAAGAAGGACGTGGTAGCTTATGTCCTATCCTGTTTGGTGTGTCAAAAGACGAAGGTTGAACACCAGAAGCCAGCAGGATTGTTGCAATCATTGGATGTTTCGGAGTGGAAGTGGGACAATATTGCAATGGACTTTGTTTCTGGGTTACCAAGGACTCAGAAGAGGTGTGATGCGATTTGGGTCATCATAGATAGGTTGAGGAAATGTGCTCATTTCTTGCCTATCAACCAGAATTATTCTCTGGAGAGGTTGACTCAAATTTACATCAGGGAGTAGGGATGGCAATGGGTAGGGTAGTATAGTACCCGTTCCCATACCCGCGTTTTAAAAAAATATCCGTACTCAAACCCGTACCCGCGTGGGTAGCAACTGAAGTACCCATACCTGTTGGGTACCGAAGTAATACCCATACCCGCAGCCATTACCCACACTTTAATTGACTAAAAAATCAATCAATAAATAAAAACTTTATTAAAGTCTAAAATATCATGATAGTATATAACAAGGCATAATATTCTAATATGTTCTCAAACAAATATCATGATAGTATATAACAAAAAAGAACATTATTAAAGTCCTACGCTGGGATCTATAGGAATAGGAAGAATAAGAACTCAGAAAGGATAGGAACTTAAGTGATGAACAACTGAACGGCGCTGGGAACTCAAGAATAATAAGTAATAAGCTAACTTTCATTTCAATTCAATCATTTGTTTTAATTTAATATATATATATATATATTCATCCGAGCTGTAAATTTTAGTAATTGAGACCCACATAATTTCATAGCACAACAAACCTATGAATTAGCATAGTTTTCGGCCATTAGCCACTCCAACATTGTCTAGGCAATTGGTCCAATTACACAAGAAACAAGTGCACTAGTCTAATAACAAGGCAATAGTATCTATTTTACATATGGTAGGTTCGAATGAAAAGCATCCTTCACACTGAGGAATTAGTTACAGGATCACCAAAGAGGTAACCCAAGTTTAATATATTAATATATATATATATATATATATATATATATATATATATATATATATATATATATATATATATAATAATCAAAAAATATTAATATATAGATATGCGGGTATGGGGCGGGGTGGGTACTAAGGTGCCCGTACCCGCACCCATACCTATACCCATTAAATCTTGTGGGTAATTACCCGTCCTAGCCCCCGTACACATTATGCGAGTAATTACCCTACCCATCATGGGTAATTTTTACGAGTACTGATAAACCTCAATTCTGTGCATTTTATAGGGGGTATTTGGGTCGAATTTCGATACATTTTGAGATAAATATTATTGTATTTCACCCTTTTACTTGAGTTTTGACAGAATTGATGTTTGGAGGCAGTTTAATGGACTTTTGAAGAAAATAGAAGGTTTTAGAGCTAAATTGGTTAGAATACTGAAGTTCTGATGTTAGCACGGTCGTGCCATGATAGAGCACGCCCGTGCCAAACACCCAAATTCGTGCATCCAAACAAAGCCTTACAAAAATGCTGCAAGCTGACCTTTGAAGACTTAGCACTACCGTACCAAAATAGAGCATGGCCGTGCCACATTGAAGAAAGGGGTGACTCAGAAGAAAGGCCTGACAGAAGCTAGCACGGCCTCAATCGCAAAGAGCACGACCGTGCCAGATGAAGAGCATGCCCGTGTTGAAGCCCGTGCGCTAGAACGTTGTTTTACGAAGTTAGAAAGCCCTGACAGAATTCAGCACAGCCGTGCTGAGTAAAGAGCACGATCGTGCCAAGTGAATAACACGGCCATGCCAATGGAATAGAAGACCTAGTTCAAGGCTCGGTCCACATTTTATGTTATAAATAGAGGCTCTCTGTGCCATTCTATGATCAGCTTATCTTTTTCTATATCTTTGACTCCTTTGGCAAACTTTGCCTTTGTACATTCTTTTCATCTTTTATTCTTAGTTTTAGGATTTATAGTTTATAGTCTTTGTAGTTTTGATTTCTAGAGTAGGATTGGCACCTGGGGATTAAAGTTGGAGACAACTTCTCCCTCTTCAATCCTTTAGGATGCGTTTCCTTTTGTTGATTTTGGTTTTCTTTATCATTATGAGTAGCTAAATTCACCACTAGAGTCGTGGTGGATCCTATGTTAGTAGAAATCTCTTTTGCTATGTCTTAGCTTTAATTCAAATTCTGTTTGGTTTCAAAGTTACAATCTGATTGGTTTTATCTTATTGCTCTTTATTCTATGTTTAGGATTAGCTATACTTTGCATGCTCTTAATCAATTGATTGATATTTTGGCTATCAAGCCCAATTAAATTGGTAGATCTATAGGATAAATAAGGATAATTAATTGACAACGACCGTACTGCGATTGTTACCTTCCGGTTATTCCAAACTTCTCAGTTCTTTATGATTTCCACGTCATTCGCAACTGCTGCCTGACAAATAGTAAGTCCGTTCGAGGAAAAGAATACCAGTGATTGACAACCACAAGATAGTAATAGTTAGAGGGATAGGTAATCAGAGAAGGGAATATTGAAACCAGATAGAACTAGGATTTGGGGGGTATTGAAAGCACAAGTGAAACCACAGCTCTAGACCTTCACTCTTGATTTCTAAACTCTCTTTTTACTCTTTTGCGATTATCTTTAACACTGCTCTATTCTTATTTCTTTTCCAAGTTCTTTATTAGTCTAAATAGCATAAGGATTTCTCTATTTCAGTACTTGCTTTATCACATAGATATCTAAATTAATCTCTTAGGTATGATATCTGGACTTCCATCCTATATTACTTATGCGACATGGTACACTGCCCTTAAGTGTGTTTTGAACACAACAATTGTGCTAAAGGACCTAAGATCGGTTAGGGTTCAAAATCGAGTAAAGTTAAAAGCTTTAAAAAGTTTGGAACGTAAAATAAGAAAATAAAAAGCTAAGGTTTCAAAGGATTTTGAAAACAAAAGAAAATGATATCTTTTTGAGAATGGGTAAAGTAAAACAAACTTTATTAAAGAATGAAAAGACATAAAGTGGAAACCAACTTTAGTTCAAGAAAAGTAAGGTTTTTAAGTAAAAAGTGCGTTTTGTAGATATCGATCGTTTTAAAGTAATAATGTGAATCATTTCAAGTAAAAGTTTTTTTTCCAGAAAATCTAGTTTTGAAACAAATTGTTTTATCCAAGAAAAAGGGTTTTTCATGAACCGTATTTCAAGTGTTGTGATTTACCAAAATGCTTCAAAAAGAAAGGTGGTTTTTGATCCAAGAGTCGTTTTTATGGAAAACCGATCCCGAAGGCTTTGTGTGTAAGCTTCGGAGATATGGGTTTTGGCTTTTGGTTTTCAAAAGGAAATGGTTGTTTTGATGTGAACCTAGAAACCGAGACGTCGGGGTTCTAGTGTTCTGTAGAAGATGTGGATCATGGATCTGTGTTAACTAAGTGGTCTTGTAGGCTTGTGGATAATCTTTGTGGTCCTGTAGGCTTGTGGACGAGTTGTGTGCTCTAGAGCCCAAACTCTAAGACGGGTGCATCGGTTGATGGTTTTTGGGTTCGAGCTGGTTCGGACTGTGTTTCCTTTTCTAGATTTTGGACTGTGTGTCCCCCTTTTGAGAAATGTGATAAAAAGTTAAGAGTCAAAATATTGTGGTGGTTGATAGTTTCGTGCTTCAATGAAGGAATAATGATACGACAAAGAAAATTTTACGGAAACAAAGGTTTTCTCATGCATTGTGGTGTCTGGCTGACGTGCCATCTAGATGGGGAACCTTGATGGTAGGGAACCCTGCGATGACTTTAAGTCATTGTGTATCATTGTGCCTTGATGGACAATGGTGTCATATGTTTTGGAACACATTGTGCCTTATGTTGGACAATGTAGTATGACCTGATTACAATTTGTTAAAGTACCTTTGATTGCGCCCCCATGTTAGAATCGCGTAGTGTCATAGGATTCATATACTTCTATTTAGCACATTGGTGCTAGTCATTGTTGCCTGAGGGCCAATGAATTGTGAGCCTGATCCGCTCTTTGAAAGGTGATGGGATTTTTGGAAATTAAGAACTAAGTCTTAGATGATGTATGTGGAAGTGCCATGCATACATTTTGAAAACGACGATGATTGTTGGACACGAGACCCTTGTGTTTTTATTTATTATCATGATATTCTGTGATGTGTTTATCATGCTCAATAACTATGTTTGATATATTAATCTGCTGTTTGTGTTTGGGGCATGTAGTTGTCGTACTTTGAATTCATATATTGGTTTCTCACCCTTACTATACTTTTGGCATATATTATTATTTGTTTACAGATGGACCCAGTACCCGAGAGCCTAGCCCATTCGGGGGTGCGCTCACTCGTGTTTGATCAGCGGGAGGACCCAACTGCATGGGTTATTCACCCAGGTACCAGTAGTGCAACTTATACTGGACCTGTCTGCACTCTAAGAGGGACCGTCGAAGTGGGGCCCCAGGAGACCCACGCAGTGGAGACTATCCAGATAACGTTACTGCCCATCTGGATGATTCTACAGTTTTTGGTGGATCAGGGGCAGCTTCAGCACTACATCCCAGCTGCACAGCCCTTGCAGCAGCAGTCACCCTTGACTCCTCCCCCGCTGTTCGTTTTGGTAGCGGAGTGGCAAGGAGAGGACCCTGAGGAGGATCCTTAGGAGACCCCTGAGTACCATCTTTTGGAGGCCGCTGAGCCTCAACCTCAGGAGAACGGGAATGTAGATTCCCTTGATCCTTCCTCTGACGTAGATGTTGGACCCTTCTTTGGGGGACTGTCTAACGAGTTTCACTAGGCGTAGACCAGCTTAGAGTATTAGATTTTGAGCAGCGGTTTTTGGGTAGTCTGTTAGCGGCTACTAATGGCCATGAGTTTTAGATGTAATTTTCCAGACTGTCGCTGCCTAGTTTTTAGAGTTTATAGTATTTTCTTTTCTGTTAATATCTTTTGAAACGGACATGTTGTCCACAGTTCCTTTATGTATATAACTTACTGATGATGCATATATATATGTATACGAGTTATATTAATGTTCTCTTGAGTAATTGTTTATTACTGCTGTAAAAAGAAAAAAAACTTATCACGATTTTTCGTAGCAAGAAAGATATAAGTAAAGAATTTCTGTTTTCCGAAAGTAACCAACAAATTTTTATTTCGAGTTTTAAGTTATTTTGGGTCACCCTGTGATACCGGGTTTAGGGTGTCACATTAGTGGTATCAGAGCTGGTTGAGTCTTTCGGGAATCTTTGCGAATAGGTCTGTTATGTTGATGTTGTGTGACCTCTAATTAAGGTTTGATTGAATTACTTCTTAGAAGTAATGTGTGTTGATAAGTGTTTCTATGTTTTGATTTCTGGTTGCAGTTTGACTGATTTCTATCTTGTAGGTCAGATATAGAACCAGGAATCGAAACTAGAGCTGGACGAGGACATGGTCGTGGACGTGGTCGCGGGAGAGGAGTTAATGTCCATGCTGAGGATGTTGACGGTGCCAATGGAATGAACTTCGCGGCACAGGCAATGGCGAACATGGCAGCGACAATTGCCATTCAGACGGCTACTATGAATGCCCACAATGCTTAAGAGCAAGTTCATGCTGAACAGGCTTTTGAGGGTCGAAGTCTGACTACCTTTAGACGTCAGAATCCGCCACAATTTCATGGCAAAGTGGATCCCGAGGAAGCTGACTTGTGGATCCAAGAGATTGAGAAGATTTTCGAACTGATCCACAGCCCAGAAGAGGTGAAGGTACCGTATCCAAATTTCCTACTGCTAGGAGATGCGGAATACTGGTGAGAGGAACCAGACAGCTAGTGGAGGCAAATCAACAAGAAATCACTTGGGATCTGTTCAAGCACCGATTTTTGGGGAAGTACTTTCCACAAAGTGCTAGAGCTGAGAAAGAGCATGAGTTCTTATGGCTACAATAGAGGGCGATGACAGTCGGTGAATATGCGGTCAAGTTTGAATCGCTGGCCAAGTATTTTCGATTCTTCCAGAACAATTCTCATGAAGACTGGAAGTGTGAAAGTTTTGAGAGAGGACTGAGGTATAAAATCAAAGAGTCAGTGCTGCCGCAAGGAATTCGCAATTTCCAGGCGTTGGTTGAGAAAAGCAGGCAAGTGGAACTGATGAAGCATGGAAGGGAAAACAAAGGGAACGTTGGATGACCTTCCCGATTCAAGAACCAGTATCAAGATCAGAGGGGAAGATAGATTCACAAGAAACCTTATTCCCGATCCCCAGGGAATCATCAGAAACAACAACAATATCGTCCTGTTGCTTACGCATCAGGTGGTGGAGGCCAAGGGAACCAAAATCAAGGCCAAGAGAGGAAGTTTTTCAAGTGTGTAGATCCATCACATCTAGCCAACAACTACCCTGTGCGGAACGGTAGATGCTACACTTGTGGGCAGACGGGGCACATCGCAAAGTACTGCAAGGCACAGAAAGCTATCCCAACTGCTAACAACAATAGCGGAGCCAAAAGGCCGACGATGAAGGGAAGAGTTTAAACCATGAGTGGTGCTGAGGCTTCTAATTCTGATGATCTCATACAAGGTGATTGCGGCATAGACGGTAATCTCTTAACAGTGCTTTTTGATTCAGGTGCAACCCATTCGTTCAATTCCATGGATTGTGTGAAACGTTTAGAATTATCTGTTTCTTCCTTGTCATATGACTTAATTGTTTCCACCCCCATTGCTGAACCAGTTACTGTGAATTCTATATGCTTGAACTATCCTATTGTTGTTCAGGATAGACATTTTCTTGTTAATCTAATATGCTTGCCTTTAATGCAATTAGATGTAATTTTAGGCATGGATTGGTTATCTTCCAAGCATATCCTGTTAGATACGCACATAAAACCTTAGTTTTTCCCAGTACCGAGATTTCTGGATTTTTGGCTGCCAACCACATTAGAACTTCTTCGAAGGAAGGAGATCAGGAATACATGCTTCTATCCAACTTAGAAGTTGAGGGGAAGATCGAGCTGAGTAAGATGCCTGTTGCGAGGGATTTTCCCGAGGTGTTTCCAGACGAGGTTCCGGGTTTGCCGCCTGTAAGGGATACAGAATTCTCCATCGATTTGATTACAGGAACTGGATCAATATCGATTCCTCCATATCGGATGTCACCTACAGAGCTCGCTGAGTTAAAAGCTCAAGTCGAGGATGTTTTGCCGAAGCAGTTAATCAGACCAAGCGTTTCCCCGTGGGGAGCGCCAGTTCTCTTAGTGAGAAAGAAAGACGAAGGCTTGAGACTTTGCATGGATTTTCGACAACTCAATAAAGTGACGATCAAGAACAAGTATCCTTTACCACGTATCGACGATCTAATGGATCAACTGCGAGGAGCTGCTATTTTCTCGAAGATCGATTTGAGGACAGGATATCTTCATATTAGAGTAAGAACTGAGGATATACCTAAGACTGCGTTTAGAACTCGTTACGGACATTACGAATACCTCGTAACGAATGCACCTGCTATCTTTATGGACTACATGAATCGGATTTTTCGTCCGTTTCGTGATAAGTTCGTTTTGGTGTTCATTGATAACATTCTCATTTCCTCTAAGAGTCGTGAGGAACACGAAGAACATTTGCGGCAAGTTCTGCAAGTTTTACGCGAGAAGACGTTGTAGGCGAAACTTTCCAAGTGTGAATTTTGGCTTGACGAAGTCGGATTTCTAGGAATGTCATAATGAAGGAAGGAATTGTTGTTGACCCTGCTAAAGTGGAAGTTGTACTTTCTTGGGAAAGGCCAAAGACAGTGACAAAAATAAGAAGTTTCATTTGATTGGCTGGATATTATCGTCGGTTTATCGAAGGATTTTCCAAAGTCGTAGGACCGTTAACTCAACTCACGAGAAAAGACCAACCTTTTATGTGGAATGCCAAGTGCGAAGAAAGTTTCCAGAAGATAAAGGAACTTTTGACAACTTCGCCAGTGTTAATACTTCCTGAACCAAGTGAACCTTACAAAGTGTATTGTGATGCTTCGCATCAAGGTTTAGGTTGCGTATTAATGCAGCACCGGAAAGTGGTGACGTATGCATCAAGGCAATTGAAAATTCACGAGAGGAACTATCCCACACACAATCTGGATTTAGCTGCAGTGGTTTTTGCAGTAAAGATATGGAGACATCATTTATCTGGTGCTAAGTTTGACGTCTTCAATGATCACAAAAGCTTGAAGTATCTGTTTGACCAGAAGGAGCTCAACATGAGGCAGAGGCGATGGATGGAATTTTTAAAGGATTACGATTTCATGTTATAGTACCATCCTGGAAAGGCTAACGTATTACCAGATGCCTTGTTTCGGAAAGCCATTCATATTTCAACTATGATGGTGAAGGAATTGAAGCTAATCGAAGAATTTAGTGATCTCAACTTGGGAATGGAGATAAGTCTGAAGAAACTAAGTTTTGGAATGATCAAAATCTCCAGTGGATTAATGGTAGAGATACGTGAACAACAAGCTGTAGATGAGCATCTTTAAGAGAAGAAGGAATTGATGGAACAAGGAAAAGCTAATTAGTTTAGCTTAGGATCATATGGAATTTTGAAGTACAATGGATGAGTCTGTATAGCCCATAATCCTGATATGAGAAAGATGATTCTAGAGGAATCCCACAAGAGTAATTTGAGTATTCACCCTGGATCAATCAAGATGTATCAAGACTTGAAACAAAGATTCTGGTGGCCAGACATGAAGAAGCAAGTAGCAGAATACGTTGCATCGTGTCTACCTTGTCAGAAAGCCAAAGTAGAACATCAGAGACCTAAACGAATGCTACAATCACTAGACATACCAGAATGGAAGTGGGAAAGCATATCTGGACTTCTGTCCTATATTACTTCTGCGACAGGGTACACTGCCCTTAAGTGTGTTTTGAATGCAACAGGTACCCACTGGGTAAGATAAGCATTGCCATCCCTATCAGGGAGGTAGTGAAGAAGAAGAAATAAATGACGGAGGAGGGAGAAAGAGAGTTAGCCGAGTGAAAAGAGAATGGGAGGGGTAGAAGGGTCCAAAAATTCCACTTAGGGGTATTTTGGTCTTTTTACACAAGGGTAAATTGGTAATTTTGAAGAAAGTCAGGGGCATTTTGGTCTTTTCGAGTCTAGATATTTTCAAAAAAACATCATGACTCCGGCATGCTTTCCTAGGTGATGTGACTTGATGTGACATCAAGTTTATCCGTTAGCGGTTCCCGATAAATCCATAGGCAGCTCCGTTTGTCTCCTGGTTCGAGTTTTCGCCCGAATAGTTTATATTATTTTCACTTTTTAAGGTCAAAAACCAATTTTATCAAAATGTAGGAAACGTGATTATAAGACTAACTGTCTCGTTCACGAGTCCAAATTAGGTCTTTATAGTAGTAAAACACTATTGTCAGTGAAAAACGCAGATCGGGCTTCGTCTGACTTTTTGATCCAAAATTTAACCATAGCTTCCTACGATAGCGTAGAGCTTGACTATGGTCTCAGTTTATTTTATTTTACTCTCTAGACCCTTCAATAAAATATAAACACATAAATACTGTTTAATTAATATTAGAAAGCTTTTAAAAAAAAATGGGATGTTACATTACTACCCCTTAAAAAGAATTTTGTCCTCGAAATTCGACGTACCTCGAAATAAATGCGGATATCGCTGCTGCATATATTCTTCGCGTTCCCAAGTAGCATCTCCCGTAGCTTCATCCCATATGACTTTAACCAATGGAATCTTTTTACCTCTAAGTTCCTTCATCCTTCTATCCGCGATCCTTACAGGTAAAGCTTCATACTCAAGGTTCTCTCTCAATTGTATTGGCTTTGGTTCTAAGATGTGTGATGGATCGGGGTAATATTTTCTCAACTGATAAACATGAAAGACATCATGAAGATTGGATAGGTTTGCTGGTAAAGCGACATGATAGGCTACAGGACAAATTCGGCGAAGAATTTGAAATGGTCCAATGAATCTAAGGGTAAGCTTTCAACATTTGATTGCTCTGCCAATCCCAGTTCTCGGAGTCACTCTCAGAAAAACATGGTCTCCTTCCTGGAAATCTAAAGGTCTTCTCCTTTTATCGCTGTAAATCTTTTGTCTATCTTATGCGATTTTCATCTTTTCCCTTATCCTCTTGATTTGTTCCGTCATCTGTGGTACTAACTCCGGTGCTAACACTTGACTTTCTCCCATCTCATACCAACACAACGGTGTTCTACACTTTCTTCCGTACAACGCTTCGTAAAGTGCCATATCTATTACTTGAATGAAAACTATTGTTATAGGTGAACTCAATCAACGGTAAGAACTCATCCCAACTTCCTGTGCATTCTAAAACACAAGCTCTTAAGAGATCTTCAAATGATTGAATCGTTCGTTCCGACTGACCATCCGTCTGAGGATGATAAGAAGAACTCAACCTTAACTTAGTTCCCAAAGCCTTATGTAACTGCTTCCAGAATCTAGATGTAAATCTAGGATCTCTATCAAAAACAATACTAGAAGGCACTCCATGCAACCTTACTACTTCCTTGATGTAGATTTGGGTTAACTTCTCCAACGTATAACCTTCGCCAATAGGTAAGAAGTGAGCACGCTTCATCAACCTATCAACGATTACCCAAATGGCATCATTCCTCTTGTTAGTCCTTAGTAACCCAACCACAAAATCCATAGATATTCCATCCCATTTCCATTCGGGGATATCCAAAGATTGTAACAATCCTGCTGGCTTTTGGTGTTCTATCTTCGCTTTCTGACACACCAAGCAATCCAACACATACTCAGCTACCTCCTTCTTCATTCTAGGTCACCAAAACATTTTCTTCAAGTCCTGGTACATCTTGGTAGCTCCTGGATGAAAACTTAGCCTACTCTTGTGCGCTTCCTCCAAGGTCATCCTTCTTAGTTCTATATCCATTGGCACACAAATCCTATCACCATACCTCAAGACTCTGTCTTGATTCATCCTAAACTCAGACGTTCTGCCTTTCGTCACTTGTTCCTTCACTTTCTGAAGATACTGATCAACTTCTTGCTTCTCTTTAATCGCCTTCAAAAATTCGCTCGTTACTGTGACCATTCCTAGGTGTATCTTTTCTCTAGATAATTCCATACCTAGATTCAAATCTCTGAACTGTTCAATCAATTCTAGCTCTTTTACCATCATAGCAGACACGTGCAAGGATTTTCTACTTAACGCATCCGCTACTACATTCGCTTTTCCTGGATGGTATTGTGGATCAAATTCATAATCCTTTATGAATTCCATACACCTCCTTTGTCTCATGTTTAACTCCTTCTGATCAAATAGATACCTTAAGCTCTTATGGTCACTATACACTATAAACTTAGCTCCATATAAATAGTGTCGCCATATCTTTAAAGTAAACACTATAGCTGCCAGCTCCAAATCATGAGTTGGATAACTCCTCTCATGAACTCTCAGTTGTAGTGAAGCATACGCTATGACCCTCCTTTCCTATATGAGGACCCAACCTAATCCTTGGTATGACATGTCACAATGTACGTCAAACTATCCCAAAGAATCTGGTAACGTCAATACTGGTGAAGTAGTCAACCTCCTTTTCAGCTCCTGAAAACTCTCCTCGCATTTGTCCATCCACATAAAGGATATTCCCTTCCTTGTTAGCTGCGTCATCGGCAACGCAATTTTCGAGAATCCTTCGATGAACCTTCGATAATATCCAGCTAATCCTAGGAAACTCCGTATCTCACTTACTGACTTAAGACTTTCCCATTGTACCACAGCTTCAACCTTTGCTGGATCTACTGCTATCCCATCTCGATTAATTACATGACCTAAGAACTACACTTCTTCTAACCAAAACTCACACTTGGAGAACTTTGCATAAAGCTGTCGGTCCTTTAACACTTGAAGCACAATCCTTAGATGCTCCTGTTGTTCTTCCCGATTAAGGGAATAGATAAGAATATCGTCGATAAAGGCAACCACAAACTTATCCAAGAACGGTCGGAAAATCCGGTTCATGTAATCCGTACACACTGTTGGAGCATTAGTTACACCAAAGGGCATAACCAGATACTTGTAGTGTCCATACCAGCTCCTAAACGCCGTCTTGGTACATCCTCCCTCTTGACTCAAATCTGGTGATAACCAGATCTTAAGTCAATCTTTGAAAACACTACAGCTCCTTTCAACTGGTCCATCAAATCGTCAATCCTATACAACGGATACTTATTCTTGACCGTCGCCTTGTTCAGCTGTCGATAATCCACGCACAGTCTTGAACTTCTGTCGTTTTTCTTGTCGAATAGCACCGGCGCTCCCCAAGGTGAAGCACTCGGTCTTATAAACTCCTTACCCAACATGTCATCCAACTGCTTCTTCACCTCTGCTAACTCTGCTGGAGCCATTCGATAAGGTGCTATCAAAATCGGTCCAGCTCCTGGTACGAGATCTATAGCGAACTCTATCTCTCTTTCCGATAGTAAACCCGGAACATCATCAAGGAAAACCTCCAGAAACTCTCGCACTATAGGCAACGAATCTAACTTAGGAGGTTCCTTAGCATCCAAAGAGAATAGCAACATGTGTTTCTAAGATTTACTACCTAGCTTACTATCATTGGCAGGCATTAATCTAGATTGCTCAGGGAATGACAAGGTCTTTTTAGAACAATCTAGCACCACATGGTTAGCCGAAAGCCAATCAATGCCTAAAATTATATCTAGTTGTTGCATAGGTTAACAAACAAGGTCAACAAGAAAAGTTCGATTCTCAATGATAATAGGACAATTTAAACAAACAGTTATGGTTGTCAAAGAATTACTAGTTGGAGTAGAAACAGTTAATTCATAAGGAAGCAAAGAAACAGGCAATGTCAAATGATCCACACACTCTTGGGATACGAAGGAATGCGTAGCTCCCGAGTCAAACAATACTGATAAGAGTTTACCTAATAGTAGGCACATACCTTGTATAAGATCAGGGGATTGAGAGGATTCAACTCCTCTTATGGTAAACACCCTTCTGGTGGCTTGCAGTCTCGCTGCTTGCTGTCTTGCTCCCTGGGCTCTGCTCGCTAGGCCTTGCCCACTTGTATTGTACCTTGCTCCTTATGAACATTCTGGAGCTATGTGACCTACTTGGCCATATCGGAAACACTGGCGAGTCTCTCTAATCGGACAATCTCGAATTGGATGTGATCCTCCACACCTAAAGTATCCACTTGGTTGGAGTTGTCCTTCAGCTGGTCTCGTTGTTTGACGGTCATAAGGCTTCCATCCTGTCTGAAACCTTCCTTTTCCTCCTCGACCTCTCTGGTCAAATTTTCGAGTAGGTCCTCCAGTTCTATGTTGCTGCAGCTTTCTCTTCTTGTCGATGTTCTCAATGACTGAACATCTCTCTAACATCTCAGGCAGTCGGGTGATATTCAGCGGTGCAATCACCCTTTGCAGATAATACTTCAGGCCGTCTTCAAAATGTCTGCACACCCACTCTTCATCATGGAATCTCTGGTAAAATTCGGAGAATTTGAGTAGCGCTTCGAACCTCGCAGCGTACTCACCAACAGACATGGTCTTTTGTTTCAGACCCATGAACTCTTTCTCTTTCTCTCTTCTCATCATTCTGGGGAAATACTTCGCTAGGAAGCATTCCCGAAACAGTCCCTAGTTAATAATTCTGCCTTCTGCTTCAAGCATCCTCTGCTTGCCTTTCCACCATAGTTCTGCACCTCCTATCAGCCTGAAGGATGCATAAGTTACCTTTCTGTCCTCACCACAATGCATTGCCACAAAGATTTTCTCAAGCTCCTGAATCCAAAGTTCTGCTCCCTCTGGATTGAAGTCATTATGAAACTGCGGCGGCTTCCCCTTTAGAAACGTATTCAGTCTAGTGTCTTCCATTACCACTTTGCCTCGCTGATTCTGTCTCTATTGTTGCTGCATGGTCAACTGCAACAGCTAGCGTTCTGCTGCGTCTAATGCAGCATTGCTGTTGCCAACTCCCTAACTGTCCTTAGGGTTTCAATTGATTCTACCCCACCACCAATGTGGGAATTTCCTTCGTGACCATTTCCAAGTTCAACAGCACTCTCTGTGACCCTTCCGCCACATCCTCTAGGTCGTCTGCGAGCCATTTAATTTCCTGTGAAAGAAATTATAAGCTCATATTTGTGAGACATATAAGACCATATCATCATATGCATGCATCATATGCCTTACAATGCTCGAAACAGTTACCTCTTACGACAACTCACGTATCGGACACTCTACCTAACTTCTAAGCATAGTCAATACCCAATGCGGGTTTAACTAGACAGGCCAGAAATTACAACCTAACCCACGTAGTCCTTGATGAAGAATCAAACTGCTCTGATACCACTAAAATGAGACGACCCCTTCTTCGAAGGTCCCATTGGTAACCCGAACTCGAATTCTTAACGTTGCAGCGCAGCGTGGTAATATAAAAAAGCGAAAAAATTAAAACAACCAATACTGATACCATAATAATATATACAGACATAAAGGTACTGGCTCTATCAGTAGAGCCTACAGTAACTGATACCAACTAAAATTCTTCAAGGTATGCAACTAATAACGTATATAACTGAAAGCATGGCAATAAAGTAAAATACATCAAACCTTCTCTCCTGGCCCCAAAAATACATTTCACTCAAACCCATGTAGTGGCCATAACAAAACTAAGACGGTCTATCCAACCACGACTCTAATGTATATGATAGTCGAGCCCGTATACGCTACTCTTCACTGAGAGTAGTCAGTCTCCCAGAGATGGTCGTCCTCTGCATAGAGCAGCTCAAAGTCCCCCAGCATTGGGATCTGAGGCTCTCCCGCCAGCATCAGCTTCAACCGATATGCCATCAATCTCCTCTGGTAACTCCTCAACAGGGTTTTCTCGTGCGATCGAGAATAAATAAAATATGTCATAGAGAAAATATAGGGGATAAGAAATAACAACTCATCATAAATGGGAAAACAACTATAAAATAATTTACATAGATAGCAACACTCAATAGCACAGCAGTGTCAATCAATCAACTCCCAAATCGTTCTCTCTTAACTACTGTCTCTTACACTTATGCAACTAACGACTATATGGACGCGATCACGATGTGACATCCCCAACAGATCAAGATATCTCGTTCATCTCTGTGCCACCCCCATAATGCAAGGTTCGGCTAACAGCCCGCAGGCTCAACTCGTCTCATGGATACGACATATTCCTCTGTCAGCAGGCCAGGTTAGAATATTCGCCCATCAACAACGCAACTTACGGTAATGACATATCTCCCCGCTCGCAAGCCAGGTCAGGACATTCGCCCGTCCATTAACAACTAATGGGTACGATCATCTCCCCGCAGGCAAGATCGGAATCGCCCATACGCCAACACAGTGATGAACAACAACTATGCAACATGAACCTCACCGACTCATCTCGGATCAACACTTAGTGTCTCAACCACGACTCATAATAACCACGACCAACACTCTTCCGGCTTAACCGGGGATCAACTTTAAATCACAACGCAACCAGATCAACTGGATCCCTAGGTTGAGCACTATATATATATATATATATATATATATATATATATATATATATATATATATATATATATATATATATATATATATATATATATATATATCCTCGAATTTCCCACCACATATTCATCTCTCAACTGGTCAGAATTTACTGCCTATCTCGACTCAGACATCAGCAGTCACAAAATCACATCATAAAGCAACCAGAAACAGATTCAATGATAATATCAACTCATAGATAAATTCAAGTAATTATAAACATATACTAGGCATAACATACATATCACATATATTATAATAAACATCCAATCACAGAGCAAGCAACCTCGACATACAGTAAAATCAACCTATCGGCCAATCGACCTCTAGTAGGGTTTGGGTCGCCATACGCATATCAATATATATTATTTTAAATCTTGCCTCCCCGATGATATTGTGGTTCTTTCCCCCACCTTAGTAGTGTTCCCGAGCGACTTCGACTGTGGCTCTGCAACTGTCACTCGTTCGTGCTTTCGAATGTTCGAACACCGTCGGATCCTCTACAACAAACCACAACCAGAAATCAATACAGTTCAATCAAAAACCCTCTAGTCCACATGACCAAGGTTCTGCCCCTATTTAATTAAATAGGCTAGAGATGTTGAAATTCTACCAACTCTTGGATCAATGATCCTTAAGCATACCTAAGACATAATCTATGATCAATTGTCAAAGATTTGAACCAAAACCCCTTCAACCAACAAGCTAGGGTTTCGGCCATCCAAATTAAAAATAGATTAGAGTTTGATTTGGATTTCGAATCACTTGGATTGCATGATCATGGAAGGAAGGAAGTGAAATCAAGAATCATTTCACACAAATTGAACAAAAACCCATTTCCCCCCAAAATTGACAAAGGTTCGGTTCCTCTAGATTAAATAGGCTAGGAAGATTATTTGATTTCATGCTCTTAGATAGTGATAGAAGAGGATGAAACTAGATCATAGAAATTGGTTTTGCATTAAAAGGATTTTTCTACAATTTTCTAGATATTTTTGAAGTTTGGATCTAAAACTTGAAACCATAGAATTTAATGGAGAAAGATGAAGATTGAGAGCTTAAGAATCAAGTCTATACCTCTTAGATGATGAAGATGGATGATGTGATCAACTTTGCTTTTCAACAATTCTTGAAAATCCTTAAGGAAATCTTAAGAAAATGAGAGAAAGTAAGGTAGGAAATATGGAGCAATGAAAAAGAAGAAAGAAACGAAGGAGGAGGAAGAGAGAGTGTTGGCCAAGTGAAAAGGGAAAGGGAGGGGTAGAAGGGTCCAAGGGTAAAACGGTAATTTTGAAGAAAGTCAGGCGCATTTTGGTCTTTTTGTGTCCAGATATTTTAAAAAAACCATCATGACTCCGGCATGCTTTCCTAGGTGATGTTACTTGATGAGACATCAAGTTTATCCGTTAGCGATTCCTGATAAATCCATACGCAGCTCCGTTTGTCTCCCGATTTGAGTTTTCGCCTGAATAGTTTATATTATTTTCACTTTTTAAGGTCTAAAATCAATTTTATCAAAAATGTAAGAAACGTGATTATAAGACTAACTGTCTCGTTCACGAGTCCAAATTAGGTCTTTATAGTAGTAAAATACTACTGTCAGTGAAAAACGCAGACCGGGCTCCGTCTGAGTTTTCGACCCAAAATTTAACGATAGATTCTTGCGATAGCGTAGAGCTTGACTATTGTCTCAGTTTATTTTATTTTACTCTATACACCCTTCAGTAAAATATAAACACATAAATACTATTTAATTAATATTAGAAAGCTTTTTAAAAAAAACGGGGTGTTACAATTAATCTCATTCAAAAAATGTCTATCACCAGAAGATAACAATTGGGTTCCAAAATTTGCAGTCTAAAAAAAAAAATTGGTATAACATCCCGATTTTCATGTTTTCTAATATCAGTAAATTATATAAATGAGTTGATATTTTTATCTGATGTTTAGAGAATAAAATTAAATAAACTAAGACCATATTCACGCTGTACGCTATCTTAGGGAGTTATGGTTAAATTTTGGGTCAAAAACTTAGCCGGAGCCCGCTTTGCATTTTTCACTGACAGTATGATTTTAATGCTCAGAAGACCTAATTTTGACTCGTGAACGAAACAGTTAGGCTTAGAGTCGAATTTCCTACAATTTTGCTAAAATTGGTTTTTCGCCCTAAAAAGCATAATAATATAAGTTATTCCGGTGAAACCTCAAAACGGGTGACGAACGGAGCTGGATAGGGATTTACCGGGACCCGCTAACTGATAATCTTGAAGTCACATCAAGTCACATCATCCAGGAAAGCGTGCCAGTGTCATGATCATATCTTGACAAGTAATCATAGATTATGTCTTAATCATGCATAAGGATCATTAATCCAAGAGTTAGTAAAGTTGTAACAACTCTAGCCTATTTTTCTAAAAAGGGGCCAAACACTAGTCATATGACTTAGAGGGGTTTTGATTGGATTGTATTAATTTCTAGTTGTGATTTGTTGTAAATGATCGGACGGGGTTTGACTATTCGGAAGCGTGTACGGTTGACAGTTGCGGAGCCGCAGTCAGAGTTGCCCGGGGAAGCTCATGGAAAAACTATTCAGGTGGGGGAAAGAACAACGATATCGTCGGGGAGGCAAGATTAAAATAATTTATATTGATATGGGTAGGGCGACCTAAACTTTACTAGTGGTCGAGTGGCCGATAGGTTGATTATATGCTATGTCGAGGTTGTATGTTGTGTGTTAGTATGCTTAGTATGAGATATGTGATATGTATGTTGTGCCTAGTAACATGCATAAGAGTATTTGAATATTTACCTATGAGTTGATGAGTTGATATGATTGCATGAGTATTTAATATAATGAATATGATTACTGAGCCTGATTATAGTTGTTGATGATGTGATATTGTGATTACTGTTGCATAAGTAGAAGTAGGCAGTAATTTCTGATAAGTTGGGAGATGAACATGTGGTGAGGATTTTGAGGATATTTATGTTGTAGTGCTCAACCTAGAGATTCTTTTGATATGTTGATGTTGAGATATAAAGTTGATACCCGGTTATACCGGGAAAATTGGTCGTAGTTGCGTATGAGTTGTGGTTGAGACACTAAGTTGTTGATCCCGAGATGAGTCGGTGAGGTTCATGTTGTATTGTTGTTGTTCATCACTGCGTTGGCGGACGGGCGATCGATCTTGCCTGCGGGGAGATGATCGTACCCATTAGTTGTGAACGCGAGAATATCCCGACCTGGCCTGCAGGCGGGGGGATATGTCGTTATCGTAAGTTGCGTTGTTGACGGACGAATATTCCGACCTGGCCTACGGGCAGGGGGATAAGTCATTACCGTAAGTTGCGTTGTTGACGGACGAATATTCAGACCTAGCCTGCGGGCGGGAGAATATGTCTTACCCATGAGACGAGTTGAACTTGCGGGCTGTTGGCCGAACCTTACATTACGGGGGGTGGCACAAAGATGAACGAGACATCTTGATCTGTTGAGGATATTGCGTCATGATCGCATCCATATAGTCGTTAGTTGCATGAGTATGAGAGACAGTAGCTAAGAGAGCAGGGCTTGGGAGATGATAGCTTGACATTGTTGTGCTGTTGTATGTTGCTATCTATATGTCTTATTTTATAGTTGTTTCCCTATTTATGATGTATTGTTGTTTCTTATCCCCGTATCTCTCTATGTCGTATTTTATTTATTCTCGATCGCACGAGAGCCTCGGATCCTAGTGCTGGGAGACTTTAAGCTACTCTATGCAGAGGATGGCCGTCTCTAGGAGACTTACTACTCTCAGCGAAGAGTAGTGTATACGGGCCTGACTACCGTATACGTTAGAGTCGTGGTTGGGTAGATAGTCTTAGTTTTGTTATGGCCAGTACATGGGTTTGACTGAAATGTATTTTTGGGGCCATGAGAGGAAGTCATATGTATTTTATTTGTTTGCCATACTTTCAATTTATATGTGTTGTGTATTCTGAAGATTTAAAGTTGGTATCAGTTATTGTAGGCTCTACTGATAGAGCCAATACTTTTATACGTATGTTATATATAGTCGTGGAATCAATGTCGGTTGTTTAATTATTTCCGCAGTTTTATTTAATCACGCTACGCTGCAACGTTAAGAAGTGGAGTTCAGGTTACTAATGGGACCTCCGAGGAGGGGCTGTCTCATTTTATGGTATCAGAGCAGTTTGATTCTTAATCAAGGACTACTTGGGTTAAGTTGGGATTTCTGGCCATGTCTAGTTGAACCCGCATTGGGTATTAACTATGTTTAGAAGTTGGGTAGAGTGTCCGATACGCGAGTTATCTTAAGAGGTAACTGTTTCGAGCATTTGTAAGGCATATGATGAATGCATATTATAATATGGACTTGTATGTCTTACGAATATGAGCTGATAATTTTTTCCACAGGAAATTGAATGGCTCGTGGACGAGTTAGAGGACGTGGCGGAAGGGTCACAGAGAGTGTCGCTGAACTTGAAAATGGTAATGAAGGAAGTTCCCACATTGGTGATGGGATAGAGTCAACTGAAACCCTAAGGACAGTTAGGGAGTTGGCAACGACAATGCTACATCAGACGCAGCAGAACGCTCAACTATTGCAGGTGACCATGCAACAGCAACAGAGACAGAATCAGCGGGGTGGAGTGGAGACGGAAGGCGCTGGAATAAATACTTTTCTGAAAGGGAAGCCGTCGCAGTTTAATGGTGACTTCAATCCGGAGGGAGCTGAATTCTGGATATAGGAGCTTGAGAAAATCTTCGCGGCAATGCACTGTCGTGAAGATAGGAAGGTGACCTATACATCCTTCATGCTGATGGGAGGTGCTGAACTATGGTGGAAAGACAAGTAGAGGATGCTTGAAGTAGAAGGAAGAATTATCGATTGGGTACTATTTTGGGAATGCTTTCTGGCGAAGTATTTCCCCAGAATGATGAGAAGGGAAAAAGAGAAAGAGTTCATGGGTCTGAAACAAGGGACCATGTCTGTTGGTGTGTACGCTGCTAGGTTTAAGGCGTTACTCAAGTTTTCTGAATTCTACTTATGAGGAATGGGTGTGCAGGCGTTTTGAAGATGGCCTGAACTACGAGCTATAGAGGGTGATTGCACCATTGAATATCACCCCATTGCTTGAGATGTTAGAGAGATGTTCAATCATTGAGAACATTGACAAGAAAAGAGAGCTATAGCAAGGGAGAACCGGAGGACCTACTCCGAGATTTGACCAGAGAGGTCGAGGAGGAAAAGGAAGGTTTCAGACATGACGGAAGCCTTATGACCGTCAGGTAACAAGACCAGCTGAATAACAACAACAAAGTGGATGCTTTTGATGTGGAGGATCGCATCTGATTAGAGATTGTCCGATGAGGGAGACTCGCCAATGCATTCGGTGTGGCCAGATGGGTCACATAGCTCCAGAATGTTCACGGGGAGCAAGATACAACACAGTCGGGCGTGGCCTAGTGACCGGAGCCCAAGGAGCAAGACAGGAGGCAGTGAGACCACAAGCCACCGGAAGAGTGTTTACCATAAGAGGAGCTGAATCCTCTCAATCCCCTGATCTTATACAAGGTATGTGCCTAGTGTCAGGTAAACTCTTATCAGTATTATTTGACTCGGGAACTACGCATTCGTTCATATCCCAAGGTGTATGGATCATTTGAAATTGCATGTTTCTTTACTGCCTCATGACTTAATTGTTTCTACTCCTACCAGTTATTCTTTGACAACCATGACTATTTGTCTTAAATGCCCTATCGTTATTGAAAATAGAACTTTTCTTGTTGATCCTGTTTGTTTGCCTATACAACAACTGGATATAATTTTTGGCATGGATCGGCTTTTGGCTAACCATGTAGTGTTAGAATGTTCTAAAAAGACCTTGTCATTCCCTGAGCAATCTAGATTGATGCCTGCCAATGATAGAAATCTTATGTTAGGTAGTGAACCTCAGAAACACGTGTTGTTATTCTCTATGGAAGCTAAGGAACCTCCTAACTTGGATTCATTGCCTATAGTGCGAGAGTTTCCGGAAGTTTTCCCTGATGACGTTCCACGTTTACCATAGGAGAAAGAGATAGAATTCGCTATAGATCTCGTACCAGGAACTAGATCGATTTCGATAGCACCTTATCGAATGGCTCCAGCAGAGTTAGCAGAGCTGAAGAAGCAGTTGGATGACATGTTGGGTAAGGAGTTTATAAGACCGAGTGCTTCACCTTGGGGAGCACCGATGCTATTTGTCAAGAAAAAGGAAGGAAGTTCAAGGCTATGCGTGGATTATCGGCTGTTGAACAAGGTGACGATCAAGAATAAGTATCTGTTACCCAGGATTGACGACTTGATGGACCAGTTGAAAGGAGCGGTAGTGTTTTCGAAGATTGACTTAAGATCTGGTTATCACCAGATTCGAGTCAAGAAGGAGGATGTACCGAAGACGGCTTTTGGGAGTCGGTATGGACACTACGAGTATCTAGTTATGCCCTTTGGTGCGACTAATGCTCCAGCAGTGTTTATGGATTACATGAACCGGATTTTCCGACAGTTCTTGGATAAGTTTGTAGTTGTCTTTATCGACAACATTCTTATCTATTCTCTTAATCGGGAAGAACATCAGGAGCATCTTAGGATTGTGCTTCAAGTGTTAAAGGACCGACAACTTTATGCAAAGTTGCCCAAGTGTGAGTTTTGGTTGGAAGAAGTGCAATTCTTAGGTCATGGGATTAATCGAGATGGGGTAGCAGTGGATCCAGCGAAGGTTGAAGTTGTGGTGCAATGGGAAAGTCCTAAGTCGGTAAGTGAGATACGGAGTTTTCTAGGCTTTGGTGGATATTACCGAAGGTTCATCGAAGGATTCTCGAAGAATGCGTTACCCATTACGCAGCTAACGAGGAAGGGAATATCCTGTTGAGTCTCCAAAATGTCTGATGTGCATTTACCATAGTTTTGATGAGATTAAAACAGTTATTCAATGATTTAATTGAACCCGCCTGTGGTGGTTAAATCGTCTACTCAGTGTGCAGATTAAAACATTAAGTGTCTATATGAAGTGAGCTTTAGCGTGTTATCACCCGTCTGGAACTAAGGAAAAGTTCACTCGTCTGAACTAAGGAAAAGCTCACTCGTCTGAACTAAGGAAAGTCACTCGTCTGAACTAAGGAAAGTTCACTCGTCTAATGAAGTCTTCACCAGTCTGTTGACCAACATTGAAGAAATCCCTTCAACTCATCTAATGATGTAATCAACCGTCTGATCAAAGAAAGACTCACCTGTCTGAAAGACTACGCAACTGACGTCATCTTTTTTATTAAGAGTCAACCCGTCTAATGAAGTTACTCACCCGTCTGGTGACTAACTTTAAAGAATATATTGGATGAAAGCTGTCTCGTCTCTGAAAAGAAAATCACAACAAAGTGTTGTACCTGAGTACAACTGCAACTTACACTAAAAAGGAAAGTCTTCCCTCTGATGGTAAAAAGCAAGTATAAGGACCTGCTAAGACCAAAGGTGTATCAGAAGTCTTTATCATTCTGATGATAAAGAACAAGCGAAGTTCTCAAAGCTTTAATGGCTGACCAGAATGACTCTTTTGCATTTAATGAAGATCTGCAAAAGGCCAAGCCTTTAAATAATGTGTCTAACAAATTTAAAACCTTGAAGCCTATTTAATGAAGAAGACTTTGAAGATTCAAGCAGAGAATAGAACGAATACAGCATTCAAAGAGCAATTACTCTGCGCATTTATATCTTCATTCTTTCATTATTTATTCTTCAATCATTTGAAGTTATTACTCAGTCTTTTAGAATTTCACATTTAGTACACTCGTCTGAGTGCTTGTGAAAAACTTGTAACTTGTAATTCACTTTATAACTTCTCTCAAACAATACCCATCTGAGTCTGGAGAGGCTAGGTGTGCAAACAATACTCGTCTGAGCCTGAAGAGGCTAGGTGTGCAAACAATACTTGTCTAAAGCCTGAAGAGGCTAGTTGTGAAAATAATACTTGTCTGTCCTGTAACCTTATTCAGTTATAGTGAGAAAACTTGGTGTTGCCAAGGACTAGACGTAGCCTCATTTTTTAAGGGGTGAACCAGGATAAAACCTGCTGTGTGATCTCTCTCTTTTCCTTAACTCTTTAGTTTGATTATTTATCTTAACTATCATTTAACTAAAGGGGTTATAATTGTGTTTATCAAACTATTTTCATCTTGCATGATTGTGTTTTCTCTGTGAAAACCTTCAGACGAGTTATTAGTCTGATTGACCTGTCTTAATTTACTCGTCTATTCCTTACACTCGTCTGTGCTTGTGAAAAAGTTTCTTAATTCCGTTTAAATTTGTCAACCACCATTCAACCTGCCTTCTAATGTTTGCATCTATCTATTTCATATCCATTGTATGGACGGATGAGTGTGAGAAAATTTTTCAAGAGCTAAAAAGAAGGTTGACTACGTCGCCAGTATTGATGTTACCAGATTCTTTAGGACAGTTTGATGTATACTGTGATGTGTCATACCAAGGATTGGGCTGTGTCCTAATGCAAGACCGGAGGGTCGTAGCGTATGCTTCACGACAACTGAGAGTTCATGAGAGGAATTATCCAACTAATGATTTGGAGCTGGCAGTTATAGTGTTTGCTTTAAAGATATGGTGGCACTATTTATATGGAGCTTAGTTTATAGTGTACAATGACCATAAGAGCTTAAGGTATCTGTTTGATCATAAGGAGTTAAACATGAGACAAAGGAGGTGGATGGAATTCATAAAGGATTATGAATTTGACCTATAATACCATCCAGGAAAAGCAAATGTAGTAGCGGATGCGTTAAGTAGGAAATCCTTGCACGTATCTGCTATGATGGTAAAAGAGTTGGAAATGATTGAACAATTCAAAGATCTGAATCTAGGTATGGGATTATCTAGAGATAAGATACACCTAGGAATGGTCACAATGTCTACCGAATTTTTGAAAACGGTTAAGGAGAAGCAAGAAGTTGATCAGTATCTTCAGAAGGTGAAAGAACAAGTAACGGAAGGCGGAACATCTGAGTTTAGGATGATCAAGATGGAGTCTTGAGGTATGGTGATAGGATCTGTTTGCTAATGGATGTAGAACTAAGAAGGATAATCTTGGAAGAAGCGCACAAGAGTAGGTTGAGTTTTCATCCAGGAGCGACCAAAATGTATCAAGACTTGAAGAAGATGTTTTGGTGGCCCGGAATGAAGAAGGAAGTAGCTAAATATTTGTTGGCTTGCTTGGTTTGTTAGAAAGCGAAGATAGAACACCAAAAGCCAGCAGGACTGTTACAATCTTTGGATATCCCAGAGGAATGGTATATCTATGGACTTTGTGGTTGGTTTACCAAGAACTAACAAGAGGCATGATGCAATTTGGGTAATCGTCGATAGGTTGACGAAGTGTGCTCACTTCTTACCTATTGGTGAAAGTTATACGTTGGAAAAGTTAACCCAAATCTACATCAAGGAAATAGTAAGGTTGCAAGGAGTTCCCTCTAGTATTGTTTCCGACAGAGATCCTAGATTTACATCTAGACTCTGGAAGCAGTTACATAAGGCTTTGGGAACTAAGTTGAGGTTGAGTTCTGCTTATCATCCTCAGACGGATGGTCAGTCGGAACAAACGATTCAATCATTGGAAGATCTCTTAAGAGCTTTTGTCTTAGAACACACAGGAAGTTGGGATGAGTTCTTATCGTTGATTAAGTTCACATATAATAATAGTTTTCATTCAAGTATAGGTATGGCACCATACGAAGCATTGTACGGCAGAAAGCGTAGAACACCGCTGTGAGACAGGAGAAAGTCAAGTGCTAAGACCGGAGGTAGTATAACAGATGACAGAACAAATCAAGAGGATAAGGGAAAAGATGAAAGTCTCACAGGATATACAAAAGAGTTACAGCGATAAAAGGAGAAGACCTTTAGAATTCCATGAAGGAGATGTATTTCTGATAGTGACTCCAAGGACTGGGATTGGCAGAGCAATCAAATCTAGAAAGCTTACCCCTAGATTCATTGGGCCATTTCAAATTCTTCGCCGGATTGGTCCTGTAGCCTATCATGTTGCCTTACCACCAAACCTATCCAATCTTCATGATGTCTTTCATGTTTCTCAATTGAGAAAATACTACCCTGATCCATCACACATCTTTGAACCAGAGTCAATACAATTGGGAGAGAACCTTGAGTATGAGGCTCTACGTGTAAGGATCGCGGATAGAAAGATTAAGGAACTCCGAGGTAAAAACATTTCGTTGGTCAAAATCATATGGGATGAAGTTACCGGAGATGCTACCTGGGAACGTGAAGAAGACATGCAGCAGCAATATCCGAGTCTAGTTTAAAATGTACGTCGAATTTCGAGGACGAAATTCTTTTTAAGGGGGTAGTAATGTAACACCCCGATTTTCATGCTTTCTAATATCAGTAAATTATATAAATGAGTTTATATTTTTATCAAATGTTTACAAAATGAAATTAAATAAACTAAGACCACATTCACGCTCTACGCTATCGTAGGGAGTTATGGTTAAATTTTGGGTCAAAAACTCAGACGGAGCTCAGTCTGCGTTTTTCACTGACTGTATGATTTTATTGCTCAGAAGAACTAATTTTGACTCGTGAATGAAACAGTTAGGCTTAGAATCGAATTTCCTACAATTTTGCTAAAATTGGTTTTTCGCACTAAAAAACGGAATAATATAAGTTATTCGGGTGAAACCTCAAACCGGGTGACGAACGGAGTTGGATAGGGATTTACCGGGACCCACTAACGGATAATCTTGAAGTCACATCAGGTCACATCACCCAGGAAAGTGTGACAGTATCATGATGACTTTAGAAAATATCAGGACACGAAAAGACCAAAATGCCCCTGACCTTTTTCATAATTACCATTTTATCCTTGTGTGAAAAGACCATTTTGCGTTTAAGTGAATTTTTTTTAGACTATCCTACCCTCCCTTCACCTCTTCCACGCCCCCTCCCTCATCAAATCTCCCTTCACTTCACTTCTTCCTCACTTCATTTTCTCTCCATTTCTTTAAGAAATTTCAAGAACCTTTGTGAAGGAAAGTTGAGAAGCTCATTCACCTTCATCATCTAAGAGGTATGGACTTCTTCTTTGATCTCTCAACCTCCATATTCCTCCATTGAAATCATGTGTTTCAAGCTTTTGTTCAAGTTGAAGCTTAAACTTCATAAATTCATAGGAAATTGTAGAAAATCCTTTTAATGTCAAGCCAATTTCTATGAGTTAGTTTCATTGCCCTCTCTCATAATCCAAGAGCTTATAACCAAAAGAGTTCTCTAACCCATATGGATATAGATGTCCGAACCTCACTCTTTTGGGCAAATTGGATTTTGTTCAAATTTCTTTGTATAAGAAGCATCGATTTGGTTCTATCATACTTAGAGGGTCTTGAATCCTAAAGTTAGAAATTTTTAGACATCTCTAACCCATTTTTCTAAGGGATTGTCGAACCCTATCTTGGTTGGTTGAGTGGGTTTTGATTCAAATCTTTGACAAGTAATCATAGATTATGTCTTAATCATGCTTAAGGATCATTAATCCAAGAGTTAGTAAAGTTTTAACAACTCTAGCCTATTTTGCTAAAAAGGGGCCGAACACTAGTCATATGAATTAGAGGGGTTTTGATTGGATTGTATTAATTTCTGGTTGTGATTTGTTGTAAAGGATCAGACGGTGTTTGACTATTCGGAAGTGTGTACGATTGATAGTTGCGGAGCTACAGTCAGAGTTGCTTGGGGAAGCTTGTGGACAAACTATTCAGGTGGGGGAAAGAACCACGATATCGTCGGGGAGGCAAAATTAAAATAATTTATATTGATATGCGTAGGGCGACCTAAACCCCACTAGTGGTCGAGTGGCCGATAGGTTGATTATATGCTATGTCGAAGTTGTATGCTTTGTGTTAGTATGCTTAGTATGAGGTATGTGATATGTATGTTGTGCCTAGTAGCATGCTTATGAGTATTTGAATATTTACCTATGAGTTGATGAGTTGATATGCTTGCATTAGTATTTAATATAATGAATATGATTATTGAGCCTGATTATGGTTGTTGATGATGTGATGTTGTGATTACTGTTGCATGAGCAGAAGTAGGCAATAATTTCTGATAAGTTGGGAGATGAATATGTGGTGAGGATTTTGAGGATATTTATATTGTAGCGCTCAACCTAGAGATTCTGTTGATATGTTGATGTTGAGATATAAAGTTGATACCCGGTTATACCGGAGAAAGTTGGTCGTAGATGTGTATAAGTTGTGGTTGTGACACTAAGTTGTTGATCCCGAGATGAGTCGGTGAGTTTCATGTTGCATTGTTGTTGTTCATCACTGTGTTGGAGGACGGGCGATCGATCATGACTGCGAGGAGATGATCGTACCCATTAGTTGTGAATGGGCGAATATCCCGACCTGGCCTACGGGCGGGGGGATATGTCATTACCGTAAGTTGTGTTGTTGATGGGCGAATATTCAGACCTGGCCTACGGGCGGGGGAATATGTCATACCCATGAGACGAGTTGAGCCTGCGGGCTGTTGGCCGAACCTTGCATTACGGGGGTTGGCACAGAGATGAACGAGACATCTTGATCTGTTGGAGACATAATCGCGTCCATATAGTCGTTAGTTGCATGAGTGTGAGAGACAGTAGCTAAGAGAGCAGGACTTGGGAGATGATAGCTTGGCATTGTTGTGCTATTGTATGTTGCTATTTATATATCTTATTTTATAACTGTTACCCTATTTATGATGTATTGTTATTTCTTATCCCCATATTTCTCTAGGTCATATTTTATTTATTCTCGATCGCACGAGAAGATCCTATTGACGAGTTGCCAGAGGAGATTGATGGCATACCTGTTGAACCTCATGTTGGCATACCTGTTGAACCTGATGCTGGCAGGAGAGCCTCCGATCCCAGTGCTGGGAGACTTTAAGTTGCTCTATGCAGAGGACGACCGTCTCTGGGAGACTAACTACTCTCAGCGAAGAGTAGTGTATACGGGCCTGACTACCATATACGTTAGAGTCGTGGTTGGGTAGACAGTCTTATTTTTGTTATGGCCAGTACATGGGTTTGAGTGAAATGTATTTTTGGGGTCAGGAGAGGAAGTCGTATGTATTTTATTTGTTTGCCATACTTTCAGTTTATATGTGCGGCGTACTCTGAAGATTTGTAGTTGGTATCAGTTATTGTAGGCTCTACTGATAGAGCAAATACTTTTATACGTATGTTATATATAGTCGTGGTATCAGTGTTGGTTGTTTTATCATTTCCGTATTTTTATTTAATCACACTACATTGCAACGTTAAGAAGTCGATTTCGGGTTACTAATTGGACCTCCGAGGAGCGGCTGTCTCAATTGGCACAAAGTTTTCATAATAAGATCCAAGAGGAGTGCTAGCAACACACTCTCTAACACTCTCTTTCCAACACACTCTCTCATATTGGTTGAAATTCATATGGTCCTACAAAATTTAAGTGGGACCCATATGAATTAATAGAACCCACATGAATTTCAACCAATAGGGGAGGGTGTGTTGGAAAGAGAGTGTTAGAGAGTGTATTGCTAGCATTTCTCAAAGATGGAAACTCAAGTCAAGGGGCAATGTAATGGTATCTCCTGCAAATATTTGAAAAAAAAAAATGTAAGCTAAAATAAACTAATCTATATGAATGCAACATGAAAAATACAAAAATGTATGCAATGCAAAATAAAAGCCCTACCCCAAGCTTAAAGATTTGCATTGTCCCGTATGTAAAAATTCAAGTCCGAGGAGGAAAAGAAAGGATAGATCTCACTGTGGTGGAAACTGCTGGCTCAGATGCCAGTCATAGAGCTGCTGAATCATAGCTCTTTGTTCAACATGTTCTTGGTTTTTGGTCCTTTCACGCCCATGAAATATTTCACGGCCTAGCCGTGATAGCCTCTGTTTCCTCTCAATTTATTTTCTGGGTCAGATCACGGCCCGTGATATATGTCCCGGCCAGGCCGTGATCCTTTCTGGAAGTCTTCTTTTCTCTGCTTCATGGGCGTAATGCACTTCACGGTCAATTTTGGCCCATCACAGTCGTGATATGCATTATGGCTAAGGCGTGATCACTTCTGAACTTCCAATTTTCTTTCTTTTTGCTCTTCAACATTAGTCGAACCTGAAATGAAAACCTTGAACACCCATTAGTAGGTGATCTTTTCCTATCAAACCATTTTTTATTTATTCAAAACAAAGACAAAAATAACTAAAAACGAAAAAAAAAAAAAAAACTGGGATTGCATCCCAAGAAGCGCTTATTTTAGGTCCTAAGCTTGACCATACTCCCTCTAAATCAGCTGGATCATCAAGGCTATGGAGCCCATTTGTTGCTTTCTTCCATGGAAGTCCTTTAGGAAAATCCTCAGGTTGTCAAATGTGTTTTCGCTTGGCTCTCTTCGCCTTTAACCTCATGGCTTTGCCAACCTTAGGCGGAGGTTTTGACTTTATGCACTTATCAACCCCAAGCTTATCTTCTCTTGATGTCTCTTTGTCCATGCAAGTTTCGGGGGTTGCTTCCATTCTATAATCTTCCTTTACCTTTGGGGGCAACTCCCCAATCCTGCATACATAGTTCTCAATAGAAAGGTTAGAAGAATTAGCAAAATTATACTCAACATTTTCTTTTCACACATTCAAGGATAGTTTACCATTTTTAAAATCTAACAAGGCTCCAGCTGTAGCCAAGAATGGCCTTCCAAGAATGATTGGGAATTGAGAATCCCCATTCATATCCAACACCATGAAATCAGTGGGGATTATAAGTTTTCCAATTTTAACCGGGGCATTCTCTAGTATGCCTAGAGGTTTCTTAGTGGAGCCATCCGCAAATTGTAAGGAGAACTTGGATGGTCTGAATTCATTAAGCTCTAACTTTTCATAGATGGAAGAGGGCATTAAACTCGCACTAGCCCCTAAATCACACAATGTTTTATCAATTTCAACCTCTCCAATTGAACAAGCAATAGTGAAACTACCCGGATCTTTAAGCTTAGGAGGCATTGTAGTTTTTGTCAATTATTTGCTCTCCTCAATTATTGCCGTAGTTTCCACTACTACTTGCTTCCTTTTTATTAACCTTCGAGCGAAAGGAATTGGCGGTTGGTAAGGTGGAGGAGTGACATATGGTGGTTTAATGTCTTCTTGATCACTTAAGTCCTCATCACACTCATTATTCTCCTTAACCACCCCAAGCTCATCATCCCTCAAGTATAGAGCATGACATTGCTCATTGGGATTCACTTCGGGTTGGTCAAGAAACTTTCCTTGAGTCCTAGTTGATTCACTAGCTTGTTGGACAATTTGGGTTTCTAGCATCTTGTTATGTGTAGCTAAGTTGTCTACCATAGATGCTAGCTCCTTAACAACTTCGCCCAAAGCCCTAACATGTTGCCTAAATTCTTCATTTTGCTTGGTTTGGGCTACCACAAAACTTTCTAAGAGTGACTCAAGTTTCAATGTTGTTACCTGAGGTGCTCCCGAGGAAGTTTGAACATTACCTTGTCCTTCTTGGTATTGATGATTCAGAGTATTGTTGTTTTGATAGGGCAGGTAGTTTGGCTTTCTCCCTTGGTTGTATTGGTTTTGCGGGACATAGTTGGGCATCTTTGGGTTTGTATCATAGAAATTGTGGCATGACTCCACTTGATCCCTTGACGCCTTTTTGCATTGCATGTTATTGTGTCCTTGTATACCATAACACTCACAAACAATATCAGTAGCACCAATTGCATTCACATTGGCATTTTCTAATTTATCAAAGCGTTGATTTAAAGAATCAAATTTAGCAATAATTAATTCTAAATCACCAACATCGTACTTACCACCCTCGAGCTTTTTCGGGTTATTACCTCTTTCGCCTACCCATTGGTGATGGTTGGTAGCAACGCTTTCTACTATGTTGAATGCCTCTGTCAATGGTCTGTTCATCAGTGCTCCACCGGATGCGAAGTCAAGCGAACACCTTCGAAGAATGTGGGAATGACTCTAACAATTCCTTGTAGCGATCCCAAGCTTCAGATAAGGATTCTATGTCCTTTTGGAAGAAACTGGTGATCTGCGTTCGTAAATAAGCAGTTTTGGATGGTGGAAAGAATTTTTCCAAGAGCCCCTGCTCCAATTGGTCTCACGTTGTGAATGAATTGGTGGGAAACGACTTCAACCACTTATTCGCTTTGCCAGGTAGTGAGGAAGGGAATAACCGCAAGTGGATAGCATCAGGTGGAGCGCCCTGGACTTTAGTACTGTTACAGAATTGCAAGAACGTCTCCACATGATCGCTCGGGTCTTCAGAAGGTAGGTCTCCAAACTGGTGTTGTATTATCATATTGAGTAACTGAAGTGGTGAAGTGCTCCGCCTCAATTTCAAGCATAACGATCCCGGAACGCAAACCCCTAGCATTTGGGGTTGCTTAGTCTTTCAACGGTCTGTCATCCAGTTGATTTGCCATGGGAATGGGAACCAAGTTCTCTCTCGCTCTCTACCTTTGTTGTCTTCTCCATCTATGGAAAGTTCTTTCGATCTCGGGATCTGCTTCAAGAAGAGTTCCAAGACTTCGAGATCTTCCCATACAAGAGCAAAATTACCTGCAGAGAGAAAAAGAGAACAAAAACAAAAAAAAGATATTTGCAGAAGAAAAATAAAATAAAAAACATTCAGAAAAATTAATTTAAAAATTAAACTGAAATTCAATTAATGCCAGTCTCCGGCAACAGCATCAAAAACTTGATGCGTCAAATCCGCATGTATAAGACTTTATCGTCAAGTAATAAAAGATATCGAACCCACAGAGACTGGATAATTAAATATTAGTTAATTAACAAACTAATTTATCTATACAAAAGGGTTTTAAGAATTTGAAATTAATGATAGAACCAAGTAACAAATAAAATAGTAAAATAAAAGAAAAGTTCGTAAAATCAGGATTGGGTTTTCGAAATAGGAAAAGGAATTTCCAGGAATTAGAATACCACAAAACAGCTTATGCCACTAAATTGACTAGCCCTTTTATTAATTATCAATTACTTTGAACGTGAATTTATCTGAATAAAGTTAATGTTCCCTCTCAAGATACAAGAACCGTGCCCAAATAAACCAATGCATACTCTCGTGATAATTGATTTAATTTGAACCCATTACGCTTTGTGACAATTCATGAACCCTCGAATGACCGTTTCTAACTCTCGTTATTTAAGTCCTAAGTTCAACCCTTATAGATCCAATACCTAGGTTCACTTCTCAGTCCATCCCTAGAGTATCTATGACATACAAATAAGTGCGCACCAAATTCACAAATAATTAAAACGATAGGAATCAAATCGGAAGTAATTGAAATCAATAAAAAGGAAAACACCAAATTTATTCACATAAACATATCTCGGGCATAGCCCCAATTCCTAGAAATAAAAACACTACTCAAGCATTGCCACAAGTGTGACAAGCTTGATAGAAGAAAATATAATTAAAAATAAAGAGAAAAAGGAGAAGAAGAGAAATCCTAATTTCTAAACCCAAAGCACCAATTAAACAATTGTATGGCAGCCAAGCACACCTAATTTTGTGCCCGATGCATTCTATTTATAGATAAGGGCATCATTGAATCCTAATCAAATACAAACTTATCACAAATCTTATAAAAAATCCCAAATCTTATCACAAATCTTATCGCGTCACGGCCGTGATGTGTATCACGGCTAGGCCGTGACAGGTTCTATCTTCATAATCTTGATCTTCACTTATGGATCACAGTCGTGATAGCCTTCACGACTATGTCGTGATCTCTTCTGTTTCTCCAGTCTTCATTATCTTCAAGCTCTACCTTATCACGGTCGGGATTATCATCATGGCTAGGCCGTGACAGCTTCTATCTTTCTCTTTTTCTCTTCTTTTCGTCTCTTCTTCATTCTTGCTTCATATATGCTTTGATCCAAGCTCTTTTTAATCCATTTCTGCACATACTCACCATAACAGCATTATCCGTTCCAAAGAAAAACTAACAAAATATCAAACTAAAATGCCTAAACTATCATGAAAATGCATGCTACACAACCTTGAAATATGAGGTGAAATCACACTCATCACTCTGCTAAATCACAATCATCAAGAACAGAGGCAAATAAGGATGCTATTGATTATTACCCTTTTCAATACTTCCAATTGGAATCTGACAATGGAGACGTAATTGTTCGCCAAAAAGAGGAATTTTATCCTAGGGCATTTTCACGTTGTTGTTTTCTTATATTTGTCTTCTTCCAGTGGGAGATTGATTCTATGACAGTGTTCAAATTCACTCTGGCAACCTTCCAATTTCCAATATTAAGCTATAACCGGCCACAAATATGCATGGTTGCTACGTTTTATTCGTCATCCTTTTGTCTTAAACAATTTAGCTCATTCTCCAATGGCCACAAACTTAAACTTGGCCTCCACCAATTGCAGACCAACTTGCTTCTCACATTCACAAGCTTAAGCCATGTTTAACTCCCTCAAAGGCTTATGCTTTCTATGTTTCCTGTAACACCCTTTCCGGGGGCATCACATAACGAACATTTTATAAAAACTATAAGTCTGAAAAACGGGTTAATTGAAATCATTTAAGAAAGATGGAGTAAATTTTCCCTTTTCACAAGACATAACTGTAAAAACTTGTAACTGTTTATGCATGTAAGGCAAATAGAAACATTTCACAATATAAGGTCGTAAGTTCATAAAGGTTTACATAAAAATTACCCAACCCGACTACAGAAATAAAACAGAAACATACAGACTCAACATAAAGGGTTGAAGACGCAACTCCTAAACATAAGATACTTGGAGACGAAACTCCACAAAAGATAAAAGAAAGATACAGACACTCTGACACCCTACACTGGCCAACAACATACTACACGGGAAGACGTCCCTTGGGTCAACTGCGGAGTACTTCCTCTGACTTCTTCTTTACGGAGAGTGTAACACCCCGATTTTTCTTAATCTTTTTAATTAATCAGTAATTAAGCTGTGTACTCTGAAGCGTTGCGTGCCGTGTATTTGATTACTTCCGCGCTCAGCTTTCCGCTTCGCTTCGTTTTAATAAGGCGTGCTAACGTTTATTACACGATTAAGATTAGTTAATATCTTAGGTTTTACTGATGGGACGGCGGGTCGTCTCAGAGAGACAAGCGAAAGCAATAGGAAGGTGTGGATAGATCACCTCACTCCTAGTCTCTTCACTCATCGCCTTCCAACTAGGACCCATCAAACAAGACCTAACAGAAACCCTAACAGGGACTACTACTGGCATTCAAATGGAAGACATAGCAGGAGTTGCCTCAGGCGCAACTCTGCCAACAGGCGGCCTGTCCCAAAGAGAGGAAGGAGGCACTGAATGCATCGATGGAAAAGTCCATTTAGCATTCCACTTACGACTACAACCCTGACAACAGATGACATGAAGACAAGCGGTGAAGCCATTAAGAACCCTTCCTCTGCGACCCTTGCAGATGGTGAGTGCAGCTCTTCACTTGTACGTTGCTAGAAGCCCATCATGTCTAGATGTCCAAACGCCGTAACCATTAGGAAAATTAGCAGAGAGATGCATCTGTAGCGCTGGGTGAAGTCTCGGTAACACGACCTTCTCGGGAGACAACCAGAGAAGCACGCAATGATGCAATACAAAGTAATGAGGTGAGATTCACATTCATCAACACAATACATGACAGAAGTAAAAACAGTACGACACACAAGACAACAAAATACTAGTCATGCATATCATACATCTCAATATTTCATATTATTCAATCGACAACATAAGACATCATCAACATAGGATAATAATGTATAACATGTAAATGTATCCATCAACAGTCATGCAATGCAATGCAATGTACATGGCTCAATGCCATATGCCACAAGGGTAAAACTCTGACCCCTACTCCATGGAGCTAACAAACGTCGGAGAGAGTGAATGGGAGGACATGTCCCGTCTACACCAGCCTTGCGCAAGATGCTATAATATTCGTAACATGCACGTATCTGGATTTTACGGAAACACTCTACACCAAACATGAAAAGTATGACATCTAGTCAAAGATCACACCGCAGTGCATGGAATACCGCGACACAGAAGAATTACCAATTGGCCACTTATGGAATATCCATCCCTGACATCCTCAAGACCATTTAAGATCGTCATCGTAAGATTCGCACTCGCATCAAGGTGTAAGCTCAACTCCTAGGCTCAAGGTCTTACTGACTCATGCATAACAATGATAATTCTGACACAACAGAAGATGCGATAAAAAATCTATCCACCGGATAAACCTCATGTTTCCTCAAGAATCTTGCCGTTATAAAGCTTACATAGATATCATGTGTTAATATTTATTCACAGAATAAAACTCATAATTCCATAGGAATATTCTCACATAGATCTTTCACTATTAAATTATTTTAAACTCTTAACCACTGGATAATCTCGTGATCCCTCCGGGATCGAGTCATCACAAGACTATATAGGTACATGATGTTCTCGAGTCATACTCACTGTCCCGTCATTGAACTATTGTTCCAAACCAAAACGTTTCATGTTTGTGTTTGTGTCTTATGATATATGATATATTTCTCAAGTCCTAAATGTCTAATGAAGAAGGATTGAGAATCCTCTAGTTAAGACTTAGATCCTTTTGAAGTTAGAGGGTATTTGTCTTTGAAGTAATGAAATACATCTTGATTCACTTAAGTCTTATGAATCGATTGATGAATGAATCATCAATGGTGTAATATATGGTCTTGTTCCACCACACATTACACTTTCTTATCTCTTTCTTTCACTCTAAGTCAATTATTTGACTTAGGGTTTTAACTTAGGAAAATCCTTAATTTTGAGTTCAAAACTCTTTTGTCTTTCTATTTGGCAAATTCAAATCTTTTTAAAGAAAAACATCATTTAACTTTATGAAACCTCATCATAAGTGTATTAAATACTTATGATGGCTTAAAAGATTTTCCTTTTCAAATACATCAATTTGTTCAAAACTCAATTTGAATGTACCATTGCTTTTGTTAAAAGAAGTTGAGTGTATAAACTCTTTGTAAAGAAGTGAGTACAAAACTCCTTTGTTTTAACCAAGAAAGAAGTTTTCTTAAGTCCAAATTCCTTTTAACTTGAAATCAGTTATAATTAAACTTGAAACTAAATATTGTATTTAAATCGAAGATCGGTTTTACGTTCAAAACCTACTTAGTAACCGAATGTTACATAAAATTTTCTCAAAATTGTTTGTTATTGAGAACATTTGATTCATTAATTTTCAAAACATCATTTGATTTACTTAAGTCATAACTTAAGATCAAAATACTTTCCCCTTGTTTTAAGAATCTCTTGAATGAATATAAGATTATGTTTCATTCAAATAATATTTCTTTGCTTTGTTTTGGTTCATCGTTCATTGATTCCATTTTAGAGTTGTAAAATCATTTGAGTTTCAAAGATTGAAGTTGGAAATCCCTTTTTATTTAGGCTTTGGCCGAATCCTATACTAGGTTTAATGTGAAGATTTTGCTTCACCAACATCAATTATGAGCAAGAGTAATCATCAACGCATCAAAACGAATAACAACATCCAATTCCAAAAATCAACACACAACCCGTATACAAAAATTTTTAGCATTTCAAGCATCAACTTGTGACAAACATTTGATTGACCAAACGAACTCAGATTTGAGCAAATGAGGACTCATATGAAAGTTTAAGATGTCTAATATTTGGCTATAAAATTTATTTTCACAAAAAGTAATTGTATTAGTACAGTTTTCACGAAATAAGTCACTGTAGTCAAAATCCAAGACAAAATTTATACTTAGATTGAAACAGGTTTTCAAGGGTCAAATCTTCATGAAACCATACGAAATCTGTGCTCAAAATGAAGCCCAAGATGTCTAGTTTTAGGATCAAGATGAAGTCCCAGATGTCTAGTTTTAGGATCAAGATGAAGCCCAAGATGTCTAGTTTTAGGATCAAGAACAAGTTTTGAAATCCAAGGTCTAGGTTGAGAGACAAACCAAAATGTCTCACACAAGGTCAGATCCGAAAATCATATTTTCACAAACTCTTTTCAACAAAAAGATGGAGGAACCCTAGGTTAGGATTTTCCAACATACAAAAGCTATTTTCAACCATTCAAACACATCAATGAACACAAATCAAGCAATAAATAATTATTACAACATTGTTCTCATAGAGAACCAAATAGACAAAGTGGCAAAACCCTTGGTTTAGGGTTTTCCCCAATCAAACCCATAAACCATTTTCACCACCACCAATATGGTGTGAAGTGGTTCACTCCCCCATTACCTTAATGAAGATCTTTAAGATGAGCAAAACTCCAAGCTTTGGAATCAAGAGATGGCCGAACCTATAGGTGTAGGAAAAACAAGATTTGAAACTTGTTTTGCAAAAACAATGAACTAGAAGAAGTCCACTCATGATTTAAAGTAAGGAAATGAAGAGAAGAATGAAGATCATGGCTTACACAAGGAAGAACACTTTGAAGATCAAGGTGGTGTTCTTGAAGTTCAAGAACCAACTTCCTCCAATCAAAAAACTTTCTTCACCAAAATTGTTCCAGGGACCAAGACTAACAAAGCTATGGTCTTAGAATAAAAAGATGAAGTTTGGTTGATATGGTTCTAGAGAGAACCGAATAGAGAAGGGTTAGAGAGAGAAGAGAGAGTTTTTGAAGAACTTAATAAAATAGAGTTTTTGATCTTGGTAAGTGAAGAATGAGATGTATTTTGGTGTTTATGACATGGATGTGATCATGTTTAAGTAATTTGGATGGCTAGGATTTAAAGAGTACACTAGGTGTTGCGTTCTCATGCAAAGTAGAAGAGATTAACCATAAATAGGATGATTAGCTTTCTCCATAAAAGGTAAGGTTGATAGGTTATTAACCAAGAGTCATAGAAATTTAATCCATTGTTTAAAGGAATGAAAATGTGATGGTTGGTTGACATAAAGGTGACAACGTCTCGTGAAGCGTGAAAAGCAGTCATGAACTACTCCCGACTCCGGGCCAGTATAACTTCCCTGACCCTCACATGTATCCCAAGGAAAAACGGTCCTGATTAAAATAATAATATTTTTATCGGTTCCAACTCAAAACAACATAGCATGCTCAAAACAATATTTTATGATTATTAAGCTCATAATTGAAATTCAGATATGAATTTCCAATCATTAACCATTCTTATGATTAAACTTAGTCGAATTGTATTCTCGGTCAAGTTATTCACACAAACAATTAAGAGAAACAAATATAGGATTTTTGGGATGTTACATTTCCTCTTGCTATCTTTTGATGTTTCACTTTGTTTATCTGCTTCGCTCATAAATTTGACTTCTTGCTTGGATAATCACACATCAACCACTTTATCACGTTCCCTTGCAGAAAATCCCGAACTTCAAGCACCACAACTTTGTTTAAATTTTTATTTTCTGAAAATTAGAAGAGTTTCTATGTCACCTACTATATCAGCTCCAAGGTTGAAGAGTTGTCATGTCACATGTCAAGGATGAAAGTTAATTGTCACATTAGCCACAATTAACGTTGTTAGTAACAGAATTGACAAAAAGAACCATTTTATATAACATTTGATAGATAAAGTTCTAAAACGGATATTTTCAAAGATAAAAGATCAAAACGAAATCTAAAAATAAGATAAAAGATCAAAAATATATTTTAATCTTAATTTACTTGTTTTAATTAAATTCACACAAAGACAAAAGGATAAGGCCAAGACCCACTTTGTTGGCCGGTAGGCCTGGCGGTGAAGCCCATAGAGGTTTGTACATAGTCTCTTAATGGGACTCGTGATAGAGGGTCGAGGATAGGAAAATTAAAATGAGAGATCACTCTCAGTCTCTCACCATGTGTCTCCTCTTTAAACAACTAAATTACGGACAACTCACAAAATTTTAATTAGTTAATTTAAATTTTCTGCACGTTGGGTACCATGGAAAAACAATACTATTTTTTTTGGAAAAACAATACTATTAATTTCTCAATAGAAATATTATAAACGCCACACATGTTCCTTCCGAGATGGTGTGTGTTGGTGGGTTGGCTAGCATTAGCATGGATAGTGGCTACCACGTCTCAGCTCAGCAGTTCATTTTTAGTCACCACAAATCAAAATTCACGTTTCCTAAATCAAATGCCACTATATATCCATGCACTGACGCACTCAAATATAAAAATAGCCACCAATATTATGTTGGTCAGGGTGGAAATGAACTCCCAACTCTTAAAGAAGTTTTTGAGATCAAGCTTTGTAAATGAAAAATGTATGTTTGGAAAGGAAGACCCTAATAAAGGTCAACCAGATTTCCCAGCAAAAGTTAGTCATCGATGAAATTGATATATACTTCACACCTGTAACATGGTGAAAAAAGTAGCCAAAATTTTAACATAAACTTTACTTAATAAATAATTATATAATTGACTGAATACATTATTGAGTATTATAAATTTATGCAAAAAGAATTTCTCAGAAAAATTTATGATACATGAGCATTGTCTCTACTGGAACTTTCCCAACGTTTGGAAGCTTTCAAACAACGTTTTTTTAAAAGCTTATTTACTTTAGTGTGCAAATACAAAGAAAGTTTTTTTTGCATATTTCAAAAAGAATATTGCACCCCCTAGTTTAAAGTTTGTTATCAAATCAATTTAAGAAGACACATTCCATTTTTTTTTAGGATAACACTAACGAATGTTTTAAGGACACTGGTTAAAAAATTCAGAAAAGCAAGTTTTCATGAAAAAACTAATTATATTACTCTTTCAAATATTAAATACATCAATTCTTAATGGAAACTTTCTTTTCTTGATTTCTTAATCAATACCATTTTTTTTCGATAAGTAAAGATTTTATTAATAATAATCTAGTTTAACCATTACAAGTGAATTTCCTTCCCAACTTTTAGGAAGGATCGAAGAAAACCACACCATCATCAGCTCTTTGCTAGATATGAAATCAGTGCAAAAGTTCCTCCAGATGCATCATCATTCACCATTGTACCCTAACAAACTCCCTTTTTTGTTTATAACAGTTTCAGTCCATAACATACATCCACTAAGATACAGTATAGCCATTACATCAATACCACATAAGGTGTGTAATACCCGCAAAAAAATGGCATAATGTATTTTTTTTATTAAATAAATAAATAAAATAAATGAATTATCATAATAAACTTAGAGACATATTTTGTTTACACAAGTGTTAAGTTACGAGTTAGCCTACATCAAAGGCGTTTTGGTAAAAATGATGAGGTATAAATAGTAGAGATAGGAGGGTGGGCAGCCATTAGCAACCCTAGCAGAAGAAGAAGAAGAAGAAGAAGAAGAAGAAGAATTAGTGTGGTATATGAAATGAGTTAGTGATGGTTGAAATAATGATGTTTGTGAATTGTTTTGAGTGAATTCTTTCCATGAAAATCATTTGGAATATGTTTAGTTTGATTATTCTTTGATTTATATGTTGTTGGTGAGTTGTTATAGTTATTTGTTGGTTGAAAATCATGAAAATGAGGTTTTGGGGCGAAAATGGCGAAAGAGCAGCGTCTTGCTGCATTTCTGCGATTTCCAGACAGCGCTGGGCGCCTAGTTTGCAGCGCTGAGCGCTGGAGCACCTGAGAAGGGGCCTGGAAAGATGATTCCAGCGCTGGGCGCTGGTAACATAGCGATGAGCATTAGAGATAGAGACATCAAATTTTAAATGTGCATATCTTTTTTATTTCTTATCCGTTTTGGGTAAATTACATCTTGCTAGAAAGCTATTTGAATCTATTTTCATATGCAATAACTTTTAGATTAAAATTTTATGTATTTTTAAAGTTATGGAATAAATGGTGATCAAAGGTCAGGATATAATATTTCAAAAAAATGATGGTTTATCATAGTTTATGATGGCTATTGGATATTTTGAAGTATTCAAAAATCTTTTTGCATACTTTGATGTATGTCTTGCGTTATGGGGTATTTATAGGTGATTTGATATATATACATATATACACATACATAACGATGATCAGTTGCTATGTGAAGTGTTTGTTATGAGAATAAAGTATTGAATTGTACCTAAGATTGCATATTGAAAGTTTTATTTAATGATTTGAGTTGATGACCTTATTGGTAAGTTCTTTTATATGATGGTATAGATTATGAGAAATCTATGGACATGATGGTGTATAATTGTGATATAAATGATGAGGTGAGAATTATTTTATGAAGGTGTATGGTGATAGGAAATGTGAGGAACATGATTATGGACTATGTTTATAGACTAGGAAATTAAGAAATGAAAAAGGGTAAGAAAAGATATAGGAAGCCTTGAGTGGAGTTCTATGATGGTGATATAGATGCATATGTTCTTGTTGGAGCTAAGAATGGCTCTAGCTTATTGAGTTGGTTCTTATGGAAAGAGGAGGGTATTGTTATAAGTGTTACATTGCATTTATGTTAGATATGATAAAGAACGTTAGTCAAGCTAGTAAAGGTACCCAAGAAATGTTGAGAAAGTAGTTAAGTGAAATGACATAAAGAATATGTGAGTTATGTTCCTACTCTATATTTATTGAGGGTCTACAGGCAATGATTTATTTTTGTCCAAGCGTTTAATGAATTATGAGTTTGTTGCATGCTTGTATCTGGAGTTCGTTGAGCTTCGAAGGTGATATAAATGCTTGTTGTGATGAATAATGTTTGCTATGAGATTATTGAAATATGTCAAGGTAAGGTTTGTTGGCTTCCTCTATGTAATTGCATATTAAGTAAGTGGTTTAACAGAATGGCAAGGTGATACTATATGTGAACGGAATGTTACGAAACATAGTGGACGCGTGCTATGGTAAGACTTGATATATTGTATTTGGTATTTCGGTATGATGCTTAGACATTGGACAAGACTTGGTGTATCTGACCGGTCAGCGGATTCGACCGGTATATAAATGTGACCGTCGGAGTGTGGGGTCTCTAGTGAAAAACCCCGGAGTTTGGAGGGTCGTTGTGTAGTGACCGAGGTCACTTGCTGGTCAGCGGACTTGACCGGGATATAAATGTGACCGTCGGAGTGGGAGACTCTAGTGAAGAACTCCAAGGGGATACACAAGCATCTTGCCGAATGAAAAATTGACTACATAGCAAGTGAAGAACTGCTATGCAAGGTTATGTACAATGTAAAGTACTTAATGACATATTTATTGAGATGTTTATAAATTGAGCCATTTGCTGCTATGTTTTGTTTATCCCTCACTGAGTTCTGGGACTCGCCCCCGCCCTTTTAATTTTAGCTTCAGGTATTCAGCAAGTGGAGCCATCTCAGGGAGCTTATGCACTTGTGTAGTGCGAGCAGTTGCTGCTATTTCAATTTCATTTTAGTTCGGTTTATTGTCATATGAGATTTCTCCCTGTTTGGAGTTTTGAACTTCTTTCTAGTTGTAAACCCGTTTGGGCTTTGTTTTAAAACTCTTGATGCTGACTCAGGGCCACCTTTAGCTTTCTTTTGGTATAATCTTTTACTCTGATAATTACATATGATATGCAATATATCCTGTTATGATGTGACTTATACGTGCTTGAAAGGCCTTGGGAATTGGACAATGACATTCCATTCTGGCCGGTCAGGGACGCCTAAGTTAGGTCCTGAAAAGATGTTAGAACACCCTTTATCTATTACTATATTGTCCACCACCTATAATCAAGAAAAATTTTCAGCAAATGTGTTGTATATAGACCTCTGTATGCAGTTTAGTTTTTTGCATATTTCAAAAATAATATTGCACCCCCTAGTTTAAAATTTGTTATCAATTCAATTTAGGAAGACACATTCCATTTTTGAGGATCATGCTAACGAGTGTCTTAAGGGGGTTACGAAAGTCTAGAAAAACAAGTTTTCATGAAAAAACTAATTATATTAATCCATCAAATATTAAATACATCAATTCTCAATGTAAAATTTTTTTCTTGATTTCTTAATCAATACCTTTTTTTCGATAAGTAAGATTTTATTGATAATAATCTAGCTTAAACATCACAAGTGAATTTCCTTCACTTCTTTTAGGAATGGTTGAAGAAAACCATACCATCATTTGCGCTTTGCTAGCTATGAAATCAGTACAAAAGTTCCTCTATGTACATCCATTATCATTCACCACTGTACCCTAAGAAACTCCCTTTTTTGTTTATAACAGTTTCAGCCCATAACATAACCATTATCATTCTCCTTTTTTTTTTTCTTCCATGTGATGCAATTTTTTCTCCATGATATGAGCTACCCTCGGATGCTCATTACTTTCGCTATTTTATTTACCTGTCTCAGTGGTAGCCCTGAGCATGATTTGGAGGTACGACCGCACAGGGCCATATCTTTTAGGGGGCACCAATTTTTTTTTTTTTTTACTTAGTATATATGTATATATTAAAATAAACATTTTATATAATAAAAATTTATATAGTTAAAAATTTTATATTTGAAACTTGAGGACTCAATTGTTTTTTAAAATTCAGGGCCTAATCCTTTTACTACTTATTTTAATAAATTTTTTTAAAAAATAAAATTAAGAGCCACACAAAAGACTCTCCGTTTTTTCCTCACTCACGTATCTCTATTTGTTTTTCCCTAACTTACTTTAACATTTTTTATTAAAAAAAAAAGTCAAAAGACTCACTCTCCCTCACTCACTGACTCACGTCTATGTCTCTCTCTGTCTGATGCTCTGACCTCAGACTGAAATAACCAAAGTAAACGCAAGAAGGGGGTTGAATTGTGTTTATCAAACATTTTCTAAAAGAGTAGGAAAGAGTATGAAAGTGTTTGTATTTAATACAACTTGTAAGTCTTTCTAGTAACACTCGGAGAGTGAAATAAATATTGAAGCAAGAAAGACTGCATATTAACTTCAAATGATTGAAGAAATAAAGAATGAAAGAATGAGAGGTTAATGGCACAGAGTAGAATGCTAAAGCGTGGACAACTGAACAACTTAAGTGTTTTCCTTCTTCCTCCTCATTTCTTGCATGAAAATCCTTTGAGTCCAGAGCTTTTCTCTGCAACTTAGAGAGAGAAACAGAGGTGTGGAGTGAGAGAGTTTGATTCGGAGGCGATCGAGGCGTCAAAACGTGATTAGGACAAAGTTCGAGGCCGCAGTCGCAGTGCTCCAGGAGCGCGAGGCCTCAGCTGTGGTGGCTGTGAGGTTGCGTGGTGGTGGCTGCAAGCTACGTGGTGGTGTTGAGGTGATCGCGTTGAATTTCGTGCCAACTTGCTATTAATAGGGCATCAATTTCTTTCTTTAGTAGATCATACTGTTGGTGTAGGGATGCTGTTGCAACATCATCGGGTTGATAGATATAACTATAACTATTTTTGATGTAATTCTATTATAGTTTGCTACTGTAATCTTTTCCTTTTCTTCGGTAATATTTTGTTTCATTTGAGGTTGTATTAAAACAATTAATGGCTAGCTTTTTGCACCTCTTTGTGCGCTTTTGATAACATATAAATATATATTCGGCTTATAAAAAAAATGGGCACCAATTTCTCAGTTCTCACAGAGCACCCAAAATCTCAGGGACGGCCTTGACCTATCCTTATTAGTGCTCCCACACTTAGGCACCCATTCCTTTGGCGATGCCCCACATAGACAGACTATCAAAGTCCCTAATACCAATTAACTAAATACCTTTTTAATATAAAAGGATTTTTAAAAAAAGATTATATGAATAGTATTTAAACAAAGAAAAAACTTACTTGGGAGGGAATATTCCATCTTGAGTGCCTTTAAATCCCCTGAAAGAGATTAGTCTTGGTGAACGACCAGAAATATTCCTTGTAATAATATGCGAATAAAAAACAATAAATAAATAAATAATAAATTGTTGCTGCAAATAAAGAACACGAACAAAATCAACAGGCTGAGTCACGGACTAGCTCGCTCTCTTTAAGACTTTTTGCGGCTCTACCTATAATGTACAGCAATATACAGTCTCGTTGTCCCCAGGATAAAACAACCTCACCAGAAAATATGGTTCTCCCTAGGCAAAAGAGAACCACCAACACACACCCTCACACATTAAATTGCTCGGAAACTCAACAAGGGGATTTTCAGAAAGCTTTGAATGAAAATATTTTAGTATCTTGTTTTTTGTGTTTCAAAATCTTTTCCAAAACCTCCTTTTATAGCCAAAAAATCAGAGAAATCCGTTGGAGAAGAAAAGAGATGTTATCAGAAATTTAATCCTGGTTTCATGAGCTAAAACGGCTCAAAAACGGGCAGAAAACAAAATTTTCGACATGTATAGTACATCGATGTATTTAAATGTTTTTTCATCTAAAACGCGTTTAAAACCTGTACATCGATCCATTTAACATGTACATCGATGTACTAATTTATTTTTGGCTAACGGGTGTTTTACATCGATGTATTCGTAAGATACATCGATGTATTCGAAAACAAAGCATATACATTGATGTACTCACAATGTATATCGATGTATCCTGTTTTTTTTTTTTATCAAAACACTTAACAATCCCCCACTTGTTTTATTTAAAAAACATCTCATCGAGCAATAAAGTATAATAAAATAAGATTGAGCATAAATAATGATGTCCGTAGACTTGAACCATTACATAGTGTTGATGCTTCAGATTATACTAGAGTGACACGTAGTCTTGAACTCTATCTCTGAAAACATTACACACTCAACCTTTCAGGGTGTAGTCTATAAGCCCGTGCATTACGGTCATACACGTGTATCCGAGTATAGTGGATGCTCTAGAGAATTTTGCCCCAAAATTCCATAGGAAGCGGCCTCACTTCCACATTCACATAGGTGAGTCTATCAAGAGTACTCCTTTAGCTAGGTACCCTACCCCATATAAAGTATAGAACTCATTAAGAATCAAACATTGATTCAACCTTTCAACACTAAAAGATGTCATGCTCTAAACATATGAATGAAACTTTAAACTTTTTATCATAGCATGATTCTCACATCTCCTTATAAGTTGTTATTACCCTTTGAACCTATTTCTTGGGATCTCCAGTCTATAGGTTGGGTTACCCTTATAAGAGACAATGTAATCTATGGGCATTAGTCTCATTCCTTTAGAGGTTTTAAAAACCTTTTCTCTTGCTAATCCTTTCGTCTAAGGATCAGCCAAATTTTCCTCAGACCTCACATGATCCAATCTCACAACTCCAGTAGAGAGAAACTATCTAACGGTGCTAGGCTTGCGACGTATTTGTCGCCCCTTACCATTATAATAACGGTTCTGAATCTTCGTAATAGCCGCGGTACTATCACAAGGGAACAATATGGCTGGAATCGGTTTATCACACATAGATATATCTAACAACGGGTTTCTCAACCATGCTGCCTCCTCACTAGCAGTTGCCAGTGCAATAATCTCAGACTCCATGGCAGATTGTGCTAATATGGTCTGTTTCTTAGATTTCCAAAAAACAGCCCCCCAGCTAAGCTAAAAATATAGCTACTGGTCGCCTTGGAGTCATCTGAATGGGTATTCCAATCAGCATCGTTGTATCCTTCTAGGACAGCGGGAAACCTTTGATAATGTAATCCTAGGTTCATGGTCCTCTTAAGGTCCCTCATGACTCTGTCAATAGCACACCAGTGCTCATTACAAGGACCGCTAGTAAACCTACATAGTAACCCCACAACATAAGCTATCTCAGGCCTAGTGCAATCAGCAACATACCAAAGGCTGCCAATGACGCTCGCATACTCAGATTGTTTAACACTGCCACCAGTGTTCTTGAACAACTTGACACTAGGATCATAAGGGGTGGGGGTACATGCTGGTTTACAATCAAAGTAATTATATTTCTTTAAAACTTTCTCAATATAATGAGACTGATCTAAAGAAATTCCCTTTTCAATTTTAGTAATTTTTATTCCAAGAATTACATTTACTTCACCAAGGTCCTTCATGTCAAAATTTCACAAAGCATATTTTTGACATTTTTCACAACATGAAAATTAGAACGAAAGATAAGCAAGTCATCCCCATATAAGCATATAATAATGCAAACATTATTTTCTGATTTATAATATATGCACTTATCACTTTCATTAATTTTAAATCCATGTGAGATAACTAGATTATCAAATTTCTCCTGCCATTGCTTAGGTGCTTGTTTCAAGCCATACAAGGATTTAATTAATTTGCAAACTTTATTTTCATGGCCAGAAACAACAAAACCATCAGGTTGATCCATATAAATCTCTTCTTCAAATCACCATTTAGAAAAGCAGTTTTTACATCCATTTGATGTACAACCATATCATGCGCAGCAGCAAGAGACAATAACACACGAATAGGCGTAAGTCTAGATACAGGTGAAAACGTGTCAAAGAAATCTATGTTTTCTCTTTGCCTATATCCTTTAACTACTAATCTAGCCTTAAACTTATCTATTGTTCCATCAGGTTTTAATTTCTTTTTAAGAATCCATTTACATCCTATAGCTTTGCACCCAAGAGGTAAATCTACTAATTCCCAAGTTCTATTAGACTCAAGAGAGTCCATTTCATCATCTATAGCTTCTTGCCAAAAATTGGCATCAATAGAGGACAAAGCCTCCTGAATAGAGGAAGGATCCTCCTCAACATTATAGGCATAAAAATCAGGACCAAAGTCCTTAGCCACATGTGCCCGTTTACTTCTTCTGGGTTCATCTAGAAATTCATTATTAGAATTACTTGTTCTAATAGGTGCATTATTAGAAGTTGAGCCCCAACTATTTTTCAATTTAAACGGAAAACGATCTTCGTAAAAAACAGCGTCATTAGATTCAATAACAACTTTTTCAATTAAATAAAAAAACCTACAAGCTTTGCTATTAACCGCATAGCCTATGAAAACACATTCATATGCTCTACTTGCTAATTTCTTTCTTTTAGGATCAGGAATCCTAACATAAGCCAAACAACCGCATGTTCTAATATAGGATAAATTTGGTTTCCTATTTTTAAACATTTCATAGGGAGAAATTTTACTATTTGATTTAGGAACTCTATCAAGCACATAACATACATTTAGTAAAATTTCACCCCACCAATAAGATGCAGCACCAGAATGAAGCAAAATAGCAACAACAGATTCAGCAAAAGTTCTATTTTTTCTTTCAGCTTTCCCATTCATTTCAGGCGAATAAGGTGCAGTTTTCTCATGAATTATTCCATTGGAATTGTAGAAATCATTAAAAATTTCAGAATCATATTCCGTTCCTCTATCACTTCGAAATCTTTTTATTTTCTTATTTAGTTGATTTTCAACTTCAGAAACAAATGATTTAAACATTTCAAAAGCGTCACTCTTATTTTTCATAAGGTATACATATGTGAAACTAGAGCTGTCATCAATAAAAGTGATAAAATATCTTTTACCCTTTCTAGTTAACACTCCATCAAATTTACATATATCAGAATGTATTAAATCAAGAGTTTCAGTTTCTCTAATTACTGATATTTGAGGAGCCTTAGTAATTTTAGCTTGGCTACAAAATTCGCATTTTTCAAAATCATTTATAGATAATTTAGGAATTAATTCCAAATCGTTCATATTTTTAACAATGTGTTTATTAACATGACAGAGTCCAGAATGCCAAACATTAAAAGAACACAGCATATAAGAAGAAATAATTTTATTCATCTCAATGTTCAACTTAAACATGCCATCAGTAGCATAACCCTTTCCCATAAAGACATTATTCTTTGTAAGAGTATACAAATCAGCCCCAATGGTCTGAGTAAACCCAGCCTTGTTAAGAAGATAGCCCGAAACCAAATTCTTTCTCATTTCTGGAGTATGCATAACATCCTTAAGAACCATAGTTTTTCCAGAGATAAACTTTAATTCCACATCTCCTGTCCCAACAACAACAGTGGTGTGTGAATCACCCAATAACACTTTTTGGTTTTCAGCACCAGAATAGGACTTAAATAGGGACTTATCATAGCAGATGTGGCATGTTGCGCCGGTGTCTACCCACCACCCCTTGGATCCACCAACAACATTGATTTCAGAAATCATAGCAATGAGTTGGTCCTCAGTAACGTTCGCCTGCGGGGCAGAACGACCTTTAAGGCGGTAGTTTCTAGCCAAATGGCCAGGCTTATCACAATTATAACAACTAAACTGTTCTGAGGGGGGTTTCTGTCCATTCGGTTGCTGACTACCATTTTTATTGTTGTGCTTATGAAGTTTAAATTTCATAGTTTTACTTTTTGGTTTCAGGACAGCAGAAGTGGATTTAACCACAACAAGAACCTCTTCTTTCTGGTCTTGTTTCCAGGCTTCCTCCTCTATACTCAATCGGGTTATCAAGCTCTCCAATGAGAACTCTTTGATTTTATGCCTGAGGATGTTCTCAAAATCTTTCCAACTAGGTGGCAGCTTATCAATTATTATAGCTACTTGAAATTGGTCATCTAAAGTCATACCTTCAGAGATGATTTCATGTGCAATCTTCTGAAGTTCATGGGATTGTGCTTCTATAGACTTGTCATCAGTCATCTAAAACTTTAGATAACGGCTAACATCATACTTCTTGGTTCCAGCCTCTTCAATGTCATACTTCTTCTGCTGCGCATCCCAAACCTCTTTGGCAGTGGTATTATTACTATAATAATCATACAAATCATCAGATAAACCAAATTTCGAGGTCCTTCCATTGAGCTTCTGACGGGTTCTCTGATAGAACTGGCTTGTCAGTGTTGAGCACTGTAACACCCCCGTTTTCCTGTAACCGGTTATAATCACCATTACATTGTGATTGCTACCTATATATATATATATATGTGTGTGTGTGTGTGTGTGTGTGTGTGTGTGTGTGTGTGTGTGTGGATGTTTATATGATGGTTTATATCCATGGTTATGCTGTGGTGAAGTTTTCTTTTGTCGTTAAGAGACGAAAAACTGATAAAAGTTATGTTTTGATAGGTATCGGGTAATTTCTCGTTTTACGTGCCGGAGGCCGGGAAACGGGGAATTGAGTGGAATGTAATATTGAATTACATTTTCCATTACCTTGTTGATTATTCCTAATGAAGAGAATTATCTTTCTTAAAATCCAAAGATTTACCAAAAGTAGTAAAAACCAATTATCCATTTTTGGTAAAAACCCTAATCACCTTATTCCTAACCAAATGGAAATGTAACTATCCTAGTTACATTTGGATAGGGCCATTCGGCCATGTTGCTTGGGAAGAGCCAAGATCCTCCTTTTATCATGTCCAAGAAAGTTTATGACACTTACTCTTAATGGAAAAAGTGTTTTAGCCATTTTTGGTTAATCTTGTCCTTAAGCCCTCCATAAGCAACAACACACCTACCTACTTACATCTTGGCCCTCCATTCTTTATGACCAAGATTGAATGAGGATTTGGAGTCCACAAGCCCAAGTATTCGGCCATATGGTGGTCAAGACACCAAGAACACTATTCCATTCATTTCTCACTCAAACACCAAAGTTCAAGTTCTCTCTTCTCTCACCTTTCCTCTAGCATTCGGCCAGACTTGGTAAATGACCTTACCCATCTTATTTCATCATTTTAACTTCATATTCTTGTTCATCTCATTCATCCAAACAACTTTCATCTTTGGAATTTCTCCATTTGAAGTTGATTACTCAAAGTTATTCAAGAATCATTCAAGGAGGTTTCAAGCTTCTTGCAGCTGTTTTAAACCTTTCTTAAGAGTAAGTGTTGACTTTATTTCTCCTACATTTTTACTCTTTAAAATTATCTTTGTGTTACCTTGTTCATGATGTTGAAAAATCAAAGTTCATGGTTTTATTCTTTTCTCTATAGGCCACAGTTTTGGGCTTGTAGTTGGTGACCAAGTTTCTCTTCATTTTCTTCTAAGGAAGCTTCACAAAGGTAATGGGGGAGTGAACCATATCACACCTTAAATGGTGGTGATAAAGGCCTCCTAGTGTTGTTGAAGGAAAACCCTAGGGTTTCCTTATAAGTTCTTTACTTTATTTTCATATAATGTTATGTTGTTGTATTGATATGATGATTTGTGTTGATGTATGCTAGAAGAAAATCATTTTGGCATGGTGAAAAACCATTCTTAGGTCCAAAGACCTAAGGATAGGATTTTTGGATGATGAACTTGTTAATGTTCTAAGTTGTCTTGATAACATGCTTGTATGTTAATATATTTTCTAGCTACCTTGGATGTTGTTGAATGATTTTCTTTTGGTTAGTCATGGATGAGTAAGGTTCGGCCTTGTGATGTTGATGAGGGAAGCCAAATCTTCCGTGTTTAAGTAATGGTTCAACGAACTTCAATGGTTCTAACAATGCTTATAAAACAAAGAAAACCTATCCTACTTCTATAAGGCATTCGGACTTGACATAGATAGTAGGGTTAGGATCTTAAAATTTTGATGTTAAGGGGTTTTATATGTTCATACTAAAGTATAAGAGGTATATAAATTGAAAAGGTTTCCAAAGAAACCAAGTTTTGGTTCCAAAGAACCATGTGTTGTGAAATGAGTGTTCTTGATTTCATGTAGGAACTACTTTAAGAATATGTTGGTTTGATGTTGATCAACCACTTATTTTAATAAGTTCTTTTGAAGAAACGATTTTCAAGAACCAAGAATTTCATAGCTAGTCAAGATGGTTTTCAAGGATTTTTGGTTAGTAAGTCTTCTTTGAGAAGATAGGATTCTTACAAAGCTTTTCTTTTAAAAACAAGAGTTGTATACTACTACTACCTTTTGAACTTTCCAAAATTTTATAAGTTATATTTCATTTGAAAACAAAATGGTGATTTAAAATAAGAGGTATATTTGTTTTACACTAAGTAATAGAACTAGGAAACTAACTCAAAAGAGTTTTTCACTAAGTAAGACGCCTTATGGGAAATGGTATAGAGTTATTCAAGCTATTCTTAAGTAAGGAGATTCTATCAAATATTTTGCTATAAGGATAGTACTTTGAAGCTTTTTACTATAATAGTATAAACGCGTGTTATCTCCTAAGAGAATCTATATGAGCTCCATAATGGACTCATAAAGATTTTAGTGGTCATGACAAAATCATGTTCCACACCCTTGATTATTTAGAGCATCTAAGGAATCCATATTGTTTAATCACTAAAAGTTACTTATAAAGCATAATTAATGTTCCTTTGATATGGTGAAGGGGATCCTTATGGACCTTATCCTCCATAATACATTTAGGTATGGACTAATATATCATAAGTCATGAACATCGTGTTACAAATGACGAGGTGGTACGTGATCGCAAGGAACGGAACCAAGAATGGGAGACTGATGGCAAGTCGTGTAAAAGTAGGTCTCGTAAGGGTATCCTGTGGTTTGTCAAGAGATAAAGGTGGTACTACAATGATGAGGTAGTACGTGGCTTTATTGTGGCATTTTCTTGACATGCATCTGCATTTGTGCATGAGTTGGGCGTTATGCCTAGGAGTTGAGGTTACACCTTGGTGCAGGTGCGATTGTCTGAGGTGTCGATCATGAGGATCTTGGGGGCGTCAGAGATTGGGGAAGACAAGTGTGGCCAGAGAGTAGCTCCTCTGTGTCGTGGATATCCATCGAAAAAACATTGACATCCTGACTGAAACACCGGGCAGGTCACGATTTGGGTAAAGAACGTCTGACGTGAGCCTTTATGATGATTGCAATCATTGGATGTGGAACTGTGGGCTGAGATAATGCAGACAATGTTCTCCCAATCACTCGCTCTTGTTATGTTTAGCTCTGTGGAGTAGGGGTCTGAGTCATGTTGCATTGTGTCATTGCATACTTGAGTTGACATTTGACCCACATTATTGTTCATTGATATATTAACTGTGATGCCATATAATTAATTGTTATGTTGTGAAAGCCCATGCACTATATGCCGATTGGGTGCGTGTGTGCGTGACTTTTATCACTACTGTTCTGGTTGTGCGATATGCGGAATCTCACCTCATTCCTTGTTGTTACGCTGTTTGCGTGGCTTTTCATCTTGCTTTGGGGAGTAGTCATGGCGAGCAACCCATCATCTCACTTGACGTTGAACTTGATACTCCATGATGGAGAGGACGCCTGGACGATCCACCCGAATGGACGTCGTACCTATACCGGAGCTGTCAGCCTCACGAGTAGGAGGGAGTCACCCTTCCACATGACTAGCTTGTCAGAGAGAGCCTGCACTTTACGTGTCAGTGGCGGAGGTAGCACGGGGATTTCTCAGCCACCACCACCTCCACCACCACCTACTGACTGTCCATGCCTGCCTAGTGCCCAGCCTGCAGTTCACCATGAGGAGCCTAGGGACGTGTACGTCGACCCTGCTTCCATACCACCTCCACCTACTGCACCATCTACGTCCACCATACCAGTATCTGCTGCCGGCCCTTCTGTCCCTGTTGTCCCACCCCCAGGACCTACCTATGAGCCTTCTGAGCTACATCCCCAGATTTCTCGCCAGCGGGCGAATTAGAGGATGACTGCTCGCAAGAGCACACCGGCTCATACCAGGGTATCTTTTTCTACTCCCCTCATTATCCTCTCGTCTGACGATGAAGAGATGGAGGAGGAAAAGAAAGTGCCCAAATATGTGCCGGAGGACATTCCTGAGGTAGCCCCTGCCAGCGTGAGTCGGGATGCATGGTGGATGAGGACTGATGAGGAGATGCTCCGATATGCGGAACAGATCATGAGTGGATATGACATGCAGGCCTTAGAGGATGAAAACGAGGAGGAAGAGGCCATGGAGGAGGACGAGGAGGAGGAGGAGGACCCAGAGGAGTACTACTCTGATGAGTAGTACAGTGCCAGTTTTTGGCCAGTCTCTAGTGTTTTTCCCAGCGTCTGTACTTTTATGATATACCCCCTTCCTATTTATGTTGTGGAGTTGCGTCTCCAAGTAGTGTAGGTTGAGTTGTCTTTATGTTGGTTACTTTCCTTTGTAGTCTGATGTTGGAAACTGGGAGTTTGATATATACGTATTATGAAAAGCTTTTATTTGTTTCAATGTTGTTTATGATTACATATATTTGTTCTTATGAATATATATATATATACACTTATCTGTTTTCGAAACTTGAGTAGAGAATAAAAAAAGAAAACCCATATTTTCGGTAAGCTCTTTATATTTTAATATATATTTTCACATTTCTTTCGTCTTGTGTTAAATAATCGTGACCCCTAAAGTGGGGTGTTATAGAGGCTACTTTGCACACAGTCAAGAAGAACAACATCTTTTGCTTCCATCTTTTGTAGTGAGTACCTTCAAATCGAAAGAGCTTGTTGAGATCAGCAGGGACAGTGCCGTGTTCAGAAGACATGGCAGATGATCGTCTTAAAATTGTTGCTGCAGATAAAGAACACGAACAAAATCAACAGGCTGAGTCGCGGTGTAGGTCGCTCTCTTTAAGACGTTTCGCGGCTTTGCCTAGAATGTGCAGTAGTGTACAGCCTCGTCGTCCCCAGGATAAAACAGCCTCACCATAAAATATGGTTCTCCCTGCACAGAAGAGAACCACCAACACACACCCTCACACACTATATTGCTCGGAAACTCAACAAGGGGATTTTCAGAAAGCTTTGGAAGAAACTATTTCAGTATCTTGTTTTTTTGTGTCTCAAAACCTTTTCCAAAACCTCCTTTTATAGCCAAAAAATCTGAGAAATCCATTGGAGAAGAAAAGAAACGTTATTAGAAATTTAATCCTGGTTTAATGAGCTAAAACAGTTCAAAAATGGCCTGAAAACGAAAATTTTCACGTATACATCGATGTACTATATTAGTATATCAATGTATTTAAATGTTTTTTTATCTAAAACGCGTTTAAAACCTGTACATCGATATATTTAATATGTACATTGATGTACTAATTTATTTTTGACTAACAGGTGTTTTTACATCGATGTACTTGTAAGATACATCTATGTAGTCAAAAACAAAGCAAATACATCGATGTACTCACAATGTATATCGATGTATCCTTTTTTTTTTTTTTTTTTTTATCAAAACCCTTAACATTAATATATGAAATTATTGATTTATCCCTATGTTATTGAATTCTTTAGTTCCATTTCCAATTAAGTTCAGCCGGTTAGTTATTCTTTAGTTACAACAATAAAAGCGGGGTAGTTAGTAGGTACTACTTACTACTATCTACTCAATATTTTATGATTAATTAATAAAAACAAAAGAAGGAAGAAGAAAATAGTCAAGCATATTCCATAGCTAGGGACCATTCCTACTTTTGACTTTCTGTTGTCAAAGAGTAACTTTGGGACATGGATTAGTAGATAAATTCACTGATTTGATAAATGACAATACTCTATTTTTCTGGTAGTTTAATAATGGAAAACTTTTTTGGTTTTTAATAAATGACAATGCTAATCATTGTTCCAAGCTTACATGAGTTATGAAAAGTGTTATGGTTAGAGTTTTTGACTCATCCGCTACATTACTATATATTGCTAACGACTAATGATTCATTAAAAACTTCTTGACTTTTCGAAACTTCAAAGTGATGTTCTACCCTGTGAGTGCTTATTTTGGTAGGTAATTCAATAAATTTAGAGTACTCTTCTAGAACGAATATTATGTCAGAAAGCTTATTTTGAAATTTAATAAATTTTTGAGCGCAAACTATTTGAGCCATAGTAAAAGTGGTAACTAAATATAGTATTTCTAAAGTGTCTATAATATAGCTTCTTCAAAAAATGCTATCTTTTCCCAAGTTTTTTAAAAAAAAAATCACAATTTCTTGTATTCAATATTCAAACTTGCCGATTCAAAAGGAAATTCAAAGCAATGAAATGATTTTTAACATAGAACACAATCAATTATTTGGATAAGATTGCGATTTGAAAACTAAAAAGGAAAATATTTATACTTACCTTCTTCAAACGAAGACATAGGAATGGAAAGCAATCACGACATTTCCTTTTAGAAACTCCATGTTTTGTGGCTCTAGATTTGCAAACTAAAATGAAAATTTCATCAATATTACGATTTGAAAACGAAAAAAGGAAAGGATTCGTACTTACCCTCTTCAAACGGAGATATAAGAATAAAAATAAATCACGACAATCCTCTTAGAAACCACAGACTTTGGGATCTACATTTGGAAACTAAAAAGAAAATGTTATCAGGATCACAATTTGAAAACCAAAAAGGAAAGAACACATACTTACATTCTTCAAACAGAGGTATAAGAATGGAAAGGAATCGTGACATTCCTCTTACAAAGTGCGTTTTTTTTTTTAAAAGGGAGAAAAGATAGTGTTTCTTTGATAAAACACTATTATAGTGACTCCTTTAACAGCGTTTGATTGAAGAAACGCTATTAAAGCTATATCTTTTAATAGCGCTTCTACGAAGAGCGCTATTAAAGTTGGAGCGCATGTTTTTCTTAGAAAAGGCATGGGGTAAAGATAACATTTTATTGGGGAAACACTACTAAATGTATATCTTTTAATAGCGTTTTCTTGGGGAAGTGTTATTAAACACTTTCACGCATCTTTTAAAGCATTTTCTCCCAAAATCGCTATTAAGTATGAACTATTAAAAGTCGATTCTAACGTAATGAAAGTATTCCTTCAACTCAAGTTTTAAAGCTCTCTGTACTTGAGAAATCAATATTCATTAATAATCAAAAGCTATTTAATCATTTATACTGAAGACCTATTTATAGACCTAATAAAAACAAATATAATGAAAAAATAGTTTTATTTCAAAGTGGAATAAGGTAACCCGAAATAGAACAAAACCCTAAATAACAAATTAATCCCAAATTAAAAACTCTAACTAAAATAAAATCATTAAATCTAATAATATATAAGTAGTCCAATCTATATCAAGTAATCAAGTAGAGTATTTTTCCTACAAAAATCGTGTAATTACCATTAACCATGTAATTCCATTTCCACTTATCTCATATTTACACTTAATTCATCTCTCAATCACACATAGATACTAGATACTAGTATCACCATACCATTCAAACACCCTCATTGTGAACAAGTACAAAAATAATTTATAACAATTATTAGAGACAAACTCAAGAGATATATACAAATCAACATTATTCATCCAAATCATGTTATCAAGGGTTAGCATAATTACGATCCATAATAGCACATACCATAGCCACAACTATGTGAGCACATTACAATGTGCATCAGCTTTCTCTCTTTCCTCATTTATGTCCACACATAATTACATGTTTTTGAAGACAAGAATAGAAGCATGCATATAATATATATATATATATATATATATATATATATATATATATATATATATATATATATATATATATATATATATACCCGCCGTCCCATTGAAGAACCTAAGATATTAACTATCCTTAATCGTATTATAAACGTTAGCGAGCCTGATTAATACGAAGCGAATCAGAAAGATTAAATGTAACACCCCATTTTTTTTAATGCTTTCTAAAGATAATAAACAATATTTATGAGTTAGTATTTTATTGGAGGGTCTAGAGAGTGAAATATAATAAACTGAGACCATAGTCACGCTCTACGCTATCGTAAGGAGTTATGGTTAAATTTTGGGTCGAAAACTCAGATGGAACCCGGCCTGCGTTTTTCACTGACAGTAGTGTTTTACTACTCCAAAGACCTAATTTGGATTCGTGAATGAGGCCGTTAGTCTTAGAATCGAATTCTCTACAATTTTGCTAAAATTGGTTTCGCTCTCTAAAAAGCGGAATAATAATAAACTATTAGGGCGAAAACTCGAACCGGGAGACAAACGAAGTTGTATATGGATTTAACGGGACCCGCTAACGAATAATCACGAAGTCACATCAGGTCACATCACCTAGGAAAGCGTGCCAGTATCATGATTTCTTTTAGAAAATATCTGGACGCGAAAAGATCAAAATGCCTCTGACTTTCTTCAAAATTACCATTTTACCCTTGTGTGAAAAGACCAAATTTCCCTTAGGTGATTTTTTTTGGACTTCCTACCCCTCCCTTCATCATATCCCACGCCCCCTCCTTAATCCTTCCTCCTTCACTTCTTTCTTCTTCTTCTTCTTCTTCTTCTTCTTCTTCATCTTCATTTCTCCATTTTCTCTAACTTTCTCAAGCTTTTCTTGGAGAAATTTGCGAAACAAAGTTGATATTCTTGATCACCTTCATCATCTAGGAGGTATGGAACCCTCACTTACTCTCTTAATCTCCATAGTACTCCATTGAAATCTTGTTTCAAGCTTTGTTTCAAGTTTATGATCCAAACTTGAAAAATCTTTCGAAAATTGTAGAAAAAACCTTTTAATGTCAAACCAATTTCTATGAGCTAGTTGCATTACCCTCTTTCATAATCCAAGAGCTTGTAAGCCAAAGAGCTCTCTAGCTCATATGGGTAAGAATGGCCGAACCCTATATGTGTTGAAATCTTGAGTTTTTGATTCCATTTTTGAGTAAAAAGACTTACTCTAGTGTTGTGCATGCTTAAGGATCATTGGTCCAAGAGTTGGTAAAATTTCAACACCCGTAACCTATTTAAATAAATAAAGGCCGAACCTTAGTTATAAGGATTAGGGAAGTTTTGATTGAACTGTATTAATTTCTAGTTGTGATCGATTGTGAAGGATCAGACGACATTTGATCATTCGAGAGCGTGTACGACTGACAGTTGCAGAGCCGCAGTCGGAGTTGCACTAAGAACACTATTCAGGTGGGGAGAAAGAACTGCTTTCGTCGGGAAGGCAAGCTTAGCATAGAATGTATACATGTGTAGGGGAACCTTAAAGTCTACTAGAGGTTGAGCCCCGGGCAAAGTGCCTGGACCCTAGGTGTAGGTACTTTTGGGCTATCACCACTAAGACGATAATCTAGATGATGTGATTGATTGAGGTTGATATGTTGAACTGTTTATGTGCTTATCTGTTGAGCTGTTATGTTGAACTGCCTGTGTGATTAGCTGTTTGTCTGTCATCATGATGATATCTGTGTTGGCTTAATTACTGTTGCGATATTTTATTATTGTGATTGGCTGGATGGTTGTTGATGAGAGTACGGTGAGTTGTGATGTTGTTCGGGTTGATACTGTCGTGGTTCTGACCATGGAGTTGTGGCTCGTAGAAGCAAGGCGTCGTGATGTTGATGTCGATGATGTTGTTGATGTTGATGTTGATGTGGATGCAGCGCATCGTGGTCGTGGCCGAGTGATTTAGGTGTGAGGTCCCGGTATGAACCTGTGATGGATGTGTGTTGCATACCATAGCATTTCACACCATAACATATTTTGTCCCAAAGGGGGTTGTCCAATGGGGACGTGATGTTTTTAATCCCGAGATGGCATGTCCAATTGGGGACGTGATGTTTTTAATCCCGAGACGGGATATCTAATTGGGGACGTGATGTTATCCCGACTGGGATGTCCAACTGGGGACGTGATGTATCGGCCGACATGTATATAGGGAAGTCAGCATGTACATAGGGACTAGTATCCCTCGTATAGGTTTGATTTGAGAGACTGAAATTGGAGATGGTTGTACTGTATGACTCAAGGGGTGGGTGTTGCTGTGTTGTTTGTTTTCCGTATGTGTGTGCTGCATGTATATGTATGTTGTATTGATGCCCCTCTCCCATATTTGATGATACATGTTTCTTATCTCCTTGTACTTTCTCTGCATGTCTATTTTATTTTATGGGAAGACCCTGTGGAGGAACCAGTTGCTGAGGAGTTGGATGACACTCTGTACGAGCCTGATACCGGTGGACGAGTCACGGACCTTGGCCTCTAGAGGCGGAGGAGGTGGCGTTCGCTGTTAGCTGAGAGTCTTCTCTTTACCTTTAGATGTATTTTGATTATAGTTTGTACTGACATACTCTGTATGTATACAATATTATTGATACCGGGACCTCACACCTAAATCCCTCGGCCACGACCACGATGCGTTGCATCCACATCAACATCAACATCACGACGCCTTGCTTCTACGAGCCACAGCTCCATGGTCAGAACCACGACGGTATCAACCCGAACAACATCACAACTCACCGTACTCTCATCAACAACCATCCAGCCAATCACAATAATAAAATATCACAACAGTAATTAAGCCAACATAGATATCATCACGATGACAGACAAACAGCTAATCACACAGGCAGTTCAACATAACAGCTCAACAGATAAGCACATAAACAGTTCAACACATCAACCTCAATCAATCACATCATTTAGATTATCGTCTTAGTGGTGATAGCCCAAAAGTACCTACACCTAGGGTCCAGACACTTTGTCCAGGGCTCAACCTCTAATAGGGTTTAAGGTTCCCCTACACATGTATACATTCTATACTAAGCTTGCCTTCCCGATGAAAGCAGTTCTTTCTCCCCACCTGAATAGTGTTCCTGGTGCAACTCTGACTGCGGCTCTGCAACTGTCAGTCGTACACGCTCTCGAACGATCGAATGCCGTCTGATCCTTCACAACCGCTCACAACCAGAAATTAATACAGTTCAATCAAAACTTCCATAATCCTTATGACTAAGGTTCGCCCCTTATTTATTTAAATAGGCTACAGGTGTTAAAATTTTACCAACTCTGGGATCAATGATCCTTAAGCATGCACAACACTAGAGTAAGTCTTTTTACTCAAAAATGGAATCAAAAACTCAAGATTGCAACACATATAGGGTTCGGCCATTCTTACCCATATGAGCTAGAGATCTCTTTGGCTTACAAGCTCTTGGATTATGAATGAGGGTAATGCAACTAGCTCATAGAAATTGGTTTGACATTAAAAGGATTTTTCTACAATTTTTGAGAGATTTTTCAAGTTTGGATCATAAACTTGAAACAAAGCTTGAAACAAGATTTCAATGGAGTAATATGGAGATTAAGAGAGTAAGTGATGGTTCCATACCTCCTAAATGATGAAGGTGATCAAGAATATCAACTTTGTTTCACAAATTTCTCCAAGAAAAGCTTGAGAAAGTTAGAGAAAATGGAGAAATGAAGAAGAAGAAGAAGAAGAAGAAAGAAGTGAAGGTGGAAGGATGAAGGAGGGGCGTGGGATATGATGAAGGGAGGGGTAGGAAGGTCCAAAAAAAATCACTTAAGGGCAATTTGGCCTTTTCACACAAGGGTAAAATGGTAATTTTGAAGAAAGTCAAGGGCATTTTGGTCTTTTCGCGTCTAGATATTTTTTAAAAGTAATCATGACACTGGAACGCTTTCCTGGGTAATGTGACCTGATGTGACTTCGTGATTATCCGTTAGCGAGTCCCGTTAAATCCATATACAGCTCCGTTTGCCTCCCGGTTCGAGTTTCGCCCGAATAGTTTATTATTATTCCGCTTTTTAGAGCGCGAAACCAATTTTATAAAAATTGTAGAGAATTCAATTCTAAGACTAACTGCCTCGTTCACGAATCCAAATTAGGTCTTCTGAGTAGTAAAACACTACTGTCAATGAAAAACGCAGACCGGACTCCATTTGAGTTTTCGACCCAAAATTTAACCATAACTCCCTACGATAGCATAGAGCATGACTATGGTCTCAGCTTATTTTATTTCACTCTCTAGACCCTCCAATAAAATACAAAATCATAAATATTGTTTATTATCTTCAGAAAGCTTTAAAAAAAAACGGGGTGATACATTAAGCGCAGAAACGAAACTAAATTAAGGCACACAGCATATCAGAGTGCACAGCTATAAAATATAAGATATATATAGGCAGCGGTTGCCCCATTAGTAGGGATATAGTAGTAGTGTATCCATACAGGGTACATCAGTACGGACTATATGCAAAAAAAAAAACATCAAGAGATAAGCAAACTCTCATGTTAGCCACGCTTCTGGTACAAAGCTCAAAACCTCTCGAGGTTGGGATTTGTGGCTCGTCCACTAGCATCAGGCTCGTAAGGAGTGTCATCCAGCTCCTCAGCGACTGGTTCCTCCTCAGGGTCTTCTCATAAAATAAAAGAACACATAGAGAATATACAGGAAGATAAGAAACATGCATCATCAAACATGGGAAAGGGGCAATAGTACAACATATATATACATATAGCACACAACACATAGAAAACATACAAAACACCAACAACCATCCCTCGAGTCATATAGCTTAACCATCTCAAAAGTCATTCTCTCAGATTAAACCTCTACGAGGGATACTAATCCCTATATGCATGTCATCATCCCTATATGCATGTCGGCCGATTTCATCACGTCCCCAATTGGACTTCCTCGTAAGGATCAATAACATCACGTCCCCAATTGGACATCCCGCCTTGGGATTGGTGGTAAACAGCTCGCCCCCATTTGGGCATCCCCCATTGGGATCAAATATGCTATGATATGCAACAAACATCCATCACAAGTTGATACCGGAACCTCACACTTAAGCACTCGGCCACAGCCACGATGCCTTGCATCCACATCGACATCAACATCAACATCAACATCACGACGCCTTGCGTCCACGAGTCACAGCTCCATGGTCAGGACCACAATGGTATCAACCCGAACAACATCACAATCTCACCATACTCTCATCAACAATCATCCAACCAATCACAAGAATAAAATATCACAACAATAAGTATGCCCATATAGATATCACCACGTTGACTGATTAACAGATAATCACATAGGCAGTTCAACATAACAGATCAAAGGTAATCACATAGTCAGTTCAACATATCAGATAAACAGATAATCACATAGGCGGTTCAGCATATCAACCTCAACAATCACATCGTCTAGCCTAGAGTATCATCTTAGCGGTGATAGCCCAAAGATACCTACACCTAGGGTCCAGGTACTTTGTCTAGGGCTCAACCTCTATCAAGGTTTAAGGTTCCCCTACACATGTATACATTCTATACTACGCTTGCCTTCCCGACGATAATAGTTCTTTCTCCCCCACCTAAACAGTCTCCTGCGTGCTTTCCCGTGCAACACTGATCGCGGCTCCGTAACTGGCAACCGTACACGCTTTAGGACGATCGAACACAGTCTGATCCTTCACAGCAAATCACAACTTTAACATTAACAAAATATCATTCGTTGCCTCCTAGGGTCTAGGTTCGGCCAAGGTGACTTAAAATGGCTAGGGATATCTAAAAATTTCTAACTCTTGGATGAATGATCCTCAAGTATACACAACACCAAATCAAGTTACATCATACAAAAAATTGAAGCAAAACCCTTGTTTCTCCAGAGTTTAGGGTCCGGCCACCTCCTAGGAAATATAGCTAGGCATGTTATTTGATTACATGCTCTTGGATAGTGATAGAGGGTGATGAGACTAGATCATAGAAATTGATTTCACATTAAAAGGATTTTTCTATGATTTTCTAGAGATTTTTGAAGATTGAACTTAGAACTTTGAATATGTTGATCATAGATTGCAGAACAATAAATAAGTGAAGAACATGAAGCATATGGATCAAAGAGAGTAGTCATACCTCTTGGATGATGAAAATGGGCAAAGATTCAACACTTTTCTTCACCAAAATGTTAAGCTTCCACTTGAGAAGAAGGATGAAAGTTTGAGAGAATACGAAGTTAATGAGAAAAAATTGGGTAATTGGTCTCATGGAGGGTGGTTTATGCGTGGAAGAGGAAGGGACCAAAGGGTCCAAATTTGTTTACTTAAGGGGCAAAAGAGTTATTTCACCTAGGAACAAAAATGGAATTAAAACAAAAGGCAAAGGACATAATGGTCTTTTCACCCTTAAAGTAACAAAATATCTAGATATTTTGTTTGATTGTCATGATGATGGTGATGAGTCACATGCACGAACATAATTCCATCAGTTCCTAGGGGCAAAACGGTCTTTCCCTAGTTTGAACGTGTTTCAGATATTTTCGTTTTAATCATGACTTTGGGTGAGTCACCGACACGCCTTCGTAGATGAGTTGACCTGATGTCACTTCCAGTTTATCCGTTAGCGGGTCCCGATAAATCCGTATTCAACTCCATTAATTACCTGATTTAGGTTTTATGCCGAATAAAGCGTAAGAACCTAATTATTTTGAAAATTTTCAAAATCGCCAATATTATTGGAAATTCGATTTAAAATCTAACTGTTTTGTTCACGAGTCAAAATTAGATTTTCTGATCAGTAAAATCTTACTGTCAGTGAAAACACAAATCGAGTTCCGTTTGAATTTTCAACCCAAAATTTAGTCGTAGCTCTCTACGATAACGTAGAGTATGAATATGATCTTGGTTTATTCAAAATCATTTTCTAAATCTCGGATAAAATATAAACTCATTTATATTAATTACCGATTTTAGAAAGCAGTAAAAATCGGGGTATTATAAACCAGCACTTCAAGCACCTTAGGATTTTTGTAGGAATCATTAAGAAAAGTGGTTTAGTTGTTAAGTCAAAAATTAATCTTTTTAAAACAAAGATTAGATTTCTTGGTCATAATATCTATCAAGGAACAATAACTCCAATCAAAAGAGCAATAGAATTCGCGGACAAATTCTCGAATCAAACAATGGATTGAACTCAGTTACAGAGATTCTTAGGATGTCTCAACTATGTAGCTGATTTCATTCCAAACTTAAACAATCTTATTAAACCTTTACATGATAGGCTTAAGAAAGAACCTTCCCCTTGGACAGATGAACATACTCATGTTATCCAAATAATCAAAGCTCAGGTAAAGGATCTTTCATGCTTTTCTCTTCCAAATCCTCCTGCCTTCAAAATTGTTGAAACAGATAAAGGAAATTTTGGTAATAGTCTTATGCATTTCAAAGTTTCAATTTAATTTACTTAATCAAAAGTTTTTGGTTAAAGTAGATTGCAAATCAGCAAAAGATATTTTACAAAAAGATGTTAAAAATCTTACATCAAAACAAATTTTTGCCAGATGACAAGCAATTTTAAGTGCTTTTGATTTTCAAATTGAATTCTCAAAGGCTCTCAAAATTCTCTTCCTGATTATCTTACCCGTGAATATTTACAAGGGAAGTGAACAGGTTCCGACGACAGCTATGCCAAAGTCGTCCTCTTCCTCAGCAACGGGGAAAAATAAAGGTAAATCTAAACTTGTCCTTACAGGACTTTAATCGTGCCAAGGTGCGCCAAAAGAAACAGGGTCTTCAACCTAATCTGAGTCATCTACTCATAGAAAATCAAACACCGGTGTTAACACTTAATTTTGTTCGGCGAAAAAACAAAAAAAATAAAGTTTTGCAATTGGATTAAAAAACATCATGAGCTGGCCCATTGGACATTGGGCTAAAATAAATAAAGGAGCAATAACAATTACAATAATAAAATAATAAATAAATATGTGCCCAAAAATGATAAGTTTTCAAAAATTGATTCTCATTAATTTAATTTGATCATAATCAAGATAAGTTGGATTTTTTCTCCTTTTATTGAAAAATCTGAAATTAACTCCATAAATCCAATAATGGTAGGATTCCAATCAAATTGATTTCTGATCTAAAAATTGATTTAATTTAGAAAGATTTAAATGGTAAAATAAAAAAAGGAGGTGATTAATTGATCTCATCAAATTAATTTGATCCTAATCAAAATAAGTGAGATTTTTTTCAATTTGCATTAATCCTAATTTGAATAAATTGATTTGGTTGAGATTTAAATAAAACAAATTCCTAATTAGAAAACCTAGATGGTTACAATGAAGAGGGATAAAAATTGTTGAAAGGGGGGACTCTTCCTAGGGCTACGGCCTTCTAAAATAAAACCAGAAAATAATTTATCAGAGTAGAGCCATTTTCTACTTGTTGCAAACTCAGTACCTTCCTTCTTTTTTCTTGATCTCCCCTTCTATAGTTTTGTTCTTTTCTTCTTGATACCGAAACCCTGCCATACCAACTCTCCATCGTTCCATTGCCAAATTTCTCCTCAAGCCTCAGTTCATCTCTCTCAAGCTTCTTCCCTGCCAAATACCACACTCATGCTCGCTCCAAACAACCATTAGACCCGCGTCCCTCTCAATCGAATCTGTATCATCACCCATCTTCCGCCATTCCAGTGGCCAGACTTCGAAGGCACACCAGCAGAACCACCGTGAGCTGCTCGCGCCCACCGCTGTGCACCGTGCTGCGGCACTGTTGTCAACCCGAATTCGCACTCCGCCATCCCTGCTTCGACGCCGACTTCATAGCCGTAATTGCGAGAGGCCGTCCAGCCGTGAATTGCATAGCCGTCGTGCACCGCCGCGTCCGCCGTCTTCTGGTCCTCCGACTGTCCCATGAACGCGCAGCAGAAGCAAGTTGCTTCTCCCTCTTTTCAGATTTAATTTCTGTAGGTTTTTATTTTGTTTTATTTTTTGTTTTGGGTTCAATGGATTTGGGCTCCTGAGTGTATTCGGTCATTGTTTTACAACTTGGGTTACTGATTGTATTGGATTATAAAATTGTTCTTTTAAAAAAAATAATAATATACACACATGAAAATGATGTGTTAAAATAAATTTTTTTTATTCAATTTGTTACAATTATTATTTGATCACATATGCTCATTTTCTAAAATACAAATGTTTCTTTACAAAATATACCAACTTAATTAAAATATGTCTTGCTAAATTACATACATCCTTAACATTAATAAATTGAATATTATTTAAATTAATCCATATTATAATAAAAGGGTTAACTGAGATGCGATATCTTGTTAACCCTTGATTTTAGGGCACCTGAGTTGTGACAACTTGGTGACCCTAAGCTAAAAAATAATAAAACACTAAATTAACTTCTTTTAAATAAAAGAATAAAATGATATGTGACATCTTATTAACCCTTTGTTTTAGAACACCTGAGTTGTGACAACTTAGTGATTTTAAACCTTTTTCTTAAAAAATATATAATAATAAAAATAAAAAAACTAAATTAATTTCACTTAAATAAAATGGGTTAACTGAGATGTGACATCTTGTTAATCCTTGATTTTAGGACACCTGAGTTGTGACAACTTAATGTTCTTGAAATTTCCTAATTAAAGATTATTTCAAAATAAAAATATAAAAATAATTAAAATCAACCAAACAAACAAATTTTAAGAACTACATGATTTTGAATTTTCCATCGCACCAGGGAACACGTAGGAGAAGAATCAATCATTCTGTCAAGCCAAAATTAAATTTTCATAATTTGTGTGTTTATTTTATTTTTATTTTTAAAATGGGTAAATTAATATTTTTAAAATTATTAACGAATTTGCACAATTAACTTGAGGTACCGTTCTTAGAACGGTCGATGTAAGGTACTCATACCTTCCCTACTCATAATGGACTCCTGAATTCAATCTTTTTTTTTTAAAGACCAGTTTCCTTCAATTAATGGGTTTTTCAATATTTTCCCAAAAAATAAAATTGGTGGCAACTTCTCTGAAACCTCTTCTTTATTCATGGCGTCCGGATCGGATGGTCGTGACGACTGGGTCATTTACCCACCAAACTACCAAACCTAGGTCTTCAACCCAGCAAGCCCAAACAACCAAACAATCTAATGAAGGAATTACAAACCAACATTTGGGAAAAATCATCGTATTCTCCTTCATTAGAATACCAATGGTAAGGGACTTAAACTTCCTTCACCACAAACAAAACCAAATTAACTTCTGAAAAGAAGAAATTTCATTTAAGAATATTGATTTAAAACTCGAACAACCAGATATCATAAAGAGGATTCAAGAACTTCTCGATGATATTCACAACGCAATCTGTTCCGATTTGCCAAATGCATTTTGGAATAAAAAGAAACATGTAGTTGATTTGCCTTATGAACAAGGTTTCACTGATAGGAAATCCCTATCAAAGCTCGACCAATCCAAATGAATCACGAATTACTTCAATACTGTCAAAAAGAGATCAATGATCTCTTACAGAAAGGATTAATTCGCAAAAGTAAGTCTACTTGTTCCTGTTCCGCTTTTTATGTCAACAAGCAAGCAGAAATAGAGCGAGGAACCCCTCGCTTGGTAATCAATTGCAAACCCCTTAATCAAGCGCTTAAGTGGATAATATATCCAATTCCTAATAAGAAGGATTTACTTAATCACTTAAACAATGCAAAGATCTTTTCAAAATTTGATATGAAATCGAGATACTGGCGGATTGAAATCAAAGATAGTGATCACTACAAGACAGCCTTCACTATCCTGTTCGGGCAATACGAATGGAATGTAATGCCCTTTGATCTAAAAAATGTGCCATTAGAATTGCAGAAAATTATGAATGACATTTTCAATCCTTATTCCAGCTTCACAATTGTTTATATTGACGGTGTGTTAGTTTTTTCTCAATCTATAGACCAACACTTCAAGCATCTTAGGATTTTGTAGGAATCATTAAGAAAAATAATTTAGCTGTGTCTAACTCAAAAATTAATCTTTTTCAAACAAAGATTAGATTTCATGGTAATAATATCTATCAAGGAACAATAACTCCAATCAAAAGAGCAATCGAATTCGCGGACAAATTCCCGGATCAAATAATAGATAGAACTCAGTTATAGAGATTCTTAGGATGACTCAACTATGTAGCTGATTTCTTTCCAAACTTAAACAATCTTATTAAGCCTTTACATGATAGGCTTAAGAAAGAACCTCCCCCTTGGACAGATGAACATACTCATGTTGTCCAAATAATCAAAGCTCGGGTAAAGGATCTTCGATGCCTTTATCTTCCAAATCCTTCTGCCTTCAAATTGTTGAAACTGGAGCTTCAGACATTGGTTATGGAGGGATTTTAAAACAAAGAATTTCATAAAAAAGAGCATATCATAACATATACTTCAAAACACTGGAATTATGCACAACAAAACTAATCTACTGTCAAAAAAAGGAAATTTTGGCAATAGTCTTATGCATTTGAAAGTTTCAATCTGATTTACTTAATTAAAAGTTTTTGGTTAGAGTAGATTGCAAATCAGCAAAAGATATTTTCCAAAAAGATGTTAAAAATCTTGCATCAAAACAAATTTTTGCCAGATGGCAAGCAATTTTAAGCGCTTTTGATTTTCAAATTGAATTTCTCAAAGGCTCTTAAAATTCTCTTCCTGATTATCTTACCCGTGAATATTGACAGGGGAAATGAACAGGTTCTGATGGAAGCTATGCCAAAGTCATCCTCTCCCTCGGCAACAGGGAAAAATAAAGGTAAATCTAAACTTTTCCTAACAGGACTTCAATTGCGCTAAGGTGCGCCAAAAGAAATAGGGTCTTCAACCCAATCTGAGTCATCTACTCAGAGAAAATCAAATACTGGGTCATTTACCCATCAAACTACCAAACCCGGGTCTTCAACCCAGCAAGCCCAAACAACCACACAATCTAAAAAGGATTATGATTTTCCAATTCAAACAATGTTAGCCTTTCAAGAGTAGGGGTTAACAAAGCTACCAAAAGGCACTTGGGGAGACCAGGTAGATCACGATCCTGACTCTCCGCCCCCGCTCAAAACCCTCATCAAGGAGTTAGCAGAAACCGCTATTCTGATCCAAACAGCCAAATCCAATACACGGTTATCATCCAAAACTACCCAGCCTGTAACATCTCATTATGTTGCTAAAAATCAATTCCAAACAGCAATCCAAATGGAACGTAGTTTCGGGGATAATAATCCCAACAAAGTTCCAGAAAAGGTTTTTTCCAAACGGCTTTCACTATAAGCCAATTCAGATCAATAAAAATCACAATTTTTATGAGTTTATATTGGTTGACACTGATTCGGTCTCGATTAAACATTATCGAGATCCAAAGGATCAATCAAGATACACTCACTTAACTCTCCAGACTTTAAAGGTTTTAACACCTGAACAATTTGGAAGAAACTTAAACAGTTTCAAAAAGTTTTCCCAAAATTTCGAACCATTTGGTTTCACATATTGGGACTATCAGACAACTTAGTACAACATATTTTGGTACCAAAATGATCATTTCAAACACTCGTGGTTGATATATTTCAAGAGAAATGTCAATTACAAGCTCCCTCACTGGTTCGTCCACTGGTGGCAGTTCTTCGGACAAAGTTGACAAATCCTTTCTCCGGACGTGTCAGAAGGGTATCAAACCTTCGAAAAATACTTTGAGGCAACGGCAAGTCCGTTTCCAGCCAACTTAGTATTTTTCTCAAAATTCTCGTTGGCATGGACATTCAGCTGGCAGTATAAATTCCAGAAGCAAGACTATCCTGGAGTTTTACCCCTTCTCTGAAGAGCATCCTATGTAAAGTGGTGGCCGCAGTTCAACTACGCCGCAGCTACTGCTGAGAATGTCAAAATCTGGTTCTAGCAAAATCCCAAGTGGATGAAGGCAGTTAATCCAGAATCTTGTGAGTTTCTGAATCAATGATCACAGATCATTACTGCCCTAGCAGGATCCAAGTCCAAGGATGGCCTCCTCAAGACCTTTGAAATAATCACTAGACTGGCCAAAATAGCAGAAGCCCAAGCCTCCTTATCCAGACAGAAGCTTCCTCAGTCAGAAGACGAAGGCGAGGGAAGCCTGTCCCAAAGCTCAGATCCGTTATACTAGAATGAAGATCACTGTTATGGCATAGACACAACAATCAACCTGAGTGAAGACGAAGATTAACCGAACCTTCATCGGCCCAATAAAGTCGGCCGAACACTGTTCTGCTAACATCAACCAGCACTATTGAAACAGTTCCTGTCAAGTTACTGGCACTGTTCATCAATTATTGTAATAGTATAGGTCATGTTACCGATACTGTTGTAATAGTACTCTTGGAATTCCTTTGTATAGGATTGCCAATTCATAAGATAGGCATTTGAAAATTTAGAGAGGTAGTCTAGAGAGAGAAGCTCTGAGCAAATATGAGCTCCTTCTCACTCTTTCTCATCTCCCTTGTTTTCGATTCAATCTCAATCTTGTAATTTGAAATCTTTTAATAAAATTTCCATCTTGAAAACATCATCTTTCCTCTCTCCCTCCTCTGGTCCTAGTAAGGCTCTGCCTCCGCTCCGATTTTTTCCCCTTATATTTTGCATGTTTTAAATTTATAATATGTAATATCGTGTTGAATGTTCCTACCTCCCTCATCCTGCTCTCTTCCCCCTTCCTTCCTGCAATCCTCGTCGTCCCTCTAGTATCAAAGCCAGATGGGGAAGTATGAACTTCTTCCTTTGTCAACTTAGTACCTAAAACTTGAAGATACTTGTTCGTATAATTTGACTGCTCCATCAACTTCTGGATGTCCTGGATAGAAGAGTGAACTAAAAAAAATACAAGTGGTAACAACATATATTTACTCATCTTCATAACATGCCTCTTCTTAATCACATAATGATAAGTTAAGCTAGTATCTTTTCTTCGGTAAAATTACTAAGAGATACAATATTTACACCCATTATAGTCATTATAGCATTCATCTACTTTTAGCCTTCATGCTCACCTTTCCTCTATGATTGCCTCAACGCACACTTGAAATATTATAAACAGTTTTAAGAGAGTAATAGCATATAAAATTGAAAGTCAACATTGTTCTTGAAATTCAAGAATACTTCCATTACTACCTACCTTAATCCGATTATCATTAATCATATAACCTTGCAACATAATCCACGTATACTAAATTTCAACACATGATAAATATATCATCATATCTCAACCCATTGTCACATTAACATAGATTATTTCAATACTTTAAACAGAGCTTATAATAAAATGTTAACATCATATATCACAATAACAACTCAAGTTAACCACCTCAAGAACAACCTTGATACTTATAAAATCTAAAATCGCCTCATCATATATCCAATAAGCATTTTTTTCGAGGTTAAGTATAATAAAAATTCAATATTATGAGAAACCGACATTTTCTTGAATATGGAGTCCTAACCTTTGTTCACTATTTCAATCATAACTTTTAAAATATTTAGAATTTAAATTTGAAACACGTTTGAAGTTTGTTGCCTCTGTCTTTAGCGCCCAGCGCTACACATCCAGCGCTAAGCGCTAGTACCATCTTCCCAAACCCATTCTCGAGTGCTGTAGCACTCAGCGCTTCACAAGGGGCGTTCAGCTGGCTGGAAATCGCATAAACGCTTTTGTCATTTTCACCCCAAAACTTCATTTTCATGCTTTTCCACCAACAAATGACTATAACAACTCACCAACAACATATAAATCAAAGATTAATCAACCTACACATGGTCCAAATGAATTTCACCCAAGACAACTCACAAACATCATTTCAGTCATCACTGTAATGCCCCGATTTTCTTATTCTTTTAATTAATCAGTATTTAGGTAATTGTATTTTATTGGAGGGTCTAGAAAATGAAATAAATTATTCCAAGACCAAAGTCACACTCTACGTTATCGTGGGAAGCTATGGTTAAATTTTGGTCAAAAACTCAGATGGAGCCCGGTTTTCGTTTTACACTCACAGTATTCTTTTACTGCTCAGAGGACCTAATTTTGACTCGTGAACGAAACAGTTAGGCTTCAAATAAAATTGCGAACGATATCCGCAAATTTGAAAATTTTCAAAATAAATAAGTTTTCACGACTTTCTTGGGGCGAAATACTAAATCGTGAAAGTAACGAAGCTAAAAATGGATGAACATGAAGTCACATCGCATAGGAAGGCGTGCCTGTGACTCATTACTGTCATCATTTTATTTTTGGAAAATATCTAGATATTTATGAAATTAGAAAATATCTGAACGCGAAAAGACAAAAATGTCCCTGGTCTTTTTCCGAAAGGACGTTTACGTCCCTAAAATATCTAACTTTTGATGACCTCACCCCACTCTCTCTCCTCCTTATCTCGGCTGTCTCTCTCTCTCTCTCACCCCCATTTCCTACTACTTCTTTCTTCTTTCTTCTATTCCTCCATTTTCGCTTTTCTTCGTCCATCTTCACCTCCATTTTTCTCAAGTTTCCTCAAGCTTTTTCAACCAAATTTGTGAAGCAAATTTGCTCCTATCATCCTTCTCTATCACCTAGGAGGTATAGTTTTCATTCTTGAGCTCTCAATATTCATTTTTATCCATTGATTTTCATGAGTTTAAGTTTCTAGATTTAAACTTCAAAAATTTCTAGAAAATTGTAGAAAAATTCTTTTAATGCCAAACCAATTTCTATGAGCTAGTATCATCCCTTGATATCATAATCCAAGAGTTTGAAATCAAATAAGCTCTCTAGCCTATTTAACTATGAGAGGCCGAATGGGTAGGGATTTGGGGAAAAATGGGTGTTTGTTCTTTGTTCTTGATTTCACCCATTTCATTCCTTAATCATGTAATCCAAGTGATTAGGAAGCTAAATCAATCTTCCACCTATTTTTTTTTTGGTGGTGGCCGAAACCCCAAATTTTTGGTTTAAGGGATTTTGGTTCAAATCTTTGATAATTAATCATGGATTATGTGTCGTGTGTAACACCCTGCTTTTTACCCCTATGTTTATATGTGTTAATCCTTGCTTATATATATATATATATATATATATATATATATATATATATATATATATATATATATATATATATATATATGTTGTTTATACTTGCTCTTGGTGCCTAAGTTTGTAGTTGGGGTAGTTCAGCCTTAAGGAATGGTCAATACATTCGAGTCCAAGAAACCTGTTTTACGGTTTTGTCCATATCTTGAGTTCTAGACGTCCGATTGAGACGATCTTAGATGCGTTAGAAATATTAGAGAATTATCTACAAGTCTTATTTTAGGGCCAAATTTGGCTTCTATAATTTTGCGTCATGAAGGACAATTTGCACGCGAACCTGACAGACAGATCTTTGCAGCTCTCTGGTTCGCCACTCGAAAAGTGACTTGCCTCGCGAATCTGCGCCCCGAAGAAACATGTTTTTGGGCTTCTAATCAGCCCATAATGACCCTAACTCACACTTATACCATAAGAGTCGACCTAAACCTATTTTCTAACTCGAAATACTCGTAGAAACTGCTTCTTTCTCTACAAACAAGGATTCCTAAACCCTTTCCAAGGATTCTTGAAGGAGATTGCACCGTTGTTCATCGTTCTTCGTCGCCTCCGCTTGAAGATGATCGCTGCCATCACAATCCCTCTTCCTCGTTGCTGCTCTTAAACCTTTTGGGGCTGTAATCGTGAAATTAAGTGTTGGGAGATCGAGTGTTCGTGAGACGCAACCTTTCCGGACCTTTTTCTCTACCTTTGTTCATTGTTATTGTCATACCAGGTATGGGGGAAGAAATAGATCATGAGTATGTGGGTTTTGGGATAGGTTAAGCTGAAAGGGTTAACCCATGAGCCCAATATGTTTGTCTATATGCGTTGTGAATGCCTATGTATATGCTATGAGTGTATCAATGTGTATGTTATGTATATGATATGTATATGCTAAGAATATGCCTATGTATATATATATATGGTGCTATGACCATGACTGTTGGCGTTTGTCTTGATGATATGATTGAAATATTATGAGGTGTGATGAATGGTATGTACATATATATATATGCATTATGCATTGATGAGAGTGTATGATTCGAATTGATAATGATGACTTGATGTTGATGTGTGTTACAATGACGAAAATAGGATTAGTGAAAGAACATAGCTTTAGGATGTTTGGCACCCTATAATGAATGAGTTGTTATGAGAGGTGAGATTGATAATATTGGATTAGTTTTGGAAACCCATAGGAATGATTCTTGAGAGATGGGATGATAGGCATAGGGATAACTTAGAGAAATTCCTAAGATTCCCACATCTGTCACGATTCGCCTGGCGAATATAAATTCTCGAGGCGAGACAGAGAGACCATTCGTGGTATGATGTGATTCGCTGGCAGATTGTAATCCGCGAGGCGACTGTGAGAAACAGTATTGGGGCTCTCTGGCTCGCGTCGCGAGCCATGATTCGCCTACCGAATCTTAGAACCTGTTTAGGAGCTCTCGGGCTCGCCTCGCGAGCCACGATTCGACTAGCAAATCTGGGTTTCTCACCCAAATTCTGTTACGGAGGTATAATGAATAGGGTAATGGGAAAAGACTGTGAGATCACAATTCAAGGTTGATAATATAGAAAAGAACATTAATAATAATAATGACGATATGATAATATTGGCAATGTTGATAAAGGCAATAACGATGGTTAACGCCTAGTTGTTTGATGATCATCGTTGATGGTCATTGTTGAGAATCAATGTGATTGATTATGATGGTGGATGGTTAGACATGTGTTTGCATGTTGTTGAGCATAGCATGCATCATACGTTGAAGTTGATATGTTGGGTGGAAAGCAAACGATGAATCGCGATAGTGGAGGCCACGGTGGGTGTTATCCTGGCCTTGCGGGTACATTGGGTATGTAAGTTCCAGGTGACATGGGCTAGCTACCTATTGTTGGAGTGACCTAATGAATAAGCTTGAGTACCCTGACTAGACACTATACGTTATCAGGATTAGTGAGAGTGTTCGGAGATGGCCCATGGTCTCGCATATCATCCACGTTGATAACCGGACATGTACTCCTAATCATCTTTCCAGAGTTAAAGTTGTTGGCCACATGCATACGAAGTAGTGATGTTGCATTAGCATTGACATGCATCTTTGATATATATATATATATATCAATTATATCAATTATATTTGTGTTGATTGATGTATGTTGTATGCCATCTTAATTACTATTCCATTCCGTTTACATATATTCATGATTGTTTTTCTTACCCTTCTCTTTGTTATTCTTGTGCATATGTTGTGGTATATGCAGAGGAGGGTGAGCATGCTGACGAGGAGTGATCCCGAGGAGATCTCTCTCATTAGATAGGATTTATGTTTTATGTTATTCGGTTTTAATCAGATGTATGTTTAGGGATACCAGCTCTGATCATGTGACATCGGGTTTTGGGTTATATTTTATATTTTATGTTTTATGTTTTTCCGCCGATTGTTATATGTTAAAGGATTTCGATTTATTCAGATTCTCATGTTATGTTTTTGGATGATGTGATACACTTTAACTTTAAGATTTATATTATATTGATATTATTTTTAAAAGCATGTATGATTTTCTTATGTATTATCGTACGTGGGATAAAGGATGTCACATTTAGTGGTATCAGAGCCGGTTTGTCCTACAGGCCGGGGTATGTGTCTGTTGTGTTCTCTTCTGTGTACTCTTATATAATTGTCTATGACGATGGTATAGAGTATTAAGTGTTTAGTTTTATTTTGCTTGACTTTCGATATTGAGCAATTTTCTTGAACGATGCAGGAAGTTATGGCAGGTAGAAACAATCGTGCGATTGTTGATGCCTTGGAAGCATTAGCTAATGCCATAGGGCAGAATCAGAATCACAACGGAGGTGGACCTGCTGAATTTCAGGGTTTGGATAAGTTCCAGAGGAATAATCCGCCATCCTTCAAGGGAGCTTATGACCCTGAAGGTGCTCAGACATGGATCCGGGAGCTGGAAAATATCTTTCGGGCCATGGCATGCACCAATGCTCAGAAGGTTACCTTTGCTACCTTCATGTTAGTAGAAGAAGCTGAACATTGGTGGGAGAATTGCCGCCAACGTTTGGAAGCTGAGGGCGCCGCTTTTACTTGGGATGCCTTCAAGGAGAGGTTCTTGGGGAAATATTTCCCTGCTGATATACGCGACAAGAAGGAGATGGAGTTTCTGGCTATGACTCAGGGAAGCAGGTCCGTTGGGGACTATGTCGCTAAGTTTGAGGAGCTGTCACGTTACTATCCACTCTACCAGTATTGTAATGATGATCGCTCCAAGTGTGTGAAATTCGAGAATGGTTTGCGTCCAGAGATCAAGCAAGCCATCAGCTACCAGGAGATCCGTGTTTTCCCCACCTTGATGAACAAGTGAAGAATCTTTGAGGAAGACTACAAGTCCAGAGTTGCTCTATTCAAGAATTCTAGTCCTCAAGGGAGTAAGAGAATGCCTAGCAGGATAAAGGGAAGCAGCTGTTGGCACCAGTTAGCCATGGGTTCAAGTATGCTGGAAAGAAACCGCAGTATACGTTGGGACCAGCTAGTGGCTGTGGATTTGCCTCTTCTAGGCCAATCAGGTGTGGCAAGTGTGGTAAGGAGCACTTTACTCGTGACTGCAAGGAGAAGGACATCATCTGCTTCAAGTGTGGGAAGCCTGGTCATATCAGTAAGGATTGTAGTGGAGCAAAGACGGAGCCACAGAGTGCCAGCAAGAGTTCTCAAGCCAATCGACTGAGGACAAGTGGGAGAGTCTTCACTCTTAGTGGAGCGGAAGCCTCAGAATCCGAAAACCTGATTCAAGGTAAGTGCCTCATCAAAGGGACTCCTTTAATAGTGTTGTTTGATTTGGGTTTGTCGCATTCCTTTATATCACATGATTGTGTTGAGTACCTTAGATTACCTGTTGCCCAACTTGAATATGATCTAGTTGTTGCTACCCCTACAAATAAGCCTGTTGTTACCTTATATATTTGTAAAGGTTGTTCCATTGCCATTGATGATGGAAATTTCATAGTTGATTTTATATGCTTACCCCTTAAACAACTTGATGTTATTCATCGTATGGACTGGTTATCTACCAATCATGTCCTTTTAAATTGCTTTAATAAAAATGTTTTTTTTTGGAACTGCTGTCGATCCTTTCTGACTGCCAACCAAGTCAAGGCTTCTATTAGAGAAGAAGCCCAAGTATATATGATCTTATCTTCCCTGGAAGTAGAGAGAAAGGCTGAGTTTAAGGATGTGCCAGTTATGAGAGAGTTCCCTGAGGTTTTTCCCGAGGATGTTTATAGTTTGCCACCCGAAAGAGAGGTTGAGTTTAGCATAGACTTAGTGCCAGGTACTGGACCTATATCTATAGCACCTTATAGGATGCCCCCTAGAGCTAGCTGAGTTGAAGAGACAGTTAGAGGAATTGCTTCAGAAGTAGTTTGTTAGGCCTAGTATGTCTCCGTGGGGAGCGCCAGTGTTGTTGGTAAAGAAGAAAGATGGCAGCATGAGGTTGTGTGTCGATTACTGACAGCTCAACAAGATGACTATTAAAAATAGGTACCCTCTTCCTAGGATAGATGACCTTATGGACCAGCTGATAGGAGCCTGTGTGTTTTCTAAGATAGATTTGAGATCAGGTTACCACCAGATTCGGGTTAAGTCTGAGGACATTACAAAGACTGCGTTCAGAATGCGTTATGGCCATTATGAGTAACTAGTTATGCCTTTTGGTGTGACTAATGCCCATGCTGTGTTCATGGACTACATGAACAAGATCTTTCATCCATACTTGGATAGGTTTGTAGTTGTCTTCATAGATGATATCCTAGTATACTCCAAGACTATGGAGGAACATGAGGAACACTTGAGGATAGTCTTGAAAATCCTTAAGAAAAAATAGTAGTATGCTAAGTTGTCTAAATGTGAGTTTTGGTTAGAAGAGGTGAGTTTCTTAGGACACATCATCTCTAAAGGAGGGATAGCCGTAGACCCAGCTAAGGTAGAAACCGTGCTCCAGTGGGAAGCACCTAAGTCAGTGACCGAGGTTAGAAGTTTCTTGGGTTTAGCAGGGAACTATAGGAGGTTTATAGAAGGGTTTTCTAAGATAGATTTGCCTATTATCCACCTTACTAAGAAAGGTAAGATCTTTGTTTGGGACTCTAAGTGTGAGGAAAGTTTTCAGGAGTTGAAGAATAAGTTGACCTTTGCACCTGTGCTAGTGTTGCCCAACCCTAGTGAACCTTTTGTGGTGTACTGTGATGCTTCAAAGCAAGGTTTAGGTGGTGTGTTGATGTAGAATGGTCAGGTAGTAGCTTACACTTCTAGGCAACTTAAGACTCATGAGAAGAATTACCCTACCCATGACTTGGAGCTAGGAGCCATAGTATTTGCCTTGAAGATTTGGAGGCATTATCTTTATGGAGCTAGATATGAAGTCTTTAGTGATCATAAGAGTTTGAAATATATGTTTGATCAGAAAGAGTTGAATATGAGGCAACGTAGGTGGATGGAGTTTCTTAAGGATTATGACTTTGAGCTGAATTATCACCCAGGAAAAGCCAATGTAGTGGCTGATGCCTTGAGTAGGAAGACCTTGCATGTGTCAGCCTTGATGGTTAGAGAGATGGATTTGATCGAGGAGCTTAGAGACTTGAGTTTAGCTTGGGAAGTTACCCCTAAGAGCATTAGGCTAGGAATGTTGAAAATTACTAGCAGTTTGATGGATCATATTAGAGAAGGGCAGAAGATAGATATATACCTTTTAGACCAGAGAGAGTTGATTGCTCAAGGTAGAAACCTTAGTTTTAAGGAAGGGACTGATGGAATTTTGTGGTTCCAGGATAGAGTTTGTATACCTGATGTGCCAGAGCTTAGGAAGTTGATCCTTGAGGAAGGACATAGAAGTGGTTTGAGTGTTCACCCAGGAGCCACAAAGATGTATCAGGATTTGAAACGGATGTTTTGGTGGCCTAGGATGAAAAAGGATGTGGCTGAGTTTATGTGTGCTTGCTTAGTGTGTCAGAAGGCTAAGATAGAGCACCAGAAACCTTCGGGTAAGTTGAAACCTTTGAGTATTCCTAAGTGGAAGTGGGATATTATCTCTATGAATTTTCTGTCTGAATTCCCTAGGACTCCAGCTGGTTGTGATGCCATATGGGTTGTTGTGGACAGGGTGACCAAATCTGCCCATTTCATTCCTATGAACATGGAATATCCATTAGAGAAGTTGACTAGTTTGTATATTAAAAAGATAGTCAGATTGCATGGTGTACCCTCTAGCATAGTGTCAGATAGAGATCCTAGATTTACCTCTAGATTTTGGAATAGTTTGCATGAGGCTTTAGTAACCAAGTTTAGATTGAGTTCAGCTTATCACCCACAGACTGATGGCCAGTCTGAGAGAACCATCCAATCCTTAGAGGACTTGTTGAGGGCGTGTGTTTTAGAGCAATCAGGTAGTTGGGATAAGTTTTTACCCCTTATAGAGTTCACGTACAAGAATAGTTTCCATTCCAGTATTGGGATGGCACCTTATGAGGCTTTGTATAGGAGGAGATGTAGGACACCCTTGTGTTGGAATGAGCCTGGAGAGAATGTTGTGTTAGGACCTGAGGTAGTGCAAGAGACTACAGAGAAAGTGACGATGATACAAGAAAAGATGAGAGTGGCACAGAGTAGGCAAAAGAGTTACCATGATAAGAGAAGAAAAGCTCTCGAATTCCAGGAGGGGGAACATGTGTTCTTGCGAGTTACTCCAACAACTGGGGTTGGCAGAGTAATGAAAGCGAGGAAACTTACTCTTCGGCTCATTGGATCTTACCAAATTCTAAAAAGAGTCGGTGAAGTTGCTTACCAAATAGCCTTACCTCCATTCTTATCAAACCTTCATAATGTGTTTCACCTGTCTCAACTTCGAAAGTATGTTCATGACTCAAGCCATGTGATAGTACCCGATATCATTCCACTAAAGGATAACTTGACTTTTGAGGTGTTACCGCTTCGGGTTGAATATCGAAGGGTCAAGCAGCTGAGAGGGAAAGAGATTCCCTTGGTCAAAGTCGTTTGGAGTGGAGCTACAGAAGAAAGTGCTATTTGGGAGTTGGAGACCAAGATGAAGGAGTCATATCCGCATTTGTTTGCTCAAGGTGAGTAGCAATTTCGAGGACGAAATTTTTATAAGGGGTGGAAATGTAACACCCTACTTTTTACCCCTATGTTTATATGTGTTAATACTTGCTTATATATATTGTATATATGTTGTTTATACTTGCTCTTGGTGCCTAAGTTTATAGTCGGGGTAGTTCAGCCTTAAGGAATGGTCAATATATTCGAGTACAAGAAACCTATTTTACGGTTTTGTCCATATCTTGAGTTCTAGAAGTCCGATTGAGACGACCTTAGATGCGTTGGAAAGATTAGCGAATTATCTACAAGTCTTATTTCAGGTGTCAGGGCCAAATTCAGCTTCTATAGTTCTGCGTCGCGAAGGACAATTCGCCTTGCGAACCTGACAGACAGATCCTTGTAGCTCTCTGGTTCGCCACGCGAAAAGTGACTCGCCTCAAGAATCTGCGCGCAGAAGAAACGTGTTTTTGGGCTTCTAATAAGACCATAATGACCTTAACTCATATTTATACCATTAGACTCGACCTAAACCTATTTTCTAACTCGAAATACTCTTAGAAACTGCCTATTTCTCTCCAAACAAGGATTCCTAAACCCTTTCCAAGGATTCTTGAAGGAGATTGCACCGTTGTTCATCGTTCTTCGTAGACTCCGCTTGAAGAGCATCGCTGCCATCACAATCCCTCTTCCTCGTTGCTGCTCTTAAACCTTTTGGGGCTGCGATCGTGAAATCAAGTGTTGGGAGATCGAGTGTTCGTGAGACGCAACCTTTCCGGACCTTTTTCTCTTCCTTTGTTCATTGTGATCGTCATACCAGGTATGGGGGGAAGAAATAGATCATGAGTATGTGGGTTTTGGGATAGGTTAAGATGAAGGGGTTAACCCATGACCCCTATATGTTTGTCTATATAGGCGTATATATATATATATATATATATATGCCTATGGTGTTATGACCATGACTGTTGGTGTTTGTCTTGATGATATGATTGAAATATTATGAGGCGTGATGAATGGTTTGTACATACATACATTATGCATTGATGAGATTGTATGATATGAATTGATAATGATGACTTGATGATGATGTCCGTTACAATGACGAAAATAGGATTGGTGAAAGAACATAGCTTTAGGACGTTTGCCATCCCATAATGAATGAGTTGTTATGAGAGGTGAGATTAATAGTATTCGATTAGTTTTGGAAACCCATTGGAATGATTCTTGAGAGATGGGATGATAGGCACAGGGATAACTTAGAGAAATTCCTAAGATTCCCACATCTGTAACGATTCGCCTGGCGAATATAAATTCGCTAGGCGAGACAGAGAGACCATTCGTGGTTTGACGTGATTCGCTTGGCGGATTGTAATCCTCAAGGCGAATGAGAGAAACAGATATTGGGGCTCTCTGGCTCGCCTCGCGAGCCATGGTTCGCCTAGCGAATCTGAGAACCTGTTTAGAAGCTCTCAGGCTCGCCTTGCGAGCCACGATTCGCCTAGCGAATCTGGGTTTCTCACCCAAATTCTGTTGCGAAGGAATAATGAATAGGGTAATGGGAAAAGACTGTGAGATCACAATTCAAGGTTGATAATATAGAAAAGAACATTAATAATAATAATGATGATATGATAATATTGGCAATGTTGATAAAGGCAATAATGATGGTTAGCGCCTAGTTGTTTGATGATCATCGTTGATGGTCATTGTTGAGAATCAATGTGATTGATTATGATGGTGGATGGTTAGACATGTGTTTGCATGTTGTTGAGCATAGCATGCATCATGCGTTGAAGTTGATATGTTGGGTGGAAAGCAAATGATGAATCGCGATAGTGGAGGCCACAGTGGGTGTAATCCTGGCCTTGCGGGTACATTGGGTATGGAAGTTCCAGGTGACATGGGCTAGCTACCTATTATCGGAGTGACCTAATGAATAAGCTTGAGTACCCTGACTGGCCACTATAAGTTATCAGGATTAGTGAGAGTGTTCAGGGATGGCCCATGGTCTGGCATATCATCCACGTTGATAACCGGACATGTACTCCTAATCGTCTTTCCAGAGTTAGAGTTGTTGGCCACATGCATGCGGAGTAGTGATGTTGCATTCGAGTTGACATGCATCTTTGATATATGTCGATTATATTTGTGTTGATTGATGTATGTTGTATGCCATCTTAATTACTATTCCATTCTGTTTACATATATACATGATTGTTTCTCTTACCCCTCTCTTTGTTATTCTTGTGCATATGTTGTGGTATATGCAGAGGAGGGTAAGCATGCTGACGAGGAGTGATCCCAAGGAGATCTCTCTCATTAGATAGGATTTATGTTTTATGTTATTCGGTTTTAATCCGATGTATGTTTAGGGATACCTGCTCTGATCATGTGACATCGGTTTTGGGTTATATTTTATGTTCTATGTGTTTCCGCAGATTGTTATATGTTAAAGGATTTCAATTTATTCAGATTCTCATGCTATGTTTTTGGATGATGTGATACACTTTACCTTTAAGATTTATATTATATTGATATTATTTTTAAAAGCATGTATGATTTTCTTATGTATTATTGTACGCGGTGTAAAGGTTGTCACATTTAGTATACTTAAGGATCATTGATCCTAGAGTTAGGAATTTTTAGACATCTTTAGCCTATTTAAAAATAGGGGCAGCAGCCTAGTCCTAAGGTTAGGGGAGTTTTTGATTTAACTGTACAGATTTTTGTTTGTGTTTTGTTGTATAGAATCGGACAGCACTCGAACATTCGACCGCACACCCGACTGACAGTTGCAGAGTCTAGCCGGAGCTGCATGTGAGAATCGCTAAGGTGGGGAAAAGAACTTTATCGTCGGGAAGGCAAGCTTAGTATAGAATATATATATATATATATATATATATATATATATATATATATATATATATATATATATCTGTGTGTGTGTGTGTGTGTAGGGGAACCCTTAAACCCTACTAGAGGTTGAGCCCTGGATAAAGTGCCTGGACCCTAGGTGTAGGTACTTTTGGGCTATCACCACTAAGTTGATAATATGGATGATGTGATTGATTGAGGTTGATGTGATGAATTGTTTATTTGATTATCTGTTGGTTTTATTTTGTTGAACTGTTTGCGTGATTTACGGTTATCTGGCTTTATAATGATCTGTACACTGGATGAATTTCTGTTGTGATATTGTGCTGTGATTTGACTGGTGGTTGAGTGTCGATGAGAGTATGGTAAGCGATGATGTTGTTTGGGTTGATAATGTTGTGGTCCCGACCATGGAGCTGTGGCTCATAGACGCAAGGCGTCATGATGCTGATGCTGATGCTGATGTTGATGTTGATGTGATGTTGATGTTGATGTTGATGTGATGCGATGTGTCGTGGTCGTGGTCGTGGTCGTGGTCGAGTGCGTAGGCGTGAGGTATCGGTATCAACCTGCGATGGATGTTTGTTGCATAGCATATCATTTCATACCACAGTATTTTGTCCCAAAGGGGATGTCCAATTGGGGATGTGTTACTTTAAATCCCGAGGTGGGATGTGATGTGATATGATCCCGATGGAGATGTCCAACTGGGGACGTGATGTATCGACCGACATGCATATAAGGAAGTCAGCATATACATAGGGACTAATATCCCTCTTATAGGCTTATTTGAGAGAATGATGCTTGAGATGATTGTGATGGGTGACTTAAGAGATGGGTGATGTCGTGTTGTATATGTTATCTGTGTTGTGTGATATATATATATATATATATATATATATGCTGTTCTGATGCCCTTCTCCCATATTTGATGATATATGTTTCTTATCTCCCGCTATTTCCTGCATGTGTTGCTCTTATTTTATGGGAAGACCCGAGGAGGAACTAGTGGCTGAGGAGCTGGACGGCATTCCTTACGAGCCTGACGCCGGAAGACATGCCACGGACCCTAGCCTCGAGAGGTTGGGCAGTGATTGTGGTTAGCCAGAGAGCTGTCTCTTGGCTTAGTTACGCATTTTGATTACCGTCTGTATTAACGCACTCTGTATGTATTACTTTATTACTATAGTCCGACTGACGGGGCAACTGATGTATGTGATATATTTCTTTATACTTTAAAGCTGTGTACTCTGAGGCGTTGCGTGCCGTAATTCTTTTTGCTTCCGCGCTTAATTTTTCGGTTTGCTTCGTATTAATAAGGCGCACTAACGATTATTATGCGATTAAGGTTAGTTAATATCTTAAGTTCTACTGATGGGACGGCAGGTCGTCTCGTTTATTGGTAGCAGAGGAGTTCGATTCTAATATCGGACTGTGTGGTTTAGGAAGTATACTAGCACTGACAGTTGTATCCACATTGGGTACTAACTGTTTTAGAAAAAGGGTAGTGTGTCCGATACGCGAGTTTCCTTGTGTGATAACTGTTCCGTTCATTCAAGGAGTGGTGGACCAATTCGCAGCAACAATTCGAGAGGCTTCAGACTCCACAACAAGGAGGAAGATCTCTGGGTACAGAAGTAAGACAGCAAGCGGCAAGTCAACCGAATAGGCCACATACTAGTTGAAGGATGTTTGCCGTGAAAGGATCTAAAACTTCTCAATGTCCCGATCTGATACAAGGTAAGTGCCTAGTTGCGGGGGGACTCTTATCTGTTTTATTTGATTCGGGGGCTACACATACTTTATTTCTTTGGCGTGTATAGATCATTTGAATTTGCCTATTTCATCCTTACCATATGATTTAACTGTTTTTACACCTACGGGTGATTCCCTAACAACCATATTTATCTGTTTAAAATGCCCGGTTGTTTTAGAGAACCGATCTTTTCTTGTTGACCTAATCTGTCTGCCTATGCAGCAGATTGATATTATCTTAGGCATGGACTAGCTTTCGGCCAACAATGTAGTACTAGATTGTTCAAATAAAACCCTCTGCTTTTCCGAGCAATCTGGATTATTGCTTGCTAGTGATGGTGTCTCGGGAGTGTACAATCAGGAGAGTGCATGGTGCTGTTTTCTTTGAAAGCCGAGGAGACTCCGAGTCTGGATGCTTTGTCGGTGGTGCGTGAGTTTCCAGATATTTTCTCGGATGATGTGCCAGGATTACCACCCAAGAGGGAGGTAGAGTTCGCAATCGATCTTACACCCGGAGCCGGACCGATTTCGATAGCACCCTATCAAATGTCCCTAACAGAGGTGGCAGAGCTGAAGAAGCAACTGGACGACATGCTGCAAAAGCAGTTTATAAGACCGAATGTTTCACCCTGCGGAGCACCTGTGCTGTTCGTCAAGAAGAAGGATGACAGTTCAAGGTTGTGTGTGGACTACAAACAACTCAACAAGGTGAAGATCAAGAATAAATACCCGTTGCCAAGGATTGACGATCTTATGGACCAATGGAGGGGAGCAATGGTATTTTCTAAGATTGATCTAAGATCCGGTTATCATCAAATAAGTGTGAAGGAAGATGATATACTGAAGATGGCTTTCAGGAGTCGGTACGGGCACTACGGGTATCTAGTTATGCCTTTTGGTGTGACTAATGCCCCTGCAGTGTTCATGGACTATATGAACAGTACCTTGAAAAGTTTGTCGTTGTTTTTATCGATGACAACTTTATCTACTCCATAGACAAGGAAGAGCATCAAGAGCATTTGAGGGTTGTACTTCAAGTTCTTAAGGACAGACAACTTTATGCCAAGTTATCTAAGTGCGAGTTCTGGTTGGAGGAGGTACAATTCATTGCACATGTGATCGACAAAGATGGTATAGCAGTAGATCCTGCAAAAGTAGAAGCTGTGATTAAGTGGGAAAGCCCGAAGACGGTAAGCGAGATCAGAAGCCTTCTCGGGCTAGCAGGGTACTACAGGAGGTTTATCGAGGGATTCTCGAAGATTGCGTTACCTTTCATGCAATTAACAAGGAAAGGAAAAGCGTATGAATGGACAGAAGAGTGTGAGGCTAGTTTCCAAGAGCTGAAAAGGAGGCTAACTACTTCTCCGGTACTAGTCTTGCCAGATCCATCAACGTCATTTGATGTGTAATATGACGCATCATATCAAGGTTTGGGTTGTGTGCTCATGCAAGAGAGGAAAGCGGTAGACTATGCTTCCAGACAGCTAAAAGTGTACGAACGGAATTACCCAACCCATGACCTAGAGTTAGCTACAATAGTGTTTTCACTGAAGATATGGAGACACTATCTCTATGGCGCTAAATTCAGTGTGTTTAGCGACCATAAAAGTTTAAAGTATTTAGTTGACCAAAAGGAGTTGAACATGTGGCAGAGGAGATGGATGGAATTCATAAAAGATTATGAATTTGACCTACAGTACCACCCAGGAAAGGTCGACATGGTGGCAGATGCATTGAGTTGGAAATCTTTGCATATGTCCGCTATGATGGTGAAAGAGCTAGAACTGCTGGAACAGTTCAGGAATCTTAATCTAGACGTGGAGTTATCCAGAGGTAAGATAAGTTTAGGAATGGTCACTATCACTAGTGATTTTCTGAACTTGATCTGGAAGAAGCAAGGAGAAGATCAGTACCTACAGGAAAGAAACCAGATGGTAGAAGAAGGAAAGACTTCAGAGTTCAAGAAAGGTACTGATGGATTCTGAAGTATGGAGACAGGATATGCGTGCCTAAGGATAGTGAAGTTAGGAACATGATCTTGGAAGAGGAACACAAAAGTAAGCTAAGTTTTCATCCCGGATCTACAAAGATGTACCAGGACCTGATGGGAATGTTTTGGTGGCCTGGGATGAAGAAGGAAGTAGCAGAATATGTCCAATCCTGTCTGGTGTGTCAAAAGGCAAAGATTGAACACCAAAAACCAACAGGGTTATTGCAATCACTGGATGTCGCATAATGGAAATGGGATAGCATTGCAATGGATTGTGTTTCCGGACTACCAAGGACGCAAAAGAAATGTGATGCAATTTGGTTAATCATTGACAGGCTTACGAAATGTGCTCATTTCTTGCCGATCAACCAAAGGTATTCTTTGGAAAGATTAACCCAGATATACGTCAAGGAGGTAGTAAGATTGCGTGGAATACCTTCGAGTATAATTTCGGACAGGGATCCGATATTTACTTCCACGTTTTGGCAGAGTTTAAATGGTGCATTGGGAACGAAGCTCAGAATGAGTTTAGCTTATCATCCGCAGACGGATGGTCAATCTGAAAGGACGATTCAATTATTGGAGGATCTTTTAAGAGCATGTGTTTTGGAAAACATAGGAAGTTGGGGCGAATTCCTTCCACTAATTGAGTTCACGTACAACAATAGTTTCCACTCGAGTGTTCGCATGATGCCATACGAAGCCCTGTATGGAAGAAAGTGCAGAACACCGCTCTGTTAGTATGAAACCGGGGAGAATCAGTTGATAGGACAAGAGATGGTACAGCGAACGACGGAGCAAGTTAAGAAAATTCGGGAAAGGATGAAAGTCGCACGGGATCGACAAAAGAGCTACCGTGACAAGAGGAGGAGAACTTTGGAGTTCTAAGAAGGCGATCATGTCTTTATGAGAGTCACTCCAAGAACTGGAATCGGCAGGGCAATGAAATCCAGAAAGCTTACACCTAGATTCATTGGATCATTTCAAATTCTTCATCGAATTGGTCCAGTTGCCTACTAAATTGCTTTACCTCTCAACCTATCCAATATTCATAATGTATTCCATGTATCCCAACTTAGAAAATACCATACTGATCCATCACACATGATAGACCCCGAATCAATCCAGGTAAGGGAGAACTTAGAATACGAAGTATTGCCTGTACGGATTGAAGACAAGAGGGTGAAAGAACTCTGCGGGAAGCAGATTCCCTTAGTCAAGGTCATATGGGATGCTACAACAAGAGATGCCACTTGGGAGCGTGAGGAGGATATGCAGCAGCGATATCCACATCTATTCTAAGGATCGTCGAATTTCGAGGACGAAATTCTTTCTAAGGGGGTAGTAATGCAACACCCCGATTTTCTTATTCTTTTAATTAATCAGTATTTAGGTAATTGTATTTTATTGGAGGGTCTAGAAAATGAAATAAATTATTCCGAGACCATAGTCACACTCTACGTTATCGTAGGAAGCTATGATTAAATTTTGGTCAAAAACTCAAACGGAGCCCGGTCTGCGTTTTACACTGATAGTATTATTGTACTGCTCAGATGACCTTATTTTGACTCGTGAATGAAACATTTAGGCTTTAAATAAAATTGCGAACGATATTAGCCATTTTGAAAAATTTCAAAATAAATAAGTTTTCACGACTTTCTTGGGGCAAAATACTAAATCGTGAAAGTAACGGGGCTAAAAACGGATGAAGATGAAGTCACATCGCCTAGGAAGTCGTGCTTGTGACTCATTACTGCCATCATTTCTTTTCTGGAAAATATCTAGATATTTATGAAATTAGAAAATATCTGAACGCGAAAAGACCAAAATGTCCCTGGTCTTTTTCCTAAAGGACGTTTACGTCACTAAAATATCTAATTTTTTATGACCTCACCCCACTCTCTCTCCTCCTTATCTCGGCTGTCTCTCTTTCTCTCTCTCCCCCCCCCATTTCCTTCTTCTTTTTCTCCATTTTCTCTTTTCTTCCTCCATCTTCACCTCCATTTTTCTCAAGCTTCCTCTAGCTTTTTCAACCAAATTTGTGAAGTAAAGTTTCTCCTCTCATCCTCCTCTATCACCTAGGAGGTATAGATTTCATCCTTGAGCTCTCAATCTTCATTTTTCTCCATTGATTTTCATGAGTTTAAGTTTCTAGATCTAAATTTCAAAAATTTCTAGAAAATTGTAGAAAAATCCTTTTAATCCCACACCAATTTCTATGAGCTAGTATCATTCCTTACTATCATAATCCAAGAGCTTGAAATCAAATAAGCTCTCTAGCCTATTTAACTATGAGAGGCCGAATGGGTAGGGATTTGGGGAAAATGGGTTTTTGTTCTTTGTTCTTGATTTCACCCATTTCATTCCTTAATCATGTAATCCAAGTGATTAGGAAGCTAAATCAATCTTCCAACTATTTTTTTTGGGTGGTGGCCGAAACCCAAATCATGGATTATGTGTTGTGTATACTTAAGGATCATTGATCCAAGAGTTAGAATTTTTAGACATCTCTAGCCTATTTTAAAAATAGGGTCAATAGCCTAGTCCTAAGGTTAGGGGAGTTTTTGATTTAACTGTACTGATTTCTGTTTGTTTTTTGTTGTATAGAATCGGACAGGACTCGAACATTCGACCGCGTACCTGACTGACAGTTGCGGAGTCATAGCCGGAGCTGCACGTGAGAATCACTAAGGTGGAGAGAAAGAACTTTATCGTCGGGAAGATAAGCTTACTATAGAATAAATGTGTGTGTGTGTGTGTGTGTGTGTGTGTAGGGGAACCCTTAAACCCTACTAAAGGTTGAGCCCTGGATAAAGTGCCTGGACCTTAGATGTAGGTACTTTTGGGCTATCACCACTAAGTTGATAATATGGATGATGTGATTGATTGAGGTTGATGTGATGAATTGTTTATTTGATTATCTGTTAGTTTTATTTTGTTGAACTGTTTGCTTAATTTACGGTTATCTGGCTTTATAATGACATGTATACTAGATGAATTTCTGTTGTGATATTCTGTTGTGATTTGACTGGTGGTTGAGTGTCGATGATAGTATGGTGAGCAATGTTGTTGTTCGAGTTGATACTGTTGTGGTCTCGACCATGGAGCTGTGGCTCGTAGACACAAGGTGTCGTGATGCTGATGCTGATGTTGATGTTGATGTTGATGCTGATGCTGATGTTGGTGTTGATGTGATGTGATGTTGATGTTGATGTGATGCGATGTGTCGTGGTCGTGGTCGAGTGCGTAGGCGTGAGGTACCGGTATCAACTTGCGATGGATGTTCGTTGCATAGCATATCATTTCATACCATAGCATTTTGTCCTAAAGGGGGATGTCCAATTGCGGATGTGTTACTTTAAATCCCGAGGCTGGATGTGATGTGATATGATCCCGACGGGGATGTCCAACTTGGGACGTGATGTATCGGCCGACATGCATATAGGGAAGTCAGCATATACATAGGGACTAGTATCCCTCTTATAGGCTTATTTGAGAGAATGATGTTTGAGATGATTGTGATGGGTGACTTAAGAGATGGGTGATGTCGTGTTGTATATGTTATCTGTGTTGTGTGATATATATATATATATATATATATATATATATATATATATATATATATATATATATATATATATATATATGCTGTACTAATGCCACTCTCCCTTATTTAATGATATATGTTTCTTATCTCCCGCTATTTTCTGTATATGTTGCTCTTATTTTATGGGAAGACCCCAAGGAGGAACCAATGGCCGAGGAGCTGGACGACATTCCTTACGAGCCTAACGCCGGAGGACATGCCACGGACCCTAGCCTCGAAAGGTTGGGCAGTGATCGTGGTTAGCCGGAGAGCTGTCTCTTGGCTTAGTTATGCATTTTGATTACCGTCTGTATTAACGCACTCTATATGTATTACTTTATTACTGTAGCCCTACTGACGGGGCAACTGATGTATGTGATATATTTCTTTATACTTTAAAGCTGTGTACTCTGAGGCGTTGCATGTCGTAATTCTTTTTGCTTCTGCGCTTAATTTTCCGGTTCGCTTCGTATTAATAAGGCGCGCTAACGATTATTATGCGATTAAGGTTAGTTAATATCTTAGGTTCTACTGATGGGATGGCGGGTCGTCTCAATCACCAACTCATTTCTTATCTCACACTAACACCTACAAAAATTACCCAAAATAAATCACATTGAAGATCCATGGTAGCCTTTTTCCTTTTCTTTTCCTTCTTTTCTTTCTCCCTTTCTTTCTTCTTTTCTTCCTTTCTTTCCCTTCCTTTCTCGTTTCTTCTGCTTCCCTTTCTTTTTAAGAGAGTTTCCAGAACCGTCTATGTTAATGGGCCACTACAGAGTGAGCCCATCTCCCTATTTAAATACACTCTTAACATTTAAATAAAATACCAATTAATTTCATGTTATATAGATAAAGTCTTTTCTAACACATCTAAATTTTTAATTATGTCACTAGGGTGTGTCAAACCGTTCACTATCCACTACTTAATTTACTTGCACACTTAGAGCAAGACTCTTAAGTTTTTCTTCATATTTAATGAATTAAAAATTTTCACAAAGAACAATATGTCTATAATAAATAAGTATAATTATCAACTAGTTCTAGAACATCTTTTTTTATGTTTGGAACATTAAAAATAGTAAAAAAATTACGTCAAATCAAACTAGTATTTATTATTAGAAAAAAAAACAACAAATAAAAAATCAATAATGCAAAAAATAGAATAAACATATATTAAATTTTGTATATGCGGTTTGGTTCGGTTATGTTGGGTTTAAAAAAAAGAATCCAAAATCCGTTCTGTTTCAATCGGTTTTCATAAAACAAGATCCAAAAAAATCCAATAGATATCGGTTTTATTCGGTTTTCGATTTTTTTGGATCGGCTTGCGGTTTTATTTTGGATCGATTTGGATATGAACAACGCTGTCATTATGTATCACGTGTAAATGAGAAGTGAACATGGCTCATTCTGTGAAGAACAAGGGATTTCTGGCTCCTACTTTGTTCAAGACATCAAAGTCCACAAAAGTTAGAGTTATCCCTGATAGAGTTTGTCCAAAGCTGCCAATGCTAGATCTTAATAAGGACAAAGATCTCAAGAAACCCATAAACACGAAGGTCATGCCTACTCCTAACAGATTTGATCCTGACTTTGGACATAAGTCATTGGGAGAAAATGGGCTTCGCGTCATTCAATATCTACCTCAATCTGGAGCTGTTTATGACTGTGAAGCAATAAGTTATTGGGAGCATCATATATGGAAGTGTGAACATGAAGCGTCCACTTTGGGTCTGAGCATAGAAGAAAAGGCTGAAGTTCCTACTGTGAAGGATCAATTCAAACAGAAGGAAATGCTTTTCATGATTCTGGACAATATTCATGGAGCGCCAATTATGTTCACTGTTGTATTGTCTGATTGTGAGATTGCATAGGATGAGCGAGAGTATGAAAAAGGAATTGTTGTCTTCGATCAAGTGCAAGGGCAAGGCAATTTTGATCGTCGAGTACCCCTGCAAGTTATTCACCTTCTTGGTCCAGTTGAACCCTCGGTGGCTTTCAGGAGTGTGCATGGTAAAGATGCAAATCTTGATAACACAGCTGAAAGTGCTGCTACTTCTGCCTCAGTGCCTCCACAAGTTAAGGAATATGTTCATCAAGCTATGGGAAGTATGTTTTCTCGAATGGAAGCCTTGCTAAAGGCATATTTTCCTCCTCCTCCATCTCCTCCTCAGTCCTCCCCCTCTTTTATCTTTTCTGTTCAAAATTCTTTTTATTTTTCAGACTATGATGGTTTATCCACCTTTTGTCTGATGACAAAAAAAGGGGAGAAAGGGGAACATTTGATTGCTTGTTAATATTGCATTTAACATTTTAACATTGCAACTGTTGTTTGTGCATAATATGTTTATTTGCTCTGAGTACTTCGTATCTATGCCTATTAGACTGAAAAATATATGTTATATATGATATGAATGTTTGACATATAAAATTCTAAGTATAGAATTGCGTCCAATAACTTGTTAGAACATGTTCAATACTGTAACTAAGATTATATGCGTCGAATCTGTTTATAGCATAATCTTAGGCGGAGCCAAATTGCTCTTTGAAAGGTATTTGTTCAATCAAATTTAGTAGTTTTGTCATCATAAAAAATGGGAGATTGTTGGAACCAAAGCGATTATAGCTTCTAGCCCCTCAAAGTTTTGGTGTTAACAAAAATATTACATTAGCTAAACAAGTTAGTTTGTTATCTAACATGTGTTATTTAACTGCGCAAGATTGAAAGTCCAATGATTTTCTCTATATATAAACGTCCATCATAACTAGTTTATTGGACCGAGAAAAAGAACTCATAAAGTTTTTTTATAAGAGTCCGATCAAACTAGTTTTAATGTATGAGACCAATATGCACTTTTCTCACATAATCTAATACACCATCCAGACAAAGAAAAAACTCAGTCTTAAAGTTAAACGCAAATTCAAATTGTTATTCGCACAAACTTTACATGTCTGATAAAACATAGTACCCTCGAAGCAAATAAAAGCATGTCTCTTCATTACAAAAAAAAGTTGCTGCCAAATTGACTATTCCAAGAAAGGAAAGAAAAAAAAAGTACTTTCAGGTACTACAGAACAAGACCACTCTGCTTTCAACTAAAATTGATAACCTATGCTGCTTTGCAGAAGAAATAGAAGAAGCTATTAGAACAAACATGCTTCAACGGACTAAAGCATTTAATGTTTCATCAGAACGGATATATTTATGATTGTTATGAAGAAGATTTGTGAAGACATGGTTCAAAGGCTTGAAGGCTATAAACGAAATAGACAGATGTAAATACTAGAAGAGGGTTGAATTGTGTTCACCAGATTTAACAGAAATTTAAAATCTTTTTCACAAGCACTAGTAGAGAGCAAACACGTGTTTAAAGATAGAACAGTCAAACAAGTAGCTTGGCTGATAGTTTTTAACAGAAAACACACACAATCACATAGGATGAAAAATGTGTTTGAAAAACACAGATTTAACGCCTTTAGTTAAAGAGCAGTTAAGATAAATAATCAAACTAAAGAGATAAAGGATAGAAAGATTAAACACAATAGATTTATCCTGATTCACCCCTTAACAACTGAGGCTACGTCCAGTCCTTGGCAGCACCAAGATTTCTCAACAATAACTGATTAAGTTACAGGATAGATAAGTATTGTTTACACACCTAGCCTCTCCAGGCTCCAAGACAAGTATTGTTTTCACACTTAGCCTCTTCAGGCTCACTCAGGTTTGTTTGAGAGAAAATGTAAATTAATTACAACTTGCAAGTCTTTCACAAGCACTCAGAAGAGTGTATTAAATGTGAAGGTTTGAAAGACTGCGTATTAACTTCAAATGATTGAACAATAAGGAATGAAAGAATGAAGATATAAATGCACAGAGTAATTGCTCTTTAAATGTTGTGTTCTTTTGTGTTGTTGTTTATCTTCAATGACATCTTCATTAAATAGTCTTCAAAAGTTTGTGTCTGTTAGACACAAACTTGAGGAACATTGCTTGTTCTCTAACATAGGAAGGATAGAGCTTTCTGATGTAGAATTAGCCATTTCTGACTTTTAAGGATGCTTTTTGTTCTTTGAAGTTAGTCTTTCCCTTTGCATGTAACTCTTAGTTGTACTAGGGAATAAAGCTCTTTTGTTGTAATTCTAATCTTAGTTATGAGGTTACTTTATTAGCTGGGCTTCTGATTTCTTGATCTTCGTGAGAAAGATCTTTAGCATATTCTGACTTGATTGGACAGCTCACAAAGGTCTTCAATCTTGAAAAGGTTCTTCACTGAAAGTCAACAGACAGGTGAAGATCTTCTTTAGATAAGTTGACATTCAATCAGTAAGTCAACCACTTTATGTAAGCTTCAGACGGGTGAACTTTCTTGAATAGACAAGTCATATTTCTTCATCGGACGGGTGATCTCCAGCTTAGACCAAGCTTGACTTAGTATAGACAAGTAACTAAAAACTCATTATATTAATCTACACACTAAGTAGACATGTCAGCAACCACTATAGAGTTCAATTAAATCATTGAACAAATGTTTAGTTTTCATCAATACTTAGGTAAATGCACATCAAATATTTTGGAGACTCAACAATCGCCCCCTTTTTTATGATGACAAACATTTTAAATAATTTAATGAACTTGAAAGAAAAGAACAGATTCAAACATTTCAAGAACATCTAGAACGTTCTTTATGCAGACAGGTATCAGAGCAATTAATATAAGCTTTGTGTTAGGCACACAGATGTCATAACAACTTGATGAATTTGTCATGGATAGATGTAAAACTGAGACAAATAGCAGACATGTTTCATAGTCAAGTTGTAAAACTGAGATTTATATTGGATTCCAATCTTTAAGATAAAATTATCAGAGTATCAGAAGAAAATTTTAATTTGTCGTACTTATATTTTTCCCTTTTTGGCAGCAGCAAAAAGGCTATTAAAGCATAGCTTAAAGAGAGAAAACAAAGAAACTTCAGAACAAAGGATTATATTTATCAATCATTGGCTGTGTACATAGCTGTTTACAAGATGTTTTTACAGGTAGGTACTAAAAAAAACAAAAAGAGCGTGTACTCTATCTTCTAAAACAACTCTAGCTCTCCTTTCTTCAGCTAGTTATTTGTGAGCAGCTTCTAGCAAGGTCCTTAAGGTTGCTACTTCAAATAGCAGATCCTGAAAAGCTCTTCTGTAAACAACAACAGCGTTGTCGTCAGAGTCTTCAAAATACCAGGGAAGGACATATACAGGTGGTGCACTAAGGACACAGAAGGGCTCAGAGATTCTAGGGAAGAAGGATTGCTGGAGGTTTCTGAAGAAAATAAGAGGTAGAGAAGCAAACCTATGAAAGATAGATCTGACTCGGATAGAATCTTCCTTAGATGATGGAAACATAGAGGACAGATGGGTAACAAGAGAAGGATGGGTGATGATGATGGGTGCAGGTGGGGGCAAGGGTGCAGCAGAGTATAATCTATGTGCATGTATCAGGTAATCCATATATTCCATGAAGGAATTTGAACAAGTGATAAGAATAAAGAGGGGTCTTGAAAGGTTAGGTAACATGACTACTGTATTATGGTAGATAAAGTCAGGGTTAGGATGATGAATGAAGATTGTGATGGGAAACATTAAGTGCATGTCCCTACAAGTGTTTGTAAGATGAGGTGGTGGAGGAGGGATGACAGACAGATTTGAAGAACTTGCAGACAGTAGAAGTTGCAAGTCAGACACAAACAAGGAAGATGAAATGCCAGCTGATTCTCTGGGAGTGGAATCCCTTTGAGCAGTAACTTGGCATACATCAAACACAACTGTGTAGGAGGAGGTTTGTGTGGTGTGTGAAGAGATAGGTGATGAATGGATACCTATGTGAGGTGGAGAGGATGAGGTTGAGGGTGAAGGCACAAAGTCTTCAAGAATGGTGGAGTTCTCAGACATCCTGAGCTTCTTCATACGCCTGGGAGATCTGATTGCAAACACCTTTCTCTTTCCACTAGTCTGGCCTTGCACAGACAAGTCTTCTTCAGTACCAGCAGTCTCTTCTTCAGAGGAATAACCCCAGGAAGAAAACTTGCCTTTCCTTAGGTTCTTCCAATGGGTTCTTCATCTGCTCCCCCTGAGCAGGTACATTCTCTTTACTAGGAACAGACTTGACTTGTCTGTTAGCAGCAAAGGTCTTCCTCGTCACTTTCTTCTTTGCTAGTTGAGTAGACTCAACTTCAGCATCCTCCACATCAGAAACTTTCCTCTTAGGAGTCAACTTCCTTCTTCTGTGGGTCAAAGGTTGAAAACTTTCCTCTGTCTCAGCAGAAAGAGTTGGCTTCTTAGGTGAAGGCCTCTGGTCTTGTCTGGCTATCTTACCAGCAGATTGCCATAACCTCTTAGAGATAAGGACCTCAGACTCGTCTTCTGACTCAATAGGAGCCTTGTTCTTCTGTTCCTTAGAAGCGTGATCTGTTAGGGGCAGAGGTAGGCCAAGAATCTGCATCATAGACAGAGTCTTTCTGTCTAGAGCTTGAGCCAAGTCCACAAAGGAGGCATCTTCAGGTACAAAAAGCTTGATTCTAAACAGCCTGGTCAGAAACATCCCATATGGATAGGTAGGAGAAATAGGTCTTGTAACCATGGAGAGAAAATGCTTGAAGGCAAGATCATTCAAGTCAACCTTGATCTTGTGAATGAGGTGGAAGAGGGCAAACTTATCCATCGTAGAGACATTGTCTCTGGATCCCTTCTTGGGCATCACATATTCCTGTAGACGCTTTAGCAAAAATCTGCATTTGGGAATGAGGTTGATAGACTTGAAGTTTGGTGGGTGTAGAACACCATATAAGGTGATGTTGATACCATCTTCACCCACTACATTTTTCCACTCTTCTGAGAAACCAGCCCCAATCCTAGGGCAGCCAGTTGTTGTCTCTATCGTGTTGAGGTTGAAGGAGAAGCGTTGCTGAAGGAAACGTCCTCTTATCTCAGTGAGAAAACCATTTCTGGATTCAATGATTGTAGCATTGTTCCAGAAATCTCTCACCATCTTAGGGTGCACAAGCTCTTTCATCTTGAAGAAAGGAGTCCATTGAGAGTATTCAATTTCCTCAGTTACATCCATTCCCCATTTTTTCATGGCCTCAAGATCTACAATTTTTCCAGTCACAATCCTTTCAACATCTTCTATCTCCATTCCGTATCTTTGAGCAATCTCAGCAAAGGAGAGGTTTCTCTTTGGTGCCATCGCAAAAGGTTTAGGGTTTGAGAGTTTCAGAGAGAAGAGAGAGGAGATGAAAGGATCCTTAGCAGAGAGAATTTTGAAAGCGTAAAGAAGAAGGATCGTCAGATGAAGTGACATTTTAAAGACGTAAAAGTAGGAGAGAGAAGAAAAACAAAAAAAAAACTTTAATGCTTAAAAACGGTATAAGTCTTTTGGGGAACACAACACCCACTAAGACATTTAAGGAAAACATGGTTTCAAAAAGAACAACTCCTATGCACACATTTTGCCTCAGATAATTAAAGGGTATTGAGGAATAATAGCCATTTAAATCTTTTGAGTTCATACGAATATGACTCAGCAGGGTCAGACAGGTAAGCACAAACAGGTCATGCAGCATTCATAAGACAGGTTAAGCATGTATATCAGACATGTTATTCAACAATGCAATGCATGTTCAGATTATCTCTAATATATTTAAACCTATCCTCAACTAAGGGTTTTGTGAAGATATCAGTCTATTGATTTTCAGTTTTAACAAACTTAATATCAAACACACCTTTTTGAACATAATCCCTTATAAAGTGATGTTTAATTTCTATGTGCTTTACCTTAGAATGTTGTATGGGATTTTTAGTTAAACAAATGGCACATGAATTATCACACTAGACAAGTATGTTATGCTCAAATATAGAGTAATTTTCAAGTTGATGTTTTACCCATAAGAGCTGTGAGCAGCAACTTGCAGCAGAGATGTATTCTGCTTTTGCAGTTGAAAGTGCAATTGTAGTCTATCTTTTGCTTGACCAAGAGACTAATTTTGCTCCAATGAAGTGACATCCTCCACTAGTGCTTTTTCTCTCAATTATGTCTCCAGCAAAGTTAGCATCACAGAAACCAACTAACTTGTATTCTTGTGTTCTTAAATACAGTAAACGAAGATTAGTTGTTCCAAGCAAATATATAAATATTCTCTAGGATCAGATTGGAATCTAGCACACTTAAACACACTAAACTGAAAAGCAGGTCTGCCAGAAGTTAAGTACAGTAGGGATCCAATCTTACCTCTATAGACAGTTTGGTCTACCTTTTTACCTTCCTCATCTTTGCTTAGATTTGCATTGGGTTGCATGGGAGTTGCCATAGGCTTTGAGCTATCCATTTTGTATTTCTTTAGAATTTCCTTGATGTACTTTTGTTGATGGATGTAAATACTATTACTCGTCTTCTTGTTGGTTATAGCCTTGAGCTACTAACCTTGCTTTGTTTCTAACAACTTTGCCATCTTCATCTAGCTTGTTTCTGAAGACCCATCTTGTTCCAATAACAGACTTGTCTGTTGGTATGGAAACAAGTGCCCAGACATCATTCCTTGTGAACTGATTTAGTTCCTCTTGCATGGGAAGAATCCGGCTTTCATCTTCGAGAGCTTCTTCAATATGCTTTGGTTAAGTTTCTAACAGAAAAGCCATATTGCTTGATTCTCTTAAGACAGATCTGGTGTGACACCCACTACCCCGCATATGATAAATATAAAATAAATCATATATATATATATATATATATATATATATATATATATATATATATATATATAGAAGTTATAGATTAAAGCCAAAAGGAGTAATAAGTACCATATGATTAAAAAATGTTTAAAATCTAAATAACAATTGCGGAAAAAAATAAACATAAAACAAAACCCAAATCCCGATGTCACATAATCAGAGCTGGTAACCACAACCGGTATTACATTGGAAAAACAACTAACATAACTAAACTATACTATGAGCAAGGGATCTCCTCAGGATCACTCCTCAGCTGGATGCTCACCATCCTCTCCATAACCAAAGGTACATACAAAACAACAACAACAACCGTAGGGAGTAAGGAACTGTACATATGAACATAAACGGTAATAGAGCAGTTAACAAGATGATCATGCAGCATATAAAACATCATATCGTAACATATTATAACATATTTCATCACATCACATTATGGGCATGCTATGCGATGCAAAACTACTCCACTACTCCGTATGCAATGTGGATCCAATAACTAACTCAGAAAATGATTTTGGAGTTACATATCCACATTGACCAATAAGCACCAATGCCACCAGTTCAGCAAACTCACGGGTGAACCCCTTGGATAGCGGATCCACCTTACTATCAGATGGACCACCATAGATGCGCTTGATATACCTAAGTCTCAGAAGAATCACTGTGAACGGCCAGGTCACCATACTCTCAGACAAACTCCCTAGTCATTATAACTTCCCCCAAACTAACAACACCATGTCATGATGCATGCAATGCTAACATACAAACAACATGGCAACCACCTCCATCAACACCATTAACAAAACTATCAACTTTGACCAATAAGCATCAAAGTGATTTATCGACATCAATCTTGACCATTAAGCATCAAGAATGATATAACCAACAACATCGGTAACAGTACGTCGCTACCGATAACATCATCTTCTCATTAATTAATCTCTTTGTTAAGTCTCCATTATTACATCTTACCATATCATTATCCTAGTTCATTAACTATCCTCAAGATCATGTTTTACAATCTCTTATGTCATATTTTATCCAAAAAGGTTATTAAATCTCTTTATTTAAAATTGTGAAGTTTCCTTAATTCTGACAGTGGCACGGCCTGAGCACAGGCGTGCTGGCCAACTAGCACGAGCATGCTACACGAGAGTCGGGGTGTGCTAAATAACGTCACTTTTCTCGTTTTTCCGACATGGGCTTGCTGTTGAGAGCAAGGTCGTGCTGACCTTACTGAGCATAGAGCACGGGCGTGCTGATATTGAGCACAGGCGTGCTCAACGCTGTTACAGCGTTCTCAGTTCTGGAAAACCTAGTAATTTTTCTAGATTTCAACACTCTGAAACAATCCTAAGGTTCTTGACTAATCTATTGGCATTAATCTCACCTTTCATCAACATCTTTATGTTTTATACACATCAATTAGACTAATCCTAGTTTTAGGCTTAGCACTAACATCCCTATGTCTTATATTAACATAGTTTTAATAGTAGTTTCCATCATATCAATTCATACAATCATGGCATATCAACAACATCATCAACAACATCTTAAACATCATGCTAAGGTCACATAAATCAATTAAACAATTAGCATTATGCATAAACAATCACAACAACTTCATACATCAACTAAGGCATATAGCACACAAATAGGGTCATGGGTTAACCCTCATCTTACGCTACCCTAGAACCTATATGTCCATACTAATCCCTTCTCCCCATACCCGGCGTGGCGATTCTAGCCTAAGAGCCAACAAGAACGAAGTCCACACTTGACTCCTCCAAACGGGTTCAATAGGTTCAATGAGCTTTGACCAAGAACGCCAAGGTAAAAAGGGTAAGTTAATTCCCCAAACGAGAAAAAGGAAAAGGGAATTAACACAAGGTTATACACATACCTCGATTAGATCCTTGGAGAACTAATCTGCTAGTTGTCGTTCACAACACTGGAATACGAACATCGAAGTCTGGTTTGACAGGGAGAAAAGGGTTCAACACTAAACTTAAAGGATTCAAAGAAAAAGATGAACAAGGTTGGTTACCTTATCTCGAAGTAACACTAAGCAAGCAGCTTAACCCCAAACGCAACAGAAAACACCACAGGGATGTGTTCTTAATGAAGAAAAGCCAACAAGGATTAAAGAACGCTCAAGGATTCAATGGAAACCCAAGAGAAAGGTCAAAGACGACTGTTTCTAACTCTAGGAATGACGACTTTAAGTTTTAGGTCGAGCAAAATAGGTATAAAAAGGGTTAGGGTGAAACAGGCTGACCAAAAGCCCAAAACGCATTTCTGGTGCACGCGTAGAGCATGGGCATGCTGACCATGAGAACGGGCGTGCTGATCAACAAGCACGGGCGTGCTGCACGAGAGCACGAGCGTGCTGTTCTGACATGATCAATGATAAGGTCGTTTTCTAAGGCTAATTATCCTAAAACGCGTCCCTACACATCTAAGACAAGTATATATATATATATATATATATATATATATATATATATATATATATATATATATATATATATATATACAAGAAGGATAACATATATAACAACACTTTATAACAAGCAAGCAAAAACTGGAGTGTTATATCTGGTTCTAACACCTTCAGAGGGATTTCTAATGATGAGATCCTTAGGGTGATGAACTTTGAATTTTTAGTCTCTTCTGAGATCTGTATCATTATGCTGATTTTTACTTGTCTATTGCTTTGTCTACTCCACTTGTCTGTCAATCTCTTCAACAGATTCATCTTTAGACACGTCTGGTTGTTGACTGTCTTGTCTAGTCAAGTCAAGTCTTGCAAGATCATCTTCTAGATCTGATAGTTCCCTATCAGTCTTTAAACCATCATTGAATTTCACATGAATGGATTCCTCAACAACAGAGGTTTTAGAGTTATAAACCCTATATGCCCTAGACATTTCAGAATATCCAATGAAGATACCTTGATCCACTATGGAATCAAACTTTCCAAGTTGATCCTTGGTGTTCAGAATGAAGCACTCACATCCAAATGCATGGAAGTAAGATATGTTGGGTTTTCTTCCTTTCCACAGTTCATAAGGAGTCTTCTTCAGGAAAGGCCTTATAAGTATTCTGTTCTGTACATAACATGCAATGTTTACTGCTTCAGCCGATAAGTACTTAGGAAAGTTATTTTCATTGAGCATAGATCTAGCCATCTCTTGCAGAGATTTGTTCTTTCTATCAACCACTCCATTTTGCTGTGGAGTTATAGGTGTAGAGAAATTGTGAGAGATCCCTTTCTCCTCACAAAACAGTCTGAATTGCTCATTTTCAAATTCTCCCCCATAATCACTTCTAAGGGTAGAAATACAGAAACCTTGCTCATTTTGTACTTTCTTACAGAATACAGAGAAAGCCTTAAAAGACTCATCCTTGTGGGTTAAGAAAAGTACCCATGTAAATTTGAAATAGTCATCAACTATGACAAATCCATATTTTCTTCTTGCTAAGCTAGCAACACTAACTGGTCCAAACAATCGATGTGTAACAACTGAAGAGGTCTAGATGTTGATACTTGGTTTTTAGATTTGAAACTTGTTTTTACTTGTTTACCTCTCTGGCATGCATTACACAAAACATTTTTCTTAAAACTAATATCAGGCAATCCTCTCACTAGGTTATCCTTTTTCAATTTCGAAATCAGTTTCATACTAGCATGACCTAGTTTCATGTGCCATAACCATTTTCATCCTGTTTTGACATCAAACATGTTACACTTTGATCTGAGAGTTCAGTCAGCTCAATCTTATATAGATTTTGATGCCTGCTAGCTGAAAAGAAGGTCTTGCCACTCTTGTCTTTGACTATGCATTCATTTATAGTGAAGGAGACATCAAATCCACTATCACATAATTGACTTATGCTAAGCAAATTGTGTCTTAATCCTTCAACCATAAGAACATTAGAGATTGAGGGAAGAGGAGGTTTAGCACCAATGGTACCAACATCAATTACCTTTCCCTTCTGGTTGCCTCCAAAGCCAACATGTCCACCTTTCTTAAGTTAGAGGTCTTGGAACATAGACCTTTCTCATGTCATGTGTCGCGAGCAGACACTGTCCAGGTACCAGCAGAGATGTTTTCTTTGTCCTATTAAGGATATTTGCGATAAGAATTATTTTATCTTTAGGTATCCATATTTTTCTCGGTCCTTCTCTGTTAGTTGTAGGAGTCTGTGAAGATTTCCTTTTCTTCTTGTGAATACATTTAGACATAACATGTCCAGTTTTTCCACAAAAGTTACAAACAGGCCTGGATTTAACTGAAATAGATTCAACTGGCACTCTTGAGATTCTTGTTGATACTTTATGATGAGTTGGATGAACATATCCAATACCTTCTTTGTTAAGAGAGTGTCTCTGACATCCAAACAGCTTGGTTAGATTATCTCTGCCATTAAAAATCTGGCAAGATTAGAAGTGAGCTCTTTCACTTTCTGTTGAATCTTAGCAACTTCTTCAGAATGTGATGTTTCACTTGAGACCTCAACTGCATTAGACTTATCAGTCCTCAACTGACTGTTCTCTTTGGCCAACATCTCACACTCTTGAGATTTTTGTTTATGCTCACTAAGGAGTTTTACATTCTCTCTCTTGAGGGATTTGAAGGCCTTAGATAAGAATTTTGATTCCTCCATCAGCTCTTCATAGGCATCATGCAATTCCTCAAATTCAGAATGTACCTCAGTTTCAGATTATGAATCTGTGTTGCCCATCAGACGGAGATTGGCTTTCTTTTCTGTCTTTTCACCTTCAGAAGATGTAGACTCAAGATCTTCTCATGTGGCCATCATCCCTTTCTTTTTCTTTCTGGAGAACTTCTTCTGGGGGATTTCTTCAGTTGAGGGCACTCAGCTTTGATGTCACCAGATTTCTTGTATTCATAGCAGACAATAGGACTCCTGTCGATTGATGCGGATTCCTTAAAGCTCTTTTCCTTATTGAACTTTCTGAAAGGCTTCTCCTTTCTGAACTTTTTTTTTTCCAAAGCTTTCTCATCTTTCTGGTCATGAGAGGCATCTCTTCATCACTTTCATAATCCTCAGCTTCAGGCTCGTCTGTGTCATTAGTAGACTTATCTGCCTTCGAAGCTTTTGAGGCTATGAATGCTTTCTGATCAACCTTTAGAGCAATAGACTTGCCTTTTTTGATTACCTCATCATCATTGAGGTCTTGTTCATGAACAGTGAGGGTGCAAAGAAGTTCATCCATAGTAAAGGTAGTGAGGCCTTGGCTTGAGATATAGCAGTGACAAGAGGTCTCCACTTCTTTGGAACACTTCCGAGAATCTTAGCAACCTTCTTAGCATTTGTGTATGTTTTGCCAAGAGACTTCAAACCATTTGTGATAGTTTGAAATCTCCCAATCACCGGAGCAACAGATTCACCTTCATCCATGGTGAACAGTTTATACTTTCTAACAAGTATGGAGATCTTTGATTTTTTCACTTTTGCAGTTCCTTCAGTGTGACAGACAGAGTGTCCCACATTTCCTTTGCAGAATCTTAAGCATAGACTTTTTCAAATTCTTCTGGACTGAGAGCACAGATTATAGCATATCTTGCTTAGTGGTTTAAATCCCACTATGTCTTCTCTGCAGGTGTCAACTGAGCTTTTGGCTTGTTTGAGTTATGAACATTCTTTGCAGTGTACGGACCATCAGTGATGACATCCCAGAGGTTAGATTTTGTTGACAGAATGAACCGTTGAAATCTCTCTTTTCAATAGTTGTAGTTTTCACCATTGAAGAAAGGAGGTCTGGTCATGGAACCTCCTTCAAGTTGAAGGCTTCCACTTGAGCTTCCTCCAATAGTCATTGTCTATTCTTCAAGATCTTTCCTCTACATTGTTAGGTGCTCAACCCAGAAGTTGTGCTCAAATACCAACTGAAATAGACACATGTAAACACTAGAAGGGGTTGAATTGTGTTTACCAGATTTAAGATAAATTTTAAAATCTTTTTCACAAGCAATAGCTGGGAGCAGAAGAGTGTTTAAAAATAGAACAGTCAGACATGTAACTTGTCTCAAAGTTTTTAACAAAACACACACAATCACACAGAATGAAAAATGTGTTTGAAAAACAAAAATTTAACCCCTTTAGTTAAAGAGCAGTTAAGATAAATAATCAAACTAAATAGATAAGGGATAGAAAGATTAAACACAACAGTTTTATCCTGGTTCACCCTTAAACAAATGAGGCTACGTCCAGTCCTTGGCAGCACCAAGATTTCTTAACAATAATTGATCAAGTTACAGGACGGACAAGTATTCTTTGTACACCTAGCCTCTTCAGGCTCCAAGACAAGTATTGTTTTCACACTTAGTCTCTTCAGGCTCACTCAGGTTTGTTTGAGAGAAGATGTAAATTAATTACAACTTGCAAGTCTTTCACAAGCACTAAGAAGAATGTATTAAATGTGAAGGTTTGAAAGACTGCGTATTAACTTCAAATGATTGAAGAATAAGGAATGAAAGAATGAAGATATGAATGCACAGAGTAATTACTCTATGAATGTTGTGTTCTCTTGTGTTGTTGTTTATCTTCAATGACTTCTTCATTAGATAGTCTTCAAAAGTTTGTATCCGTTAGAGACATTCCTTGAAGGCTTGGCTTTTTGCAGATCTTCATTAAAAGCAAATAGAGTCGTTATGGGCAGCCATTAATGCTTGAGGAACGTTGCTTGTTCTCTAACATAGGAAGGATAGAACTTTTTGATGTAGCATCAGTCGTTTCATATTTTTAAGGATGCTTTTTGTTCTTTGCAGTCAGTCTTTCCCTTTGCATGTAACTCTTAGTTGTACTAGGGGATAAAGCTCTTTTGTTGTACTTCTATTCTTAGTTACGAGGTTAGTTTATTAGTTAGGCTTCTGATTTCTTGATCTTCGTGAGAAAAATCTTCAGCATATTCTAACTTGAGTGGACAACTCACAAAGGTTTTCAATCTTGAAGAGGTTCTTCATTGAAAGTCAACAGATGAGTGAAGATATTCTTTAGACAAGTTGACCTTCAATCAGTAAGTCAACCACTTCATGTAAGCTTCAGACAGGTGAACTTTCTTGGATAGACAAGTCATATTTCTTCATCAGACGGGTAATATCTAGCTTAGACCAAGCTTGACTTAGTACAGACAAGTAGCTAACAACTCATTATATTAATATGTACACTAAAGTTGACAGGTCAACAACCACTATTGAGTTCAATTAAATCATTGAACAAATGTTTAGTTTTCATCAAAACTTTGGTAAATGCACATAAGACATTTTGGAGACTCAACAAATACTTGAAGATTTCAAAAGAAAGAAACAACAACTTACACACAAGCTTTCAAACATCTTTCAAGCAAAAGAAAATTCTTTCTAGCAATCTTATTGTGCTTTAACTTTCATATTACTGTCTGCGTAGAGTTTGATTCAGAGCTGAGCTTAAATCTTTACATTCTCCCACAGAGTGAGTTCATTCAGTTTATTGCAAAAAACACTCTTTATCATATTGAGTTGAGTCTGGAGAGGCTTGTCTGCAAAAGAATACTTGGGTTATTCTAAAGAGGTGAAGAATACTTGTTTTACCTGAAGAAAGTGAGAGTACTTGTAAGTTCCTAAGTGTTTAGTGGAAAAACCTTCGAGTCGAAAGGACTGGACATAGCTCTTGGGTTAAAAGTGAATCAAAATAAATCTCTTGTGTGCTTCTATTTGTCCATTATCTCTTGTGATTATTTTATTTGTCACTAAAATTGGGGATTGCAATTGTTAATACTTAACTTTCTTCAAAAAAATATTAAACGTTTTATACGAAAGTCCAATGTTTTTATTAGAAACTCTCGTTGCGTCCAATCCTTATCGTTTATCTTAAATGCTTTGTTAAGTCCAATTTATTTTGAGAAACGTTTTCTAAAAAGTTAAGAAACACAATTCAACCACCATTATTGTGTTTCACTTATTTACTTCAATGACCATTGCACGTCTCCTATGTTCTACACTTCGACACTTTTCCTTTTCTCTATGACTATGTTTGCACTTATGCATCTCAAAGGTCTCAAAGAGACCATCCATGTTCTAATGTCTTTTGGGTTTTGGGAAAGTTTCTATGATTTTTTTTATATTGTTGATTTTTGATTTTTTTATTACAGTTAGCCAACCTGCTTAACCTACCAACCTGTGGTGGGTTAAGCTGAGTTGACAAAAACTTGGCTTGCCACTAAAGTGAGCTAACCCATACCAGGTCACTTTTGTGGCAACTCATCATAAGCCAACCCTGGTGAGCAATTTTGCCTCACTTTGACAACTCTACATGTGAACCTTTAGAGTGAGAATTTGGCTTTTAGATCTAATGAAAGTTGTAGTTCTATATCTTACCTTCTAGCATCGCTGAAATCACCACATTTCGACCTTTATAGCTCGAATTATGTCTGTTTTACCATATAAAAGGTCAAGAATTGTGCTAATAATGTCATACTTGACTCCGAACTCAACTCCTTTGCAATGAACACAATTAAATGCTTACAAAATCACATATCAAAATACCACTTTTGAAGCTAAACACATAGAGACTAATGGTAAGTCACCAAAAAGAATCTAATCAATAATGACATAAGTCCCTCTTAAATACATTTCAATCCATATCAAAATGTTATTATCATTTTATTAATATTTTCTCTCCTTTATTAGCAGCGTGGATAAACTAAGAAAAAAATAATTAATATTTCATTCATTTTTAAATTGAAAAATAAATAAAAATAAATTTTTAAAAACAAAAAATAAAAAACTGAAAGAGTTACTTGCAAAACTCTCACATATTAAGTGCGAGAAAAATCTAAGTTGGGTTTAAAGTAATAGATGAAAAAATTTCAAGGATTTTTAATAAATAGAAGAGTTTTGTAAATTATTATACATATATTTTGTTAACAAATTAAGGGGTGGAGCAAAATTATTTTTTAGGTTAAAGTTATAATTTGGTCCCTATACGTGATACCGATTCTTTATTTAGTCGCTATATGTAAAAAAATTGAAAATGAGTCCCTACATGTATAAACGTTAGGAAATTCGGTCCATGCCATACATGTACAGACGTTAGCAAATTCGTCTCTGCCATCAGCAAATTGATTTTTATACGTGACACAAATTTTTGATTTGGTCCCTAAACCTGATTTTTTTTAAATCGAGTGATATTATTAAAAATATCATTTGTAATACAAACTTACTTTTTTTATTCCTTAATTAGTGCCCTATAGGGCAATATTTAGCATTGTAGAGTCTACTAACCATAGAATCCGGGTCAAAAATAAATTTCCAACCTTATTTCCCCAATAATGCCAACTTAAAGCCATAGATGTCTCTAAACCCCATACCTCCATCCTCCTTTCTCACTGTTATTTTTTCCCAAGAAAGCCACTTTAGTCTTTTTGAATTAGAAGAGGATCCCCGCCAAAAAGAGTTCAACATCTTTTCAATTTCCTCACCCATAGATAAAGGAAATAGAAAAGCACTCATGCAATAGGATCGAATGGCTTGAACCGCATATTTTATCATTACCTCTTTACCTGCTCTAGATAGCTTTTTGCTGCTCCAAGAATTTATTTTCTTCCAAATTCTATCTTTGATATAAGAGAAAATAGATTTCTTAATTCTCCCAATCAAGATGGAATGCCTAAATATTTTCCATTGCCCAAGCCAATCTTAATGCCTAACAAATCAGCTAAGTGAGTTTGCGTGTCCATAGGAACGTTCTTACTGAATATGACTTCAGACTTCTGAAGGTTAATCTGCTGACCAGAAGCATGAACATAGGTCTCCTAAATATTTTTCATACCAAGGCATTCATTATCTGTGGCACAGAAGAACAAAAAACAATCATCAACAAACAGTTAGTGGCTAATAATAGAGGCCCCTCTACAAATTTTTGTGCCATGAATGTCCCCTCTCCTCTCTGTAAATTTGATCAAAGCAGAAAGTCCTTCCGCACAAATAATAAAAAGGTAAGGAGAGATAGGGTCTCCTTGTCGGAGGCCGCTAGAAGGAATCATAGTTCCCACCCGATCATTATTAAACAAAATAGAATAATTAACAGAATCCACACACAACATCATCTAATTCACCCATTTCTCATGAAAGCTCATTTAAGTATAATAAGACGCAAATAAGACCAATCGACCATATCGTATACTTTACTAATGTCTATCTTTAAAGCCACCTCTCCCACCTTCCCTTTATTTTTGCATTTCATAAAGTGTAACACTTCAGAAGCCGTAAGAGCGTTACCAAGACTTGATCTACCTTCCAAAAAAGTTGATTGCTCAAGGGAGATACACTTACCCAGCACTTTCTTCAAACACATGGTTAAGACTTTGGAGAAAATTTTGTACACCACATTGCAAAGAGAGATAGGTCTTAGGTCGCGCATAGATTCAGGAATATCACACTTGGGAATAAGCGCTATGTTTGTGTCATTTAAATTACTAGGGAACCTTCCATCCTCCAACCAACTACAAGCAGCAGTAAAGATGGCTGAACCATAAACGTCTCAAAAATTTTGATAAAAAGCCGGATTTAACCTATCTGGACCTAGAGATTTGTCAGGGTGCATATGAAAAAGAGCAACTTTAAATTCTTCCTTACAAAACAGAGCCAACAAAATATCATTATCTTGAGCTGTCAAGGAGGGAGAGATTTGACTGATAACTGGAGGATAATTACCTTCACTATCGTGATACAGCCCATCAAAATATTCTTTAGTGACTCTGCAAAGGCCTAGTTGATCAGATACTACCTGATTGTTGACATCCCTGAGACTTGTCACCGCATTTCTCTTCTTCCGGGAGGTAGCCAAGGCATGAAAAAATTGTGTTCTTATCACCCTCCTTCAACCAGTGGGCTTTAGCTCTCTAGTGCCAATAACTTTCCTCTCTCAACAAAATAGAATTGAGCTCTTCTTTTGTTTCTTGAACTTCTGTTGTTGTTCCCTCATCATTCTTCATTAGCAAATCTTCTAACTTGGCTTTACATCTCTGAATATCATGTTTGCATTTAATCTAAATGCCTTTACCCCATCTACTAAGATCCCTTATGCAAACCTGAATTTTGGACATAAGAGAACCTGCGTTGTTGTTCTCCCAGCTTGTACACACGACTTCGTTGAGATTAGGTTCACCAAGCCAACCATTTTCAATGAAATCTATTCTGGAAACTCACAATATTATCTACATCACAATGCAAAATTATAGGGGAGTGGTCAGAGGTTGTTGTTACTAGATTTTTCAAAGTAGCATTAGGAAATAATTGCCACCAAGTGTCTGACCCCATAGCACGATCAAGTTGTTCTTCCACAAATCTGGGAGTAACTCTTCCTCTGGACCACGTATAAGGATACCCACCCAAAGGAATGTAATAGAGATTGCATTCAGAAATTGTTTGTTGGAACCCAGTAAAAAACCAGTTTGGATAATTTGCTCCACCTCTTTTTTCTTTAGCTGCCAAGAGATCATTAAAGTCCCCCATAATACACCATGACAACATTGACATGGAAGCCAAATTCCTAACCATGTTCCAAGACTCTCTTATGCGCTTCCTTTCTGGAAAACCATAGAAGTTGGTTAACCTCCACCACCCTCTATTAGAGTCTTCAATCTCCATATTAATGAAGTTCTGAGAAAAATTTATTATGTTGCACTGGTACGTGTTCTTCCACAAAATAGCAAGACCTCCACCTCTTCCCAACCTATCCATTGCAAAACAAAAATCAAAACCCACCTTAATAGGAACCTCTTCTAATTTATTAGCATGAACCAAAGTTTGTGACAACAAAATAACATCCGGTCTATGGCACCGAATGAGGACTTTTAAATTTAGAATTGCTCTCAGGTTGCCCAGGTCTCGACAGTTCCAACTTAGGATTTTCATGGCTCCTGGCAAGCCTGGGGACCAGGACCTGCCCATAAAAAAGGCTCACCATTGTTCACAGTGATGGGTCATGAGGGGAGCCTTAAACATCGGGGAGATGACCTTCACATTGGGCTAAGAGCAAACCATAAACAAGTGATTTGGACACCACATGTTTCACCCTAACCTTATGGCATTAGGTGTATGGGTCCCCTCACTTATATGTTGCTCAACATGTCTATTTTCATCCAATGTGGGACTTTTTAATCACACTTGATATTCCAACGATCTTCCCCTCAAGTGTGAGTACATCCATTCATCTCATATGCTCCCCCTCAAGTGGAAGCTTTTTTCATCCACATAATTGTTCTTGCACCACCGTTGGCTCACATACATCAACAGGACACGTTGCCTGACCTCCACATTGCCAGGAAGACTTTCGATACAATGAGTTGGTCATCTTAGTCACACCATCGGCTCTGATACCACTGATGGGTCACGAGGGGAGCCTAAACACTGGGGAGATGATCTTCACATTGGGCTAAGAGCAAACCATATACAAGTGATTTGGACACCACATGTTTCACCCAAAACCTTAAGGCATTAGTTGTATGGGCCCCCTTACTTATATGTTGCTCAACATGTTTATTTTCATCCAATGTGGAATTTTTTAATCACACTTGATATTCCAACACACAGTTGCAACTTCTCCCTCCATACTACCACTTTTCACGTTTGCATGGTTAAGATTTGCACCATTCTCCCTTTGACACTTCCTCTCACTTTCCCTTTCAATAATTGCATTTGCCCTAGCAGAATTATTCCCCAATAATTGCGCAGTCATAACTACATTTATGGGCCCTTCATTAATTGGAATTTGATTTCTCACAATCAGTTGCGTATCTCCCATAATGTTTTTCCCACTATTTCGTTGTTCACCATTAACTGCACTCGGAATTGACGCCTGACTTCCCCCACTGTTTGCGCGATTTGAATTTGGAGCACTGGGATTCTCATTTTGTCTTCCCCCTACTTCCCTCAACCACTGGTTACCACCGCCACCCCGGTTGCCGTTCCTCCTAGCTTCCGCCCTGACCTTCGGTCCCCACCCTCTACTTCCATTGTCCTGCTTTAGAGTCACGAACTTCTCATAGAACTGTTCGGTATGGCCAATTATGCCATATACAAAGCAAAATATCCCCAACCTTTCATACTTGAACCGCACCACCCTCCACTCACCTATAGGCCTTCTTATCTTCTTCTCTCTCTTCAGAGGAACACGAACATCAAGTCATATTTTTATTCTAATGAATGACCTCCATACACCTGTGTTGTTATTTGAATCATACTCCAAAAACTCTCCCATGTAATTCCCCAGTGACTTCCGTACTACTGTAGTCATGAAACCCGCTTGCAAATTATAAACTTGAACCTAGATGGTCACATGAAACAACGATATTTGCTCCAAGATATCTCCTGCCTGGACCTTAGCAAGGCACAACATATAGTTATCAAAGTTCCAAGGTCCACCAGAGAGAACCCTCTGCATCTCCACTTTGTGATAGAAATTGATCAAGAACAGACCACCACCTATATCTTTGATCGCCACACCCTTGGTTGGACACTACATTTGTGCCATGCGCTCCTTCATGGTGTTGACATGAAGTTTTTTATCAGTTATGAATTATCCAACCAAGCACAACTCGTAATTAGGCCCTTTCTTGCCCTTCTCTCTCCTCTTCAACCTCCAGCCCTTCTTCTTCTTCCTCCTCCAAGATAGCCTTGTAGATGCGCTTCCATGGTAGGGGCACCCTTAGTAACTCAGTAGAAAACTCAGAGACTGAAATATAACAAGAACATAGACTTTTACCAAGGAAAAAAAAAACCCTACGAGCTCTCACCAGGGAGAGAAAAAAAAACTTTTTTAAGAGAATTTTTTTTTTAAACTTTTAAAAAACCCTAGGGGGGATTTTTTTGGGATCATCTGTGGAGCATAAGCCCCTTTATTGTTGGCGTAGTATCTGGAGTTCCCGGGTTTTGCTAAATGAAGATTTTAGATGGAGAATTGGTGATGGGAGTAGCATCAGTTTTTGGGACCAACCACGACCGCGTGATGGGCATAATTTAAGGATTCAGTGCAATCCTCCTCAGGGCATGGAACATTTAAAAGTAAAAGATCTCTTCTTACCCAGTGATAAAATGTGGAATGAGCAAGTGGTCAGTTGGCTTTTTCCAACGGATGAAAAGGAGAGGATTTTATGTGTTTCATTGTTGAACTCAATCCTTGAAGACGAGAGTTTGGGCTTTCAACAAGGATGGGAATTATTCCGTGAAGTCTGGGTACAGGTTGTTTTGTGAGAAGATCTGGATTAAAAGCCACTTAAAGATAGAAGGTAGCTGGTCTTCTATATGGAATCTTCAGGCGCCTACAAAGGTTAAAAATTTCTTATGGCGGGTTTACAGGGATTGTCTTGCAACTAGATTGAAGTTGCAGAATAAAGGACTAGAATGTCCTGGTATTCGTGTGAGTTGCAGTGGGGCCTTCGAGAATTGTTGGCACCTCTTATTGACTTGCCTGAAGGCCATAGCTTGCTGGAAGCAGATCAACCTTTGGGAGAATATAAACACTCTACTCACGCAATTTGAAAGCCTCAATGAACTTGTTTTTTTACTTGTTAACAAACATGAGTAATGGTGAAGGAATTATGTTCAGTATAATGCTCCAGAACTTATGGAAAGCTCACAATGATATGTTGTGGAACGACGTGGCAATAAATGAATTTTCAGTAGCTGCGTCTACGATCAATCTTCTCCAAGATTGGTTGCGGTCAAATGAGAAGAATTTATCTGGCCCTTCGGCGCCCAGTTCCAGCAACGCGCAATGGTTTCCCCCTTAGCAAGGCTTTGTGAAACTAAACTTGGATGCAGCTTTCAACTCGGTGGTAGGTAACTGGTTTTGGGTGGTGCCTTAGGAACGAATCTGGTTCATTTGTGATGACTCATTCATCATCTTTCCATCAACTCCTTCATGTCAATGAAGGCGAAGCTCTAGGCCTTTTGAATGCTTTGCAATGGGTCTCTACAAAAGATTTTGAGAGAGTAATTATTGAAATGGATCGTAAGCAAGTGGTGGACCATATCTAATCATCTAAGGAGGATCATTCAAAGTTTGGAGCTACAGTCCAAGACTCCAAAAATATGTTGTTAGCCAATTCTCTTTTATTCAATTGTTTTTGCTAGTAGGAATGCCAATAAGGATGCCCTTTGTTTAGCTTCTATTGCTACTACTTCTCTTGATTCTCAAACCTATAATCAGGTTCACTATTGTATTGCCTCAATTATCTTCGATGAAATGAAATAAGTGTGTTATGTTCACAAAAAAAAAAAAAAAAACTAGTGCCCTATAAGAAGTGGTTGTGATCAAAATTCTAGCAACATCAAGCATACGTCGACCCACATAATATTCTATAAGTAATGCATCAATATTTGGAAAAGAATCGACCCTTTTGATATAGTTTAATACTTTTTAATCGGGTATTGATTTCTTTTGTTAGAACTTCTTTCAATACCTTCAATTCTGAAAATAAATCAAGACGATTAATATCAGAATACTCACCAAAACTTACAAACTTTTCAAGAATAATAATACACTATTTTTACAATTCATCCTCGTCCAAAGTTTAAATTTTTGAAATTCAAATAAAAACAAAAAATGATTTTATATTCTGAAAGTTATCCAATTGACTCTCAATAGAAGAAATAGGTTGATATAATATATAGTAAAATAATCAATATGAAAAGAATCTTTAGTTGGGTTCGAGCTCTTTCGCAGACGGCATGGACAAAATTAATATCGATTGCACATATAGGGATTAATTTAATTTTTTTTTTTCAGGTTTATGGATAAAATAAAAAATGTGTGTCACGTATAACTGTATAATGATCAATTTGCTGACAGCGGCGACGAATTTGCTAACGTTTGCACATTTAGGGACCAAATTTGTTAATGTTTACACATGTAGGGACTTAATTCCAAATTTTTTTTATGTATAGGGACTAAATGAAAAATCCATATCTTGAGACCAAATTATTACTTTAATATATTTTTTATTATAATTAATTATAATGACGAACGGGGCAAAACGGCGATGGAGCCACTGTTTTAAATAATGGCGCGTAATGCTGTCTAGGGATACTTGTAAGTTTAGATTAGCTTAAGTTTAAAAGCCTTTTTTTATAGAAATGAACAAAAGATAACCAATTTGTCAAAAAAACAGTTCACAATCTGTCAAAAAAACAAAACCAATAAGTTCACAACACAACCATTAAGTTGTTATCCATTTAGACATTTAAAAAAAAAAAATTGAAAAGAGAAGATATAAAGAAAGAATGTGAGCAAAAAAAATAAATTTTAATGTTGATTTGATATGAGAGAAAACGAAAAAAAAAGAACGAATTTTTTTAATAGATAATTATATCCATATTAACAATAATAATAATAATAATAATAATAATAATTTTCACGGGGATAAATGTGATATTTTATAAGACTTCATCTATATTTTTTTACTCTTTCTTTGCACATCATGTGAGAAAGAATTTGACGTGGATCTCACCATGTTTTATCTTTGAGTAAATCTCTAATTTGGTCCTTGAAATTATATGGTTGTATCAATTTGGTCTTTGTGTCAATTTGGTCCCTGAAATTGTAAGGTTATATCAACTTGATCCCTGATAAAGTGACTGAATTGATTAACGTTTGATAATTTCAAGGATGTTTTTGGAATTTCGAAAATTTCAGGGATCAAGTTGAGGCGATCTTACAATTTTTGGGATCAAAATGAGGATTTACTCTTTATCTTTCCTCTCTTTTTTCTCCCCAATCAAACAAGAGAAAAGTGGAAAAGTGGGTAGTTCTCTGTTTCTATTTGAGGAAATACTCAATATGGTCCCTAAAATTGTAGGATCGTATCAACTTAGTCCCCCACATTATCAATATTCCAAAATGATCCCTGGAATTGCAGAAAGTTAATCAGTTTCGTCCCTCCGTTGGTACTTGCGTAGACTATAATGACATTAAGTTGGTAATGTCAGGGATGCATTTGAAACTAAGTGAATAATGTCAGATATGCATTTGCTAACAGATCCAAATGGAGGCACGAACCTGATTAACATTTTGCAATTCCAATGATCATTTTGGATATTGATAATGCTGGGGACTAAGTTGATACGATCCCAAAATTTTAAGGACCAAATTGGGTATTTACTCGTTTCTATTTTCTTTCTATTAGAGGATTAGTTGGTTAACAAAAGTAGTTAGTTGTCAGTTAACTTTCTATTATACAGTTATTAAGTTAGTTGTTAGACTTATACATGTGCCTGAGTACATATATATACTCAAGTGTAAAGTGTATTATTCATTTTTTGATATTCAATGAGAAATCAAGAGCACGATGCTCTTCTCTACTCTTTGTCTCTCGTGTATCAGTTCTAATATGGTATTAGTCGCTTTCTTCTTCCGCATCAATTCTTGTCCTTAATTCTTTCTCGGGTGTTTACTCTTGCATTCATCTTCTTCTCCTTTGCGACCTTCATTTGTCCTCTTCTTCGAACTCCGAATTCGTCGCATCAATGGAGGATTTTCACAACCCGTTCTTCTTGCACCCGTCTGACAATCCCAAACTTGTGCTCGTCAATCACCTCCTCAATGGTGATAACTATCACTCTTGGCGTCGTGCGATCGAGATAGCACTCATAGCCAAGAACAAGATCGGGTTCGTTGATGGAACCATTGTTCCACCTAATCACGATGATCCCCAGTTTCATCTCTGGCGTCGCAACAATCATATTGTTACGTCTTGGGTCCTCAACTTAGTTTCGAAGGAATTCACTGCTAGCATCATCTATTCCAACACTGTCGCTGAGATATGGAATGATCTGCACACTCGATTGCAACAAAACAATGGTCCTAGGGTTTTCCAATTGCATAGAGAATTGGCAAGTTGCTCTCAAGGTTCTTTGTCAGTTAATCAATACTTTACTAAGCTGAAAGGGCTTTAGGAGGAATTGAGTGAATTTCGGCCATCTCTCCGGTGGTCATGTGGTGGAGCTCAAGCTATGGTGACTCATCTCCAAAATGAGGATGTGCTTAATTTCCTCATGGGACTCAATGAGGACTTTCATCATATTCGTGGCCAAGTTCTACTCATGGATCCCCTTCCATCAATTGGTCGAGTTTTCTCTTTGGTGGCACAGGAAGAGAAACAAAGGCAGATTGGTCATGGTTCTGACACCAATGACCCTCAACTTGCTTGTGCCTTTCAGTCTTCACAAGCTTCCAAGCCAACTCATGCCAAGAAGGATAGGCCCTTGTGTGCACATTGTGACATTCTTGGACACACAAAAGATAAATGTTTCAAACTTCATGGCTATCCTCCTGGTCACAAGAAGAGCAAGTTTAGTCAAGCCTCTAAGTTGGCGAATCAGGTATCTAATGCTACAGATTCTGACCTCAATCATCAGCAATATCAACAATTAATTGCATACTTACAGTCTCAAATGGCTCGACAAAGTGTGAAAGACTTAGATGCATCAGATCAAAACATTGTTGGTATGAGTTTTTCATTGCTTGATAACAAAAATGGTAATTCATTAGATAATTGGATAGTTGATTCAGGAGCTACATCCCATATATGTCATTTTATCCATTCTTTTGCCTCTTATGTTAGTCTGCTTGACAAATTTGTTCTCTTTCCTAACAGTTCTTAAATATGAGTCGCTGCTATAGGAACTGTGGTTCTAGGTTAAGAATTCATCTTTGAAAATGTGCTTTATATTCTGAGTTTACACTTAATATTATCTCTGTCAGTGCCTTACTTGCACTGCCAAATTTCGCCTTATCCTTCACTAATAGTGCATTCTTGATCCAGGACACACAGAGGCAGAAGGTGATTGGCAAGGGCCAACTTAGTCAAGGCCTTTACATCTTCCAGTCCACACCACAAGATAGTCAGTTCACAACACCAACTAGTTTGCTTTCTGGCTTTAATATTTTGTCTTCTGTCACACATGATACATGTAATAATGCTAGAAATGTTGATGCACACACATGGCACAATAGACTTGGACACTTATTTGATAAAGTTCTTAAAGTACTCAGTAATAAAATGCCTTTTTCTATGTCCCCTGTGTTCAATTTGCATGATTGTCCCATATGCCCTCTATCAAAGTTTCATATATTACCCTTTGTAGCTCATAACAACTATGCAGATTATTCTTTTGATTTAGTCCATTGTGATGTATGGGAACCATTCCATCATCCCACACTTGATGGAAATCGATATTTCCTTATAATTGTAGATGATTGTACAAGGTTCACTTGGATTAAACTCATGAAGGCCAAATCTAAGGCAATTTCCTTGATCAAAAGTTTCTTCTCCTATGTGAAAACCCAATTTGACAAAACTGTCAAAAGCATCATGACTAATAATGCCATGCTCGAGCCTTGTTGTTTCAGTCAAAGGATCCATTAATTTTTTGGGGAGAATGTGTTGCCACTGCTGCCTTCATTATCAACAGAACACCCTCCAAAGGCCTCAATAATCTGTCACCCTGTGAGCTGCTCTTTGGAAAAGAACCTAATTACTCAGCTATGCGGGTGTTTGAATGCCTTTTTTATGCATCCACCATCCCTATTGATCGGCACAAGTTCAATCCCAGGTCCATTCCCTGCATTTTCATGGCATATCCAATTGGTGTCAAAGGCTACAAAGTTTATGATCCACTGTCCCAAAAATTTATTATCACCCGAGACATTACTTTCCAAGAAAACACTTTCCCTTTTCACCAAGCCACACCCCCAAACACAAAACTACCAGACATTTTCCCAGCAACTATCATCCCTCAACTTTTAGCAGATCATGTCCCTACACCACAACCACTACCACACCCTGCCCAGCCAGCCCCTGACCCCCAACCAGCACCTGCAAACACTGGTCCTGACCAACCAGAAAACCCACCTCCACTAAGGAGATCAACCAGACCCCATAGACCCCATATCACGTACAAAACTACCACTGTCAAGTCACTTACTCCATCCAAACTCATCTCTCCTACAACAACTTATCTCCCACATACAGAAATTTTGTACTTCAAGTTTCAGACATCTTTGAACCTCAATATTTCCATCAAGCAGTTAAACATCATGAATGGAGATTAGCAATGGTAGAGGAATTGGCTGCTCTGGAGGCAAATAACACTTGGACAGTTCAACCATTTCCTCCAGATAAGAGGAAAATTGGGTGTCGATGGATATCTAAAGTCAAGTGCAAAGCTGATGGGACAGTGGACCGCTATAAAGCTCGGCTTGTGGCATAGGGATTCACCTAAAAAGCTGGAATAGATTTCCTTGAAACCTTCTCTCATGTTGCCAAACTCACCACAGTGAGACTCCTATTGGCCATAGCAGCTCAACAACAGTGGTCTTTTCTTCAGCTAGATATAAACAACGTGTTTCTCAATGGTGACCTTACTAAAGAAGTGTACATGGATCTTCCAAAAGGCTATCCAATCAACGGGGAGCAGCTAGTTTGTAAGCTAAACAAGTCATTAAAATTCAGCTCCATTTTGCTCGACCTTGGCTTCAAACAATCTTCTGCTGATCACTCCTTGTTCTCTAAAGGGTCAGGCTCGGATCTCATCATCCTCTTGGTTTATGTGGATGACATCTTTGTTTCGGGACCCAATGCCTCCCTCATTCATTAAGTTTAAACTTTGCTACAACAACACTTCAAGCTCAAGATACTTGGAGACCACAAATATTTTTTGGGGCTGGAAATTGCCAAATCCCCCAAAGGTGTCCATCTCTGCCAACAGATACTGGTTTTGCAGTTGCTAAACCTGCTCACATCCTTATGGATCCGAACATTCCTCTCAACAATGTTGATGGCCAACCCTTGTCTGATATTTCCATGTATAGACACCTCATTGGACGCCTCATGTAGCTCACAATTTCCCGACCAGACATTACTTATGCAGTAAATAGGCTCAACCAGTTCATCGCAAACCCGAGGACTCCATATCTCACAGCTGTGAATCACCTGCTACAATACTTGAAAGGTTCCCCTGGTCAAGGCATTCTATTTCCTTCCCAGTCATCCCTACGGCTCTCTACATATGTAGATGCAGATTGGGGGAGCTGCCAAGTCACAAGAAGGTGCACAACCAGTTTTTGTATTTTTCTTGCAACTGCTTTAATAGATTGGAAGTCGAAGAAACAAACAATGGTCGAACGGTCCTCAGCTGAGGCTGAATATAGGGCACTCGCCAACTTAACTACTGAATTGTTATGGGTAAAATAGTTGTTAAGGACTTTCGAGATTCATCCACAAACAACTAAGGTTTTCTGTGATAGCAAGTCAGCTATCCAACTTGCTAACAATCCTACTACACATGACAGGTCCAAGCATGTGGATATTGATTGTCACTTCCTTAGGGAACATGTACAATCTGGATTTCTCAACATCATCCATGTCAAGAGCCAAGATGAATTGGTTGATCTTTTAACCAAGGCTCTGCCCCATGTTCTGTTTCAGTCACTGATCAGCAAGTTGGGGTTACTCAATTTGTACCTTCCAACTTGAGGGGAAGTATTAGAGAATTAGTTGGTTAACAAACTTTCTCTTATACAGTAATTAAGTTAATTAGTTGTTAGATTTATACCTGAGTACATATATATATATACTCAAGTGTAAAGTGTATTATTCAGTTTTTGATATTCAACGAGAAATCAAGAGCACGATGCTCTTCTCTACTCTCTGTCCCTTGTGTATCAGTTCTAATATTTTCGCCTCTTATTCATCCAACCAAAGAAACACTCAGCAAACCTAGGTGTCCTCAGTCCCCACCTATCTACCAAAAAAACTTAAACCCTCTAAAAGTGTAATGAAGTATAAAGCAGAGGACAGAGGAGACATTTGAAGAAGGAAAAAAAATATACACGAACTTTGGTACGAAAATTTGCATTACTTACCTACTTTTGACTTTCCTTCACTTCAACCTTCTTCTCCCGCTAATCTCGCCATCACTCATTCAGACATACATATACATTTCCCCTTCTTCTTCTTCATGTCCTGAACCCCCTACTCCAACCAACACAAACAATGACTCTGCCTCACTTGCACATATTTTTCTCTATCATCATCACATTCTTCTTCTTCTTCTTCCTATGTAACTCGACTTCCACCCCTCCTCATCCACCACCACTCTATCCCTATTACGGTAAGAACACTTTCACTTTCACTTTCACTTTTCTCTCACTCTCATACTCACCCACTCACTCTTCCCTCCTCCAACAGGTTTGTCTTACCACATTAACTGCGGCACCTCCACCAACACCACCGACCCCTTCAACACCACATGGCTCTCCGACCGCTTTTATACCGGCGGCGCCACCGCCATTGTCTCCGAACCACTCCGCTTCCGCCTCCCTTATGAAAAAACCCTCCGTTTCTTCCCTTCCGCTTCCTACGGCAAAAAAAACTGCTACTCCTTCCCTTCTCTCCCCTCCGCACGCTACCTCCTCCGAACCTTCACCGTTTACGACAACTACGACGCCAAGTCCCGCCCTCCTTCTTTCGACGTCGCCATCGCCGCCACCATTCTCTTCAGCTGGCGTTCCCCCTGGCCTGAATCCACCGCGCGCGACGGCGCCTACTCCGATCTCTTCTTCTTCGTCAGCAATTCCACCGCCGCAACAACCACCGACCTCTGCTTTTACGGTTTCGCCACCGACGCTCCGGTCATCTCCTCCGTCGAGCTCTTCCAGGTCGATACGGCGTCTTACGACTTCGCCGGCGGCGGCGAAAACCTTTCCCTCGTCAACTACGGTCGAATTTCCTGTGGCTCCGCCGGACAGTGGGGACCTGGCTTCACTTCCGACGCCGACAGGTTCGGCCGGTCATGGCAGCCCGATTCGCCGTACCGGACCCGACCCGAAGATTCAGATTCCGATTCCGATTCCGTTCGTGTCGTCTCGACGGAGAACAAAGTGAGCGGCGCTGATCAGGAACCTAATTTTTTTCCGATGAAGCTGTACCAATCGTCGGTGACGGTTTCCGATGGCGTGTTGGAGTACGAATTGGGTGTGGACGCGAAGATGGATTACTTGGTGTGGCTGCACTTTGCGGAGATTGATTCGAGCGTGAAGAAGGAAGGGGAGAGGGTTTTCGATGTGTTCATCAATGAGAGGAATGTGAGTAGGGTTGATATATATAAGGAGGTAGGAGGGTTTGCTGCGTTTAGTATGCATTACACGGTGAAGAATTTGAGCGCTAATGTGTTGAGTTTGAAGCTTGTGACTGTTGTTGGTGCCCCTCTCATTAGTGGCATTGAGAATTATGCATTGGTCCCCAGTGATCCTTCCACTGTCCCTCAACAAGGTGTGTTTGCTCAAAATTTAGAGTTTGTTTATTTGATTCATACAATTTTTGAAACGGATTGAAATAGAATATACGCTATGTTTGGATATGTTGAGGTTTTGGATGGAAAGGGAAGGGATAACTTATTCTTTCTATTTATATGCTGATCTATATTTGAGAATTTTTTTAAAAATGAAGGAATAAAATGAAAGATGATCATATAACCTTCCAATTACTATTTATTCAATTTTATGAACATTTTATAGTTTCCTTAATGTAGAATTGAAAAATAAGTCCTTCCTTTCCCTCCAAAACCCTTCATCGAAACATGCCTAAAAGGATAGTGTTTCAACCAAGGGATTGCTTTAATTTAGTGATAGATGAGATTGTGATGTGTGGATATGTACACCGTGACATGTTTAAATCTTAGTTATGCCAATTTATTAGGATCAGGCATCAAGCAATATGAATTCCCTACTTGTCTCAGCCTATATGGTTTGCCTCATTGGAATAAGAAGGTGGATTAGTCGAATTTTGCAGAAGCTGAACCTGACACCATTTGTCACTATACCATAAAAAAAAAGAAAGTGCTTATTTTCATTTTTATTTTGCCATGTTACTAAAATTTGTGTGAATTGATGTGATGAATTGGTCGTGTTAGTTAAGAAATGTAAATATATAGTTAGTTACCATTTATTTAGGTGGCTAATGTGTTTGTTTGCCTTTTCTTTCTTTTATTTTTTTCCGTGTGATAAAACTGGGAAAGGAGGGATATTTTAAGATTTTGTTGACCCAACTGAAGAGCAAACAATACAGGAATTTGGGTGACTGTCTGACTTGTCTTGGACTTGTTTTTTTAGTAAGTGCCATGAAAGCTTTGAAAGATTCACTTCGTGTTCCTGATAGAATGGGTTGGAATGGTGATCCTTGTGCTCCTACTACTTGGGATGCCTGGGAGGGAGTTACTTGCCGTATGAATAAGGACAAAACAGCTCTTGTGATAAGTGAAATGTAAGCATTCTTTCCACTTCTCCAGAGTTATTGTCGCTTCTAATTGGCTTTATGTAACAAAATTGGTTTCCAAGGAGTCTCACTACAAAGTCTCTTAAGTCTTAATAATCGACATGCCATACTTTATGTATAAGGTTAATGGTAGGGTAGGTTCCATGTGCTAAATACACAATTGGTGGTTAACTATAAAGGATGCATGATATCTTCTTGCCATATCATTTTATGTTATGAGAAACGTTTCTAATTCTTTTTATTACATATCATTTTTCTTATGATTAAGTTGTTCTGCATCCCCACCCCCCCACCCCCACCCCCACCCCCACGAGTAAAATGTAAGCATTCCTTACACTTCTCAAAAGTTAAATATTCACTCTTCTTTATTGAAGAAATCGATGCAAAATATACTAGGAGTCTTGCTATAAAATAAAATCTTTAAATAGTTGACATGGCATGCTTCATGTGTAAGGTTATTCGCAGGACAAGTTCCATGTGCAAAATATACAGATGTTGGTTTAATCTTAGGAACACGTGATATCTTGTCTGAACATATAGCATATACCTTGTTCTGCAATGACCTTTGGGCCTATGACCACTCCTTTATGCGAAAATAATGGGTAGATAGGTGATTATGGGTTCAACTCCTGCTCCACAAAGGCATATTTAAATTACTAAACCAAAAACAGCAAAGGAAAGGTTGAAGTTACACATTGTTTCTTGTTCAGACAATAGTTTTTCTCCCTTCATTTACTTTCCTCTTTCGAAGATTTCAATTTATTTTATGTTTTTTCACTTTTCATTTCAGTGATCTTGGCAGTCAAGGCTTGAAAGGGTACATAAGTGACGAGATTAGTCTTTTGTCAGACTTGGTAAACCTGTAAGTATCAGCTGCCAAATGTTTACATATGCTGGACATCATGCAGCTTTGATGTGTTATGAATTATGATTAACATTATACTAAACTAAGATGCAGTAAGAAATTGACTTAGATCTGTAATTACTTTTCCCCATGTTTTGTAGTACTCTGGTTTATATGTTCTAGGCTTCTAGAAGTAATCATGATTTGCAGTTATTTACTTATTTTTATATTTAATTTTTGTTTGGCTTATCCTTGCCCCTTTTATTTAGAACAATATGAACATCCATTTTTAAAATGATCAGCTTTGGTACTTCCAACCTAATTTATAATTTCATTTTGGTCGCTACAGTATTTATGTTCTGATCTGCTAAACCATGTAGACAGAATCATGATGTACAGTAGCACCCTTCTGCATTCTACCTGATGAGCGAACACTATATCCTGTGCAAGGATTTCAATGTTTTATGCTTAACCTTTTCTTTGTTTGCCCTTTATCATCATTAGAATTTCTTACATATTCTAGTGCAAGCCTCAATCTTATATCTACATTCATCTATAATTAAGTGTTGCTCTCCATATGCATGTCGGTCACAATTTTGTATACCTATGCCGTACATGTCTTCTGTAGCATGCAGCATGTGCTTTCCTATATTAACTTTGGTCATGTTCATATTGGTTTCAATTGTTGGTTGGTAACTTCTCTTTAATTTTACAGGAACTTGAGTTCTAATTCCTTGGAGGGTGAAATACCTTCTGGACTAGGTCAAAAATCCCTTATACAACTGTAAGATCAGATATTATCTGTTAGTTACAGTTATTCCACTAACTTGTGCTGTTTTTATAATTTGTCCAAATGCTTTACAGAACTCACTTGAGTGGAGTTTTCTTTTTCGTAGACCAGTCATCAGATTCCAATATTTTTACCCACCGAAAAGTCATATTTTGTATGATATTTCATGCATTTACTTCTGTCGTCAGATACTGAAAACAGTATATATTTAGAATCTACGTTTTTCTTGCACAAATCTTTGTTTGCTTAATATATGTACCATTGAAATTCTGGAGTCATTTGTAATATTGTGATGCATCCATCTCATCTATATTAAGAATGAGTTTCTTAACCGTGAGGTGTGGCTATGTTGGCAAACCGAGATCTATGTGGGCATACTTTACCTATAGTGCAGGGGTTTGAAACCTACTGGGAGCACCTTGTAGCTAGGCCAGGCCAACACTTATGTCAGGCGATTAGTCCCTCACCCAAAGGGTCTGGGGACACCTATTGGTCTTACCAAAAAAGAAAATCTAACTATGTTATTTATTTGATATTGTATTTTATTTTCTTTGTAATGTATGCTGTAGGGATTTATCCAACAACCAGTTAACGGGCTCTATACCTGATAGTTTAGCATCTTCAAGTTTGCAGCTTGTGTAAGTATCAACTGCATTATTTAATGTGACTGTCTTTTACTTACATAGTTAGTGACAGTGTTATGAATAATTAGTTCTATTATCCTTGTTCTTTTCTTTTTCTGTTTTGAGAAACGTGTAGTCCTCCCTCTAGTTTTACCACTGATTTTCCCTCAAGTAAAATATCTTTTTATGTCAAAAATGGTGATGCTTTAACTATAATGCTTTGTGATTTTATGAAAAATGTCATTATTGTCGTCAAGTTTTGTAATCTGTTTTCAAGTCATTTTTCCTAGTCATTGTCATTCTGTTTAGTTATTAAGATTCCCAAAATCATCTTGTTGTCAACATTTCCAGTATCTGGTGTTCTTTTCTCATTTGCCATTTTGGTATCTTAATGCTTGCATCAGCAGCCTTATTTTTCTTGATTTTTAAGATATGTTTAGAATGGAAATGGTACTATGGTAAATAACACTTGACCTCTAGTGCAGTCTTAAAAGGGTGCCCCTTTAATTCTCCAGACAAGTTATTCTTACTTCAGTATGTTTTTCTAACCCATTTTATCATGCCAGGCTATTGAATGATAACTTACTGGAAGGACGAGTGCCAGAGCAACTTTATTCGGTTGGTGTGCATGGTGGTGCTATTGAGTATGTCACTTTAATCTGCTATCTCTACTCTGTCTGGTTCTGCATAATATTGTGTTCAGATTGAATATTGGATAACTTAGCTTGTGTATATGATACTCCCTATTTAGCTAATTGTGGTGTCTGTCTGTCTGTCTGTCTTCCTTTCCCTCTCTGTCACCATGTGTCTAAATTAAATTGCCACACTGGTCCCATCCATGCTTATGGTGCCATCCCTCATTAGCATTGAATGCTAAAATCAACTTAAATACCTGTTCTAACATAAAGGTCCTTCTGCTCATCTGTCTCATGTGGGCAGACTTTACCTATACCTGCTATATTCTGCTATTTGGTGTATGGATATATAAGTTGCATAGTTCTTGTAAGCCGAAGTAAATCTGATGATTTACAAAATCTCTTCCACTTTGGCGTGCCCTCAATCGTTTTAAAGGAATAACTAAACTACTTTTTCCACAGTAGTTGTGCTGCTGCCTTTATTTGTTTTATTGGAAAATATCCTGATAAAGTGGCATAAATTGATTATAATCCATGGCATACCTGTCAGTTTGGCATGGATGCTCCGGCTAAGATTTTGTCTACTTGAGGAATTAATCAACATTAGTTGTTATCTAACTTGCTAGGGTTTTAGCTTGTAATAGATGCAAATATATCACCAAAGGATTGTGTGATGCTGTACATTTATTGAAGTTGAAGTTAAATTGTAATTGTATAATCCAATGAGAAACCATCTCTTTTTTATATTAAATTTGATTTTTTTCATTCAGTCTCTCTGGCAACAAAGGCTTGTGCGGTGTAACATCTCTGCCTTCATGTCCTATGTTTTGGGAGCACGGCGGATTATCTACTCGGGGTAAAATTGCAATAAGCTTGTCATGTCTTTTTGTTTTCTGTGTGGTACTGCTGCTGGTATATATCTACATCAGGAGGAAAAGGAATGATTACGACTTTGGTCTGCCTCATGAATTGACCTGTAAGTATGATTTCAATGAGATCCTGTTTCTGTCAAGCCTTTTTCTTTGTAACATTCTTGCTACTGTGGATTATATTTATTTTCTGGGGCAAAAACTAGTCTTCCATTATATCTAACTGCCCCTTCCATGACCATTGAACACATCGTCCATAAATCTGATTTTACTTGGGTTGTTTTGTTTATTATTCTATCTTCAACATCTGTTCAATTATTTGCTGAAGGTGGCAAAATAACTTTTTACTGCATGTACATGCTTAATGGGAATTTGGAAACTGGGAGCAGAAATTGGAAACATGTACCTTATCTTTATTTAAGGGAAAATTATACTGATCTCCCTTGAGGTTTAGATTAGTTACATTCGACACCCCTCTTGTTTTAAAATACATTGACCTTGTTGAGTTACTTGATTTTGTGCCATTTAGTAATTGGGTCTTAATTGTCTAAATAAGAGCCCATATTCTATAAATTTGTCCTAGTAGTCTATTGAAAAATATAGAATGAAGTAGTAACTTGCAATTATTGATATTTGTAAAGAAAATTCCAGAAAGTTATTTGTAACCATTAGATTAAAAATGTGTTGGCATAATCTTTAGCCATTGTTAAGGAGGTGCCACTAGTATAAATACGGGTCATAGTCTTGAGTTTTTATCAATCCAAAGACCAAGAGTGAGCAATAATACAAGTAGTCTCTTCTTCCAAAATCATTTAGTTTCTCCCATTTTCAAGCCTTTTCCAAATTCTTAAATTTTTCAAGAGACTGCTAAAGGAGTTGGGCGGAAGTAGTTGCATGTGCAGTTTATTTGTCTAATCGATCTCTAACAAGAAGCGTATGGGAAAAAACACCACAAGAAGCATGGAGCGGAAGGAAGCTCATCATTTCCCATCTAGGAGTCCTTGGAAGCATAGCTCAAGTGCATGTACCTAATGAGCAAAGAAGTAAGTTGGATGACAAAAACGAGAAGTTCATTTTCATTGGTTACGACACCAACTCCAAAGGGTACAAGCTATACAATCCACACACTGGGAAGACAATCATCAACATAGATGTCATATTCGATGAAGGATAATGGGACTGGGGACCACATGATGAATACTAAAATCTTTTCCCAAACTTTGAAGAAGATGATGTAGAGCTACCGAGGATAGAACAACTAAGAGAGGAGCCTACTGCCCCACCAACTTTGCCAGCTACGAGTACTCAACAGGAGTCATCATCATCATCGTCATCGATTGAAAGCTTGAGCGAAAGAGTGCCACGCTTCAGATATTTATAAGAACTCTATGAGGTAACTGAGAATCAAGACAATCTTACTCTGTTTTACTTATTTGCTGATTGTGAGCCTATTAACTTCCAAGAAGCCGTGGGACGAAAGAATTGGAAAGATGCAACGGATGAAGAAATAAAAGCGATTGAGAAGAACGCCACATGGGAGCTATCTTCACTTCCAAAAGGGCACAAGGCAATTAGCGTGAAGTGGGTATACAAAACTAAAAAAATGCAATTGCAGAAGGTGAAAGATACAAAACAATATTTGTGGCGAAAGGCTATAGCCAACAAGCTGACATCGACTATGAGAAGGTTGCTCCCGTTGCTCAACTAGAAACTATTAGACTAATTATTTCTATTGCAACTCAAAGTAAGTGGAGAATACACCAAATGGATGTAAAATCTTTTTTCTTAAATGGAATCCTTGAATAAATCTATATTCAACAACCACAAGGCTATGAAGTTAAAAGGACAAGAAGACAAGATTTTGAAGTTAAAGAAGGCTCTCTATGGGTTGAAGCAAGCACCAAGAGCATGGAACTGCCGAATCGACAAGTACTTCCAAGAAAACAGGTTCACCATGTGTCCACATGAGCACACTCTTTACGTCAAAAATTAAAGGAGACATTTTGATAGTGTGCCTATATGTGGATGATTTGATCTTCACCGGAAACAACCCAAGATTGTTTGTAGAGTTCAAGAAGATGATGACCAATGAATTTGAGATGACAGATATCGGATTATTGGCATACTACCTTGGCATTGAATTTAAGTGAAAGGACGACAAATTTTCATCTCACAAGAATGATACTCGAGAGATTCTCAAAAAGTTCAAGATGGGCAATTGCAAGCTAATAAGTACATTGATGGAATGGAGAGTCAAGTTGTTAAAGCATGAAGATGGAGAAAGAGTAGATCCAACATTCTTCAAGAGCTTGGTTGGAAGTTTGTGGTACTTGACATGCACAAGGCTCGACATTCTTTATGCGGTTGGAGTCGTCAGTCGATACGTGGAGTATCTAACAATCTCTCACCTAAAAGCTGCAAAGAGGGTTCTTCACTACCTTAAAAGGTACGATAAATTTTGGCTTACATTATTCCGTTTCTAATGATTACAAGCTTGTTGGATAGAGCGATAGCAATTGGAGTGAAGATACAGATGATTGAAAGAATACAACTGGTTTTGTGTTCTACATAGGAGACACTGCTTCTACTTGGATGTCAAAGAAGCAATCGATTGTTACTCTTTCTACGTGTGAAGTTGAGTATTTAGCTGCTACCTCGTGTGTTTGTCATGCAATTTGGCTCCGAAATTGTTAAAGGAGTTGGGTATGCCACAAGAGGAGCCAACCAAGATTGGCGTGGATAACAAGTCAGCAATAGCTTTGGCCAAGAATCTAGTCTTCCATGATTGAAGTAAACATATTGATACAAGTTATCACTATATTCGAAAATGCCTCACGAGAAAGGATGTGCAACCAGAGTATGCAAGAACTCATGATCAAGTAGTTGATATCTTCACCAAGCCACTAAAGCAAGAAGACTTTATCATTTTGAGAAATTTAATTGGGATGACAAAATCAAGTTTAAGGGGTATTGAAAGTTAAACTTGATTTTGGACCATTTATAGTGTGTTTGGATTTCCGTTGGGAGGATCCAAACTTAAGTTTGGCCAAAGGCTTGTGAGAGTAGTTTTTGGTCAAACTTAAGTTTGGGTTCTTCCCAACGGAAATTCAGACACATTATTAATTGGGCCTTAATTGTCTAATTAAGAGTCATGTTCTAGAAATATGTCCCTTGTAGTTTGTTGAAAAATCTAGAATGAAGTAGTAACTGGCAATTGTTGATATTTGTAATGAAAACTCTACAATGTTATTTGTAGCCATTAGATTAAATATGTGTTGGCCTAATCTTAGTCATTTGTTAAGGAGGTACCACTAGTATAACTAGGGGTCATAGTCTTGAATTTGTATCAAGCCAGTAACAAAGTGTGAGTAATAATACAAGTAGTCTCTTCTTCTACAATCATCTAGTTTATCCCATTTTCAAGCCCTTTCCAAATTCTAAAATTTTTCCATTTCAACAAACCTCTCTTAAGTAGGTGAGTATAGCTTTTGAAACGAGAGGTCCAAGTGTAATTAAGCCAAATCTCATGGGAAGTTAGTATAAGTTCCGCTTTATTTAATCATTATCTTGTTCTATGAATAACTTCCGTTTTATATCTCTAACCAGGGTCAATCATCAGAAGTAAAAGCCATTTAAAACCAATCAATCCTTTTTTAGTGGCCTTCTAGACAGTGCCTGCCATAATTTTCGTGTTGTCTTTCATTGAAAATGTTGAACTTGAGCCGTTAAAATCCCACTAAGTGACTGGAGATGTTTAGTCTTATATGGATTTTTTTATGCTTATGTCCTGTGCTAATTCTGGACTATTTTATGGCTTCTTTTGCAGCATTAGCTGCCAAGAGAAACCGATATCAGAGGCAGAAATCCTTGATGCTTCTTGAGCTGGAGAGTCAACACGCCAAGGGATTACCTTCACCTTTTACACCACAATAACTATTTTCTAATATACAAATGGAAATTGATTTTCTTAGTTTTCGGCTAAAGGTCACCCTCACTGCTAAGAGAAAGTAATTGAATGTTACGAGCTCGACTATATAGCAAGTCATAGGCAGCATCCATGCACGGCTATGATGTGATAGCAATTCCGCCTTAGAAAAAAATTGGCTGGTATGCTTTTTTCCTAAAGCTGTTTGTCACGTCGAGGATTCTGCAAGTTGCCTATTGCCACTGCAGACAGTTTCCTGAACCGACATACAAAGGCATATCCCCGGTTATATCAATAGTTTTACCCGTTGATGAATACGTGATAGGAATAACCCATCAATGTATACAATTTGAGCCACAAGTTAGTTTCCAGTTTTTAATGTTACATCAATTCTGCTTGATTCTCAACACTATACTGATTTAAGTAGTCAAAAAGCAGTGAGCGAGCTTTTTTGTACAATGTATTGTCGAACCTTTTTCATACATTTATACCAATTACCCAGTAAAGCATGATAGAAAAAAAAATTCATACTTTTCATCACAAATACTTCTAATTGGTTTGTTTAATTTGCTTAAAAGTACAATTTAGATTCCTGGCATTTGTCTGTCAATTTGCAACTTTCCTCAGTCAGCATCTCCTTCTGCGGTGAGAATATTGTATAGCAAGATGATTTGTGTATTACTTATTTTGTATTTAAAACAGCTTCAAGCTTTATAAGCTTTTAGAAAGTAAACGATTCTTTTCCCTAAAATAAAATTTTCCAAACATTAATTTCTAACACGTCAGAAGAGTGATTATATTGATCCAACATAAATACCCTTTTATAAAAATTTCCCTTTTCCGTTTCATCGAAAGGGCCGTCTAAAAGGACTACCACCGTACCACTTAATTTTCGGTGGTTCTGCTCAGCATCAGTTCAATTGTCCTCAGATCAGTGTTATCCTTTATGAATCATGTTGACTATTTTGCAAGCATTTGATGAGTACATGGAATTGGTTGTTTCTTCAATATGAGTACCTGCCTCATCAATGAGTTGTTTCTTAGGGTCTGCTTGGATTGATGGAACAAGGTGGAATGGAGTGGCATAAAGTAAGGTTCCATTGTTTGGATTGTTAAAAAATGAATGGAATGGAATGGTATATGGTGGGATGCATTCCATCCTATTCCATCCTCTCCTCTTATTTTTCTCTCCCCCCCCCCCCCCCAATTTGGGGGGTATAGGATGGAATCCATTCTTCGAATTAGTTAATTACTTATTTATCCCTATCATGTTTCCCATATACACACGATCACACAAAAAAGCAAAACGGTCTCTCCCTCTCTGGTCTCGCAAGCAATTTCATCCTCTCCACGCACTCTCCACATTGGTAGAACCATGTATAGGTCATTCCTTTCTGTAAAGTAAACAAAGAACACAAGCTATTAAACTAGCAGTAAAAATAACCTCAATTTTTTTTAAAGCGAAGAGAACATAATCAAGACAACAGTTTAAACTATTTATATTTATATTACCACTACAAATGTATACTAGAGGATGAAGATCACAAGTTACAGGATCAAGGAGCATCCAAGACAATATTAAGCTTTGTTATGTTTGACTTTGAAATGAGTTATTGACACTTTATTATGAGGATAATGGCTTGTAAGTAAGATGGAAACTCCAATCTATAGAGCTTCAGTTGTTGACAGCCTTGGAACACTGCTTGTGTGTCAATGGGTTCCATTGTTGTGTGTAAATGAGTTTCAGTATCCCAATTGGATAATTTAATCATTTTAATAAAAGGTAATATGTTTTAATTCTAAATAATAGTGTTTTTTAGATAAGGGTATAAAAGGAATAAAAAAAATTATAACTCATTCCATTCCGTTCACTTTCCAAACGATGGAATGAGAACTTTGTTCCGTTCCATCGTAAAATACCCAAACACTATTGTAACAAGTGATAATATCCTTAGATTATGGAATTCATAGGGCTACCATCCCTCAAAATTGTCAACATTATGGTACGTCTGACAGCAATATTGTTAGACCAGCAAGTGCAGCGCCTACAATCAAGGCACAAATATGAGATCACTGCAATTGTATTGCCTAGAATATCTCCTTATTAATGCATTCAATAACTCCATTTAATGCTGCCATTAATTTGATTTTGAATTGAAAATTCTTAGCTAATTAGAATCAGTCAAAGATTAGCCAAGATTCATGTAATATCAGTTGTATATATTTCTTGATGTAAATCAATACAAAGATATACTATTCAATTCTTTATATGGTCTCGGCCTTTCCTTCGCCTAACAACCTATCGATCCTCCAATCTCCACCACCAACAACACCCCCTCCAAACCATCCCTCCTCCTTAATGCCTCTATCACTTTCAAACTGTCTCGCACCAACTATCGTGCCTGGAAACTTCAGGTCACCACCCTCCTCTCCGGTATCCCAATCATGGGCCACATTGATGGAACTACACCATCTCAATCTCCCCCCATTGTCACTGTTGGCGCCTCCACTCCTAACCCTAAATACACTAATTGGTTCACCATTGATCAACCGATCATTAATCTTCTCCTCTCAGCCATGACAAACGCAGATAGTCTTTCCTTTGCTTCCTATGACACTGCTCGATCTCTATGGGTTGCCATTGAAGCCCAATATGCAAACACCTCTCGCTTTCATATCATGTCCATAAAAAACCAACTTCAGCGCTGCACAAAGGGAGAAAAATCCATCGCTAACTACCTATTTTCAGTCAAAAGCCTTGCTGATGAACTTGCTGTCATTGACAAATCTCTTTTTGATGATGATGTTACTCTCTACATACTCAATGGCCTTGGCTCAGAATATCGTGATATCACAGCCTCAATCCGGACATGTGAACATCCCTTCACCTTTAAAGAACTTCACAACTATCTACTAGCTCATGACGACTATATTCGTCGTGAGTCCCAGGTTGATATACAGGTTCCCACAGTAAACATTGCTAAGCACAATTCCAAAATGGATGGTATTCTACCAACGCCACCCTATGGTCATGGCAACTTCTTCTTCAAACCATCTCACCACAATGTGTCATTCTCATCCCGTGGCTCTGGCTCTCAGTCACACAAGACTCGTGGTTTCAATCCACGCTGTAACAGACCACCACCGTGTGACACCCGCTACTCCACATACAATAATAATAAAAAATATATCATATAGAATAAAATCCATAAATTAAAACTAAAGGGTAACAAGTACCACATGATCCAAAACGTTTTAAATATAAATAACAATTGTGGAAAACAAACATAAAATATCCAACATCCCGATGTCACATATCAGAGCTGGTAACCACTACCAATAATACATCGGAAAAACAAACTAAACATAAACTAAAACTAAGAGCAAGCGATCTCCTCGGGATCACTCCTCAACTGGCTACTCACCATCCTCTGCATAACCAAAGGTACATGCAAAACAACAACAATAGCAATAGGGAGTAAGGAATTATACGTATAAACATAAACGGTAATAGAGCGGTTAGCAAGATGATCATACAACATGTCGAACATCATAATATAACACATAACATAATCATACTTCATCGTATCACATTATAACATGCTATGCGATGCAAAAACTACTCCGCTACTCCATATGCAATGTGGATCCAATAGCTAACTTAGGAAGACGATTTCGGAGTTACATATCCACATTGGCCAATAAGCACCAACGTCGGCAGTTCACCAAACTCACGGGTGAACCCCTTGGATAGCCGATCCACCTTACTCTAGGATGGACCACCACGGATGTGCTTGATTCACCTAACTCTCGGATGAATCACCGCGGATGGCCAGTTCGCCATACTCTCGGACGAACTCCCCAGTCATCATAACTTCTGCCAAACTAACAACACCATGTCATGATGCATGCAATGCTAACATACAAACAACATGGCAACCACCTCTATCAACACCATTAACACAGGCTATCAACTTTGACCAATAAGCATCAAAGTGATTTATCAACATCAATCTTGACCATCAAGCATCAAGAATGATTTAACCAACAACAACAGTAACAGTACGTCGCTACCGATAACATCATCTTCTCATTAATTAACCTCTTTATTAAGTATCCATTATTACATCTTATCATATCATTATCCTAGTTCATTAACTATCCTCAAAGTTACGTTTTATAATCCCTTATGCCATATTTTTACTTCAAAAAGTTATTAAATATCTTTTTATTTAAAAACAGTGAAGTTTTCTTAATTCTGACAGTGGCATGGCCTAAGCACGGGAGTGTTGGCCAACTGGCACGGGCGTGCAAAACAGCGTCACTTTTCTCATTTTTCTGACATGGGCGTGCTGTTGAGAGCACGGTCGTGCTGGCTTTTACTGGGCAGAGAGCATGGGCGTGCTGATATTGAGCACGGGCGTGCTCAACGCTGTTACAACGTTTCAGTTTTGGGAAACTTAATAGTTTTTTTCTAGATTTCAACACTCCAATCAATTCTAAGGTTCGTGACTAATCCATTGGCACTAATCTCACCCCTCATCAACATCTTTATGTTTTATGCACATCAATTAAACTAATCCTAGTTTTAGGTTTAGCGCTAACATCCCTATGTCTTTTATTAACATAGTTTTAATAGCAGTTTCAACATACCAATTCATATGATTATGGCATACCAACAAACATCATCAACAATATCATATAATTCATCCCAAAGTCATTCAAACCAATTAAATGATTAATATCATGTATAAACAACTATAACCAATTCATATATCAACTAAGGCATATAGCACACAAATAGGGTCATGGGTTAACCCTCATCTTACGATACCCTAGAACCTATATGTTATACTAATACATTCTCCCCATACCTGGCGTGACGTTTCCAGCCTATGAGCCAACAAGAGCGAAGTCCAAACTTGACTCCTCCAACGGGTTCAATAGGTTCAGCGAGCTTTGACCAAGAATTTGCCAAGGCAAAGGGATAAGTTAATTCCCCAAATAAGGAAAATGAAAGGGAATTAACACAAGGGTTATGCACATACCTCGATTAGATCCTTGGTGGAACTAATCTGCTAGTTGCCATTCACAACAATGGCACATAAACAACAAAGTCTGGTTTGATAGGGAGAAAACAGTTCAACACTAAACTCAAGGATTCAAAGGAAAGGATGAATAAGGTTTATTACCTTACCTCAGAGTAACACCAAGCCAGCAGCTTATCCCCAAACGCAACGAAAAACACCACAAGGATGTTTGACGAAGAACACCCAAACAAGGATTGAGGAACGCTCAAGGATTCAATGAGAACCCAAGAGAAAGGTCAAAGACGGCTGTTTCTAATTCTAGTAATGATGGCTATGAGTTTTAGGTCGAGTAAAAGAGGTATAGAAAGGATTAGAGCGAAACCAGCTGACCAAAAGAGCCCAAAACGAGTTTCTGGTGCGCGTGAAGAGCACGGGAGCACAAGCATGCTGATCTTGTCAGGATCATAGATATAGCTCATTCTAAGGTTAACTACCCTAAAACACGTCCCTAAACATCTAACGCAAGCATAACAGCACATAACAAATATATATATATATATATATATATATATATATATATATATATATAACAATAAGGATAACATACATAACAACACTTTATAACAGCAAGCGAAAACTTGGGTGTTACACACCGCGCTGTTAGTTTTGCTCTGCTATAGGTCATATAGCCCGCCATTGCCGTGAAATTCCGAAACTCAGCAACCCACCAACAGCTTATGCATCTGCTTCTTCTACTACGACACCTAGCTGGGTATTTGACACCGGTGCCAGCCATCATATTACTACCAATTTGAATAATATGCATATTCATTCTGAGTACGATGGTCCTGAAGAAGTCCAGATAGGTGATGGTACAGGTTTAAAATTTTCACATGTTGGCTCCACCACACTTCCCACACCCACGACTACTTTCAATCTTAAAAATGTTCTGTGTCCCTCATGCAAAACACAATCTTATTTCTGTTTCTAAATTTTGCAAATCTAACAAAGCTTACATTGAATTTCACCCTTATTTTTTCTGTGTGAAGGATTAGGTAACAAGGGTGGTTTTGATGTGCGCGCGGTCCAAGTAATGGTGATCTATATACCTACCATCCAAGGTCCTCATCATCCCCCACTGCTCTGTCAACCACAACCTCATCCATCTCACTATGGCATGCTCGATGTGGTCATCCGTCCTCCAAAATTCTCACTCAAATGTTGTCCAACTGTGGTCTCTCTAGGAACTTACATAATAAAATTATGCATTGTAATTCCTGCTCTATTAATAAAAGCCACAAACTTCTATTTTCTATATCTTCCATACAAACTATGTCACCACTTGAACTCATTTTCTCTGATGTTTGGGGACCTTATCTTACAACGTCTATTAATGGCTACAAATATTATCTTGTGTTTGTTAATCACTTCACTCGATACGCATGGCTTTATCCGTTAAAAAGTAAAACTGATGTAACTGATATATTTCCTCAATTTCATTCCAAAATTGAAACATTTTTCTCACACAAGGTCAAATCAATTTACACGAATGGTGGTACTGAGTACATCAAACTTAAACCATACTTCAATACGCATGGAATATCTCATTATATAAGTCCACCATACACCCTTGAACACATTGGCATTGCTAAACGCAAACACCGCCATATAGTGGAAAATGCACTCACATTCTTATCTCACTCTTCTATACCACAAAAATTCTGGTGCTATGCTTTTCAAATGGCAGTTTATTTAATCAATCGCATGCCCACTGTTCACCCGAACAACAAGTGTCCTCATGAACTTCCCTTTGGTTCCAAACCCAATTATCACAATCTTCGCGTTTTTGGTTGTCTTTGTTATCCCTGGCTACGTCCTTACTCTCAAAATAAATTATCAAATCGAAGCATGCCATGTGTATTTCTAGGTCCCTCAACTCAATATCATGCCTATCAATGCTATCATCCTCCCACTAAAAAGTTATATCTCTCAAGACATGTGGTATTTCATGAATCAATCTTCCCATTTTATCAAAATCTTTATGCCTCCACCTTAACGGAATCACATTCACATGCATCAATTAATAATAACCTCTCCCCTATATCTCACCACCCCCTCATCCTCCAACAACTTCATGCACCTATCACTCCTTCACTGCTTCCTACAATTCCTCCTCAAAATTCTACCTCATCTTTTATCCACTCCACCTTTTACCCCAAATATCCCAAATACTCCTACCTCATCAAATCAATTGGTTGACCAACCCCCCCACCTCTACAGGATCACCACTACATGAAAGTGAAACAGGAAAACACAACAAGGGGGTTGAATTGTGTTTCTTAAACCTTTTTCTCAAAACCTTTTCAAAAGCCTTTTAAGCAAGTAAGATGTTAAACAAGACACACAGAAAAAGTTTTTGAAAGACGTTAACAAACCTTGTTTTCAATCCCTAAGTTAGTAAATAAATAAACTTGACGAAATTAGGGATAGAGAGATTCACACAGAGATATATTCTGATTCAATATTACAAATTGAAGAGCTACGTCCAGTCCCTTCTTCCCCAACTATTGGATCAATGATCCTTAAGCATACTTAAGACATAATCCATGATCAATTATCAAAGATTTGAATCAAAACCCCTTAAACCAACAAAATAGGGTTTCGGCCATCACCTCTAAAAATAGGTGAGAGTTTGATTTGGTTTCCTAATCACTTGGATTACATGATTAAGGAATGAAATAGGTGAAATCAAGAATCCTATCACAAAAATTGAAGAAAAACCCATTTCCCCCAAATACCCATGGTTCGGCCCCTTTTAGTTAAAAGGATAGAAAACTTATTTGATTTCATGCTCTTGGATAGTGATATTAGAGGATGATACTAGATCATAGAAATTTATTTGGCATTAAAAGGATTTTTCTACAATATTCTAGAGATTTTTGAAGTTTGGATCTAAAAACTTGAACTCATGAATTTTAATGGAGAAAATGAAGATTGAGAGCTCAAAGATGAAATCTATACCTCTTAGGTGATAGAGGAGGATGAGAGGATCAAATTTGCTTCACAAATTTGGTTGAAAATCCTTGAGGAAGTTGAAGAAAAATGGAGGTGAAGGTTGGAGGAAAAATGGAGGAAAAGAGAAATGGAAGAGAAAGAAAGGAAGAAGAAGAAGGGGAGAGAGAGAGAGAGAGAGAGGAGAGAGGTGGCCAGCGAAATTATGATGAGAGAGAGTGAGTGGGTGACACCTTTTTAGATATTTTAGGGACATGGATGTCCTTTAGGAAAAAAATCAGGGGCATTTTGGTCTTTTCGCGTTCAGATACTTTCTTACGTCATAAATATCTACATATTTTCTGGAAAAGCAATGATGACAGTAGTGAGTCACAGGCATGCCTTCCTAGGCGATGTGACTTCATGTTCATCCGCTTCTGGCTCCGTTACTTACACGATTTATTATTTTGCCCTAGAAAGTCGTGAGAACTTTTATATTTTGAAATTTTTCAAAATCTCCGATATTGTTTGCAATTTTATTTAAAACCTACTTATTTCTTTCATGAGTCAAAATTAGGTCGTCTGAGCAGTAAAATAATACTTTACACTGACCGGGCTCCGTTTGAGTTTTCGACCAAAATTTAACTATAGCTTCCTACGATAGCGTAGAGTGTGACTATGGTCTCGGATTAATTTATTTCATTTTCTAGACCCTTCAATAAAATGAAATTACGTAAATACTGATTAATTAAAAAGAATAAGAAAATCAGGGTGTTACATTACTACCCCCTTAAAAAGACTTTTGTCCCGAAATTCGACGTATCTTTTTAAAATAGGCTCGGATATTACTGTTGCATGTCCTCTTCGCGTTCCTAGGTAGCATCTCCAGTAGCTTCATCCCATATGATCTTGACCAATAAAATGCTTTTACCTCTGAGTTCCTTAATCCTTCTATCCGCGATCCTTACAGGTAAAGCCTCATACTCAAGGTTGTCCCTCAATTGTGTTGACTCTGTTTCTAAGATGTGTGATGGATCGGGGTAATATTTTCTCAATTGGGAGACATGAAAGACATCATGAAGTTTGGATAGGTTTGGGGATAAAGCGATGTGATAGGCTACAGGACCAATTCGGCGAAGAATTTTAAATGGTCCAATGAATCTAGGAGTAAGCTTTGTAAATTTTATTGCTCTGCCGATTCCAGGTCTCAGAGTCACTCCTCATAAAAACATGGTCTCCTTCCTGGAATTCTAACGGTCTTCTTCTCTTATCGCTTTAACTCTTCTACCTGTCCTGTGCGATTTTCATCTTTTCCCGTATCCTCTTGATTTGTTCCGTCATTTGTTGTACTATCTCCGGTCCTAACAGTTGACTTTCTCCCGTCTCAAACCAACACAATGGTATTCTACACTTTCTGCCGTATAACGTTTCGTAAGGTGCCATACTTACGCTTGAATGAAAACTGTTGTTATAGGTGAATTCAATCAACGGTAAGAACTCTTCCCAATTTCCTATGTGTTCCAAAACACAAGCTCTTAAAAGGTCTTCCAATGACTGAATCGTTCGTTCAGACTGACTATCCATTTGAGGATGATAAGCAGAACTCAACCTTAACTTAATTCCTAAAGCCTCATGTAACTACTTTCAGAATCTAGATGTAAATCTAGGATCTCTGTCAGAAACAATACTAGAAGGCACTTTGTGCAACCTTACTACTTCCTTGATGTAGATTTGTGTTAACCTCTCCAACGTATAACTTTCGTCAATAGGTAAGAAGTAAGCACACTTTGTCAACCTATCAACGATTATCCAAATCGCATCATGTCTCTTGTTAGTTCTTGGCAGACCAACCACGAAATCCATAGATATATAACATCCCATTTCCATTCTGGGATATCTAAAGATTGTAGTAGTCCCGCTGGCTTTTGGTGTTCTATCTTCGCCTTCTGACACACCAAGCAAGCCAACACATACTCAGCTACCTCCTTCTTCGTTCCGGGCCACCAAAACATTTTCTTTAAATCCTGGTACATATTGGTAACTCCTGGGTGAAAACTTAACCTACTCTTGTGCGCTTCTTCTAAGATAATTCTTCTTAGTTCTATATCCATTGGCACGCAAATTCTGTCAACATACCTCAAGACTCCATCTTGATTCATCCTAAACTCAAAAGTTCCGCCTTCCGTCACTTGTTCCTTTACTTTCTGAGGATACCGATCAACCTCCTGCTTTTCCTTAATCGTCTTCAAAAAGTCGCTCGTTACTGTGACCATTCCTAGGTGTATCTTATCCCTAAATAATTCCATGCCTAGATTTAATTCTCTAAACTATTCCATCAGTTCCACTTCTTTTACCATCATAGCAGATAGGTGCAAGGATTTCCTACTTAACGCATCCGCCACTACATTCGCTTTTCCTGGATGGTATTGTAGGTCGAATTCGTAATCCTTTATGAATTCCATCCATCTCCTTTGCCTCATATTTAATTCCTTCTGATCAAATAGATACCTTAAGCTCTTATGGTCACTGTACACTATGAACTTAGCTCCATATAAATAGTGTCGCCAAATCTTTAAAGCAAACACTATAGCTGCTAGCTCCAAATCATGAGTTGGATAATTCCTTTCATGAACACTTAACTGCCGTGAAGCATACGCTACGACTCTCCTTTCCTGCATTAGAACACAACCTAATCCTTGGTATGACGCATCGCAATATACGTCAAACTGTCCTAAAGAATCCAGTAATGTCAATACTGGTGACGTAGTCAACCTCCTTTTCAGCTCCTGAAAACTCTTCTCACACTCATCCGTCCATTCAAAGGATATTCCCTTCCTAGTTAGTTGTGTCATTGGCAATGTGATCTTCGAAAATCCTTCGATGAATCTTTGGTAATAACCACCTAAGCCCAGAAAACTCCATATTTCACTCACCGACTTAGGGCTTTCCCATTGTACTACAGCTTCAACCTTTGCTGGATCTATTGCTATCCCATCACGATTAATCACATGACCTAAGAATTGTACTTCTTCTAACCAGAATTCACAGTTGGACAACTTTGCATAAAGTTGTCGGTCCTTTAACACTTGAAGTACGATCCTAAGATGTTCCTGATGTTCTTCCCGATTAAGGGAATAAATAAGAATGTCGTCGATAAACACAACAACAAACTTATCTAAGAACGGTCAAAAAATTCGGTTCATGTAATCCATGAACACTGCTGGAGCATTAGTTACACCAAAGGGCATAACCAGATACTTGTAGTGTCCATACCGGCTCCTAAACGCCGTCTTCGGTATATCCTCCCTTTTGACTCGAATCTGGTGATAACCAGATCTTAAGTCAATCTTCGAAAATACTACAGCTCCTTTCAACTGGTCCATCAAATCGTCAATCCTAGGCAACAGACACTTATTCTTAATTGTCGCCTTGTTCAGTTGTCGATAATCCACGCACAGCCTTGAACTTCCGTCCTTCTTCTTGACGAACAGCACCGGCGCTCCCCAAGGTGAAGCACTCGGTCTTTATAAAATCCTTATCCAACATGTCATCCAACTATTTTTTCAGCTTTGGTAACTTCGTTGGAGCCATTCGATAAGGTGCTATCGAAATCGGTCCAGTTCTTGGTACAAGATCTATAGCAAATTCTATTTTTCTCTCCGATGGTAAACCCAGAACGTCATCAAGGAAAATTTCCGGAAACTCCCGCACTATAGGCAACGAATCCAACGTAGGATATTCCTTAGCTTCCATAGAGAGTAGCAACACATGTTTATGAGATTTACTACCTTCCTTACTATCCTTGGCAGGCATTAATCTAGATTGCTCAGGGAAAGATAAGGTCTTTTTAAAACAGTCTAACACTACATGGTTTGCCGAAAGTCAATCCATGCCTAAAATTATATGAAGTTGATGCATAGGTAAGCAAATGAGATCAATAGAAAAAGTTCGATTCTCAATGACAATAAGACAATTTAAAAAGACAGTTATGGTTGTCAAAGAATTACTAGTAGGAGTAGAAACAGTTAAGTCGGGGGGAAGTAACGAGCCAAACAACTTTAAATGATCCACACACTCTTGGGATACGAAGGAATGGGTAACTCCCGAGTCAAACAATACAGATAAGAGTTTACCTGACACTAGGCACATACCTTGTATAAGATCGGGAGATTGAAAGGATTCAGCTCCCCTAATGGTAAGCACCCTTCCGGTGGCTTGTGGTCTTGCTTCCTGCTGTCCAGTTCCTTGAGTCCTGGTCATTGGGCCCTGCCCGCCTGTGTTGTACCTCGCTCCTTGTGTACATTCTGGCACTATGTGACCTACTTGGCCACATCGGAAACACTGGCGAGTCTCCTTTATCGGACAATCCCGAATTGAATGTGACCCTCCACACCTAAAGCAGCCACTTGGTTGGAGTTGTCCTTCAGTCTATTTTAGTGTCTGACGGTCATAAGGCCTTTGTCCCATCTGGAATCTTCCTTTTTCACCTCAACCCCTTTGGTCAAACCTCTGAGTAGGTCCTCCAGTTCTGCCTTGCTGCAGCTCTCTCTTCTTGTCGATGTTCTCAATGATTGAACATCTCTCTAGCATTTCAGGCAGTCGGGTGATGTTCAGTGGTGCAATAACCCTTTACAATTCGTATTTCAGGCCGTCCTCAAAGCGCCTGCAAACCCATTCTTCATTGGGGAATCTCTGATAAAATTCAGAAATTTTGAGCAGTGCTTCGAATCTTGCAGAGTACTCCCCAACAGACATGGTCCCTTGCTTCAGACGCATAAACTCTTTCTCTTTTTCGCTTCTCATCATCCTGGGGAAATATTTCTCCAGAAAGCATTTCCGAAATAGTCCCCAGTTAACGAGTCTGTCTTCTGATGCAAGCATCCTCTGCTGGCCTTTCCATCACAGTTCTGCACCTCCTATCAGCATGAAGGATGCATAGGTTACCTTTTTATCCTCACGGCAGTGCATTGCCGCAAAGATTTTCTCCAGCTCTTGTATCCAGAGTTCAGCTCCCTCTGGGTTGAAGTCGCCATTGAACTGCGGTGGCTTCCCTTTCAGAAAAGTATTCAGTCTGTTGTCTTCCCTCACGACTTCACCTTGCTGATTCTGTCTCTGTTGTTGCTGCATGGTCAACTGTAGTAGTTGAGTGTTCTGCTGCGTTTGATGCAGCATTGCCGTTGCCAGTTCCCTAACTGTCCTCAGTGTTTCAGTTGATTCTATCCCATCAACAGCGTGGGAACTTGCTTCATAACCAATTCCGAGTTCAGCGGTACTCGCTGTGGCCCTTTGGGCACGTCCCCTAGGTCGTCCGCGAGCCATTTAATTCTTGTGGAAGAAATTATCAGCTCACATTTGTAAGACATACAAGACCATATTATTATCTCCATGCATCATATGCCTCACAAATGTTCGAACAGTCACCCCTCACGATAATTCGCGTATCGGACACTCTACCCAACTTCTAAGCATAGTCAATACCCAATGCGGGTTTAACTAGACACGGCCATAAATTACAACCTAACCCAAGCAGTCCTTGATTAAGAATTAAACTGCTCTGATACCATAAAATGAGACAACCCCTTCCTTTGGAGGTCCTATTGGTAACCCCACGTATAATTAGTAGCGTAGCAGCGTAGCGTGATAGTACAAAATTGTGAAAATATTTAAAACATATAACAAACCAATACCATGATAGTTTATACAGATATAAGGGTACTAGCTCCTTCAGTAGAGCCTACAACAACTAATACCAAAAGTAAAAGATTTCAGAGTACGCAACAAATAAAAACTAAAAGCATAGCAGCGGAAATAAAAATACAGACGACTTCCTCTCCTGGCCCCAAAAATACATTTCGCTCAACCCATGTACTGGCCGTAACAAAACTAAAACTGTCTACCCAATCACGACTCCAACGTATACGGCAGTCGGGCCCGTATACACTACTCTTCGCTGAGAGTAGTCAGTCTCCCAGAGATGGTCGTCCTCTGCGTAGAGTAGCTCAAGGTCCCCCAGCATTGAGATCCGAGGCTCTCCCGCCAGCATCAGGTTCAATCGGGGTGCCATCAATCTCCTCTGGAAAATCCTCGTCCGGGTCTTCTCGTTCAGTCGAGAATAAAGAAAATACGACATAGAAAATATAGGGGATAAGAAACAATAATATGTCATGATTGGGAAAAACAACTATATAAAATAATGTATATGGATAGAAACATTCAGAATCACAACAGTGAAAATCAAACAACTCTCGAATAATTTTCTCTTAACTACTGTCTCTCACACTCATACAACTAACGACTATATGGACACGATCACGACGCGACATCCCCAACAGATCAACGTGTCTCAGTCATCACTATGCCACCCCTTATAAGGCAGGGTTCGGTCAAAAGCCCGCAGGCTCAATTCGTCTCATGGGTACGATATATTCCCCCACCCGCAAGCCAGGTCGGAATATTTGCCCGTCAACAACGTAACTTACGATAACGACATGTTTCCCGCCCGCAGGCTAGGTCGGAACATTCACCTGTCAGTTAACAACTCAACTTTCGATAACAAAATATCCCCCCGCCCGCAGGCTAGGTCGGGACATTCGCCCGTCCATCTACTGTTCGACTAATGGGTACGATCATCTCCCGCCAGGTAAGATCGGAATCGCCCCTAAGCCAAACTAATAGGTACGATCATCTTCCCGCAGGTAAGATCGGAATCGCCCGTGTGCCAACACAGTGATGAACGACAACTATGCAACATGAATCTCACCGACTCATCTCAGGATCAACACTTAGTGCCTCAACCACGACTTATAAACAACCACAACCAACTTTCCTCCAGCTTAATCGGGTATCGACTTTATATCACAACATCAACAGATCAAATGTATCTCTAGGTTGAGCACTACGATATATATATATATATATATATATATCCTCGACTTTCTCACCACAACCAACTCATCAGAAATCACTGCCTAGCTCTACTCAGACCTCAGCAGTCACAACAGTACATAAATAATAACCAGCAATAGATTCAAAAGTAAAATCAACTTACAGATAAATCATATTTAATCAATCATAAGCATATAAAAAGCATAACATGTATATCACATATAATATATAAAAATCCAATCACAGCACAAACAACCTCGATATACAACAAAATCAACCTATCGGCCAAACGAACTCTAGTAGGGTTTGGGTCGCCCTACGCATATCAATATATATTATTTAAATCTTGCCTCCCCGACGATATTGTGGTTCTTTCCCCCACCTTTGTGATGTTCTCGAGTGACTCCGGATGCGCTCCGTAATAGTCAATCGGGTGCGCGGTCAAACGTCCGAGTCCTGTCCGATTCTATACCACAAAACACAACCAGAAATTAAAACAATTAAATCACAAACCCCCTAATCCTTAGGATTAGATACTGCCCCTATTTAATTAAATAGGCTAGGGATGTTGAAATTCTACCAACTGTTGGATCAATAATCCTTAATCATACCTAAGACATAATCCATGATCAATTATCAAATATTTGAACCAAAACCCCTTAAACCAACAAAATAGGGTTTCAGCCATCACCTCTAAAAATAGGTGAGAGTTTGATTTGAATTCCTAATCACTTGGATTACATGATTAAGGAATAAAATAGGTGAAATCAAGAATCATATCATAAAAATTGAAGAAAAACCCATTTCCCCCAAATACCCATGGTTCGGCCCCTTTTATTTAAATAGGCTAGAAAGCTTATTTGATTTCATGCTCTTGGATAGTGATAGTAGATGATGATACTAGATCATAAAAATTGGTTTGACATTAAAAGGATTTTTCTACAATTTTCTAGAGATTTTTGAAGTTTGGATCTAAAACTTGAACTCATGAATTTTAATGGAGAAAATAAAGATTGAGACCTCAAGGATGAAATCTATACCTCTTAGGTGATAGAGGAGGATGAGAGGATCAATTTTGCTTCAAAAATTTGGTTGAAAATCCTTGAGGAAGTTGAAGAAAAATGGAGGTGAAGGTTGGAGGAAAAATGGAGGAAAAGAGAAATGGAAGAAGAAGAAGAAGAAGGGGAGAGAGAGGCTAGCCAGCGAAATTATGAGGAGAGAGAGTGAGTGGGTGACACCTTTTTAGATATTTTAGGGACATGGATGTCCTTTAGGAAAAAGACCAAGAACATTTTGGTCTTTTCATGTTCAGATACTTTCTTACGTCATAAATATCTACATATTTTCTGGAAAAGCAATGATGACAATAGTGAGTCATAGGCATGCCTTCCTAGACGATGTGACTTCATATTCATCCGTTTTTGGCTCCGTTACTTACGCGATTTATTCTTTCGTCCCGAAAGTCGTGAGAACTTTTATATTTTGAAATTTTTCAAAATTGTCGATATTGTTCGCTATTTTATTTAAGATCTACTTGTTTCGTTCACGAGTCAAAATTAGGTCGTCTGAGCAGTAAAATAATACTGTCAGTGTAAAACGCAGACCGGGCTCCGTCTGAGTTTTCGACCAAAATTTAACCATAACTTCCTATGATAGCGTAGAGTGTGACTATGGTCTCGAATTAATTTATTTCATTTTTCAGACCCTCCAATAAAATGCAATTACGTAAATACTAATTAATTAAAAAAAAATAAGAAAATCGAGGTGTTACAATTACTGCAATTGTATCTCCTAGAATATCTCCTTATTAATGCGGTCAATAACTCCTATTAATGCTGCCATTAATTTGATTTTGAATTGCAAATTCTTAGCTAATCAGGATCAGTCAAGATTCATGTAATATCAGTTGCATATATTTCCTGATGTAAATCAATACAAAGATATGCTATTCAATTCTTTATAAATATGCTAATGCTAAATTACTTGCCAGTTATCATGCATTTTTAGTGTTCAAAACTTTAACCGAAATCATAAACAATAAATGTCTTTTCATAGAAGAGTCGTATTCAAGTGACATATAAATTTACTAGTAAAATCACTCTGTATGCAAACCAACCCTTCTTCATCAATACGACATGCATTATACCTTCTTTGTATTAGAAGATAGTTATTAGGACGGCATCCTCGTCTGATGGGTTGTTCTCATAGCAATATCTAGAAAAACTATGGTGAAAAACAAAACAGAACAAAAATGTACGGAATCTTATTAAACACATCAAGTCAATTATCTCATACTCTCATATATTAACCTTTCAGTTGCGTCCTTTTTGGGGAAATATAAATATATGGACATAGTCTTTAAGAGCTGTAATTAGGTCAGATTTGACAATATATTGTTGGTGGAAAATGTTATTTTGCACATCACAAATATAATATCTGTGTGGAAATACCATGTCTGATGTAAATGTAGTTGGATATTATCGTATAATATTAAAACTGAATTGAATATATATTGTATATAAATGTGGGTGAAGTGTTATATTTTGAATGTTTAAAAAAGAAAACAATTGTTTATAACATTCCACTGGATTTTACCTCCATCGAAAAACGTATGGAATACAATCACATTTCCAAGTTACAAAGGAGAATCTATATTAAGTTTTGACTTTGACCAACCCAAAATAATGAACACTAAAGCAAATGTGGAATTCGACTTTCGACAAGCATGCAACCAGTACATGACTTTTAAGACGCAACGCGTTAATAATTTATATTCCTCTGTCTGAAAAAATTTCTTTTTCCAGCTATGCTTTGACTGAAAAGACGAATTCAAACTCAATAAGTAGAAAACTTAATTATATAATAAGATTTATCTAATAATCAGTGGCTGATATTGAGAAATTTTTTGGGGAGCCACTAAACACTAATCAAAATAATTCACTTAAATTTATAATTAGTCATACATAATTTTATAACTTAAATATGTAAAATGAGTAAACATTTAATATATGAAATCTTATCTAGTGTCTACCCATCTTACCCTGAAGAGATTCAGAAGTTTGAAGCAGATAAGTTGAGGAGAAAAAACTTATTTGTAGTAAGACTCGAGATGATGTTGAGTTGGAAATAGGCTTTTTTACCAACTTAGTGTATTTTGATTGGAAAATACGGAAGTAGTGTAAATTTTATAAAAATAACGTGATTGGAGTAAGTCGTAATGGAGAGGTACGACTTACACATTAAAGTCGTACATCTAACACACGAGTTTGCTTTATATTGTTTAAATTAAAAAAAAAAAATCCTAATTGCACTGAAGTCGTGGATACAACCCACGACTAACTCACTTTTTTTATAAAAGTTACACAAGTCGTAGGTGAGACCTACGACTCCAATATTTTTAATTTCATGGAAGTCGTACTCCCCATATACGACTTCCTCAAAAAAAATTTGGAAAAACAAAAGTCGTATTCTACCTCTACGACTTCAGTGTAATTAAGACTTTTTTTTAATTTAAACAATATAAAATAAAGTCGTGTATAAGATGTACGACTTTGGTGTGTAAGTCGTGCATCTTCATCACGACTTACCCCAATCACTTAATTTTTATAAAATTTACTCTACTTCCGTATTTCTCCAACCAAATTACACTACTTTCGTAAAAATCCCGTTGGAAATAATATTCACTCTAATGAACTTGGTCAACTAATTGAATATTTTTTAAATAAGTATGGTCTAATAATAGTGTTCCAAAAAAAAAATATATGATATTTAGTGAACTTTGTATGTATAATATATGTTGCACAAATTTTTTTGAAGCTATCAGATAACTTTTTATATAAAAAAAATTAGGAGAAAAAGTTCGGCTATTCGTGACTCCTTCCAAGATCGGCCACTGCTAATAATATAGCATGAAGTGTGCTACTGAGTACTTAAACTTTGCATTATTGTTCATGTTTTGAACACATTGTTTTTATTATTTCAACCTATATCAAACCCGATTTTTAACCTCATTCTATTATTTATTAGGAGATTGTATACGAATTCCTTAGCTATACCTGATGTGTATATACATTAAGCTTTTATAATAATATATTTTAAGTCTGTGCAATGCGCTGGTTTAACTGCGAACACAGAGATAATGTTGGAAAATAATAAAAGATTGATGTTAGGTGGAAATGTGATATATTAATTAGGGATCACACTGCATAGTACATAATTGTTAAGTAGAGCAAAAGTTTAAGTATATGAAATGTAAATCATTTTCAAACCACAAGCCCTATTGTTTGAATCATATTGAGCATTTGCAGTTTTCTATCTGCATAGCAGGATTTCTAATGAGGAAGGTAAAAAAGTCTAGCTTTGATGCATATTTAAGCCAAAAATATATATAACTTTTTAAAGCATCAAGTTGCAAAAGAGTTTAATTTCGTTTCATTATCAGTTTAAATTTTTCTCTATCATTAAACAAAAAAAGTCATGTCATGGTGGTAATTAAGGTTTCTAGTATTTTCACTAAAGTTTTTAAATGCCATATAATTGATTGCACGAACTAAGGGTGAAGCTACAAAAGTCCTAGTTGTAGGCCCACCAACAAAAAAAAAATTATTTACCCTTAGTTTTTTATAAAGCAAAAATGTCAAACATATCGGCAAAAAGGTCAAGCCTAAAGTATAACTTGACCCAAGTACATTCTCCGACTTAAAACAAAAAGACATCACTCAAAATTTGCTTTAGGTCTCACTCACTTTTGGACCGTACCTATATGAGCATGCAATCTTCCCTCCCCTTCTAAACTAGCCTAACAAATAGACAGACAAGTCATCATGTACTAATTACATTAATTAATTAGGCAAGCAAACCGCCTATTTGCTTAGGCAGTCGTTGAAAATATTTGTTGACTACCTATTGCAATCAACAATTATAATTTTATGTGGTGCAGCACTATTATCGCCCAATTTGGCTTTGATTTTTCCTTTTTTTCTGATAAAGGTTAACCCATATTTTCATTCGTCCAAGACAAGTATGTTCTGATGAAAACCCAACCAATCTTCCCTGGTTATATACCACCCCATATAAAGAAACATCACATCCATTTCATCAGTTTTTTTAGCTATAGTGAGGTTTTTCCACGTCCATAATTGCATGTTTTAGACCAAAATTTCTACTTCTATGTTATATATTTAAAATTTTATTTTTATTGCTTATTTACAAATAAATTATATATTTTCACAATATAAATAAGTTAGATACTACAATATTATAAAATAATTATGTTAATTCTATTTTTTTTTTCACTGTGTAGTTAGGCTTGCCTGTGTTTACAATTCTGCAACAATCTCAGATTATATTGTAGAGTCATAACTAAATAACAAATAATAATTGAAGTAATGGACAACCATATTGACTTGGTTGACCTCAATGTCCACGCTCACCACAAAGTCTCCTACTCCAAAATATGCTCCATATATATATTTTTAGAAAAACCTATGGAATCAATTTTATTTTCTTTACGGTAAATATATATATGGAATCAATTATATGGTGCAATTTTTAGTGCATCTTGGCAACTTGAACAATGAGATGACGACTACGTCGACGTTTGAGTGAGAAAGAAAGGCTTATCTACAAGATCATTGGGCCACTCTGGCAGTAGCGAAATAATCAACAATGGTGGCCAACTACGAACCTTCCACTTTTCCAAACATTATTTGACTTTTTATCAACACGTTTATGCGTGCCATGTCGGCAACGAAATCTCGGGGTCCATGCACGTAATCTCCATTTGTGCTTAATTTCTGCTTATTTTTTCAACTAGAAGTTATATTAACTTTCATCATGCATGTAATAATCACACTATAGAAATAGCTAATTAATAATGTAGTCACCTAAATTGAGTTTTATGGAGAAGAATGATTTTCTCGCACGTAGTATATAGAAAGTTTAAAACTCGACAATTTAGATAAATTCATAGGATTTTAATAAACTAAAATTATAAACTTGATTCATTAAATTTTTAAGAATTTATATATTTTGATAATATTATTTGAAAAATATATTTTAGTAATTAAACATAATTTAAGATTATCAACATGTGGTTGATCCGAGTGGTAAGGGCAGACACCTCAAGCTAGTGGTCAGGGATTCAAATCCTGACTCTTGTGTATGGAGAAAACCTGATTGGGAGGGGAAAACCTGCTACCTTGTGTACCCACCTCGTTTGAGTACATATTTTGAAAAAAAGAAAAGAATTAAAGAGTTTATTTTAAAGAAAAGGCTATTTTTTATTTCAATGTTATATTTAAAAAGTATTTATACTAAAAATTATTAATATTACAACCCCATATTCTTCCATATATTTTAAAAGTAATATTAGCTTCTAAAATAAGTGATTGATCCATTTTTTTTAAAAAATAATCTGAAAAGACGTTTATTTTTTTTTCGAAAAAGCTATTTTATATTTGAATGTAATATTTAAGAAGTGTATATCTTAAAATTATTAATATTACAACCACTTATTCTTCCACTTATTTTAAAGTATGAGATTGTTAGGTTCTAAAATAAGTGATTGATCCAATATTTTTAACTTTACTTTTTTTAAGATGGCAAAAAATTCTAAATATTTATTTAAAATATAACTACATATTTTAAAAGTTAACTCCATCCAAATGGACTCTTAATAGCACATATCCAAATTAAAATCCACTATTCCAACTCAATAATTAAGCAAATTAAAGCGGTAAAAATAAAAATATAACTCAATATTTGACTCAACTATTTTTTTTTTTTTTTGATATAAAATATTTGACTCAACTATTATATTTAGCTAACAGTTACAACATTATACTTAATACAAAAAATAAACACAATATTGAAATAAAATTATATTCATCACAAACTCAATATATATTGCAAAGTATAATCTGTTCAACACAAGTATCAAACAAAATAAACTAAAACTATACATTTTGATGACAAAATCATCTTTAAATCCAGACCTATAAACTTGTATACGACATTATATATATATATATGATTTAACTATTTTTTGTCACAGGATCGTAAATCGAAAACAATTTATTAACTAATTCAAAAATTCAACAACAGTAATTACAAGAGTTTGTTACTCACTAAAAACACCTTGTAGCCGAGTTCAAGTCAACTGGCAAAATAAAAATTAGTCCTACACCTAAAAAGTTAAAAGTCATGTGATTGTCATTAATAAAACAAGATATGGCTATTGTTGTTGGCTAATAAAGTAGATCAGAAGAAGAATTAATCCCTATCATAAGAGACTCAGAGACATTTCTATTATACTTTTTACTATCCAATCAAATTTTTTTACCTTTCTATTATTTTGTCGTACACTAACCACAAGGGCGTCATTCTTATCCACCGACTTGCTTTCATCTTTACTTACTTTTTTGAGCAGGGTTACAATATGGCAGGATGATCTTGAAAAGTTATTTTGTTCGAAGAATCACATGCAATTTTTTCTGAATTAATTGCGATGTTCAGTGTCACAGAAGAAGATTTTTCCTCTAAACCTATTTAGATAAAGGAGGATTTAACAAAGTTCCACCATGGTAATAATTTTTTTTATTTGCATATGATTGTAAGGAGTATTTCCGGTCGTTCATCAAGATTTCAGATGATTTGAAGGCATTCAAGATAGGATGTCCCTTCCAATCAGGTTTTTTTTATACATCAGAGTCATGAATCTAACATCTGACAACTTGCTAAAGAAATCGAGCGCATCACCAGCCAGACCAACATTGATTGGTCCACCAGGTAGTAATTTCATTAAGAGTTTAATATTCCCTAATCAAAAATCAACACGGCATTCATTTTACGAAGATCCAAAGGACAATATAGTCATAACCATAGCTTCCCATGAGTAGAAAGCTTCTGAAATTTGATAATATAATTAGAAAAATGCTAAGGAATTAAAGAGGCAAGGTTGTATGGATAAGTGGTGTAATTAATATATGAAGAATTGAAGTTTTTAGTTTATCAATAAAATATTACTATTACTTGATTCCTTAACAAATGTCCTAAAGGTACTGATTAGCAAAACCCATAAAATTAACAGAACTTATGTCGCATAGAATTATACTTTTCTACATGATGAACTTATATTCGTTGAGAGAAAAGTTACAACATTTTTAGCCTAGGCAAGTGGGTGTTATAATGATTAAATTTAATGAACTTATATATCATTTTTTATTTGTGTACTTTTAAAAGAGTAATGCTATTAAGTATGAAGAAGTTTTAGATGAAAGTCGTACGAAATTAGTTGAATCGAGGAAATAATGGAACAATTGATCTGCTATTTAGTTCGAAGGTCAAAGCAACGAATAGTTTGCGAAACTTTTTTGGACCAATAAAATATCACCTTTGACAGAAATCCCGGTGTTATTCCAATGAAAGTGAAAAACTAGTGATATATTAACAAGGTTCGTGTGCAAAAGTATGAAAGAGTATTCGTACCAAATATCATTATTCATGGTCGAAATTCGATCCAACAAAAATTACAGGAAAAAAGTGAGAGAGAAAAAATTACCCTCGCTAATACTGTGCATAAAGTACCAAATTTTTTTCAAACTAAAAAGCATTTCGCTTTTAAAAAGCTCCAACATATTTTATGAACGAAGTTGCATGTTTTAGAAAGGTTGTTTGCAAATTATAGATACTGAGATAATTAAAAAAAAAACTGTAACTTTTATATTCATGCACGTATGAAGCAAAATTCCAGAGTAAAACTCCCTAAATTGAACTAATGAAGTGAAAGTTCTGTTATCTGAAACAGTCAATGAAAGATGAGAAAGATTCCCTTTGATCAAGTCAAACACAGTGAGAACCCATTTGATGCAATCTGTGGATCTAAATTAAACCAGGGAAAATTCAAACTTTCCTAATGACAATATAAATATCAAGTGCCTTTAGTATATATAATTCGCAAAAACCATGGGACACTTCTGCAATTTGCTCATTTTCTTAAGTTCTCCAATCACAATCACCCTGTTTCATAAATTCTTATCCTCTCACCTGCCCCGTAAAGGCTTAATCTGACAGAGCCCTCTCAACCAATTAGATAAGTTATGTGGCAAACAGGGTACAATGGGTCCCACTATAATACTGGCAAGGCCAAAATGGCCAATGGGGGATGTGGCTAGCTTACTTCGTCCACAAAAGTAACTTATAGTTAGAGTTACATGAAGGATACCCTAACTAACACTAGTTAGTTGTTAGCTAACCTAAGCCAATGACATCCTTTTATGAACAAGTGGCTGTGTATGGCAATGGCACTCAATGTTGGTTGCTTTGGAAAAACAATCCACTGGACCAGCTGTATGTTTTGTTTTCATTGGTTTACTCCAATAGGAATGAAATGGAAATATAATCTTCCTATATATGCAGCACTCCAAGATGATGTACTCTGTCTCCTTTTTAAGGCTTGTTGCATATGGCATATGCATTAAATTATAGAGATGCTTTGGCAGATTGAAGTGCTAAAGAGCTTAACTCTTCCAATTGCTTATTAGAAGTATATATAATAAATTAAAATTATTGATATATGTTTAATTATCCAATTATTTAAATTTTTGGAGGAGTTAATTTATGACATGATAATAAAGTTTATGTGCATAATTTTGATATAGAAATCATTCTTATACCCTCGTTCAAATTTTAGTATATAGTAAAAATAAATATGTATATTATTCATGCTTTAAATCCAAATGATTGTACCAACTAAGGGTTGATCGAGTGGTAAACATCTCGACCCCATAAGGAGGAGAACGTAAGTTCGAATCCTGGTAGCAGACACTCAAGTTGGGAAGTTGTAAAAACTAACGTTTAATTCCCTGCTCTAAGCAGCCGACCGATGATTAGTCTCATAATCGATCCAAAGGGCTGAAGCTTGCAGGAATACCCCGGAATGCCACTAGGGAGTGAAATGCCCTAATTACGGTAGTTTATAAAAAAAAAAACTCCAAATAACTGTCATTAAGTATTTTTACCTAACGGTTCAAGGTTTTAGAAAATATAGTTACATGTGAAGTTTTGTTGAGAAGAAATCAATCAGATTTTAGATAATTAGTTGCATATATATATATATATATATATATATATATATATATATATATATATATATATATATATATATATATATATATATATGTATATGTATATAATATGTGTACAAACCAAACACAAAAAGATGAGAAAAGCATTTATGCATATTTTCTGTGTGAATCGATGTACAATGAGATACTCCTATTTATAGGGTAGGATACGAGACAAGAATAAATATAAAATTAGAAATAATCTGATAGAATAACTACACTTTAAAGCTTAATCAATCCTAATTTGAGATACAATATCAATTATAATAATGACAAATCAATCACCATAATAATAATATCGTAATATACCCCCTTAAAGTCCAGTAGGTTTAACGGTAACCAACTTGAGTTGGGACAATAAAATGCGGAAGCGACTGAAAGAATGAAGTTTGGTGAACAAATCGGCGGGCTAATTAGGAGTGCCAATGGAGACAAAATGAAGATCACCACCTAGAAGATATTGTCGAATGAAGTGAAAATCAATCTCAATATGCTTGGTGCGCTCATAGAAAACATCATTGTGGGAAATTTGGATGGCACTACTGTTTTCACTATAAAGACCATTGGAGGAAGTGAAATAAACTCAGTTAACACAAGAAGGGGGTTGAATAATGTTTACTTAAAACTTTTTGTAACAGAAACTTTTTCAAAACGTTTTAAACGTATGACGATGTAAGAAAGAAGTATGCGTTTGAAGAAGTGAAAACGAAATAAGATAAAGCAAATAAGTTTGTTTTTAAAGATCAAAACACTTTCACCCCTGGCTAGATATATAAGCAGTTCAAAATAATAATAAGGTTTAAGTGCACTTTCGGTCCCCTGGATATTACGATTGTGCAATTTTAGTCTCTTATGTTCCAATTACGCCAATTAGGTCCCCCACATATTACAATTGTACAATTTTGGTCCCCAAGGTTATAATTATGCCAATTGGGTCCCCCAGGTATCAGGATTATGAAATTTTGGTCCCCCCAAATATCACGATTGTGCAATCTTTAACTTAATAGCCTACAAAACACATGTGAGATTGATTTGAAACTTAGTGAGATGAGCTTGGCAGCTTACATGTTTGACAATTAAAGTCTGTGAGATGTCAATAATGTCACATAAGAAAGCCCCGTAAGCTGCCAATTTGATCTCACTAAGTACCAAATCAGTCTCACGTGGGGCACGTAGGTTACTAGCGTTAAAAATTGCACTATTGTGAAACTTGGGGGACCAAAATGCACAATCGTGATAGCTGGGGATCAAAATTGCACAATCATGATACATGGGGAACCCAATTGGCGCAATTAAAACCTAGAGGACTAAAATTGCACAATCGTAATACTTGGGGGATCAAAAGTACAATTAAGCCTAATAATAAAGAGTTGAAGGAGAGAAAGAATTACACTCAGCAATTTTATACTGGTTCACCCCAACTTTGAGCTACGTCCAGTCCTTGGCTTAACCAAAGGTTTTACTATAACTGATCAGATTACAAACAAGTATTCTTTGCACACCTAGCCTCTTTAGGCTCAAGTATTGTTTGCACACCTAACCTCTTCAAGCTTGATCAACAAGTATTGTTTGCACATCTAGCCTCTCTAGGCTCAACAAGTAATTTTCAGTTAGCCTCTCCAAGCTTGAACGAAACAAATAAATTGTTTTTGAAGCAACAGCTTCAGCTTGAATGAGCAAGTCAACTAGATTACACTCACAGAGTGAATATGAAGTATGTAGGGTATGACTGCGCAATAACTTATCTTAGGATTTACAAATGATTGAGAAGCAAATGAAGGAATGAAGAATTAAAAGCTTTACAATAAATGAGAGTTTGTTCGGCTTGCTTGAAATATTCTTGTTGTTTTTCAAAACTTCAGAGTCTTCTATTTATAGACTTCTCAACAATAAATCCGTTGCAAGACATTCCGTCTTTGATGCTTGCTTTATCTCAAGTCTTCAGAGAAGTCATTAATGCAATAGAGTCATTCTGATGAAGCATTAACTATATTGCAAGACGTTGAGGGTATTCTTGTATTGAAGTACAACATTTTAGCGTAAAGCAGGGCGAAAAGCAGATCATCACGATTTTTGTAGTGCAAATTTTCTTCTTTAGTGTAATCACTTAGAGTTATCAGTTGTAAAGTGACTTCGTTGCGTACTAAGAGTAAAGGTGTCAGGGTCAGGTAAGATACTCATAAGACGTAGCTTTATTCCGATTGACTTTGCGAATAAAGAGTCCTTGTAATGCTTTTTAAATATGTTCCCAACATAATTCAAAAAACAATTCGTATTTGTTACTTGATGAAAAGACTAAAAACGTGTTAGACAACGCAAGAAGACTCGTCTCTCTTCTTAGAGACTCTTGAATCTTATTCTTCAAAAGTTATCTGGCTCAGACGCTTGATATACGAATAACAGATGATAGCGATAGCTCAGATAGGACGTTGTATATAAGCAGACACTTTGAATATAACCTTGAGTCTTGTCTTATTTGACTATACGTCTGTACACTTGAATAAGATGATTAGAAGATATCACATGGTTTATTTCAATCATTCTATAACTGTTTGAGTTCATCAAAATTTTAAGGTTTAAAGCAATATCAGACGCTTGGAGACTCAACAATCTCCCCCTTTTTGATAATAACAAACATTTTGTGATTTTAATAAACCTTGTAAAAAGGATAATAGATAATCATAAAATATTGTGTGTTAGCATGTCCCTGTTTACGTTTTGATACTTTTCCTTAATGTTCTCCCCCTTTTGGCATCACCAAAAAGGAATGCATGATATATGAAGTAAATAGATGCATAACAAGAGAAATAAAGGAAAGATAACAAAAATATCATTATATAACTAATTGCTTACATATTGAGTGACACAATGAATGTACATATAGAACATATTTAACATCACTGACATCATTGTGTTGCCGAAAAATGATTCATACACTCTAAAACAATAGCTTAAAAACTACGAAACTTTGTAAGCAGCTTGGTGAGCAACCTTCGAGCTTCATGGTCCTCATAATGAATTTGATCAACGGGAGGAGCAGAAGGAGGAGAAGGTACGGAAGGGTACCATCGTAAGGCCAAAACGGTTGGGGTAGAAAACAGAGAGGAAACGGAGATGAGAATAGGAAAATTTTCAAAAGAAAGAGGAGAAAAGAAGAAAAACTGAAGATTATGAAATCTAGGAGCAACAAAAAGAGGGTGAGAGGGTTCTGTACGATTAAAGGAAAATACAAAAGAAACAAGCTTTTCTAAGATAGAAGGTTTTTAATGAGTGAGAAAAGGAAGTTTGCAAATTTTTGCAGCACATAAATTTAAAAACCATTGAAAACAAAAGCGATTAATATGAGTATATCCTAAGAAGGGAAAAACTTGAAAAGGTAAAATAAAAAGAATTTTAAGAAAAGAAGAACAAATAAAGGTTGGGTAGAAGGGGTACAGTTGAAAGGATTTTCTCTTCGTGGTTCTATCGGGATATCCAATCCATGGAATTTGATAGCTCACTCTTTGACCCAGGACAAGCGTTTGAAGCTTGTCTTCACCCGAGAGACCAGAACAACAGTTGATATTTTCGACAGACCTTGCGGAGGAGGTTTAAACCACGTAGAAGTCCACTTTTCAAATTTCAGTCTTCTGTCGTCAGGATCAAAGAGACAGTGTCTTGGTTTGCCATTCTTGAATGCTTTGAAGCATGTTCTTCATCCATATCAGTGATCACCAGTTTGCGTCTAATTGGCAGTTTGGACGCTTTTAAGCACGTGGAGGTGTCTACTGATATTTCCAATTCAGATATTGGCAAAAAGGTTGGCCCCTGATTTGGGGGTTGTTGAGCCTCATCTTCCTGTCCTTCAAGAGGCGTCTCCCCATCCAGTTTCTTAAGCCCCATTTGAGACAAAGTCTTAATACTAATGGGGGTTCCCATGGTGACCCCACCAGCAGACAAATCAAAGCCTAGCTTTGGGAAGATCTTTGTCATCAACATGCCATATACGAAAGTCTTTTACTGTTCGCTAGCCTTGGCATTTTTCACCATATATTTCAAAATTAAATCATTTAAATCCACCTTGATCTTGTGAATTAAATGATAGAGAGAAAATATGTCCATCCTGCTTACATAATCTCGTGCTCCATGTCTGGGCATAACACAGTTGATAAGGAGAACATGTAGAAATCTTCCCTTTGGAATCAGTTTGGAAGACTTGAAAGAAGGGGGGTTAGGTTTTCCATACAGAGCGATGTTGACTGTGTCAGATCTAACAACATCTTCCCAGTTCTCAGAGAAGGCAGCACCTTCACAAGCACAATCGGTTGCTCGAGCAATCGTTGTTAATCGAATTGAGAGGAAACGATTCATGAAAGTTCCTTTAAGTTCCACATCCAGATTGCTTTCTCTTACCGAAACAGTTCCCAAAACATAGACAGAGGTCTGGGAAAAACTTGTTTGTTGAGCGAGAAGAAGTTCATCCATCCAGCATTATTTAGTTCTTCAGATTGTCTGATCTTTTCCAATTCAACCACTTGCCCAAGAACAATTTTAAGAATCTGAGATTCTTCCAAATTCAACCATTTTGTTGTCTTGATGACAAACATAGAGGGTGCTCTGGGAGCACCTTTGCCCTTGGAAGATTTGGGTTCCATGAGGAGTTGGTTTAGGGTTTGAGAGAGAGAGAAGAGAAAGTTTTCTGGAAATAAATCTTTTTGAGAAAGAAACACGGTTTGAAGTAATTTTGAAATAGCGAGAGAGATATTAAAGAAGGGTTTCCCCCTTTTTAAAACCGAAAAACTTTGTCGTTTCAGGAAACAACGGTAGCTTGTTGAAATAAAAAGATAAGAAGCAACACTTGATGTCTCAGTTACATGTCATGCCTTAAGATGCGTGATAAGTTCGGACGAATGCAAGCATGCATATGTACTTAGACTTTAAGGCTATCAGACGCGTCATTCAACAATAAAATGCATGTTGATATTATTTCCGATGTAATTAAATCTATCTTCAGCTAATGGTTTCGTAAAGATATCAGCATATTGATTTTCTGTCTTAACAAAGTGTTATTCAAAAACTCCTTTTTGAACGTAATCTCTTATGACATGATGTTTGATTTCAATATGCTTTGGTTTAGAATGTTGTATGGGATTTTTGGATAACCTAATAGCACTTTGATTATCACACCAAACAGGTATATTGTGTTCAAATATAGAATAGTCCTCAAGTTGATGTTTTACCCATAATAGTTGTGAACAACAACTGGCAGCAGAGATGTATTCTACTTTAGCAGTTCAGAGTGCAATTGTTCCTTGTCTTTTACTTGACCAAGGGACCATGTTTTCTTCAATAAAGTGACATTCTCCACTAGTGCTTTTTTTTTCAACTCTATCTCCGGCAAAGTTAGCATCACAGTAACCAGCTAACCTGAAATCGTTAGTTCTCATATACAACAAACCAAGATTAGTGGTTCTAATAAGATATCTGAATATCCTTTTAACAGCATTTAGATGTGATTATCTAGGATCATATTGAAATCTTGCACATAAACAGACACTAAATTGAATGTCTGGTCTGTTGGAAGTTAATTACAGAAGAGATCCAATCTTACCTTTGTAGACCGTTTGATCTAATTTGTTAACTTCCCCATCCTTGCTAAGGATAATGATTGGATGCATAGGTGTTTTCATTGATTTTGATCCGCCCTATCTTATATTTCTTAAGAAGTTCCTTGGTGTACTTTTGTTGATGAAAGTAGATACCTTCATCAATTTGCTTTATTTGTAGTCCAAAAAATAACTTCAATTCTCCCATCAAGCTCATTTCGAATCCATTCCGCATCATCTCGGAGAACTCTTTACAAAGCTTTTCATTAGTAGCACCAAAAATAATATCATCAACATATATTTGTACTACTATGAAATTATCTTTAGATCCCTTTTTTAAAAGAGTCATGTCTACCTTTCCTCTTATAACATTTTCCATTAAGAAGGAGCTAAGTCTACCATACCAAGCTCTAGGAGCTTGTTTTAGACGGTACAAAGCCTTTTTGAGTTTGAAAACATGATCTGGTTTTTTAGAATCTTCAGAACCGGACGATTGTTTAACATGAACTTCTTCTTCTATAATTCCATTAAGAAATGCACTTTTAACATCCATTTGAAAAAGAGTTATGTTGTGTTGTGCAACATATGACATTAGAATGCGAATAACTTCTAATCCAGCTACAAGTGAAAAAACTTTAGTAAAGTAAATACTATCTTGTTGATTATAGCCTTGAGCTATTAACCTTGCTTTGTTTCTGATAACTTTTAAATCTTTATCTAGTTTGTTTTGAAAAACTCATCTTGTTCCAATTACAGACGAATCATTTGGTCTTGGTACAGGATACCATACATCATTTCTTTTGAATTGATTTAGTTCTTCTTGCATTGCTAGAATCCAGCTTTCATCGATAAGAGTTTCCTTGATGTGCTTTGGCTCAATTTCAGATAGAAAGGCCATATTATTGTTTTCTCTGAAAGTTGATTTGGTTCTTAGGCCTTGAGAAGGATTTCCAATGATTAGTTCTTTCGGGTGATGTACTTTGTATCTCCAATCTCATCTTAGACAGTTGTTATTAGACGTTTGTAGTTATGTCAGTTCAACAAATTTTTCAGGCGATTCTAAATTTTCTAGTTTTGATTCGTTCGGCTGCTTTTCCATTTGATTGCTTATATCCAATCCTGCAAGATCATCATCTAGATCTGATAGTTTCCTATTAGTCCTTAATCCATCATTAAATTTATCATTTATGGATTCTTCTACTACTGCAGTTCGAGAGTTATAAACTTTGAATGCTTTTGAGGTCTCAGAGTATCCAATAAAGATAGCTTTATCTACCTTAGAGTCAAATTTTCCATGGTGTTCTTTAGTATTCAATATAAAACACTCATAACCAAAAGCATGAAAGTAAGTTATGTTGGGTTTCCTGCCCTTCCACAATTCATAGGGAGTTCTCATAAGAAATGGTCTCACTAGAATTTTGTTTTGTAGATAGCATACAGTGTTAACAACTTTTGCCCAGAAGTACTTAGGAAGGTTATTCTCATTGAGCATTGTTCTTGCTCTCTCTTGAAGAGAAGTGTTTTTTCTCTCCATAACTCCATTTTGTTGTGCAGTTCTTGAAGCAGAGAAGTTGTGAGAAATTCCATTCTCATCACAGAACATTTTAAATAGCACATTATTGAAGACTCCTTCATGATCACTTCTAATGGAAGAGATACAAAAACCTTACTCGTTTTGTACTCTTCTACAGAAAATTGAGAACATTCTGAAAGACTCATTCTTGTGGGTTAGGAAGATTACCCATGTAAATCTGGAGTAATCATCAATTATGACAAAACCATATTTCTTTCCACCTAGGCTAGCAACACTTACTAGTCCTAACAAATCCATATGTAACATTTGCAAGGGTCAAGAGGAAGATACTAGGTTTTTTGATTTGAAACTAGATTTTACTTGTTTACCTTTCTGGCATGCATCACCCAAGATATCCCTTTTAAAGGAGATATCAGGTAATCCTCTCACGAGGTTGTGCTTCTTTAGATTTGAAATAACTTTCATACTAACATGTCCCAGTTTCTTATGCCATAACCATCTTTCATCTTCTTTAGATACAAAGCATTTTACATTTTGATCTGAAAGTTCAGCTAGTTCAATCTTATAAATATTTTGTTGCTTTTGAGCAGAAAAGAGACATTTGCCATTATTGTCTTTGACTATGGAGGCATCTTTGGTAAATGAGACAATAAATCCACTATCACATAACTGATTTATGCTAAGTAAATTATGTCTTAATCCTTCAACCAATAAAACAATATATATAGAGGGTAGAGGAGGTTTACCACCAATTTTATCTACTCCGACCACTCTTCCTTTCGGGTTATCTCCAAAGGTAACGTGTCTTCCGTCTTTATTTTGGAGGTCATGAAACATAGACTTTTCTCTTATCATGTGTCGTGAGCAGCCACTGTTCAGATACTATGGCAGGTGTTTTCTTTGTCCTATTAAGGATATCTACAACATGAATGATTAGTTCTTTAGGTACCCATATTTTTCGGGGTCCTTTCTTTTTAGATTTACTCGTCTGAGGCTGTTTCTTTGAATGAAGACATTTGGACATAACATGTCCAGCTTTTCCACAGAAAGTGCAAACAGGTTTATAATTTAAGAAAGGTTTAACATTACGATATGAAGGTGTGTATTTTTGAATTGAGACTTTGGCAGTCGTCTTATGATGCGTCTGCTCATCGAATCCTATACCTGACTTGTTTAGGGAATGTCTTTGACAACCAAGAAGCTTAGTCAAATTTTCTCTACCATTAACAAACTTGGAAAGATCTAAAGTGAGTTCTTCTAGTTTCTTTTGAAGCTTTAACACTTCTTCTGACTGTAGTGTCTCGGTTGAGATCTTTGCCTCAGGTTTTTTAGCTTTTAGCTCTAGGTTTTCCTTAGCCAATATTTCACACTCTTGACTTTTACGTTCATGCTCTTTTAGGAGTTTAATATATTGTCTTTTCAATGCTTTAAATGCTTTGGTTAAGCTAGTGGATTCTTCTACTAATTCATCATAAGCATCTTGTAAGTCATCAAGTTCAGTTGTTACCTCAGTATCTGATTCCGAGTCTGTGTCTACCATTAAGCAGAGATTTGCTTCTTCTTCTGCTTCAGCATCATTGTCAGTTGAGCTTCCATCAAGATCTTCCCACATGGTCATCATTCCTTTCTTCTTCTTGAAGAACTTCTTTTGAGGCTGATTCTTTAGTTGTGGACAGTCAGATTTCATATGGCCTAGTTTCTTGCATTCATAACATACAATAGAATTGTTTTCAGAGGGACCACTTTCGTTGTAACTTTTGTCTTTGTATAAGCATCTAAATGGTCGCTCCTTGATGAAGCTTTTCTTTTTCCACAGTTTCTTCATCTTTCTAGCGAGGAGGGATATTTCTTCATCAGCAGAATCTTCGCCTGAGTTATTTGAGTCATCAGACGGTTCATTAGCTTTTAGGGCTTTAGATGTTTCTTTGCTGACCTTTTTTCCAGCTTTTAGAGCAATGGACTTTCCTTTTTTAATGGGATTGTCTTGATTTAGTTCTTGCTCATGAACATGTAAAGTCAACCAGATTACACTCAGTGAATATGAAGTATGTAGGGTATGACTACGCAATAACTTCTCTTGGGTTGATCAAAACTTTAAGGTTTAAAGCAATATCAGACGCTTGGAGACTCAACTGGAAGACCGAGGTATCTCTAAATCAGCAAGAAGCAAACAAAGCCACAATATTTCATAAGTAGTATCAGCAAGTGCACTATACTCGACTTCAATGTTGGAGCTAGCTATCAGAGTTTGCTTCTTTCTTCGCAAAGAAATAAGAGAATAACCTAGTAACCTAGAAAAATACAAAAACTGATGGTGGAGCGACGACCATTGTGATCACCGGCCCAATCAGCATTAGAGTAGGCTCGAAGAGCCAGAGGCGATGCAACAGAGTAATGAAGACAATAAAACAGAGTACCCTTGATATATCGAATAATGCGGACTACAACATAATGGGTGGTACGCGGGGCAGCCATGAACTGACTAACCATATAAACAACATATGAGATATCTGGTCGGGTAATTACAAGAAACTCAGACTACCAAGTAGATAACCATAGAGAGTGGCATCATCTAGCAAGGTACCATCTTAAGGAGTAAACTGAACTTTAGGTTCATAAGGAGTGCGTAACATCCCAATTTTCTATGACTCTAATCTAGCTGTTTAATCTCGATTTGGGATTTCAATGATTGTTTGAATTGTTGTGTGCTAGTTTAAGGCTTAGTTTGAAGCTTAGGAATAGGCTTGAACACGGTTGGAGGTGCCTAAGGCGTTGAACAAGTAACTGTGGAAGCTAAATGTTTGGAAGGCTTTTTCCCGCTGAGCGGCATGCTCAAGCATAGGAAGGGAGCACGCCCTAGCGTGCCAACGCTTAAGCGTTGGTATGCTTGCACGCTCAAGAGTGATGAGTGCGTCTGTCAGCTGATCTGCTTTTTGAAGCGTGTGCTACACGTGTCAAGCCAGGGTAAAGGCGGAGCGGACAAGGTTCCACGCTCAAGCGTGGAAAGGACCTTACGCTCAAGCGTGGAAATCCTACACGCTAAAGCAATCTTAGCAGGACCCTTAAGTGGTGTTACCACTATCATTTCCACACTTGCAAGAAAAATCTTCAAGTTTCTGGGTTGCTGTAGCTAGAGAGAAGGCAAAGAGCGTCTAGAGAGAGAAAGCTTGAGTTCTTGGACTTCAGAACTTCGGATCGAGATTTCGACTAGACGATTGTGATTGCGGCGAAGTCTTCTTCGACTATGACGGATTACTTTCTCAATTCATCCAAGGTAAACTCGAATCCCTAACACGCATTCTTCGTGTTCTTGGCATACTTCGAGTCTTTACCTCTTTCTTTGATCTTTTGAGCTTGCCCTAGAGCTAACACTATTGCATATGTGTTGCGCTCGTGATTAGGGATAAATTCGTTCGCGTGATTTCTTGCGGATTGGAGCTTGAGGCCACGGCTAGGGAGGCTATTTCCAGGGCTGTATGTGGCTGAGCTTGCAGCTGTGAGGGAGGAGCTTGTCTCGGGGTTCGTGCTACAACTGTTCAGGTAGGGAGAAAGAGTACTGCTGCCGTCCAGAAGGCAAAAGTAGTGTAGTATGTTTTCTGCAATATGTAGGGAAGCCCTAACCCTACTAGTGGTTGAGCCGCGATAAAGTACCTAAACCCTAGGTTTAGCTTACTTTGGGCTATCGCCATTAAGTTTGGAAACCCTAGGATAGCGAACTGTTGATTAAGGATGATGTGTTTCGTATGACTGCTATGATGACTGTTATTGTTGCTATCTGTCTAAGTGCCTATATGCTGCTTGGTATGTGATATGCTGCTATGTGCTGTTGTTGCTATTACTGTTGTTAATATTGACGTTGTTATGCTATTTGTGGTAATCGTTGTGTGACGGCGGAATGCCGTAGAATTACGTTTGGCTGTGTGCCATGTTGCTGTCAGGTTGATACCGTGGATGGTGCCGTTGCTATTATGCTGACTGTTCAAGGTTGTGATTGTGTTGTTTGAGCTGTGGCTCGTGGATGCGTGGCGTCAAGGCTGCGACCGTGTGGATGCGATGACATCGTGTTGTTTCTGATTAAGAGTTTAGGCGTGAGATCCGGTATCAGGCCCGTTGAGGATGTTTGTGACACCCCCTTCTGGGACATCACATGACAACCTATTATGGTAACTAAAAAAAAAAATTTTTGAACATCTGATACCAAAGTAAAACAGTAAAACAGAATAATCATATAATGAAACTTTTCCATTCATCCTTTGTAGTAATACGCAACGTCGCCATAAGGTGTACATCATTTTCCTAATCTTTAGTACACCATACGTACATCAAAACTTAAGAGCTGGTTGAATAAAGAAACATCTAAAAATTTAACCATAGGTTCCTACGATAACGTAGAGTGTGACTATGGTCTCAGATTATTTTATTTCACTCTTTAGACCCTCCAAAAAATAAAAATACAGAAATATTGTTTAATTCTTATTAGAGTGTAGAGAGTGTAGAAAATCGGGGTGTTACAATATTTGTTGCATATCATCATCTGCTGCCAAGTGGCGTGGCCGTATGACAAGTAGTATGGGCTGTCAACGTCATACGAGGTTAGTTGCACCTGTGTGCGGGTAGGGAAAGTAGATGGGGTGGTCAACTGAGTGACCTTAGGTATGTTGTTGGTCTCGGGAATAGTTTACAGTGACAGATGAGGTAGCTCCTATCTTGTCGTGACGCCCGATCCAGTCCGGTTTGCCCAACTAATCTCATAGCTTTCCTTTGTTCCAGGCTAACATTTCGAGATGACCAAGATACCCTGGTTCTGGTGTGGGAGGGGGATGCACTATTATTAGTCACGGCGAGCAGTTCGGTTTCTTGGACAAACTAACTCCATTCCAACACAAGACCTATTCTGATGTGGACTTGTTCGGGTGTGGAACCGTTCCAGTGGAAACCAGCTTTGTGAGTTTTCGGCCGATATGCTTCATGGGATTGTATCCCGATCTAGAGGATTAATCTGATTGTGAGACTCATGGAGATGGATGCTTATTGCATGTGCTATCTTGAGAGATGTCTGTTGGAATGCAGTAATTGCTATACTTGTCATATCTGTTACATGCTACATGTTTTGTTTACTAGTTTACTGTTTTTTTCCAACTTCACTATGCACTGTATTTCTTATCTCCCTATTGTTGTTTCTATTGTTCTGTTTTTGGGGTTAGCTTGAAGACAACAAGCCATCCGAGACGCAGGATGAACCCGAGACTTCACCCGTTCATCACGGGGGCACCGTGGATGCTAGTGCTGGGCGACATTGAGATCATCTACCATGATGAGAAGGGAAGGCGGGTGGACCCCTCGACCTTTTTGGTGGTTTACACGGGACCCTTCAGTCTAATCTTTCGGAGCGGCACGCTGCCGTATGTGGATATCATTGGACCCTACCATCTATACGAGTTCCTTCCTTTCCCTTGAGTGTGGCGACCTACGAGGCAGAGGGAGCGAGACTACATGTGGGTAGCACCCCAGTCTTCGGTCATGTCCAGCAAGAGGAGCTACGTCTATCGAGGCCAGCGCCCGAGGACAGAGTAGTATCTAAGGACCTACCATAGGCTTAGGATTGTGGTGTCCAGCTCTTTATCAGAGTATGAGCTTTTGGTGCGGTGCAGACGTACTCATGGCGAGGGTCAGGGCAGCTCAGGGCATCCTCACCACTTATGGTGAGAGCCTGCCAGTGCGTCCTAGGTAGTGAACTGATAGCTTTTTATGTACCTTTTAAGAGGGGACGGTATTGCTGGTGAGCTCCGAGAGCTTTTCTTTTAATGTTGATGTATTTTCAATTTTACTTTTACAGCATGTATATGTATGTACAGTGCCCTACTAATAGGGCTAAGATATATATGGTATTTGTACAGTTATCTTTATGTTGCGCTTTTACTCTGATAGTTTCTATGCTTACCGTTCTTGCTTGTTTGCTTCCGCAACGCTGTTTTAATGCCACGCTATCGCTTTATATACGGCTAGGCATAGTTAATAATAATAGGAGCTTGGGACTAACGGGATTATCCTTCTGAGAAAGGAGGGTCGTCTTATTTTGGTGGTATCAGAGCGTTGAGGATGTTCTGCAGCCAATGGGATGGCTTCATACATATGGGGTCGTCTCAGAGTGTGTTCGATTTTACTATCAGTGAGACCTGCTTGAGAGACAAGATCGGAATCATACTTAGCCTCTGAGAGAAATATGTTGTCACTGGAAGATAGAACTTCAAACCCCAGAAAATAACTTAGAGGTTCAAGATCCTTCATCTCAAAATGTTGACTCAAGAACTACTTAAGTTCAACAATTCCAGCAGAATCATTTCCAGTAATAAAAATATCAATCGTCAAGAGAAAAAAGAAAGATAATATTACCGGTTTCTATTTTACAAGTAAAAAGAGCAGAGTCATGACCATTGGAAAAGAAACCCAACTTATTGATAGTGCTGTGAAATTTAGCAAACCAAGCCCGAGGTGCTTGTTTAAGACCACAGAGAGCCTTACGAAGATGACAAACCTTGTTAGTCGGACAAGTGTATCCCGGAGGAAGACGCATATAAACCTCTTCTTCGAGATCACCATTAAGGAAGGATTTTTTGACATCCATTTGTGTAAGTGGCCATTTGCAAGCAGCTGCAATGGGAATAAGAGTTCGAACAGAGGTGATACGTGCAATAGGGGCAAATGTCTCTTCATAATCAATGTCATACTCCTGAGTGAACCATTTTACCCCAAGACAAGCTTTATGTCGCTCAATAGAACCATAAGAAAGAGTCTTGATTTTATATACCCACGTGAACCTTACAAAAGGCTTACCAGAAAGAGGATCAACAAGGTCCCAAGTATGAGTTTTTTACAATCCCTGTAATTCGTCCCGCATAGCTTGCTACCAATGATGGTCGCTAGAGGCTTCCTTATAGGACTGTGGTTCATGAAGGTGAAACATAGTAGAAAAACAATGGTATTCACGAAGATAGATAGGTGAAGTTCTTATCCTATGAGGATGCTGAACGATGGGAGGTGCAAGATCAACGACAAGAACAACATCATCAGAAACGGAGGGAACATTGGAAGAGACTGGGAGCTCACTAGGGGAACCTGCATCTATGTCACTAGGAAAGTAATCAACATCGGGATTAGTAAAAAGAGGAGTGGAAATGGACGAAATTGACGTAAACTTGGACAAGGAAGAAAACATTATATGTTCCGAAAAGACAACGTGACAGGAGATATGGATACTCTGAGATATCAGATCCCGAAAACGGCAACCTTTATGTTCTGTGCCATAACCAAGAAGGCAACAATGACGAGCACAAGGAAGGCAACAATGACGAGCACAAGGCTTAAGTTTAGTGTATTCATGAGGTTGGAGAAGGACAAAACAAGCACAACCAAAGACCTTAAGTGAGTTATAATATGGTGCAGTGTGGTAAAGGTGCTCAAAAGGAGAATCAGTACCAAGGACAGAGGAAAGGAGACAATTGATAACATGGACAGCGGCAAGAGTAGCTTCACCCAAAGCACGTTCGAGACAGGAGGATGAGATAAACATGGTACAGACAGAGCCAAGAATGTGATGATGTTTTCTCATAGCAAGACCATTCTATTGAGATGTATATAGACATGAGAAGTCAGACAAGGTGTCTTGTTCACCAAGAAAAGATAAGAGTTTAGAATCACGATAGTCCATGGCATTATCTCAACAAAAAACCTTAATGGCTTTAGAAAACTGTGTTCGAATCATATTATCAAAGTTAGTGTAAATTTGAGGAAGTTCATGATGATTTTTCAGGAAGTATCTCTAAGTAAAGCGAGAATAATCATCAATCAACAACACAAAATATCGAGAACCTCCCATAGTAGGTGTGGGAGCATGGCCCCAAATATCGAAATGCACAAGATCAAATGGTGAAGCAAAAATAGAAGTACTATTATTAAATGATAAACCTGGTTGTTTAGCAGCGTAACAAGCAGTGCAATTAAGAGACTCATTAGAAACAGATCCTAAAAGACCACAAGACATAAGAAGAAGCGATTTTCCAAGAGAACTATTAGCAAGACGTTGATTCAAAAGCTGAATAGGAGAGGTGGTGGAAGCGACACAAATGTTAGACACAGAAGAAACATGCAGGTGTGTAATCTCAAATAGCCTTTCGATCTTACATCCCGTCCCTACGAGTTGTCCCGTTTGTGGGTCCGTCACACGACAATTGGAGGAATAAAAAGTGATTTCATAACCAAGATCACATAATTGGCCAACATATATAAGGTTAAAATTTAGCTTAGGAATAAGATAGGTGTCAAGCAAAATGAGATTAGGAAGGGAGATAGAACCCTTATGACTTATATGCATAAGAGATCCGTCAGCAATGTGTATAAAACAAGCAATGCCTTTTTTAGATAAGGAGGAAAAAAATGGGATGCAAAAGTCATGTGGTTACAACAAGAAGAGTCTAAATACCATTTAATATTACCTGGTGTAGCTTCTAAAGCTGCATGAGTATTACCATTACCAAAGGAAGGAAGAAGCTTCTTATGAAGAGATGCAAGATCACTGATGGAGAACGCAGGGGGAGGGTGGGAAGAAGAACCTGGAGATTCATTGGCAGTATCAGGAGTAGTTAATACAGGCCTAGAATAACTGGGACAATGTTGATTCCTATTTTGGTCAGATCCTAGAGGACGAGTGGGACAATTCTGAATTAAGTATCCTAGTTTCTTGCAATATCGACAACAATTTTAAGCAATATGACCTTTTTTCCTGCAATTGTAACATTCAATAGCAGAGCAGTCGGAGAAGGAATGCTCGGACTAATGACAATGATGACAAAAAATTTACATTACAGACAATAATTTTAAATAATAGCATTATCGGAACAGAATTGACAAAAATTGACTTCAAAAATGGAAATATCTCAGCGAAATACTTAGGGAGGGATCAACAAGGGATGACCAACATGCGATCAACGGAGTCAGAGGCGTTGGTCAATAAATCAAAGTGTTGGTCAACGAGTCAAAGAGTAGGTCAAAGGGCAGCTCTACGGGTCAACAGGGAGGGTAAGGTGCATTACCTGGATATGAGAGGGGTGCATGTATCTGACGAGTAGAAGAGGCGGTGGCGGGTGTCATCTCGTCTGACGGTGAGGAGATCGGAGGACGGCGGTGGCAATGGTAGGGACGGTGAGATAAAAAGCTAGCCAAAGTATGTAGAACTAGAGAGGGCCGACAATGAGGCTTAAAAACCAATGAAAGAAGACCAAAAAAAAATTCCACGGTAGAAAAGATGAGACTAGCAGGAATCGCAAGCCTAAGCTCTTGATACCATGTAGAAACCAAACGCAAGAAGATGGGAAAAGTGTTTTTGTATATTTTCTATGTGTATCAATGTACAATGAGGTGCTCCTGTTTATAGGGTAGGATAAGAGACAAGAGAATAAATATAAAATCAGAAATAATCTTATACAATAACTAAACATAAAAGCCTAATCAATCCTTATTTCACTACAATATGAATTATAATAATAACAAATCAATCACCATAACAACAATATCGTAACAAGATGGATAAGGTTCTTCTAAAATGAGTTTGTTTTAAAGTGAGCAAGAAAATTCATATATATCATGGATTTGATCAATTGCATAAAGATCTTAACCTACTAAATGATCTAAAGGTAGATATACCTTTATTTACTTACTTTAAATACAAACTCATGGTTTTTTTTCTTTTTCAAGTAAGATAATTATATTTATGATTTCTATTTGAAAATTATCCTTTGTGTTGGCTCAACGTATGGAAAATCAAGCAGGCGATTGAAAAGATTTCTTTTTTAATTTTAACATTATTTAATATCTATATATATAAGCATAAATAATGAGAACAATTAGCATTTTTAGAATGTAAGAATAATAAATCTTAACCATATAACCATACATGACTACTTAAAAAAATCATGTGCTTCTATGTTTTTTAAATGGATTTAATTGGTATATACCATCAATGTAGATATTTTTTACATTGTGAACAAATCATAAATTGACGCATCATTAAAAATGTTTGACTCTTATTCTAACTACATTAAAGGGGACATCATTCAAAAGCTTAAGAGTATGAGGGGATTAGAAGTGGACAATATGATTATTAAAAATGCGGCTCTCCTCTTCAAATGGTGGTGGAGGTTTTCGAAGGAAGGCAGTCCCTTATGAGAAAAAACAATTCGTTCAATTCATAACTTAGACCCGAGATTTGCCTTAGTGCAGCAGCAAAATAGGGGTGGAAGTGGAGGGTATGGAAATCAATCACTTCAGTGAATAAGTGGGGTGAAAATTTTAAGATTGCCATCCAAAAAGGTTAATGGACAAAAATAGGGGATGGTAGAAGAACAAAATTCTGTAAAGATAAATAGGCTAGGGAAGAATGCTTAAAAGATATGTTCCCACGCCTATTCCAAATCTCATTGCAAAAAGATGAATTAAAAGCAAATATGAGATTTTGGGATGAGCTACAATGGAATTGGAACCTTTCTTGGAGGAGACAATTCTTCCATTGGGAAAAACAACAACTAGAAGATCTTAAGGTGTGCCTAAAGGAGGTGAGTTTGGCGAAAAAATACAAAAGATAGGCCAAGGTGGAGAGATGAAGGTAGAGGAAACTTTACTGTTAGATTCTTTTCTAAGGCGGTATGGGAACAATGTCCCGTTACAAACAGTGTGATTTCTAAGGCGGTATGGGAACAATGTCCAGTTACAAATAGTGTGAGGAATGTTTGGTATGGTTCGGCTCCTCCAAAGGCTGAACTCCTAGTGTGGTTTGATATTCAACAACGTCTAAATACAAAAAGTACGTTCAAGAGACTGAATTTGATGCAAGATAGTGATGTAATGTGCCCATTTTGTGCTAATGAAGAGGAGACAATAAACCATCTTTTTTTTACACTGCACCTATGTGTAACACTCGAGGCTGACATGGGCGGGGAGTGATCGCCGGTGCATGAGGCACGGACAAGGAGCGGCTCCTGGCAGGCTTCTAGGAGGAGGGACACATGAATGAACCGATTCACACCGGAATGAGAGGGATCCTGAGATTGTATAGGTATGGAACTGTACAGTTGAGGAAGGCTTAAAGGAATTGATTTGTACTCCCTATACCAACAAGATGCATCTTCTTTTTGGGAGCCCAGAACATAAGAACTTCATAGTTAAGCGTGCTTGACTTGGAGCACTTATGGGATGGGTGACCTTCTGGGAAGTTTCCCAGAAAGTATGTGAGTGAGGACAAAGCACGCTGAAAAGACCCGTGTTGATTTGTGGGGACAGTCGACAATCCTAAAAGCAGTCTGAGCTGTTACAAATGGTATCAGAGCGAACCTCTCCCAGTACGGTGTGGTTTGGGGACGAACCAAGCGGAAGCTGGTGGGAATGTAACACGCGGGGCTGATAAGGGCGGGGAGTAATCGCCGATGCATAAGGCACAGACAAGGAGCTGCTCCTGGCAAGCTTCTAGGCGGAGGGACACATGAATGAACCGATTCACACCAGAATGAAAGGGATCCTGAGACTGTACAGGTATGGCACTGTACAATTGAGAAAGGCTTAAAGGAATTTATTTGTACTCCCTATACAAACAAGATGCATCTTCTTTTCGGGAGCCTAGAACATAAGTACTTCATAGTTAAGCGTGCTTGACTTGGAGCACTTGTGGGATGGTTGACCTTGTGGGAAGTGTCCCAGAAAGCGTGTGAGTGAGGACAAAGCACGCTGAAAAGATCCGTGTTGGTTTGTGGGGACAGTCGACAATCCTGAAAGCAGTCCAGGCCATTAAACTATGCATGGAAAATCCGGTCTGGATGTATGCAGTGGTGGAATGTATAGGTACCAGTGGCATAAACGCCTGCACAGTGGTTTGATTGTTGGGTTGGTACTATTAAAGGAGATTTTCAAAGGAACCTGTGGATCTCATTATTCTTTGTAGTGGTTTGGTCCATATGGTTCCAAAGAAATAGGATGGTCTTTGAGAAGGTTGAAACAAATTGGGAAGAATTTGCTTTTCTCATAAAATTGAGAGTTGGGTATTGGGTTAAAGCATGGAACAATAGCTTTCCGTTCAACCCGGCGGAAGTTGTTCATAAGTTGGACTGCATACGGTTGTGGAAACAGTCGAAGTAACAAAGACCCACCATTACTTGGTGCCCTCCACCACCCAACAAGCTCAAATGGAATGTTGATGGATCTTTTAAAGGGAAACCAGGGGCTGCAGGTATAGGAGGCGTGCTTAAAGATCAGTATGGGAACGCCAAAGCAAAATTTGTAGCATCTATAGGCATACGGAGCTCTAATGAAGCAAAATTCTTGGCTATTCTCTTTGCTTTGGAAATGTCTGTACAGCAAGAGTGAGTAAAGGAAAAAGCGCTGGTTATTGAGTCTGATCCAAAGATTGTCTTAGCATGGATCAATAGAAAAGAGGAATGCCCATGGAGCCTAAGATTTTTCCTCAACAAAGAATCTCCTTTTGGTCTTAAAATGTGTTTCTTTTGAACATAAAACATGGAAGCAAATAGTATATCAGATGCACTAGCTAGGGAGGATTCCCAAATAGAAGGCACATGGCTCATGTGGGAGTAAATGACCTGAAAGTTTATGTGGGGATTTTTGTTAATAATAATATGTACAGCTACTGTTTCTGGTGTTACTGCTTTTTTTTTTTTTTTTTTGCAGGTCTAAACTAGAGGAGGCAATGAGGGATATGTCAAAAATCAAGAAACAGGAGTTGCTTTTGCTACTATACAAGTGACAATGTTGTGTCTGCTGAGAAATCATGCAAGCAGCTGCTGCTCTTCCTTGAGGTTCCTAAAAGATTGTGCTACCTGTTAGATTTAAACTCAATAATCATATACAAGGCATGCTATCATAAGTCTTTATTGCGGAAACATAATAACCATATATAGCATGCATCTTTATTATCAAGAACAAGTTAAAACTTGATACCTTTAGGATCTACAACATGCTGATTTATCAAAGATATAGGAATACCTGAATCCATTATATGTTCCTAACCTCAAGCGTTCTTCAGAGGATGAACTTGATCACCAACCTTCACGAACGGAGGGTAGTAATCCTAAAACGCAGAAAGGGGGAAGAGAAAAGAGAGACGGGTAATGAACACCCGTTGGCTTGTGGTTCTTCCTCAACCGGGACTCCTTATGCCTTAGTCGCTCTTCAGATGGGGAGAAGAGGCGGTATGCGATATTGTGTCCGGTGTATTGGGGACCATAGTCTATATATAGGGTGATGGCCAATTAGGGTTCCCATTATTCCGAAATAGGCCATCAATGACATCCACTCATATTTAGTCCATATCAATTAACTAATTTATTATCAAATCAGAAATTTAATTAGCCTTATCACTTAATTTGATCACATATCAATTAAGGCTCCTAATTGATAAATAGCTAATATAATTAATAAACGATATCTGCCCACATTATGACATTGGAATATAATTAAATACAAAATATTCCAACAATCTCCCACTTGGGCAATATATCATAATAATTATATCAGAATTCTTTAGACGCGCATCCGAATGCTATTTATCTTTAAATTTCCCCTTTACAATCTGGTCCACCTCATACATCAACAATGGGACCACCGCGGCTGTCGTCACTAATGTCTATTGTGACTAAACCCCGACGTCCACCACATCAATGCACTAGATGACATAGATCGATATGGATGAGTGGCATGGAAATTTCATGCAATGTGATCTCTGAATCATGCCTATTTCCAACTGGTCCAACTTAAGTCTTTAGTGAGATCAACTTTGTAAAAAATTTAATTTTGCAAACCAAAGTCCTTAATGTGTAAATAAATTTTACACACAACAAGATACAAACAAGTTCATAATGAACTCAAACATAACTTTATTTCTGCAGAAAATCCGAAATAACAAAAGGTTTGTATCTCAAATATAAAACACAAATAGAGACTCCCACTAAACTAAGGCATCCTCAGTGACAACACTCATATGAGCAACATGCTCATGAAAAAACCTTAGGTGTTAAGCCTTTAGTTAGTGGATCTGCTAGCATAGAATTTGTCTCTATGTGCTCCATGGAAAACTGTTTTTCCTGAACTCTTTCTTAACTACAAGATACTTGATGTCGATGAACTTCGACTTTTGTAGAACTTATGTTGTTGTTGAAGTACAATATGACTGACTTATTTGTCACAACATGACTTGAGTGGTATTTCAATATCTTTTACTAAATGCAACCAAGTGACAAAAAATTACTCCAGTCATATCCCATAGTCGGATGCCTACTATCTTGGCATCCTGTAAAATCGGAGTCATAATTTCTCATGATCTCTAAACTGTCAGATCTCCGATATGTGAGCATATGCCTTTTTGTTCTCTTTAAGTATCTCACATTCCTTATGGTTGCTTTTCCAATAATCCTTGAATTGCTCAAGTATCTGCCTAATAATCCTACTATGTATGCTATTTCCGGATGCGCACAAACTTGAGCATACATCAGACTTCCCACAGCCGAAGCATAGGGAATCTTTTGCATTTCCTGAATTTCCAGATTTTCATAGGGGCATTTAAGTGAGACTAAAATGTCTCTCCTAGTGACCGGGGTATCTCCTGGTTTACTATCTTTCATGTAGAACTTATCCAAAACTATATCGATATAGCTCTTTTGCGATAACCCAAAAGATACCTCGAGAATGATCTCTAAGTATCGAAATTCCTAAGACAAAAGAAGCGTCCCCAAGATCTTTCCCCACAAAATTCTTTGTCAGAAATTTCTTGGTTTCGCGCTATAAGCCTGTATCGTTCTTGGTTAGCATAATATCAACATATAATACCAGAAAAATGAACTTACTCCCACTAAACTTGTAATACCCACAGTTGTCCTCGATATTCATCTCAAAACCAAATGAGACAATCACTTGATGAGACTTGTGGTATCACTAACGAGACGTCTTTTTTTTTTTTTTTTTTGGCCCATAGATAGATTCCGTCAATTTTCAAAACATCTTCTCTATGTCTTTTGACACAAAGTTTCCTGGTTTGCATTATATGCATTTGTTTCATCAATGTTGCCATTGAGAAACACCGTCTTGACATCCATCTTGTGAAGCTCCAAATTATAATAACCAACGTGAGTCATGATTGTCCTTGAAAGAGTCATTCAATGGTACTGAAGAGAATGTGTCTTTATAAGCAATCCTTTCTTTTGAGTATAGCCTTTTGCCACTAGACAAACCTTATACCTCTCCATATTACCCTTTGAAACCTTCAGGTATTAGGATAAGTTTCAAACCTTAATGTCTAGCTAAAGCTTGTACTCATACCTTCAATCCACTTTTCCGAATAGAAACGTCATATGGTTTGATGGGAGTTGATTGAATCATCTTCCATAATACAACTTACCTTATGTTCCTAGAGAAATACTATATAATTATCCAAAATAGTATTCACTATTTCTTTAGTGGATCATGGCAAAAGGCATCGGCTCTTGATGCTCTAGTTCTTGAGGGTGTTGAGTTTGACCTTTAGGAATAATTTCCTTATTTTGAATGGGAAGAATAACAACAATATCCTCACAAGGATCCAATTTTGCTACACTAATAGCAACTGTATGAATTGGTTCAGGGATTAGAACCAATTCTTCCTCAAAGATATTGTCTCTAATCTTATCTCCCCCCAAACTCAATATCCTCAAAGAACTAGTCAGTTCCTGTCTCAAGGTTTCTTTAATTTGGGATTATCAAATTCATTTACCCCTTTGACCTTTCAGAGTATCAATAAGGTTGCCGCTCAATATTTGGGGAGCTCCAATCTCCTTCGCAAGACTCATAAGGTCTTGCCTTAGTTGGATGTTCCCATACTTGAAAGTGATTGATCGGTAACTTTAGTTGGTACTCTATCAAGCATTTAAGCTGCAATCTTTATTGCTACTCTCGTAGTGACTCTGGTAAGGTAGAATGACTAATCATACTCCTTACCATACCCTTAAGCGTCATTACTTGGACTTAACTGCATTCTTGATAGCCATATTCTGATATATTTAACTTTTAATGCATTTAATACAAACAATAAAATGTATAAGGCCAATGGAATCTAGGATTCCCTCATACAAGTTGCTCAACTCTATTCGTAGAGATGTGCTCTAAATGTTTGTGTCATAGTGCTCCTTAATTTTACTATCAACATTACGCTTAGTGTCGTACGATTCCTCACTCAATGTTTTGCCACAAGAGGTCTCAATACCAAGCAATTATAGTTTGTCCAGCCCATAGCTTAACTGGTTCCTACAATATTTGAATTTAAAAGACAAATTGAATCCATCGTTTCTAAATGAACAAAATTATCCTGATTTGTTCAATAAGAAACCAAAACCAAATTTCATCTAAATGATGACTAAACCAAAATGTCTTTTAATTTCAAATATTAGCCAGTAACAACAATCTAAAATGTCAATAGCCTTATCCTTTACTGACTTGGTCAAATCCAATATAGATGCATCTTTCAGCATCACTTGGCCTTCATCAGTTCAGACATTCCTTTATAGGCATGCCAAACATGATATTTGGGACACTTCTTCTTTAGATACCCGATGTCCTTATAAAAGAAATAATTGTGACCCTAGTTATTTCTTTTGAGACAGGCCCTTAGCAGCTTTATCCTTAGTTTTCTTTTGTTAGCCCTTATCTTTAGAGATATTTATCAAATGAGCACTATTTGTCGTCTCTTATTTCATTGTTTCCTTTCTTGCACACCTTATGAAATGAATCCATTCATATATCATTTCTCTTTATAACAGCTATAAGCTGACTTAAACGGACTGAATTGTGCATGAAGGAATACTAAATACTAAATGCATGGGCAAGTCGTTAGACAGCCCACCTTTTAGCGCCTTAAGTTTATGAGCAAGATTGGACACTTCTATAACGTGCTCCTTATATTTCCTTTTCTTTATACTTAATGAAAATCTAGCTCTCCAATGAGTGCTTGTTTTCGTCTTTATTGCTTTTAGAAAGTACTTTTTAACTTCAGCAAGGAAATCTCAGGCATTAATTATGCCATCCAAAATAATACCCCTAAAGGTTTCCAGAATATCGTCCTTTATGATCATAAGACTCGTGCAATTGGAGCGATCCCACTTCCTATACTCGATCCTCTCTTCAGAGAAATTGAATTTTGTGAGAGAAGGTGGTTTTTTCCATCCTTATGCAAGGTCAAGATCCAAGAACAATCTTAATGTTCTCCTTTCAATCCCAAAAATTAGTCAGAACTTTTGAGAATCGAAATTGAGTTAAATCAGCAGATACATAAGCAATGTTAGCTTAAAGAGAACATAAGTACCATAAAGATACTCACCAAAATACCCCGTGCACCATTAATATTAAGTCTTTGGACAATAACATTAATTGTTAGTGGTATTTTATTGTAATGATCAAACACTGGTGATATTTTCTGTCAAACAACAACTATCTTTGGATACTTTGTTATTCACATGAAAAGAATCTTTATAATCACTATGTGTTTACCATCACAGGTGTGAATGCAACCCTGCCAAATATTAACCTTCCTTTGGGCCGATTAATATCCGCATGGATGTACACTCACATAATCTTTAATATTTCTTTTGAGTGATTTCCACTAGAGAGGTCACCATGGCGACTTCATGCTTTAATTGACTTACTCAAAATCCAAATTGGCAAATTGAAGACCCAAACAAGATACCAAGCACACCATCAATTCCCAATCTTTGGATTGTAAGAATTAATTGCTAGGGGTACTCTCAACGTAATGATCAAATATTGGTGATAAATCCTGTCAAATAATGGTCACCTTCGGGCATCCCATTATCCACATGGAAAATACTTTATAATCACCACACATTTACCATCACAAGTATATAATTATCCGGCCAAGTTGTGCCTTCCTTCGGGCCGACAACAACTCGCATGAATAATTTCATACTACATCTTTTGTAAATCCAATTGAATCAAATTTACGCAACAGAGGTTACTTTGGCAACGTATTGTTTCAACCAACTCAACCAAAATTACCAGACAATTTTATTAAAATGGGGGGTCCCGAATTTGTCATATTCACACTAAAAACATGGAAACCTTAATGTTTAGTGTGAAAAGAACCTTTAAAAAAAAAGGATTTTTCTAATACATGAATTTTCCGAATAGGTGGTTCTATAGTTCTAACTTTGGTCCTTAGAGTCTGGACTTATTTCGAAATATTACACACAACCATAGGTAAACTATTAGAAGTGGCAATACCCTCGAAATGAATCACTCTAAGTTAGGCCTTTGTGATAACCAAACAGGATGTACATCCAGAAGGCTACCACTACTCAACCTCTTCCCTATCTCAAGTTGCACTCAGGCCCGGGTTTAGGGTCTCGCTCATAAGTATGTGAGAAAAGTATAACAAATACATTGCTCAACACAGTGAGACCATAAAACAATATGGAAAAGCCAGTCTTTTCCCATTCATCTTTATATAATATATATACAAAACTGACGTCCAATCCCAGATGATTATGATTACGTGAAACAAAAAAAATTTCAATCAAGAAACATTAATCACGTAAAAAAAAATATATCATCATCAATTCATATATTCAAAGATTGAAAAACCAAGATAGATATATTATTTTTAACCAAAAAAAAAAACCATGAATGAAAGAAACCTTATGAATCAAACTTTCCAGATTCACTTTCCAAACTTTCACCAAAGATCGAAAATTGATTATAATTTATTAATACAGAATCCTGGATTCCGATTTCGAAAGAAGAAGAAAATTTGAATCACGTACTGGAGGTATATATATTTAATACCACGTGCCAATTAAAAAAAAATATTTCCTTTCAAAATTCCTAATTTTCAAAATTAGGATTCATACAAATAATCCCAATAAATCAAACATGAAGACCGCTCTGATACCACTTGTTAGATTTAAACTCAATAATCATATACAAGGCATGCTATCATAAGTCTTTATTGCGGAAACATAATAACCATATATAGCATGCATCTTTATTATCAAGAACAAGTTAAAACTTGATACCTTTAGGATCTACAACATGCTGATTTATCAAAGATATAGGAATACCTGAATCCATTATATGTTCCTAACCTCAAGCGTTCTTCAGAGGATGAACTTGATCACCAACCTTCACGAACGGAGGGTAGTAATCCTAAAACGCAGAAAGGGGGAAGAGAAAAGAGAGACGGGTAATGAACACCCGTTGGCTTGTGGTTCTTCCTCAACCGAGACTCCTTATGCCTTAGTCGCTCTTCAGATGGGGAGAAGAGGCGGTATGCGATATTGTGTCCGGTGTATTGGGACCATAGCCTATATATAGGGTGATGGCCAATTAGGGTTCCCATTATTCCGAAATGGGCCATCAATGACATCCACTCATATTTAGTCCATATCAATTAACTAATTTATTATCAAATCAGAAATTTAATTAGCCTTATCACTTAATTTGATCACATATCAATTAAGGCTCCTAATTGATAAATAGCTAATATAATTAATAAACGATATCTGCCCACATTATGACATTGGAATATAATTAAATACAAAATATTCCAACAATCTCCCACTTGGGCAATATATCATAATAATTATATCAGAATTCTTTAGACGCGCATCCGAATGCTATTTATCTTTAAATTTCCCCTTTACAATCTGGTCCACCTCATACATCAACAATGGGACCACCGCGGCTGTCGTCACTAATGTCTATTGTGACTAAACCCCGACGTCCACCACATCAATGCACTAGATGACATAGATCGATATGGATGAGTGGCATGGAAATTTCATGCAATGTGATCTCTGAATCATGCCTATTTCCAACTGGTCCAACTTAAGTCTTTAGTGAGATCAACTTTGTAAAAATTTAATTTTGCAAACCAAAGTCCTTAATGTGTAAATAAATTTTACACACAACAAGATACAAACAAGTTCATAATGAACTCAAACATAACTTTATTTCTGCAGAAAATCCGAAATAACAAAAGGTTTGTATCTCAAATATAAAACACAAATAGAGACTCCCACTAAACTAAGGCATCCTCAGTGACAACACTCATATGAGCAACATGCTCATGAAAAAACCTTAGGTGTTAAGCCTTTAGTTAGTGGATCTGCTAGCATAGAATTTGTCTCTATGTGCTCCATGGAAAACTGTTTTTCCTGAACTCTTTCTTAACTACAAGATACTTGATGTCGATGAACTTCGACTTTTGTAGAACTTATGTTGTTGTTGAAGTACAATATGACTAACTTATTTGTCACAACATGACTTGAGTGGTATTTCAATATCTTTTACTAAATGCAACCAAGTGACAAAAAATTACTCCAGTCATATCCCATAGTCGGATGCCTACTATCTTGGCATCCTGTAAAATCGGAGTCATAATTTCTCATGATATCTAAACTGTCAGATCTCCGATATGTGAGCATATGCCTTTTTGTTCTCTTTAAGTATCTCACATTCCTTATGGTTGCTTTTCCAATAATCCTTGAATTGCTCAAGTATCTGCCTAATAATCCTACTATGTACGCTATTTCCGGATGCGCACAAACTTGAGCATACATCAGACTTCCCACAGCCGAAGCATAGGGAATCTTTTGCATTTCCTGAATTTCCAGATTTTCATAGGGGCATTTAAGTGAGACTAAAATGTCTCTCCTAGTGACCGGGGTATCTCCTGGTTTACTATCTTTCATGTAGAACTTATCCAAAACTATATCGATATAGCTCTTTTGCGATAACCCAAAAGATACCTCGAGAATGATCTCTAAGTATCGAAATTCCTAAGACAAAAGAAGCGTCCCCAAGATCTTTCCCCACAAAATTCTTTGTCAGAAATTTCTTGGTTTCGCGCTATAAGCCTGTATCGTTCTTGGTTAGCATAATATCAACATATAATACCAGAAAAATGAACTTACTCCCACTAAACTTGTAATACCCACAGTTGTCCTCGATATTCATCTCAAAACCAAATGAGACAATCACTTGATGAGACTTGTGGTATCACTAACGAGACGTCTTTTTTTTTTTTTTTTTTGGCCCATAGATAGATTCCGTCAATTTTCAAAACATCTTCTCTATGTCTTTTGACACAAAGTTTCCTGGTTTGCATTATATGCATTTGTTTCATCAATGTTGCCATTGAGAAACACCGTCTTGACATCCATCTTGTGAAGCTCCAAATTATAATAACCAACGTGAGTCATGATTGTCCTTGAAAGAGTCATTCAATGGTACTGAAGAGAATGTGTCTTTATAAGCAATCCTTTCTTTTGAGTATAGCCTTTTGCCACTAGACAAACCTTATACCTCTCCATATTACCCTTTGAAACCTTCAGGTATTAGGATAAGTTTCAAACCTTAATGTCTAGCTAAAGCTTGTACTCATACCTTCAATCCACTTTTCCGAATAGAAACGTCATATGGTTTGATGGGAGTTGATTGAATCATCTTCCATAATACAACTTACCTTATGTTCCTAGAGAAATACTATATAATTATCCAAAATAGTATTCACTATTTCTTTAGTGGATCATGGCAAAAGGCATCGGCTCTTGATGCTCTAGTTCTTGAGGGTGTTGAGTTTGACCTTTAGGAATAATTTCCTTATTTTGAATGGGAAGAATAACAACAATATCCTCACAAGGATCCAATTTTGCTACACTAATAGCAACTGTATGAATTGGTTCAGGGATTAGAACCAATTCTTCCTCAAAGATATTGTCTCTAATCTTATCTCCCCCCAAACTCAATATCCTCAAAGAACTAGTCAGTTCCTGTCTCAAGGTTTCTTTAATTTGGGATTATCAAATTCATTTACCCCTTTGACCTTTCAGAGTATCAATAAGGTTGCCGCTCAATATTTGGGGAGCTCCAATCTCCTTCGCAAGACTCATAAGGTCTTGCCTTAGTTGGATGTTCCCATACTTGAAAGTGATTGATCGGTAACTTTAGTTGGTACTCTATCAAGCATTTAAGCTGCAATCTTTATTGCTACTCTCGTAGTGACTCTGGTAAGGTAGAATGACTAATCATACTCCTTACCATACCCTTAAGCGTCATTACTTGGACTTAACTGCATTCTTGATAGCCATATTCTGATATATTTAACTTTTAATGCATTTAATACAAACAATAAAATGTATAAGGCCAATGGAATCTAGGATTCCCTCATACAAGTTGCTCAACTCTATTCGTAGAGATGTGCTCTAAATGTTTGTGTCATAGTGCTCCTTAATTTTACTATCAACATTACGCTTAGTGTCGTACGATTCCTCACTCAATGTTTTGCCACAAGAGGTCTCAATACCAAGCAATTATAGTTTGTCCAGCCCATAGCTTAACTGGTTCCTACAATATTTGAATTTAAAAGACAAATTGAATCCATCGTTTCTAAATGAACAAAATTATCCTGATTTGTTCAATAAGAAACCAAAACCAAATTTCATCTAAATGATGACTAAACCAAAATGTCTTTTAATTTCAAATATTAGCCAGTAACAACAATCTAAAATGTCAATAGCCTTATCCTTTACTGACTTGGTCAAATCCAATATAGATGCATCTTTCAGCATCACTTGGCCTTCATCAGTTCAGACATTCCTTTATAGGCATGCCAAACATGATATTTGGGACACTTCTTCTTTAGATACCCGATGTCCTTATAAAAGAAATAATTGTGACCCTAGTTATTTCTTTTGAGACAGGCCCTTAGCAGCTTTATCCTTAGTTTTCTTTTGTTAGCCCTTATCTTTAGAGATATTTATCAAATGAGCACTATTTGTCGTCTCTTATTTCATTGTTTCCTTTCTTGCACACCTTATGAAATGAATCCATTCATATATCATTTCTCTTTATAACAGCTATAAGCTGACTTAAACGGACTGAATTGTGCATGAAGGAATACTAAATACTAAATGCATGGGCAAGTCGTTAGACAGCCCACGTTTTAGCGCCTTAAGTTTATGAGCAAGATTGGACACTTCTATAACGTGCTCCTTATATTTCCTTTTCTTTATACTTAATGAAAATCTAGCTCTCCAATGAGTGCTTGTTTTCGTCTTTATTGCTTTTAGAAAGTACTTTTTAACTTCAGCAAGGAAATCTCAGGCATTAATTATGCCATCCAAAATAATACCCCTAAAGGTTTCCAGAATATCGTCCTTTATGATCATAAGACTCGTGCAATTGGAGCGATCCCACTTCCTATACTCGATCCTCTCTTCAGAGAAATTGAATTTTGTGAGAGAAGGTGGTTTTTTCCATCCTTATGCAAGGTCAAGATCCAAGAACAATCTTAATGTTCTCCTTTCAATCCCAAAAATTAGTCAGAACTTTTGAGAATCGAAATTGAGTTAAATCAGCAGATACATAAGCAATGTTAGCTTAAAGAGAACATAAGTACCATAAAGATACTCACCAAAATACCCCGTGCACCATTAATATTAAGTCTTTGGACAATAACATTAATTGTTAGTGGTATTTTATTGTAATGATCAAACACTGGTGATATTTTCTGTCAAACAACAACTATCTTTGGATACTTTGTTATTCACATGAAAAGAATCTTTATAATCACTATGTGTTTACCATCACAGGTGTGAATGCAACCCTGCCAAATATTAACCTTCCTTTGGGCCGATTAATATCCGCATGGATGTACACTCACATAATCTTTAATATTTCTTTTGAGTGATTTCCACTAGAGAGGTCACCATGGCGACTTCATGCTTTAATTGACTTACTCAAAATCCAAATTGGCAAATTGAAGACCCAAACAAGATACCAAGCACACCATCAATTCCCAATCTTTGGATTGTAAGAATTAATTGCTAGGGGTACTCTCAACGTAATGATCAAATATTGGTGATAAATCCTGTCAAATAATGGTCACCTTCGGGCATCCCATTATCCACATGGAAAATACTTTATAATCACCACACATTTACCATCACAAGTATATAATTATCCGGCCAAGTTGTGCCTTCCTTCGGGCCGACAACAACTCGCATGAATAATTTCATACTACATCTTTTGTAAATCCAATTGAATCAAATTTACGCAACAGAGGTTACTTTGGCAACGTATTGTTTCAACCAACTCAACCAAAATTACCAGACAATTTTATTAAAATGGGGGGTCCCGAATTTGTCATATTCACACTAAAAACATGGAAACCTTAATGTTTAGTGTGAAAAGAACCTTTAAAAAAAAAAGGATTTTTCTAATACATGAATTTTCCGAATAGGTGGTTCTATAGTTCTAACTTTGGTCCTTAGAGTCTGGACTTATTTCGAAATATTACACACAACCATAGGTAAACTATTAGAAGTGGCAATACCCTCGAAATGAATCACTCTAAGTTAGGCCTTTGTGATAACCAAACAGGATGTACATCCAGAAGGCTACCACTACTCAACCTCTTCCCTATCTCAAGTTGCACTCAGGCCCGGGTTTAGGGTCTCGCTCATAAGTATGTGAGAAAAGTATAACAAATACATTGCTCAACACAGTGAGACCATAAAACAATATGGAAAAGCCAGTCTTTTCCCATTCATCTTTATATAATATATATACAAAACTGACGTCCAATCCCAGATGATTATGATTACGTGAAACAAAAAAAATTTCAATCAAGAAACATTAATCACGTAAAAAAAAAATATATCATCATCAATTCATATATTCAAAGATTGAAAAACCAAGATAGATATATTATTTTTAACCAAAAAAAAAAACCATGAATGAAAGAAACCTTATGAATCAAACTTTCCAGATTCACTTTCCAAACTTTCACCAAAGATCGAAAATTGATTATAATTTATTAATACAGAATCCTGGATTCCGATTTCGAAAGAAGAAGAAAATTTGAATCACGTACTGGAGGTATATATATTTAATACCACGTGCCAATTAAAAAAAAATATTTCCTTTCAAAATTCCTAATTTTCAAAATTAGGATTCATACAAATAATCCCAATAAATCAAACATGAAGACCGCTCTGATACCACTTGTTAGATTTAAACTCAATAATCATATACAAGGCATGCTATCATAAGTCTTTATTGCGGAAACATAATAACCATATATAGCATGCATCTTTATTATCAAGAACAAGTTAAAACTTGATACCTTTAGGATCTACAACATGCTGATTTATCAAAGATATAGGAATACCTGAATCCATTATATGTTCCTAACCTCAAGCGTTCTTCAGAGGATGAACTTGATCACCAACCTTCACGAACGGAGGGTAGTAATCCTGAAACGCAGAAAGGGGGAAGAGAAAAGAGAGACGGGTAATGAACACCCGTTGGCTTGTGGTTCTTCCTCAACCGGGACTCCTTATGCCTTAGTCGCTCTTCAGATGGGGAGAAGAGGCGGTATGCGATATTGTGTCCGGTGTATTGGGGACCATAGCCTATATATAGGGTGATGGCCAATTAGGGTTCCCATTATTCCGAAATGGGCCATCAATGACATCCACTCATATTTAGTCCATATCAATTAACTAATTTATTATCAAATCAGAAATTTAATTAGCCTTATCACTTAATTTGATCACATATCAATTAAGGCTCCTAATTGATAAATAGCTAATATAATTAATAAACGATATCTGCCCACATTATGACATTGGAATATAATTAAATACAAAATATTCCAACACTACCATCACAGACCTGCAACAGGGGTGTACTGGTTTACTGTTGGAGTGCTCTGTGTTGATGACTAAAGAAAGAAAGCAAAATGGCCAATGCTGATACAGGGATGCCTTGATGCTGCAATTAGTGAATGGCCTAAATCTGAAATTTGGTGTTATATGTTTTTTTATGTATGTATGGTAGATTAACAAGATAGTTTGGTGTTATGAGTCTATATTTGGAATTTATTTTGAAGCCTATATTGGCCGTTTTGTTTATGTTATTATCTGTTAGAGTTAAGGGGATATGTGGCAGATTTAAAGGGTGTTTGCTGTTGTTACCAGGCTACTCTTTGATGTATAGAGCATATAGGTGTAGGTTAGAGGAAGGAATATTAATGTATTTGTATCTATTAAGATTTCCTGTTATTATCTATCTTGAGCACATAGTAGGATGAATGCTTTTCAACCATTCCTAAAAGGTGGGAAGAGTGTTCATTTTAATGCTTAGGCTGGATCTCTTTAATGAAATATTTTACTTATCCAAAAAAATATATTCGCCATGTAAGTAGTTGACCTCACCACATCATGTTGCACATTTAATCTAGATGAGTGTTTGTTGTTTTGTAAGTAATAGCAACTTATTGCAACATTTCAAATTGATGACACAAAAGTTTGATGAAACAAATCCTTTTATCCTCTTGAAACCAATAGAATGGAAAAGGAAATCCCATTAAAAAAAGTTACTGTGTCAACCTTCTTTTGGGAAATATTCGTGTAACTTGTGTACCTTCTTTGTGTATCTATGTATATGTCCTTTAGTGCTTCAATCTCAAACCATCAAGGCATCCAAATCAAAGATTCCTATAAATTACTACATATGATTTCATTTCATCCCAAATTAAACGTGCAGCTTCTTTATTTTTGTTAATGATTAATACGATGATTTGGCACTTTTCTTTTGGCAAACAAGGCAATAATAAGGCAATAATAATTTCAGTAAAAAAAAAAAAAACAAGGCAATAATAATATAATAAGGGATCAAAGGCATGTATAATAATGCACAGGGCCATCCCTAAAATTTTGGGTGTCCCGTGCGAATTATGAAATTGATACCCTATTTTAAATCATATATATTGATTATCAAATGCATATAGCTTTCAAAATAAAAGAGGTGCAAAAAACTAGTCATTAATCATTTTAATATAACCTCAAGTAAAATAAAATATCATAGAAGAAAAGTTAAAGATTACATCAACATTGAAAAGCTCAAACCAAACCAAAATTACAATAGAATTATTGCAAAAGTAGAGTTATACATGTCTCTATTAATCCGAACACGTAGCAATCTGAGTAGCATCCCACACCAACATCATCCACCGATAGCACATGAATCACAAGGGCTAAAGAAAGAAAGTGATGTCTTCCTAATCTTTGAATATCATCCTCCTTGCATTTTTTGCTGCAAAATCATTAGTAATCTGTTCATAATCAAGATTCTGTAAACAATCATTTTCAATAGAAATCAAGGCAAGACTATTTAATTTAGTTTGCGACATTATAGATCGCAAATAAGATTTTAGCAATTTCAATTTTGAAAAACTCCTCTCAGCAGATACAACAGTAATGGAAATAGTTAATATTATTCTATAAGCTATGCATGAATTAGGAAAACAATTAAATGTCTGTTAATTATAAAATTTTTTATTTTTAAAATATATATATATATATATATATATATATATATATATATATACTAAGTAAAAAAAAAAAAATTTGATACCCTTCGAAAAATAGGGCCCTGTGCAGTCGCACATTCGGCACATCCTCAAGGCCACCCGTGAAAATGCGGTTCCTCACCTTTAATCTCCATCACCACTCTATGGAAACCCTTATCCCATTTGGTTTGGTTTAATTGTGATAAGGGTTTCTGAGATACTGAAAAGAAAAGGTATACCCAATCTCTCTTGAGATTATATAAATTTGGGATTATTTAATACGAAAATGAAAAATGCCTTATGGCGTTATGCCAGATCCATAAGGTGAGTTATATATTCACATTGTAGAGGAAAAGACAAGATCAAAGGTGGTTTAAAAAGTGGAAGAGATGTGCATTTGAGGTAAATCACATTATACTTTACATGGAAAATGGATAACATATTGATGATAGTAGCTCCAAAAACCAAAATTAAAGATTGTGAAGATAAAGATGATTAATGACAGGAAATGGGTGTGACCAGAAGTGCACGAAACAGTCCTTAGGCTAGGAGATTCCAAGAGGCAACTTATAAGCTTTTTAACGCTGGAGAGATAATCTCATGCGTTAAAGAATCGTACTTTTGAATTCTATATATATATATATATCGTGACTTACAATATTTAAAATATTAGGTCTATATGGACAAAGAATTCAGATATCTTAAGCTAGTGATCAGGGGTTCGATTCTTGATTCTTATGTATGGGGAAAACCTAGTTGGGAAGGAAGAACCCATCTTGCGTGCCCAACAGGTTCCCCGACGAAGATTAGTCACTGCTAACGATAGTGGATATTCCGTATCTATAATGTTAGGGCTATGATCATTTCACATATAAGGTCCACATGTGGTTCATTCATTTTTAATATAAGATTTTTTTCTCATACTTAATTTTCAATAGTAATTATATATTTAAATTAATTTTTAAAAAAAATTATTTCAATAATCAATTATATTTGAAATAATTTTTCAAAACAGTTGATTATGATACGAAAAAATTTATGTTTGGATATATTAACTAAACAAAATTCTAAGATAATTTGTTTCGTTTGGATTATTTAAAAAATATTAAAAAGATATTTGGTTAAATTCAAAATGATATTTATCTCTTACAGATATGAAATAATTAGAAGTATAAAAAAAAAAACCTTTTCTAAATAAATACTAAAAATTCAGCTTACTGAAAAAAGCTTTTTATATCATCTTCAAAAGTACTTTTTATTATTTTAATCACTTTTATCTAAATGTCTTTCATCCATAAAAATTAAAAAAATAAAAATAAAACTCATAAAAATGGAATAGCTAAAAAGTGCTTGTAGCTAAAGCTATACCCGGATCTGCCTAAATGAGTTTTGAACAGAGATTAAGGCCTAAACAGCTGTGTTTAGGGGTTTAGTAAATGAAAGTCAAGGATAAGATAATTTTATATTATTTTCGGTCTTTAATTATTTTAATCTACCTATGGCATCAGCAGTGCGCTTGATCTGTGATGCAAGCTTAATTATTTAATCAGATTTGATAGACTTTGACGTATATATCTTTATACATTTAGCAGCCCAAAAATTATCAAGCCGACAGTGGATTTTTTTTTTTTTTTTAAGCATACAGTGGATTTATATGATCTGATAAAAAAGTTTTAATTATATATTATATGCTTTTCGTTGTAACAGTGCAAACCCAAGGTTAAATATGTTTTTGTTTCTTTTAAAATAGTGATAATTCATTTTGTCCTATATTTTCTAAACTTTTTTTTTTGTCCCTCAATTTTCAAAATAACTCATCTATGATCTTTATTTTGAAAATTGAGCTAACATTAGGGACCAATATTTTGAATATTGAGAGACCAAAAAAGGATGTTTTGAAAATGAGAAAATAAAAACGAATTTTCGTTATTTTAATAGGACCAAAAACATATTTAATTATATAAAGTGCATTATAATTATATAGTATAAAGTTGAGAACCATTTGATAAGTGAGTAAAATTTATTTATAACATTATCCCTTACCAGTTTATCTTTAAAATTTTTTTTCTTTTGGTGCAATATCTTTATATATTTAATCCTTAGTAAAATATGATTATACTTATATTTTTTTATATTAATTTAAATTATTAAATGAATAATTGACAATGATAATTTAAAAAAAAAAAAATAAGACACCGAGGTGAAAAATATTTTGTTATAATAGTACAGATAAATAATATCAATTCTCTCTACTGTATTAAGTTTTATTGTTTGGGTTTAAGTCACATTACATTAAAAGAAATCTATCAATATAATTAGGACGTGATTTTTATTTTAAAAAATTATTATTATAAATATTAATTATCAATTGAGATAGGTATGAGTGATATACAATAAATAATTAATTTAAATAAATTATTTAATAAAGGGCATTACAGAAAAATAAAATAAAAATATTAGAAGAAAACGAATGGTAGTAAACATTCCAAGAAAAACTCGAATTATCCTAATCAAGTAAAGGAACAAAAAAAAGTAATACTTTTGACTTATTAATATATATATATATATATATATATATATATATATATATATATATAAATATTTGAAAATTTATTTTTTTATTGGTACAAATTAAATAAATTTATGATATGGTTATTTAATTTAAAACCCAAACTACATAATAATTACATTATATGATTATTTGCTATTCGCATAGAATAATTATGAGTTGTATATTCTTTTAAATAAATTCATAAAAAAGTATTGAAGAAAAATATTATAAAGATTAAATATATTTTTGGTCCTTGTAAAATCGAAAAAATTTGTTTTTAGTCCAACATTTTCAAATTGTCATTTTTTGGTCCCTCAATTTTCAAAATAATTCACCTTTGATCCCTATTTTGAAAATTGAGCTAATGTTAAGGATCAAAAGTGAGCTATTTTAAAAATTGAGGGACAAAAAGGACGTTTTAAAAATGAAAAACCACTATAAGAAAACAGCCAATTACCGACGGCTTTTGGCCGTCGATACGCACCAAAAGCCATCAGTAATGCACAATTTTCGACAGATAGCCGACAGCCAAAAATTTGTCGGAAAGAAGCTCCTCGGTAATGCATACCGACGGCCAAGGCAAAAAGCTATCGGTAAGGTTCCAACGGCTAGACCGTCGATACTCACCCACCCATATTATCGACAGTTGGCCGTCAATAATTACCTAACACACTTATTAACGGCCAGACCGTCGGTAATTACCTAAACCCTTACCTACAAACCTTACTGACAGTCTGGCCGTCGTCCCCGGTGCCGCGGGTCGGCTGACCATGCTAGGGGCTGCTGCTGCATTTGTTGTATGGTCTGTAGCATCTGCTGCATCGACGCCTCCATCCGATACTCACGCTCCTCAGCACGTCGCTCGGACTCAGCCAGTCTCCGCCTCAGCTCAGCAATCTCCTCAGACTCCTGATCAGTGCGGCGACTGGCTCTGTTGGATGCTCTGGCACTGATATCCAAGTGTGAATACCCTTTCCGATAGTTACCAGAAAGGTCTCCTGCACCGTACAGATGGTCCTTCTTCTTGTCGCCAACAACCTCCACCCAAACATGCAACGCAAGCCGCTGCTCCTCCTCGGAGTCAAGTGGGGTGGGAGGAAGAGGTTGTTGCCTGAGACATCCTCTCCTCGAACTCTTCCGGTTATACATAATCAAACAAATCAGGACATTTATAATATATATTAAAACGATACATTACAAAACTATAAATAAAAATGACATTACCTGAGTGCGCCTAAAGCACTCATCTACATACTCGCTCGTACCCTTCCTGATATGGGTGTGGCGGTGGAGCTCGTTAATCAACACTGGTCCCCTTCTGTCCCTAAGTTGTACATGACACAGACATAAATTATAATTAAACAACAATAAAAAAAACTAAGGAACATTAATATATGCATTGCATACGGAATGAAAGTATGAATGTACCAGATGTTCAAAGTACTCCGCGTGGCAGATGGAACCTCCTGTGTGGAGGCTCCCACCATTCTCTGATGCCCTATTTTTCTATGTCTGGGCTGATTTTTTCTGGAACTCAGTAGAAGCCTAGTGGTGGCATAGGGCATCCCACACTCCATCTCCCATCCATGTGGGTCGCTCGCCCCTCAGACGAGCGTCCCTGAGCATATTGGATAGGCGATGGGTGACCTTCATGTCAAAGTTCCTCTCAACCCAATACCTCATGCTCGGCTCTCCAAGCAACTTTTGTTTGCATTAGGAATACATAAATAATTATTTATTATACTATTAATTTATGAAATAATAAATCAAAACATATTAAATAAATTGAAAATTAAAACTTACTCTATAAGCGTAAAAAAAACTCTGCTTCTGATCGTCATTGATCTGTCCCCATGTGAACCAAGGATAATGGAACATCGACTCAATAACAGTTGTGATGTTCTTCGAAGCTACCTTCGAAGGAAGTAACCTTAACAATGAAAACATGTGAATCAATATCAAGTAAAAACATGTAATTAAAATTGAATAAATTTATTTACTTATAATTCTTACCCTTTACCAGACGGCCTGATGATATATCGACCATCGGCCATGACCTCAACCTCCTCCTCCTCCTCCCCCTCCTCCTCTGAAGGTGAGAGTGTATCGTGGGGACTATACTCCTGCTCCATAGCCTGATGATGAGCGGGTGACGATGCACCCACACCAGCTGAACTAGAAGCACCTCGATGTGTATGTGTCTCGAACCCCGGGGTGGGAATCATATTGATCCCGAATGCAGTGAATGGTGTAGGTGCAGTCGATGGAGTAGGTGCAGCCGATGAAGGTGGTGCTGCTCGCGGTGTACGTGGTCTTTGTGTAGGTGCAGGCGGACGTTATGGGAGCGCAGAGACCGCAGAGGCAGATGTAGACGGTACAGACATAAAACTGTCTGCAACATCACGAGTAACTATGCAAAGAGCCCTGATCCGACGACGAGTCAAACGAGAAGCAGTGTCGACACCCTTACCCTTACCACCTGTGGGTGGTATGTGTAACTTCCCAATTTTCAGATCGGTAACGTATACAAATCTTATCTAAGGCATAGTGGCAAAGTTGTAAATATCAAAATATTTTGGAGAAGTAATCATTATTACTTTTCTAAAGTAGTCATGATTACTTATCTGAAAAAGATGTTTTGGTGGCCTGGAATGAGGAAAGAAATAGCAGAATATGTATTATCATGTTTAGTGTGCCAAAAAGCTAAGATTGAGCATCAGAAGCCGGCTGGAGTGTTACAGTCTCTAGATATCTCGGAATGGAAATGGGACGACATAACAATGGACTTTGTAACGGGACTTCCAAGGACTCCTAAAGGATTTGATGCAATTTGGGTAGTCATTGATAGGTTAACGAAATCTGTGCATTTCTTGGCTATCAATGAAAGGTATTCTTTGGAAAGGTGAACCGAGGTTTATGGGTATTCTTTGGGAAGGTGAACCGAGATTTATGTCAAAGAGATAGTAAGGTTACATGGAGTGCCTTTAAGTATCAAGATTTATGTCAAGGTTCTGGAGGAGTCTACAAGGTGGAAGATCTATTAAGAGCTTGTGTGTTAGAACAGACAAGAAGTTAGGAAAACTTCTTGCCATTGGTTGAATTCACCTATAATAATAGTTTCCATTCCCGTATTGGAATGGCATCCTTTGAAGTTTTTTATGCAAGAAAATGTAGAACTCCGTTGTGTTGGTACGAGATGGAAGAGAATCAAATCTTAGGACCAAATGTGGTATAGCAAAAGATGGAACAAATCACGAGGATAAGGGACAACATGAAAGCCGTACAAGATAGACAGAAAAGTTACAACGATAAAAGAACAGCCAACTGCAGTATCCGAGGTTGTTCTACTATGTACACCGAATTTCGAGGACGAATTTGTTTTTAAGGGGGATAGTAATGTAACATCCTAATTTTCACATCAATAAAGTATATGGATCTTATCTGAGTTACAGTGGCAAAGTTGTAAATATCAAGATATTTTGGAGAAGTAATCATGACTACTTTAGAAAAGTAATCATGACATGGATGACTCATAGTGGTGAGTCATGGTGGAGTAATCATGATAGTGATGACTCATCACACTCAGGAACCGCGTCTCTTGTCTGATGTTTGATTTTATCCCTATGTATCCATTTTTGGATACAACACAGATATTAGTTTACTCTACATTACTAGTAGAGAATTATGGTTAAGGTTTGGGTTGAAAACTCAGATGAAACTCGGTCTGCGTACGAGATCACCAGAACTGGTAACGGATAAACCTCACGTCGCTTTCAAGGGGACACCCCATCCACCTTATCCATATGTAATCATGACTATAGTGACTCACCATAGTAATGATGGAAAAGATGAGTCACACCATAGTAATGATGATGGTATAGAAAATGACAATTTTTCCCCTAAAGGAAATGACAATTTTTCCCTTAAGTGTTTATATAACATCTTTACCCCATTCTTTCATACTCTTCACGCCATTCTTTCTCCCAAATTCTCTCTCACATTTCTTTCTTCTCTTATTCATTTTTCAAGATCAAGTGTTCAAGTTCTAGTAGAACTTTTGATACAATTCCAATTTTGTTCCTTGGGGAAGTTACCTTTCTACCCTTAAGTGATAATTATCATATCCTTATCCTTTTCTTTTATATAGGCCACGAAATTCACTCATACAATTCCTCTCACATTTCTTTCTTCACTCCTTCATTTTTCATCTTCTAGTATTCAAGTTCTACTACAACTTTTGATGAAATTCCAATTTGGTTCCTAGTTGAAAGGACCATTTTACCCTTAAGAGATTTTTATCACAACCTTATCCTTTCCGTCCTATATATATATTTCTCACGCCACCTCTCTTCCATTTTTTCCTCTCTCATTTTCGTTCTCCTCCTTCTCCTCCACTTCAAAACTTCAAGCTTTTTCTTCACTTTCTCTCCATTTCTTCAAGGATTCTCCAAGAGCTTTGAGAAGCAAAGTTGTTAAGCTTGATCTTCTTCATCATCTAAGAGGTAGAAATCTCATCTTTGAGCTCTTAATCTTCAATTCTATCCATTGAAACTCTATGTGTTCATGTATGCTCTTGAACTTCCAAAATTCATGAAAAATTGTAGAAAATTCATTTTAATGTCAAACCAATTTTATTGATCTAGATTCATGATCTTCTATCATTAATCTAAGAGTTTGTAATCATAAAATCTCTCTAACCCATTTGGGGTGAGATGGCCGAATCCTATGTCTTGGTAAATCATGAAATTTTGTTCAAAGTTTTGCTTAAAGAAGTGTTGATTTGAGTTCTATCACACTTAAAATGTCTTTGAATTCAAATGATTGAATCAAAACCTTTTCTATCCTATTTTTATGAAGGGGGCCGAAACCTATGTGTGGAGAAATCTTGAGTTTTGTTTCAAATTCTTGAATCAAATGACTTACACTAGCTTTCTCTATGCTTAAGGATCATTAATCCAAGAGCTTGTCAAATTTTAACACTTCTAGCATAATTTCCTACATAGGGGCCGAACCCTAGTTCCTAAGGACTAGGTGTGTTTTGTTTGATTATATACTAATTTGGATTGTGATTTGTGGTGAAGGATCCAATTGTGTTCAAGTGCTCTAAAGGGTCCACGGTTATCTGTTGGAGGAACGAGGCTGTGACCGTGCAAAGGTGCTAGTGAGCTTGTGGACATTTCTACCTTGCTACAGGTAGGGAGAAGAAAATGTTATCATCGGAAAGGCAAGCGTAGTATAGTTTATATACATGTGTAGGGGAGCCTTAAACCCTATAAAAGGTTGAGCCCTGAACAAAGTACCTAGACCTTAGGTGTAAGTATCTTTGGGCTATCACCATGAAAATGATTACACCCTAGGCTAGATGACAATTATTAGATGAATGGTTGATTGATATATTTGGTGATTATGTGCTCTATGTGTTCTATATGAGTTAATGGTGAACATGTGTCTATTTGCGCTATGTGATTTATATAATGCTCTATGTACTCTATGTGAGTTATATGATTATCTCTCTAAATGACTATGTTGGCATGCTCATTTTTATGATACTTTGTTCTTGTGATTGGTTGAATGTTGGATGTTGAGTGATGAGCATATGATATGATTGATGAGATTGATGAGTATATGACAAGATTGATGAGCATATAATGAGTTTGATAAGCATATGAACATATGATGAGATTGATGAACATATAATGAGATTATGATATTGTGCGGGTTGATACCGTTGTGATTCTAATTATTACTGTTGTGATTTTAATGGAGCTGTGGGCTCGTGGATGCATGGCGTTATTAAGAAACCCCTGATGCCGAGTTAGGGCCGTCCAAATGAGGACGCTATTGAGAAACCCTCGATTACGAGGCAGCCCAAATGGGGGTGTTATTATTGAGAAACCCTCGATTCCGGGTAGAGGCGGTCCAAATGGGGACATTATTGACACCCCTCCGAAGGGCGGTCCAATTGGGGACGTTATTGATCCTTTCGAGGATGTCCAAATGGGGACGTGAATTATTGATCCCGACGGGGATGTCAAATTGGGGATGTTATCGGCCGATCATGCATACATGCATATAAGGATTAGTATCCTTCCTTAGAGGTTTGATCTGAGAGAAATATCTTAGAGATGGATGTGATTTATGATTCGTGAGATGATTGTTTATTGTGTGCATTTTCTATATGTTATATGTTACATGTATATATGCCATGCTATAGCCCCTTTCCCTTACATGATGATATATGTTTCTTACTCCCTGTATTTTTTTTTTTATGTTTCTTTTATATATATGTGAAAAGACTTTGTGGAAGATCCCGCTGCGGAGAAGTTAGGTGATACTCTGTACGAGACTGATGCTGGCAAACGAACCTGAGGAGTGTTGAGTTATATTAGCATCTTTTAGTGTGTTTTTATGTAAAGTTATTCTGAGACACTCTACATGTAAATATTAATACTGTAACCCTACTGATAGGGCAACTGATGTATATATATATATATATATATATATATATCTTTATGTTGTATAGCTGTGTACTCTGATAAACTGCGTGCCTAAGGTTTGTTTCGCTTCCGCGCAAGGCGAAATTTTCCACTACACTTCACATGATAAAGCATGCTAACGATTATAAAGCGACTAAGGGTAGTTAATATCTTAGGTTCTTTAATGGGATTATCCTACGTAAGCGGGGTTGTCTCATGTTTAGCTTTTTGGCACACTAAACATGATAATACATATGCTCATTATTATGATATGTTATTAGTGTAATTGATTGGATGTTTACGAATGAGCATATGATAAGATTGATGAGTACATGATGAGATTGATGAACATATTATGAGCTTGATAAGCATATGATGAGATTGATGAAAATATAATGAGATTATGATGTTGTGCGGGTTGATACCGTTGTGATTATAATTGATACCATTGTGGATCTAATGGAGCTGTGGCTCGTGGACGCATGGCGTCGTGATATTGATTTAGCATTGATGCAAGGCATCGTGGTTATGGCTGAGTGCCTAGGTGTGAGGTCTCGGTATCAACCTGTCATGGATGTTTGTACATGCATATCATATCACATGTGATCCCAATGGGGGATGCCCAAATGGGGGCGATTTGTGATCTCGAAGATGGGATGTCCAATTGCGAACGTTATTGATCCTTTCGAGGATGTCCAATTGGGGACGTTATTGATCCTTACGGTGATCCTTACGGGGATGTCCAAGTGGGGACGTGAATTATTGATCCCGATCGGGATGTCCAATTGGGGACGTGAATTATTGATCCTGACGGGGATGTCCAAATGGGGACGATATCGGCCGATCATGCATACATGCATATAAGGATTAATATCCTTCCTTAGAGGTTTGATCTGAGAGAAATATCTTGGAGATGGATGTGATATATGCCTAGGGAGATGATTGTTTATTGTGTTATTTATTGCGTAGAATGATTTCTATATGTTATGTGATACATGTATGTATGCCATGCTACTGCTCCTTTTCCCATATATATGATGATACATGTTTCTAACTCCCTGTCTTTTCTTTTTATGTCTTTTATTTATATATGAAAAGACTTTGTGGAAGATCCAACTGCGGAGGAGTTGGGTGATACTCCATACGAGACTGAGGCCGATGGACGAGCCCGAGGAGTGTTGTCTTATGTTAACATCTGTTGATATAATTTTGTTTCAAGTTTGTACTGAGACACTCTACATGTAAATATTAATATTGTAGCCCAAATGATAGGGCAACTGATGTATATGATATATGTTTTATAGTTGCATACTCTGATAAGTTGCGTGCATAAAGTTGGTTTACTTCCGTAAGCACGAAATTTTCTGCTACGCTTCATCTTGATAAAGCACGCTAACGGTTATAATGCGATTAAGGGTAGTTAATATATTAGGTTGTTTAATGGGATTATCCTATGTAAGTGGGGTCGTCTCAGTATAGGAGGAGGCGGAACACGTCCTCCAGATGCCATATGTCTATGGAGCAATTTAATCTTAAGATAAAATAATAAATAAATTACGAAGTAGTAATCTAACATAGAACAATAAAATAATTATCTAAGTCATAAAATTAACCAATATGACTCAATAATATAAATAAAAGTTATATGAAGTTAAGTTTTATTCAGGATTTGACAAAAACTCTTCATTATCTTCAGATCTAATTTCTAAATTTGCTTCTCCCGAATCAATGACTTCATCTTCTTCATCCAAATGCTCCTGGACGGATGACAAGTTATCAGTATCCACTTCTTCACCAGCAGTGTCCAAGTCCCGTAAACCAGTAATACGCTCAACTTCAATGCCTTCATTTACACGAGATATTTCATCCACTTGATAAAGAACATATTCCTGCTGATCATCAGCTTCGATGTGACCCCTTGGTTTCATCTTGATGACGACACACCAATCTCGTTTGTCCTTTCGGGTTGCTGGATAAGGGACATAATACACTTGTCTCACATTCTGTGCTAGGATAAACGGATCAAAGTTCTGATATCTGCTACCCATTCAGATGTCCACTGTATTATATTTTGGATTCAATTTTGTGCCTCTAATGGATGGACCAAACCAACTACAATAAAATAGAACTATTCTTTTAGTATAGTCTAAAGTAGTGTACGCCAATTCATATATATGTTGGTTCACTCCATAGAAGTCATCTTCACCCCCTTCTGTGATGCCCTTCACGTAAACACCGCTGTTTATTATTTTATTACCCTTCGTCCATGAATTGGAGTGAAATTTGTACCCGTTCACGAAGAACGTGTGCCATTTTTGACACATGAATAAGGACCGTGGGATAAGTTCCTTAAGTGCCTCTTGAGAGCAGTTGGTGTCTCACGGGAAACCTATGTATGGATAAATTCCTTATGTTAGATGAAAAAAAGTTATGTAATCCTACGTACAAAATTTGTTTGGGGTACTTACTTGTTGTGTAAACCACATTGGAAAATTTGCATGTATACAAGCAGACTAGTCATGTTCACTTATGTTTTCATATAACAAGAATGCTCTGTATAAATTGGACAATACACACATATTTAGCAGAGAAGTATATATATATATGTATATATATATATATATAGGAGATGTATCAAGTGAGAGGAGTCTTTTTATATGAGAGTGAGAGGGGAAAATCTTAGCCTTTGGATCAAACCATGAATGGTCAAGATTAGAACATAAAGTCATATGACTTTTTTAAGTGGTCACATGACCACTAACCAACTTTTAATCTTGATCATCCGTGTATGGTTTTAATGGCCAAGATTTGCTCCTCTCACTCTCACATAAAAAACCTCTTTCACTATATATATATATATACCTAATTGAAAGAAAAGTATGTGCAATACATACTCAAGGTAACTTTGGTGCAATTAATCAACACATGAACATAGGCTGACTTCCTTTCTGCATCTATTAACCAGTGGATCAACTCCTTTCCAGAATAACGACCTGGCTAACAAAAGATTGATAAGGCTAACAGATGTCTTTCACTTTCATTTTCAATTTCATTCTTACTATTTCTCGGTGACAACATGTAGTTGTTGAAATAATGAGAACAAAAATAAGTTGTCTCGCGGTATAAGTAAGATGCACAGATTGATCCTTCAACTCTAGCCTTATTTTTCACCGATCGTTTTGAATCACCCATGAATCTATAAACTAACAAGTTGATAGTTATATATAGTACATTTAATTTCAAATGGAAAAAAATCTATTTAAAATTGTATGATAGTTATATTACCTTTCAAATGGATACATCCACCTAGCTATATTGAACTGGTCCACCAAGCCTTGCTTCATATGCGAGATAAACTGGGAGATGCCCTATGGAATCAAATACGCCGGGGGGAAATATTCTCTCCAACTTGCATAGAATGATTGAAATGTTCTGCTCCATTCTTATCAGTTCGTCGTCCCTCAACGTTGCAGAACACAAATCCTTAAGAGAAGTGACTCAGTTCAGTAATTTGAATCAAGACATAGACTGGCAGCAAACTAAAAGCAATAGGAATTAAATATTCTATGAATAAATGTCAGTCATGGCTTTTCATCCCATGCATCCTTCCCTTATTGACATCAGCACATCTTGCCAAATTCGAAGAATAACCGTTTGGCATCCTTAGTTCTGTTATCCACTCACAAACTAACTTTGCTTCCTCAGCAATGGCTTTGGCCTTTAACATTTTCCCATTAGCATGCCACTTCAGCTCTAAGTCTGGTCGCCTACAGTACAAAGCTAAGTCCATTCTTGCCTTCTCATTATCTTTGGTCTTCCCACTCACATTCATGATTGTATTTAATATTTTGTCAAAACAATTCTTCTCTATGTGCATAACATGGAGATTGTGTCTCAACAAATTATCTTTCCAGTACGGGAGATCCCAAAAAATATTTCTTTTTGTCCAATTATCCAACTCCCCATATCCTAGTAATTTGGACACACGACCATTGTCGGTGACTTTGGGCAGTTCTATTACTCTACTCCAAATTTGTTCTGGTGTAAACCTAGGTGGTGGCTTATCTCTTTCAACTTCCCCGTTTTTGAAGGCGTTCTTGTTCCGTCTAAAAGCATGATCTACTGATGAGAACCTATGATGCGAATCAAACTAGGAACTTTTCCCCCGTGTTTCAAGGTAAAGGCCTTTGTATATTCCATGCAATGCGAACATGCCAATTTACCATGAGTATCCCAACCAGACAACATACCATAAGCAAGGAAGTCATTAATGGCCCACATCAAAACCTGCTTTCATTGTAAAAAATTTCTTTCTTGCGATATCGTATGTCACCACGCCGGTCCACAACTTTTTCAAATCATCGATCAACGGCTATAAATAAACATCAATACCAGCCTTCGGATTGGATAGACCCGTTATGAGAAGCGTAAAAAACATATAAGGTTTTGACATACACATATCGGGAGGAATATTATATGGGGCAACAATTACTGACCAACAAGAATAAGGCGTAGCCGATGCTTGGATATATGGGGTAAAACCATCGGAGCATAAACCAAGTCGTACATTGTGCAGCTCGCGGGAAAAATTTGGATGTATTCGATCAAAATGCTTCCTGTAACACCCAAACCCGGTGTCACATTTCGTAACCCAAATTGTCTTTTTCGATTAATTAAAAACTTTTTCGAAAAAAACTCAAGAGAGTAGCTGCGGAAATCTGATACCAAGTAAAACTTTAACAACTAGATGAAAACAAATTGAAACTCATCATGTAAACAGTAATTCAACTTCACCATAACGCGTACAATTTTTTCAATCTCTTAATGCACAACATAATTAGTCACAGTCGAAAGACCTGACTTAAACATCAAAAATCCTAAGAGCTGGTCTGATAAAATAACTCTAAGAACAAGAGAGCATACTACCTAACATATATCGTACAAATAAGACTGGGTCTCGTCGTCAACAGTCCACACATCTTCGTCGTCGACATCAAGGAACTCAAGCTACGGGGTCTCGAAGTGACCTAGAGACTGTTGGGAAGTATCTGTACACATATCCAAAAACACAACAGGGTGTCCAACATGTACAGGTAAGGGTGAGATACTCGTTCACAAGTTTATCATAATAGTCACACAAGTAAAACAAGATACAAATAATACATCGATATACAATACATTCATGCTATAGAATATCAACATTCAACATAATATCACAACAAGATAATCTCACTCTGTGGGATCACACCCATTCATCAAGATAAGTTAAAAGAATGCATGAGACTTCAATCAACTTTCTGGTTCGTGCTCTCCGAAGATTCCTACCTTTCTTTCATCGAGCGATAGGCCATGAATACTCCCATAACACAACTGTCCTCATGAGTCGGCCTCTCAATTTAGGTCCGAAACCCAATTGTTCAAGGGTATCACGTCACAACCATATCATGAATAGTCCAGTCTCTGATCGAGTTCATCCGTGTTTGGCAGCCGATTACCACGTCACTGGGTCGCGATGCCTCCGACCACTTGTGAAGTCTCAAACACAAGATACCGCTATAGACCTAGTGGTCTTAATTGGCTCATATTCTCAACCACTTGGATTGTAGCTCGTTTCTAATGGCACGTCGGCCAACTCATGTATGTAACTCATGGTTTTTTGTTTTCTTTTTCGTTCATTCATTCTTGTCAAGGCACATAGCCTACGTCTCTTTTTAAAGGATATTTAGCCCGTTCATTCAAAATACAGGACACATAGTCCAAGTTCTTAATTCACGAAGTACTAGGCCGACGTCGCGGACACTAGACTGGCATATTGGACACTAAGTCCGTTCATTTCAAAACACAGGACACGCAATCCAGGTGCTCAATCCACGAAGTTCTAGGCCGACGTCCCGGACACTAGACTCGCATATAGGACACAAAGTCCGTTCATTTCAAAACACAGGACATGTAGTCCGAGTGCTCAATTCACAGAACTCTAGCTCGACATCTCGATCACTAGGTTCACGTGTTTCACAACGTGAAGAGGTAATCACCAATTTCATCAAAATTTCGTTTTCGTTGATCAAATCTTGAAAAAAAAACTCAAAATCTTTTGGTGTAAACCAAAACTCATTTTCGCTCTAAAACTTATTTCCGCAAAATCTTTTCTTTGCCAAGCTATTTCAAAATTCATTTTCCAAAGGATTTTGACTTGAAACTGTCTTTTCTAAAGGTTCCATCATATGAAACATTTTTCTAAATATTTTCATTAGAGCAAACTTTTTTTTTTTGAAAGAGACTTTTTCTTTTTTTGAAAGGTCAAATGCTTTGAGAAGATTCTTCCTCTGATAAAACTAATATAATTTTCAAGGCTTTCTTTTTGTACAACATGTTTAGAAAATAATAATAAAGCAACTTTTCGTTATTTTCCTCACCAACGCTCAACTTCCTAAGTCTTATTGGAAATTCCTTTTGAGTTCTTAACTTAGTGGCTTTTTAGTAAAATTGGTCATTATACCACTTAACTTAAAAGCTTTACATCTTTAAACCAAAACACCTTTAAATCTTTGATTAAGACTTTTAAGCAGCTTAATCTTCATTATCAAGCTATAGCCGATGCTATGCTCTCAACCAATCCAGTCAAAGAAATCACAATTGAATATATACATATATAGTCATCAAATCACAAAACCATCATCATACATATATCTCATCCAAGGCAATAATGCCACAATTCATGTTTCAATATCCAATCACATATTCACCAAATAAATCAAGCATAAACATCACAAGAGAATCATCAACATAACGTCAAATATCATCATCACAATCATACAACAATTAATCTAAGGTAATTCTGAATGAACGTTGTCCGACTCGTTCCGTAAATCTTTCGATTACTCGCCCGAACACTCAACACCAACTACCTTGAAACAATCAATTCAAATTTCAACAATCACAAAAGTAAAATTCCCTATCTCTTAGAAGCTAGGTTCGGCCATGGTGATCCAAAATAGGCTAAAGATGTCTAAAAATTTCTAACTCTTGGATGAATGATCCTTAGGTATACCTAGCACTAAATAAAGTCTCTTTACACAAAAACTTGAAACAAAACTCTTGATTTCTCAAGCTCTAGGGTTCGGCCACTCTTTAAAAAAAAAAGAGGCTAGGAATGCCATTTGATTACATGCTCTTGGATAGTGATAGAGGATGATGATACTAGATCATAGAAATTGATTTCACATTAAAAGGATTTTTCTATGATTTTCTAGAGATTTATGAAGTTTGAACTTAGAACTTGAAGCTCATGAAATCATGTCTTGAAAACAAGAATTAAAGGAAGAATATGAAGCTTAAAGGATCAAATGAAATAATTATACCTCTTGGAGGATGAAAATGAGCAAGTTCTGACACTTTTTCTTCACAAAAGTTAAGCTTTCAACTTGGAGGAAATGAGAGAAAACTTAGGAAGAAGATGAAGTTGTGAGAAGAAATGGAGGAAGGCTTCATGAAGGGGTTAGGCATGTGAGATAAGGGAGGGTAAGGGTGTCCAAAATTTTTCCACTTAAGGGCAAAATGGATATTTCACCTTAGGGCAAAATGTAATTAAAACAAAAGGCCAAGGACATTTTGGTCTTTTCTCAGTGTGAACGTATTCAGATATTTTATAACGTCGTCATTACAGTGGCAAGCCTTCCTGGTGATCTGACTTGATGTGACTTCAAGAGTATCCGCTAACGGGTCCTGGTAAATCCGTTTTTAGCTCCGTTAATTACACGATTTAAGATTTCGCCCGTATAACTTATATTCATTCACTTTTTAGTGCAAAAAACCAAATTTACCAAAGTTGTTGGAAATTCAATTCTAAACCTAACTGTTTCATTCACGAGTCAAAATTAAATCTTTTGATCAGTAAAATCTTACTGTCAGTGAAAAAGCGGATCGAGCTCCGTCTGAATTTTCAACCCAAAATTTAACCGTAGCTCCCTATAATAAGGTAGAGCATGAATATGACTTTGGTTTAGTCAAAATCATTTTCTAAATCTCGGATAAAATATAAGTTTATTTATATTAATTTCCGACCTTAGAAAGTAGCAAAAATCGGGGTGTTACACTTCCATACTTCACCATCAGACGAATGGCGTAACACGCCTGAACTTCTTCCGTTCTCATAGTGCCGCATCATTTTTCCTGTAGTTTGCATTGATACAAACATTTTCTGTAGCCTTGTAATTATCGGAAGATAGAACATTGCATTAACAGGAACTGGTTTGTTCTTACTTGTCCTAGTCTTGCGATGACAATACCTCAGCGCTTGATAAAATCTGCATTCAAGCAACACGCCATCATTTTTGCCGAATTCATTATCGTAAAAGAGCATGCACTCATTCACCCAATAGTCAATCCTCTTAGCTTCCAGTCCCAACTTGAATACTAACATTTTCGCATCATAATAACTTTTTGGTAAACCCTCTTTAATAGGTGTCACGTCCAAAAGCATTTTGGAAAAAGAATCCAACCACGCGTTAGCAACATTCCAATTAGACTTGCAAGCTAATAGTCTCACGCAAATCGCTGATTTAGAGTCTGACGCCCCTTCATACAACGGCTTATTTGTCTCGACCAAAAAATTAAAAAATCTTTGTGCTTCCTCATTCGACAGTTCTTCATTGTTATTGTAGTCATGCGTCTCATTCACCCTGAGAACATTACTCACCATGTCTTTCATTGACATAAAATTTTCACCATATCCCATATCTACGCAACTGCTTGAAGCACCAGTGGAATTCTCGTCAACCCGTAAATCAACATGTGGCACTTCTTCACCATGATCAGCCCAAATTCAGTAATTGTCCTTGAACCCAACTTTATACAGGTCTGTCTTCACCTCATCTTTGCTCTTAATCCGTCTACGTTGACATTTAAGACACGGACATCTAATCCCCCCCATCATCGATGAAACGTTGTTGCCGCTTCGTTTGAGCAACAAACTCTTCAACCCCGTCTACAAAAGATCGTTTCAGACCCCTTGTTCCCGGATAGTTCCTATCATACACCCAACTACGGTTCCAAAGATAAAAATTCATCTTCTACATGTTAAAAGAATGCAAAACCATTAAGTTTTGATAGCACATCGACTTAGATATATCCACATTCACTTTCATTATTTGGTATGGCCCTATCCCATTCGAAAAGAAACTTTTTCAACACTAGATCCTAATATTAATAAGTATTACTTAATTCACATACATTACATTTGAAAAAAATTTGGCAGCATTTCCCATTGGTCTCTAAGTACAATACTTGACCGCAATACCGATATCAAGTTTGCACCTAGAAAACAAAAGGAAATGTATCGGATCGAAATTTCGTCAAATATAAGGCATTAGAAATAAGCAATATGACTATTACACGAGTGAAAAATTTTTTTTTCCCCAAATTGTCCTCCTAGAACAATTCAAGGTTCAATACAATGAGCGACACCACTATGTGAGTACACATGCTCAATAATATCGAACCTTAAATGAGAAGCTAAGGTTTTGCTCAATTATTAACTCGCCTAGACAATAAAACTTTAACTCTATAAGGTAATTTTACCTTTTTATACTTGAGATTCAAGTTCATAGGGTAAATGCAATTGTCCAAATCCCCGCATTTTAGCAACATAAATTGCATAGGGACTAATAAAATTATCAAATATACACATACACATAAGTAACTTTTCTAAAATAATTATTCAACTTAAAAACAATTTCATGCTTTAAACAAGTGTTATTAAATTTAAAATTTTATTGATTATTTAATGATTTTTAAGTCATATAAGGCTTAAACATGTTATAAGTGCTAAGAGAAATTGATATTATGAGGCTTATGGTTTAGTTAATTGTTTTTATTATTTAATAATTTTATTTAACTATTTAAATATTAATTATTTAAATATTATATATATTTCCCACTTAATTATTATTTAGTTTTTGTTTTAAGTCCTTTGTGCTAAGCGATAGATCATTATTATTAAACTTTTTATTTATTTATTATATAATTATTTTTATTTACTTACTTAATTTCATTTCCGTTATTTTTGTTTAAGATAGTACGTCTTGTAGCGTTGCACACGGCGATGTCGTCCAACCACTTGCAATTTGTCATGACACAGCCACCAAATCTCCTCTTGTTCCCTCTTCACGTTTTCTCCAGTGTAGGGAGAAACAAGCAGATTCTTATGATATCGTTTTTTGTTTTTAATTTTAAGATTTTATTAGGCATTGATTGCTTTTCTTATTTGTGGGCAGGTTTGGTTTACCGGGCTAGACCCTCGGGTCAAGGTTTCTAACTTAAGCTAAAAAAGTATTATAAGGTGACATCTTTTATTTTTAAGTCTTATGAGGCCTATAATACAACATGTAATTTATATTAAAAAATTCACGAGTAAAAAAAAATTATCAGACTATGAGTACAAACATGCAAATTAAAACATCATGAGTACAATTTAAAATATAATTAGGGAAGTAGAACATATAAAAAAACAACTTAAACCTCAATGCAGCCTACATCCAACATAGAAGAACATACAATTTCACTAGCAATACACAGTTTGGCAACTACAATTTCAGCAACATAATACATGTTCAGCAACTACAATTTCAACAACATAATACATGTTCAACAAAAATACAGTAATGCAAAGAAGAACAATACAATCCAATGGGGGATTCTAAAATGACCGACCTGGAATCAATACAATCAGAAAAGCAATCCAATAGGGATTCTGAAATGGGACCTCTGTCAGAAAAGCAATCCAATGGGATCTCTGTCTAAAATGGGAAGAAAAAATTAGAAATAAATTTGAAATGGGATTCTGAAATGGGGGTTCAGTTATGGGGGATTTTGAAATGGGGGTTTAGAAATGGTTGACTCACCTTATGTTGTTGAATGGAGAGGGAGAAGGCCGACAGGGAGGTAGCAGAGAGGGAGGGCTCGGGGTGGTTGAATGGAGAAGGCGGGCTCGCGGTGGTTGAACGTGTCCGGAGAAGGAGAATAGAGGTGGTAGTGGCGGAGATGGAACATACAAAGTGGTGGCGACAGTCTTGTGGTAGCGGTGAAGAGACTGAGTTCAGAGGGATTGAGAGACTGAAGAGAGAAGAATGAAAGAGGAAAAAGAAAAGTGAAAGGATGAACATGCGAGTGTGGGGTTATTTATGATTACCGACGGCGATTCCTAACTTACCGACGGGCATGCCAATCGGAAACACGGAAAGACACTTAACATGTAATATGAAAAGTTAGTTACTGACGAGCCTAAGCGTCGGTAAGTTAAAACATACTTTCTGAAGGCCTAAGCCATCGGTAAAATAAAAATAAGTTTAAACAACTCGTAACATGAAAAGTTAGTTACCGACGGTCCTTACCGTCGATAAGGTAAAACATACTTTCCATCTGCTTCAGATGTCGGTAACTCGTAATATGAAAAGTCAATTACCAACGATCTTAACCGTTCGTAGGTTAAAACATCCTTTCAGTCGGCCTTGGCCATAGGTAACTCCGCGTGCAAAATTTTGCACAAGTGTGTGCCAAATTTACTGACGAACTTACCGACCGCCACACTGTCGTTAATGAAAATACTCAGTACCGATGGCCTAAGCCGTCGGTAATCATGAACATATCCCATTGATTCATTACCGATGGCCAAACCCGTCGATAACCACGTAATTATCGACGGCTTCTTTGCCGTGGGAAATAAGCTGTCAGTAAGTCAACGTTTCCTGGTAATGAACTAAAAACGAATTTCCGCTATTTTACAGGGAACAAAAACATATTTAACACAACTAGTTATATGGAATGTACCAAAAAAGAAAACCAGTTATATGGAGACATAGACTTGTGAGAAATTTTTAAAAAAAAAAGAGTAAGAAATTTTGTTTTCTTTTTGGCATTTTGTCAATGGTATGCAAGAAGAATTACTCTTCCCAAATCTCATCATTTTAATCCCATTCCTATATGATAGAAAAGCTTGTGCTTTTAATCTTGAACAATTATAGCTATTCTATGCCTTCTTCATATACCAGCTTTAAGATAAGAGCATTGCTAAAGGCGCATCCCTCAGTTTCGCATTATCCTAACATATACATAATACAATAATTAGTTGTTAGTCAACAGGAGTTTGCAAATCTGGTGAAACCTTCAACCCACACTTTCTGTGGCTTGGGTTCGATTCTCAGATTTCTCGTGTTGGTAGGCAATATGTAAATTTCACTATAAATCTTTGCTAAGGTAGTCTTCCATGACCTTGCATAGGGGCGTGTTTTCCCATAATCGAAACTTTTATGTAAATTTCACTATAAATCTTTGCTAAGGTTGATAGTCTTCTATGACCATGCAAGAAGACGTGCCTTCTCCTAATCTAAACTTTTGTAAACCAAAAAACTAATTAGTTGTTAAAAAATTTTAGTTTATTATTTAATTTTTAGCTTAAAAATTCTCAATAACTAATTATGATATATATATATATATATATATATATATATATATATATATATATATATATAATGACTGAGATTGTAGTATATGCATTTAGTGTTACTTTAGGTGTGTTTGGACGAAGGATTTTTAGTAGGAAATATATTTTTTTAAAGATTTTAAAATATGTGGAATAAAATATGTTGTTTGAACATTTTGATTAGGGGTGGGCATGGATGGGTCTGGTTAGGTCGAGTTTGGGGTAAACTTTGACCCAAACCAAGCAATGTTGACCGGGTCGGGTTTTTGGAAAAACAATTTGTAACCCGGACCGAACTAACCTGACCGCATTCGGGGTGGTTTGGGTCGGTTTATCAGGTCAAAGATTAAAATTAAAAAAAGAAATTAGAAATATATATTAGGGGAAGAAGAGAGAACAAAATGCTTAGGGTTTGTAGAAAACATCACTCCCAATCATCACTCCCAGAGCCATCTCGCCGTCACTCAACTCACTCCACCGTTGTCACACTCCCTCCATCCAAAAACGAGCTTTGCACGACCTCGATCTCGACACACTTTTGCGAATTCGTCGAAAATTGGGGGTTAAGGCTGTGGGATTGGTCGTAGGAATCATCCTCCCGGTCGAGGTTTTCTTCATCAGTGGCATTGGTTCGACGGTTCGTTATCTTCTTCTTCGTCGTTGTGGCGGTGGTAGAGCTTCTGGTTCTGGTTGTGGTTTCTGTGTTGCGCTTCTTCCTACATTTGGTTCGGTTATCTGGCAAAAGAGAAAAGAAGAAAGAAAAGGTGAGTTTGACGAAGAGAGAGGAGTGTTTACAGAGGATTTTAGGTTCGATGATACATGATGGGAAGGAAGGGGATGGTGGCCAGGGGTGGACAGGTCGGGTCGGGTTTGCTTAGGTTGCATTCTCTGCAACACGACACCCGAACCAAACCCCTCGGGTCCTCCATTCTGCAAATGTCAGAGTGAGAAATGAGAAGAGTTCTCGCGTCCAATGTGTGGTTGGTCTTGAATGTTTGAGAAGAAAATCTATCGCGTCGCTGCACACGTTGGAGTGTGATAAGAAGAGCAATGTCGCATTGGAGTGAAAAGAATAGGGAAGAGTTGCCACGTTTGCTCCCTGGAAGATGAAGGTAGAACCCTCAAAGGTGGAAAGTTGTCACATGTCACCAACGATAATAGTGATTTGGGAGATAGTGAAAAGTAGATAAAGTGCAGAGACAGCTTGTCGGGCGTTGCAGGCCCAAGAGCGGTTGGAACGCATGTTCCAATCATTCATTGGTGTTGTCTTCCCGTTCTTATCAGCTGACGCGCGGACCGTAGTGCAGAATTTGGAGGAGGAGAAGGATGATGACCAAGAGCAGCAGCACGACCAACAACAACAACAAGGCCAACAGAACTCTTCGGCATATTCAGATTATTAGATTTATTATTAGTAGGAACAATATTTCAGTTACCAAGTACTTGAAGAACTTTTGTTTGTATACATTATTCACTCTTATTATACTTTAAATTATGACTTTATTGAATTCAATCTGAGTTTATTAGTATTTTTCATATTTATTTTGTACAGGATTTAAATATAAAATAAAAAAATTGCCGACGAATTTGTCTGTCGGAAACGCAAAAGGATGTTATTGACGGAAATAATCCGTCTCAAACAAAAAGGACATTACCGACGGAAATAATTTGTCGGAAACCTATAGAGACTTATCGATGAACATTTTCGACGGATATTTCTATCTGTAATGGGTTCGCACGTTATCGATAGAACATTCCATCGGTAATATTACCAACGGCAGTATCCGTTGGTAACTTTACCGACGAGCGTTTTTCCGACGGGTTTTTTCTCGTTGGTGATCCGTCGATAATTTTACATTACCGACGGATTTTTGGGGTTACTGACGGATTTTGTCCGTCGATAATAGACGAATTTCTGGTAGTGGAAGAGGTGGGTTAGGGTTATTATCTAAAAATGTGGCATTTATCCACCCAGTAACACCCACAAACTCACTTGGCAACAAGGAAAAAGTTGTTTTTTTGTTTAATCCGCAAGCCAACCCAGGTGAACCGCAAGTTAAATGAGCCAGGTTGGTGTCAACATGTTTTTTTCGAGTTGAAAAAATCCTGACCCAACCTCGTTCAATCCCATGTTGATACGATTTAGACCATGGGTCGGAGCTCACTTCAACAACTATAATGGCTACAACGGAGGTGCGATGACAGCAAGTTCTTGGCAAGCTTCATGGTGGCTAGGTGATGCATGTAGACAAGGCGATGGCTTGGCTAATGGTGCATCTCGTGGTGAAGACTGGAGTTCACTTGGTTGTTTTTGTGGCGTGATGGCGATGGAAGACGAGGAAGGAGGGTTGAACTATGTGAGGTTCTAGGTCCTCTACCATCATGCTGCGTAAAGCTTCTTCGGTGGTAGGTGGCGCGATGGTGGTGTAAATTAATGGGTGCTGTGTCGCAGCGCAGTGGAACAATGGTGAGGTTTATGCGGATATGCTAGGGTTCCAAGCGATGACTGGAGGTGTGTTGGCTTTAGGGGTGTTCACGGATTTGATTGGATCGGTTTTGAGCCAAAAAACCATCCGATCCAAAGATGGAAACAACTTGCGGTTTGGATTGGATCGATTTGTTTCCTTAAAAAAATACGATCCAATCCAATCCAATCAAATGCGGTTTGGATTAGATTGGATAATTCTGTTTTTACCGATATATCGTTACATAGTTATATTAAGTCAAAAACCAATATTAAAGCTATATATACTAGAATTAATGTAGTTCTAGTTCCTAAGTACATGCATGAAATATTCTAGTACATGAATAATTATTGATTCCTAAGTACATGAATAACTATACAAATTCCAATACATCTAATATTTGACAATTCCAACAAAAATATTAAAGAGAATGAGAGTGTTCGTTCATAAAAGTATGAAAAATAATGCTTAAGTATGAGTAATACTATAATTTAAAAAATAATAGTATATGTATATAGTATGCCGGTTTGGATTGGATGGGATCGGTTTTCACTAGGGGATCCAAAATCCGATCCAATCCAATGAAAAAAAAAAGCGGTTTTTGCGGTTTTCGATTTTTTCGGTTTTCGATTTGTTCGGTTTTCGATTTTTCACTAGTTGGCTTTGTGTTTGACGTAAGGGTGTGGTGGTTTGGCAGCAAGCTAGGCGGCGACCGGTGGAGGAGGAGGTTCGTGATGAGGCTTGGTGGTTTTGGGTGAAGATACTTAGATCTTGACCATTGGATGTTTCTAAATTGTTAAGAATAAAATATAAAAGCATGTGGCCTTTTAAGTGATCAAGTGAGCATTAAATAACTTTTAAAGTTGATGATCAATGTATAGATGTATGGTCAAAATTTTCCCCTTCTAAACTTTTTTTCAATAAGTAGAATAATTCATTAATATGATATAGCTTTAACATTATAGTGGCTACTTTTTCCACATTCTAGGAAGAGTTGAACAGGACTCACCCAATCTACAAGCTAAATAGCAAAAAAAACATAGCTTACATCAATGTTCACTCTTACCAGAATCAGCCCCACAACCTTCTTAAAATGTACACTTCTCTCGTTAAAAACCACATAAAACGTGTAATATTAATTTGCGGTGGTTTCGAAACCACCAAAACTATGCCCGCCAAATTATTAATCGGCGACGGTTTATGAAACCGCCACAAAACTTTCGTCATTGGTTACTCATTTTCAAGTGGTGAAACATATATGAAATAATGGAAAAAGTTTCACTTACCACTCAACTAACTAGCAAAAGGGAACAATCAGACATGTGTATCAATAAATATTGATTTTAATTGCTATGTGTTGATAGTGTAAAGTTTTTTACTCTATTAATCAATCATCAATTATGATATGGATTACTTTTAAGGTAATTAGAATAAGAGTAAAAATAAAGTACTGACTTGACAATTTATGATTGGATATCTGTATAAAAAGGTTTTATATTGTCAGCGTATAAAAATTAAACTCATAAATATTTTAATGACAATATATATGAATTTTTTTTAATATATTACTAGAATATTTTTTACTAATTAATAAAGAACAGCAATTGCATATTTCTATATATATAACTCTAAATCGGAATATATATATATATATATATATATATATATATATATATATATATATATATATATATTTATATGAATTATCAGTGAGAGAGAGAGAGAGAGACGTATTATATATAGTAAAATGGAATCCTAATGTTCATCATCAAACACTAACATTAAATTACAAAGTAGTTCTTAAATTAAATATAAAAATATTATATTATCTCAAATAAATTCAAATCATGATAAAAAAATTATAACTGTATGATTTTATGATAAATAACTATAAAAGGATTAGATAAAAAAAACTTCATGCAATGGATTACATTTTTTTTAATTTTAGTGCATCATCAGGGTAAAATTTTCTTCAATTTTGTGTTGACACTACTTTATTTAATCAGTTTATGTCAATAACTAAATGATATGTTAAATTTATTAAATAAAGTGATAATATATTTTTTAATACAAAAATAAAACCTTTTTACCGTGACAATATGTCATTATTAATTTTTTTAAAGAAGTTCTAACTATTTGTAAAACTTTATTGGCAAGCATATAATTTGTTGAATGTTGGTATATGTTATCTGCATGAAAAAAGGTGATTTAAAATGGGCTTATCTCTAACATAAAAAAAAAAAAGATTTAGTATATACCATTGGATCATTTTATAAAGGTTAAGATTATCTATAACTCACTTTAGAGGAGTTATTTTCTATCTTGATAGTTTATATGATGTGGTCATCTAATAGCTAGGTAATTGTTTAAACAAAATCATTATATATTTTATATTAGTTATATATATATTAATTTTAAAAAAAATTTAGTACATTCTTTTGACCATAGAAATTGTAAGGAGAAAAAAAAAATTTAACACCTAAAGTGGGACACTCGTATAAAGTTATAAACATTGTAGATTAATATAAGTCTAGATGGGTATTGAGATATCTCCTATTTTGAAATGAAATATATGTGCTGTATATGTGCGTGTGTTGCCTAGATGTCTATTTTTGTTTTATAAATAATGAAGTTGTTGAAAGAAAGACATAGTTATATAAATAGTTGAAAATACATGGAATTTGATATTGAGGTAGAAATGAGGACTAAACGTCTAAACCATTGGCAATCAATTAAATTAGTGTTGTTTAATTTGTATTATTTGTCGAATGCAACGTACGTATATTGTTGGTAATAATAATCCACCATGGATGGATTAATATCAACAAAAAATTAAGTTCTTCTTGGATACTATAATTGAGAAGTTTGTGTGGGATTCTCATATTATTAAGAGTAGGTTAGTTTCATGTATTGTAACATTATTTTCAAAAAAGTGAGGAAGAGAATGCAACATTCACATGTTTGTTTCAAGTTTTAAAAAATTATTTTCAGGTACTTTTTTATTCCCAAAAATGTTATTTATACATGATTTGTTCACTTCTTGTTCTCATCTTAAAGGGTGGGAATGTTATCTAACCTCCATGGGAATAAAACTCAAGTAGTTAGGAAAAGACACGAGTTCGATTCCTGAAGTCGTTCAGTTGGGATGCAACCCAACCCTGTATGTAAAAAATCGGACGTCCGTCGCTGCTGAATCGACGATTAATCCCATAACCGATCCAAAGGGCTGAAGTTGTGGGGACATCCAAATGGACCCACTAGAGAGCCAAAAGCCCTAATATGGTGGGTTCTGAACAAAAAAAACTCAACTATCTATAACTTCTCACTCTCACCTCATTTTACCATATTTGTTTGTATTATTAAAATTTTAAAATTTTAAAATTAAATAAATTATAAAAACACTTCTAGGAATTTAAAATACTTATATCAAACACATTAGTACGAATAACATTGCTGATAATAATATTTTCAGAAATATCATTCTTCGAATGAGATTTTATATCTTTAAACAAACATATTCTAGATCCGAAAACCTAATAACACTTGTTTGGTTCTGCATTGGTAACCATAAAATCACGTCTCTCATGTCATTTTAGGAAAAAAAAAATGACTTCTAACTTGGAAGCTACAATATACCAGCTTCTAAAAGTCACATACCCGTCCAATTGACTGCACCAACAAACACTGTGAGTTCTACGGTGCATCAAATATGAGTAAGGTGTATAGTGCACCCCACTTTTTATCAATAGATAATTAATTAATACTTAATTAAATTTTTATCAATAAAAAATCATAAACATATTATTAAAGGGGAAGCACCATGCACCCCATTTTTGGATGCACAGTGGTCGCCCCCAACAAACACACCATTAAGTGGAACTCTTCAGAAAACAAGTGACCCAGCGCTCGGGTTTTTATCAACTTATCTATGTGGGTCCATCCAACGCCAAGGACTCCTCCGTACAGGATCCAACCAAAACTATGCAAGTTTGGTAAGATTGGTAACTCGGGTTCTTTTCAAGTCTTTCAACATTTTTCTTTTATAAAAAAAGTTGCAGTCTTATATGGTATATACTTGTTTTGTACCAGAATTGTTACCGTACTCATCATATATATTGTCTCAATGATCTGTACCTTAATCTAATCCAAGTCATTCTAAGGACTAAGAAGTAATGTTTTGGACAACGAATTCATCGAACAAACAAGAGAAATGAAACATCAGTGATACTGGGGAATTTTTATTGTAATCTGAATCTGATGGATATAATATTTAGGATAAATTTTAAAAGATTCATTGAATACTAATTTTATGATAAATATTTAAAAATAATCATTGACTAGTGAAATACTTGATAAATAATTTGTCAAACATCAATTGAATTTTATAATAAGAGAAGTGTTAGCAACACACTCTCTAATACTCTCTTTTCAACATACTCTTTTCTATTGATTAAAATTCACGTGGGTCTCATTAATTCATGTGGGTCTCACTTGAATTTTGTAGGACCTACATAAATTTTAACCAATAGGAAAGAGTGTGTTATAAAAAAGTGTCAAAGAATGTGTTGCTAGCATTTCTCTTATAATAATACTGTGCGCATGATTGAGGATTGTAAATGGATGAATTTTTTTTCGTTTTATTATTATTTTTATTTTTATTATTGTTATTAGTATTATTGTGGTGATTTAAAATGATGGAAAAATACCTAGGTGAACCTGGCCAATAAGACAAACTTGAACTGGGGAAGGACGAATGAGATGGGAAGCCAAGTGGGGACTACTGCCGGTGAGGGTAATAATTTGTTGTTGGATGGGAGCATGTTGATGTACCTTCAATGCCTATCCATGCCTCTCAGATAAACCCATTTTAAATTTAAATGGAAAACAATAAATCCCCTTCCCCTCACCTTTTGGTAATTTCACCTAATATATATATGTTAATCTGGATTCTCACTGGCCTCATAAAAAGCAGCAACAAATAATAAAGTAGATTAATTTTGATCATGCAGCAGTATCTTGAAAGCTGTATTTTATATTTATTTTGAAATAAAAAAAAAAGTTCCATTAAGAGATGGAGGTAGAAAGAGAAGAGACCATGCTGAGGGGTTGTGCGGTGGCAGCAAAGCTCAGGGGGGATGAACTTCCGCTAAATCAAGGTCCACCCCCTCATGTGAATCTCATCAACTTGGTAATATGTGGGTCCTACTTCACATACACCACCCACAACTCAAACATACTGAGGCATGCACTTCTCTCAACACGAAATTTTTTTGTATGAGCTTTTGAGTAAGTTTTTTTTCGTGTTACTATTACTATAATACTATTTATTACAGAAATATAGATAGGAAGAAAAAAGTGTAGGTTATAAAAGTATACGCTGGAAGTGGATTTCCTGCTCTAACTCGCAGTTACAGCATAATAATAAATATTATGTAAAGTTGATTTAATAAAGTTATAATGTGAGTCGTTCGATCTTAAATCAATAGTCGAGATTGTTTACTACATGTAAATGTATGTTTCTATTACAGTAGAGAATCTGCTAGTTAGATATTCTTAATGAAATTTCTACTTATAAAAACAAAAAAGAAAAAAAAGTAACCTATTAGTGTCAAGATAAAAGATAAATTTTCATAAAAGTAAATTTTTAGGCATTAATTTGGAGGATGATTTTCTGTTGCCCGCATCTAATTTTCTTCATGGTAGTATTGGTCACTACAAGAAAAAGAGCTATTATCGACGACCAAAAGTCCTTGGAAAAGCCCTAAAGTCGTTAGTAATGACCCTTTTCCGACAGACAACCGACGTCCTAGAATCTGTCAGAAAGGAGCTCCTCGGTAATGCATACCAACGAACTAACGCAAAAAGTTGTCGGTACATACCGACAGACAAAGCCGCTGGAGATGAGTGGCTTCGTGGTCGCTATGAATGAAGGAGATAGAAGAGTGAGACGAGATGGTGTAAATGGTCACAAACAGTGGTGATGGTGGTCTCTTGTGGTGGTTCGCCGAAGAGGAGAGTATAGAAGCAGCGAATGGGCATGGAGAACAACGGCTCATGGTCGCGATCGCGATGGTTGGCCGGAGAACAACAGCCGCACGTGGTCACACAGGGTGAAGGGGAAGAGTTGGAAGACGGATGCGATGGTCGCAGTTGCTGAGGAGGGGAAAGGAGAAAATGAACAGTAAAAGGGGATGGAAAAGGCTAACGTGTATTAGTGATGCTTACCGATGACTTTCCGACGGCTTAGACCGTCGAACATAAAAAAAACGTCCCTTACCGACGGCCCACACAGTCGGTAACTCAAAAAAGAGTCGTTATGTCTGTAATACCAAAGGTCACTTATCGACGGGCAAGGTCGTCGGTAACACATTTCAACATTACCAATACTGACGGCTTTAGCCGTCAATAACTCAGCGGGACAATTTTCGTGCTAATTAGCGCCAAATTTACTGACGGTTGTACCGATGACCTGTCTCTCAGTAGTATTTATTTTCGTTGATAAAAAATCCTCACGCCCATTACCGACGGCTTTAACCGCCAGAAATGATGAAAATACCAGCGGCTACATGACCGTCGATAAAGGCCGTTAGAAATAGCGCCTTTTCTTGTAGTGGAAGGACTTCTTTTCAAATTTCTTGGATTGCTTATTGGAGCTAATTTGAGGAGTGTAGTTACATGACAATCGGTTATAGTTTCAATGAAGAAAAGATTGGTATCATGGAAAGCTAAACTTCTTTCTTTTGGGGCAGAATAGTGTTGGTGAAATCTGCGTTGTCTAGCCTACCTTTGTATTATTTGTCACTTTTCAAAATTCCAAAGAGAGCTCTAAACTTTCTTGTTGGGATTCAAACATCCTTCCTTTGGTGTAATAGTGATGATAAACACAAAATTTTATGGGTAAGCTGGAATAAAATTTGTCAACCTAAGATCAATGGGGGTTTGGGTATCAAAGATTTGGAATTGTTCAATTTTAGCTTATTATCTAAATGGAAATGGTGTTGCTTAGTGGATAAGTAAGTTATTTGGTATAAAATATTGTAGTTTAGATATGGTTTGCTGGGCTTTTTAAAAAAAAATATATATGGTTTGTTGGATCATGTGGTTCAGGACCTCTAGTCGGAACAATAATAAATCAACCTCATTATGGTGGAATGTGATAGAAATGTGCCTCCTCTTTGATTTTCGTCGACTGTGGTTAGAAATGTTAGGAATGGTGAAAGTGTTAAATATTGGGATGATATTTGGGTTGAGTTTGTTGCTCTCAAAGACTATTTTCCTATGCTATACCAAAATTTTGAAGATAAAAATGTTGTCGTTGCTAGAATAGGAAAATGGTGTAATGGTTGTTGGTGTTGTAAGTTTAGATGGAGGAGTATGTTTGCTCGGGAGGAAGAATTATCATTGGAGTTGAAACATTTGATTAGTATAATGTATCTTTATCTACAGAAGAACAAGCTAAATGAGTTTAGAATGGGGATAAGTCCAATGATTTTACTGTTAGGTTTGCTTATCTCATTTTGCATAATTTGTTGCCCAGTAGTACAAACAATAGTCCTTTACAATTGGTTTTTCAAAAGTTCTGGAAGATGTTGGCATTTTCTTGGTGCCTTTTGCTTGGTAGGTTCTCTCTTTCGGAGAAATGTTATTCCTAAATTGCATGGGGCTTGTTTGTGTTATGTGTAATTTGAGTTAGAAGGACTCGAAACATCTCTTTTTCTGCTGTCTGATTTATGCTAAGGTATGGCTCATGTTTATGTTTGGGCTGGATTTCATGTTGTTTTGCCAAGGTGTGGGTCTGGTCACTATCTTCAGCATGGGCTTTTTTAATAGGAAAAAAGGTAAAACACTCTCGGTGGCTTATTTGGCATGTGGTAGTGTGGTCTTTGTGGTTAGTATAAAATAAGATCATTTTACAGAATGGTTCTTTTGATATGTTAGCTTTGCTGGTTAGTATAAAATAAGATCATTTTACAGAATGGTTCTTTTGATATGTTAGCTTTGCTGGACATTATAAAGATACATTGTTGGTCTTGGTTTATGGCAAAGGTAGGACGTTATCTCTTTTCATTTGCAGACTGGTGTGCCAATCCTATTCGATGTATTTCCTATTGATTGGTTTTTTTGCCCTACCATGACTGAACTGCATATATGGGTTAAAGTATCCCTTGTACTCTAGTTAATAAAAATTTTGCTTATAAAAAAAATCTATTACTTTAATACTTTTCAGCATATGAATGTTGTCATTTGAATAAATTATTGAATATTGTATATGGGACTTCATATATTTATATAACAATCTTGTATTTTTTTTCACAACAGATTCAGGATTTAATAGAACGTATTTTTGACATTTGATAGCGCTTTCTGGCGCTATCTATCTTGGTGCTATTGAATGCTGTAAACAATGATAGCGCTTCCGAAGCGCTGCCGTAGATGTCACTACAATAGCATTTGTTCAATGAAACGCTATAGTAGTTCACACTAAAATGTGCATCCAGGAAGCGGTGCTGACGTGGGTTCATAATAAAGACAGTGTTGACTTAAAAATGCACTATCTTCGTTACCCAAAAATGACGGTACGATTTCATTAAAGCGCTATCTTAGTTTGAACTACGATAGCGTTTTCTAAAACAAACATTGTCTATTTGCCACCTTTTTTTAATTGGTATTTTCGTTGCTTTATGCACATTCCCCTTGCATTCACCAATCAGAAACAATATTAAGCAATCAGAAAACAACATTCAGCAATAAAAAGCAACATTCAACATTCAAAACAGCTTGCGATATTCAGCATATAAAAAAACAGATTTCCTCAATCATAAAACAGCATTTAACAATTAATGATTTCTGGGTGTTTGATGCACTATAACTAACCTTAAGTAGTCATTTAACTGCAATGAAATTTCTAAAAGTAACCCTAAGTATTTCAAATGACATCGGTGAAGAGACTTACCAGAGAAGACAGATAATTGATGAACTGAGAAAATTGTACGTTGAATATCCCGTTTGTGTGCAGAGATATTATTGTTCATTAACTTCATGGACTGTTTCAACTAACGTGCAGAGAGGTCACCTATAGGGTTTTGTTTTTAATCGGGTGAAAGATAGTGTTTCCTTAAAAAAAGTGTTATTATAGTAATTCCTTTAACAACATTTGCTAGATAAAACATTACTAAAGGTATAACGTATAATAGCATGTTTTCGACCCAACGCTATAAGAGGTGGAGCATGTTTTTTTAAAAAAAGGTTTTGGGTAAAGATAACGTTTATGAGGAAACGCCATTAAAAGTTTATATGTTAATAGTGTTTCCTCAGGGAAGCGCTATTAAAAGCTTCTGCGCATTTTTTTGCAGCGCTTCCTCCTGAAACCGCTATTAAATGTGGGTTATCAAATCCCGAATCCGGCGTAGTGTTTGTATCCTTTTCTTCTCTTTTCTATTTCTGCATTGGTTGCTGCTCCACTGCATCGCTCGACCTTCACTGTCGGCTAGTGCCATCAATTGAGCTGACCACCGCTAATGTCGGCCACTGTCAATAATCGAGTCACCATCCGCTGTTGTCGCCCACCGCTACCTACCACTATCGCTGATCCAGACAATCTCCACCGCTGTCACCTCGATGCCGCCATCCACCCATCACAACCTCGACCTTCACCTCTGCCTCCACTGCCACTAACCTCCACCTACCACCAGATTCAAACATAAGAAAAAATTAATTGAAGTAAAAAGAGAACAATAGTATGTTATCCCCAAAAATGTTAAAAAAATTATACAAGAAACCTAATTCTTGAATACATATCATTTTAGTTATGTGATTTATGGTTGACTCTAACATGAATTATACTAGTATTTAAACTCATGTCGCACGTTGATAAAATCCACTACAAGAAATTTTTCATATACTTACGGACACTTTTAATGACAATTGTTAAAACTGTATGTATAGGTATTAGTGTGGCCAAACCGTAGGTAAAGGTAAGTGAAACATAAGTAAAATCTATTAACAGTCAAATGCAATTGTAGGTAAAGGTATGTGGGCAATGGATAAAGCCTATAATGACAATAGATTGCCATTGGTCACTCATAATAGACGGATGAATCGGTCGTAGGTGAATATAAGCTTTATATATACCTACAAATTTTAAACATATATAGTAACAGATTTTGATTGTCACTGAAAACCAAATTTCTTGTTGTTCCTTCAAGGTAAATCTATATCCTCTCAAAAATTGATTGTAGAAACATAATAAAGTTATGTATTCAAATAAAAATATATTTTATATCTATGCTAAAAAGAGTCACAAAATTAAATGTTTCATTTACTTTTAAAAGTTTTTTTTATTGATACTTTTAAAAGTTTTAATTCAAAGGAAAAAATTCAAAAATGGTAGGACATTAAGTGAACTATATGTTTGAGGATTTATACATTTTAGATCAATTGATTTATGTGGGACAATATAGATAGCTCCATTTTTGTCCTCGAATTATAAGTTTTTTAGGTTTTTCAAGGGATACCCCACGTGCAACCGCGAAAACTAATTCCACGAGGTACTAGACGGCATTGAAGGGCTTACCTCTCCCAAGTTTTTCTCTGTATATAAGAGTTAAAGATCAAAACTTGATCACTTATTTAAGGGATTCGAACTCATTACCATTCGGACCAATCATATTTTGGTCCTCGTATTATATGTTTGATCTAATGCTTGGATTTCCAATGAAGGGGACATAGTGGGCATGAATAACATATTTTGGATATAAGAATAACATATTTTGGTAAGAAAATTATGGAAATGAAAAATGTAAGTCGATATTGTTTTGTTTCTCATAATATCAAATTAAGGTCTCTTTGATATTCATTTCTCTATTAATTTTATGGCAAAACTTGATAGCTTCCCACTCATTCTAAGCTTAAGAAAAGATTAGTCATTGGAAACCAGTGAGAGATAAAATAAACAAACAATAAAGAGACTTTTTTAAACTATGATTCAAATCAAATCGTACACCTGCAACAACTGGGGGAAGATGAATTGATTCGAAATGAAAAAGGCGAAATCATAAACCAAATAATATAACATGAATGAATGAAAATTATTAATAAAAACTTGTAAAATCAAATCTATTTATCTAGAAATTAGAAAATAAAAGTCACTCCTAAAGAATAAAAATAAATATATAAAGTTTACCTTAAAGAAAGAAGATAAAGAGACCAAAGAAATGAAACTATAAAATAAAAAAAAGATAAATTGAACCAAAATTAAAAAGGCTAAATACCACTTTTGGTTTCTTATATTTTTTTTTTAATTTTCGTTCTGATCCCTTTTTTATTATTTTTTCGATTTGGTCCCTTATCTTTATTTTTGTTTCAATATGGTCTTTTCCCTTTATATTGTGATATGAAGAGGACCACATTGATATAACTTTTATAAAATAAGGGACCATTTCAAAATAAAAAAATTTAAAGAGAGACCATATCGGAACAAAAAACGGGATCACATTGGTTTAATTTTTTCAAAATAGGGGACCATTTCGAAACAAAAAATAAAAGAGGGATCACATTAGTAAAACTTTGCAAAATAAGAGATCAAATCGAAAAAATAATAAATAAGGGACCAAAACAAAAATAAAATAAAAATAAGGGACCAAAAGTGGTATTTAGCCAATTAAAAAAGATGATCATATAAACTAATTAATTAAAATGAGGGATTTTTAATTTTAACATTTTGAATGTATATATTATAATTATTAAAGTTATTTGAATCCATTTAATTGAATTATTATTTTTTAAAAGTTATATGATGAAAAATATATGAGAGAAGTAACTTATCATATAAGTAAATAATTTTAGAATGCAAATCGAATTATGCAAACAATTTGAGATTCTTTTTTTTTTTTTTGGTATCAACAATTTGAGATTCTAAAAATAGAGAAATGTTAGCAATATATTTTTTAATACTCTCTTTCTAACACATCTCTTATATTGGTTGAAATTTATGTGGATCCTATAAAATTCAAGTGAGACCCACATGAATTTCAACATATAGGAGAGAGTGTATTGAAAAGACAGTGTGTTGTTAACACTCCTTCTAAAAATATATTGAGGAATACAAATATGCTGCTAATCAATTTGTAATCATTAATATTAAATTGCATTAGAACAATCAATTTCAATGTGGACACATTGATATAGGTTGTATTAAAAAAAAAAATGAAGACGCATTGATATATTAAATCATTAAAAATCATTTATATACAGATTTGAAAATAATAACTCTTAATTAATTAGTAAATTTGAATATACATGAAAGGTAAAAAATAAAAAAATTTGTTGAATATATAGAAGATCCCACGGTCCTACTGAGGAGGAAAAAGATTATAGAGAATCAACCACTTTTTAAAATATATATTCTAATTTAATATATAGGTATTAATTTTAACGTTATATAAAAATGAGATGATGCATATTTTATGGTGTGATTTAAAAAATTCTTATCACTTTTTCTTCTAAGCAAGTGTTGGATTAGCTTCTATCTAGGCATGGCTTGACTCCAACAAGGTAGTTTTGTTGAGTTTTAAAAGAATTTAAAGTAAAAAGTGAACTTTAAAAACTAAAGCAAAACATTATAATGGTTAATTAAAAAAAAACTAAAATTTACAAAAATACAAACACTAACATTATAAGTCATACATATATATATCATGATGTATATCCTTAATTTATTTTATAAAAGGTTATAATCTTTGATTTAGATTTCTAAAGTATATTCCTTTTTTGACAAGATATTTTTTTCACTTACCACATAGGTAAATTAGGCATACCTGAGTGACATTCAATTTACCAGTTGAGTTGTGGCTTCTATTATGATCTCGTTTTTTTCTTTTTTATTTAAAGGGAGACTTATAAGAAGTTTTACATGAGGGAAAGAGAGAGGGGAGAAGGGATAGAAAACGGCAAGTCACATTACAGGGACTTGAGCTTGCGCACTAATTATTCATGTTTCGTAGCTTAACCAACTGATCAAGCTCATTCGAGCGGACTTTTGTTATGATCTTTTATAGTCCCTCTGATCATTGAATTCAGAAAGAGTCATGATATTTGACATCAAATTTGACACTGTATTTTTTATTATTATATTATCTTTTTATATGCATATATTTCAAATATACATAAAAATTCAAAAAGACATCAAATGTTGTCCCATAATTAATGAACAAGAAATATTAGTAGAAATGTTTTTTAACAACTCAAGGAGATATTGTATTTTTTGTGTACGCAAGGGTATCCCATAACTGATAGTCGGAGACTAATTCCTTTCGGGACGTAGAGATCACTGAAGTGAGTTTTGTCTCTTTTAACAAAACATTTTCTGTACACAAGATGACAGGAGTCGAATCCCTGATAACAAGTTTAAGGAACCCAGTTATCTAATAGCTGTGTTGAGACTTGTTGGTAAGGAGATATTGTATTTTTTTTTTTTTTTGATGAATAAGGAGATATTGTATTTGAGCCATCGTTATGTAAATTCACTTTTTAAATAATCAAATGAAGGAAAAAGCTCCGTTAAAATGAGTCTGTCTCTGAAATAGACAATTAATAGTGTATTGACTATTGATTTGATAAAATGCATTGAGATCTCAACCTACTAAATGATTTAAGAGTAAATATATTCTTTCTTTTTTTATATTGAAATACATTCTTACTTTTTCATTTTAAATATATACTCACTTTAGTTTAGAGAAATCATATCATAAAATGAAATGATATGAAAGAGAAAAATAAAAATAAATGGGTTATGATATAACAAATGTATAAATATTTAAACAAATCAGTACAAATAATAAAACAAAGTTGAGAGATAGTTTTTACTCTCTTGCAGCAGCATGAAACTTCCTCTATCTCCAATTGCGTTGACCCACCATACCCACAATTTCTTCCCCATACCATACACACCCACAATTAATAAAATTAAATTTTGCTTATAAAAAAAATTAAATTTGATAAATTACCCATCATGCCTAAATTATCCCAACCTGTTCCATTTCCTTTTCCATAAAAACACACACTGGCTATGACAGGTTCCTTCCTATATATATCCATCCACAAAACAACATGTAGCTATTCTCAAGTTTCTCTCTCTCTCTTTCTCAATCTGCTTCTTCATACTTCATACTACAACCTGACACTCAAAACCAATCTAAACCAAACTAAAACCCTCTTTCTCCTCTTTCATAACATAAACCAAAGTTAGTTACAAAAATATCAAAAGAAAAAAAAAATAAAAAATGGATGGAGTTAGTTGTACAGACGAAACCACTACAACCAGTGACTCACTTCCGCCGAAACTATCTTCGCCACCGTCGAACACCCTGAGCCGCGTCGGAAGCGGCGCTAGCACCATCATCGACGCCGGCGTCGGAGAAGCCGAGTCCCGGAAACTTCCCTCGTCGAAATACAAAGGCGTGGTGCCGCAGCCTAACGGACGGTGGGGCGCACAGATTTACGAGAAGCACCAGCGCGTGTGGCTCGGAACTTTCAACGACGAAGATGAAGCCGCAAGAGCCTACGACATCGCCGTCAAGCGGTTCCGCGGCAAAGACGCCGTCACCAACTTCAAGCCAATCTCAGGCCACGATGCCGACGCCGACGCCGACGAAACCGAAACGTGTTTCCTCAACTCGCATTCCAAGTCTGAGATCGTCGACATGCTCCGAAAACACACTTACCACGACGAGTTCCAACAGAGCAAGCGTAGCACGTGCTGGAAGCAACGACGGAACCACGGAGCCGCTGCATCGCCAGGAACTGGTGGCGCGTGCAATAAAAAAGCGCGTGAGATTCTGTTCGAGAAAACGGTTACGCCGAGTGACGTGGGGAAACTTAATCGGTTAGTGATACCTAAACAGCACGCGGAGAAGCACTTTCCATTAGGAGGCGGCGGAAGCTCGCCGTCCGCCACGGCGGCGAAGGGAGTGCTTTTGAATTTCGAGGACGTTGGAGGGAAAGTGTGGCGGTTTCGTTACTCGTATTGGAACAGTAGCCAGAGCTACGTTCTGACCAAAGGGTGGAGCCGGTTCGTAAAAGAGAAGAACCTTAGAGCCGGGGACGCAGTTCGGTTCTACCGGTCGACCGGACCGGACCGGCAGCTCTACATTGACAGCAAGCCCAGGTGTGGGGATGTTGATGAAGTTGGTACTAATGCTGCCGGGTTGTTTATCCCGGTTGAACCGGTTGTTGAACCGGTTCAGATGGTTCTGCTTTTTGGAGTCAACCTTTTAAAACTGCCTGGTTCTCATGATGTTGGTGGTAGTTGTAGTGGAAAAAGGAAAGAGATGGAACTATTTGCCTTAGAATGTAGCAAAAAGCCAAAGATAATTGGAGCTTTGTAAACATTAGTTTTTTTTTTTTTTTTTAATTTTCTTATTTGTTTTTGTATCTGTGACTATATGAAAGAATGAGAGGCGAGAAAGTAGAAGAATGGTGGTGTAGTTGCAAGTTGCAAAAGGTGAACTGTATATTATGATAAGAAGAAGAAAAAATTGAAATCAGGGGCAACAAAAATTGTATAAAACAAGGTTTTTAATTTGAAAAGAAATGAAGAAGGACAACTTTTATTTTGTAACCTGTTTACATGCCATATATGTGGTGTACTCAATGATTTCAGCTGCTATTGATTTTCTTTCTTCTTTGCGGTGTAGAGGCGTGGCTTTCCAAAAATATCTCTGTGTTGACAAATTAAAACATTTGCTTTTTCATTTATTTTTATGTAATGTGAAAGGTGTCTGAGGAATCAAAAAAATTATTCAGGTTGATTCTTTAACTTATTTTTTAATTTTAATTTAATTTTTTAATTTTTAAAAGTTTTAATTTGATCTCTTAACTTATTTCTGATAACGCAAGTTAGTCCTTTTCGTCAATGATATAAGCAAAAGTGACAAAAGTTCTATACGTGTTAACAATTTAAAGGATCAATTTAAAACTCATTTAAAATATAAGGGACCAATTTGAAATTCATTTAAAAGTTAAGTGACTAATTTGAAACTTGTTAATAATTTAAAAGACTAATTTGAAACGTATTTGCTTATGTCATTGATGAAAAGGACTAACTTGTGTTAAAAAGATAAGTTAAGGGACCATATTGAAACTTTTAAAAGTTAAGGGACCAAACTGAAATTAAAAAATAAGTAGAGGGACCAAAATGGTATTTTAGCCAATTATTTAAGGCATCTTTGGCAAGTAAATTTTACGCATTTGGATTTAGTAACTTTGAGAATTGGTAACTTTGGTATCTTTAGGTATTTTTTGGAGAGAGAAAGATGAGAGAGAAAAATAAGATAAGATGAAAAAGAGTATCAAATAAGAGAAAATACCTAAAGGCACCAAAGTTACCAAATCTTAAAGTCAATGAATCCAAATTCCAATTTTACTATGTTAGTGGATGGAAAAATAGTTCCATTTGATTAGTGCTTCTCATACGAGTTTATAACGTTTTTTCATGAGTTTATAATTTTTTTTTTCCGTAGATATGTTCTTTGATGTCTTTTTTATATTTTTTATCTAGTTCAACCATTATTTTTATCTAATATGTTCACACAAAATAATCTAGCTTATCCGCTATCAGCTATCTACTATCAATTAGTTTATCCGGTAACAGCTAATTTTATCAAAGAGGGTTAATGTACACCCTCCGATCCTTAATGTGACTTTTTTGTCCAATATATAAGAAAAAGTGATTTATTTTTAAATATATTTAATGTTATTTTTTATTTATTCGAAGAGAAAATATTAAAAATAATTAAGTTAGAAAATTAAAAATAATTAATATAAAAACATTGATAAAATAAAATTTAAATTTATAAAAATATTAAATAAAATCTCCAGATTCTAATATATTTTTGATGATTTATTTTTTTGTATTAGGGATAGAAAAGTGCATTTCGTTTACAAATTAATTCATATATTAGGGAGTCCAAGGAGGCATGACCTCGGAAAGTGTGAACGAGTTGATAACGAGACATTTGTCCAATAAAGAAAGAACGAGATGCTAGGCAACTCGGTGCTGGGTACACTGTACATGCCCATAGCCTCTTTAGTATTCTAGACTTTACCAGTACCTTGTTTTTGGAATGGCCAACTTTCCATGATGCTAGCATTGTTTTGTATCATTCTGCACCACTGAAAGATCTGCAATTCGTTTCCCAGAAAATAAATAATCTGCAACCCAGATTTTGTTCAAGACATGTTTTAGGGTTGACCAATTTCATTTTCGACCTCCAGCAAAGCCACCTATTTTTTTTTTTTTTAACATCTTGTAATATCGGAAAAAAAAATTTAATGAACATTTTGATCCTTTTGAATAGGACAAATTTGATTTTAATCCCTTTAAGATTTTTTTTTTATAGGTTTTGATACTTAAACGTTTTAAAACTTTGAAATTCGTCTCTGTCTGTAGGAATCTCCGTTAAGTGATGACTTGACAGATAGAGTGACACGTTATCAGTGTCACGTGTACAAAAATATTAATTTTTAATCCCATAAAAAAATTAAATAACTTTTTTGTCTATGCAAAGTTCACCAATTTTGATTTTAGTCCCTGTAAAAAAAATATTTTTTCGATTTCGTCCTTATGATCTCAATTTTTTTTATAAATAGTCCTTAGCTTGTGGAATGTGTATCTTCCTCTATACTTGTCCGAATTGAGTGAAATCATATTAGAATTAAAGCTAACATCGTCATCTAAGTCTGGTAAAATTATTAGAAATTTTATATGCACAAATTGTTCCCAACCTCAATTAGAACACAGCTGGATTTCTACAGAATCTGATTGCTAACAATATGTAAATTATATCACATAACTTTTAGTATATATATCCAAATTGAGTGAAACTATTACAGGACTCAATTTTTGGATGTGGCACCGACGTGGCATAGTTGACATGGTGTTCCGTTTGCCACGTCAACAATTAATAAAGAAAGGTGACAATAGAGATTATTTACAAAAAATTTGAGATTACACGGACAAAATTCTAAGAAATTTTTTTACAGGGTAAATTATATCACATAACTTTTAGTATATATATCCAAATTGAGCGAAACTGTTACAGGACCCAATTTTTGGACGTGACACCGACGTGGCATAGTTGACATGGTGATCCGTTTGCCATGTCAGCAATCAACAGAGAAAGGTGACAATAGGGACTATTTACAAAAAAATTTGAGATGACAGGGAAAAAATTATAAGAAATTTTTTTACAGGGACTAAAACCAAAATTGATGAACTTTGCAAAGACCAAAAGCTAGTTTAAAAAAATTTGTGGAAATAAAAATTAATACTTTTTTACACATGACACGGATGACGTGGCACTCCGTCTATCACGTCATCACTTAACGGAGGTACCCTAACGGTAAAGTCGAATTTCAAAGTTTTAAAACGTTTAGAGACCAAAACCTAAGAATTTTTTTTCGAGGGACTAAAATCAAATCTAATCCTATTTGTAGGGATCAAAATATTCATTAAACCAAAAAAAAAAAAGTCTTGTATTTACTTTCTCTTATGAGCTTTTCAATTGTTAAATTATCCAGTTTTATTTATCATTTGAAATCTTCGTCTTGTGTTTTATTTTATTTTACTCCTTCATTTTTTAAGGATTATAAGTGGGACCATGATCCACCCCTGGTATCCATAACGGGTCAAAAACTGGTCGAAAACGGCATGCCGAATTTCATAGGTAAATTTGAACTAGGCGTTGACATGGATGCCTTGCTATTTTTGAGATTCATGGCTCAGAGATCCATCAAGGAACACTACAAAACACATCAACAAGAAGAAATCTATAAAAAAGAAAAAGAAAAAAGAAATGGGCTCGATCTGTTACAATTCAATTATTAATATTTAATAATGAGAAAAAACTAATTGATCATTGAAGAAGCTTTCCCGTTGTTGGTGGTCACTGGTCACATCTAAAGAAGATTTTGTGTTGTGGATAATTGCTCATTTGGCTGGAAATAGGAACCCCACTAACAGAAGAGCTTCTGAAGCTGGAGAATGGTCACGCTCACCTAAAGCAAGAAATTTCAATGCTTAAGATGTGTAACACCACAGGGTGAGGCCAGTCTTAATTTATAAGGTGGAGGCGCTCCACATTGGCCTTAGGCGACATAGTGCAGTAAGGTTGCTGTCACCGGAAATTTGGATCCACATAGAAGATGTTGAATGCAATCAAGGAACAGTGAATGGAAAAAGAATCCCTTTTGTAAATTAAAAATTAAACATAACATAGTGCTGGTACAAAACTATCTTTATCCACATTGTCTCAAGGGTCAAACTGTGCTAGTACCTTTATCTTGTATTTGCAAGAGGTTAATTTATAACTTCTACATGTGATATTCACATAACAATAGCTCCAACAGTTATATGTGTGATTTGTTTTCTGTTGGGAAGGTCCCGAAAGGACATTAATCCCAAAAGCTACTTAGCATACACTACGTCAAGCTTCCCTTTTCGTGAATAATTCAAAAATAATTATTAATATTTTGAGGGACCAAACATGTATATGTAATTATTCATATACAAAATATTATATATATTATAAAGGTTAAAAGGATAAAAATATCACTCGTTGATGAATACTTTAACAAAACCCCACCAAATATATTTAGGAATACTAGAAATGTCTCCCAAGTCCATTAACCTTATCAAATATATAATATTAAACAATATATTGTTGTATATATTCTTCAGAAAATTTCATCAAGTATTAAGGATAACATATACTATATACACCAATACAATCTTCTACCACTACTGCAGTAAAGACTTTTAACATCAGTTAAAAAAGGCTTTTAACATCGGTTGTTTTGACGTTATAGAATCATACAATATTGAATGTGAAACTTTTTACATCAGTTAATGACCGATGTAAAAAGTTACTTTAAACGTCGGTTCTGCCACAAGAATATTTTGAGCCATATGGATCGAGACATAGGTTTTAGCAGGGACAGAAAACCAACAACCTCAGGAATGAGATGGCAGATGAAGGACAAAACTTCTCAGAGGACCTTCACACTTTTCATAGACAATATCCACCCGAAAGTCAACCATGGAGAACTGAAGGAAGTTTTTCGAAGGATAGGAAAAGTCACCAATGTTTTCATTTCAAGGAAGAGAAGACCATCCTCAAAGTGGCTTTTTGGTTATGTTAGGTTTGAAAACATTGAGAGCGCAAAAGAAGCAATATAGAAGATGAATGGAAGGTTACTCAATGGGGGAGAGCTGTTTATGAAATGGGACATATTTGAAAAGAGAAGGGGGACATATCAAAACAAAGGAACTAGAGCAGGGGAGAAGGGAACCAAGAGAAATGAAGAACCAACCAAGACACCAGCAATACAACATGCATACAGAGATGATAGGTCTTATAAGGATGTGGTGATACAGTTTCAGAAGACCATAGAAGGAGAGAAGAATAAAAGTGAAGGGAACAAAAATATAGCAAGTGCATCGGCTCAACCTACAAGGAATACAGCAGACATAAGCGTAATTCTGGGAAAAGGTAGTAAGGAAAATATGCTTTGGCTAAAGAATAGCCTTGTTATCAAAACAAAAACCCCTAAGGACATTGAAGAAATATCAAGTGTAGTCACAACATGATGGGCTTCGCTAGTGGGAGTCTGAGATATAGGCAGCTTCAAGTTCATCATGTCCTTTGAAACTGAAGAAGCCATGGCGTTAGCTTATGAGCAGGGGATAGTGATGAGAGCTTACAGGGTATCGACGTAAGGAGATGGTCAGTGAACGAAACTAATACAAGAAGGAGGGTGTGGCTAGAAATTTTTGGAATACCACCTCATGCATGGAGTATGACAAACATGAGGAAAATTGTGGAAAAAATAGGTGAAATGGTATTCTTAGACCCGGAAACGGAGAAAGGCTCATTAATGGAGACAGCAAAAGTTTTGGTTCATACAGGGCATCTGCCTTTTATTGAATACTGTCTTCTTTTATTATTGGATGGGTTACCTTTCGAAATCTATGTTAAAGAAATAGAAAGGCCTCTGAAAAACTGCACAGTGAAGAGCTTAATCCCATCCTCAAAAGCGTCGAGGTCTGTAGCAGTATCCATAGTTGTAGAAACACCAGTAGGAAGACAAATCGAGTATCCAAGGGTACAAGACGATGATGACATGGTAAAAAGGGCTTTAATTGATAAGGAACAAGACGTAAGTGAAAAGGTTGATGATAGCGAGCAAAACCATATTCCCGTGACACAGAGTGAACATACGGACGAGGTGCATACAAAAAACGCAAATGATGCCAGTGTGGAGTTATAAGAAAATGGGGTTACAAAAAACGCAAAAAGAACATGCAGATTCTGAAAGCAATTACATGAGGCTTTGGGAACTAAGTTAAGGTTAAGTTCTGCTTATCATCCTCAGACAGATGGTCAATCGAAACAAACGATTCAATCGTTGGCAGATCTCTTAAGAGCTTGTGTTTTGGAACATACAGGAAGTTGGGAGGAGTTCTTACCATTGATTGAGTTCACCTATAATAATAGTTTTCATTCGAGTATAGGTATGGCACCTTAGGAAGTGTTGTATGGCAGAAAATGTAGAGCACCTTTGTGTTGGTATGAGAATGGAGGAAGTCAAGTGCTAGGACCAGAGGTGGTGCAGCAAATGACGGAACTAATCAAGAGGATATGGGAAAAGATGAAAATCGCACAGGACAGGCAGAAGAGTTACAACGATAAGAGGAGAAGACCGTTAGAATTCTAGGAAGGAGACCATGTTTTTCTGAGAGTGACTCCGAGAACTGGAATCGGCAGGGCAATAAAATCTAGAAAGCTTACTCCTAGGTTCATTGGACCTTTTCAAATTCTTCGCCGAATTGGTCCTGTGGCCTATCACATCGCTTTACCCCCAAACTTATCCAACCTTCATGACGTCTTTCATGTCTCTCAGTTGAGAAAGTACTACCCTGATCCATCACACATCTTAGAACCAGAGTCAATACAATTAAGAGATAACCTTCAGTATGAAGCTCTACCTGTAAGGATCGCGGATAGAATGATTAAGGAACTCCGAGGTAAACATATTTCGATGGTCAAGATCATATGGGATGAAGCTACCGGAGATGCTACTTGGGAACGCGAAGAGGACATTCAACAGCAATATTCGAGCCTATTTTAAAAAGGTACGTCGAATTTCGGGACGAAATTCTTTTTAAAGGGGGTAGTAATGTAACACCCCGATTTTATTAATCTTTTTATTTAACTAGTATTTTAAGTAATTGTATTTTATTAGAGGGTCTAGAAAATAAAATAAATTATTTCGAGGCCATAGTCACGCTCTACGCTATCGTAGGAAGCTATGGTTAAGTTTTAGGTCGAAAACTCAGACGGAGCCTGGTCTGCGTTTTTCCTTGACTGTAGTGCTTTACTACTATCGAGACCTAATTTGGACCCGTGAACGAGACAGTTAGTCTTAGAATCACGTTTCCTATATTTTCGAAAAAGTTCGTCCTGACGTTCGAAAATAAAAATAATATATTATAATCGGACCGATAATCGTTCTAGGAGACGATTCGAGTTGTCTTAGGGTTTTTCGAGAATCTTGAGCAATGATTTTCATACCAGGGCTATGTTAAATCATTTGGGGACTCCTACAAATGTCGTGAGGATTTTCAAATTATTGGGACGTGAATTGACCAAATTACCCTTGGTTAGTTTTTACTAATTACCTAATATTAATTTTACCTTTCTTAAGCCTTAAGCCACCCATTTAATACCCCATTTTCACCTTTTTCTCCCCCCTCACCCGCTGGCCCAGCTGCTGCTTCTTCTTCTTCTTCTTCTTCTTCTTTCTTCTTCCTTCTTCTTCCTTCATTTTCAACTTCAATTTTCTCAAGCTTCCTCAAGCTTTTTCAAGAAAGTTTGTGAAGCAAAGTTGCTCTTCTCATCCTCCTCTATCACCTAGAAGGTATAGATTTCATCCTTGAGCTCTCAATCTTTATTTTCTCCATTTATTTTCATGAATTTCAATTTCTAGATCTAAACTTCAAAAATCTCTAGAAAGTTGTAGAAAAATCATTTTGAGAGCAAACCAATTCCTATGAGCTAGTATCATCCCCTACTATCATAATCCAAGAGCTTGTGATGAAATAAAATCTCTAGCCTGTTTATCTTTTAAGGGCCGAGTGTATGGGTTTTTGGGGGAAAATGGGTTTTTGTTCTTTGTTGTTGATTCCACATGTTGCATCCCTTAATCATGTAATCCAAGTTATTGGGAGGCCAAATCAAACTCTCACCTATTTTTTCATGGTGATGGCCGAAACCCTACCTTGTGAGTTTAAGGGGTTTTGGTTCAAATCTTTGATAATTGATCATTGATTATGCATTAGGTATGATTAAGGATCATTGATCCAAGAGTTGGTAGAATTTCAATATCCCTAGCCTATTTAATTAATTAAGGGCAGTAGCTAATCCTAGAGATTAGGTAGTTTATGGTTTCATTATTTTAATTTTTGGTTGTGTTTTACTGTATAGAATCTGACAGGACTCGAACGCTCGATCGCGCACTCGATTGACTGCTGCAGAGCCGCATTCGGAATCTCGGGGAAAATCACAAAGTTGGGGGAAAGAACTGCAATATCGTCGGGGAGGCAAGCTTTAAATAATATATATTGATATACGTAGGGCGACCCAAACCCTACTAGAGGTCGTTTGACCGTTAGGTTGATTTTACTGCATATTGAGGTTGTCTGTGCTGTGATTGGATATTTGATATATTATATGTGATATGTGTATGATGTCTATTATAGGCTATAATTGATTAAATGTTATTTATTTGTAAGTTGATTTTACTGTTGAATATATATTCTGGCTGTTGTTGATATCTGTTGTGACTGTTGATGTCTGAGTAGAACTAGGCAATGATTTCTGATAAATCGGGTGATGCATGTGTGGTGAGAAAGTGGAGGTTATATATATATGTTGTAGTGCTCAACCTAGTGATATAGTTGATCTGTTGCTGTTGTGATGTGAGTTGATACCCGGTTAAACCGGATGAAAGTTGGTCGTGGTTGTATATAAGTCGTGGTTGAGGCACTAAGTGTTGATCCTGAGTTGAGTCGGTGAGATTCATGTTGCATAGTTGTTATTCATCACTGTGTTGGCATACGGGCGATTTCGATCTTACCTGCGGGGAGATGGTCGTACCGATTAGTTTGGCGTAGGGACGATTTCGATCTTACCTGCGGGGAGTTGGTCGTACTCGTTAGTCGAATTGTAGACGGACGGGCGCATATCTCAACCTAGCCTGTGGGCTGGGGGATATGTCGTTACCGAAAGTTGATTTGTTAACGAACGGGCGAATGGTTCGACCTAGTCTGTGGGCGGGGGAACATGTCGTTACCGTAAGTTGCGTTGTTGACGGAAGAATATTCCGATCTGGCCTACGGGCGGGGGAATATGTCGTATCCATGAGACGATTTGGGTCTGCGGGCTTTAGACCGAACCTACTTTATGGGGGTGGCATAGTGATGATTGGGACACCTTAATCCGTTGGGGATGTCGCGTCGTGATCGCGTCTATATAGTCGTTAGTTGCATGAGTGTGAGAGACAGTAGTTAAGGGAAAAAATTATCCGGAAGTTGTTTGGTTGTCACTGTTGTGATTTGGTGTGTTGCTATCTATATACATTATTTGTATCGCTGTTTTTCCCATGTATGGCATATTACTATTTCTTATCCCCTGTACTTTTCTATGTTGTATTTCTTTGTTCTCGACTGTACGAGAAGCCCCTGATGAGGAGTTTCCAGAGGAGATTGACGGTATAGCTGTTGAGCCTGATGCCGGCGGGAGAGCCTCGGATCCCAATGCTAGGGACCTTGAGCGCTAGGAGAGGATCTCCGACGTGCCTTTATTTTCGTTGTTATGTTTTTAGTTTTATCTACTGTATACTCTGAATCTTTTATGTTTGGCATCAGTTGTTGTAGGCTCTACTGATGGAGCCGATACTCTTATGTCTATATATATACTACTATGGTATCAATATGTATTGTATTTTTTAATATTTCCATAAATTTTATACTACTACGCTACACTATAACTCTAATAATTATAAGTGGGGTCACCAATGGGACCTCCTAGGAAGGGGTTGTCTCAGATAGCGTTGAGCACCTTCCTCCCCGAGGTCTTGAAACCGCGAACAATCAAGAGGAAGAAAGAAGTTTTTGTGGGCGGCTTGATTTGCTGGGGGAATCCCAACAAAAAACAAATTCAGCCAACTTAAGATACTACTTGGAAGAAGAAGGTGTGTTATTGGCCCAATTGACTAATACGATTGTGGCTTCGCTAGGCTTCTCTCATTTTGGGCCCAATACTAGTTTGTTTTACGCAGAAAGGCAAGTGAGAAATGAGCTAATGGAAATGGTACCTAGAGATCATGGGCCGCAAAACACCTTAGGCCTTGAGGCTAGGCAGACCATCATGCTTGCTGAAACAAAAGCGGAAGCTAGTCTCACTAGTGGTAATTATGGACATACCACTAGCCCCAACTAAAGAAATTCCCAAGCGCAAAACTATGGTCACACCGATACCATGGTAAACAGCGACGAAAGTTTTCCAGACTCTGCAAATGGACATCCAAAGAAAAGAGGAAGGCCAGAAAAGCGCAAGAAAGTTTTGAAGCAGACTAGCCGCACCAAACCAAGAACCTCTGGGAGAAAATCTGATTCAAGCTTCGATGATGTAATCACTAATGATGAACTAGAGGCGAGAAGGGCTTGGGAAATTGGGAAGGAGCTCAGTCTAGAAGCTCAGAGAGAAGACGAAGTTGTGCAGCGGATTGTCAGCTTGCGGAGAAGCAACCGGAAAAGGGTGCCGAGGGGCCACTCAAGCATCTGAGCTCTTGGCCAGAGGCAAGGTTTTTTATTTATCTAGTTTTTAATATGACTTTAATCTGCTGGAATATTAGGCGTATTGGGGGTTTAGGTAAGTCTTCGGCAATCTGTAAACTGGTCCTTGAAAGGAACCAAGCTCTTATGGGTTTGGTTGAAACGAAACATTTGAGTGTCAATACCCAACGTATTAGAAATTGGTGGTCAAGAGATGAGTTCAATTGGGAAGACATCTCAGCTGTTAATGGAGGGGGGGTTTGATCTTAATATGGGACAAAGGGGCATTTAAGAAGGAAAATATCAAGAAAGGACAAAGTTGGATCTATGTAGAGGGGAAAATAATGGAAAAAGACGTATTTGTTGCGTTCATTTTTATCTATGGGCCGACAACTAGGGAAGGGCGAGGAGAGCTTTGGAGTGAGGTAATAAATCTAAAGCAAGGGGTTGCACATCCAATAATGGTACTAGGTGATTTTAACAAAGTTCTAATGCCTGAAGAACGAAAAGGAAATACCTTAATTTCTGCAAGCATGAGAGATTTTTGGGAAGTATACTTGGTACCAAAACAACTCTGCAAGCCGTATCGATAGGGTTTTTGTGGATACAGGGTAGGTAGACCTCTTTTGGGATACGAAGCTGTGGGGTTTAAAAAGGTTAGTGTCAGATCACTGCCCCTTGCAGGTCGAATGTGAAAAAGTAAATTGGGGGCCTCATCGTTCCGAGCGCTCGATGTTTGGTTTACTAACCCAAACTTTATCAAGATGGTCGAAGGCTAATGGAAAACCCTTGCTAATATGCCACTGCACAAAAAACTGAAAAATTTAAAAAATTCAATTAAAAAATGGAACAAGGAGGTTTTTGGAGACATTGATAGGAGGGTAGAACAATTGGAACATGAAATTAAAATGCTGGACCAACTAAATGAGCAACAGGCCCTGTTTGAAGTTAACTTGGCAAGACTAAAAGTCCTTACATCGCAGTTATGGATGTGGCTCTAAAAGAAAGAAAAGTATTGTATACAACTTGCGAGAAAAAGCGTTAACTGAGAAGGATAGGAACACAAAGTACTTTCACCTTATAGCCTTTGTGAGAAAAAAGGAAGAAGCATATGGGGAGTTTAAGGGTGGGGAACAGGGTATTGAAAGAACCCAAAAGTATAAAGAAAGAAACCATTAAGTACTTCAAGAACCTCTACGCGGCAGAGGAAGAGACTCATTTAAGGCACAACGAGGCTGGTTTTCCAAGACTATCCTCAGAGCAAAGGGAGGAGCTAGAGATCATTCCTACCAGAAAGGAGATAAAAAGAGCGGTATGGAGCTGTGAGTCTACTAAAACATCAGGATATGATGGCTTCAACCTAGGATTTGTTAAAAAGATGTGGGACATAGTGGGGGAGGAGTTTATTTTGATGGTATTGGACTTCTTTGAAAGAGTAATCTTACCGAAAGTAGTCAACACTACCTAGGTAACGTTGATACCCAAAATAGAAGGAGCAACGGAGTTAAAGGATTTTAGGCCCATTAGCATGGCTGGCTGCATATACAAAATCATTGCTAAAATTATGGCTATCAGGCTCAAAAAGGTAATGCCCAATCTGGTGGGAGAAACACAGTCGGCCTTCATAAAGGAAAGACAAATACTAGATGGCGCCTTGATTACAAATGAGGTAGTCCAATGGGCAACGAAGAACAAAAAAGAGATTGCCTTGTTGAAACTTGACTTGCAGAAAGCTTATGACACACTTAAATGAAGCTTCATAGACCAACTTCTGGAAGTAATGGGTTTTGGAGTCAAATGGAGAGGGTGGATAGGAAAATGCCTCTAAACGGCAACTATATCAGTTCTGGTTAATGGGTCCCCAACAACCCCTTTCAGGATGGAGAGGGGCCTTAGGCAAGGGGACCCGCTATCCTCCTTTCTTTTTATCTTAGGCACAGAAGCCTTGAACCACCTCATGAAGGCAGCAATTGAAAAAATGTCATTCAAGATATAAGGATTGGGAGGAATAGAGTCAGTATATCTCATTTGCAATTTGCAGATGATACTATGATCTTCTGCCCTGCAAAGAAGAAGACTCTGAAAAATATCAGGAGGATTTTGGATTGCTTCCAGGTTCTGTCAGGCTTGAAAGTAAATTTCCAAAAATCGGGGCTAATTGCTTTGGGTAGAGATGGAGTATGGGGTGAGCGCATGGCAGCTAAATTAGAGTGTCAACTTGTGGAGCTGCCCATCACTTATCTAGGCATCACTTTGGGTGCAAGCCTAAAAAGTGTTGCAGTATGGAATCCCATAATCATTAGGGTTCAAAAGAAGCTAGCCACATGGAAAGCAAAAGTCCTATCCAGAGCTGGGAGATTAGTATTGATAAAATCAGTTCTTGCAAGCTTATCGTTGTATTACCTGAGCCATTTTAAAATACCAAAGAAAGTGGTGAGGAAAATAATTAGCCTGCAAAGGAATTTCTTCTGGTTAAGACAAGTGCTTATGAAAGGAATACCCCTCATTAAATGGGAGACCATACAGAAACCAAAACATTTGGGAGGGTTAGGAGTTGGGAATCTAGTGATAAAAAATGTTAGCCTGCTCTTTAAGTGGTGGTGGCGGTTCTCTAATGAAGGAAATACCATTTGGAAAAGAGCAATTTACTCCATCCATAATCTGTATCCAAACAAACCACTGCAAAACAGCCAAAATATAAGGTGTAACAATAGGATTTGGAACTCAATCATAACTGTTAATCGATGGAATAAGGGAATTGAAAAAGTCATAAAAGAAGGGTGTTGAGTTAACCTAGGGGATGGAACTAATACTAGATTTTGGATTGACAAATGGCTAGGGAACTCAAGCTTGAAGGAAAGGTTCCCACGACTTTACCTCTCATCCTTGCAAAATGAGGAATTCGTAACAAATACGAGATTCTGGGATGGAGTGGAATAGCATTGGAATCTACTCTGGAGGAGAGGTTTGTTCCAGTGGGAGTTGCAAATAATGGAGGAGCTATCAGAATGTTTGAAGGATACAAATCTAGCACACAATACTAAGGACAAACTGTGGTGGAGACATGATCACAAAAGGAAATTTTACAGTAAAATTCTTCTCAAGAGCCTATTGGGATCAGGATCTTCCAATAGAAATTGTAAGAAAGTCTTGGCTAGGGCTAGCATCACCTAAAGTGGAATTACTGGTGTGGCTAGTTTTGCAACAGAGGTTGAATACTAAGAGTAGGTTAAAAAGGCTTAACTTGATTCAGGCCAAAGATGCACAATGCCCTTTTTGTACAAATGAATAAGAAAAAGTTAACCACCTATTCCTACATTGTAAGCATGTCTGGAGACTATGGGCGGAGTGCCAAGAATGGTGGTCAGTCAAAATGCCTATGACTCAACAGGGGGTTTTTAGAGAAAGATATGGATTTCCCTATTCTATGTGGTAGTTTGGACTTTATTGTTCCAAGGGAACCAAGTAGTATTCAATAGAGTGACCACCAATTGGACTTTTATAGCTTTTATCATTAGAATGAGACTCGGTTATTGGCTTAAAGGGTGGAACAAAGAAAGTCCGTTCAATCCGGGGGATGTAGTCAATAGCCTTGATGGGGTGAGACTATGGAGTAGAATTAGACCGCAAATACAATGGAATCCCGCTCCTCCGAGTATGCTCAAATTGAATGTAGATGGGTTAACAAAAGGAAATCGGGGGAAGCAAGTATATGGGGTGTACTGAGAGACGAGTTTGGTATTGTTTTAGGTAAGTTCTCGGCCTCGATAGGGATTAGAGACTCAGATGAGGTAGTATTCATGGCCATAGTTTTTGCATTATAAATGTCGCTTCAAAAGGCTTGGATTATGGAAAAGGACATTATAGTTGAGTCTGACTCTAGGAATGCATTATCTTGGGTTAACAATGTTGAATCTTGTCCTTGAAATTTACGTTTCTTTGGTAATAAATTGAAAAATATCCTTGTACTTTTAAAGGGAGTGTCTTTTGTACATAGATGCAAGGAGGCAAATAGCTTTGCAGAGTCATTGTCAAAGGAAAGGGCTCAAAGAGAAGGAATGGGGTTGTCATGGACATAAAAACTTGTCGTCTTAACAGAATGCTAACACACTAGACATGAAGGTTCCTTTGCTGTTAATTTCAATGTACTTATGAGTTTTTGTAAGTGTTTCATGCAGCTTGTAGTATTGGTATGCAAAGAATAAACGGATAGCAGTTTGAAGGGACGTAGAAGAGGTGGCTCTCACGTTTCACAGGCATAGGCAAAAGAATATGGGACTAATGCAATGCAATTTGGGTTTCGATGCTCCAAATGATAGCAAAAAAATTTTGACTGCACTGTGAGGCATGACTTTGGCATGCTTTTGCAAAAGGATGAGATTATACTGCTAATATACAAATATTGGGACCCAGAATAAGGACTACAGAGCTGCGACAACAAGGATTTCATGCTATATGATTAGAATCTTCGAGTATATTGTGGCAGAGGCTCCACGAGCTTATCTGTAATACGTTCTTATGGAAAAGGCTTTATGTTTTTTGAAGAACTGCTATGTATTTTGTGGTGGTTTTTTTTGGATACAAATAGGTATTGTTGTGTTAGCATAAATAAGTAGGCTTGAGACAGGACAAAAGGACTTGTGTGTTTGTGACCTTGCTCCTTTTTTCGGAGCTGTTCTAACCTAGGAGCACATGATTGTGTGCTTGCTTTTCAACCCTTCCTAGAAGGTGGGGGGAGTTAGGTGCTATGATGTTTTGGTTTAGAACTTGATCAATAAAATTTTAATTAAAAAAAAAAAAAAACATGTTCTGCCACAACCGATGTTAAAAGTTACTATTTTTTTTAAATATGGTTTGTATCTGTTCATTCCTTCCTTGTAATAAACAGAATCTATAACATACTAAACAATTCATTCTTCCAACAAAATCCCAAAATCAATGGAATCTAAACAAATATACTTAGAAATCAACAGAATATATACTGATAAGATAACAGAATCTATATAAATATAAAAATGAAATATATACATATAATGTCACAAATTTTCAGTAATCTCAAGAAAGAGGGTTACCCAACGCTCCCAGATGTCCTTAATGTCCTTTTCAGAGAGTGGATCTGAATTTTCGAAACTCTGCAAGTTCAAATAACATAAGATAAATTAAACATTAGCTCGTCAACTAAAACAATACATAATTAATCTATAAGTTGTTAAAAATTCTATTAATTACCTCCTTCTAACCATCACTAATACTCTCATAGACAACATTGAGCATACGTCGCATGACATAATATCCTCACTCTCAACCACCACGTTGCCTATAACACTACAAATGAATACCGAATTTGAATATGATGAGTAAACATATATAATAGTAACTATTATAACCTGAAATTGAATCTCGAGTTCTAATAAACTACTTACAATAGGGTAAATCCACCTAATAGGCTTGGGCCTAGTACCCTCCAACATACGAGATGCGTCCATAGATCTATGATAAAAAAATAAGCATTTAAAGTATGCTATAAATTTCAGAGTAATAAAGCAAATGTATTACAAATTAAATAAAAGCTTATGTATCAACTATGCTCTGGATTTCTTTCGTTGCCTTCCTTCCCAACGAACAAAAGAAGACGACAACATTCATACAAGGACAAAGGATCAAAGACGACAACATTCATACGAGGACAAAGGATCAACAATTGCCAATGTTTACTGCATTTGGGAACAATTAGTGACAAGTTACATATAATTTTAAATCACTTGTAAACTTGTACTTACTTATTGAGGTAAGGTGCTAGGTAGCACTCTTTTCTACCTTGAGCAAGTGTACTCTGCATGTAGGACTTAATATCATCTGGCCCAAGCATTTCACTCTCAATGAGGCTAGGGTCAAGAAATCCATAAAGATGGAGGTTTCCTTTTGACGTACAGTGGCGATGCAGATACCTAAGATATTGAAATAAATGTTAATTATAATAGTTCAATATTTAATTATTTAACTTACAAATAAAATGTACTTACATCCACATAATGAGACAACCGTTATGCAAAGCATTTCACCATCCATACATATCTCCATAAGATCCTTCTGGCAGAGAATTAATGGCATCGGGGACCTGCCATCGTGTTTCAAATTTATCTGAGCCTCATTCTTCCCAAGTTTCATAACCGCTATAGCCAGATGTGAAAGAGTATCAAGTGGATGTTTCGAATCCTAAACAAAAATATTAGTAAACACAGTTAAGTTATTTCAATTGTAAATAGAAAAAAAACATAAGTAATTGAATGATTATGAATACCTTGGTTGAAACAGCTTTCACAAGTCTTTTCAACCATTGAATGAAAGTATTGAGGGACCACCCCACTGTCTGAACCTCCTCAGTGAGCACAAGGACTCGAGCATCAGCATCTTGAACTTGTTCAACCGTCACCATCACCTTATCATCCTCTAATGTCTCGTGGTATATGGTTTTCCCCAAATTGTATACCATGCCAATTGCCACTAACCGAAGATCCTCATGATCATCAACATACAACTCACACAAATCTTCCTCCTCAAAAATATCATCCTCGCCCTTCTCATGATGATCACAAGTGGTTTGTGGTATTGCCAAACTCCCACACCTCATCTAACACCAAGGTCACGACCAAGGTGGTCGGGTTTCCAAATGGCAGTAGCCAAGATATCTTGACGTCCACGTGGAACAAAGCTTCCTGGCGAGCTTTGTTCAACCAGGGAATCCTATAACATATAATTCACAAACATGTGTAAGACGGTGTGTAAGTTTGTTACAATTACAATTAGAATTGAATATTTACTTACAAATTTCTCAGCAACAAGGCGTGTGGGCTCATATATATACTCTCCTGATGGTTTTTGTCGGGCTCTCTTCCATTTGTCATGGCGTGGGGGTGGAGATGGAGAACCAACAACTACTGGAGGATCAGATTGGGATGTTGCTTCCTGATGTTGTTTCAACTTCTCTTGCATCATCCTCTCCTGAAGCTTATCATAGCCACCACGAGACAATCTGTGGGGGTGGACATTCTTTTTTTGGATGTCCTGCGCCTTTTTTCTTTTCTCCTATTACAAATAAAACACCACTGAATTTAGTAAAAAAAAAAAAAGGACTATTTTGTGCATCATTTAAAATTTTTGGGGGACTAAAATGTCTAAAATCGATATTTTCGATTTCTCAGGAATCAATTATGTCTTCGAGTTTTTTTTCAGGGACCAATTTGGACCTTTACTCTCAATATATATATATATATATATATATATATATATATATATATATATATATAAAATGCTCGAAGATGTTTAATATACTAAAATGTCTCAAATCGATATATTCCATTTCTCAGGGACCAAATATGTCTACATTTTTTTTTCCAGTGTTTTTATAGCATATTTGGGCCGTTGGATCAACCCATTAATAGTCAAGATTAGAACATAAAGTCATGTAACTTTTTGGAGTTGAGACGACCCCACTTACGTAGGATAATCCCATTACTCCCGAGCCTATATTAGTAACCATAACCTAACGATTCAGCGCTCATTAAAACGACGATAACATACACCCAAACATAAATGCGTATAACATCAGATTAAATTCAACAGGACAAACAAAAGCATACATACATATAAGCAGTACTAAAGTATACATGGTGACCCCATCAGTAAGGCTCTATAGACACAGACGAAAGGTACATAAGGTAACTGAAAATATAACCAAGATACCTCCAAGGACTTCCACATGAAACTCTCAAAAGAAGCTCGCCAACACTCCCCCAGCCCACTCTAAAAAACACATCAAAACCTCTCCACATAGTCCTAGAGACGCACTGGCTGGCTCTCACCCTTAGTGGTGAGGATGCCCGGAGCTACCCTGTCCCTTTCTGTGGGTACGCCTATAGACCCGTATAGGCTCATACTCGGAAGAGGAACTCGACACAACAATCCTACGCCTGTGAGCTACCCTCAGGTACTGCTTTGTACACCTACGCTGGCCTCTATAGACGAATCCTCTCCTTCTGGATACTGCTGAGGACTGGGGTGCCACCCACAAGTAATCTCGCTCTCTCTGTCTTGGAGGATGTCACATCCGAGGGAAAGGAAGAAACTGGTACGCACGGTAAGGTCCCATGATATCCACATACGGTGGTGTGCCGCTCCTAAAGATCAAGCTGACAGGTCCGGTGTAAACAACCAAAAAGGTTGAGGGGTCCACTTGCTATCCCCTCTCATCGTGGTAAACGATCTCAATGTCCCGCAGCACCGGCATCCGCGGTGTCCTCGTGATAAACGGTTTAAGTCTCGGGTGCATCCTGGTCCTTTGCTAATTTGTCGTCTGTTCGCGAACCAAATATACATATATAAAAAGTACAAGGAGATAAGATATACAGAACATCTATAACAGGGATGATGCAATGCAGAATATATAGGAAAGAAATCATCTCCCAATGTCTCGACACCATGGTCGTTGCCTAACTAGATGTACACATACTCTTTTTATGCATGCCGGCCATTACTAAACACCATTCTAAGGGCAACATCACGTTTGTTCATCGGACAACAAGTTGGTGTGTTCCGGTAATCCGTTCTGCTCGCCGTGACCCATAAGAGTGCATCACTGCTCAACTGTCCCAGACAAAGAGGGTTATCTGGGCCTCCTCGAAAGATCCACCGGTAACTGGAAAGACTCAGGGTCCAGTCGGGATAGTAGGACGTGCCTAGGATCGCCATGACAGGATAGGAGCTACCATACTAGTCTCATGTGGGTACACCTGTGTCCAGTATATCCCTGAGGTCACATAAACCTTCCCTTCCGTTTTCCGCACCCCCACTCGGTGCACCAACCTCGTATGCCTCACGACATACGGCTCGCCACTTGGCATTATATGCATATGGTATGCATGTCATCCATCTCTCATGAGCTGATATCGCAACACATGCAAGCTTGCTCTTAGCAACACGAGCTCCAAGCTCCAAAGGTAACCATCATACGCTCCAAGCTCCATTTGTAACCATATGAGCTCCAAACTCCTATCATAACCTTATGAGCTTCAAGCTCCACTATAACCTCAGATCTTGACCATCAGCTCAAACGATCACAATGGGGTCAATATCCTATTATCATCAACACATCATACATATATTGCAATTATCACAATTAGCAAGTACACATATATTAACACATATTACCATGCATCGTGAATCTGCTAACTTCAGGTATCAAGCATAGCGGTGATAGCCCAAAGTAGACTAAACCTAAGGTTTAGGTACTTTATCAGGGCTCAACCTCATGTAGGGTTTGGGGTTCCCCTACACACGCAAAACATACAACAAAGCTATATAACTACTCTTGCCCCTCCGACGTGTGTAACTCTTTCTCCCCACCTAATAGCAAATGTAGTGACAATCACAATCACAACGAGCACTTCTATCTCTTCTCCTTGCCTTCACAGTCGCGGTCCTTTCCACCAACAAGGTCTCGAACAAAGCTTCCAAATATGCCTTAATCACAGAAACAACATGCAGACCATAGCAATAACCCTAATATAAAGCTAAAACCGCGAATAGAAGCTTAAGCCATAGAAGAACATTGTATAGCTACAATGTAGGTAGACACAAAACCTCGGCTTACCCTTAACGAATCACAGAAGCAAATAGGTAGAATTGTAGTAGAAGTCGCGCTGATCACAAAATCATAATCGGAACTGGAATCGGATGGATGAACGAATCACAACTTGGATCAACAACTCCAATCTTCACCTCTGGACCTCAATACCTCGAGCTCTCTGTAAAACAATGAAGAGTGTAAATTCTTCTCTTGGTGAAATGATGGGGGTATTTATAGGGGTAAAACTCTGCTGACAACTCTTTAGCGTTGGGTTTCTCCACGCTTTTGCGTTCCAATGCTTGAACGTTGGCTCTCTCCATGCTTGAGCGTTGTCGTTTCCTCGCCGCCAAGGCATCGCCCCTCACGTGCCAGTTACGACGTGTAACTAACACGTGTCACTTTATGTCCCATCATTGCTAGTTAACAAGTCAGAGGGGCCACGCTTGAGCGTCCACCTTCTTCATGCTAGAGTGTTGGCACGCTTGAGTGTGCTTCTTTGTCCACGCTTGAGCGTTCTGCTCAGAGTCACGTGTTCCTCATCCTTCTTTTATCTCATTCATCCTTACTCTTAATATGTCCTCTAAGCACACTTCCAAACCATGATAGTATTTATCAAACAAACATACACGCATCCATACATTAATCCAAGTTATGAAAAATGAGGATGTTACAGAAGTGATCACATGGCCACTGACTAACTTCTAATCGTGATGATCCATATATGGTTTAATGACCCACATTTACTTCTCTTACTCAAATCTCCCCCCACTTGATACGCACCATATATATATATATATATATATATATATCTGTGTCTGTGTCTGTGTCTGTGCGTGTGCGTGCATGTGTGCATGTGCGTTGGGAGGGGCAATAAATTATTTTTTTCTATAAACGTTAAAATTAATTTTTTCTATAATTAATTTTTTAGCAATAAAAAATAATTGTTCCAAAAGTGATAGAAAATAATATGGCAAGTATATATTAGAATACCTCTTTAAATTAATACATTTTCTAAAATCTGTTACACTCCTGTTTGATTTAGACTTTTACTCTTCCTCTCTTTCTCTCTTTTTGACTCTTTGTCTCTCTATGTCAAAACGGTTTCAAGCACACAGGCTGCAAGGCACCTATATGATTATGAGGACATCAATTTCTCAGTTCCCATAAGATACCCAAAATTTCAGTTCCGGCCCTGAAGTTAAACCTAAAAGATTTTTCTTTCTCTTTTTTATTTTTTAAACCTGGTCAGCTGGATCAATTATTGTCATTATTTGACCGGCAAATGTCATTTTAATTAGTCTTCAATTAATTCAGGTTATAAACGGTTACAACATGAAATGGCTGCATCAACAGCTATATCTCATTTATGAAGTGGTGTTGCATGATTATGAATATGATCTTAAATGGAGCAGGTTTGCAATTTGGCCCGCCACATCTATTAACTAGTTTTTCATTGGAAAAAACTTAGGTACAATTCTATAGGTACATTACGTGCTGCTTTTCAATGGAAATATGACATGTGTAATAGTTGTTACATATGTTATCTTTTTATTGATGAGCCTTTACACATGTCTTATTTTCATTGGAAAATAGCACCTAATGTACCTATAGAATTATATCTAAGTCTTGTCCTTTTTCATTAGGGTCATACATCGTATTAATTAACAAGGTAATGTTTACATACAAGAGTTGTTGCCATAATATTTTCTTTGCTGTATTTATGTATGGAGAATGCTAAAGGCCCATAGGGCATTGGTTAAGAAGTCTAAACAGGTAAGTTTTCATTGAAAAATTATGTATTTAATATACCGAAAAATGATATACTTAGATTTTCAATGGAAACTTTCTATTTCTTGATTTCTTAACCAATGCCCTTAGGACACTGATTAGCAAGACTCTTTATGTATATACGTTACAGAAAAGATCTTCAATATCCTTTTTTAATAACATTTATGAGGAAGAAACGCTATAAAAAAAATGTGCATAGATGTTTACTAGCATTTCCCTAGCTATTATAAAAGGGATACATTTAATAACGCTTTCTTGAGAAAGCTCTATCTTTTCACTTTTGTATTAAAAAAGAAGACATATTCCATCTTTAATAACGTTTCCTCAAGAAAGCACTACCTTTTCCTACTTTTATAAAAAAAACTTCCCCCTTTAATAACGTTTCTTTAATGAAGCGCTATCTTTTCCCCACTTTTTATAAATAAAACCCTCCCTTTTAACACTCAAAAAACCATCCCCTCTTCATTCTTTCTAATTTTTATTTTACTCCAAACATTCATTTTCAAAAAATTATTCTCCCTCCATAGAATGTCTTCTTACACTCTTCACTCTATTTCAATTTCAATTTCTTTAATCTCTTCTTATGTGCTACAAATTGTGTTGAATCTGAATTCTCATATTCGTTTTAAATTTTTTTTTTTTTTTTGCAAAGATTAGCAAATTGATCGAAAACTAGAATTTGAAGAAATTTTGGAACCAAGGCATCGAATCTCTCACTTCTCAGGTAGTACTGGAATTTGAATTTTGAAAACCTCTTCATCTAGTTTTGATTTAGATATACCTTTAATTTACACATTGGAGTGTGGTTTTAGATAAAAGATATGGCGTTGAAGGCATCAGGGGCGTACAAGCACTACGCCCCATCGATTCATGAACAACACGAAGTCAGATGCAGAGTCTATTCAGTTTTGATGGTTGTATCAAAGAACAGGGAGCTCGAGCTCGACGAGGACGTACGAGAAGGAGATGAAGACAGAGGGGACCCAACTCTGCTAGCGGACGACAGGGGGAGCTGATGGTGCTTTTCATGGAAGAGAACGAACCGAAGGAGTGGGTGTCGTAAGTTAGATGACGGTTACAATCGCTATTAATGCAATAAGCGCTATTAAAGATATTTTCTAGTAGTGATAATATACATCTACTGAGTAAGTTATTAAGTAAGATCACCTAAGCAGCCTCTTGAATTCAAAGAGTTAGTTACTATGACGATACGCCGTCCCATCAAAGAACCTAATATGTTAATTAAGTCTTAAACCGTATTATAAATGTTAATGCGCTTTATTAAGACAAAACGCATCATAAAAATTAAAACGCGAAAACGAAACTAAATTAAGGCACACAGCATACCAGAGTACACAGCTATAAAATATAAAATATGTATAGGCAGCGGTTGCCTCGTTAGTAGGGCTACAGTAGTAATACATACATACAGAGTACATCAGTACTGACCAGGGGTGGCAAACGGACGGATTAGATGGATTTTGATTTGGATTATAATGGATGGGTCAAAAATAATCCACCAATCCATTTCGATCCATAAAAATTATATTAAAAAAATCTAATCCATCCATGACCAATTTAATAAAAAACCATCCAACCCATCCATTAATCATTTTTTTATGGATGGATATCCGATCCATCCATTTTTATTTTAATATTTTTCACATACAAGCCTACAGATTGGGTCGGTCGGTCGGCTGGCGGACTGGCGGTCGATCGGTCATTCCGATTCTATAGGGAAGTTATGAGTGAAACGTTTGTACCATAATAACATTATAGTTTTATGGTCAGTCATAAGTCATGGTTGATGGGCAACCTGACAGTATAAACTCCTATTGCTGGTCATGGTTAACACAATGGAAGAAATTTGTACTAAGGACTAAACAAATAAAAGAATTATTGTTCTTTTCCACTACTTCATATAGAATCCATGGATAAGACTAATCTACAAACTTGATTTTTTTTTTTTTTGTTCTTGACTTGATTTTTTTGGTTTGTGAAAAATAATTTGAAAATTGGAATGGATAAAAAAAATCCTATTATGTTATTTTTTTCTGGTCCAACGGGTTTACAAAAAGCAATAGGACTGGTCATGAACCATCCATTAAAAACGAGAATCTAATCCAATCCAACCCATATATTTTTTTTTATAAATGGATGGGTTGGGTGGATTTTTTTCATGGATGGACTGAATAGATAATAGGTCCATGGATTATTTTGCCAGCCCTAGTACTGACTAAAAGCAAAATACATCAAGAGATAAGAAAACTCTCATACTAGCCACACTGCTAGTACAAACTCAACACCCCTCAAGATTAGGGTTCATGGCTCATCCACCGGCATTAGGCTCGTAAGGAGTGTCATCCAACTCCTCAGCTACTGGTTCCTCCACAGGGTTTTCCCATAAAATAACAGAAACACATAGAGAAAAGACAGGGAGATAAGAAACATGTATCATCAAGCAGGGGAGAGGGGCAATAGTACAACATATATATACATGTAGCAAACAACACATAGGAAACACACCGACAACCATCGCTTGAGTCATACAACACAAACATCTCAAAATCATTCTCTCAGATAAAACCTCTACGAGGGATACTAACTCCTATATGCATGTCATCATCCCTATATGCATGCCGGCCGATATCATCACGTCCCCAGTTGGACATCCCCGTCGAGATTAATAACATCACGTCTCCAATTGGACATCCCGCATCGGGATTAAAAATATCACGTCCCCAATTGGACATCCCACTTTGAGACCAAATATGCTATGGTATGAAATGCTATGATATGCAACAAACATCCATCACAGATTGATACCGGAACCTCACAGCTTAGCACTCGGCCACAGCCATGATGAGTTGCATCCACATCAACATCAACATTACGACGCCTTGCCTCCACGAGCCACAGATCCATGGTCAGGAAAACGACGGTATCAATCCGAACAACATTATAATCTCACCATACTCTCATCAACAATTATTCAGCCAATCACAAGAATAAAATATCACAACAATAAGTATGCCAATATAGATATCATCACGATGACAAATAAACAGATAATCACATAGGCAGTTCACCATAACATATAACCAGATAATCGCATAGGCAGTTCAACATATATATATAAACAGATAATCACATAGGCAATTCAACATATCAACCTCAATAATAACATCATCTAGAGTATCACCTTAGCGGTGATAGCCCAAAGGTACATACACCTAGGGTCCAGTTACTTTGTCCAAGGCTCAACCTCTAGTAGGGTTTAAGGTTCCCCTACACATGTATACATTCTATACTATGCTTGCCTTCCCGACGATAACAGTTCTTTGTCCCCACCTGAAACTGCTACCCACGCTCGCCTTCCCGTACAAGCTTCCGAACACAGCTCCGCAATCTACGCTTTAGCACGCTTAAGAACGATCGAACACGATCTGATCCTTCACAACAAATCACAACTTTAGCAATAACAAAAGTACATCTCTTTGTCTCCTAGGTCCTAGATTCGGCCTTGGTGACTTAAATTAGCTAGGGATGTCTAAAAATTTCTAACTCTTAGATGAATGATCCTTAGGCATACCTAGTACTAAAACAAGCTCCATCATTCAAAAACTTGAAGCAAAACTCATGGTTTCTCAAGGAATAGGGTTCGGCCACTTCATGGCAAAATAGGCTACGCATGTTATTTGATTATATGCTCATGGATAATGATATAGAAGGATGAAACTAGATCATAGAAATTGATTTCACATTAAAAAGATTTTTCTATGATTTTCTAGAGATTTTTGAAGATTGAAGTTAGAAGTTGAAAACATAGAGATTCATGAGTTGAAATCAAGATCTGAGTGAAGAATATGAACTCATGGATCAAGGAGAGTAGGTCTTACCTCTTGGATGATGAAAAATGGCAAGGATTCAACACTTTCTTCACACTTCTTGGCTAAGATTTCACTTTGAGAAAGAAAGGAGAAATGAGAGAGAAGTTCAAGGTGTGAGAAGAAAGAGAGTGAAATGGCCATGGAGGGGGTCCTTATGTGTAACACTCCGATTTTTTGTGCTTTTTAAGGACAATAAACTCAATTAATGAGTTTATATTTTTATCTGTGCTTTAAAAATTGATTTTGGGAAAACTAAAATCATATTCATGCTTTGTACGTGTTGCTCTAAAAATGATTGATGTGCTTGTGCAAGTATACAAAATCGTTTAACAAGTAATAAAGAGTAAGAGAGATCGTTCCCATGAGGATTATACGGTGAATCAAGTAGCAAGTTTGAATTAATGGTTCTATTAATCAAGATTAACAAAGGGTAACAAATAAATTGTGTGTGTGTATCCAGAACAGTTTTGGTAAAAGTAAATGCTAAAGCAATAAAAACGTATTTGTTAACAGAATGGGTAAAACAGCTATGGGGAAGTGTCCTTTGCAACTTCAATCTAGTTCAGTTATGCGTTTGCAATGCTACAGCAATTTGGCTCCAGGAAATGAAAGTTTGTTTTCCAATAGTTCTGAGATGAACTTAACTAAACGTCTCCTATTCCTAGGTCCATATTAGTTACATTCACACCTCACTGAAGCTCATTCCAGCTAGCCTAAGAGTTCGAATGTTCATTCCTAAATCACTCTTCATCATAATTTTCCAATTAATGACTTTACTCTTATCTATAAAATAGTTCTGCTACACTCAGCTTTTCCAAGCAGCCGTGAGCTCAAGTTCTAACTAAGGTGATCAAGCTCAAATAAAACACAACCAAATCAGATTTATAGAAAACGCAATAGCAAAGCATAACATAACATTCACTAGAAATCCATTACAAGTTCAACATCCCATAGCTACAAGAGGTTTAGCTCATATTGAGCTTAGAAAAACAAAGAGAAAAACAAGAAATGGAAGAAGAAGCCATCATAATGGAGGAAAGAGAGAAAAAGGGGCGCAGCTGCTGTCCTTGCTCCAGTAGGGAAGAAGAAGATGTCTGGTCCTTCTCTTGCTGTCCCTCCTTTAGGGTTCTCTTTTCCAGCCTGTCACAAGGCCCTCTCCACTCTCATCCTTTTTGGGTTAAAGACTGATTAGGACAAATGTCCTTGGCCCAGTGCCCTAACTTCAATGCACCAACAATCAGTCCCACCTGTAGGACACTGTCCTTATCAGCAAAAGACAACTTAATGTATAAGAGAATGTTTTGTGCCTTTGTCCTTGTCCCCAGTCAGCTTCAGCTACGATTGCTACAGCATATCCCAGAGCAACGTTTCCAGATTAGCGCATAGATCTCCACAAAATGCCCTGCATAGAAAGCTCACACTCAAATATTAAAAACAGTTCCAAAAGACATCCAAAACACTAAAACTCACAAAAGACTCTTATGAAACACACTTCACACAAAAGCACACTAAAATACTAAAAACATAAACTCAAAATACTCAAAGACCACAAAAACACAAGTGAAAAAGGTACAAATAACTCTTCATAAAAAGAGTTATCATCCCCCCAAACTTGAATCATTGCTTGTCCTCAAGTAATGGAGACAAAAGAAACTAAAAAGAAAAGACACAAAGCTTTCTAAACCTCCACACATGTACTCAAATACAAAACTTTCTTCTTTGCAAACCAATTTCTTCACAAGGCATACTTGATAATGCATCAACAATCATGAAGTACAATCAAGCAAGCATTCATGGCTGTCCTCATTATCAAATCTCAGCAACATGCTACAACACTACACTCTTAGAACAGTGTGTTCTTCTTCTCTTCTCAGGCTAAGATAGGTACTCTCAATCATCATTCAAATGCACATTCAAACACGACCTTGTCAAGCTTCTAAACACACCATTCACAATCAAAATTGCACACTGCTAGAGGACTTTATTTGGATGCAATGAGGCTTGGGTTAAGGTAGGAACAGTTATGGGAAGGTGGCTACACCAAATGGAGGTTAGGTATGCTTCCTTTTTTTGCTGCTTTACAACTATTTCTTTCATGGCCCAGCTCACACAAGTTAGGGAGGACTTTTTGATCTTTTTCATTTTCTTTGATTCCATTCCCTTTTATTTATTTTTTTTACTTTTTTTTTTTTTTATAGATTTTTGCCATATAACAGCTGTAAAGCACCCCCAAAATTAAAACTGTGCGAGCCCTCGAGCACCCCCAAACTTATGTTACAATATGTAAACACATGAAGCACACCAGCCACTCCAACTAGTTAGGACATTGGTTTTTCAGGATATGGCTTGTAATGTGGGTTCATTAGAAACAAAGGGCTTGCAGGCTCAAAGGGGTTCACACAAAGGTAGTATCAAAGGGTAGGCTATTTAGGCAATATTTGGCTCATGAAAACAAAAGGTGCCTCTAGCAAAAGTGTGTGCATCAGAGATGTGTGCAAGTGTGAAAGCATCAGAGATGTGTGCATGTGTGAAAGCAGCAAGTCAAAATCAGAGAATTATGCATAAGAATGGTAGTCATACAGAAAGAAGGAGAAAATTGTTTTGGCCCAAAAGCTCACAAGGTAGATCAGAATGCTATAGCATGTGCCTCGAGCGTCAAACAATTAAATCCAAGCATACAAGCTAGAAAGACAACAATCAAGTCAAAATTGCCAGAGAGATGCACTTGTGAAATATTAAAACGGACAAGTTGCATTAAGCAAAACCCCAGGATGGGGATGGTTATGCACATGATGGAGTAAAACATATTGGATATTAAGCTGACAAAAAGAACAGGTGGGGTCAAGGTCCGCTGACCCCCACTCACAACTACTTGCTACAATTTGAGCAGAACAACACAAAAACAACAACTTAAACTATAAACCAAAAGAAATAACCAAAAAGGGAAACAAGGAAACTCCTGATAGGGTTGCTGCAACCTGTTGCAGCAACCTGCTTTGAGGTGCTCAAGTGCTCAGCTCCCTGATGCGAGAGCTCTTCCTGCTCCCTTTTGAAGTAGTGGTCTTCTTGCTTGTAGGGGTCGAAGTCCCCACTTCTTTCACAAAGACCAAGTCTTATTGGTCTTCTTCATCAGTGGCTGAGGCTGCTGTGCCCTCTTCACTCCTCCTACCCCCTCACTTTCTGTTGTAGCTGGCTGGTTACCCTTTCCCTTGGTGGCACTTTGTTCAGGCAGCTTATTCTTTCTTGTGGCAAGAGGCACATTGTCCTCCTCATCCTCATCAGAGGCAGGGTAATCAGCGGCTATTTTGGTGGTCACATCCCTAAGAGGGGTGTCTGGAACTTTCTTCTTAGGAGCGTGAGTGGGGTTGGGGTTGTTGTTGTTGTTGCTTCAGGCTCAGTTTCTTCAGGCTTTGCTTCAATCTCAGCCCCCAAGTCCGGCAGGGGGCTTGCACTTCTCTTTTTCTTGCTACTTCTGATGTCTTCAGTGGTGGTGGTGGTGGTGGGTTGTTGCTGTTGTGAAGCTGCTGGTGGCATCCAGTCAGAGGAGTCCGAGCCATCCGGGACTGCTGTGGCACTTGGACTATTATGCTGCTCAGGGGTGTGACGCGGATCAGGTAGACTATGCATTGGAAACTGTGGAATGGGGTGCACCTTCTTCCATTGGTTAAGCTCCAGCACCCGTTGCTGCCATTTAAACTGATCCATGGCAAATTGCCAATATAACTGCTGCTGTAGCATGTGTTGCTGCAACATTTGAGTCAGCGACTCCACCTTTTATTCTAGCCCTGCAGAGTGGTCCTGCTGCTTTGAGGGCTCCCCTGGTTCCATAATCCGTTCTTGGTCTTTGTCCTGGGTTGCTTTAGCCGAGTTGGATATAAATCGATTGATTAACCCAATATCAATGCTTCCTGCGTTTCTCTCCTCCACTTCCCCTTTTCGAAGCTCGATGCCACATCGCTTGCATAGGTCAATGATAAAGCAGGGGAAGACCAATTGACCTTTTGTGCTCGTGGCACAAGTGGAGATCTCCTGCTCTATCAACCTCCCCACATTTATTTTCTTTCCCTCCATGATGCAGTAAAGGAGCACCAAACGTTCCTTCTTAACAGTTTTCGTGTGCGCAGTGGGGGAGAGCTTGTGTCTAAGGAAGTGATACCAAACCTTGGCGAAGGGTTGCAACGCAGACCTTGAGATTTTCAGCTGATTGTCAGAAGTTGGGAGCCGTTTCGTCCCTGGGACAGTTACATCATCCTTCATATCAGTTAGTTACTTTATAGTGGCCTTCTTTAGTAAAGGCTGGTACTCATCGTCCTCTTCAGCCAGGTTCAGCTTTAAGTTGATGGTCTTGGCAGAGAAGCTGACCTTGCATCCCCTCACCATAGAGTGGGTTTGTTCAGCACCTCCAATGTTCGCATAGAACTCGCGAATAAGAGGAGTGCAGAACCCAGTTGGGTGGCCAGCAAAACGTTTCCACTTGTGTTGGTCAATCACTACAGCAATTTCAGCAGGGAGGCCATAAGACGCCTTGGTGGAGAAGGTGAAACCTTTCTCTGCATGAGGTTCTCTGGGCGCAGTAACATTAACGTACCGAGTCGCATCTTTGGCATCAACAAACACTTCATACCCCTCAGACTCATCACTTGAGGTGGGTTTGCTCTTCTTCACAGCGGTATGCTTTAAGCGAGGCATGGCTGAGCAAAGATGAGGGGAAGATACGAGGGTGGGGAAAGGAAGAGATGTGGGGCAAAACTGAAAAAGTTAGGTCTCGGGTAATGGAAGCGGTGGGTTTTGCGTGTCGGAAGGAAGGGGCAGGCGTGGGCTTTATGGAGAGATTTGATGGGAGAGTGATGGTGATTGACGCTGGTGGTTGGGAGTGTGTGGCTAGGAAGAGGCGCGGATACCAAGGGAGAATAAGTGGTTTGAAGGTTAGCGTCCAACCTTTTTGGATTGTTTTATCTGGCCTTTACCCTGAGGTGACTTTTTCCCCCAAAAAAAGCACACAATCCCGAATCAGTTACATGATCCCCAAACTTGTTTCATCCCAAAGCACAACCACAACACCACCGAGATACTTTTACCACCTTCAGCCACAACTCCAACTTTTTGTTTTCTGTTTATTGAGTTAGTGCTAAAGAAAGCTAAAAAGCACAAAAAAAAAAAAAATAAAAGCTAAAAATAAAGAAAATAAAACGTTGGGCTGCCTCCCAGTAGCGCTTGGTTTATAAGTCCTCAGCCTGACTCAAAGCATGCTGAACATTCAAGGATCAGCCATTACTGTGGTGGCCTGTGCCTTAGCAAATGGCTCACCCCTATAATGCTTGACCCTTTGCCCGTTTACCTTGAAGGTCTTACCAGAGGCTGTGTCAAGCAGTTCCATGGCTCCATGAGAGTGGGCATGAACTATTGTGAAGGGTCCAGACCATCTAGATTTGAGTTTTCTTAGAAACAGCTTCAGTCTAGAGTTAAAAAGCAGCACTTACTCTCCTGATGCAAAGTCTCTCTTCTGGATCTTTCGATCATGCCAAGCTTTTGTCTTGGCCTTGTAGAGTTCTGCCCTCTCATACGAAAACATCCTATGTTCTTCAAGCTCATTGAGTTGCAGCATTCGAGCTGCCCCAGCCTGGGCTAGCTCAAGATTGAGTTTTTTTACTGCCTAGAAGGCTTTATGCTGCAGCTCAATGGGCAAATGGTATGCCTTTCCATAGACCAACCTATAGGGTGACATTCCTAAGGGGGTCTTGTAGGCAGTCCTATATGCCCAAAGAGCATCTTCCAAGTGCAGGGACCAATCTTTTCTAGTTGGATTCGCCACTTTTTCCAAAATTCTTTTTATTTCCCTATTGGATAGCTCAGCCTACCCATTGGTCTGTGGATGGTATGCTGTAGCCACTTTATGCCTCACCCCATATTTTGTGAGGACTCCATCAAAGAGCTTGTTGCAGAAGTGTGTACCTTCATCATTGATAAATGCCCTTGGTGTGCCAAATCTTGTGAAAATCTGCTTTTGAACAAACTTCACAACAGATCTAGCATCATTTGTGGGGAGAGCTACAGCCTCCACCCATTTTGACACGTAGTCTACAGCCACCAGAATATATAAATTGCCAAAGGAAGGGGGGAAGGGACCCATGAAGTCTATGCCCCAAACATCAAACAACTCCACTTCCAAGATGGAATTGAGGGACATCTCGTTTCTATCTGAAATATTGCCTACCCTTTGACATCTGTTGCAGCCCTTGGCAAAGCAATAAGCATCTTTAAATAATGTAGGCCAAAAGTACCCTGCCTGGAGAACTTTAGCAGCGGTCCTCATTCCTCCAAAATGTCCCCCACATGGGGATGAATGACAATGTAAGAGAATATCCGGGACTTCTGTTTCTGCCACACATCTTCTAAGCAAATTGTCAGCACAGTGCTTGTACAAGTATGGCTCGTCCCAGCAGAGCTTCTTTGCTTGATTGAAGAACCTTTTTCTTTGTTGTGGACTGAAATCTGCAGGGACAATTCCACTGGCCAGATAGTTTACTAGGTCAGCATACCATGGTGTTTCAGCATCTTCTATAGACAACAACTACTCATCAGGGAACAGTTCTTTGATCTCAGAATTCTTTGTGGCCTTATTCCCCTCAGACAGCCTTGATAAATGGTCTGCCACCTGATTCTCAACTCCCTTCTTATCCCTAATTTCCAAGTCGAACTCTTGCAACAAAAGCACCCACCTAATCAGTCTTGGCTTTGCATCTTTCTTGGCAATCAAATATTTGATGGCAGCGTGATCAGTATAGACAATCACCTTTGTGCCAACAAGGTAGGGTCTGAACTTGTCAAAAGCAAACACAACAGCCAAAACTCTTTCTCCGTAGTGGTATAGTTCAATTGAGTTTCAACCAATGTTTTGCTGGCATAATATATAGAGTGAAATACCTTATCTTTCCTCTGGCCTAGGACTGCTCCCACTACGAAGTCACTAGCATCACACATCAACTCAAATGGCATAGACCAATCGGGAGCAGTTATGACTGGTGCAATATTAGGGCCTTCTTCAGAATTTCAAATGCTTCCAGAAAGGTTGGTGTGAAATCAAAGATTCTATCATGCTCTAGCAACTGGCATAGAGGCTTGGAGATTTTGGAGAAGTCCTTAATGAATCTTCTATAGAATCCAGCATGTCCTAAGAAACTTCTCACTCCTTTAACTGAGGTAGGTGGTGGCAGCTTTTCAATGACCTCTATTTTGGCTTTGTCTACCTCCATAACCTTCTTAGACACCTTGTGACGCAACATAATTCCTTCCTGAACCATAAAGTGACATTTTTACCAGTTCAACACCAAATTAGTTTCCTCACAACGATCCAAGACCTGTTCCAGATTTCCAAGGCATTCCTGGAATGACTCTCCAAACACTGAGAAGTCATCCATAAAAATTTTCATAGATTTCTCAATAACATCCGAGAATATGGCCATCATGCATCATTGGAATGTTGCTGGGGTATTACAGAGGCCAAATGGCATCCTTCGAAAGGCAAAAGTGCCATAGGGACAAGTAAAGATAGTCTTTTCTTGATCTTCGGGTGCTACAACAATTTGATTGTAACCAGAGTATCCATCCAAAAAGCAGTAGAACTCTTTCCCAGAAAGTCTATCCAACATTTGATCAATAAAAGGCAAGGGAAAGTGATCTTTTCTAGTGGATTTATTCAATTTTCTATAATCCATACAAATCCTCCACCCTGTGACTGTTCTGGTGGGGATTAGTTCATTTTTCTTGTTAGCCACAACTGTTATTCCCCCTTTCTTTGGTACACACTGGATTGGACTTACCCACACACTGTCAGAAATGGGATATATAATCCCAGCATCTAGCCATATGATGACCTCCTTCTTTACCACATCCTTCATGATAGGATTCAGTCTCCTCTGGCTCTCTACACTATTCTTGGCTTCAGGCTCTAGCAATATTCGATGCATACACACAGTAGGACTGATGCCTTTGATATCTACCATTTGCCAACCGATTGCTTTCTTGTGTCGTCTCAAGGTTTCTATCAAACTGTTCTCTTGATTAATAGTTAGGAAAGATGAAATAATCACAGGCAAGGTTTCCATAGCTCCCAAATAAACATATTTCAAATGAGCTGGGTGCTGTTTTAGCTCCAGAATAGGTGGCTTCATAACTGAAGGTATGTTGTCCTTGAAAGTCTCATCAGTGACTTCCAATGACTCAAATTTTCTAGCCCACATAGTTGCCTTGCAGTGCAATCCTTTATTTCAGAAAGTTCTTCCAACAAGGGATCATCAGTACCAGATTCATACTCATCATCACTCAACTCTGTTCTTCTTGTCAGGAACTGTCTTTGCAACAGATCATCGAATGACTGTACAAACGAACATTCTTCCACTCCTTCATCAGGTTACCTTAAGGCATTGAACACATTGAAAGTCACATGTTGCTCATTAACCCTCATGGTTAACTCTCCCTTCTGTACATCAATGAGAGTTCTTCCTGTAGCAAGGAAGGGCCTACCTAGAATAATAGGAACTTCCCTATCTGCTTCACAGTCTAAAATAATAAAGTCCACTGGGAACACAAACTTATTTACTTTTATCAACACATCATCGATCTTTCCTTTTAGATATGCAATAGACCTGTCTGCTAGTTGAAGTGTCACAATGGTAGGCCTAGTATCCCAATGCCCAATTGTTTAAAAATCGACATAGGCATTAAGTTGATGCTAGCACCTAAATCACATAGTGCTCTACCACAATAGGTATCTCCAATAGAACAGGGAATGGTGAAACTTCCCGGATCTTTCAACTTGGGAGGTACTTTGGTTTGGAGCATTAGGCTGCATTCCTTTGTCATGGCAACTGTTTCAAACTCCCCAAGCCTTCTCCTCTTTGTTAACACATCTTTCATGAACTTTGTATATTTAGGCATCTGCTGCAAAGCTTCAACCAAAGGTATATTGATGTGAAATTGATTTAGAATCTCCATGAACTTGCTAAACTGCTTGTTTTGTTGTACTTTCCTCAACCTTTGAGGAAAAGGGGGAGGTGGTCTTTCTGGAATAAATTTGGGCAAGGGCTCAGCTTCTGGAATAGCCTCAGGCTTCTTAGCAGTTCTCTCAGCTGTCTTCTCAACATTTTCACCAGTTGCTGGAATAGTCTCAATTTCTTCAATTTGCACTTTGCTCTTTTTCTCTACCATGGCTGGTAACTCAGTTCCACTTCTCAAGTGTATTGCTTTGCAGTGGTCCTAACCATGAGGGCTTGAGGATGAAGGAGTTTCAATAGAAGATGGCAGAGCACCACTGGGTCTGCTGTTCAATGCATTGGCCAGCTAGCCTACCTGATTCTCAAGGTTCCTCATGGATACTCCTTGATTCTGGAACTGTGCCTTAGTTTCTGACATGAATGCCTTTAAGACAGCTTCCAAGGACATTTCTTGATTTGCAGGTTGTGCTTGCCATTGTTGCCTTGGTTGCTAATTTGTGAATCCAAAGGGAGCAGTTGTGGATCTGGCAGGAAAGTTTGAGTTCCCTGGCGGAGCAAAACATTGTTATTCCAGGAAAAATTTTGAGGTTGCCTGTTCCCTGGATTGTAGGTGTTGAATTAGGGTTTATCTCCCCTGTTGCTGCTGTAGTTCACATAATTAACAGATGCAGGATTGCTGAAACAATCCTCAAACAAATGTTCTCCTCCACAATACACACAAGAAACAGTTTTGGCTTGGTGCACCTGTTGTTCATTTACCACTGGTTCAGTTACAGATACTTGAGCTGTCTGGTTACTCTTGTTTGTAATCGCTAGGTTTTTCACCATGTAAGTGCTGTAACTCCACTCACTTCATGCATTCCTGCATCAGTTGTGCTTTTTCCATAGGTAAGCCTAGCAGTAGGCCACTGATAACTGTTAGCAGCAATACTTTCAATTAATTCATATACTTCATTATAGGACTTGTTCAGAAGAGTGCCTCCTGCAGAGGCATCAAGCATCATTCTTGCAGATGGCAACACTCCATTGTAAAAGTGCTCCATCTGAATGCATATTGGAATGCTATGATGGGGGCATCTCTTTAAAAGCTCCTTAAATCTCTCCCAAGCTTCATATAAAGGCTCATCATCAAGTTACTTAAAGGAGGTTATATCATTTCTTAGCTTTGCATTCTTCATAGGAGGAAAGAATTTGATCAAAAACTTCTCAGCCATCCTATTCCATGTATTAACAGAGTTGGGGTCCATAGAATTTAGCCAGTTCTTAGCCTTGCCGGCCAAAGAAAATGGGAACAGTTTTAATCTGAAGGAATCATCAGTGACTCCTGGATTTGTGAAATTATTAGCCACAGTCAGGAATTGCTTCAGATGCAAATGAGGGTCCTCGGTTGTAGCACCACTGTACTGCCCAATTGCTTGCAGGATATGGAACATGACAGGCTTCAACTCAAAATGCCCAGCTGTTATTTCGGGCACCACTATGCCTGTGTTCATTGTCGCCGGATCAAACAGGGCATAATTTCTGATAGAACTGGTTCTATCATTGGCTAAAGCCATGCTATTAGGTTCATCACCCATTTCAGAGTTGTTAGAAGTAGTGGCAGCGGAGGAGTAGTCAGGGGTATCAGGAATCAATCTCCCCAACTCGACTATGCCCTGGTTCTGCTTGTTCAACCTTCTCAATGTTCTTTTGATTTCTGGGTCTAGTTGGAACTCAGGAGCGCTATGCCTACGCATACAGAGTAAAGTACCTGTTGCTATAGCAAAACACTCCACAGATCAGTTGTCTCAACTAATAGAACTATCAATTTAAAACTTGTCCATTAAACACCATCACAATCACCGGCAACGGCGCCAAAAACTTGTTGCTCTAAAAATGGTTGATGTGCTTATGCAAGTATACAGAATCGTTTAACAAGTAATAAAGTATAAGGGAGATCGTTCCCACGAGGATTATATAGTGAATCAAGTACCAAGTTTGAATTAATGGTTCTATTAATCAAGATTAACAAAGGGTAACAAATAAATTGTGTGTGTGTATCTAGGATAGTTTTGGTAAAATTAAATGCTAGAGCAATAAAAATGGATTTGTTAACAGCATGGGTAAAACAGCTACGGGGAAGTGTCCCTTGCAACTTCAGTCTAGTTCAGTTATGCGTTTGCAATGCTACAACAATTTGGCTCCAGGAAATGAAAGTTTGTCTTCCAACAGTTCTGAGATGAACTTCACTAAACGTCTCCTATTCCTAGGTCCATATTAGTTACATTCACGCCTCACTGAAGCTCGTTCCAGCTAGCCTAAGAGTTTGAATGTTCATTCCTAAATCACTCTTCATCATAATTTTCCAATTAATGATTTTAATCTTATCTATAAAATAGTTCTGCTACACTCAGCTTCTCCAAGCAGCCGTGAGCTCAAGTTCTAACAAAGGTGATCAAGCTCAATTAAAACACAACCAAATCAGATTTATAGAAAACGCAAGAGCAAAACATAACGTAACATTCACTAGAAATCCATTACAAGTTCAACATCCTATAGCTACAAGATGTTTAGCTCATATTGAGCTTAGAAAAACAAAGAGAAAAATAAGAAATGGAAGAAGAAGCCATTACAATGGAGGAAAGAGAGAAAAAGGGGTGCAACTACTATCCTTGCTCAAGTAGGGAAGAAGAAGATGTCTGGTTCTCCTCTTGCTGTCCCCCTTTTAGGGTTCTCTTTTATAGCCTGTCTTAAGGCCCTCTCCTCTCTCATCCTTTTTGGGCTAAAGACTGATTAGGACAAATGTCCTTGGCCCAGTGCTCTGACTTCAATGCACCAATAACAATCAGTCCCACGTGTAGGACACTGTCCTTATCAGCGAAGGACAACTCAATGTGTAAGAGAATGTTTTGTGCCTTTGTCCTTGTCCCTAGTCAGCTTCAGCTACGATTGCTACAGCATATCCTAGAGCAACGTTTCCAGATTAGCGCATAGATCTCCACAAAATGCCCTGCACAGAAAGCTCACACTCAAATATTAAAAATCGTTCCAAAAGACACCCAAAACACTAAAACTCACAAAAGACTCTTATGAAACACACTTCACACAAAATCACACTAAAATACTAAAAACATAAACTTAAAATACTCAAAGACCACAAAACACACAAGTGAAAAAGGTACAGATAACTCTTCATAAAAAGAGTTATCAGTACGATCGTAGGAACCTACGGTTAAATTTTGGGCTGAAAACTCAAACGAAGCCCGGTCTATGTTTTATGGATAGTAGTATTTTACTACTATCAAGACCTAATTTTGACTAACGGACGAGACCATTAGTCTTAGAATTCAATCCTGTACATATTTGCTAAAATCCGTCCTGACGTTCAAAAGTGAAAATAATATATTATATTCGGACCAAGAATCGAACTGAGAGATGTTTGGAGTCGTATAAAGGTTTCACGGGACCCGCGAGCGGATAATCTTGATGTCAAGTTAGTGTCAAGTCACTTAAGGACTCGTGTCAGTGTCATGATGATTTTCAAAAATATTTGGATGCGAAATGATCAAATTGCCCCTGGTCTTTTAGCAAAATTCCCAAAATGCCCTTCTTGGTAATTACAAGTTTGCCATTGTAGAAAAAAATGTCTCTCACTCTCTCTCCCCTCTAAGGCCATTCGGCCACTCTTTCTTCGTCCCCCACTCTCACTTTTCTTTCTTTCACTCTTATTTCTTCACATTTCCTTCATTGTTGAAAGTTAGAAAACCTTGAGATTTTAGTGATATAAGCTCATTTCTCTTAAGGAAATTCATCCAAGAGGTATAGACTCTCTCCTATCTCTCTATTTCTCTCTTCAAATCTCAATTTCATGGAAGTTAGGGTTTTTACCCATAAACTTCAAAAATCCATGAAAAATTGTAGAAAAATCATTTTAATACCAAACCAATTTCTGTGGCCTAGGTTCATGACATCCTTTCATGATCCAAGAGCTTGGAGCCAAGAAATTCCTCTAACCCATTTGGGTAGAGAGGGCCGGAACCTACATGTTGTGGGGGAGTAGGTTTTTGGTTGGATTTTGATGTTTTAAGTGTGTATCTAGGGTTATCGCACTTAGTTAGGGTGGAATCCAAGTGATGAGAATTTTTGGAGCTCCCTAGCTATTTTTAACATCATTGGGCCGAGCCCTAGAGGTAGAGAAATAGGAGAAATTTTGGTCTTTTGTGTTAATGCATTGATTGATTGTATGTGTATAGTAATCGGCGGATAATCGGGCGAGAGATCGAGCTAAGTTTCGAATCGATCGGGAGATTGCTGTTGCATTGGGAACTCCAAGAGGTAAGGGGAAAACCTAAGGAATTCCAATTCCGACAGCTATGTGCTATGTTTGTGTGTTTGAGTTGTAACTATTTATCTGTGTTTAATTGTTTGTGGATTGATTGCATTTATCTGCTGATGAGTGATTTTATCTATTTATGCCTGCAATACCTGCTTATATGTGAATGTATGGTATGGCATTGAAATACGTGTATGGATGTATCATGTGCCATGTTACGGGGATTATTGCATTAAAGGACCTAATACCGATTAGGATCCGATAATATATAACCTAAAAGCTTCAAAAAGCTTGAGATGTGAATTAAGGAAAAATAATACTATTTAATTGTTTTTCAATTAACTTTAAGAGAAAAGAAATTAATTAGCTTTTTAGAATAAAATAATAATAAATATTTGTTTTTAAAGGTAAGTTGCCTCGAAAGGCAAAATGGGAAGAATTAGGCTTTAATAAAGAAAATTAAAGTTTTTAGGATGAATAGTGTTTTTGGAAAACTTCATTGGTTTTTTAAATAATAAAGTTAATCTTTTGAGCAAAAGCGTTTTCGAGAAACGTGATTTCAAATTATTTGGTTTTATCCAAGAAAAAGGGTTTTTACAAACCGTAATTCAAAGTTTGTGTTTTACCGAAAAACAACGAAAAGGAAAAAGATGGTCTTTTGACCAAGTTTTGTTTTTTGAAAAATCGATCCTGAGGACTTTTTGTAAGTTTCGGAGATTTGGGTTTTAGTTTTGAGTTTTCAAGAAAAATATGGTTTTTGGTCTTGGAAACTAGAAACAGAGACGTCGGAGTTCTAGGGTTTCGCAAAAAACACGTGGATCAAGGATCCGTGTTAGTATGTTGGTCCTGCCAGCTTGTGGACAATCTTTTGTGGTCTTGTAAGCTTGCGGATGCTTTTATGCTTTTAAATCCAAAATTCTAGACTGGTGCATCGGTTAGGGATTTTTGGATTCGAATTGTTTTGGACTAAGTGTCCTGTTTTGAGAAAAGTGTTGTTAGGGCTTAAAGAGTCTAAGACATTGTCGTGGTTGATAGCGTTGATGCTTCAACAAAAAAATATTGATACGACAAAGATAAATCGATGAAAACAAATTGTTTTCTCATGAATATGTGTTGGGCAGACGTGTCGTGAAACGAGGGGACCTTGAGGACAAGGAAACCTGGGATGACTTATTGTCATTATGTAACATTTTGCCTTGATGGACAATGGTATCATATGTGTTCTGGGAACTTATTGTGCGTTGAGTTGGACAATATAGTGTGATCTGACTACTGTTAAGTACTTCTGATTGCGCCCCCATGTGAGAATCGCGTATTGTCATGGGTTTCAACATACTTATGTTTTGGGCCAATTTTGGTGTTAATCGTTGTGGCTTGCGGGACAATGATTTTGGAGCCTGATCAGCTCATTTCGATTGGTGATGAGATATCCGGAAATTAAGAACTGAACGTTAGTTGAGATATGTGGAAGTGTTCATGCATACATTTTGAAAATAACGTTGATTGTTGGGCGTGAGGCCCTTGTGTTTTTACTGTTGAGTACTTTGATATATTGTACTGTATTATGCATGATGATATTTTGTGAGATATGCCTATATGAATCTGCTGTGTGTGTTTGGGTATGTAGTGGTCGTTTTTGGATTCATATATTGGTTTCTCACCCTTGCATTTTTTCTGGACTGTTTTGCTTCTGGTTGGACATATATATGTATATTATGTACATATGAATCTGGGGAGCGAGGGACTGGCTCCCACGGGAGTCCACTCCCTAACCTTTGAGCACCGCGAGGACCCTGCCTCATGGGTCATCCATCTAGAAGCGACCCGTGCGGCATATACGGGGCCGGTCTGCACTCTGCGCTAGAACACTGAGGTGGGACCTCAGGAAGAGTCCATACAGTTGAGACCATCCAGATTCCGATACCACCGATCTGGATGATTTTACAGTACCTGATAGACCAGGAGGAGCTACAGCACAACATTACAGCCGTCCAGCCCTTGCAGCAGCAGCCGCCTCTAACCCCTCCCCCTCCGTTTGTTTTGGTGCCCATGGGGCCAGGGGAGAAGGACAAGGAGGATCCCGAGGAGGAGGAGCTCATACCGACACCTGAGTACCATCCTCTAGAGAACGAGGATGCTCCAGCCGGAGGGGCCGGGGATACAGGGATGATCGATGGGGATGTAGTTTCCTCGAATCACTCTTCTGATGGGACTGTTGGGCCCCCTTTTGGAGGACTGTCCAATGGGTTCCACTAGTCTTGACCAGTGTAGGGTGTAGACTTACTTTTGAGGTAGCGATTTTTGGGTAGTCTGTTAGCGGCTACTGATGGCCATGAGTTTTAGTGATGTGGTTTTCCAGACTATCGCTACCTAGTTTTTAGAGTTTTAGCATTTTGGTTTTACTAGTTTTATTTTGAAGGGACATGTTGTCCATAGTTCTTTTGTATATAACTAACTATTGATGCATATATATATATATATATATATATATATATATATATATATATATATATATATGTATATATATATACGTGTTCTTCGGTTATTACTCTGAGCGGTTGTTATTTATAGCTATTATAAGAAAAAATTTATCACGATTTTTGGGACTTAATATGATATATTTAAATAAATTGTTTTTCCGAAAGTAAAACCAGCAAGTTTTATTTAACGTTTGGTATGTGTTTTGGGTTACAAATGTGATGCTGGATTGAGGATGTCACATTATGCGTGGGAAATGGGAGAGATAGGATGGTCCAACAATTTTTCACTTATGGGCAAAATGGTTATTTCACTTCGGGGCAAAAATGTCATTTTGTGAAAAGTTAAGGGTATTTTGGTCTTTTCACATCCAAATTCAGCAAAATATCTAGATATTTTGGAGAAGTAATGATGATTGTGATGAGCCATAAGGTGAAAATGTAATTTCGTCAGTTCCTAGGGGCAAAACGGTCCGTTCTCGCCCTAAATATCTCAGATATTAGTAGAACCGTAATGATGACGTGGTGAGTCGTGGTGGTGACTCACCCTGCTCAGGTGACTCGTATCCCTCATCTGGTGTTCGGTTTTGTCCTTGTGCTTTCATTCTCGACTTCGTCGATTTCCTGATTTAGGTTTTACGCTCGGGTAAGTGGTGAGAACTTATTTTTTTAAAAACTTTCAAAATTGCCGATATTGTTGGAAACGAGATATAAAACCTAACTGTTTCGTTCACTAGTCAAAATTAGGTTTTCTGATCAATAAAATTTTACTGTCAATGAAAACGCAGGCCTGACTCTTTCTGAATTTTCAACCCAAAATTTAACCGTAGCTCTCTACTATGACGTAGAGTAGGAATGTGGTCTTGGTTTATTTAAATTCATTTTCTAGAACCTCTGATAAAATATAAACTTATTTATATAACTTACTGATATTGAAAGCAGTGAAAATCGGGGTATTACAGTTACTCCTTGGTCACACTTGATACTCATGAAGCATTGTAATGTAATTTAGTTCATTCTCTTAGAACAAATCTGTTATATCTAAAAAATTCTTAGTCAAATTTCAACATGATATGGGAAATCATCACATAAGCATTTTAGACGTTCTAGATAACACAATTATTCTGGATTAAGTACTCCCATAGTCTAATGGGTCGACTTGGACTCGACCTGGTCCATGCCACCCTGGGTCTATTTTGCCATGCCACCCTACACCTGCCTTGTCACACCCTTTGACACGAGATTTGACCCCCACCGCAGTTGGCTACCTTGGCAACAAAGTGTTGATTTCAAAACACACTTAAGGGCAAGTGTACCCTGTCGCAGAAGTAATATAGGACGGAAGTCTAGATATCATACCCAAGAGATTAAGTGTGATATGCAGGTGATAGAGTAAGTACTGGAATAGAGAAATCATTATGCTATTTAGACTAATCAAATACTACTAATAATAAAATAATGTTGTAGACAATAAGAAGAAATAGCAGAAGAGAAATAAAAGAGTTGAGAAATCAAGAGTAAAAAAGCCTAGATTTGTGGTTTCACTTGTACTTTCGATACCCCCCAAATCCTAGTTCTATCCAATTTCGCAGTTGCTTTTTGAATATCAATCCCTCTACGAAAACTATTAATTGTTTGTTAGGCAATCAAATATTCTTTTCCCCCGATGAACCCAATGGTTGTCAGTCAAAGAGTTTAAATGATTAGAAAGCAAGAGCAAAGAGGTTGAATGACTGAAAGGAGTAAATCACGTTTGGTCATGCTATAATTTAAACCCCGGTTATCCTATAGATCTATCGATTTAATTGGACTTGATAGCCAAAATATCAATCAATTGATTAAGAGCATACAAAGGGTGCGTAATCCTAGTATGGGATGAAGAACAATAGAATAATACCATTCAAATCGCAACTTTGAAACCAAATAGAATTCGATTTAAAGTTAAGACATAGCAAAAAGGGTTTCTACTAATACAAGATCCACCATAACTCTAGTGGTGAATTTAACTACCCATAATAATAGATAAAACCAAAGTCAATAATGGAAAGCGCATCCTGAAGAGTTAGAAGAAGAAGTGTCTCCAACTTAGCCCCCAAGTGCCAATCCTACTCTAGAAATCAAAACTAACGAAAGCTATAAACTAGAAAGCTATTACAAAAGGGTATGATATAATATCAAAGCATAAGATCGGATGATTCAGAATGGTACAGAGGGCCTCTATTTATAGAAAAATATGAGAATAGGGCCCAAAATTAGGTCTTCTGCCCATCCGGCACGGGCGTGCTAATCAGTCAGCATGGTCGTGCTCTTTATTATGTCAGGTCATACTCAATTCTACATGGGCGTACCAACTTCGTATAACAACGTTGTAATGCACGGGCTACAGCATGGGTCTACTCAATCTTCTGCACGACCATGCTCTTCAGTTGTAAGGTTGTGCTCGCTTCAGTCAGCCCTTGCTTCTCTGAGTCAGGCCTTAATTCACTTTGGCACGAGCGTCCTGGTGTTTGGCACGACCGTGCTAAATCTTCAGAGGTCAGCTTTAAGTCATTCTTGTAAGGCTTTGTTTGGATGGATGAGCTGGGGGACTGGCACAGCTCATGTCTGGCACAACCATGCTCGAGCTCAGAACATCAGTATTCTCTTCATTTCAGCTCATAAACCTTCATCTTTCTTCATAAGTTCATGAAAACTGCCTCTAAACGTTAATTATGTCAAAACTTAAGCAAAAGGGTGAAATACACTAAAATCATCATGAAATGCATCAAAATCACCCTAAATACCCCCTATAAGATACACAGAATTGAGGTTTATCAAACTTCCCACAATTGACTATTGCTTGTCCTCAAGTAATTATCTGCCTTAGAATTTTCAAAAAAAGTTTTCAGACTTAAATCAGGGGAACCCAAAATAAACAGAGTTTTCAAAATTGCGAGGACAGTCAAACAAGTATAATTTTCAAAAGAAAGTCAAGAGATTACCCAATTAGAACTTTTAAATTCATTGAAATCAAACTTTTCAAAAGACCAAAGGTCGCTCCACTCACAATCTCTCAGTGTATTGGCAAATATATTTAAAGCACTCAAGATTCTCAAATAAATACATTACCATAGGCTTTTCCATTGACCAAATCTCCACAATATGATCCACATGGATGCAAAAGAAGGAAGAGTTCTTTCAAGGGTTATAATGAGGCCAAGGCATTGATGTCAAGAATGATAGAGAAAGCAAATGGATAATCAAAGGGCTAAACCAATAAAACAAAGTAATGACCTCTTGAAGCATATGAGAGCATAACGTGCATTGGCACTTTTTCACAAAATTTTCAAGGATCTAATACCTTTTCTTCAACCTTTCCTTTATTTCCTTTCCTTTGCTATCTGCTTTTTTATTTCTTTTTCTTTTCTTGCTTCTTCTCTAACCATATATTTTTCTTTCATTTTACCAATTTTCTTCTTTTTCTTTTCTTTTTGAATAGAGAGAGAAGCCTTTTTTTTTCTTTTTACTGCCAGCTTATTTCTAAAACTTTTATTTTTGGAAATGGATTTGACAATAATACCTTCCTACTAATGCTCCAATATGCATCGAAGAGGTCATCAAAAACAATTTTCAATTTTTCAGAGTAGGGACCAAAGAAAATATTATCATAAGGCTCAAATTGGGCAACTAGAGAAAGTGTTTAATCAAATAATGCGGGCTAGAAAAACACTAAGTGCCCCAACCAGAGTTCCAAATGCATAAAGATCAAATTCGGCTCAAGATGGTCTCAGGACAAGTTCTAGAACATATTCACCTGAGAAATCACACTCATCAAAGAAAAAGGATTAATATCAGATAAATTTAGCATTGCAATTTAATCCCCATAAGAGCCCAAGTCTCACATTTAGAAGCTAAGTCTAATGAAAAAAAATTTCTACCAAGGAATTTTCTGCTAATTTTTTATTTTCAAAAGATCAACGTTTTAAAATATACTTAAGAGATTATCAAAGCAATTTGTCAAAAAAAAAATTTTGCAGGTGGTTTCCTTAATTTTTATCATAAAAAGGGAGAAAAGCCAATTAATTGGATGTAGCAATATCCTAAAAAATATGTTATATTTTTGCTTCACATACTTAACATATGCAGTGTTCTCAATACTATACATTTAATTATGAAATACAAGTGGAGAGGGAAGAAGTAGGGAAATTTTACAAAATAATCCCTGATACAATATCGTAGACACTTAAAGTATCATAGCAGGGGATCACTAAGGTGGGGGAGGAAAGTCAAAGTGTCGTTGCACCATTTGCAGCAACCGAGTCATCTGTTGGTCTTGACTATCGAACCGCCAAAAGACATCCGCTGAAAACTGCTGGAAGTTTTGCTCCTGAGAATCCAGGCGAGCATACACTCCCATCTCCAACTAATCAAAGCGAGCGGTGAGCCTCTGGTAGTCGTTCCCATGAACCGACAGGGCAGGCGGACCATCTTTATGAATTCTTGTGTGCGTTGTAACACCCTATCCTCGGGTGTCACTTCCGTAACCCCAAACACTAATAAGTAGGAAAAAGCATTTGCTGGTTCGCTTTCGGAAAAATCTTTTCTTTACTTATATATTACTTACTATGAAAATCGTGATAGAATTTTTTCTTTTTATAAAATTAAAGAACACATACTCACGATAACATTAGCATAACTCACAAATATACATATGTATACTCATATTTATATAGGTAAACATCATCCATTAAAATCCATCAGTCTACCCCACTGCCATCAGGAGCCAATAACAGACTCATCCAAAACTAATTACCGCAAAATAAACCTAAGCTGGTCTGACGAAAGAAACCTACAAATGACAAAGTGTACTACCCCGACACTAGTCGTACCAAAAGAACAACGTCTCATCATCACCATTCCACACCTCTTCGTCATCAATCTTCAGTTCTTGAGCTATAACGATCCAGAGGACTGCTAACAAATGTCTGTACGTGTATCCAAAAACACAACAGGGTGTCCAACACGTACAGGCAAGGGTGAGACACCAATATATGAACCCAAAATACAACAACTGCATACTTAAAGCACAAACAGCAGACGCATATAGGTATATCAAACATAGTTATTAAACATGTTAAACATAGCACAAAACATCATGACAACATAGATAAATCCAGGGTCTCATACCCAACAGTCAGCGCCATTTTCAAAACATATGCATGACACATCCAATATACCATCTAGCATTCGATTCTTAATTTCTGGAAATCCCATCACCAAATGAATGAGTTGATCAGACTCGATTGCCGATCAAGGCACACCATATTTACCATATCACACTGATCAACACTGGGTACAATGTTTCACATTATATGGATTTCATTACCATGGATTTCAATACCATATCACGCGATCCAACACAGGACATAGCGTTTCACAATATATGGATTTATTTACCATGTCACATTGTCCAATCCAGGCATAACGCTTCACATTACATGGACTTCAGTACCATATCACACTATCCACATAGGGCATAGCGCTTCACTTTACATGGATTTCATTACCATATCACACTGTACAAATGCTTCACATTATATGGATTTTATTCATTGTCCATCAAGGTACAATGGCACACGATGACTTAAAGTCATCATAGGGCTCAAGGTTCCCCATCCCATGGCACATATGCCAAAAACAAATGCATGGGAAAATCTTTTGTTTTCGTATGTTTTTCTGTGTCGTATAATTATTTCCTCGTTGAAGCTCAAAGCTATCAACCACCACATCTTTTAGACTTTCAAGTCTTTTCAACATTTTCTCAAAAGCTGGACACTCAGTCCAAAACTCAAAAAGGACACGCAGTCCCCATAGCTCAAACCCAAAAATCCCTAACCGATGCACTAGTTTAGAATTTTGGATTCCAAAGCATAAAACACGTCCACAAGCCCACAGGACCACAAAGAATGTCCACCAGCTTATAAGACCAACACACTAACACGGATCCTTGATCCTCGTGTTTTACAAAATCCTAGAACCCCTACATCTCGGTTTCTAGTTTCCAAACCAAAACCACATTTCTCTTTTGAAAACTCATAACCAAAACCCAAATCTCCGAAGCTTATACACAAGGCCTTCGGGATCGATTTTCCAAAACAAAACGTCACATGGTTAAAAACCACCTTTTTCCTTATCGAAGGATTTCGGTAAAACACAAAACCTTGAAATACAGTTCGCAAAACTCTTTTTCTTGAATAAAACAATTTATTTTGAAACGATGTTTCCAAAAGCACTTTTCCTTGAAATGGTTCCCTTTATCGCTTTTAAAAAAACTACTCATGTCTCTAAAACACACTTTTCACCTCTAAACCTTCTTTTTCCCAATTAAAGTCAATCACTCTCCATTTTACTCTTCAAGTTAACTTATCCTTAATAAAGTAAATATTTTTATTCTCCTTTATTCTACAAAGCCATTTGTTTCCTTTTTTATTTCCAAAAACCCTCAAACTTAAATCTTTTCATTTTCTTATCCAACTTTCCAAGCTTATTGAAGTTTTTAGCTTTACACCGTTACGAACTCTAACCGATGTTAGGTTCCTTAGCGTGCTACCAATTACTATTCAATCGCCATACCATATTAGGCATACATAGGCATAATCCAACATGCTTGAGCATAATAAAATGCAATCTCATATACTTAAGCAAAAACAAGCATAAGCACATATAATTAAGCAATAAATAAACCACTCCACAAAACAATTAATATTTCACACCACTACACAATTTTCCACCAGACACACATCACATACAGTATACAGCCATCGGAAATTGAATTCCTCAGGTTATCACCCATTGCCTCTTGGAGTTCCCGAAAAGCAATAAATTGCCTAGTTGATCCCAAAGTCGTTCGATCTCTCGTCCGATCACCCGACAGCAACTACAAACACACAACCAATCCAACCATCAACAATTAACAACATAAATTTCTCTAATCCCGTAGGAGCTAGATTCGGCCATAGGGTGCCAAAAATAGCTAGGGATGTCTAAAATTTCATATCTCTTGGAGTAAGGATCCTTAAGTACCCTTAACACCAAATCAAGTCTCAATTTTGCAACTTGAATCAAAATTTCAGGTTTTCCCCAAATTGGAGGTTCGGCCATATAGCTAAAAAACATGGCTAGAGAGCTTCAAAAATTCTCATTTCTTGGATTCAATACCTATTAGGTGTGATAAGACTAGATTCAAGCTTCTTACATCAAAACTTCAACTAAAATCCTACCTAATCACACATAGGGGTTTCGGCCCCTAAAAACCCATATGAGCTAGAGAGCTCTTTTGGTTTCCAACTCTTGGATTAGGATAGATAACCATGAACTAGGTTCAAAGAAATTGATTTGACATCAAAATGATTCTTCTACAATTTTTTAGGAATTTTTAAAGTTTAACCTTCAAAACTTAAACCACCATGAATCATGAACTTGAAGAGATGAAAAGAGAGATTGAGAGAGCTAGAGGAGAGTCTTTACCTCGTAGATGGTATTCCTTGAAGAAAACTAGCTTGAATCACTCAAAAACTCCAAGTTTCCAAGCTTTAACAATGGAGGAAAATGGATAAAATAAGAGAGAAAGAAGAGAAAGTGAGACTGGGGGGGAGGAAGAAGAATGGCCGAATGGCCTTAGGGGTGAGAGAGTGAGTGAGATATTTTTATACCAATGGCAACCTTGTAATTAGTTAGAAGGGTATTTTGGTAATTTCACATCCAGATATTTTCTAAACGTCATCATTACAGCGATGAGTCATGGCACACCTTTCTAGGTGATGTGACTTCAACCTTATCCGTAGCGGCTCACTGAAATCCCGTATTCAGCTCCGTTGTCCACCCGATTTAGGTTTTACGCCCAAATAACGTATAATGACTTATTTATTTTGAAAATTTTCAAAATAACCAATATCGTTGGAAATAATATATGAAACCTAACTGTTTTGTTCGCGAGTCAAAATTAGGTCGTCTGAGCAGTAAAATCATACTGTCAATGTAAAACGCAGACCGGACTCCGTCTGAGTTTTTGACCAAAATTTAACCATAGCTTCCTACGATAGCGTAGAGCATGACTATGGTCTCAGATTATTTTATTTCCCTCTCTAGACCCTCCAATAAAATACAAACGCTTAAATATTGAATAATTATAAAACTTGAAAATCGGGGCGTTACATGCGTGGCCTGGCCTTGATGCTACTCCTCCTGGTCAAGCTCTTAGTTTGAGTCCTCAGCGGCCTCGACTCCAGCTAGTCTAAGCTCTCCATGGGGCCCACGGGTCAAAATGCTCATCAACAACAGCAACCTCTCATAGATCGCGGACATCGGGCTCAGCTGCTAGGCTTATGGGTGCAACTACTCCATGTTGCGAGCCAACTGAGATAGGAAGGAGCCAACTAAGATGTAGCCCCTATGACTCTGCCTCTACCTCTACCTATCCCCCAAGTACAGGCATGTCTGCATCACAATATAGCCGGCGTTCAGCGGCTGGACCTGAACCATGCACCATAAAATGTAAAGATCCAATCGGGAGACCCCACCAGAAGTGGAGTAGTGGCTGGTGATAGAAAGAGCCAGTCACCGGTGCAATACGCGGAGAGGAATCTCAGAGAATGTGGAATATTTCGCCAGGCGCGGTTATACGGCTCAGCTCTCCCTCCAGTGATCACGGCCCAAAAGGCCCTATCTGAGAACTCCACTGGCATCTCCAGTAGAGCAGTCTGGTACCTCTCTAAGTAGACTTACTCTGCTGTCTCGAATCCCAGACGGACGTTGAAGTCTGCTAGTGACATCCGCCAGATGCAGCCATTCAGTTGGAATGACACTCTGGGCTCCTCACCCTCAATATCAGAGTCGAAATAGCGGCAAGTGGAGAGGAACTTGAGAGTGGGCTCCCGATATGCTGGGCATCGAATAACAGCTACTCGCTCCCACCTGATGTTTTGTAATAGGTGGTTGGCCCGAGGAGTGAGTCCGTAGGTTGCCAGAATGTCCATATCAAGATACTTCAGGGCCATAATCTCAAAAGCACCTAGCTGGGTGAATCTAAACTGGTGGTCAACATCAGTGAATGTCAGTAGCTCGTCTCCTACAAATCGGGAAGAACTGTCATGCTCTGGGCGGCTGCGTTTTGGTGCCATAGTCCTATATAAGCCAAAAATCAAGCATTAGTGTCAAGAATAATCACAATAATATATAGAATATAATAAATGATCAAAATCAACATAGGCACAAGACATATGAACTGAATTCCCCGATAAAAATAATTTATTTAATCATTCTGAGTTGGGCACAACCGTGCTGAAATTGTTTTCCAGAAATTAAAATTGGCACGACCATGCTAACAAGGAGCACGACCGTGCTGAGTGAAAATTTCAAAATTTCATGATGTGTGAACATCACGGCCTGTTCTTGGAACAGCACGGTCGTGCTTATGCTCGTGCAAATATGGAAATCCAGAAATATGAGCAGCATGGCCTGTTCTTGGCACAGCACAGCCGTGCTCTTGCTCGTGCCACAAGAAGAACTTGATAAAACTCAGAAATCACACCCCAAAACATACAGAGACTTAATACCAATGCTAGACTAACAATTTCTAACACCAATCAACACTCAAAACCAACAAAACAGCAACGAATCATGAATAAAATCAAAAGGAGATAAAATAACCCTAACCTAACCTAATCGAACATCAAACCATACAAATTAAAGGAGAAAGAAGTGAGATTTTACCTTAGAGAAGTAAAATTAGCAGGGAAGGAGGCTGAAAATTTGGTATTTTTGTGCAGATTGGGGAGCAAGAGGTGAGCAAGGGTTGTGCTTAGCCCGTGCTCTGCTCTCCTCTTTTATTTTGAACAGTCGCGCGTGAAGCACGACTGTGCTAACCGGGAGCACGATCGTGCTCACTTATTTTTCCAGATTTTAAATTTAAGTTAAAAATAGGGAACACATTTCATTTTTTTTCAAACCTTCGCACACTTATTTCAATCTCTAGTTTTTAATTTTCAAAAAGGAAAAACTACTAAGAGCACACAAATAAAAATAACAAAATAAAATAATAAAATAAAAGAAAATAAAATGCGGGTTGCCTCCTGCGCAGCTCTTGTTTAACGTCACGAGCCTGACGAACTGTGTTTTTATTTAGAGAATTGGTCAATCAGGGGGCTCTCCAAGTGCAAATTTAGCCTGTAAGGCATTGCCCCTTTTTAGTTTTCTGATTATGTGGTTCATGTTATTTTTCCTTTTTCCCTTTGGTGGATGACCTTCAAAAGATGATGAGATTTTTGCTTTCTCATCATCCACCAAAATGTTCAGATCCTGCACGACAGGATTTTCTTTCATAGGTTCCTGTATCTTTACATAATCGAAGTTGTTAGAAATGACCACATTATCAGCAGAAATAGAAGAAATAAAAGGAGAAAAATATTGAGAGGGATTTTTAGTAAAATTTAATATTTTTAAAACATCCCTTTTAGTACGACTATTTAATGTTACCTTCCCATTTTTAATTTCAATTTCAGCATCACCAATGGCTAAGAGAATCTTTTCTGGCTCAATGTTGATTTTTACCCTTTTTGGCGCACTGGAAGTTAAGCATGGTCGTGTATGTGCAAGGACACTAAACTATATCTCTGTTTACATGCCTTCTGACTCACTGGGAGTGGTGCACGGCCGTGCTTCACCTGGTACACAGCCGTGTTCACCATCAGACTTGTTCTTTTCAGTAGGAGCTTCTTCCTTTTCTATGGATGCCTATCCATCAATAAGTGGAATGATATTTTTCCAAAATTGATAGAGCTGCTCATCGTCGATCTCTTCATTCATTTTGATAGCATCCTTAAAAGTGGCATCTTGGGCTTCTTCTTCCAGATTGAGCTCCGCTTGAGGGGCCAATGGTTTTTGGACTAACTGAGTTAGCAACATAGATAGGTTGTAGAGTTGAGTCTCTATAGAATCGGATCGATTATTGCTTCGCTCCATAATCTCTTCCCAATCTATTTCTTGCTTTTCTTGCCTTGGCCACTGATTTTGCAAGTAAGGTGGCTCATAGACATAATTATACTGGCCCCTGTTGGAGTTACTCCCATATTTAATCCAGGGATTGCTTGTTGGCTCTATTGTGGGCATGAAATAATCTCCAAGAGTTCTCCTTTCTTTCATGGTTCTTATTGCTTCCTCAACTGCAGAATACGATCATTTAGAAGTACATTGTTGGGAAGACATTAGTATTCAAGGAGAGATAAAAAAAAAATGTCTAAAGTAACTAGGATTTCTTTCTTCCAATATCACAATATCACAAATTAATCCCCGGTAATGGCGCCAAAAACTTGTGGCTTCCAAAACACATTTAAGGGTAAGTGTACCCTATCGTAGAAGTAATATAGGACAGAAGTCTAGATATCTTACCCAACAAGTTATTATTCCTAAGAGACCTTGTGTGGATTAATTGATGTGGAATAAGTCGAACTCTGGTGCCTTAACATTCAAAGAGGCCTTTCTATTACAAAATCCAAGTGGTCAGGCCGTGTCTTGGGCTAAGTTAATCTGGAATAGTTGTATTCCACCTTCTAAATCTTTTCTGCTGTGGAGGATTATTCATAATCGCATGCCTACAGATGAACATCTTCGATCAAGAGGCGGCATTATGGTGTCCATGTGTAGTTTATGTGGATGCATAGGTGAATCAACTTCTCATTTGTTTTTCAGCTGTAAATTTGCAATGGAATTGTGGCTTTGGCTAAGTTACAGTATACAGTATGCCATTAATACTTCTGATATCCAGTCTATTCTTTCAACTTGCTCAAGAGGATGGAGCTCTCAATTTCAAGATATTGTGTTAGCTGGCATTATCTATGTTATTTGGGCTATATAGTACTGTAGGAATAGAGCAAGGTTTGAGAACAAGATTGTCAATCTTGCAGCTACTAAAAGCATGATTTCTGCTAATGTCTCGTTGTGTGGTAATTTCAGTAAGGGTAAGATGTCTTCATCCATTTCAGAACTTATGGTTATGAGAAGCTTTCATGTGAGTGGCCATCCTGATAGTGCACCATTCATTAGGCAAGTCAATTGGTATCCTCCAAGTTGTAATTGGATTAAGGGTAATAATGATGGGGTAGCTAAAGGTGCACCAGGGCCAGCTGCTTGTGGTGGCATCTTCAGGGACAAGAGTGCGGCCATCCTTGGTTGTTTTGCACAGAATTTGGGAATTAAAAATGCATTTCAAGCTGAATTATATGGTGCTATGATGGCAGTGAATCTTGCTTTCTCAAAAGCCTGGAGAAATTTTTGGCTGGAATGTGACTCTAAATTAGTTGTTGCAGTTGTTAAGAATGCTGATCTGGTTCCTTGGAAGATCAGAAATTAGTGGACAAATTGTATGGAATTGACTAATAATATGAATTTCATTTGTTCTCACATTTTTAAGGAGGGAAATACTTGTGCAGACAAGTTGGCTAATTATGGTACTCTTGTGCAGGGGTATCATTGGTGGGATTTAGTTTCTAATTTTATTTTGGATGATTTCAATCGTAATCGGTTGGGTCTTCCTTTTTTTAGATTTAGATGAGTCTTCCATGGGTTTGGTTTATGCCCCCCATGTTTTTTGTAATTCTTTTTATTCTTTTTCATATATCTATGGCGTGCTGCAGATGATTGGATGGGGCTGGGGTGCCAACCTAGTTGGGATGCCAGTCTCTTTAGTGATGCTTTTGCATGTCATTTTTGTGAAAATTTTTTTTATAATTTGAATTGTGTATACTGTGTATATTGTAACATTTTTAATGAATGGAATGAATTTATTTATACTGTGCCAATTATGTATACTGTACTGCTGTCTGGGTTTTGCTGAGTGCAGAGAAGAGTAAGAGAAAAATAGAGCATAATATTAAAAATATATATATAGGAAAAGATAGCGCTTCCTCAAGAAAGCGCTATCTAAATCATCATAGATAGAGCTTTCTTGAGTAAGCGCTATCTAAGAACCAATAATAGATAGCGCTTCCTCAAGGAAGAGCTATCTAAAATCCGTTTTAGATAGAGCGCACTCAAGAAAGCGCTATCTAATACTGATTTTTAGATAGCGCTTTCTTGAAGAAGCGCTTAAATGCCACTGCTTGTGTCAACCTTTAATAGCGCTCTATTTAATTAATAGCGCTATTAAATGCAAAAAATAAACGCTATTAAAAAGCTTTTTCTGTTGTAGTGTGACCTGTTACTCATAAAATGTTTTTATGGTTTGAATATTAATAGTATATATTGAGTTTTATGATAAAATGAAACATGAGTTAGAATTAGGAAAGTCATATATGTTGTTGAAGTATGATGATGAGTGGTGAACCAATAGAGTTATTAATGATATGCTAAAATAAACTAATGGAATTAAAAGTTTTGAAAGCTTATGTGGATAGTGATATGAGAGTATATATGTTATGATAAAGCTATGTTAGAATAAATATAGGTTGAGAATGATATTTTGAAATGAATGAACATTGTTTTATATAAAGAGAAAATGTGCGTGATAATTTGTTGAAAATGGTTATAATGATTATGTACTTTTTAGTATTATTATTAAATGATACAAGTAATGTTGAGAAAGTAATTATGTGAAATTTTATTAAAATGATACTTGATTTATGCTTGATTCTAACTTATGGGCTTGTTTGGTAGACTAGTTCATGTATCCATAAGAAAATAATTTTATGTGCTTAATGAACTATGTAAGTATTTGTTATAATTTTTGCGATTGTTCTTGATATGTGTCCTTGGAATTCGAGGATGAATTCCTTTTAAGGGAGATAGAATGTAATACCGGGTAAGTTTAATTTTAATATTTAAATGATATCATGCAGTTTCGGTAAGTTTAATTTTTTCCCCCTATATAAACATGTTTTTTTTTTTTTTTTAATAATCAAGTATGCTATAATCTAAAAATGATCTTCGATTTTCTTTAGAGAATTATATGGATTTTAAGGCATAAAAACGATGGTGCATAATTGTCATATACACGTATTTTAATAATTATGATTACGCCCATTAAGTGGTAATTAGTTTATTTTATGATGTCTTATGATATTAAGACATCAATAGTATAATGCATAACTTGACATACCCTTAACAGGTTAATTAAAATGTAACTAGTAAGTTAATGTTAATTTTTGGATCTTGCCCATAATACCATTTTAGTAAAGGGTATTATTCTCCAATGCCTTAGGATTTTTTTGTTTAAAAAGGGGAGCGCACCCCTTCCCATTCATTTTTTCTTGCCAAATGTCAAAGAGAGAGATTAGGGTTTGGCAGGAGAGAGCTTGGGAGAACAAGAAGGAAAGGAGAAGCTTGGAGCTTAAGTTCTTGTTGTTTCTCTTCCCAATTTTCGTTTTGATTTTTGAAGCCAATGAATCTTCAACCCAAAGTGAGAGATTTTTTTTTTTTTTTTTATGTTTTAAATAATTCATTTGTGAGTTTGATTTAGGAATTTATGGGCTGGTTCTTCTTATCTTGCGGTAATGCAGTTTTTTTGTGTTTATCCTCTGTGCAATATATCTGCGTCTGAAATATAAATAATTTGTGAATGGTCAACAGAGTAGCCGTTGGGTGCTATTATCATATAGCAAGCTTTCTTCCTTGGATTGCCCCCTTGAATGAAAAGATTTTATATTAGAAAAATGATTTCGCATTAGAAGCAAGTCTGATTGATGTCTTAAATGATCTTCCCCCTTGTAGTGCTAGTGATTATATTAGAATGCAATGCTCTATAGTATCTTAGGATGTGATGATATTTTCGTTCGATTGTGCCTATTTATTGATGTTTGTAAAAATATACTCTTCAAGCTTTAAATAGCCATCTTATCTTTTCCCTCTATTTCTTTTATTTTTTTCCGTGAATGTTTATAAATATTTAACCCATTATTTTGTTCAACATTCATTCACTCACACGTCAAGGAAGCCTAATAACATAATCATAACAGGGATACCACAGTAAAAAAAATATGATTTAATAACTGAACTGGTGGCGGTTCTCTACTAGTTTGGAGTGTTTTGTAAGTTAGGGAGATAAACTAAATTCATATCAGAATAAACACTATGCTAAGATTGAATGGTGAATTGAGAGCCAATTAAATTATTGATTATATATATGTTAAAATAAATTTTTTTTGGGTGATATTATCACATGTCTTAAATATAAATATAGAATAGGAGGTGGAAGAGGATATTGATTTTCTTACGATTAAGCTTGGATTATGCAACAATACTTGGGATATTATTTTGTGTTTTTTTTTATTGGATTATTCTTGATTCTTAATTGATGTTATGGTTGAAAATTTTTTGGAATTTAAATGAGTATTTGAGATGTTGATAAATGCTCGTGAATATGGAATTGTTGATTTCATATGTTTGGGAGAAGATATATTGATTCTCTTTATGATGGAATTATGCATATGTGGATATTATGGTAAGTGTTAGTCCTGCCTATTTTTTTTTTTTTTTTAATAATGTTGAAGGATTTGAATCCATGTATATTTTCTTTATGTGAATTATATTGAAAGTACTTGTGAATCTTTGGGTATTCGATCGGAGGGGGCGGTATCTCCGGTATATAGGCTAAAACCGTTGAGGTTGGGGACCTTAGTGAGCAACCCCGGAGTTGAGGAGGGATGTTGATGGCCGGAGGGGGCAGTATCTCCAGAATATGAAATCAATTGTCGAGACAGGGAACCTTAGTGATCAGCAACCCCAATTGGAACCCCAAAGACTCAATATAAATATATTTATGCTAAGTTTCCCCTGATGAACGGGAACATGAGTTATGAAAATAAGATTTATGTGGAAGCCATTCTGCAAGTACTTTATTGTGGGACAAGATGTCCACATATGGTAATTTGTTTGCTTATGAAAATATTTTCATATGAATAAATGATTGTGGCATGTAGCTTTGTAATGAGTATTTATTTGTTTGAGTTAGAGTTTTGCATGATTGTGTGACTTTATTTTCATACTTAATTATGTATACTTGCATGTGTTTGGGCAAAACTCCCTCGGTTTTGGGGCCGAAACCCCTATGTGTGTGGATAGGATTTTGGTTCAAGTTTTGGTGTAATATGTTTTGATCTAGCCTTACCACACCTAGTAAGGATGGAATCCAAGAGATAGGAATTTTTGGAACTCCCTAGCCATATTTTCTTACACATGGCCGAAGCTAGGAGGGGGAATTAGAAGAAAATTTTGTTATTTAAAGTTGTTCTATTGATTGATTGGTTGTGTGTAGTTGTCACACCCTCAAACCGGTATCACGTTTGTAACCCAAAACACCAATTAAAACGTTAAAGAAAACTTTTGGTTTTACTTTCGGAAAAACAGTTCATTTAATATATCTTATTAAGATCTGAAAATCGTGATAAAATTTTTTCATGTTTAATAACCATAAATAATATATATGCATCGCCAACAAGTCCTATACAAAGAACTATGGACAACATGTCCCTTTACAAAAAAAACTAGAAAAGGAAATGCTAAAACGTTAAATACTAGGTAGCGATAGTCTGGAACCATAACACAAAAACTTATGGCCATCAGTAACCGCTAACAGACTACCCAAAAATCACTACCTCAAAAGAAAGAGTCTACACCCTAAGCTGGTCAGACTAGAAGAAACTGTTGGATAATCCCCCAAAGGAGGGTCCAACAGGTCCATTAGGAGAGTGATCGAGGGAAACTGCATCCCCATTGACCATCCCCGCATCCCCGGCTCCCTCAGCCGGAGCATCCCCGTTTTCCAGAGGATGATGTTTAGGAGTCGCGATGAGCTCCTCCTCTTCAAGATCCTCCTCCTCCTCCTCATCACCCTCCTCCTCTGGCCCCATGGGCACCAAAACAAACAGAGGGGGGGTCACAGGTGGCTGCTACTGTAGAAGCTCGGCTGCTGGAATGTGGTGCTAAAGTTCCCCCTGGTCAACCAGGTACTGCAAAAGCATCCAGACCGGCGGTAGCGAAATCTCAATGGCCTCGAAAGTATGCACCATCTCTTGGGGTCCCACCTCAAAAGTCCCGCGTAAGGTGCAGACGGGTCCTGTGTAAGCTGCGCTGCTAGCACCGGGTGGATGACCCACGCCCCGGGTCATCATGATGCTCAAACATCAAGGAATAGGCTAACCCCTCGCTACCCTGGTCCATCTGTACATATATAGATATATCAACCAGAAACAAAACAGTCCAAGAAAATTGCAAGGGTGAGAACCCAATATATGAATCCAAAAACGACAACTACATGCCCAAACACAAACAGTAGATTCATACAAGTATATCTCACCAAACATTATCATGCATCACATAGTACAACATATATATCCATGTACTAATAGTAAAAACACAAGGGTTTCATACCCTACAATAAACGTTATTCTCTAAACGTATGCATGAACACTTCCATATATCTCAACTAAAATTCAATTCTAGATTTCTGGAAATCCCATCACCATAAAAATAACGAGTTGATCAGACTCAACGTTATTGCCTCGCAGGCAACAATGACAAACGCCCGAATTAACATTCGGCAAAACGTAAGCACATAACCTCCCAGGAAATAATACATGGGCACACATATCAGTGGTACTCACGGTGTATAAGTCATACTATGTTGTCCCCTCACTGGGCACAAAGTCATCCCCCAGGTTTCCTTTTTCCATAAAAGGTCCCCTCATTTCATGGCACGTATGCCAAAAACATGAATGCATGAAGAAAACCATTTGTTTTCGATAATTTGTCTTTTTCGTATCAATATTTCCTCGTTGCAGCATCAATGCTAACAACCACCACAATGTCTTAGACTCTTTAGGCCTTAACAACATTTTTCTCAAAACAGGACACTTAGTCCAAAACAGCTCGAACCCAAAAATCCCTAACCGATGCACCAGTTTAGAATTTTGGATTCAAGAGCATAAAAACATCCTCAAGCCTACAGGACCACAAAGATCGTCCCTAAGCCAACAGGACCACAACTAACATGGATCCTCGATCCACGTGTTTCTGCAGAACCCTAGAACCTCGACGTCTTGGTTTCTAGTTTCTAAACTTAAAAACCACTTTTTCTCGAAAAACTCAAAAACCAAAACTCAAATCTCCGACACTTACACAAAGTCCTCGGGATCGGTTTTCCATATAACAAAACTTGATCTAAAGACCATTTCTTTTCCTTTCGTCGTTTTTCGGTATAACACAAACCTTGAAATACAGCTTGTAAAAACCGTTTTTCTTGGATAAAACTAAATAACTTGAAAATCACGTTTCTCAAAACTCTTTTGCTCAAACGATTAACTTTATTAATTTAAAAAATAATAAATTTTTCTAAAACACTATTTATTTTAAAACTTCATTTTTCGTTATTAAAAACACATCTTCCACAAATTTTCCATTTAAGTTAAATTTTCCTTAAAAGCAGCTATTTCTTATTATTTTATTCCAAAAGAGATAATTAATTATTTTCTCTTAAATTAAATTGAAAAACAATAAAACATTATTATTTTTCTCCATTCCACATCTCAAGCTTTTATAGCTTTTATGTTACACGATATTGTATCCTAATTGATATTAGGTCCTTTTATGCCTTAAATCCCACAGCAGGGCACACGATACATCCATACATTTATTCAAAAACTATACCATGTATCCACATACATTAGCAGGTATATCATGCATAAGCAAATCAATAGCAGTAAATAAATCACTCCACCAATAATCAGATACAAATATTTATTTACATAACAGACACACAAAAGCAGCATAAAGTTGTCAGAATTGGAATTCCTCAAGTTTATCCCCTTACCTCTTGAAGTTCCAAGGGGAAGCAGCAATTGCCCGATTGATCCAAAACCTCGCTTAACTATCTCCCGATCACTACACACACAAAATCAATCAATTTATTAACTAAAAAATACAAAGATTTCTCCTATTTCACTATCTCTAGAGTTCGGCCCTATGGTATGAAAAATAGTTAGGGAGCTCCAAAAATTCTCATCTCTTGGATACCACCATAACTAAGTGAGTTAACCCTCGATACCAACTCAAAACATCAAAAACCAACCAAAAACCCTACCCTTCACTCAAGGGGGGTCTCGGCCTCTCCATAAAAAAAAAAAGGGCTAGAGAGATTTCTTGGCTCTAAGCTCTTGGATCATGGAAGTATGTCATGAACCTAGGCCATAGAAATTGGTTTGGTATTAAAAGGATTTCTCAACAATTTTTCATGGATTTTTGAAGTTTAGGGGCAAAAACCTAACTTTCATGAAAAAATGAGATTTGAAGGAGAGAAAAAGGAGAGATTGAGAGAGATGGGAGAGACCTTATACCTCTTGAATGATTTTCCCTCAAAGATTCAAGCTTCAAACACTCAAAAACTCAAAGCTTTCAGGCTTTTTCTATGGAGTTTTCTATGAAGAAAATGAGAGAAAGAGAGAAAAGGTGAGATGAGGTTGGATGAGGATGATGGCCGAGTGAGTTGAGGGAGATAAGGTGAAAAATTAGATATTTTCACTTAAGGTGTCTTAAGGATTAAGAAAAGGTAAAATGGTAATTTAGTAAAAAGAAAGACCAAGGGCAATTTGGTCATTTCGCGTCCAGATAGTTTAAATCGTCACGACACTAGCACTAGTCCCCAGATGACTTGACACTGGCTTGACATGAAGATTATCCGTTCGTGAGTCATGTAAAACCCTTATACGGCTCCAATCGTCTCCCAATTCGATTATCGGCCCGAATATAATATATTATTTTTATTTTTGGATGTTAAGACACATTTTAGCAAAAAAGTAGAGGGTTGAATTCTAAGACTCATGGTCTCGTTCGTTAGTCAAAATTAGGCCTTGATAGTAGCAAAACACTACCATCCGTGAAACATAGACCGGGCTCTGTTTGAGTTTTCGGCCCAAAATTTAACCGTAGGCTCCTATGATTAAATGAAGCATGAAAGTGATTTTTGTTTTCCCAAAATCATTTTATAAAACACAAATAAAAATATAAACTCATTAATTGAGTTTATTGTTCTTAGAAAGCACGAAAAATCGGGGTGTTAAATTAATACCCCCTTAAAATAATTCCATCCTCGATATTACGTACCTGTGAACAGATAAGGATATTGCTCTCTAATCTTATCCTCAGCTTCCCAAGTTGTTTCTCCAGTTGTATCATCCCAAATAACCTTGACTAAAGAGATTTGTTTTCCCTTTAGTTGTCTGACTCTCTTGTCCTCGATCCTTATAGGTGCAGTCTCATTAGACAGGTTCTCTCTCAAGGGTACTTGATCAGGTTCGATTACATGAGATGGATCGAAAATATACTTCATTAATTGTGAAACATGAAAAACATTGTGTAGATTTGAAAGAAAAGGAGGTAAAGCAATTTGGTATGCTACTGGACCAATACGCCGAAGAATTTGGTATGGTCCAATGAATTTAGGAGTTATTTTTATGGATTCCATTACCCTACCTACCCCAGTCGTTGGATTGACTCTCAGAAATAAATGTTCACCTTCTTGAAATTCGAGAGGTCGTCTCCGCCGATCCAAGTAACTCTTCTGCCTGCTCTGCAATGTCGTCATCCTTTCACGTATTTGCCTGACTTTATCAGTCATCTGCTGCACAACCTCGGGGCCTAGAATTGTACTCTCTCCATCATGATACCAACAAAGAGGAGTTTGACATTTCCTCCCATATAGTGCCTCATAGGGTGCCATCCCTATGATCGAGTGATAGCTGTTGTTGTAAGTAAATTCAATTTGCGGCAACAGTTCATCCCAACTTCCTCGGTTATCCAAGACACATGCCCTCAGTAAATCCTCTAATGATTGAATTGTCCTCTTGGTTTGTCCATCCATTTGAGGATGATATGCCGAACTTAGGCATAGCTTGGTTCCTAAAGCTTGGTGTAAGCTTACCCAAAAACGTGAAGTGAATTTCAGATCTCTATCCGAAACGATACTTGAGGGTATTCCATGCAGTCTAATCACTTCTCTAATATACACCTCCGTCAGTTTCGCTACTGTGTAGTTTGTCTTGACAGGTAAGAAATGTGTCAATTTCGTTAACCTATCAACGATTACCCAAATCGAATCAAAATTCCTAGGTGTTCGGGTTAAACTTACCGCGAAATCCATTGAGATACTCTCCCATTTCCATTCCGGTATATCCAGGGATTGTAGCATCCCACCACGTCTCTAATGCTCTACTTTTGCCTTCTGGCAAGTCAGACACGATGCAACGTATTCTGCAACTTGTTTTTTAATGCCTGGCCACCAGAATCTTTGCTTCATGTCTTGATACATCTTGGTTGCACCAGGATGAATGCTTAATCGACTCTTGTGGGATTCCTCTAGGATCATCTTTCTCATTTCAGGGTTGTTGGGTACACAAACTCGTCCATTGCACTTTAAAATTCCATCTGTTCCCAAACTAAACTCATCATTTTTCCCTTGTTCCATCAATTTCTTCTTCTCTTGAAGATGTTCATCAGCAGCTTGTTGTTCACGTATCTCTTCCAATAATCCATTGGAGATCTTGAGCATTCCAAAACTTAGCTTCTTCGGACTTATCTCCATTCCCAAATTGAGATCATGGAACTCTTCAATCAGTTTTAATTCTCTCACCATCATAGTTGAAATATGAATGGCTTTCCGACTCAAGGCATCTGCTACGACGTTCGCCTTTCTTGGATGGTACTGCAATGTGAAGTCGTAATCCTTTAAAAATTTCATCCATCGTCTCTGCCTCATGTTGTGCTCCTTTTGATCAAATAGATACTTTAGGCTTTTGTGGTCACTAAAGACATCAAACTTAGCGCCATACAGATGATGTCTCCATATCTTTAGTGCAAAAACCACTGCAGCTAACTCTAGTTCGTGTGTGGGATAGTTTTTCTCATGAGTCTTTAATTGCCTTGATGCATACGCCACCACTTTGCAGTGTTGCATCAGCTACAACCTAGACCTTGATGTGAAGCATCACAGTATACTTCGTTAGGTTCTGGAAGTATCAACACTGGTGATGTCGTCAAAAGTTCCTTAATCCTTTGGAAACTTTCTTCACACTGGTCAGTCCAAACAAAAGGTTGATCTTTCCTCATCAATTGAGTCAACGACGATACAATCTTGGAAAATCCTTCAATGAATCTCCGATAATAACCGGCCAATCCAACAAAGCTCCATATTTCCGTTACGGTCTTTGGCTTCTCCCAAGAAAGTATAGCTTCCACTTTAGCTGGATCTACGACAATTCCTTCCTTGTTATAACATGACCCAAAAATCCGGCTTCCTCCAGCCAAAACTCACACTTAGAGAGTTTCGCATACAGCGTCTTCTCCCGCAAAACTTGAAGAACTTGCAGTAAATGCTCTTCGTGTTCCTCACGATTCTTAGAATAAATGAGGAAATCGTCGATGAACACTACGACGAACTTATCAAGAAACAGATGAAAAATCCGATTCATGTAGTCCATGAAAATATCAGGTACGTTCGTTACTCCAAAAGGCATCACGAGATATTCCTAATGTCCGTAACGAGTCCTAAAGGCGGTCTTCGGTATATCTTCTGTCTTTACTCGAATTTGATTGTATCCCATCCTTAAGTCGATCTTCGAGAAAACAGCAGCTCCTTGCAGTTGATCCATCAAGTCATCGATTCTCGATAAAGGATACTTGTTTTTTATCGTCACTTTATTCAGCTACGAAAGTCCACGCAAAATCTCGAACCTCCGTCTTTCTTTCTCGCTACGAGAACTGGCGCTTCCCACGGCGAAACACTCGGTCTAATGAACTGCTTCGACAACAGGTCCTCGACTTGAGCTTTCAACTCAGCGAGCTCAGTAAGTGACATCCGATATGGAGCAATCAATATCGGTCCAGCTCCTGGAATCAGGTCGATGGAGAATTCTATGTCGCTCAGAGGCGGCAACCCTGGAACATCGTCTGGAAACACCTCAGGAAAATCCTTCGCAACCGGCATCTTACTCAGCTCGATCTTCCCTCGACTTCTAAGTTGGATAACAGCAGGTATTTCGGATCTCCCTCTTTCGAAGAAGTTCTAATGCGATTGGCGGTCAAAAATCCAGAAATCTCAGTACTAGGAAAAACTAAAGTTTTATGTGCACAATCTAATAGGATATGGTTGGAAGATAACCAATCCATGCCCAAAATTACATCTAATTGTATTAAAGGTAAGCATATTAAATCAACACGAAAATGTCTATCCTGAATAACAATAGGATAGTTCAGGCATATAGAATTCACAACAACAGGTTCAGCAGTTGGGGTAGAAACAATTAAGTCAAATAAATAATTCCAACGTTTCACACAATCCATAGAAATGAATGAATGGTTGCACCCGAATTGAAAAAGCACTGATAAGAGATTACCGTCTATGTCACACACACCCTGTATCAGATCTTCGGAGTTCGAAGCTTCAGCACCACTCAGGGTATAAACTCTTCCCTTTGCCGTTGGTCTTTTGGCCCCACCATTTTTGACCGCAGCTTGGACTGGATTCTGTGCTTTACAGTTCCTGGCAATATGCCCCGGTTGTCCATAACGGTAACAACTGTCATTCCTCACGGTGCAGTTGTTCGCAAAATGTGACGGATCTCCGCACTTGAAACATTTTTTCTCTTGGCCTTGACCTCCTTGGCCTCCACTGCCCGACGCACGAGCAACAGGTCGGTATGACTGTTTCTGAAAGTTCCCATGGGGTCGCGATTACAGTTTCTTCTGACTTTGCTTCCCCCTCTGATCATACTGTTGACCCTTGAATCGGGAAGGTCCTCCGATGCTTCCTCTATTGTCTTTCCCATGCTTCATCAGCTCAACTTGCCTACTCTTCTCAACAAGTGCTTGGAAATTCCTGATTCCTTGCGGCAACACTGACTCTTTAATCTCGTACCTCAGCCCGCTCTCGAAAGCTTCACAATCTTCCTCAGGGTTATTCTATAAAAATCGAAAGTACTTGGCCAACGAGTCGAACTTGGCCGTATATTCTCCGACCGACATATCTCGTTGTTGCAGTCGTAAGAATTCCTGCTCCTTCTCAACTCTTACACTCTGGGGAAAATACTTTCCCAAGGAACAGTCCTTGAACAGTTCCCATGAAATCACTTCATGATTTGCTTCCAGTAGTTGCTTAGTTCCTTTCCACCAATATTCCGCATCTCCCATCAGTAGGAATGTGGCATAAGGCACCTTTAATTCTTCTGGGCTGTGTATCAACTCGAAGATTTTCTTGATCTCATGGATCCATAGATCAGCCTTCTCCGGATCTACGTCACCAGAAAACTTCGGCGGATTCTGATGCCTGAAAGTAGTCAAGCTTCAGCCCTTAGCGGCCTGGTCAGCACGGACTTGATCTTGAGCATTGTGGGCATTTATGGTTGCGGTCTGCACAACAATAGCCGCAGCCATATTTGCCATCGCCTGAGCAGCGAAATCCATTCCGTTTGCTCTAGCAGCTTCCTCAACCTGGACTCCGGCTCCTCTTCCTCGACCACGTCCACGGCCACATCTACGTCCACTTCCGCGTCCACGTCCTGCTTCAATTCCAATTTCTAGTTCCATATCTGACCTACAAGATTGAACTCAGTCAAACAGCAACCAGAAACTAAAGCAGCTATATAGTTAACAACACATATTATTTCTAAGAAGTAATTAAATCAGATCTTAGTCAGAGATCACACAATATCAACACAACAGACTTATTCCCCAAAGATTCCCGAAAGACTCGACCAGCTCTGATACCACTAATGTGACACCCTCCAACCGGTATCACGTTTGTAACCCAAAACACCAATTAAAACGTTAAAGAAAACTTGTTGGTTTTACTTTTGGAAAAACAGTTCATTTAATATATCTTATTAAGTTCTGAAAATCGTGATAAATTTTTTTCTTGTTTAATAACCATAAATAACAACAACTCAGAAGTAATACCAATAATTATATATATATATATATATATATTTATATGTATCGCCAACTAGTCCTATACAAAGAACTATGGACAAACATGTCCCTTTACAAAAGAAACTAGAAAAGGAAATGCTAAAACGTTAAAAACTAGGTAGCGATAGTCTGGATCCATAACACTAAAACTCATGGCCATCAGTAACTACAAACAGACTACCCATAAATCGCTACCTCAAAAGAAAGAGTCTACACCCTACGCTGGTCAGACTGGTGGAGACCGTTGGATAATCACCCAAAGGAGGGTCCAACAGGTCCATCAAGAGAGTGATCGGGAGAAACTGCATCCCCATTGACCATCCCCGCATCCTCGGCTCCCTCAGCCGGAGCATCCCCATTTTCCAGAGGATGATACTCAGGATTCGCGATGAGCTCCTCCTCTTCAGCATCCTCCTCATCATCATCACCCTCCTCCTCCGGCCCCATGGGCACCAAAACAAATGGAGGGGGGTCACAGGTGGCTGCTGCTGTAGAGGCTCGGTTGTTGGAATGTGGTGCTGAAGTTCCCCGTAGTCAACCAGGTACTGCAAAAGCATCCAGACCGGCGGTAGCGGAATCTGAATGGTCTCGAAAGTGCAGACGGATCCTGTGTAAGCTGTGCTGCTAGCACCCGGGTGATGACCCACGCCCCCGGGTCATCACGTTGCTCAAACGTTAGGGAACGAACTCCCGAATGGGCCAAACCCTCGCTGCTCTGGTCCATCTGTACATATATAGATATATATCCAACCAGAAACAGAACAGTCCAAGAAAATTGCAAGGGTGAGAAACCAATATATGAATCCAAAAACGACAACTACATGCCCAAACACAAACAGTAGATTCATACAAGTATATCTCACCAAACATTATCATGCATCACATAGTACAACATATATATCCATGTACTAACAGTAAAAACACAAGGGTTTCGTACCCCATAATAAACGTTATTCTCTAAACGTATGCATGAACACTTCCATATATCTCAACTAATATTCAATTCTAGATTTTTGGAAATCCCATCACCATAAAAATAACGAGTTGATCAGACTCAACGTCATTGCCTCACAGGCAACAATGACAAACCCCAGAATTAACATTCGGCAAAACGTAAGCACATAACATCCCAGGAAATACTACATGGGCACGCATGTCAGTGGTACTCACGGTGTATAAGTCATACTATATTGTCCCCTCACTGGGCACAATATGCTCTCACATGGCACATATGACATCAATGTCCATCAAGGCACAATGTTACATGATGACAAAGTCATCCCCCAGGTTTCCTTTTTCCATAAAAGGTCCCCTCATTTCATGGCACGTCTGCCAAAAACATGAATGCATGAAGAAAACCATTTGTTTTCGATAATTTGCCTTTTTCGTATCAATATTTCCTCGTTGTAGCATCAATGCTAACAACCACCACAATGTCTTAGACTCTTTAGGCCTTAACAACATTTTCTCAAAACAAGACACTTAGTCCAAAACGGCTCGAACCCAAACATTCCTAACCGATGCACCAGTTTAGAATTTTGGATTCAAGAGCATAAAAACATTCTCAAGTTTACAGGACCACAAAGATCGTCCCTAAGCCGGCAGGACCACAACTAACATGGATCCTTGATCCACGTGTTTCTACAGAACCCTAGAACCTCGACGTCTCGGCTTCTAGTTTCTAAGCTTAAAAACCACTTTTTCTCGAAAAACTCAAAAACCAAAACCCAAATCTCCGGCACTTACACAAAGTCCTCGGGATCGGTTTTCCATAAAACAAAACTTGATCTAAAGACCATTTATTTTCCTTTCGTCATTTTTCGGTACAACACAAACCTTGAAATATAGCTTGTAAAAAACCCTTTTTCTTGGATAAAACCAAATAACTTGAAAATCACGTTTCTCAAAACGTTTTTGCTCAAACGGTTAACTTTATTAATTTAAAAACTAATAAAGTTTTCTAAAACACTATTTATATTAAAACTTCATTTTTCGTAATTAAAAACACATCTTCCACAAATTTGCCTTTTAAGTTAACTTTTCCCTAAAAGCAGCTATTTCTTATTATTTTATTCCAAAAGAGATAATTAATTATTTTGTCTTAAATTAAATTGAAAAACAATAAAACATTATTATTTTTCTCCATTCCACATCTCAAACTTTTATAGCTTTTATGTTACACGATACCGGATCCTAATCGATATTAGGTCCTTTTATGCCTTAAATCCCATAGCAGGGCACACGATACATCCATATATTTATTCAAAAACTATACCATGTATCCACATACATCAGCAAGTATATCATGCATAGGAAAATCAATAGCAATAAACAAATAACTCCACTAATAATCAGATACAGATATTTATTTACATAACAGACACACAAAAGCAGCATATAGCTGTTTAAATTGGAATTCCTCAGGTTTATCCCCTTACTTCTTGAAGTTCCAAGGGTAAGCAGCAATCGTTCGATTGATCCGAAACGTCGCTCAACTGTCTGCCGATCACTACACACACCAAATCAATCAAGGTTTTAACTCAAAAATACAAAGATTTCTCCTATTTCACTACCCTAGGGTTCGACCCTATGGTATGAAAAATAGCTAAGGAGGTCCAAAAATTCTCATCTCTTGGATACCACCCTAACTAAGTGAGATAACCCTAGATACCAACTCAAAACATCAAAAACCAACCAAAAACCCTACCATTCACTCAAGGGGGTCTCAGCCTCTCTACCAGAAAAAGGGCTAGAGAGATTTCTTGGCTCTAAGCTCTTGGATCATGGAAGTATGTCATGAACCTAGGCCATAGAAATTGGTTTGGTTTTGAAAGGATTTTTCTACAATTTTTCATGGATTTTTGAAGTTTAGGGGCAATAACCTAACTTCCATGAAAAAATGAGATTTGAAATAGAGAGAGGAGAGATTGAGAGAGATGGGAGAGAGCCTATACCTCTTGAATGATCTTCCCTCAAAGATTCAAGCTTGAAACACTCAAACTCAAAGCTTTCAAGCTTTTTCTATGGAATTTTCTATGAAGAAAATGAGAGAAAGAGAGAAAAGGTGAGATGAGGTTGGATGTGGATGATGGCCGAGTTAGTTGAGGGAGATAAGGTGAAAAATTAGATATTTTCACTTAAGGTGTCTTAAGGATTAAGAAAAGGTAAAATGGTAATTTAGTAAAAAGAAAGACCAAGGGCAATTTGGTCATTTCGTGTCCAGATATTTTAAATCGTCACAACACTGGCACTAGTCCCCAGATGACTTGACACTGGCTTAACATGAAGATTATCCGTTTGTGAGTCACGTAAAACCCTTATCAGCTCCAATAGTCTTCCAGTTCGATTATCGGTCCGAATATAATATATTATTTTTATTTTTGAACGTCAGGACACATTTTAGCAAAATGGTAGAGGATCAAATTCTAAGACTCACGGTCTCTTCTGTTAGTCAAAATTAGGCCTTGATAGTAGTAAAACACTACCATCCGTGAAACATAGACCGGACTTCGTTTGAGTTTTCAGCCTAAAATTTAACCGTAGGCTCCTACAATTAAATGAAGCATGAAAGTGATTTTAGTTTTTCCAAAATCATTTTCTAAAACGCAGATAAAAATATAAACTCATTAATTGAGTTTATTGTTTTTAGAAAGCACGAAAAATCGGGGTATTACAGTAGTTGTCGACGAGTAATCGGACGAGGAACCGGGCGACTTCCGGATCGATCGGATGACTTTTCGCTTACTAGGAACTTCAAGAGCTAAGGGGGGAAATGCCTGAGGTATTCTCTCGATGATTGCGTGTCATCATATTTGGTCTGTAAGTGTGTAATTTATCTATGTGGTGATTTATTTATACTTTCCGCAATTATTTGATTTGTTGATAATTGCTTGCTAATATGTGTTATGGTAGTTGAATATGTGTTTTAACTGCATTATCAACTATAACCATATTGTGTTGTTGATTGTTGATTGGGAAGCCTGACAGTGGTCAGTGCTCAATTAATTAACGGGGATAAAAGCTTTAAAAAGCTTTGTATTAAACGCTAAAGATTCATTTGGGAAACGTTGGGGATTTTCAACAATGCTAGTTTTCTAAGGAAAAAGAGGAATCCTAAAGTAATTTATGAAGTTAGTAGGAAAAGTTTGTTTTTATGTATAAATTAATCTTTATGTGAAAAAAGTAACATTAAGAGGAAAAAGTCAAGTTTTTCAACTTCGGACGTTTTTAACACTAAAACGATGTCTTATTTCCAAAAAGATTTACGGAAAACGTTTTCGAAAAACAGTAATTCTGTTCTGGGACGACATTTTTTGTCTCAGCTGTTTCCTTTCAAAAATTTGTTTATTGGGAAGGGACTTTCAACAAAATATAAGTTTTATCAGAAATTCAATGGTTTACAAACAGTTTTCAAACGGAAAAGTTTTTCTATAAAACGAGTTTTCCCAACGGTGTAAAATCCGACAACTTGGATGAGTTGTGGAGATTTCGTTTTGGATTTATGTTTCACAGAACGAAAAATGGTGAAAAACGTTGAAAACTTGAACGTAGTATACGAGACGTCAGGATGCTAGTGTTCTGAAAAAATAGCACGAGAAGTCTTGCAACGATGTTATGGACTGTGTATCCTATGGATTGTGTGTCCTTCTCTTGTTATGAGGAAATTTAATTAAAGGTGAATGATGTTTTCTATTACCACGGACCTTGGGCTGGTGCATCGGTCTAGGACTCCGCGATTGAACACTCGAATGTTTCATCCTGTGTTAACGATGAGAAGTTTTAAAACGGTGTAAATTATGAATAGTCGGGAGCCTTTGGGCTACAACAACAAAAGAATGAACACAAAGAAAAGTGGCAAGACTGGAATTGTTTTTCCATGCATTAAAATTCTGCAGACGTGCCAAACGGTGTTAATCTAGATATCTTGATGGCAGGATATTAAAGATGATGTATACCATTGTACCTTGATGGACAATGAAAACCATAAACGATGATCGCCTGTGCCATGTGTTGGACAGTGTGGAATGGTTTTACCAACGATGTGCCTTTTAGGCAATCAAGCCTGATCAGCTCAGTTTTTCATAAAACGGTATTTGGATCTCCGGAGATTATGTTAAGAATTAGATGATGAACATTGAAGTGTCATGCATCTCTTTTGAAAATAACGATGAATGTCGAGTATGAGATCCTATGAATAATGATTATATATACTTATATACTATTAATGTGTAATGTATGTAGTTATCGTGTTTGAATCCATATACTGATATCTTACTCTTACATCTTTAGATGAGTTCCAAGATGTCACTGAAACATTCGGGGATCCATTCCCTGACGCTTGAGTATGCCGAGGAGGGTGATGCATGAGGAGCCACAATATATTAGAGGTGGATCAGCTATAGGACAAGTCCTGTTTATTTTTGAACAACAATTTCGTCAGTTTGCTCTGGCTAGTGAAAGCCATGACTCTTTTGAATGGTCGTATGTATGAAATTGTGATATCTTAATATGTATACTCTGTTTGATGTTTATATAAATGTGTGTTTAAGTTACGTTGACATATGATAAACTAAGCTAGAAGAAAAAAATTTATCACAGATTTTCGAAATAATTTAAATACTTAGAAAATCTTATTTTTCGAAAGTAACCAGCAAAATTAATAAAGTTTATTTTCCATAACGGATAATCATGTGATGTCCCAGAAGGGGGTGTCATAGGTGGCGGTTCTCTACTAGTTTGGAGTGTTTTGTAAGTTAGGGAGATAAACTAGAATAAACACTATGCTAAGATTGAATGGTGATTTGAAAGCCAATTAAATTATTGATTATATATATTTTAACATAAATTTTTATTGGGTGATGTTATCTATTGTCTTGAATATAAATATAGAATAGGAGGTGGAAGAGGATATTGATTCTCTTACGATTAAGCTTGGATTATGCTACAATACTTGGGATATTATTTTATGTATTATTTATTGGATTATTCTTGATTCTTAATTGATGTTATGGTTGAGAATATTTTGGAATTTAAATGAGTATTTGAGATGTTGATAAATGCTTGTGAATATGGAATTGTTGATTTAATGTGTTTTGGAGAAGATATATTGATGTTCTTTATGATGGAATTATGCATATGTGGATATTATGGTAAGTGTTAGTCTTGCCTTTTTTTTTTTTTTTTATAATGTTGAAGGATGTGAATCCACGTGTATGTTCTTTATGTGAATTATATTGAAAGTACTTAGTGGAATGGATTGACCAAGTCCTTGTGAATCTTTGGGTATTCAACTGGAGGGGACGGTATCTCCGGTATATAAGCTAAAACCGTCGAGGTTGGGGACCTCAGTGCGCAACCCCGGAGTTGAGGAGGGATGTTGATGGCCGGAGGGAGGAGTATCTCCGGGATACGAAATCAAAACTGTCGAGGCGGGGGATCTTAGTGATCAGCAACCCCAATTGGAACGCCAAAGACTCAATATAAATATATTTATGCTAAGTTTCCCCTTATGAACGGGAACATGAGTAATGAAAATAAGATTTATGTGCAAGCCATTCCGCAAGTACTTTATTGCGGGACAAGAAGTCCACATATGAAATTTGTTTGCTTATGAAAATATTTGCATGTGGATAAATGATTGTGGCATGTAGCTTTTAATGAGTATTTACTTGTTTGAGTTAGAGTTTTGCATGATTGTGTGACTTTATTTTTATACTTAATTATGTATGCCTGCATGTGATTGGGGAAAACTCCGTCACTGAGTCAGTGAACTCACCCTCACGTTTAACCTTTCAGCCGCAAGTATTTACGATGTCGCTGGAAGCCTTGGATGCCATGTGGACAGTTTGAAGGGTTTGAACCCATTGGTTTTAAGTTGTATCTAGTTTTTAGTAGGACATTGTAATTTGTGTTGTTTAGTTACTCTGATTTATTATGTTGATTATGTGGTAATTAATGAATGCAATCGTTCTCTTTGAATGAAACGAATTAATGTATGCTTGTGAGGCTACAAAGGGGAAATAAAGACTTTCCTTTTCGGCCGGTCATGACTACGAAGTTCGGGTCATGACAAAGCTGGTATCAGAGCTTAGGTTACAAATTCTTGAAAAAGGGAATTAAGCCTTGATAACATTTGTGTTTGGATCTTGAACCCGTGCGAGGTCTAAGACAAAGGTTATTACTGCTTAATTGTTCTCTTAAAAAGTTTTAAGTGTTGAGTCCACATGGCAGCAAGGCGGCGATATGAGATGGCATAGTTTATATATATACTTGATTTATCTTTTAATTTCTTTGTTCTCTCTTGACCTGTTACTCATAAAATGTGTTTATGGTTTGAATATTAATAGTATATATTGAGTTTTATGATAAAATGAAACATGAGTTAGAATTAGGAAAGTCATAAATGTTGTTGAAGTATGATGATGAGTGGTGAACCAACAGAGTTATTAATGATATGCTAAAATAAACTAATGGAATTAAAAGTTTTGAAAGCTTGTGTGGATAGTGATATGAGAGTATATATGTTATGATAAAGCTATGTTAGAATAAATATAGGTTGAGATTGATATTTTGAAATGAATGAACATTGTTTTATATAAAGAGAAATGTGCGTGATAATTTGTTGAAAATGGTTATAACGATTATGTACTTTTTAGTATTATTATTAAATGATACATGTTGAGAAAGTAATTATGGAAAATTTTATTAAAATGATAATTGATTTATGCTTGATTCTAACTTATGGGCTTGTTTGGTAGGCTAGTTCGTGTATCCATAAGAAAATAATTTTATGTGCTTAATGAACTATGTAAGTATTTGTTATAATTTTTACTATAATTCTTGGTATGTGTCCTTGGAATTCATCCTAGAATTCCTTTTAAGGGGGCAGAATGTAATATGCGGTAATTTTAATTTTAATATTTAAATGATATCATGCAGGCCTGGTAAGTTTAATTTTTTTTTCCTTTATAAACATGTTTTTTTTAATAATCAAGTATGTTATAATCTAAAGTGCTCTTCGATTTTGTTTAGAGAATTATATGGATTTTAAGACATAAATGTAACACCCCGATTTTCATGCTTTCTAAGACCGATAAACTATATAAATGAGTTTATATTTTTCTCTGAGGTTTAGAAAATGAAATAAATAAACTAAGACCACATTCATACTTTACGCTATCGTAGGGAGTTACGGTTAAATTTTGGGTTGAAAACTCAGATGGAGCCCGGTCTGCATTTTCACTGACAGTAAGATTTTACTGATCAGAAGACAAAATTTTGACTCGTAAACGAAATAGTTAGCTTTAGAATCGAATTTTCAACAATTTTGATAAACTGGTTTTTCGCACTAAAAAATTAAATAATATAAGTTATTCGGGCAAAATCTCAAATCGGGTGAAGAACGGAGCTGATTAGGGATTTATCGGTATCCGCTAACGGATAATCTTGAAGTCACGTCAAGTCAAGTCACCCAGGAAAGCGTGCCAGTGTCATGATGCTTTTTAGAAAATAACTGGACGTGAAAAGATCAAAATGCCCGTGACCTTTTTCACAATTACCAGTTTGCCCTTGCGTAAAAAGACTCTTTTGCCCCTTAAGTGAAATTTGGACTTCCTTATCCCTCCGTCACCTCTCCCACACCCCCTCCCTTCATCAACTCACCATCCACTTCATTTTCTCCAAAAACACATTTCTTCCTTCAGTTTTTCTTTTTTTTCTTAAGAAACTTCAAGTGATTTTTGTGAAGCAAAGTTGATACCCTTGATCATCTTCATCTTCTAAGAGGTATGGACTCCTTATTTGATCCCTCAATCTCCATATTCCTCCATTGAAATCTTGTATTTTCAAGCCATGTTCAAGTTGAAACTCAAACTTCATAAATTCATAGAAAAGTATAGAAAAATCCTTTTAATGTAAAATCAATTTCTATGAGCTAGTTTCATCATCCTCTTTCATTGACCAAGAGCATGTAACCAAAATATGTCCCTAGCCCATATGGGTATGGAGAAGCCGAAACCTATAGGATAGGAAAGTTTGAGTTTTTTATTCAAGTTTTGAATAATGAGACTTGATCTAGTGTTATGTATGCTTAAGGATCATTGATCCAAGAGTTAGGAACTTTTAGACATCTCTAACCTATTTTTCTCAATGATGGCTGAACCTAGCTTGTGTGAAAACTATGAGTTTTGCTTCAGGCTTTTGTGTAATAAAACTTACTCTAGTGTTGTGTATACTTGTGGATCATTCATCCAAGAGTTAGAAATTTCTAGGCATCTCTAGCTATTTTAAACCTTGATGGCCGAACCTAGGTCCTAGGAGACAAAGAGATGTACTTTTGTTAATGTTAAAGTTGTGATTTGTTGTGAAGGATTCGACTATGTTCGATCGCCCTAAAGCGTGCTAAAGTGCCGGTTGCGAAGCTGTGTTCGGAAGCTTGGACGGGAAGGCGAGCGTGCATAGCAGTTTCTGGTGGGGAGAAAGAATTGTTATTGTCGGGAAGTCAAGCTTAGTATAGAATGTTTACATGTGTAGGGGAACCTTAAACCCTACTAGAAGTTGAGCCCTGGACAAAGTACCTGGACCCTAGGTGTAGGTACCTTTGGTCTATCACCACTAAGATGATAATCTAGATGATGTGATTGATTAAGGTTGATATGTTGAACTGCTTATATGCTTATCTGTTGATTTGTTATATTGAATTGCCTATGTGATTAGCTGTTTATCTGTCCACGTGATGATATCTGTATTGGCATATTTATTGTCATGATATTTTATTATTGTGATTGGCTGGATGATTGTTAACGAGAGTATAGTGAGATTGTGATGTTGTTCGGATTGATACCGTCGTGGTCTTGACCATGGAGCTGTGACTCATGGGCGCAGGGTGTCTTGGTGTTGATGTTGATGTTGACGTGGATGCAATGCATCATGGTTGTGACCGAGTGCTTAGGTGTGAGGTTCCGGTATCAATCTGTGATGGATGTTTGTTGCATATCATAGCATTTCATACCATAGCATATTTGGTCCCAAAGGGGGATGTCCAATTGGGGACGTGATGTTTTTAATCCCGAGGCGGGATGTCCAATTGGGGACGTGGTGTTTTTAATCCTTACGAGGATGTCCAATTGGGGACGTGATGATATCGGCCGACATGCTTATAGAGATGATGACATGCATATGGGGATTAGTACCCTTCGTAGAGGTTTGATCTGAGAGAATGACTTTCAGATGGTTGTGCTGTATGACTAGAGATATGGTTGTTAGTGTGTTGAATGTTTTCTATGTGTTGTGTACTGCATGTATATATGTGCTATACTATTGTCCCTCTCCCATATTTGATGATATATGTTTCTTATATCCCTGCCTTTTTCTCTATATGTTTCTTTTATTTTATGGGAAGACCTTATGGAGGAACCAGTTGCCGAGGAATTGGATGACACTCCTTACGAGCCTGATGCCAGTGGACGAGCCATGGATCCTAGCCTCTAGAGGTTGGGTGGCGACCGCCGTTAGCCTGCGAGTCCTCTCTTTATCTTTTGATGTATTTTGATTATAGTGATCTGTACCGACGTACTCTTTATGTATACAATACTACTGTAGCCCTACTGATGGGGCAACCGATGCATATATATATATATATATATATATATATATATATATATATATATATATATATATATTTCATAGTTGTGTACTCTCATATGCGGTATGCCTTAATTTAGTTTCGTTTCCGCGTTTAATCTTTCACTTCGCATCGTATTAATAAGGCGCGCTAATGTTTATAATACGATTAAGGATAGTTAATATCTTAAGTTTTTCAATGAGACGGCGGATCATCTTAATAAAAATGATGGTGCATAATTGTCATATACACGTATTTTAATAATTATGATTACGCCCAGTAACTGGTAATTAGTTTATTTATGATGTCTTATGATATTAAGACATCAATGGTAATGCAAAACTTGACATACCCTTAGCAGGTTAATTAAAATTTAACTAGTAAGTTAATGTTAATTTTTGGGCCTTGCCTATAATACCATTTTAGTAAAGGGTATTATTCTTCAAGGCCGTAGGATTTTTTTGTTTAAAAAGGGGAGCTCACCCCTTCGCATTCATTTTTCCTTGCCAAATGTCAAAGAGAGAGATTAGGGTTTGGCAGGAGAGAGCTTGGGAGAACAAGAAGAAAAGGAGAAGCTTGGAGCTTAAGTTCTTGTTGTTTCTCTTCCCAATTTTCGTTTTCATTTTTGAAGCCTATGAATCTACAACCCAAGGTGAGAGAATTTTTTTTTTTTTTTTTTTTTATGTTTGAAATAATTTATTTGTGAGTTTGATTTAGGAATTTGTGGGCTGGTTCTTCTTATTGTGGTAATGTAGTTTTTTTCTGTTTCTCCTGTGTGTAATATATCTGCGTCTAAAATATAAATAATTTAAAAATGGTCAACAAAGTAGCCGTTGGGTGCTATTATCATATAGCAAGCTTTCTTCCTTGGATTGCCCCCTTGAATGAAAAGATTTTATATTAGAAAAATGATATTCTCCATAGTATCTTAGGATGTGATGATATTTTCGTTGGATTGTGCCTATTTATTGATGTTTGTAAAAATATACTCTTCAAGCTTTAAATTGCCATCTTATCTTTTCCCTCTATTTCTTTTATTTTCTTCCGTGAATGCTTAGAAATATTTAACCCATTATTTTGTTCAACATTCATTCACTCACAGGTCAAGGAAGCCTAATAACATAATCATAGCAGGGATACCACGGTTAAAAAAATATGATTTAATAACTGAACTGGTGGCGGCTCTCTGGTAGTTTGGAGTGTTTTGTAAGTTAGGGAGATAAACTAATTTCATATCAGAATAAACACTATGCTAAGATTGAATGGTGAATTGAGAGCCAATTAAATTATTGATTATATATATGTTAAAATAAATTTTTATTGGGTGATGTTATCAAGTGTCTTGAATATAAATATAGAATAGGAGGTGGAAGAGGATATTGATTCTCTTCCGATTAAGCTGGGATTATGCTACAATACTTGGGATATTATTTTGTGTATTATTTATTGGATTATTCTTGATTCTTAATTGATGTTATGGTTGAGAATTTTATGGAATTTAAATGAGTATTTGAGATGTTGATATATGCTCGTGAATATGGAATTGTTGATTTATGTGTTTTGGAGAAGATATGTTGATTCTCTTTATGATGGAATTATGAATATGTGGATATTATGGTAAGTGTTAGTGTTGCCTATTTTTTTTTTTTTTTTTTTTATAATGTTGAAGGATGTGAATCCATGTATATGTTCTTTATCTGAATTATATTGAAAGTACTGAGTGGAATGGATTGACCAAGTCCTTGTGAATCTTTGGGGGGGTGGTATTTCCGGTATATAGGCTAAAACCATCGAGGTTGGGGACCTTAGTGAGCAACCCCGGAGTTGAGGAGGGATGTTGATGGCCGGAGGGGGCAGTATCTCTGGGATACGAAATCAAAACAGTCGAGGCGGGAGACCTTAGTCATAAGCAACCCCAATTGGAACCCCAAAGACTCAATATAAATATATTTATGCTAAGTTTTCCCTTATGAACGGGAACATGAGTTATGAAAATAAGATTTATGTGCAAGCCATTCCGCAAGTACTTCATTGGGGACAAGATGTCCACATATGGTAATTTGTTTGCTTATGAAAATATTTATGAATAAATGATTGTGGCATGTAGCTTTGTAATGAGTACTTATTTGTTTGAGTTAGAGTTTTGCATTATTGTGTGACTTTATTTTCATCCTTAATTATGTATGCCTGCATGTGTTTGGGAAAAACTCCCTCACTGAGTCAATGGGCTCACCCCTACGTTTAACCTTTCAGCTGCTAGTATTTGCGATGTCGTTGGAAGCGTTGGATGCCATGTGGATAGTTTGAAGGATTTGAATCCATTGGTTTTAAGTTGTATCTAGTTTTACTAGGTCTTTGTAATTTGTGTTGTTTAGTTACTCTGATTTATTATGTTGATTACGTGGTAATTAATGAATGTAATCGTTTTATTTGAATGAAACGAATTTAAGTATGTTTGTGAGGCTATGAAGCGGAAATAAAGACTTTCCTTTTCGACCGGTCATGGCTACGAAGTTCGAGTCATGACAAGTGATAAAAGTTTCACCGAATTGCTTGATTTGTTGAAAGGCATGCTTCCAGAAGGTAATACATTGCCGAACCGTAACAATGAGGCGAAGAAGATATTGTGTCGGATGGGTATGGAGTGTAAGAAAATAGAAGCGTGTCATAATGATTGCATATTGTACATGAATGACTTTGAAAAGATCCACGAGTGTCCCAGGTGTGGGGTATCACACTACAAAGTGAACGATGGTGATTCAAGTTATGAAGTGATCACAAAGGGTCTTCCTGCGAAGGCGTTATGGTATCTTCCAATAATTCCAAGGTTCAAGCAATTGTTCGCTAATGTAAATAGTGCAAAAAACATTAGATGGCATGCAGATGAGAGGAAATGTGATGGACAGCTTCGCCATCCGGCTGATTCTTTGCAATGGAAGAGAATTGATAGTTTATTTCCGGACTTCGCCAATGAGCCAAGAAACCTTAGGCTTGGACTTGCTACGGATGGAATGAATATATAAGGTACCTTAAGTATTATTCATAGTTCATGGTAATTTACAACCTACCTCCTTTGTTGTGCATGAAGCGCAAATACATTATGTTATCTATGATGATTTCGGGCCCAAAACAGTCAGGAAATAACTTCAATGTTTATCTAAGTCCCTTGATTGAAGACTGGAGAAAGCTGTGGGTGGAAGCCATTGATGTGTTTGACGGGTATTGCCATGAGACTTTCAAAATGCGTGCCATGCTATTTTGCACCATCAATGACTTTCCAGCATACGGGAACTTGTTCAAGTATAGTGTTAAGGGGCATAAAGCATGCCCTATATATGAAGAAGGCACATGCTACCATCAACTGCAGCATGGAAGGAAGACAGTCTACCATGGGCATCGAAGATTTCTTGGACCTAATCACCCTTACCGTAGATTGAGAAAAGCTTTTAATGGATGCCAGGAGAATGAAATTGTTCCATCGCCCTTAACTGGAGAACAAGTTTATCAACGAGTGTAGGACATAAATGTTATCTTTGGAAAAACCCAAAAGAAGGCTACTGAGAAAAACATATGGAAGAAGAGGTCGATCTTCTTTGATCTTCCATACTGGTGCAAACTTGATGTAAGACACTATATTGATGTGATGTATGTGGAGAAAAATGTGTGTGATAGTGTAGTCGGAACACTTCTCAACATTCAGGGCAAGAGAAACGATGGTGTGAATGTTCGTCTAGATCTGGTTGCGATGGGTATACGAGAGCAATTAACTCCACAGTCAGTAGGGGTAAGCGGACTTATTTGCCCCCAGCATGTCATACTTTATCAAAAAAAGAGAAAATAAGTTTTTGTGAGTGTCTACGGGGCGCCAAAGTGCCACAGGGTTACTCTTCAAATGCCAAGAGGCTTGTCTCAATGGAAGATCTCAAATTAGTTGGCTTAAAGTCTCATGATTGCCACGTCTTGATGCAACAACTACTACCAGTGGCTATTCGTGACATCTTGCCAAAAAAAAAAGTTAGACATGCCATAACTAGGTTGTGCTTATTCTTCAACGCTTAGCAAAGTCATTGACCCTTAAAAGTTGGATGAGTTGGAAAATGAGGCTGCTATTATCTTATGCCAATTGGAGGTGTATTTTCCTCCTTCATTTTTTGGCATCATGGTTCATTTAATTGTTCATCTAGTGAGGGAGATTAGATTGTGTACCCAGTTAAGCGATACATGAAGATCTTGAAAGGGTATGTGAAGAATCCACACTGTCCTTAAGCATCTATTGTTGAAAGGTACATTGCAGAAGAGGCTATTGAGTTTTGTACAGACTACATGTCAGAAGCGAAACCTGTAGGGCTTCCTAAGTCTCGTCCTGAGGGAAGATGTGATGGTAAGGGTACATGAGGTATTATTGTTAAGAGCATGGGTCGAGAGGCAGTGCTTCAAGCACATTTGTATATATTGAATAACACTGATGAGGTTAAACCTTACTTATGTGATCACAAAACCATTGTCAAGCAAAATTACCCTCGAATGAACGAAAAATGGTTGTTGAACAAGCATAATAAGACTTTTTAAAATTGGTTTAAAGAAAAAATTGCGAAGGATAATACTGCTTTTGATACATTAAAATGGATAGCACATGGGCCTAACTTTGATGTCATATGTTGGAGTGGATATGATATCAATAAATTTTCCTTCTATACAAAGTCCCAGGATGACAAGAGTACCGTGCAAAACAGTGGGGTTATAGTCGTGGCTTATTCCATGCACTTATCTAGTTCAAAAGATACAAACCCCGTTATGGCATCCATATCTTACTTTAGAGTCATTGAATAGAATTGGGAGGTCAATTACACTAAATTTAGAGTGCCTATTTTTAAATGTAAGTGGGTTGATAGTAACAATGCTGTACAAACCGATGAATTAGGATTTACATTGATAGACCTCAACTAGGTAGGTCATATGGAAGAGCCTTTCATCAAGGCTTTCCAAGCAAAACAAGTGTTTTATATCAATGATCCTTCTAACAAAAGGTGGTCAGTGGTTCTCCAAGGAAAAAAACATGTATAATGGTAATGAGAAAAATCAAGATTAAAATCTTGATATTTCTGATACTCCTTCTTTCTCAACACGAATGCCTACTTTCAATGAGGAAAATGAAGTGGGCGATGTACATGCCACTCGTGATGATCATCATGCAAGGATATGGGAGAACATTACTACTTGACCATAGTGTAAGTAATGTTTAAAGTGAAATTTATAAGTTAAGTTATGTTTATCTTGATAATTATAAGTTAAGCTATTTTTGCTATTTCTCCTTGTTTAAGTTATGTTTAATTTTATTTTTATAAGTTATATTTGTTATTTATCCATTCTTGCTGACATAATTTATTATTTTTTGTCTAGACAGGCATACATGGCAGATCCCTTGGACATCCCTCCTTCACGCAGCAGGTCGGATACCTCGTCAACAAGTAAAAAGGGTAGACATGCCACACGGTTAAAAAAATTGGCCGTCAACCATAGTGGTAATCAAAGGATAAGGGTTGAGTTTGATGGAGACTGCTCACCTATAGGGCCAATGGAAGATCAGTTCAAGAGTTATGTGGCCGTCCTTGCCAAAAGGAAGGCTAGTATTCTTATTGAGGATTGGGAGCATGTACCGACAAGCGTGAAGGATCAGATATGGGATAGTATCATGATATTTTACTTTTACCCTCTTTGTTTGTATCTATTTTATTTCAACAAATTATTATCATACACTAATTCATCCATTTTGTTGTGTATTATAGCTCACCTTTGAAGTTTCAGATACCAAGCGTATGAGAAAAAAATGGATTTCGTATGCGGGTAAGCATTGGAAAGCATTTAAAACACTACTAAGCGGGAAATACTTACATGGGAGTGCAGTTAAATCTCCACTTGAGATGTACCCATTCCTTGATCAGGAGATGCGGGATAGATTTGTTTAGATCTGGCTGGACCCCACCTTTCAGGTTAACCTGAGTTATATTTTTTTACTTGGCAAACCAAATTAATTTTATTAATTTACTGAATTCAGTTGTCTATTATTTATAACAGGAGAAAAGGAAAAAGGCGCAGGAGATCCAGAGTAACAATATCTACCCCCATCGTTTGTCTCCTGGGTGATATAAAAAGTTTAGGAGGAAGATGATTGAAGAGAAGAAGAAACAAATTTTGGAAGAAGCATCCCAAGCTAATCCTATTGCTAATCCACCTCCACCCCCATGCTATCATACATGGAAGAGAGCCTGACAAGGACCATCGGGACAATATACATCTGAGGAGGCACACCTTAATGTTGAAAAGATTGTAAGTATATATTCAATTCTAATTGTAATTGTAACAAGCTTATCCATCGTCTTACACAAATGTGACAATTATATGTTGTCGGATTCCTTGGACGAATAGACCACATAAGGAACCTTTGTGTGTACTAGACGCCAAGATGTCTTGGCTGTTGTGATGGGGAAACCGGACCACCCAGGCTGTGTCCTTGGTGTTGGATGGGGCGTGGGCATTCGCCAATACTACGGACCATCTTCACATCATCGGCCCAGGGAAGATATCGATTCCATCAAGGCGCAGTTTCGAGAAGAAATAAAACGGGATCTTGGACCTGAGCTTAGACGGGAGATTCTCTTAAAGTTGGCATCTATGGGTTTTTCTCAGCAAAACACAAGTGTCCAATCGTCTATACATGTGAGCAGTACTAAGGGGTCATGGGATAATTCACCTCAGCCTGATAAGGAGGAGGAGGATCGGTGTAAGCTGTATGTTGATGATCATCATGATCGCCGGCTAGTGGCATTTGGGAGGGTACATAACTTGGGAAATACCTTACGCCACTGGACATTAGCGGATGATCATGTGAGGGTGGTGGATGAAGATGTTCTAGATGCTGATGCTCGAGTCCCTGTGCCCACTGAGGAGGTTCAAACAATGGGCAAGGCCCCCGGTAATTATCTCTTGGCCGAGAATTTAGCCAAGGTATTCTATAATTGTTCAATTACTTATGTTTTTCTATATTTACAATTGAAATAACTTAATTGTGTTTACTAATGCTTTATCTTTGTTGTTTAGGATGTTGGAAAAGATTCTCCACCCAAAAGGCCTAGGTCGGATCCGAGAAGAGATGTGAAGTCGGGTTCATCGAAGGTATTCATATAATCATTCAATTACTTAAGTTTCTTTTTTCTATTTACAATTGAAATAACTTAACCGTGTTTACTATTGTTTTGGGTATCGACAAGGATGCCGCATGTGGTGCTCTTGAACATCTAGCATTAGCAGCTGTGAAACTTGGTAAGGAGTCGGCTTTTATAAATTTACGATGGCAGACCCGGTACTTTCTATATCCCCCAGAGGGACATTATAGAAATATGCATTGAAGTGAAATGTTTTTCATGACGGTTGTCTCATTACGGTGCATATAAGTACATTTTATTTGTAAGTTAACTAATTAAGATTTCAACTAGTATAATTAACATTTATTTCAATATCTTATTAGGTATCCGCATCGCCTCTATATTGATAGTGAGACAACCCCTTCCTAGGAGGTCCCATTGATGACCCCACTTATAATTATTAGCGTTATAGCGTAGCGTAGTAGTGTAAAATTTGCGGAAATATTAAAATATACAATACATACTGATACCGTAATAAAAGTATACATACATAAGAGTATCGACTCCATCAGTAGAGCCTACAACAACTGATACCAAATAAACAAACTTCAGAGTATACAGTAAACAAAACTAAAAGCATAGCAATGGAAATAAAGATGCATCTGACATCCTCTCTTGGCGCTCAAGGTCCCCCAGCGTTGGGATCCGAGGCTCTCCCGCCGGCATCAGGCTCAACAGGTATGCCATCAATCTCCCCTGGAAACTCCTCATCAGGGTCTTCTCGTACAGTCGAGAATAAAGATAAAATATAACATAGAAAATAAAGGGGATAAGAAACAGTAATATATCATAAATGGGAAAAACAACGATATAAATAATGTATATAGATAGCAACACACCAAATCACAACAGTGACAACCAAACAACTTACGGATAAGTTTTCCCTTAACTACTGTCTCTCACACTCAAGCAACTAACGACTATATGGACGCGATCACGACGCGACATCCCCAACGGATCAAGGTGTCTCATTCATCACTATGCCACCCCCATAAACTAGGGTTCGGTCTAAAGCCCGCAGGCCCAAATCGTCTCATGGGTACGACATATTCCCCCACGCGTAGGCCAGGTCAGAATATTCGCCCGTCAACAACGCAACTTATGGTAACGACATGTTCCCCTGCCCGCAGGCTAGGTCGAAACATTCGCCCATCCGTTAAAAACTCAAATTTCGGTAACGACATATCCCCCTGCCCGCAGGCTAGGTCGAGATATTCGCCCGCCCGTCTACAATTCGACTAACGGGTACGATCATCTCCCCGTAGGTAAGATCGAAATCGCCCCTACGCCAAACTAATCGGTACGACCATCTCCCCGCAGATAAGATCGAAATCGCCCGTATGCCAACACAGTGATGAATAACAACTATGCAACATGAATCTCACTGACTCATCTCAGGATCAACATTTAGTGCCTCAACCACGACTTATATACAACCACGACCAACTTTCATCCGGCTTAACCGAGTATTAACTCACATCACAACAGCAACAGATCAACTATATCACTAGTTTGAGCACTACGACATATATATATAACCTCGACTTTCTCACCACACATTCATCACCCGATTTATCAGAAATCATTGCCTAGTTCTACTCAAACATCAACAGTCACAACAGACATCAACAACAGCCAGAATATATATTCAACAGCAAAATCAACTTACAAATAAATAACATTTAATCAATTATAGCATATAATAGACATCGTACACATACCATATATGATATACCATATATCTAATCACAGCACAGACAACCTCAATATGCAGTAAAATCAACCTAACGGTCAAACGACCTCTAGTAGGGTTTGGGTCGCCCTACGCATATCAATATATAGTATTTAAAGCTTGCCTCCCCGACGATATTGTGGTTCTTTCCCCCACTTTAGTGATTTCCCAGGAGATTCGAAATGCGACTCCACAACAGTCAATCGAGTGCGCGATCGAGCGTTCGAGTCCTGTCAGATTCTATACAGCAAAACACAACTAGAAATTAAAACAGTTAAATCATAAACTACCTAATCCTTAGGATTCGCTACTGCCCCTATTTAATTAATTAGGCTAGAAATATTGAAATTCTACCAACTCTTGGATCAATGATCCTTAAGCATACCTAATGCATAATCAATGATCAATTATCAAAGATTTGAACCAAACCCCTTAAAGCAACAAAGTAGGGTTTCGGCCATCACCATGAAAAATAGGTGAGAGTTTGATTTGGCCTCCTAATTACTTGGATTACATGATTAAGGGATGAAATAGGTGAAATCAAGAATAAAGAACAAAAAAAAAAAAAAAAAAAAAAAAACCTATTTCCCACATACACATACATTCGGCCCCTTTTTTGATAAGTAGGCTAAAGAGCTTATTTCATTACAAGCTCTTGGATTATGATAGTAGGGGATGATACTAGCTCATAGGAATTGGTTTGGCATCAAAATGATTTTTCTACAATTTTCTAGAGATTTTTGAAGTTTAGATCTAGAAATTGAAACTCATGAAAATAAATGGATAAAATAAAGATTGAGAGCTCAAGGATGAAATCTATACCTTCTAGGTGATAGAGGAGGATGACAGGAGCAAGTTTGCTTCACAAACTTTCTTGAAAAAGCTTGAGGAAGCTTGAGAAAAATGAAGTTGAAAATGGAGGAAGAAAATGGAAATGGAGTAAGCAGAAGGAAGAATAAAGAAGAAGAAGAAGAAGACGGAAGTGAGGGGAGAGAGAGAGAGAGAGAGAGAGAGAGAGAAAGGGGTCAGCGAAATAGAGGGGAGAGAGAGGGTGAAGATATTTTCTTGAGTTTTCGTAAGTGTTAAGAAAGATAAAAAGGGTAAAAAGGTAATTTAGTAAAAATAACCAAGGTCAATTTGGTCTTTTCACGTCCCGACACTAGTAGGAGTCCCCAAATAATTTATCATAGCCATGGTATGAAAATTATTGGCTCAAGGTTCTCGAAAAACCTTACGATAGCTCGAATCGTCTCCTAGAACGATTTTCGGCCCGAACATAATATATTATTTTCATTTTCGAACGTCAGGACGAACTTTTTCGAAAATATAGGAAAAGTGATTCTAAGACTAACTGCCTCGTTCACGGGTAGTAGTAAAGCACTACTATCAAGGAAAAACACAGACCGGGCTCCGCTTGAATTTTGGACCCAAAACTTAACCATAGCTTCCTACGATAACGTACAGCGTGACTATGGCCTCGGAATAATTTATTTAATTTTCTAGATCGTCTAATAAAATACAATCACTTAAACACTGGTTAAATAAAAAGATTAAGAAAATCGAGGTGTTATAGATAGGGGAAACTTTCATCTTTATGATTCCTTGACCCTGGCTTAATTCAGGATGAGACACTTCGGCCAAATGAGATTACCGCGTACTTGCGGCGTGTGCTTGATGAAGGCAAAAAAAGTGCTACCTAGCACCTTACCTCCATCTGTAAGTACAAGTTTTACAAGTGATTTATAATTATCCGTGACTTGTCACTAACTGTTTCCAAATGCAGTAAACATTGAAAAATTATTGATCATCTGTCATGGTATGAATGTTGCGGTCTTCTTTTGTTAGTTGGGAAGCAAGCCGACGAAAGAAATCAAGGGCATTGTTGAAATGTAAGCTTTTAATTAATTTAATTTGTACTACATTTGCTTTATTAATTACTCTGAAATCTATAACATATTTTAAATGTATATTTTTTTAATTATGATAGATCTATGAACGCATGTCATCTTTTGGATGGTGGTAGGCCCAGGCCTATTAGGTGGATTTACCCTAATTTATGTAGTTTATTAGTACCTGAGATACAATTGCAGTGTACAATAGTTACTATTATGTTTTAGCTCATTATATTCAAATTGTGTATTCATTTGTAGTGTCATAGGCAACGTGGCGGCTGAGAGTGCGGATATTATGTCATGAAGTGGATGCCCAACATTGTCTCCGCGGGTATTACAGATGGATGGAACTAGTTAAACTAATAGAATTTGTAAATAGTTATAGATTAATTATGTTTAGTTCTATTTGATTAGCTATAATGTTTAATTTATCTTATGTTAATTGAACGTGCAGATTTTCGACAATCTGAAACCATTCTCTGAAGAGGACATTAAGGACACTAAGGAGCGTTGGGCAAACTTCTTTCTTGAGATAACTGAAGCTTAATTAATTTGTGACATATGGTTTCTTTTTGTTTTTTATGGAAGACACATGGTTTCTTTGTTATATATAGTTGTTGTTTCTTTGTTATCTTTGTTGTCATATATATATATATATATATATATATATATATATATATATATATATATATATATATATATATATATATATATATATTTAATTAGTTTAAATTTGTGACATTATATCTATTTAGTTGAGTTTGTTGAATCAATAGAAGAATTTTGCATAATCAATATAGTAGTTTGGCTGACTTTGTATAGTGATTTAGATTTTGTTATTGAAAGGATTCTGGTTTTATGAAACAAGGCTAAGGATTGTAACTAGTTTAAAACATATTTTTTTTAAAAAACTGCACTCTCAACATCGGTTCTGGCTCATAACTGATGTTTAAAGTGCTCTTTCTACAAATATAAATCTATTGAAAGAGCAATTTCAACATCGGTTTTGGATCATAACCGATGTTGAAAGATCCCACATTCTACATCTCCTGTTTCTACATCGGTTCCATAATCGATTTAGAAAGTCATTTTTAACTGATTTAAAAAGTCTATACTGAACTAGTGAACGTTTTGAAGAACTTACAGAGAGTTTATTTAGATTTAACTTATCATATACACATTAGGCACGTGTTTGGAACATCTTATAAAAATAGCTTATGGCATTCTTATAAATTCTTTTCAGCTTATTTTAATAAGCTTGTCAGACAAGGTTATGAAATAAGGTAAAAGAAACTTATAAGAATGTCATAAACTCTCGTGTGATAAGAACTTTTTGAATGCATGATCAATTAAACTGTTAACACAAACGTGCCCTGAATTAGAAAGTACTAATATGTAGAGATTTTTCACACTACATATCAATAAATCATGTATTGTCACATTATTAAAAATCTAACTTTTCACTACTTTAGAAAAGACATATAATAATGGCCAGTTAACAGCATTTTAAAGCATAAACCCTATTTAAAAATGCGACTCAACCTTTGATAGCGCTTCCTTCAGGAAGCGCTATCTTTTCTTGCACCTAAGATAGTGCTTCCTCAAGGAAGCTCGATCAAAGGTTGAGTTTATTTTATTTTATTTTATTTTAATTTAATACAGGAAAAGGTAATGCTTCCTTGAGAAAGCGCTATCTTAGGTGCAAGAAAAGATAGCGCTTCCTGGAGGAAGCGCTATCTTAGATGTACCTAAGATTGCACTTCTTTCAGGAAGTGTTATCATTGCTCATTTTTTAATTCTAAGCACGCACTTTCTCACTCACTTCACTTCACTCACACCCGTTCTTCCCTCCCCTTCCCTCCATGCAGGCGTAACACTCTCCTCTACTTTATGTTCTCTTCTTCCTTAACACCACTGCACACACGCACGTTCTCTACTTCACATTCTCTGCCCATTCGCACCAGGTACACAACTTTCTTCCACCCTACTGCGCACCATTTTGTATGTATCATCTTGTTGGAACCAAAGTGGTTATAATCTATAACTCCTTAAAATTTTGATGTTAACAAAGAACTAAATTAGGTGAACAAAGATTTGTTATGGTCTAACAAGTTTATCCTAAGACCGTGAGTGTTATCGCACAGTCCATCGTTTTGCTGTAAAAGATAAATGGACGAAGTCCATCATGGATTGAGAATCTTTTTAGTATCTTATATGAGTCCAAAGACTCATCAGGGTAAAGTATACATATCTTCTTTTTCAATGTCCAATGTTATTGCTTATCTCTACTTTACTGAAAGTTAGATTTAATCTTAAACTCTTTTCAAGCCATACTTGGTTGAGCCTGAAGAGGCTTGTTTGTAAAAGAATACTTGGTTGAGTCTGGAGAGGCTTGTCTGTAAAAGAATACTTGTTGTTGTGCCTAAAGAGGTGTAGAGTACTTGTTGTAACAAGGTTTTTGTTATAGTGGATAAAGCTCTCACATAGAGGGGGACTGGATATAGCTCTTGGGGTTAAGAGTGAACCAGGATAAATTTCTTGTGTTATCTTTTCTCCCTTACTCTTGTTTTTAGTTTATTTATAACTAATGTTTGGGATTGAAATTGTTGTCTTAACGTCCATTCTTAAAGAAAACATTTTTAGTGTGCGTCCAAGCTTTAAGCTTACATGCTTTTAGTTTTACTTATATTCGTTGCGTCCAACAACTTACGAAAAGATATCTACTTGCGCAAAGTTTTCAAAACTTAAGAAACACAATTCAACCCCCTTCTTGTGTTTCAAACAGGTCCCTTCACATCTTCCAAACCTAATGCCATCTCCGTTAGCTTCCTAAACAACTGCGCACAAGTAAGCGTGCTCTATGTCGTTGTCGTTGTCCTCCTCTTCACCACTATACTCCTCCTATCAAGTCAGCACTTACCATTTTCCTTATCATGTTCTTTATTTTTATGATTTTATTGTTAATGGATTTTGATTATCTTATTGCATTACAGTACGATTGTTGAAGCAGGGAAGTATAACTACATTGTAATGATTGGGCTTAGTGTGGGATCAAAATTGTTCTCTTGTGTTGACTAGGTAACCTGCCTATGCCGTTTATTGGAGTCATAGGCTTTCTGGTTATTTGACTTAGTTTATGGTCTTATACCTCCTGTAACACCCTTTTTCTGGAGGGCGTTACTAAAGCGGAATTATTAAATGTTAACCAGCCGAAAATAGTGGAATATATATATGGGTTTATGATATTTGCGGTTTGAATATTTCTTTCCATATATACTAGTCGGTAAGCGGAAATTAAACATGCATCACATAGTAGACGTCATAAAGCTTGTCATACAACTGAATTGAAATTAGTTCATGCATTAAACAAGTTAACACCTACTCAACAAGACAATAAGTACGAAATCATACAAACCGAGGTCGAATACACTAGGACTTCGTCCCTACAAAACATGATAATAATATTAATAATAAAGGGTTTAACACTGTCTGAACTTACTGACTGAGCATGGCCATATTAATCAACAATGGATGGGAATCGACAAACTGTTAGATGGCAACCCGATCACCATTGTCCAGACGCCCCACCATGAGATAGATATCACGTATCCAATGGTACAACACCGGTCCTCCTCGCACCGACGAAGAGAAAAGGTAAATGGTACAATATATAGTCGGGCGCGCATAAAATCATACCGACCCCTACGCCCCAACTCCCAATCACAGTACACATCAAGGTGATAGGAAGGCGTCGTCATGATCGCTAAGGGTAATACATAAAGAAGAAACAAAAAAAGCAAACGAACTATGGAATAAAATATCTCAATAATAAACAGTGCTCAATCCATCACAATGACGCAATAACAAATATGGTATATAACATATCTTCAAGCATCAGTATACAATGCATCGAAATGACAAGATAACAATTAATCCAGATATATGACTTATCAACAATCAACAGTACACAGTCCATAACAATGATATGATACGAATGATCTAGACATAAGATTAATGATGTCATGATGAAATCCAAAAATGCAATACGATGACTATAGTGAAGCTCAAAACATACGGCCTTCATGAATATGACTTCACTCCATTCATTCACGGGAAACCGACACGACTCAGACCCTACTCCGGAGTTGACGTGGGACAAATCAAAAGGAGTGGTAGTAGTACATGTATCTCATATACAACAGCCTTGGCCAATTGTGCTTATAACATTCTTAATCACATGTGATATTAAGCTTTCATGAGAACACTTTTAAAACCGTGGATATACGGGCATCTGGTCAGAGATGTCAAAGTTTTTCATGGAATGTCACGAATCAGAAGAATCACCAACTGGTCATATGTGGAGTTTCCAACCCAAACATCCCCAAGATCATTGAAGATCGTCACCCTAATATCCGCACCCGTACAAGGTGTAAACTAAACCTCCTAGGCACATAGGCCTTATGGGCACATGACCGCGACAACGATTTTATGCAATATGGTTAAGCCTACTAAGGTGAATGCATTCACGTTTATCAACCGAATAAACTTCGGAGTTACTTCCGGTAACCTATGCCATTCTAGAGGCTTATATGATAGTCCCCAAACTTTTCGATCAACGCCTCATTGGTCTATCATTGGTTCCCAATGTTCTATGCTTTTGTATATGTATGTATTTCTTTTCGAGGCCATTCTATAGGCAATTGGATAGTTCCATGCTAATGGATCTTATCCATTTTTTCCAACCGCTTAAGTGTATTATGAAGGTAGATTCTCAAATCCAACCTGTTATTATCTTCGATTCATCTCAAAACGTAATTATTTGCCGAGAAAGTAATCTCAAAATAATCTTTATTATTAGGGTATTATGAATTATATATGATGATGTAAATCATCTACGAGATATACCATCTTCGTGATATACTTAAGTGTTCATGTCTTGTACGTTAAGTCAAACAGGGACTTAAATAAAATACTTTTAACTTTGGTGTAAAACCTTTGAATTTCTAAACCAATTGAAATTCCTTTACCAAACACTTTCAAAACCATTTTGAAATCTCCTTGAAATAAAATAATTAAAGAAGAGTTCTAAAGGCATAGTCCTTTTTCATAACTCTTAAAATCTCAAATGGGAGAACTCCTATGAGCCAACAACTGTCAACCAATGAAAAGCCATCTTGTAAGCTATCAAGCTAATTAGTGTGGTCAATTTCAAAGCCTAAACCATGGTGTCACCTTTCATCCTTTGAGTTTGAAAACATTTTAGTGAACGCTTACTAGAAATGTAGGATCACAAATCTCACTAAGATTTGATCATTTCAAAACTCTTTCATTGCAACAACTTATAACTTAAACTAAAGTTACTAAGTTATTAATTAAGTATCAAACTAATTTTAGAAACCTATAATCACTATGAAACTGTGGGCATGCTTACTCTTTGGAGTGAGAGATTTTTCTTGAAAACATGATTTCTTTGATTATACCAACTCCATTACAATTACTTGAACCATTTTTACAAAACCAAAACATTTTCAAAGTGTGAATATAAGCCAAAACTGAATCCAAGTGTAAACATAGGCTAGATCATTTCTTTAATATTTTACTTGGTTCCATTCATCCTTAAATCTATCATTGAACTTATACATCACTTTAGCTTTCAAAGAACAATTTTCAAGCCTTATGAACATGCAATGGACGAACCTATACCATACATTTGGTGGCCAAATAATTCATCAAATCTATAACACCCCGATTTTCAGTGCTTTTAATATTGGTAATTTATATAAATGAGTTTATATTTTATCCGAGGTTTTAGAAAATGGATTTAAATAAAACAAGACCATATTTATACTCTTCATTATCGTAGAGAGCTATAATTAAATTTTGGGTTGAAAATTCAGACGGAACTCGATCTGCGTTTTCACTGGCAGTAAGATTTTATTGATCAGAAAACCTAATTTTAACTCATGAACGAAATAGTTAGGTTTTATATCTTGTTTCCAACGATATTGGCGATTTTGAAAATTTTCAAAATAAATAAGTTCTTACGCTTTATTCGGACGTAAAACCTAAATCGGGAAATCGACAGAGTCGAGAACGGACATGCAGGGACAAAACCGAACACCAGATGAGGGACACGAATCACCAGAGCAGGGTGAGTCACCACTCACCACGTCATCATTACGATTCTACAAATATCTGAGATATTTAGGACGAGAAAATACCGTTTTTCCCCTAGGAACTAATAAAATTACATTTTCGCCTCATGACTCATCACCATCATCATGACATCTAACAAAAATATCTAGATATTTTGTGACTTTGGGGGTGAAAGGACCACTATGTCCTTAACCTTTTGTTTTAATTCCAATTTTGTCCCTAAGGAAAATTACTCTTTTGTCCCTAAAATGAACAAATTTGGACCATGTTACCCCTCATCTCTCACGCCCAAAAAGCACCCCACAAAGCCATTTTACTTATTTCTTCTTACCTTCATCAACTTCTCTCTCATTTTCTCCTTTCTTTGTCAAAGTAAACCATAAACACAACTTGAAGAACTTGCTTGATTTCTTGCCATTTTACACCATTGAAGATGTAATCTCTTCTCTCTATGATCAATCATGATCTCTTCTCCAATCATTTTCTTGATTCAAAGCCATGATCAACATGTTTAAAGTTTCCAAGTTCAATGTTCAAAAATCTCTAGAAAATCGTAGAAAAATCCTTTTAATGTGAAATCAGTTTCTATGATCTAGTCTCATCATCCTCTATCACTATCCAAATGCAAGTAATCAAATAACATGTCCAGATATATTTTCAAGGAGGTGGCTGAACCCTAGCTTGTGGGAAACCATGAGTTTTGCTTCAAGTTTTTTTATAATGAAACTTGCTTTAGTGTTATGTATGCTTAAAGATCATTCATCCAAAAGTTAGAAATTTTTAGACATCTCTAGTCTATCTTTCCATAAAGGGCCGAACCCTAACCTTGATTGCTTGGATGGGTTTTTGTTCAAATCTTTGGTAAAAGGTTATGGATTATGTCTTTATCATGCTTAAGGATCATTGATCCAAGAGTTAGTAAAATTTTAACATCATTAGCCTAATTAGCTAGTGAAGGCCGAACCATAGTTCATATGAACTAGATGGGTTTTTTTGGATTGTATTACTTTCTGGTTGTGATTTGTTGTGAAGGATCAGACAATGTTTGATTATTCTAAAGTGTGTACGGTTGTCAGTTGCGGAGTCGCAGTCAGGGTTCCACGGGGAAGCACGCAGGAAAACTGTTCACGTGGGGGAAAGAGCCACAATATCGTTGGGGAGGCAAGAATAAAATAATTTATATTGATATGCGTAGGGCGACCTAAACCCTACTAGTGGTCGAGTGACCGATAGGTTAATTTTATGATATATCGAGGTTGTATATTGTGTGTTAGTATGCTTAATATGATATATGCGATATGTATGTTGTGCCTAGTAACATGTTTAGGGTTACTTGATTATTTACCTATGAATCGATGAGTTGATATGCTTACATGAGTAGATATGATGAATATGATTATAGTTTCTTATGATGTGATGCCTGTGATCATTGTTGTATGAGTAGAGTTAGACGGTAATTCCTGATAAATTGGGAGATGAATATGTGGTGAGGATTGCAAGGATATATATATATATATATATATATATATATATATATATATATATATATATATATATATATATATATATATGTGTGTGTGTGTGTGTGTGTGTGTGTGTGTGTGTGTGTTGTAGTGCTCAACCTCGATATTCTGTTGATATATTTATGTTGAGACATAAAGTCAATACACGATTATGCTGGAGAAAGTTGGTCGTAGTTATGTACAAGTTGTGGTTGAGACACTAAGTTGTTGATCCTGAGATGAGTCAGTGAGGTTCATGTTGCATCGTTGTTGTTCATCACTGTGTTGGCGTACAGGCGACCGATCTTGCCTGCGGGGAGATGATCGTACCCATTAGTTGTGCACGGGCGAATGTCCCAACCTGGCCTGCGGACGGGGGGATATGTCGTTGCCGTAAGTTGAGTTGTTGACGGGCGAATATTCCGACCTAGCCTGCGGGAGGGGGAATATGTCGTACCCATGAGTTGAGTTGAGCCTGAGGGCTGTTGGCCGAACCCTGCATTACGGGGGTGGCATAGTGATGAATGGGACATCTTGATCTGTTAGGGATGTCGCGTCGTGATCACGCCCATATAGTCGTTAGTTGCATGAGTGTGAGAGACAGTAGCTAAGAGAGTAGGACTTGGGAGATTATTGCTTGACACTGTCGTACTCTTGTATGTTGCTATCTATATAGCTTATTTTATAGCTGTTTCCCTATTTATGATGTATTGTTGTTTCTTATCTCTTGTATTTCTCTATGTCATATTTTATTTATTTTCGATTGCACAAGAAGCCCCTGTTAAGGAATTACCAAAGGAGATTGATGGCACACCTGTTGAGCCTAATGCTGGTGGGAGAGCACCAGATCCCGCTGATGGGAGATTTTAAGTTGTTGTACGAGGCGCTGTAGACCCACCGTATACGTTAGATCTTCGGTTGGGAGCTCTCGTTACCCTCGTTAGAGTCGTGGTTGGGTAGACAGTCCGTGTCTAGTTGAACCCGCATTGGGTATTAACTATGCTTAAAAGTTGGGTAGAGTGTCCGATACGCGAGTTATCGTAAGAGGTAACTTTTTCGAGCATTTGAAAGGCATATGATACATGTATATGATAATATGGTCTTGTATATCTTACAAATGTGAGCTGATAATTTCTTCCACAGCAAATTAAATGGTTGGCGAACGAGTTAAAGGACGTGGCGAAAGGGCCACAGGGAGTGCCGCTAAACTTAGAAATGGTAACGGGGGAAATTCCCACGTTGGTGATGAGACAGAGCCAATTGAAACCCTAAGGGCAGTTAGGGATTTGGCAACGGCAATGTTGCATTAGACACAGCAGAACGCTCAATTGTTGCAGGTAACCATGCAAATGCAACAGAGACAGAATCAGCGGGGTGGAGTGGCGACGGAAGACGCTGGACTAAATACTTTTCTGAAAGGGAAGCCATCACAGTTCAATGGTGACTTCAATTCGGAGGGTGCAGAACTCTGGATACAGGAGCTTGAGAACTTTCGTGGCAATGCATTGTCGTGAGGACCGGAAGGTGACCTATGCATCCTTCATGCTGATGGGAGGTGCAAAGCTATAGTGGAAAGGCAAGCAGAGAATGCTTGAAGCAGAAGGAAGGATAATTAACTGGGGACTGTTTCAGGAATGCTTTCTGGAGAAGTATTTCCCCAGAATGGTGAGAAGAGAAAAAGAGAAAAAGTTCATGGGTCTAAAACAAGGAACCATGTCTGTTGGTGAGTACGCTGTGAGGTTCGAAGCGCTACTCAATTTTTTTGAGTTTTATAAGAGGTTTCCCAATGAAGAGTGGGTGTGTAGACGTTTTGAAGATGGCCTGAAGTATGATTTGCCGAGGGTGATTGCACAATTGAACATTACCCGATTACCTGAAATGTTGGAAAGATGTTCGATCATTGAGAACATCGATAAGAAAAGAGAATTGCAACAAGGTAGAACTGGAGGACCTACCTGGAGATTCGATCAGAAAGGTCGAGGAGGAAAAGGAAGGTTCTAGACAGGGCGGAAACCTTATCATCGTCAAACAACAAGACCAGTTGAAGGATAATTACAACCAAGTGGATGCTTTAGGTGTGGAGGATCACATCTAATTCGAGATTGTCCGCTGAGGGAGACTCGTCAATGTTTTTGATGTGGCCAGGTGGGTCCCATAGCTCCAGAATGTTCACAAGGAGCAAGGTACAACATAGAAGGGCAAGGCCCAGTGACTAGAGCTCAAGGAGTGGGACAGCAGGCGGTGAAACCGCAAGCCACCAGAAGAGTGTTTACCATAAGAGGAGCTGAATCCTCTCAATCCCCTGATCTTATATAAGGTATGTGCCTAGTGTCAGGTAAACTCTTATCAGTACTGTTTGACTCGGGAGCTATGAATTCATTCATATCCCAAGAGTGTGTGGATTATTTGAAATTACATGTTTCTTTACTTCCTCATGACTTAATTGTTTCTACTCCTACCAATAATTCTTTGACAATCATGACTATTTGTTTTCAATGCCCTATCATTATTGAAAATAGAACTTTTCTTGTTGACTTTGTTTGCTTACCAATGCAACAACTTGATATAATTTTAGGCATGGATTGGCTTTTGGCTAACCATGTAGTGTTAGACTATTCTAAAAAGACCTTGTTATTTCGTGAGCAATCTAGATTGATGCCTGCCAATGATACAAATCTTATGTTAAGTAGTGAATCTCAGAACCACGTGCTGTTATTCTCTATGGAAGCTAAGGAATCTCCTAAGTTGGATTCGTTGCCTATAGTGCGGGAGTTTCTGAAAGTTTTCCCTGATGATGTTCCAGGTTTACCACCGGAAAGAGAGATAGAGTTCGCTATAGATATCGTACCAAGAACTGGACCTATTTCGATAGCACCTTATCAAATGTCTCCAGCAGAGTTAGCGAAGCTGAAGAAGCAGTTGGATGACATGTTGGGTAAAGAGTTCATAGGACCAAGTGCTTCATCTTTGGGGAACACCAGTGCTGTTCGTCAAGAAAAAGGACCGAAGTATGAGGCTTTGCGTGGATTATCGGCAGTTGAACAAGGTGACGATCAAGAACAAGTATCCATTACCTAGGATTGACGACTTGATGGACCAGTTGAAAGGAGAGGTAGTGTTTTCGAAGATTGACTTAAGATCTGGTTATCATCAGATTTGAGTCAAGAAGGAGGATGTACTGAAGACGGCGTTCAGGAGTCGGTATGGACACTACGAGTATCTAGTTATGCCCTTTGGTGTGACTAATGCTCCAGCAGTGTTTATGGATTACATGAACCGGATTTTCTGATCGTTCTTGGATAAGTTTGTAGTTGTGTTTATCGACGACATTCTTATTCATTCCCTTAATTGGGACGAACATCAGGAACATCTTAGGATTGTGCTTCAAGTGTTAAAAGACCAACGGTTTTATGCAAAGTTGTCCAAGTGTTAGTTTTGGTTGGAAGAAGTGCAATTCTTAGGTTATGTGATTAATCGAGATGGGATAGCAGTAGATCCAGCAAAGGTTGAAGCTGTGTTACAATGGGAAACTCCTAAGTCAGTAAGTAAGGTACGAAGTTTTCTAGGCTTAGCCGGATATTATCGAAGGTTCATCGAAGGATTCTCGAAGATTGCGTTGCCCATGATGCATCTAACGAGGAAGGGAATATCCTTTGTATGGACGGATGTGTGTGAGAAAAGTTTTCAAGAGCTAAAGAGGAAGTTAACAATATCACCAGTGCTGAGGTTACCAGATTCTTTAGGACAATTTGACGTATACTATGATGCGTCATATCAAGGATTAGGTTGTGTCCTAATGCAAGAAGGGAGAGTGGTAGTGTATGCTTCGCGACAGCTAAGAGTTCATGAGAGGAATTATCCAACTCATGATTTGGAGCTAGCTGCTATAGTATTTGCTTTAAAGATATGGCGACATTATTTATATGGAGCTAAGTTTACGGTGTATAGTGACCATAAGAGCTTAAGGTGTCTGTTCGATCAGAAAGAGTTAAACATGAGACAAAGAAGGTGGATGGAATTCATAAAAGATTATGAATTTGATCTATAGTATCATCCAGGAAAGGCGAATGTAGTGGCGGATGCGTTAAGTAGGAAACCCTTGCACGTGTCTGCTACGATGGTGAAAGAGCTAGAACTGATTGAATAGTTTAGAGATTTTGACCTTTGTATGAAAATGTCAGAAAATAAGATACACCTAGGGATGGTTACGGTAACGAACGATTTTTTGAAGACAATCAAAGAGAAGCAAGAAGTTTATCAGTACCTTCAGAAGGTGAACGAATAAGTAGCAGAAGGCAGAACATCTGAGTTTAGGATGAATCAAGATGGAGTCTTGAGGAATGGTGATAGGATCTGTGTGCCGATGGATATAGGACTGAGAAGGATAATCTTGGAAGAAGCGCACAAGAGTAGGTTAGTATCAAGACTTGAAGAAGATATTTTGGTGGCCCGGAATGAAGAAGGAGGTAGCTCAGTATGTGTAGGCTTGCTAGGTTTGTCAGAAGGCGAAGATAGAACATCAGAAGCCAGAAGGGTTGTTACAATCTTTAGATATCCCAGAATGGAAATGGGATGGTATATCTATGGATTTCGTGGTTGGTTTGCCAAGAACTAACAAGAGGCATGATGGAATTTAGGTAATCTTCGATAGGTTAACGAAGTGTGGTCACTTCTTACCTATTGGTGAAATTTATACGCTAGAGTGGTTAACCTAAATCTACATCAAGGAGGTAGTAAGGTTGCACGGAGTGCCATCTAGTATTGTTTCCAACAGAGATCCTAAATTTATATCTAGATTCTGGAAGAGGTTACATAAGGCTTTGGGAACTAAGTTGAGGTTGAGTTCTGCTTATCATCCTCAGACGGATGGTCAATCAGAACGAACGATTCAATCATTGGAAGATCTCTTGAAAGCTTGTGTTTTAGAACATACAGGAAGTTAGGATGTGTTCTTACTGCTGATTGAGTTCACCTATAACTACAGTTTTCATTCAAGCATAACAATGACACCTTACAAAGCATTGTACGGAAGAAAGTGTAGAATACCATTGTGTTGGTATGAGACTGGAGAAAGTCAAGTGCTAGGACCGGAGGTGGTACAACAGATGACGGAACTAATCAAGAGGATAAGGGAAAAGATGAAAGTCGCACGTGATAGACAAAAGAGTTACAACGATAAAAGGAGAAGACCTTTAGAATTCCCGGAAGGAGACCATGTTTTTTTTTTTTAGAGTGGCTCCAAGAACTGGAATCGGCAAAGCAATCAAATCTAGAAAGCTTACTCCTAGATTCATTGGACCATTTCAAATTCTTCGCCCAATTGGTCTTGTAGCCTATCATGTTGCTTTACCACCAAACCTATCCAATCTTCATGATGTCTTTCATGTTTCTCAATTGAGGAAACACTACCCCGATCCATCACACATCTTAGAACCAGAGTCAATACAATCGAGAGAGAACCTTGAGTATGAGGCTTTACCTGTAAGGATCGCGGATAGAAGGATTAAGGAACTCCGAGGTAAAAACATTCCATTAGTTAAAGTCATATGGGATGAAGTGACAGGAGATGCTACCTGGGAAAGAGAAGAGGACATGCAGTGACAGTACCCGAGTCTTTTCTAAAAGGTACGTCGAATTTCGAGGAAGAAATTCTTTTTAAGGGGGTAGTAATGTAACACCCCGATTTTCACTACTTTTAATATCGGTAATTTATATAAATGAGTTTATATTTTATCCGAGATTTTAGAAAATGAATTTAAATAAAACAAGACCATAGTTATACTCTACATTATCGTAGAGAGCTACAGTTAAATTTTGGGTTGAAAATTTAGACGAAACCCGGTCTGCGTTTTCACTGACAGTAAGATTTTACTGATCAGAAAACCTAATTTTGACTTGTGAACGAAACAGTTAGGTTTTATATCTTGTTTCCAACGATATTGGTGATTTTGAAAATTTTCAAAATAAATAAGTTCTTACGCTTTATTCTGGCGTAAAACCTAAATCGGGAAATCGACGGAGTCGAGAACGGATGTGCAAGGACAAAACCAGACACCAGATGAGGGACACGAGTCACCAGAGCAGGGTAAGTCAGAGGGTGAGTCACCACCATGACTCTCCACGTCATCATTACGATTCTACAAATATCTGAGATATTTAGGGCGAGAAAAGACCGTTTTGCCCCTAGAAACTGATGAAATTACATTTTCGCCGCATGACTCATCACTGTCATCATGACATCAAACAAAAATATCTAGATATTTTGTGACTTTGGAGGTGAAAGGACCATTATGTCCTTAACCTTTTGTTTTAATTCCAATTTTGTCCCTAAGTGAAATTACTCTTTTGTCCCTAAAATGAACAAATTTGGACCATCTCACCCCTCATCTCTCATGCCCAAAAAGCACCCCAGGAAGCCATTTCACTCATTTCTTCTTACCGTCATGAACATCTCTCATTTTCTCCTTTTTTTCTCGAAGGAAACCATAAACACAACTTGAAGAACTTGCTTAATTTCTTGCCATTTTCCACCATTACAGAGGTAATCTCTTCTCTCTATGATCAATCATGATATCTTCTCCATTCATTTTATTGATTCAAATCCATGATCAACAAAGTTTCTAAGTTCTATGTTCAAAAATCTCTAGAAAATCATAGAAAATCCTTTTAATGTGAAATCAATTTCTATGATCTAGTCTCATCATCTATATCACTATCCAAAAGCATGTAATCAAATAACATGTCTAGCTATTTTTTTAAGGAGGTGGCCGAACCCTAGCTTGTGGGAAACCATGAGTTTTGTTTCAAGTTTTTGTACAATGAAACATGCTTTAGTGTTACGTATGCTTAAGAATCATTCATCCAAGAGTTAGAAATTTTTAGACATCTCTAGCCTATCTTTCTAAAAAGGGCCGAACCCTAACCTTGATTGGATGGATGGGTTTTTGTTCAAATCTTTGGTAAATGGTTATGGATTATGTCTTTATCATGCTTAGCTAGTGAAAGCCGAACCATAGTTCATATGAATTAGATGGGTTTTGTTGGATTGTATTAATTTTTGGTTGTGATTTACTGTGAAGGATCAGACGGTGTTTGATTATTCTAAAGCGTGTATGGTTGCCAGTTGCGGAGCCGCAGTCAACGTTGCATGGGAAAGCACACGGGAAAACTGTTCAGGTGGGGGAAAGAACCACAATATCGTCGGTGAGGCAAGAATAAAATAATTTATATTGATATACGTAGGGCGACCTAAACCTTACTAGTGGTCGAGTGACCGATAGGTTAATTTTATGATATATCGAGGTTGTATGTTGTGTGTTAGTATGCTTAATATGATATATGCGATATGTATGTTGTGCCTAGTAACATGTTTAGGGTTACTTGATTATTTACTTATGAGTCGATGAGTTGATATGCTTCCATGAGTGGATATGATGAATATGATTGTAGTTGCTTATGATGTGATGCCTATGATCATTGTTGTATGAGTAGAGTTAGACAATAATTCCTAATAAATTGGGAGATGAATATGTGGTGAGGATTTCAAGGATATATGTGTTGTAGTGCTCAACCTAGAGATTCTGTTGATATATTTATGTTGAGATATAAAGTCTATACCCGGTTATGTCGAAGAAAGTTGGTCGTAGTTGTGTACAAGTTGTGGTTGAGACACTAAGTTGTCGATCCCAAGATGAGTTATGACGAAGGAAATGGGTGGAGGCCTCTTGAAGCCTTAGGGGCGTGGGAGACAAGGAGGGATAAGGTGGTCCAACCATTTTCACTTAAGGGACAAAATGGACTTTTCACCTTAAGGCAAAATGTAATTAAGAAAAAAGGTTAAGGGCATTTTGGTTTTTTCGCAGTGTGAATGTAACACCCCTCTCCTCCGGGTGTCACTTTTGTACCCAAAAATATCCATTTACCCTTATTAACAAAAACTTTTTCGAAAATAATTCTATAGTAATTGCGAAAATCTGATACCAAAGGAAAAGCTTTAATAATCCAAGGAAACAAAATGAAAACTCATCATATATGACAATAATTCTAGTTCTGCCATTAGGCATACATACTTCGAATCTCTCAATACACATCACTCATAGTCACAGTCGGACGACTGGACTTACATATTTATAAATCTTAAGAGCTGGTCTGACAAAAGAATTCTATGGACAATAAAACTTACTGTCTAACATAAGTCGTACCAATGAGACTGGGTCTCGTCGTCAACAAACTACACCTCTTCGTCGTCAACCTCAAGCACTCAAGCTAGAGGGTCCCAGAGTGATTTAAAAGACTATTAATAAAACATCTGTACATGTATCCAAAAACACACAGGGTGTCCAACATGTACAGGCAAGGGTGAGAAACCAATATATGAATCCATAAACGACAACTAGATGCCCAATCCAAAACAACAAATTCATATAATGTAACTCATTCAAATCATCATACATCAGATAGTATAGCATGTATAATCAAGCACTAATAGCAGTAAAAGCACAAGGGCTTCGTACCCCACAATCAACGTTATCCTCTAAACGTATGCATGGCACTTCCATATATCTCAACTAATATTCAAACTAGATTTCTAGATTTCCGGAAATCCCATCACCATTCGAAACGAGCTGATCAGGCTCCAAAGATTTTCACCAATATTTGGCCCAAGGACGAGTACTTTGAATCCCATGACACTACGCGATTCTCACATGGGGGCGCAATCAAAAGTACTCCAGAATAATATGGTCATATTATATTGCCCAACTTAAGGCACAATAACACATATGACACCATTGTCCATCAAGGCACAATGTCATGACAAATAAGTCATCTCAGGTTCTCCCTGTTTATCAAGGTCCCCCGTTTCACGGCACGTCTGCCCCGCATTTAATGCATGAGAAAACTATCTAGTTTCCGATAATTGATCTTTGTCGCATCAATATTTCCTCGTTGTAGCATCAACGCTAACAACCACCATAATGTCTTAGACTCTTTAAGCCTCAAAACACATTTTCTCAAAACAGGACACTTAGCCCAAAAACAACTTAAATCCCAACACCCCTAACCGATGCACCAGTCAAGGACGTTGGATTCAAGATCATAAAAACATCCTCAAGCTTACAGGACCACAAGGATTGTCCCTAAGCCGACAGGACCACAACTAACACGGATCCTTGATCCACGTGTTCTACAGAACCCTAGAACCCCGACGTCTCGGTTTCTAGTTTCTAAGCTTTAAGCTTTAAAACCACTTTTCTTGAAAACTCGAAAATCAAAAACCCAAATCTCCGATACTTACACAAAGTCATCGAGATCGGTTTTCTATAAAACAAAATGTAGTCCACAGACTATTTCTTCTTCTTTCGTTGTTTTTCGGTAAAACACAAACCTTAGAACAAAGCTTGTAAAAACCTTTTTCCTTGGATAAAACCAATAGATTTTGAAAATCACATTTCTCAAGCATTTTTCCTCAAATGGTTAACTTTATTACTTTAGAGACTAATAAAGGTCTCTAACGCCCTATTTAATTTAAAAACATCGTTTTTCGTTATTAAAACCCACATTTTCACAACCTTGCTCTTTTAAGTTGATTTTTCTTAAAAGCGGCTGTTCATTATATTTTATTTCAAAATATTTTATTTCTAAGAGATAATTCATTTATTTTCTCTTAACTTAAACTGAGAATCAATAAAACATATTTCTTTCCTCAATTTAACATTTGAGACTTTTAAAGTTTTTAAGTTACACGATGTCGGATCCTAACCAAAATTAGGTCCTCTAACGCCTTAAATCCCACAGCAGGGCACACGATACATCCATATAATTATTCAACAATTATAGCATGTATTCAACTATATCAACAGTTATATCATACATACTCAAATCATACATACTCAAATCAACAGCAGTAAACCAAGCAATCAACCAACAATCAGATACAGAGTATTTAAATACAATACAAACACCGATGCAGCACATAGCTGTCGGAAATGGAGTTCCTCAGGTTTATCCCCTTACCTTAAATGAAGTCTCTCTGATGAACAACTCCAAGCATCAAATCCAAACGTCCCAACTCCACAACAACTCCGAGAATGCATATCCAGCTCCCCCAAGTAAACACAGCCACAACCCAAAAACCAAGAGATAACATCCAAACACATTCAGCATCCCAATAACATATCAATTAACTAGTCATACTTTAAAAACATAATCTAATGATTTTAAATATTTTACTTAGTCCAATCAAATTACTTTTCCAATAAAATCAATTTGGGAAAAACTAATTTGGTCACGGAAATATAAAATTAACTTAGGGAATCATTAATTAACTACCCTAATTACACTAAAACAGAATTAATTTCATAATTATAGTAAAACAAAGATTTAGGGTTAGGGTTCCTCATGAAATCAAAAACCAAGATAAATGAATGGAGGATTTTTACCCAGGAGGAAGAAAGAGCAGCTCCGGTGGTGGCGCACGGTGGCGGCGCACGGCGGCTCCGGCGGTGGCAGTGGCGGTGCTGGGTCCAAAACGTGGAGGAAGATGCCGCCTTCCACGTGGTTGGTTCATTTCTAGAAAGGGAGGCCAAACGGTGGCCGGAAAACCCCATAACAGTGGCGGTTCTACGGTGGCTCCGCCGTCAACGTTGTCCGTTTGCAAAAATGTTGGGCTAGAAATGTAGAGGAAGATGAGGAGAGTAAAGTTACAAGGTTGGTTTGGTGAAAGGTGGCCGGATGGTGGCCGGAAAATGCTCTAACAGTGGCGGTGGCCCCGTCATCAACTTTCTCCGTTTGGAAAAGTGTTTGGTTAGAATTGTAGAGGAGAAGACAAGGAACATTTCTATGATTTTGGTTTTGTGAGAGGTGGCCGGAGTTGGCCGGAAATGAAGAGAGAAGGAGAGAAAGTGTAGAGAGAGAGGGAGAGGCGCCGTTTCCAGGAAGAAAGAAAAGAAAGAGAAGAAAGGAAAGAAAAGAAAAGAAAAAGAAAGGGAGAAAGAGAGGGTCAGCGGTGGGGGTGGGGTTTTTCTTTTTTTTTTTTTTCTTTTTGTAGTTATAGGTAAAAACTGAGTAGTTCAGATTAAGTCAAAAAAAGAAATAAATCTTGACCCTTTAATCTAAAAGCAAAGAGAAACAAATCTAAAGTTTCAAAATTTGAAATAAGATAGGGATTGATGATTAAATTTATCAACCTAGGAAATCAATAATCCAAAATAAATTTCTGGTTAAATCCAAACCATTTTATTTTCAAATCTAAAATCAAATAGATTAAATTTGGAAAATAATTTCCTTCAATCATATTATTTAAATTACATAAATAATAATTTTCTAAATACATAATAATAATAATAACAATAGCATAATATTTGCTTTATAAAAGTGTATAAACTATAATAACACACCCAATAAAATAAATAAACTAATTTAAGCAAATAAAATTCATTATTCACAGATACAGGATTTTCGGGGTGTTACAGTGAACGCGTTCAGATATTTTCGTTTGTCATTATGACAGTGATGAGTCATGGAACGCTTTCCTGGATGACTTGACCTGACGTGACTTCATGTTTTTCCGTTAGCGGGTCTCGGTAAATCCATATTCAGCTCCGTTCTTCACCCGATTTAAGATTTCGTCCGTATAACTTATATTATTTCACTTTTCAGTGCGAAAAATCAATTTTATCAAAAAATTTGGAAATTCGATTATAAACCTAACTGTTTCCTTCACGAGTCAAAATTAGGTCTTCTGATCAATAAAATCTTACTGTCAATGAAAACGCAGACCGGATTCCGTCTGAATTTTGAACCCAAAATTTAACCATAACTCCCTACGATGCCGTAGAGTATGAATATGGTCTTGGTTTATCCAAAATCATTTTCTAAAACTCAGATAAAATATAAACTCATTTATGTAGCTTTCCGGCTTAGAAAGCATAAAAATCGAGGTGTTACATTACTAGCCCACTAAAAAAAATAAATTCGTCCTCGAAAATTCATGACTCAAACCAGACAAGATCTCTTCATCCTCAGGTTCCACATTGTACTCCCCGTACATACTTCTTCCTCAGGTAACACTTGTAACCTAATAACAAACCATATACTTATTCTCTGTTCCATATGCCATCAAAAATCAAATCGCTTATCCTCAATCGCTATTCCTTCTCCTTAATACCTTACTTTAATCTCTCACACGTGAGAGGCATACTTAAACTTAGCCACTTCTATTTCACTGCAAATTCATTCAGGAAGTCTTCCTCCGACATCTTTAACTCTTGCTATTTACACCAAGATTCAAACCATGATACTCATTCCTTTTACAACATATCCATCAGTTCCGATCCAAGATATCCAATCTTAGTCTTAGTTTATTTTAAACTTAGTCTACCTCTCCAATCTACATCAAAATCATGCATCGTAACTTTAAAGAACATGATTGCACCTCTTAATGCAACTATAACCAAAAAAATTCGCATCGGGTAGAATTATCCAATACCATAAATCTTGAACTTTTCTAACAACTTAGTTTTACTCAAGAACTCTTCTTTTCTTCTTATATTCAATTTAGGTAAACTTACTAAAGGCATTTTCTTATAACTCTTCAAACTCATACCCTCAATCTTAACTACCGACATAGATCATTACCCTAGGTTTCCAATTGACTATTCTGCCTCAATCAATACTTGACTTATGATAATTGTCTCACTTACTGAGACTTATCTTAGGGATTCACATCTCACCAGTCACAGCTATACCTCAGCAAAACTCCCATCACTTCTTGTCTGTCCTACTAAAAGGATTGTCGTAGTTAGGTACTACACCTACTCCTAACCGACCTTCTAAAGATCAAATCGTTTTCTTGCTCGTCTACTTGAGTTGAGGGTGATCAGTTGAACTCAGTCTCTACTCGGTCCCTGAAGATTAAGGAAGGAAATTTTCTCGGTCTTCATCAGAAAGTATATAGAAGAATTTCACCACTTTAAAAAGATTTACAGAAATATCCAGTATGTAAAAAGATTCTTCAGTAGATTTGTGTGTATAAAAATGCATAGCTAATACATGTTTACAACCCTGACTCTAATAAAGTCCCTTCTTTCACCAGAATCTTCCAATGGATTTGGGAATCAAAAAATGAATAATCTGGCAAAAAAAATTAGACTGGATCACATTTACCAAAAGTAAAAATGATTAGACTAGTTTCATCAAGAAACTTTTAGCATCAAGAATTTTTTTGTGTTACAACTCAGAGAATAGTCATAACAAACCTTTCAATGAAATACTATGGAAATGTCCAGACCAACGGATATTGTTAAACCAATCCACTCAAATGTCTAATACACTGAGGATCATGTAGGAGTGTGAGCGCAATAGCTCGCTTAAGATCGCATGCCCTAAGAATTTTACTCCTATCTAGTCACACTAGTGCTTAAGAAACTTCACGACAACTCCTCTCGCGTAGGATCCGTAACACTTGACGTAGAGTTTCCTCATATTCCTCGTGACTCTTAGAGTAAACGAGAACAACTCTGATGATGACAAACTTATCAAGAAATGGAAGAAAATTCCATTTCAGGTAGTCCAACCCGGTTAGCTTTGTAGGCAATATTCCACACGAAGCTATGGAGATCTGACTGAATCTAGAAACTAGATCAATCGAAAACTCAACATCCTTTGCAACACAAACTTGGAATATTCTCAGAAAATTTCTCCTGGAAAATCTTCCATGATAGGCACCTCATTCAAATGTCTGACACAATCCCAAAAGGGTAAACGACGCCTTAACATGAATATGAGTACCATTTACTAAACATGAGTTCTTACAAGGCCTCAACCCGACCAGAACCCAAAAAACACACATCCTTGTGTGTCAACACGCATCGTTTCATTAAGGAAGCAATTCAGCAGGGTCCTACTCTCTTGGAGAAATAAAACTAACTTTAGAAGCTTATCATCAACCTTTTGCTTATGCATCAATTATCGGGGAAAGGCATTCCCTCTGTTACTTACCTGCAAGTCCATCATTCCCTATTACTAATCCTTCACTAAAGACTTACTTCCATTCTTACTTCTAAGCATTACTTCAGTGATAAGCACTTAAGTTAACTTCCATGCTTAAGTCAAACACTTACTCATTCCGTTACTACACGTCTCAATCTCATCAACAACTCTAATGCACTCTAAATCCCAATAAGTTCACTTAAGAATTCTAATATTGAAGTGAAAATCCAAATTTAATATCAAACTTAGTCCAAGTCCTAGAAATTTGAAAGTATCAAAATAAGGAGTCAACCATATCCTCAGATAGTGGTCGTTGCAAGCGAGTCCAAACTTAGCTGTCTTACTTATCTACACTGGTCACTGTCTTAAGTTCTATTAACGAGACAATACTCCCATCTATATAGGATTCATTGTGATTCTTCCCCCTATTGATACCAGTCCTAAGGACACTCATTCTATAGCCAAAGTTCATCCTTCCATTTTTTCACTCAGTCTCTGATCATTCGTAACCTTCGGAAAAGTTATACCTAGGTATTATACGTACTCTTCACCATCACCAGCATGGATCACCAGTCTACCTATAACGTGTAACCTTCAATTTGTCCTAATGGAGACAAATGTCTTATCCATCGAATCCACAAACAGTAGAGGCTCTAATCATTTCTTAAAAATACTATCAGCAGAAACTTCATGCGATACCATAGTTCCATTACTCTACCGGAATCCCATTCCAGTCTCTCAACTCTATTAGCAAACACGCCGTTATCTTGCCATCCCCTTGGTCGCTTACTAGCCACCTATGCATCTCCTTTAAAAACTTTTGGTATTCCTCTACCTGTCTAAGGCACACTCATTCCATCGGCAGACTTTCCCAACTATTGAACTTCCTTTACCTACCAGTGAGTCTTTACTTACTTGATAGCTAAGAGCCTAACATCCTTGACTCTTAAAGTAAAGGTCATATTTAACCTATTAACTAGAATCGACTAAGGGGTTGCTTCAATGCTTACCCTAGATGTCACCTCTTAATAACTCGGATAACTCTTCTATAAGAGTCTTAAGACATATTAATCATCAGATCCAACCAATCCAATTGATTGTATTCCACAAGGAACAAGTCATAACAGAGTGCTCTTACCCTGACTAACCTCTATCAAAACAAAACACAGAGTAAACACAGAAAAAACATCATGAATCCATAACCTAGATCCCAAAAGGCATCGACCAGCTCTGATACCACTCTTGTAATACCCCCTCCCGGTGTCACTTTTCGTAACCCAAATTATATTTTTCCTTGTTAACTAAAAACTTGTTTTCGCAATTAACTCTATAGAGTAGTTGCGGAAATCTGATACCAAGGGAATATTTTAACAATCAGCCGAAAACAAGTTGAAACTCATCACGTATATATAAATAATTCAAGCATCGCCATTAGGCATATATCCTTCCAATCTCTGAAGACTGGACTTAAACATTTATGAATCCTAAGAGCTGGTCTAACAAAAGAATTCTAAGGACAAAAAGATGTACTACCTAGCGTACGTCGTACCAATGAGACTGGGTCTCGTCTTCAACAATCCACACCTCTTCGTCATCGACCTCAAGCAGTTCAAGCTAAAAGGTTCCGAAGTAACCTAGAGTACTATTGATAAACATCTGTACACGTATCCAAAAACACAACAGGGTGTCCAACATGTACAGGCAAGGGTGAGATACCAATATATAGATTTAAACACGATAACTATATGCGGGACACACCAACAACACATAAGCATATATAATCATGATGCATAAGATTCTACTAAATAAACAAGTAGTGTATCATAGGGTTTCATACCCGACAGTCATCGTCATTTATAAAAATGCATGCCACTTCAACGTTCAACGTCTAGTTCTTTACTTAATCTCTAGAGATCCCAACATCGTATAAATGAGCTGATCAAACTCGATTGCCAAAAAGGCACATCGTTGTTGACCATAGCACATTGTCCAACACAAGGCACACATGTGATCATAGTTATGGTTTTCATTTTCCACCAAGGCACAATGATACACACCATCTTGAATATCCTGACCACCAAGATATCCAGATTAACATTGTAAGCATGTCTGCCAATTTATGCATGTAAAACGTTTCATGGCTTGTCACTTTTCTTTTTGTTCTTTCTTTCCTTATCGAAGCTCAAAGGCTCCCGACCATTCATGATTTACAACGTTTTAAGATTTTTCTATCGCCAACACAGGACAAAATGTCTGAGTGCTCAATCACAGCCCTAGACCGATGCACCAGTCCAAGGTCCGTCGTGATAGAAAATAACATTCACCTTTAACAACGTGCATCACAATGTAAAGAGGACACACATTCCACAGGACACAGTCCACAACACCGTAACACAGATCTCAGATCCACGTGCCATTATCACAGAACACTAGTATCCCGACGTCTCGTTTACTAGGTTCACGTTTCAACGTTTTCACCATTTTTGTTCTGTGAAACACAAATTCAAAACAAAATCTCCGCAACTTATCCAAGTTGTCGGAATTAACACCGTTAGGAAATCGTTTACAGAAAATCCTTTTCGTTGAAAATTTATTTGTAAACCGTTGAATTACCAATAAAACTTATTTTTGCTTGAAATTTCTCTTTCCAAAGCTACGGTTCCTGAAAGAAAGCATATGAAACTAAATCTCTATCCAAATCAGTACCCCTATTTTTCAAAAACACCTTCGGTAAATATTTTTCGAGGTTGACCGTCGTTTAGCATTTCCAAAAACGTATTAAGTCAAAATTTGACTTTTCTCTTAAAATAGTTTTCTCAGCATAATAATTTAAATTATCTTTAAAAATTAACTTTTTCTACTAACTCTTTATTTTACTTTAGAATTCCTTTTCGTAAAAACAAACATCACTAAAAACTTTCCAATGTTTCTCAATTGATTATCTGACGTTCCTTATGAAGCTTTTTAAGACTTTTATCTCATCAATTAGTTGAGCACTGACCACTGTCAGGCTTCTCAATTAATAATCAACATCAATAAAATTGACATACCAATGTTATAGCAGATAATACAGTGTATAACATGCATTAAATTACCATAACACATAATTACAGATAATCAATCAATAGCAGATAATTATCCATAGATAAAATAACTACTAAAAATAACTTAAGCAACCACCACACAATTCAAACCAATTTATACAGAACAAACACTGGTAATGTATAGTTATCGAGAAATCTCTCAGGTAATCTCCCCTTACCTCTTGAAGTAATCCTTTGAATGAAAGTCGTCCAACTGGTCCGCGAATCTTCCGATTACTCGCCCGAACACTCGACACCAACTACATTCACATAATCAATTCAAACATCAAAATTTCACAACATAAAAGCTCCCTATATCTCTTGACCTAGGGTTCGGCCTCTTGCTCCAAAAATAGCTAGAGATGTCTAAAATTTTCTATCTCTTGGATGAATGAACCTTAGGTATACCTAACACTAAAACAAGTCTCTTTACTCAAAACTTGAATAAAAAACTCATGATTCCTCACTCTATAGGATTCGGCCATAGCTTAGGAAAATAAGGAGGAAATTTATTTTGTGTTCAAGCTTCTAGATACTCAACATACACATCATGGAGGGTTTATAGAAATTGGTTTCATGATCATAGGATTTTTCTACAATTTTCTAGAGATTTATGAACTTTGAGGTTAGAAGATGAACAAAGCTTGAAAAACAAGATTTAAGTGAAGAATAAGAAACTCAAGAGATCAAAGGAAGTAATCATACCTACTTGGGGATGAAGATGAGCAAGTTCTTCCACGTTTCTTCACAAAGAGCTTGAGTTTTCTTCTTTAGAAGATGAGAGAAATTAAGGATAAAATGAGTTATGAAGAAGGAAATGGAGGCCTCTTGAAGCCTTAGGGGCATGGGAGACAAGGAGGGATAAGGTGGTCCAACCATTTTCACTTAAGGGACAAAATTGACTTTTCACCTTAGGGCAAAATGTAATTAAGAAAAAAGGTTAGGGGCATTTTGGCCTTTTCGTAGTGTGAACGTGTTTAGATATTTTCGTTTGTCATTACGACAGTGGTGAGTCATGGCATGCTTTCCTGGATGACCTAACCTGACGTGACTTCAAGTTTATCCATTAGCGGGTCCCGATAAATCAATATTCAGCTCCGTTCTTCACTCAATTTAAGATTTCGCTCGTATAACTTATATTATTTTACTTTTTAGTACGAAAAATCAATTTTATCAAAATTGTTGGAAATTCGATTCTAAACCTAACTGTTTCGTTCACGAGTCAAAATTAGGTCTTATGATCAGTAAAATTTTACTGTCAGTGAAAACGCAGACCGGGCTCCGTCTGAATTTTGAACCCAAAATTTAACCATAACTCCCTACGATGCCTTAGAGTATGAATATGGTCTTGGTTTATCCAAAATCATTTTCTAAAACTCAAATAAAATATAAACTCATTTATATAGCTTTCCGATGTTAGAAAGTATGAAAAATCGGGGTGTTACATAATTGGGCAAAATACTGAAGTTATGAGGCTAGCACGGCCGTGCCATGCTAGAGCACGCCCATGCCAACCTTCCATATCCATTCATCCAAACAAAGCCTTACAAAAATACTTAAAGCTGACCTCTGGAGACTTAGTACGGTCGTACCATACGAGAGCGCGCCCGTGCCACATTGAAGAAAGGCCTGACTCAGAGAAGCAAGGCCTGACAGAAGTCAGCACCGTCCCAATCGCAAAGAGCACGCCCATGCCATCAGGAGATTATGCTCGTGCTGCAACCCATGCACTAGAACGTTGTTCTACAAAGTTGGTACGCCCTGACATATTTGAGCACGGTCTGATATGCTGAAGTGAACGACCATGCTGAATGAAGAGCACGGCCGTGCCATCTGATTGGCACGCTGGTGCTAACGGCGCATAAGACTTAATTCAAGGCCCATTCCATAAATTTTGTTACAAACAGAGGCCCTCTGTGCCACTTTAGAATGAATCTTTTGCACATCTTATTATTCTTTCATCTCTTTATTTCTTTGAGTACTATACTCTTATTTTTAGTCTTTTAGTTTATAGTTTTGATTTCTAGAATAGGATTTGGCATCTGGAGATTAAGTTGGGGATAACTTCTCCCTCTTCAATTGTCCAGGATGCGTTTTCCAATGTTGAACTTGGTTATCTCTATTGCTATGAGTAGATAAATTCACCACTAGATTTATGGTGGATCTTGTGTTAGTAGAAGCCCTTTTTCACTGTATCTTAGCTTTAATTCAATTCTATTTGGTTTCAAGGTTGCAATTTAAATAGTGTTATTCTGTTCTTCATCCCATACTAGGATTGCGCACTCTTTGTATTCTCTTAATCAATTGATTGATATTTTGGCTATCAAGCCCAATTAAATTGGTAGACCTATAGGATAATCGGGGTTTAATATCTAGATTTGAGAAAACGTGATTTACTATTTTCAATCATTCAACCTCTTTACGCTTTATGTTTTCTAATCAGTTAAACTCTTTGTTTGACAACCATTGGGCTCATTTGGGAAAAGAATATTAGTTTCCTGACAAACAATTAATAATTTTCGTAGAGGGATTGATATTTGAAAAGCAACTGCAAAATTGAATAGAATTAGGATTTGGGGGGTATCGGAAGCAAAAGTGAAACCACAACTCTAGGCTCTTTTACTCTTGATTTCTAAACTCTTTTATTCTTCTTTCATTATCTTTTACTATTACTTTATTATTGTTTATTTCTTTTGAGTTCTTGATTAGTCTGAATAGCATAAGGATTTCCCTATTCTAGTATTTGTTTTATCACTTAGTTATCTAAATTAATCTCTTGGGTACGATATCTGGACTTCCGTCCTATGTTACTTCTGCGATAGGGTACACTGCCTTTAAGTGTGTTTTGAACGCAATAGTCCTCACTCACACTAGTGGAAAATAGACTTTTCACGTCAGGCTTTTAACATCTGTTAACGAAAAACAGATGTTAAAAATAGACGCGGTGGCAAACTTGTAAATAAATCGCGTATGGAGCAGACTTTTAACATCGGTTATAAGGAACCGGATGTTAAAATGTACTTTTAACATCCGTTTCTGGTAAAACCGATGTTAAAAGTTTCTTCCCTCCATTCCAAATAACTTTTTAACATCGGTTCTTTTTTAACGGATGTCAAAAGTAACTTTTTAACATCGGTTTTTTATATAATCGATGTTAAAATAAATTTTAACATCGGTTTTTTCTAACAACCGATGTTAAAAGTTATTAAAATTTATAACGTTAACTTTCTCAAACCTTCTCTGTCTCGCGCCCTACATTTCAACGTTACAGTGTTCTCACTCCCGCGACCTACTTTTCTCTTCTCTTCACTGACCTCCTTCTCCTCCGTTCGTGAGCCACCGTAGAACCACCACCATAACTTCCTCTTCGCAAAGGTACGTAACTCTCTCTTCCCTATTTTTATTTGCTCAAACCCTCATTTGCTAAATACCATTTTTGCTAATATTTGCTCAGAACCATTTACAACTGAACCATCGCAACTGAACCACCCCAACTCCCTCTCTTCTATAACTGACCACCGCATTTGAACCGCCCCAACTCCCCTTCTGCTTGGTAATCCTTCTCTGTTAGTTACTGTTTAGCATTGTCTCTGTTTTAATGATTTGAATATTTCATGAAATAATGAAATGCATTTTGAGTTTTTTTTATACTTAAACACTTTGATGTTACATAATATTGAGCATAGACTTTTAGGCTTTGCTTATAATCTCAATAGTCAAGGGGTTTGGGTTTAGTTAAAAAGTTAGGTCATCTGGATTGGTTTGATCAATAGTCGAGGGGTTTAGTTTCTATTATAGGACTTAAAGTTTAGGCCTATAATTTCAAATACTGCTCTTTGAGAGTCTCCCCTCTTGTGCTCATATTGTATAAATATGTGTAAATCTACAGAACATGGATATGGTCCGTAGTTGGATGGTTAGTAAACGCACAAGTGATGAGTATCGGGAGGGAGTGGAAGAGTTTCTAGAATTTGCTCAAAGAAATCTTCCTGATAGTAATGGAAGATTTAATTGTCCTTGTGTTAGATGTTTGAATATGAGGAAATGTGAAGTTAAGCAAATACGTGATCATCTTATTTGTGAAGGGATTTGCAAGAGTTATACAAGATGGATATGGCATGGTGAAGACTTGTTAAACATGCCAAGTGTGTCCCAAAGTGAAGAAGTTGATGTAGATATGGAGGACGATCGACTAGAGGACATGATCCGTGATATTGGACAAGAGTCATTTCAGCGAGCACGTGTGTATGATACTTTGTGCAGTGATGCGGATACGCCTTTGTATCCGGGGTGCACTACTTATACAAGGTTGTCGGCGGTCTTAAAATTGTTCAGTGTGAAGGCGAGAAATGGGTGGAGTGATAAAAGCTTCACCGAATTGCTTGAGTTGTTGAACAACATGCTTCCAGAAGGCAACACACTGCCAGATCGTAACTATGAGGCAAAGAAGATACTCTGCCCGATGGGTATGGAGTATAAGAAGATACATGCATGTCCTAATGATTGCATACTATACAGGGGTGTGTATGAAGGGATGCACAACTGCCCTAAGTGTGGGGTATCGCGGTACAAAGTGAAGGATGGTGATTCTAGTTGTGATGTGATCACAAAGGGTCCTCCTGCAAAGGTGTTGTGGTATCTTCCAATAATTCCAAGGTTCAAGCGATTGTTCGCTAATGTAAATGACGCAAAGAACATTAGATGGCATGCAGATGAGAGGAAACGTGATGGAATGCTTCGCCATCCGGCTGATTCTGTGCAATGGGAGAGAATTGATAGTTTGTTTCCGAATTTCGGAAATGAGCCAAGAAACCTTAGGCTTGGACTTGCTACGGATGGAATGAATCCGTATGGTACCTTAAGTAGTATCCATAGTTCATGGCCTGTTCTCCTCGTAATTTACAATCTACTTCCTTGGTTGTGCATGAAGCGCAAATACATGATGTTATCTATGATGATTTCGGGCCCAAAACAGCCAGGAAATGACTTAGATGTTTATCTAAGTCCCTTGATTGAAGACTTGAGAAAGTTGTGGGTGGAAGGCGTTGATGTGTTTGATGGCCATTACAAAGAGACTTTCAAGATGCGTGCCATGTTATTTTGCACCATCAATGACTTTCCAGCATACGGGAACTTGTCCGGGTATAGTGTTAAGGGGCATAAAGCATGCCCAATATGTGAAGAAGGCACATGTTTCACACAATTGCAACATGGAAGGAAGACAGTTTACCTTGGGCATCGGAGATTTCTCAGACGTGATCACCCATATCGTAGACTGAAAAAAGCTTTCAATGGATTCCAAGAGAATGGAATTGCTCCGACGGCCTTTAATGGAGAGAAAGTTTATCAAAGGGTGAAGGACATTAATGTTATGTTCGGAAAGGCTCAAAAGAAGGCTATTGAGAAAAACATATGGAAGAAGAGGTCGATCTTCTTGATCTTCCATACTGGTGCAAACTTGATGTCAGACATTGTATTGATGTCATGCATGTGGAGAAAAATGTATGTGATAGTCTAATTGGAACGCTTTTCAACATTCAGGGTAAGACAAAGAACGGTGTGAATGCTCGTCTAGATCTGGTTGCGATGGGTATACGAGAGTAGTTAGCTCCACAACCAAAGGATGGTAAGCGGACATATTTGCCTCCAGCATGTCATACCTTGTCAAAAAAAGAGAGAACAAGTTTTTGTGAGTGTCTACAGGGCGTCAAAGTGCCACAGGGTTACTCTTCAAATGTCAAGAGACTTGTCTCAAATGATCTAAAATTGGTTGGCTTAAAGTCTCATGATTGCCACGTCTTGATGCAACAACTACTACCAGTGGCTATTCGTGGTATTGCTCCTAAAAATGTTAGACATGTCATAACTAGGTTGTGCTCATTCTTCAATGCTATATGTAGCAAAGTCATTGACCCCCAGAAGTTGGATGAGTTGGAAGATGAGGCTGCGATAATCTTATGCCAATTGGAGATGTATTTTCCTCCTTCATTTTTCGACATCATGGTTCACTTAATTGTTCATCTAGTGAGGGAGATTAAATTATGTGGCCCCGTTTATTTAAGGTGGATGTACCCAGTTGAGCGATACATGAAGATCTTGAAAGGGTATGTGAAGAATCCACACCGTCCTGAAGCATCTATTGTTCAAAGATACGTTGCAGAAGAAGCTATTGAGTTTTGTCAAGACTACCTTTCAGAAGTGGAGGCTATAGGGATTCCTAAGCCTCGTCATGAGGGAAGATGTGCCGGTAAGGGTACACGAGGTATAAAGGTTAATAGCAAGGCTCGGGAGGAAGTGTTTCAAGCCCATTTGCACATTTTGAATAACACTGATGAGGTTGCACCTTACTTATGTGATCACAAACAAGAGGTCAAGGAAGAAAACCCTAGAAGGAACGAAAAATGGTTGTTGAACCATCATAACAAGACTTTCGTAGCCTGGTTTAAAGAAAAAATTACAAATGATCATACTGCTTCCGATACATTACAATGGCTAGCACAGGGGCCATGTCTTGAAGTCATATGTTGGAGTGGATATGATATCAATATGTTTTCCTTCTATACAAAGTCCCAAGATGACAAGAGTACCATGCAAAACAGTGGGGTTATGATCGTATCTGAGTCGATGCACTTCTCTAGTTCAAAAGATACAAATCCCATTATGGCATCGAAATCTTACTTTGGAGTTATTGAAGAGATTTGGGAGGTCGATTACACTAAATTTCAAGTGCCTGTTTTTAAGTGTATGTGGACTGACAGTAACAGTGGTATACAAACTGAAGAATTAGGATTTACATTGGTAGACTTTGACAAAGTAGGTCACACGGAAGAGCCTTTCATCATGGCTTCACAAGCAAAACAAGTGTTTTATATCAATGATCCTTGTAACAAAAGGTGATCAGTTGTTCTCCAAGGAAAAAGCATGCATAATGGTATCCATGAAAATCAAGATTCAACTCTTGATATTCCAGAAACTCCTTCTTTCTCAACACAGATGCCTATTTTCGTCGAGGAAAATGTAGTGGACGATGTACATGCCACTCGTGATGATCATCATGAAGGGATATTGATCTAAACTTGACCATAGTGTAAGTTATGTTTAAATTAAAGTATTCTTTTTTTATTTATCCATGTTAAAGTAGACTTATTTTTATTTATCCATGTTAAGTTAGACTTATTTTTATTTATCCATGTTAAAGTAGGCTTTTTTATCCATGTTATAGTAGACTTTTCTTTATTTATCCATTCTTATATACTGACCTAATTTATTACTTTTTGTCTAAATAGGAACACATGACTGATCCAGCAGGCATTCCTCCTTCTCCTTCGCATAGCGGGTCAGGTGATGCACGCCCCAAAAAAAGGGGTAGAGCAGCCACAAAGTTAGGATCGTTGGCCCTGAGTCGTTGCGGTGATCAGAGGCTTCCGGTTGAATTTGATACATATGGGGGGGCCATAGGGCCGAATGCTGACAAATTCACCGGTTTTGTGGCCCTGGAAGCTCGAAACAGGGTTAGCATTCTTATTGAGGAATGGGCTCAGGTACCGAGTATGGTGAAGGATCAAATTTGGTCTTCAATCTTGGTATTTTACTTTTATCCTCTCTATTTGTATCTAAATTGTATTTACTTATATTATTATCATACTCTAATATATTTCCTCCATTTTGTTTTGTACTATAGTTGACCTTTGATGTCCCGAATACTCCTGAATGTAAGAAGAAATGGCTTTCTTTTGCCGCGAAGCGGTGGACGGGGTTCAAGACCTATTTGGGAAAGAGATATCTTTTTGAGAAGAAAGACGACAAATCTCCACTTGACACATACTCTTTCATTGATAAGGAGACGTGGGATAGGTTTGTTGTGAGCCGACAAGACCCTGCCTTTCTGGTTAGTTTCCCGTTATATTTTTTATAATAGGCCTATCTAATTTATTTATTTATTTAATTGAATTGAGTACGTGTTATTTGTAACAGGAGAAAAGGAAAAAGGCCAAGGAAATCCAGAAAAACAATGTACACCCACACCATATGTCTCGTGGTGGCTATCGTATGGTTCGGCAGAAAATTATGAATGAGAAGATGAAAAAGAAGCAAGAAGAGGCCAAAAAGAAGCAAGAAGAAGGTGGAGCTGATGAAGAAGCCGAAGCCGATGGAGAAATAGTTGTTAATCCTTCATCTCCACCCGAACGCCATGAAACATGGATGGAAGCCCGAAAGACAAAATCGGGAGCTTTTAAAGCCGAGCCCACACGCATTGTCGCTGAAAAGATTGTAAGTAATTAATAGATTACTTCTACTTGTAATTAATACAGTTAAGGAAACACTATCTTACACATATTTTGTGAATTTCCCCCTTGTAGACATCGCTGGTGGAACAAAGCTCGCAAGGATCATTCGTTCAACATGGACGTAGGGATATCCTGAGCACTGCCCTAGGTAAAGATGACCACCCTGGCTTTGTAAAGGGTGTTGGAGGGCTAGTGGGCATTCGGCAATATCACGGACGACGAGTCCATGTTGGAAGCCGAATCAGCAGCCACGAGCGGGAAAGCATTAAGGAGGAGCTTAAAAGAGAGATGTTTCCGGAGCTTATGGAATCATTCATAAAGGAGATGTCATCTAGGGGGGTTACAATTTCCCAACCAAGCCCAATGAGTCAACCTTCTCAGCATGTGAGCACCGTTGGGAGCTGTGAGGATGCACATAAGCCAGTTGAGATGCCTTTATCCCAGGTATGCATATTAATTTCATATTAATCATTTAATTACTTATGTCTTATTTATTTACAAATGACATTACTTAACTAATGCCTTATCTTTGTTGCTTAGAACATTGATAAAAAGCTAAGATCGAATGTAGCTCATTTGGCCGCATTTGTTGCGGATGCGTCGGATAAAGAGTATGCTATTCCCTTGGAACACGAAGGCGCTTGCGACTTGCCAGCCTTTTTTTTCTCTGGGAAGGATATAGGTGACATATGTCTGCCGGGTAATTGGCTAGCCAATACCGTTCTGAGTATGTGGTGCACGTAAGTACACTGTTGACATGCATCTTAGGTATTTTAATTCTATAATTTATTTCAATGTCTTAGGTATTTAACATTATTTTATTCTAATATCTTAGGTATCTTCATCGCTTATGTATGGAAAGAGGCAACCAGAATACGTATGGATTCTTAGACCCAAGCGTAATTCAGGGAAATTACTGCACTAATGGGGATGCGATGAAGACATACATCCTGAAGCTACTTGGTCAAACAAAGAAAGATATTTATCTTGCACCAATACTTAGGAGTGGTCATTGGCAGTTGCTCATACTTCATCCTAGCCAGCATCGTGTCGTCTTCTTATGCTCGTTGCACTATAGTCCGACATCTGAATTGAAGGACGCGATTGACATGTAAGCTTTAATTTAATTTGTAATTCAAATTCCTTTTGCTTTATTACATGAACATAATTGACATTATTATTTTTAATCATAGAGCTATGGTTGCAAGTAGCATGGCTTGTGCAGATGGCAAAAGTAGGCCATCCAAGTCAAAAAGAAAGCCTGAATGGATTATCCCACTCGTAAGTAGTTTATTATTTCTTACAAAAAAATTACAACAGTAATTATTATTATATTAGTACTGTACTTGATATTCAATTTCATATTGTCTTGTAGTCTCGTAGACAAGCTGGCGGCTGGGAGTGTAGATACTACGTGATGAAACATATGTTGAACGTGATCTCCGCCACTATTAATGACGGATGGCAACAGGTAATAAATATAAAGTTTTGCACAAGTTAAATTATATTTTGTTTTGGTTGAAGATTTAACGTTGAGTTTATTTAAACTTGTGCAGGCTTTTGACGATCAAACTCCACTTGATAAAGAAGAGATGAAAGACCTGAGGGAACGTTTTGCTAATTTCTTTTATGAGTATACTAGGCAGCATAATGTAGATTGTATATGATTTTTGCACTTGTATGTATTGCATGGGACACAGTTTGGACTTTAGGTTATTGCACTTATAACACTGTATATATGTAATGTCATTATAGTATAGTTTAATTATTCTGGACTTGTGTAACTAGTACTGTAATATATATTGTAATTCCGGAACAGCAATCTAGCTATATGAGTTAATTACATGTTTGAATCTGTTTCTGGCATTATATTGTGTACTGAATTGTGGATGATATACTGATGGATATGCAGGGTGGGAAAGAACTATAAATGAAACAACCATATAAAAAAAAAAATTACTTTTAACATCGGTTGTTCTAATAACCGATGTTAAAAGTAAACTTTTAACTTCGTGTGTTCCTAAAACCGATGTTATAAGTACTTTTAACATCGGTTTCAGATACAATGGATGTTAAAAGTGTACTGAACAGAGCACAACTCTGATCGAGACCACACTTTTAACATCGGTTGTTATACAACCGATGTTTAAAGTTTACTTTTAACATCCGGTTTTTTATTAACCGATGTTAAAATTAAACTTTTAACATCGGTTTAAAACCGATGTTAAAAGTTATACCTTTAACATCCCTTTAATTAATGTCGCCACTATAACCGATGTTAAAAGTGTTTTTTAACCGATGTAAAAAGTGCTTTCTGTACTAGTGTCACATGCGTCTCAGGAACACTTCCCTCGAGGTCACCCATTGATAACCCTCTGGATTATCTAGTTTTATTGCTAGTAAAGCTATGGTTTTTAGCCATTTGGTCGAGTGTTGTCTCGTTTTAAACCCAAATTTAGCTTTAATTGTCTTTAAACAAGTGTTTGAGTCGTTTTGTTAATTTTTAGGCTTTTATTATTAAATTGAGTCGAATAAGGCATTACATACTATTCCTAGTTTCAGGTGAATGTTCCGGAACTCAAGAGAAAAGTGAAGCTAGAAGAAAGCTGGGAAATCAGAGGAAAAAGCAAGCTGAGCAATGATCAGAAGGGTCTCGCCCCGCGAGACATTTGGCACCTCGTGAGAAAAGTAGAACAGAGCAGGGAGATATTGGCCTCTCTGTCTCGCCCCGCGAGCATGCGTGTTTGTACCAGGGCTGAAGTCTAAATCTCGCCCCGCGAGACTACGTCACCATAATTAGTATAAAAGCTTGCTGTTAAGTCGAATTTTGTATTCTAGTTTTCAAGAGCTGCGTCCCGCCTAGTTTTTCTGGAACTTATTGGATGTTTTCTCTTGGAACAATAGTGATTATGCTTAACATTATGAGTAGCTAAACTTCTTTTCTAAGGAAGCATAGCCGCACATGCAGGTTCAGTAAATTTGTGAAGCTTTCTATTCCTTTATTCTCATTCATTGTTTCTTAATTCTGTTCTTATTGCGTTAATCAAAAGAGCTCGAGATTAACTAGACGATTGTGATGAGTCCGATAGGAGATTCATGATTTTTGGTGTTGAATTAAGAACACAAGTTGAATATTGATAGAGATATAATATGAGACTTGTGCAATCAATATAGGGAATCAAGAACTCAATGAATTCTTGATAGTTAATCATCATACAAATATAGATGATTGGCATGCAAGGGTGTTCTCTTTTGTGCTTGACAAAGACATTAGAATAAATTAGGATTCCTGGTTGACTTGGATAGAATTAGGAATAGAGATTGAATCATAGGTGGGTCTAAGTTTGATTGTGTAGGTGAAATTGTGCCCTTAGATCTTCGCGATCATATTTTCTTTCTACAATCCTAGTTTGTGATTTGGTTAGTATTAGCAGTTAATTGTAGTTAAAATCATAATCTCAATCTATCTTATCCCAATATTTTCTCTATTTGACTTAGTCAAATTAGTTATTGATTTGAATTTAGATCAGTTGGTTACCCAATCCCTGTGTTCGACCTCAGTATTGCTTGTCGTGTTTTTATTACTTGCTTCGATCCAGTACGCTTGCTGGAGCCTATCACCCATCCTATAATTGCTCCAAGTCAAGCACGCTTAACTTTGGAGTAATTTTGGGATGGGTGACCTCCTGGGAAGTTTTTCTAGGAAGTGTGTGAGTGACGACAAAGCACGCTGAAGAGACTCATGTTGGTTTGTGGGGGAAGTCGTCAATTCAGAAAGCACCTGGAATGTTAGAAATGGTATCAGAGCAGCACCTCTCCCAGTACGGTGTGGTTTGGGGACGAACCAAGCGAAAGCTAGTGGGCATATGACATCTGGGGCTGATGAGGGCGAGGAGTGATCGCCGGTGGAAAAGAAAGCACGAACAAGGAGTGGCTCCTGAGAGGCTTCTAGATGGAGGGACACATGAACGAACCGATTCCACACCCGAATGAGAGAGATTCCGAGACTGTACAGGTATAGGACTGTAGAGTTGATGAAGGTTTAAAAGGAATTTATTGGTACCTGCTATACCAACAAGATGCATATTCTTTTCGGGAGCCCATCACTTAAGAAATCCATAATTAAGCGTGCTTGACTTGGAGCATTTCTAGGATGGGTGATCTCCTGGGAAGTTTTCCTAGGAAGAGTGTGAGTGAGGACAAAGGACTCTGAAGAGACCCGTGTTGGTTTATGGGGTCAATTGTCAATTTGGTAAGTAGCCTGAGACATTGCAAAATAGTTTTATTTGAAAGATATGTTGCCGGAGGATAATGTGCTTCCTATTCCAACATATGAGTCTAAACGAATGTTATGCTCTATTGGCATGAGCTATGAAAGGATACACGCTTGTCCAAACGATTGCATTTTATATCGGAATGAATATGCATCATTAACGATGTGCCCTAAATGTTTTACCTCACGGTATAAGAAGAAAGAATCAACTCCAGAGAAGGTTCTGTGGTATTTTCCCATAATTCCCAGGTTTAGGTGCATGTATCGTAGTTCAGAAGATGCAAAACACTTGACATGACATGAGGATGAAATGACCATTGATGGCAAGCTACAACATCCGACAAATTCTCCATAATGGATGAAAATTGATCATTATTACCCTGATTTTGGGCAAGAAGCAAGAAGCCTACGACTTGCATTATCTACTGATGAATTTAACCTGCATTGTGTTCAAAGTAGCTCTTACAGTACGTGGCCTGTGATTTTGGTGATTTATAATCTACCTCCGTGGCTATGCCTGAAGCGCAAATTTATGATGTTATCTATGTTAATTTCAGGGCCTAAACAATCGGGAAATGATATAAACATATACTTGGCTCCTTTAATTGAAGACTAGAAGAAAACTTGGGAGACAGGTGTAGAGGAAAGTTTCAATGGTCAGTGTGCATGCCCTATAAGTGAAGATAATACAGATTGGATGCGGTTGGAACATTGTAAGAAGAATGTCTTCCTCAGGTATCGTAAACTTTTGCATCCAAATCATCATTACCGGTCGTGGAGAAAGACATTCAATGAGAACTCAAAAGAAGGTAGAGCTCCTTCGTCGTTGATGGTTGAACAACTATTTGAAAAAGTAAAGGATTTGAGTATTAAATTCTTTAAAGCTTTTGCGGGAGAGCTTGTCACAAGAGGGTGGAAGAAAATGTCAATTTTCTTTCAGTTGTCATATTGGAAGTCATTATATGTAAGACATTTCCTTGATGAGATGCATGCTGAAAAAAATGTCTTTGATAGTTCTAGTATGCAATTTACTCTTAAACTTGACCGTTCAAATGTACTTTAATTCTAACTTAAACAATTCTGATCTCGTAGTACTTCCTTGACTACAAATGCGACATATATTTAGATGATCAACTAACTAAAGACAAGAAAGATTGGTCTTGCTATATTGTTGAGAATTTTATTTAAATATACGTGTAATTGTAACTTGTTGTAATTAACTAGCTTGTTACAATTATTGATATTGATGATGATCCACTTAGATCCACTTAAAAGTATCACATCACTATTATACATGCAAGTAGTTTCATTTTTTCTGGGTTGGCTGATATATGTTTATTTGGTCTCAATAACTGTGTATAAGGATGCGTTTTTTGTGCTGCATTGACTTTGCTCTCTTTGTAATATTGGTGTGTATATTTTTGGATGGTTGCTTGGTTATCAATTGTATTACCTCTGCTTTGGAACATATATATATATATATATATATATATATATATATATATATATATATATATATTGGTTTTTGCTGAATGCATCGTGGATTTTGGAGAAACAATGAAAATTTAAAAAAAAAAAGAAAGAGAATAGATAGCACTTCTTTAAAGAAGCGCGCTTTCTCGAGTAAGCGCTATCTAAGGTTGCACCCTAACATAGCGCTTCCATGAGGAAACTTTATCTTAGAGTGCATCATAAGATAGCACTTCCTTAAAGAAACATTATCTTAGGGGGACTTAAAATAACAGAATAAGAGATAGAGCTTTTAAGCGTCATTAAACACCACACAGAAATGCTATAAAGAAGCCTTTTCTGGTATAGTGTTTATAATAATTACCTTAAAAGTCATACATGAAATGATATATGATTGATTGATAATGTAAAAAATTTAACTGATAATGTATCAAAATTAATCTGTTGTTTTATATAGGGTAAATTGCTTTATCCAATAAATCTCATCTCACCTATAATTCTTTTTACAAATCTAGAACTTCTTTATCGACCATTCAGCTGACAAAAACTAGAACTAAATTTGGGTTACATGCTTAATATCTTTTTTATAAATACAAGATATAGTTCTCACTTTTATTTATTTATTTATTTATAATTATAATTATTATTATAATTATTATTATTATTATTAATATTTGAGTTGAATCTGAATTCACTAATAATGTATTTTATTATCCAATAATTTATTTTACATTATTATTGATGATATAAAAAGATTTTATGGTTACATCAAAATTAAACTCTATTTGTCATAACATAACAAGGGCGCCTATAGGCTGTGCATATGTAAGGGCTAACATAGAGTGATAATCCCCGGGTCCAGACAAAAAAATTGCTGGTGTTTGCATGAACTGCATTTTATTTCCTCAAGTGACACCGAATATTTTTAGGGATTACTTGATTCTGAGCTAAAATTCCATCAGGTTTGCTTTGCTTTGCTGCCACGACCTCTTCTGAAAAATAAGGTTTAAATATTTTATTACTATATTAATCTTTGGTTCATTACTATATTAGTTTATGTGTTTAGGCTATAAAACGTAAACATTGTTTGGATGTGCAGAGAAAAGGCTTCATTTCATTTTTGGTTCCTAATATTTTTTTAGGTTTCACTTTGGTCCTTATTTTATTTTCGTGTCAAAATGGTCCTCGATTTTGTCAACGTTATCCTGTTTTGGTCTTTTTCGTCAAATTTACACTAACGATATTAGTTTACCACCGTTAGTCACCGAAAACAACCTCTGATCATCGGAATCTGAGAAAAACCTATCGGAATCTGGGTTCCTCCCTCTCCCACTCTTCCTCCTTTCTCTCTCCCCCTCTTTTCCAGAAGCAACTTAGCCTTATCTATTAGGGTTAATGACAGAGGAGATAATTTTATTTGCCGTTGTGTGCCTCTCACATCATACGCAAACCTCATTCTTGAACCCACTCCCACAACCACAAGCAAAAGAGGAAAAAGGAGTAATGGCCACAACACCTAATTTGGAAGATGTCCCCACCGTCCATCTCATGTCCGAATTTCTCTATCGTTTAAAGTGTGCTTCCAAGCTTGGCAAGTGTCTCATTCTCATTGGTCTCTCTCTCTCTCTCTCTCTCTCTCTCTCTCTCTCTCTCTCTCTCTCTCTCTCTCTCTCTCTCTCTCTCTCTCTCTCTCTCTCTCTCTCTCTCTCTCTCTCTCTCTCTCTGCTTTCCATACTTTCCAATCTTGTTAAGGGTTGCTTTCCAATTCCACGGGACACTTCTCTCTTTGCTTCTCCTTTATTACATTTTTATTTTTTTGTCAAAAAGATTTATTTTTTTCAAAAAAATTGTTTCTAGGTTGGAGGGTTTACAGATACTAAGACCCCATAAGCTAATCTCTTCGGTTACTGGAGTAGAGTGAAATAAACTCAGTAAACACAAGAAGGGGGGTTGAATGGTGTTTACTTAAAACTTTTTGTATAAACAGAAACTTTTTCAAATGTTTTAAAATGTAAGACGCTGTATGAAAGAATTATGAAATAGATAAGTGTCTGAAGGAGTGAAAACGAGATAAGCTAAAACAAACAACTTTGTTTTTGAAAAGGCAAACTCATTTCTCCCCTGGTTAGATATAAGCAGTTATCTTAACAGTAATAATAAAAAGTTGAAGGAAAGAAAGAATCACACTCAGTGATTTTATACTGGTTCACCCCAACTTTGAGCTACGTCCAATCCTTGGCTTAACCAAGTATTTTACTATAACTGATCAGATTACAGACAAGTATTCTTTGCATACCCAGCCTCTCCAGGCTCAAGTATTGTTTGCACACCTAGACTCTCCAGGCTCGATCAACAAGTATTGTTTTCACACCTAGCCTCTCTAGGCTCAACAAGTATTTTTCAGTTAGCTTCTCCAGGCTTAAACGAAACAAATAAATTGTTTTTGAAGCAGCAGCTTTGGCTTTAATGAGCAAGTCAACCAGATTACACTCACAAAGTGGATATGAAGTATGTAGGGTATGACTGCGCAATAACTTCTCTTAGGATTTACAAATTATTGAGAAGTAAATGAAAGAATGAAGAATTAAAAGCTTTACAATAAATGAGAGTTTGTTCAGCTTGTTTGATGTATTCTTGTTGTTCTTCAAAACTTCAGAGTTTTCTATTTATAGACTTCTTAGCAGTAATTCTGTTGTGAGACATTCCGTCTTTGATGTTTGCTTTCTCAAGTTTCCAGAGTAACCATTAATGCAATAGAGTCCTTTTGATGAAGCATTAAATGTGTTACAAGACATTGAGGGTATTCTTGTACTGAAATACAACATTATAGCGTAGAGCAGAGCGAAAAGCAGATCATCAGGATTTTTACAGTGCTGATTTTCTTCTTTAGTGTAATCACTCAGAGTTATCAGTTGTAAAGTGTTTTCGTTGCGTACTAAGAGTAAAGGTGTTAGGTACGATACTCAGAAGATGTAGTTTTATTACAATTGATTTTGCGAATAAAGAGTCTTTGTAATGTTTTTTAAATATGTTCCCAACATAATTTAAAAAGATTCAGATTTGTTACTTGAGGACGAGAGTAAAGACGCATTAGACAACACAAGAAGACTCGCCTGTCTTCTTTGAGACACTTGGATCTTATTCTTCAATAATATCTAGCTCAGATGCTTGATGTGCAGATAACAGATGATAGCGATAGCTCAGATAAGACATTGTATATAAGCAAACGCTTTGAATATAACCTTGAGTCTTGTCTTATTTGAAGATACGTCTATACACTTGAATAAGATGATTAGAAGATATCACATGGTTTATTTAAATCATTCTATAAATGTTTGGGTTCATCACAAATTTAAGGTTTAAAGCGATATCAGAAGCTTGTAGACTCAACGATCTCCCCCTTTTTGATGATGACAAACATTTTATGATTTTAATAAACCTTGTAAAAAGGATAATAGATAATCATAAAGATTAAATAGAATATTATATGTTAGCGTGTCCCTTTTTAGATTTCGATATATTTCTTTAGTGTTCTCCCTCTTTTGGCATCACCAAAAAGCAATGCATGATATATAAATAAAGTAAATGGATGCATAACAAGAGAAATAAAGGAAAGACAAAAGCAATAGCATTACATAAGCAACTGTTTACATAGTGATCCACGCAATGAATGTACATATAGAACATTTTTTAACATCACTGACATCATTGTGGTGCGAAAAAATGATGCATAAATTCTAAAACGACAGCTTGAAAACTGTGAAACTCTGTAAGCAGCTGGTTGAGCAACCTTGAGCTTCATGGTCCACATACGGAATTCGAACAATGGGAGAAGCTTGAGGAGGAGAAGGAGGGGGGAAGATACAACATGGTACAACGGTAAGGCCAAAATTGTTGGTGTAGAAAACAAAGAGGAAATGGAAATGAGAAAAGGAAAATTTTCAAAAGAAAGAGGAGAGAAAAGAAATACTGAAGATTATGAAATCTTGGAGCAATGCAAAGAGGGTCAGATGGATCTGTAAGCTTAAATAAAAAAGCAAAAGAAACAAGTTTATCTAAGATAGAAAGTTTTAAATGAGTGAGAAAAAGAAGTTTGCAAATTTTTGTAGCAAATAAATTTAAAAACCATTGAAAACAAAAACGTGTAAGAGGAGTATATCCTAAGAAGGGAAAGACTGAAAAAGGTAAAATAAAAAGAATTTTAAGAAAATAAGAGCAAATAAAGGTTGGGTAGAAGGGGCACAGCTAACATGATTTTCTCTACTTGGTTCTTTCAGGATATCCAATCCACAGAATTTGATAGAAACTCACTCTTTGACCCAGGACAGACGTCTGAAGCTTGTCTTCAATCGAGAGAGCAAAACAACAGTTGTCATTTCCGACAATCCTTGTGGGAGGAGGTTTAAACTTTGTAGAAGTAGTCCACTTTTCAAATTTCAGTCTTTTGTCATTAGTATCAATGAGATAGTGCCTAGGTTTGGCATACAAAGAGAGACTTTTATTCCGAGGTTGTGGTTCCAACAAGTCTGGTTTGAGATAGATCTGAGTCTCAGGTTTCATTTCAATGTGAGAGTCAGGCATCCAATGAATTGTGTGCTTGACTACAGCACTTTACCTTGTTAGATATTGTTCAAACTCGACAAAGTCAATTTTCATAAAATCCACCCTATCAGTAGTGAATGGATCAAGAAGTTCTTTGGGTATTGGGGCATAGGAACGAGATTTGTATAGAAGGAGGTCAGATTTGGGAAAGCCAGCATGTGGTTTCTATAGAAATTCTGCAGACACTTTCCAATTCCAACTTTTTATTGGAGGGGGCATTTTAGAGGAAGGGACAGTGGGTTCATCTTCTCGTGATGATGGTGGAGGTGATGGTATATGTGGTGATGGTAATCTGAGTGATTGTGAGTGTGAGGATGAATGTGCATGGGAATGAATTTGTAAGTTCTGAAGAGATGTGGGTGAGGATACCTTGGTAGGAGAAGAGACTGCGGTTGTTTCATGAGATTGGAAGCTGACAGAGGGCTTGATCCTTCTTGGTCGTTTTAGAGGATGTTGTTCAACTTCAGATGTCTTCCTCTTGAGAGTTTTTTTTTTTTGGGACTCTTGGGATAGTCTCTGACAGACTGGGCTCCCCCTCAACAGATGCTTCCATTCTTGGACACTTTGAAGTAGGTTCTTCATCCATATCAAAGATCACCAGTTTACATCTGATTGGTAGTTTAGACGCTTCGAAGTTCGTGGAGGTGTCTATTGATACTTCCATTTCAAAGATTTGGCAAAAATTTTGGTCCCTGATTTAGGGGTTGTTGAGCCTCATCTTCCTCTCCTTCAAGAGGCGTCTCCCTATCCAGTTTCTTAAGACCCATTTGAGACAAAGTCTTAATATTAATGGGGGTTCCTATGGTGATCCCACAAGCATACAAATCGAAGCATAGAATTGTGAAGATCTTTGTCAATAACATGCTATATACGAAAGTCTTTTTCAGTTCGCTAGCCTTGACACTTTTCATCATATATTTCAAAATTAAATCATTTAAATCCACTTTGATCCTATGAATTATATGATAGAGAGCAAAATTACATGATCTCGTGCTCCATGTGAGACGACCCGCCGTCCCATCAGTAGAACCTAAGATATTAACTAATCTTAATCGCATAATAAAAGTTAGCGCGCCTTATTAAAACGAAGCGAAGCGGAAAATCTAGCGCGGAAGCAAACAAATACACGGCACGCAACACTTCAGAGTACGCAGCTTAAAATATAAAGAAATATATCACATACAGTATTGCCCCATCAGTAGGGCTACAGTAATACAGTAATACATACGAGTATACTCTTACAAACCAAAATAAAAGTATGAAAAGTAGGCCGAGAGATAGCTCTCCGACTAATCACGATCATTGCCCAACCTCTCGAGGCTAGGGTCCGCGACACGTCCTCCAGCGTCAGGCTCGTAAGGAATGCCGTCCAGCTCTTCAGCAACCGGTTCCTCCTCGGGGTCTTCCCATAAAATAGGAGCAACACATACAGAAAAATAGCGGGAGATAAGAAACATATATCATCAATATGGGAGAGGGGCATCAGTACAGCATATATATATACATCACACAACACAAATAACATATATAGCACAACCTCATCCATCTCTTAAGTCACCAATCACAATCATCTCAAACATCGTTCTCTCGAATAAGCCTATGGGAGGGATACTAATCCCTATGTATATGCTGTCTTCCCTATATGCATGTCGGCCGATACATCACGTCCCCAATTGGACATCCCCGTCGGGATCACATCACATCACATCACATCATATCCCGCCTCGGGATTTTACGTAACGTCCCCAATTGGACATCCCCCTTTGGGACCAAATGCTGTGGTATGAAATGTTATGAAAATGCAACAAACATCCATCGCAGGTTGATATCGGAACCTCACGCCTAAACACTCGTCCACAACCACGACACATCGCATCACATCAACGTCAACATCAATCATCAACATCAACATCACATCATCATCAACATCGCATCAGCATCAGCATCACGACGCCTTGCGTCTACGAGCCACAGCTCCACGGTCGGGATCACAACGATATCAACCCGAACAACCTCAACGCTCACCATACTCTCGTCAACACTCAATCAATCAAATCACATTATGATCACAACAGTAATTCTACCAGTACAGCTATCATTATGAAGTCAAACAATAATTCATCATGTAGGCAGTTCAACAAATAAAACCAACAAATAATCAAATAACCAATTTCAACACATCAACCTCAATAAACTACAATAGTCATATCATCAACTTAGTGGTGATAGCCCAAAAGTACCTACACCCAGGGTCCAGGCACTTTTCCAGGGCTCAACCTCTAGTAGGGTTTTAGGGTTTCCCTACACAGATATATATATTCTATACTAGCTTGCCTTCCCGACGATATGAGTTCTTTCTCCCCACCTTAGTGATTCCCTCGAGCAGCTCCGGCTACGACTCCGCAGCTGTCAGTCGGGTGCGCTGTCGGATGTTCGAATCCTGTCCGAGTCTATACAACAAAACACAACCAGAAATTAAAATAAGGAAACCATAATCTATCTAATCTCTAGGTTTAGCTACTGCCCTTAATTAATTAAGTAGGCTAGGGATATTGAAATTCTACCAACTCTTGGATCAATGACCCTTAAGCATACCTAATGCATAATCAATGATCAATTATCAAAGATTTGAACCAAAACCCCTTAAACCATCAAAGTAGGGTTTCGGCCCTCACCATGAAAAATAGGTGAGAGTGTGATTTGGCCTCCTAATCACTTGGATTACATGATTAAGGGATGACACATGAGGAATCAAGAACAAAGAACAAAACCCATTTTCTTCCCCAAAAACCCACCCATTCGGACCCTAAAAGATAAATAGGCTAGAGATTTTATTTCATCACAAGCTCTTGGATTATGATAGTAGGGGATGATACTAGCTCATAGGAATTGGTTTGGTCTCAAAATGATTTTTCTACAATTTTCTAGAGATTTTTGAAGTTTAGATCTAGAAATTGACATTCATGAAAATAAATGGAGAAAATAAAAATTGAGAGCTCAAAGATGAAATCTATACCTTCTAGGTGATAGAGGAGGATGAGAGGAGCAACTTTGCTTCACAAACTTGGTTGAAAATCCTTGAGGAAGCTTGAGAAAAATGGAGGTGAAAATGGAGGAAGAAAAGAGAAATGGAGGAAGAAGAAGAAGAAAGAAGGAAGAAGAAGAAGTTGGAGGTGATAAGGAGAGAGAGAGAGCTCGAAATTATGGAGAGAGAAAGTGAGGGTGAAGATATTTTCTTTGAGTTTTCTTAAGAGTTAAGAAAGGTAAAAAGGGTAAAAAGGTAATTAGTAAAAATAACCAAGGGCAATTTGGTCATTTCACGTCCCGACATTTTGAAAATCCTCAAGACACTTGTAGGAGGCCCCAAATGATTTATCATAGCTCTAGTATGAAAATCATTGGCTCAAGGTTCTCGACAAACCCTAAGATAGCTCGAATCGTCTCGTAGAACGATTATCGGCCTGAATATAATAATATTATTTTTATTTTCGAACGTCAGGACGAACTTTTTCAAAAGTGTAGGAAATGTGATTTTAAGACTAACTGTCTCGTTCGCGGGTCCAAATTAGGTCTCGATAGTAGTAAAGCACTACTGTCAAGGAAAAACGCAGACCGGGCTCCGTCTGAGTTTTCGACCCAAAACTTAACCATAGCTTCCTACGATAGCGTAGAGCGTGACTATGGCCTCGGAATAATTTATTAAAGTTTCTAGACCCTCAAATAAAATACAATTAATTAATTACTTGATTAATTAAAAGATTAAGAAAAATCGGGGTGTTACATTACTACCCCCCTTAAAAAGAATTTCGTCCTCGAAATTCGACGTACCTTAGAATAGATGTGGATACCGCTGCTGCATATCCTCTTCGCGTTCCCAAGTGGCATCTCCTGTTGTAGCATCCCATATGACCTTGACTAAGGGAATCTGCTTTCCGCGGAGTTCCTTCACCCTTGTGTCTTCAATCCGTACAGGCAATGCTTCGTATTCTAAGTTATCCCTTACCTGGATTGATTCGGGCTCTATCACGTGTGATGGATCGGGATGATATTTTCTGAGTTGGGATACATGGAATACATTGTGAATATTGGATAGGTTGGGAGGTAAGGCAATTTGGTAGGCAACTGGACCAATTCGGCGAAGAATTTGAAATGGTCCAATGAATCTAGGTGTAAGCTTTCTGGATTTGATTGCCCTGCCGATTCCAGTTCTTGGAGTGACTCTCATAAAGACATGGTCGCCTTCCTGGAACTCCAAAGGTCTCCTCCTCTTGTCACTGTAGCTCTTCTGCCGATCCCGTGCGACTTTCATCTTTTCCCGAATTTTCTTAACTTGCTCCGTCGTTCGCTGTACCATCTCGGGTCCTATCAACTGATTTTCCCCGGTTTCATACCAACAGAGTGGTGTTCGACACTTCCGTCCATACAGTGCCTCGTATGGCGCCATGCCAATACTCGAGTGGAAACTATTATTATATGTGAATTCAATCAATGGAAGGAATTCGTCCCAACTTCCCGTGTTTTCCAAAACACATGCTCTTAAAAGATCCTCCAACGATTGAATCGTCCTTTCAGACTGACCATCCGTTTGTGGATGATAAGCTGAACTCATCCTGAGCTTCGTCCCCAATGCACCATTTAGACTTTGCCAAAACCTAGAAGTAAACCTCGGATCCCTGTCCGAAATTATACTCGAAGGTACCCCGTGTAATCTTACCACTTCTCTGATGTAAATCTGGGTTAATCTTTCCAAAGAATACCTTTGGTTGATCGGCAAGAAATGAGCACATTTCGTAAGCCTGTCAACGATTACCCAAACTGCATCGCATCTCTTCTGCGTTCTTGGTTCAGAAAATCACTAGTGATAGTGATCATTCCTAAACTTATCTTATCTCTGGATAACTCCACCTCCAGGTTCAGATTCCTGAACTGTTCCAGCAGTTCCAGTTCCTTCACCATCATAGCGGACATATGCAAAGATTTCCGGCTCAATGCATCTGCCACCACGTTGGCCTTTCCTGGGTGGTACTGTAGATCAAATTCATAATCCTTTATGAATTCCATCCATCTCCTCTGTCGCATGTTCAACTCCTTTTGGTCGAACAAATACTTTAAACTTTTATGGTCACTAAACACGCTGAATTTAGCACCATAAAGATAATGTCTCCATATCTTCAATGAAAACACTATTGCGGCCAACTCTAGGTCGTGGGTTGGGTAATTCCGTTCGTGCACTTTTAGCTGTCTGGACGCATAGGCTACTACTTTCCTTTCTTGCATAAGCACACAACCCAAACCTTGGTACGATGCGTCACAGTACACATCGAACGACATTGATGGATTTGGCAAGACTAGTACCGGAGATGTGGTTAGCCTCCCTTTCAGCTCTTGGAAACTAGTCTCACACTCTTCTGTCCATTCGTATGCTTTTCCTTTCCTCGTTAATTGCGTCAGAGGTAACGCAACCTTCGAGAATCCCTCGATGAACCTTCTGTAGTATCCTGCTAGTCCGAGGAAGCTTCGGATCTCGGTTACCGTCTTAGGACTTTCCCATTTGACCACAGCTTCTACTTTTGCAGGATCCACTGCGATACCATCCTTGTCGATCACATGTCCAAGGAATTGTACCTCCTCCAGCCAGAACTCGCACTTCGACAACTTGGCATAGAGTTGTCGGATACTCAACGGCAGCATGGCTCTCTTCAACTCGGACCTTAGTCCGTCTTCGAACCTTCGGCACACCCAGTCTTCATCCGGGTGCACTTGGTAAAATTGGGAGAATTTCAATAGCGCCTCGAACCTCATTGCGTATTCTCCAACCGACTTCTGGCCCTGCTTCAGGCTTAGGAATTCTTTTTCCTTTTCTTGACGAACACTCCTCGGAAAATATTTCTCCAAGAAGCTCTCGCGGAATGCCTCCCAAGTCAGTAATCTTCCCCCAGCCTCTAGCAGTCTCTGTTTGTTTCTCCACCATGCTTCAGCTGCTCCGACTAGCATGAAAGCAGCGTAAGTAACCTTCCTATCCTCTCTGCACTGGATAGCCACAAAGACTTTCTCGATTTCTTGTAGCCATAGCTCAGCAGCCTCCGGATTATAGTCTCCATGGAATTGGGGAGGATTCCCCTTCATGAAAGCATTCAGTCCAGTGTTTACAACTTCACCTCCTCCGACCGGATTCTGTTGTTGTCTAGCATCCCTCTCTTCCTGTCGCTGCATGAACTGAGCATTCTGCTGTGTTTGTTGCAGCATTGCAGCGGCCAAATCTCTCATGGCCCTCATCGCTTCGTCCTGATCCCCGCTACCTCCAACTCCCGAGGTATCCCTACTACTGTCGGGGCTCCCGGTTCCAACTAGTGCTCCCCTTCCTCTACCACGTCCTCTGGCCATTCTTTCCTGGTAAAAGATTAGTTAGGGAATGAAGAAAACAAAATTAATATCTAGTTTGTTAGTTATGAAGGAAAATGAAGAAAACAAGAGAAAAGGCAAGAACAAGGTTTCGCTTAGCGAGCTCAATCCGCTTAGCGAATATTAGTGAATTTCGCTTAGCGAGGATCCATTCGCTTGGCGTAATTGGGACAGCGATGCACCATTTGAAACCTGTCTGGATCGCGTAGCGAGATCAATTTCGCTTAGCGAAATTGATTGGAACTTCTCTGGATCGCTCGGCGAGATCATTTCGCTTAGCGAAATTGATTGGAACTTCTCTGGATCGCTCGGCGAGATCATTTCGCTTAGCGAAATTGATTGGAACTTCTCTGGATCGTGCAGCGAGGCAACATTCGCTTAGCGAAACAATATTTCGCTTAGCGAAACAATATTTCGCTTAGCGAAATTCCCCAGATCCTTAGTTATTCCCGACAAGAATAGAACACAGTTGGTACCCAATGTGGACATAACCGTCAATGCTGGTATACTTCCTAAACCACACAGTCCGATATTAGAATTCGAACTGCTCTGATACCAATAAATGAGACGACCCGCCGTCCCATCAGTAGAACCTAAGATATTAACTAATCTTAATCGCATAATAAAAGTTAGCGCGCCTTATTAAAACGAAGCGAAGCGGAAAATCTAGCGCGGAAGCAAACAAATACACGGCACGCAACACTTCAGAGTACGCAGCTTAAAATATAAAGAAATATATCACATACAGTATTGCCCCATCAGTAGGGCTACAGTAATACAGTAATACATACGAGTATACTCTTACAAACCAAAATAAAAGTATGAAAAGTAGACCGAGAGATAGCTCTCCGACTAATCACGATCATTGCCCAACCTCTCGAGGCTAGGGTCCGCGACACGTCCTCCAGCGTCAGGCTCGTAAGGAATGCCGTCCAGCTCTTCAGCAACCGGTTCCTCCTCGGGGTCTTCCCATAAAATAGGAGCAACACATACAGAAAAATAGCGGGAGATAAGAAACATATATCATCAATATGGGAGAGGGGCATCAGTACAGCATATATATATACATCACACAACACAAATAACATATATAGCACAACCTCATCCATCTCTTAAGTCACCAATCACAATCATCTCAAACATCGTTCTCTCGAATAAGCCTATGGGAGGGATACTAATCCCTATGTATATGCTGTCTTCCCTATATGCATGTCGGCCGATACATCACGTCCCCAATTGGACATCCCCGTCGGGATCACATCACATCACATCACATCATATCCCGCCTCGGGATTTTACGTAACGTCCCCAATTGGACATCCCCCTTTGGGACCAAATGCTGTGGTATGAAATGTTATGAAAATGCAACAAACATCCATCGCAGGTTGATATCGGAACCTCACGCCTAAACACTCGTCCACAACCACGACACATCGCATCACATCAACGTCAACATCAATCATCAACATCAACATCACATCATCATCAACATCGCATCAGCATCAGCATCACGACGCCTTGCGTCTACGAGCCACAGCTCCACGGTCGGGATCACAACGATATCAACCCGAACAACCTCAACGCTCACCATACTCTCGTCAACACTCAATCAATCAAATCACATTATGATCACAACAGTAATTCTACCAGTACAGCTATCATTATGAAGTCAAACAATAATTCATCATGTAGGCAGTTCAACAAATAAAACCAACAAATAATCAAATAACCAATTTCAACACATCAACCTCAATAAACTACAATAGTCATATCATCAACTTAGTGGTGATAGCCCAAAAGTACCTACACCCAGGGTCCAGGCACTTTTCCAGGGCTCAACCTCTAGTAGGGTTTTAGGGTTTCCCTACACAGATATATATATTCTATACTAGCTTGCCTTCCCGACGATATGAGTTCTTTCTCCCCACCTTAGTGATTCCCTCGAGCAGCTCCGGCTACGACTCCGCAGCTGTCAGTCGGGTGCGCTGTCGGATGTTCGAATCCTGTCCGAGTCTATACAACAAAACACAACCAGAAATTAAAATAAGGAAACCATAATCTATCTAATCTCTAGGTTTAGCTACTGCCCTTAATTAATTAAGTAGGCTAGGGATATTGAAATTCTACCAACTCTTGGATCAATGACCCTTAAGCATACCTAATGCATAATCAATGATCAATTATCAAAGATTTGAACCAAAACCCCTTAAACCATCAAAGTATGGTTTCGGCCCTCACCATGAAAAATAGGTGAGAGTGTGATTTGGCCTCCTAATCACTTGGATTACATGATTAAGGGATGACACATGAGGAATCAAGAACAAAGAACAAAACCCATTTTCTTCCCCAAAAACCCACCCATTCGGACCCTAAAAGATAAATAGGCTAGAGATTTTATTTCATCACAAGCTCTTGGATTATGATAGTAGGGGATGATACTAGCTCATAGGAATTGGTTTGGTCTCAAAATGATTTTTCTACAATTTTCTAGAGATTTTTGAAGTTTAGATCTAGAAATTGACATTCATGAAAATAAATGGAGAAAATAAAAATTGAGAGCTCAAAGATGAAATCTATACCTTCTAGGTGATAGAGGAGGATGAGAGGAGCAACTTTGCTTCACAAACTTGGTTGAAAATCCTTGAGGAAGCTTGAGAAAAATGGAGGTGAAAATGGAGGAAGAAAAGAGAAATGGAGGAAGAAGAAGAAGAAAGAAGGAAGAAGAAGAAGTTGGAGGTGATAAGGAGAGAGAGAGAGCTCGAAATTATGGAGAGAGAAAGTGAGGGTGAAGATATTTTCTTTGAGTTTTCTTAAGAGTTAAGAAAGGTAAAAAGGGTAAAAAGGTAATTAGTAAAAATAACCAAGGGCAATTTGGTCATTTCACGTCCCGACATTTTGAAAATCCTCAAGACACTTGTAGGAGGCCCCAAATGATTTATCATAGCTCTAGTATGAAAATCATTGGCTCAAGGTTCTCGACAAACCCTAAGATAGCTCGAATCGTCTCGTAGAACGATTATCGGCCTGAATATAATAATATTATTTTTATTTTCGAACGTCAGGACGAACTTTTTCAAAAGTGTAGGAAATGTGATTTTAAGACTAACTGTCTCGTTCGCGGGTCCAAATTAGGTCTCGATAGTAGTAAAGCACTACTGTCAAGGAAAAACGCAGACCGGGCTCCGTCTGAGTTTTCGACCCAAAACTTAACCATAGCTTCCTACGATAGCGTAGAGCGTGACTATGGCCTCGGAATAATTTATTAAAGTTTCTAGACCCTCAAATAAAATACAATTAATTAATTACTTGATTAATTAAAAGATTAAGAAAAATCGGGGTGTTACATTACTACCCCCCTTAAAAAGAATTTCGTCCTCGAAATTCGACGTACCTTAGAATAGATGTGGATACCGCTGCTGCATATCCTCTTCGCGTTCCCAAGTGGCATCTCCTGTTGTAGCATCCCATATGACCTTGACTAAGGGAATCTGCTTTCCGCGGAGTTCCTTCACCCTTGTGTCTTCAATCCGTACAGGCAATGCTTCGTATTCTAAGTTATCCCTTACCTGGATTGATTCGGGCTCTATCACGTGTGATGGATCGGGATGATATTTTCTGAGTTGGGATACATGGAATACATTGTGAATATTGGATAGGTTGGGAGGTAAGGCAATTTGGTAGGCAACTGGACCAATTCGGCGAAGAATTTGAAATGGTCCAATGAATCTAGGTGTAAGCTTTCTGGATTTGATTGCCCTGCCGATTCCAGTTCTTGGAGTGACTCTCATAAAGACATGGTCGCCTTCCTGGAACTCCAAAGGTCTCCTCCTCTTGTCACTGTAGCTCTTCTGCCGATCCCGTGCGACTTTCATCTTTTCCCGAATTTTCTTAACTTGCTCCGTCGTTCGCTGTACCATCTCGGGTCCTATCAACTGATTTTCCCCGGTTTCATACCAACAGAGTGGTGTTCGACACTTCCGTCCATACAGTGCCTCGTATGGCGCCATGCCAATACTCGAGTGGAAACTATTATTATATGTGAATTCAATCAATGGAAGGAATTCGTCCCAACTTCCCGTGTTTTCCAAAACACATGCTCTTAAAAGATCCTCCAACGATTGAATCGTCCTTTCAGACTGACCATCCGTTTGTGGATGATAAGCTGAACTCATCCTGAGCTTCGTCCCCAATGCACCATTTAGACTTTGCCAAAACCTAGAAGTAAACCTCGGATCCCTGTCCGAAATTATACTCGAAGGTACCCCGTGTAATCTTACCACTTCTCTGATGTAAATCTGGGTTAATCTTTCCAAAGAATACCTTTGGTTGATCGGCAAGAAATGAGCACATTTCGTAAGCCTGTCAACGATTACCCAAACTGCATCGCATCTCTTCTGCGTTCTTGGTTCAGAAAATCACTAGTGATAGTGATCATTCCTAAACTTATCTTATCTCTGGATAACTCCACCTCCAGGTTCAGATTCCTGAACTGTTCCAGCAGTTCCAGTTCCTTCACCATCATAGCGGACATATGCAAAGATTTCCGGCTCAATGCATCTGCCACCACGTTGGCCTTTCCTGGGTGGTACTGTAGATCAAATTCATAATCCTTTATGAATTCCATCCATCTCCTCTGTCGCATGTTCAACTCCTTTTGGTCGAACAAATACTTTAAACTTTTATGGTCACTAAACACGCTGAATTTAGCACCATAAAGATAATGTCTCCATATCTTCAATGAAAACACTATTGCGGCCAACTCTAGGTCGTGGGTTGGGTAATTCCGTTCGTGCACTTTTAGCTGTCTGGACGCATAGGCTACTACTTTCCTTTCTTGCATAAGCACACAACCCAAACCTTGGTACGATGCGTCACAGTACACATCGAACGACATTGATGGATTTGGCAAGACTAGTACCGGAGATGTGGTTAGCCTCCCTTTCAGCTCTTGGAAACTAGTCTCACACTCTTCTGTCCATTCGTATGCTTTTCCTTTCCTCGTTAATTGCGTCAGAGGTAACGCAACCTTCGAGAATCCCTCGATGAACCTTCTGTAGTATCCTGCTAGTCCGAGGAAGCTTCGGATCTCGGTTACCGTCTTAGGACTTTCCCATTTGACCACAGCTTCTACTTTTGCAGGATCCACTGCGATACCATCCTTGTCGATCACATGTCCAAGGAATTGTACCTCCTCCAGCCAGAACTCGCACTTCGACAACTTGGCATAGAGTTGTCGGATACTCAACGGCAGCATGGCTCTCTTCAACTCGGACCTTAGTCCGTCTTCGAACCTTCGGCACACCCAGTCTTCATCCGGGTGCACTTGGTAAAATTGGGAGAATTTCAATAGCGCCTCGAACCTCATTGCGTATTCTCCAACCGACTTCTGGCCCTGCTTCAGGCTTAGGAATTCTTTTTCCTTTTCTTGACGAACACTCCTCGGAAAATATTTCTCCAAGAAGCTCTCGCGGAATGCCTCCCAAGTCAGTAATCTTCCCCCAGCCTCTAGCAGTCTCTGTTTGTTTCTCCACCATGCTTCAGCTGCTCCGACTAGCATGAAAGCAGCGTAAGTAACCTTCCTATCCTCTCTGCACTGGATAGCCACAAAGACTTTCTCGATTTCTTGTAGCCATAGCTCAGCAGCCTCCGGATTATAGTCTCCATGGAATTGGGGAGGATTCCCCTTCATGAAAGCATTCAGTCCAGTGTTTACAACTTCACCTCCTCCGACCGGATTCTGTTGTTGTCTAGCATCCCTCTCTTCCTGTCGCTGCATGAACTGAGCATTCTGCTGTGTTTGTTGCAGCATTGCAGCGGCCAAATCTCTCATGGCCCTCATCGCTTCGTCCTGATCCCCGCTACCTCCAACTCCCGAGGTATCCCTACTACTGTCGGGGCTCCCGGTTCCAACTAGTGCTCCCCTTCCTCTACCACGTCCTCTGGCCATTCTTTCCTGGTAAAAGATTAGTTAGGGAATGAAGAAAACAAAATTAATATCTAGTTTGTTAGTTATGAAGGAAAATGAAGAAAACAAGAGAAAAGGCAAGAACAAGGTTTCGCTTAGCGAGCTCAATCCGCTTAGCGAATATTAGTGAATTTCGCTTAGCGAGGATCCATTCGCTTGGCGTAATTGGGACAGCGATGCACCATTTGAAACCTGTCTGGATCGCGTAGCGAGATCAATTTCGCTTAGCGAAATTGATTGGAACTTCTCTGGATCGCTCGGCGAGATCATTTCGCTTAGCGAAATTGATTGGAACTTCTCTGGATCGCTCGGCGAGATCATTTCGCTTAGCGAAATTGATTGGAACTTCTCTGGATCGTGCAGCGAGGCAACATTCGCTTAGCGAAACAATATTTCGCTTAGCGAAACAATATTTCGCTTAGCGAAATTCCCCAGATCCTTAGTTATTCCCGACAAGAATAGAACACAGTTGGTACCCAATGTGGACATAACCGTCAATGCTGGTATACTTCCTAAACCACACAGTCCGATATTAGAATTCGAACTGCTCTGATACCAATAAATGAGACGACCCGCCGTCCCATCAGTAGAACCTAAGATATTAACTAATCTTAATCGCATAATAAAAGTTAGCGCGCCTTATTAAAACGAAGCGAAGCGGAAAATCTAGCGCAGAAGCAAACAAATACACGGCACGCAACACTTCAGAGTACGCAGCTTAAAATATAAAGAAATATATCACATACAGTATTGCCCCATCAGTAGGGCTACAGTAATACAGTAATACATACGAGTATACTCTTACAAACCAAAATAAAAGTATGAAAAGTAGGCCGAGAGATAGCTCTCCGACTAATCACGATCATTGCCCAACCTCTCGAGGCTAGGGTCCGCGACACGTCCTCCAGCGTCAGGCTCGTAAGGAATGCCGTCCAGCTCTTCAGCAACCGGTTCCTCCTCGGGGTCTTCCCATAAAATAGGAGCAACACATACAGAAAAATAGCGGGAGATAAGAAACATATATCATCAATATGGGAGAGGGGCATCAGTACAGCATATATATATACATCACACAACACAAATAACATATATAGCACAACCTCATCCATCTCTTAAGTCACCAATCACAATCATCTCAAACATCGTTCTCTCGAATAAGCCTATGGGAGGGATACTAATCCCTATGTATATGCTGTCTTCCCTATATGCATGTCGGCCGATACATCACGTCCCCAATTGGACATCCCCGTCGGGATCACATCACATCACATCACATCATATCCCGCCTCGGGATTTTACGTAACGTCCCCAATTGGACATCCCCCTTTGGGACCAAATGCTGTGGTATGAAATGTTATGAAAATGCAACAAACATCCATCGCAGGTTGATATCGGAACCTCACGCCTAAACACTCGTCCACAACCACGACACATCGCATCACATCAACGTCAACATCAATCATCAACATCAACATCACATCATCATCAACATCGCATCAGCATCAGCATCACGACGCCTTGCGTCTACGAGCCACAGCTCCACGGTCGGGATCACAACGATATCAACCCGAACAACCTCAACGCTCACCATACTCTCGTCAACACTCAATCAATCAAATCACATTATGATCACAACAGTAATTCTACCAGTACAGCTATCATTATGAAGTCAAACAATAATTCATCATGTAGGCAGTTCAACAAATAAAACCAACAAATAATCAAATAACCAATTTCAACACATCAACCTCAATAAACTACAATAGTCATATCATCAACTTAGTGGTGATAGCCCAAAAGTACCTACACCCAGGGTCCAGGCACTTTTCCAGGGCTCAACCTCTAGTAGGGTTTTAGGGTTTCCCTACACAGATATATATATTCTATACTAGCTTGCCTTCCCGACGATATGAGTTCTTTCTCCCCACCTTAGTGATTCCCTCGAGCAGCTCCGGCTACGACTCCGCAGCTGTCAGTCGGGTGCGCTGTCGGATGTTCGAATCCTGTCCGAGTCTATACAACAAAACACAACCAGAAATTAAAATAAGGAAACCATAATCTATCTAATCTCTAGGTTTAGCTACTGCCCTTAATTAATTAAGTAGGCTAGGGATATTGAAATTCTACCAACTCTTGGATCAATGACCCTTAAGCATACCTAATGCATAATCAATGATCAATTATCAAAGATTTGAACCAAAACCCCTTAAACCATCAAAGTAGGGTTTCGGCCCTCACCATGAAAAATAGGTGAGAGTGTGATTTGGCCTCCTAATCACTTGGATTACATGATTAAGGGATGACACATGAGGAATCAAGAACAAAGAACAAAACCCATTTTCTTCCCCAAAAACCCACCCATTCGGACCCTAAAAGATAAATAGGCTAGAGATTTTATTTCATCACAAGCTCTTGGATTATGATAGTAGGGGATGATACTAGCTCATAGGAATTGGTTTGGTCTCAAAATGATTTTTCTACAATTTTCTAGAGATTTTTGAAGTTTAGATCTAGAAATTGACATTCATGAAAATAAATGGAGAAAATAAAAATTGAGAGCTCAAAGATGAAATCTATACCTTCTAGGTGATAGAGGAGGATGAGAGGAGCAACTTTGCTTCACAAACTTGGTTGAAAATCCTTGAGGAAGCTTGAGAAAAATGGAGGTGAAAATGGAGGAAGAAAAGAGAAATGGAGGAAGAAGAAGAAGAAAGAAGGAAGAAGAAGAAGTTGGAGGTGATAAGGAGAGAGAGAGAGCTCGAAATTATGGAGAGAGAAAGTGAGGGTGAAGATATTTTCTTTGAGTTTTCTTAAGAGTTAAGAAAGGTAAAAAGGGTAAAAAGGTAATTAGTAAAAATAACCAAGGGCAATTTGGTCATTTCACGTCCCGACATTTTGAAAATCCTCAAGACACTTGTAGGAGGCCCCAAATGATTTATCATAGCTCTAGTATGAAAATCATTGGCTCAAGGTTCTCGACAAACCCTAAGATAGCTCGAATCGTCTCGTAGAACGATTATCGGCCTGAATATAATAATATTATTTTTATTTTCGAACGTCAGGACGAACTTTTTCAAAAGTGTAGGAAATGTGATTTTAAGACTAACTGTCTCGTTCGCGGGTCCAAATTAGGTCTCGATAGTAGTAAAGCACTACTGTCAAGGAAAAACGCAGACCGGGCTCCGTCTGAGTTTTCGACCCAAAACTTAACCATAGCTTCCTACGATAGCGTAGAGCGTGACTATGGCCTCGGAATAATTTATTAAAGTTTCTAGACCCTCAAATAAAATACAATTAATTAATTACTTGATTAATTAAAAGATTAAGAAAAATCGGGGTGTTACACCATGTCTGGACATAACACCATTGATAAGGAGAACATGTAGAAATCTTCCCTTTGGAATCAGTTTGGAAGACTTGAGAGAAGGAGGGTTAGGTTTTCCATACAGAGCGATGTTGGCAGTGTCAGATCCAACAACATCTTCCCAATTCTCAAAGAAGGTAGTGCCTTCACAAGCATAATTGGTTGCTCGAGCAATCTTCATTAATCGAATTGAGAGGAAACGATTCGTGACAGTTCCTTTAAGTTCCACATCAAGATTGTTTTCTTTTACCGAAACAGTTTCCAAACATATATAGAGATTTCTGGGAAAAACCTGTTCGTTGAGCGAGAAGAAGTTCACCCATCCAGCATTGTACAGTTCTTCAGAGACTTCCATACCACCATATTTGATCTTTTCCAACTCAACCACTCGTCCAAGAACAATTTTCAGAATATGAGATTTTTCCAAATTCAGACATTTCATAGTCCTGAGAACATAGAGGGTGCTCTGGGAGCGCCTTTGTCGTTGGAAGATTTGGGTGTCATGAGGAGTTGGTTTAGGTTTTGAGAGAGATAAAAGAGAAAGTTCTCTGGAAAGACAAATCTTTTTGAGAAAGAAAGCGTTTTGAAGTAATTTGAAATAGAGAGAGAGAGAGAGAGATCTTAAAGAAGGGTTTCCCCATTTTTAAAACCGAAAAACTTCGTTGTTTCAGGAAACAACAGTACTTTTTGAAATAAAAAGATAAGAAGCAGCACTTGATGTCTTAGTTACGTGTCATGCCTTAAGATGCATGATAAGTTCAGACAAGTGCAAGCATGCATATGTACTTAGACTTTAAGACTATCAGACGTGTCATGCAACAATAAAATGCATGTTGATATTTTTTCTGATGTAATTAAATCTATCTTCAGCTAATGATTTTTTTGAAGATATCAGCCCATTGATCTTCAGTATTGACAAACGATAATTCAAGAACTCATTTTTGAATATAATCTCTAATGAAATGATGCTTGATTTCAGTATGCTTTGCTTTAGAATGTTGTATGGGATTTTTGGACAAGCTAATAACACTTTCATTATCACATCAAACATGTATTTTGTGTTCAAAGATAGAGTAGCCCACGAGTTGATGTTTTACCCATAACAGTGGTGAACAGCAACTGGCAGCAAAGATGTATTCTTCTTCAGCAATTGAGAGTGTAATTGTTCCTTGTCTTTTATTTGGCCAAGAGACCATGTTTGCTCCAATGAAGTGATATCCTCCACTGGTGCTTTTTTTTTTTTCAACTTTGACTCTAGCAAAGTCAGCATCACAGTAGCCAACTAACCTGAAATCGTTAGTTCTCATATACAGCAAACCAAGATTAGTGGTTCCAATAAGATATCTGAATATCCTTTTAACGACTTTTAGATGTGATTATCTGGTATCTAATTGAAATCTTGCACACAAGTAGACACTAAATTGAATGTCTGGTTTGCTGGAAGTTAAGTATAGACGAGATCCAATCATACCTCTGTAGACTGTTTGATCTACTTTGTTACCTTCCACATCTTTTCTTAGGATAACGGTTGGATGCATAAGTGTTTTCATTGATTTTGATCCGTCCATCTTATATTTCTTCAGAAGTTCTTTGGTGTACTTTTGTTGATGAATGTAGATACATGATACCTTCATCACTTTGCTTTATTTGTAGTCTTAAAAAGAACCTCAATTCTCCTATCAAGCTCATTTCGAATTCATTCTGTATCATCTTAGAGAACTCTTTACAGAGATTTTCATTAGTAGCACCAAAGATAATATCATCAACATATATTTGTACTACTATGAAGTTATCTGTAGATCCCTTTTTGACAAGAGTAGTGTCTACCTTTCCTTTTATAAAATCTTTTTCCAAGAAGAAGGAACCAAGTCTATCATACCAAGCTCTAGGAGCTTGTTTTAGACCGTACAATGCCTTTTTGAGTTTGAAAACATGATCTAGTTTTTCAAAATCTTCAAAATCGGGCGGTTGCTTAACATAAACTTCTTCTATAATACCATTAAGAAATGCACTTTTAACATCCATTTGAAAAAGATTTATGTTGTGCTGTGTATCATATGACATTAGAATGCAAATAGTTTCCAATCTCGCTACAGGTGCAAAAGTTTCAGCAAAGTCAATACCTTCTTGTTGATTATAGCCTTGAGCTACTAACCTTGCTTTGTTTCTGATAACTTTGCCATCTTCATCTAGTTTGTTTCGAAAAACCCATCTTGTTCCAATTACAAACTGATCATCTGGTCTTGGTACAAGATACCACACATCATTTCTTTTGAACTGATTTAGTTCCTCTTGCATGGCTAGAATCCAGCTTTCAACGATAAGAGCTTCATTGATGTTCTTTGGCTTTCAGATAGAAATGCCATATTGTTGCTTTCTTTGAAAGCTGATCTGGTTCTTATTCCTTGAGAGAGATTTCCAATAATTAGTTCTTCAGGATGATGTACTTTGTATCTCCAATCTCGTTTTAGATTGTTGTTATCAGACGTTGGTAGTTACGTCTGTTCAGTAGATTTTTCAGACGATTCTGAATTTTCCAATTTTAATTCGTCAGGCTGCTTTTCCATTTGATTTCTGATATCCAATCTTGCAAGATCATCATCTAGATCTGATAATTTCCTATCAGTCTTTAATCCATCATTAAATTTATTTATGGATTCTTCTACTACTGCAGTTTGAGAGATATAGACTATGAATGCTTATGAGGTCTCAGAGTATCCAATAAAGATAGCTTTGTCTACTTTAAAGTCAAATTTTCCAAGGTGTTCTTTAGTATTCAATATAAAACACTCACAACCAAAAACATGAAAGTAAATTATGTTGGGTTTTCAACCCTTCCGCAATTCATAGGGAGTTCTCATAAGAAATGGCCTAACTAGAATTCTGTTTTGTACATAACATGCAGTGTTAACTGCTTCTTCCCAGAAGTAGTTAAGAAAGTTATTCTCATTGACCATTATTCTAGCCATCTCTTGGAGAGATCTGTTCCTTCTCTCTACAGCTCCATTTTCTTCTGGAGTTCTTAGAGCAGAGAAATTGCGAGAAATTCCATTCTCATCATAGAACATTTTGATTAGATCATTATCGAATTCTCCTCTATGATCACGTCTAATGGCAGAGATAAAGAAACCTTGCTTGTTTTGTACTCTTTTATAGAAAGTTGAGATCATTCTGAAAGACTCATCTTTGTGGGTTAGGAAGATTACCCATGTAAATCTAGAGTAGTCATCAACTATGAAAAAACCATATTTCTTTACACCTAGGCTAGCAACACTATCTAGTCCAAACAGATCCATATGTAACATTTGTAATGGTCTAGAGGAAGATACCAGGTTTGTTTGATTTGAAGCTAGATTTTACTTGTTTACTTTTCTTACATGCATCACACAAGATATCCTTTTTAAAAGAGATATTAGGTAATCCTCTCACGAGGCTGTGCTTCTTTAGATTTGAAATAACTTTCTTACTCACATGTCCTAGTTTCTTATGCCATAGCCATCTTTTATCTTTCGTAGACACAAAACATTTTACATTCTGATCTGAGAATTCAGCTAGTTCAATCTTATATAGATTTTGTTGCCTTTGATCAGAAAAAAGACATTTGCCATTGTTACCTTTGACTATGCAGACATATTTGGTAAAGGAGACAATAAATCCACTACCACATAGCTGACTTATGCTAAGTAAATTATGTAACATCCTTGTTTTCTGTAACCCTAATTAAGGTAGATGACCTTGATCGGGTGTTTGTGTGGTTGCGCGATTGCTTGTGTGTTAGTTTGATACCTAGTTGGAAGTTTAGGAATAGGCTTGAATACGGTTGGAAGTGCCTAAGGTGTAACACGAGAAACTGGGGAAGTTAGAAGGCTGGAAGTTCTTCTCTCGCTGAGCTTGGCGCTCAGGCGTAAGAGAAATCCACGCTTAAGCGTTGAGACGCTTAGGCGTGGGAAGAGACAGATGCCTCAGCGTGCCGAGTGCGCTGTGCAGCTGCTCTAAGTTTGGACGCGTGTGAGACATATGTCAGGCCAGGGAGCAGGCGGAGTGGATGAGGTTCCACGCTCGAGCATGGAGAGATCCCACAAAGAGCGTGGCAACGCTCAAGCGTGCAGTATGATGAACGCTTAAGCGTGGACAACAGAAACCATAAGTGGACCTTCCACTTTCATCTTCTCATTCTACACTAATTGGGGAACTATTCTGCGAGTTTGAGAGAGAAGCTTTGAGTTTTAGAGAGAAAAAGCTTGAGGTTAGAGGTGATCGAGCCGCCGGAACGCGATTCTAACTACACCATTATGATCGCGGCGAAGTTATCTCCGACTTTAGCGGATTAGATTCTCGATTTGCCACAGGTAAACTCGGATCTCTAACACGTGGTCTTGGCGTTCTTCGAGTCTTTACCTTTTCTTTGGTCTTTTGGGCTTGCCCCAGGGCTAACACTGTTGTGTATGTGTTGCGCTCGTGATTAGGGCAAAGTCCACACTCATGATTGCTCGTGATATTGAGCTTGAGGCCGCGACTTTGAGGAGGTTGAGTGGCTATTCTTGGCTGTCTTGGGAGAGAGAGAGACCGCGAGCTTGAGGAGGGAGAAGCGGGATCATCGCGCTTGTGTTCGCGTGGAAGTTCGTGCTACAGCTGTTCAGGTGGGGAGAAAGTGTTACACACGTCGGGGAGGCAAGCGTAGACTATATAGTTTTATCGTATGTTTTGTGTGTGTAGGGGAACCCTAAACCCTACGTGAGGTTGAGCCCTAACTAAGTGCCAAAACCCTAGGTTTAGTCTACTTCGGGCTAGCACCGCTATGTTGATACCCTAGGTTAGCAGATTCACGTTGACTGGCGTGATGTATGTATGGCTGCTTTATGAGTATCTGTTTATCTGCTGACTGTGGTATGTAGTATATCTGCACAATATGATGGCATGTCGTTGTATGAGACATTTACTGCTGCATTGAACATGCTGACATTGATGAATTGTTGTATGTATCTTGAAATGCGTGTATGCATGAGAATCGGAGGTTTAGTCTGATTAGGGCTTTGACCCCGTGGTGGACGTTTGAGCTGATAGTTGAGATTGAGGTTATACTTGGAGCGGGAAGCTCATAAGTTATGACGGGAGCTTGGAGCTCATATGGTACAGTTGGAGCTCATATGGTACAGTTGGAGCTTGGAGCTCGTGTTGCTGAGAGCAAAGTTGCATGTGTCATTATATCAGCTCAAGGAAGATGGATGACATGCATAGCATATGCATATGATGTCAAGTGGCGAGCCATATATCATGGGGCATATGAGGTTGGTGCACCGAGTGCGGGTGCGGGAAACGAAAGGGAAGGTCTGTGTGACCTCGAGGATATACTGGACACAGGTGTACTCACAAAAGACCGATGAGGTAGCTCCTATCGTGTCGTGGCTGTCTTGATCCCGTACTACTATCCCGACTGGACCCTGAGTCTTTCCAGTTGCCAGTTGATCTTCCGAGGAGGCCCAGATAGCCCTCTTTGTCTGGGACAGTTGAGCGGTGATGCACTCTTATGGGTCACGGCGAGCGGAACGGATTACCGGAACAAACCAACTTATGGTCCGTTGAGCGGACGAGATGTTGCCATTAGTGGGGTGCTAGTACCGGCCGGCATGCATAGAAAGAGTATGTGTCACATCTAGCAAGGGAACGACCATGGTGTCGAGACACTGAGAGATAGCTGTGTTTGCTATATAGGCTGCATTACATCATACCTATATTTGATGTGCTGTATATCTTATCTCCCTGTCTTTTCTTTGTATATGTATACTCGTTCTAAGCATAGACGAGGAGCCAGTAGTACCAGAGGATGGACCCGAGGAGAAACCCGTTTATCACCGGAGCAATGAGGATGCCGGTGCTGGGTGATATTGAGATCGTGTACCACGACGAGAGGGGATGGCGGGTGGACCCCTCGACCTTTTTGGTTGTATATACAGGACCAGTTAGCTTGATCCTCCGAAGAGGTACTCCGTCGTATGCAGACATCATTGGACCCTATCGTGTCTACCAGTTTCTTCCTTTTCCACGGATGTGGCGACCACCGAGCCAGAGAGAGCAGGACTACCGATGAGTGGCACCACAGACTTCAGCTGTATCCAGCAGGAGGGGCTTCGTACATAGAGGCTAGAGGAGACGTTCAGACCAGTACATGAGGGAGGCCCTGAGGCACCGCAAAGTAGTGTCGAGTTCCTCCTCCGAGTACGAGCCTGTGCGGGTTTATAGGTGTACACACGGAGAGGGACAGGGCAGCTCAGGTCATCCCTACCACTGATGGTGAGGGTTAGTCAGTGCGTCTTCTTCTAGGGCTGAGTGGAGAGGCTGATGTATTTTGAGTGCAGGGCTGGGGAGCGCTGGTGAGGATGTCTGAGAGCTTTTCTTCTCTTTTTGGAGTCCTGTTGTATATGTTTTATCTTTCAGCTTCAGTTGTACAATGATGTATGTATTACAGTAGCCCTACTGAGGGGGCAACCATGTAAATACTTATATAATGCATGTATATGTTTTATCTATCCCGTTGTGCTTTACTCTAATGCATGTTTTTATGTACGTGCTTGTCGTATATGCTTTACCATTTTGCCGTTCGTTTAATAAGCGCGTAATAATATCTCTAGGCTATAGCTAATAATAACCTAGTAGGGGGGTTCTGAACTTAATGGGAATATCCTTCTAGAGAGAGGAGGGTCGTCTCAAATTATGTCTTAGTCCTTCAACCAATAAAACATTAGATATAGAGGGTACAGGAGGTTTACCACCAATTTTACCTACTCCAACCACTTTTCCTTTCTGGTTACCTCCAAAGGTAACGTGTCTGCCATCTTTATGTTCGAGGTCTTGAAACATAGATCTTTCTCCTGTCATGTGTCGTGAGCAGTCACTATCCAGATACCATGACGAGTGTTTTCTTTGTCGTATTAAGGATACCTGCAACAGGAATGATTAGTACTTTAGGAACCCATATTTTTATGGGTTCTTTCTTATTCGATTTACTCATTTGAGGATATTTCTTTGAATGAAGACATTTGGACATAACATGTCCAGCTTTTCCTCAAAAGTTGCAAACACGTTTATAATTTAAGAAAGGTTTAACGCTGTGATATGAAGGTGTGGATTTCTAAATTGAGACTTTAGCAGCCATCTTATGATGCGTCTATTCATCGATTCTTATACCTGACTTGTTTAGGGATTGTCTTTTACAGCCGAGAAACTTAGTCAAATTTTCTCTACCATTAACAAACTTGGAAAGATCTAAAGTGAGTTCATCTACTTTCGGTTGAAGTTTTAACACTTCTTCAGACTGTAGCGTTTAAGCTAAGATCTTTGCTTCAAGTTTTTTAGCTTTAAGCTCTAGGTTTTCCTTTGCCAGTATTTCACACTCTTGACTTTTATGTTCATGCTATTTTAGGAGCTTAACATATTGTCTTTTTAGTGATTTAAAGGCTTTGGCTAAGCTAGTGGATTCTTCTACTATTTCATCATAAGCATATTGTAAGTCATCAAGTTCAGTTGTTACCTTAGTGTCTGATTTTGAGTCTGTGTTTGCCATTAAGCAGAGGTTTGCTCCTTCTTCTGCTTCAGCATCATTGTCAGTTGAGCTTCCAGCTAGATCTTTCCACGTGACCATCATTCCTTTCTTCTTCTTGAAGAAATTCTTTTGAGGTTGACCTTTTAGTTGTGGACAATCAGACTTCATGTGGCCTGGTTTCTTGCATTCATAACATACAATGAAATTGTTTTCAGAGGATCCACTTTCATTGTAACTTTTGTCATTGTGGAAGTGTCTGAATGGTCGCTCCCTTCTGAAGCTTTTATTTTTCCATAGTTTCTTCATCTTGCTGGTGAGGAAAGATATTTCTTCATCGACAGAATTCTTCATATGGTTTATCTGTGTTACCAAACGATTTGTCAGTTTTTAGAGCTTTAGATGTTTCTTTGCTGACCCTTTTTCGGCTTTTAGAGCAATGGACTTTCCCTTTTGATGGGATTGTCTCAATTTAGTTCTTGCTCATGAACCTGTAAAGTTCCAACCAATTCATCCATAGTTAGGATGGATAGATCTTTAGCTTGTGCAATGGCTATCACAAGAGGGCTCCAACGTTTTGGAAGACTCCTGAGAATTTTTGTCACATTATCTTGGATTGAGTAAGTCATTCTAAGAGATTTGAGATTGTTGTTGATAATTTGGAATCTACCAACCATCTGAAGAATAGACTCTCCTTCATCAATGGCAAAAAGTTCGTAGTCCCTGACTAGGATACTTATTTTGGTTTCTTTCACCATACTAGTTCCCTCATGGAGATTTGCTAAGGTATCCCATATTTGCTTTGCTGAGTCACAGGCATGAACTTTTTCAAATTCATTTTGGCTAAGAGCATACATAAGAGAGTAACAAGCTTTAGGGTTTAAGTCCAACTTAGTTCGTTCAGCATAGGTCCAATCATCTCATGGTTTGGGTTGACCATTTTCAAGAAGTGGAATGTAAGGACCATTTTGTATAATGGACCAACATCTGGAATTAGTATTCATAATAAACCAATGGAATGTTTCCTTCCAGTAAAGATAGTTTGTTCCATTAAAGAATGGAGGTCTGGTCATGCAGGTTGCTTCACTTATGGGTGCATGTCCCATATATCCAGCAGCTTGTTTGGCCATGATGTTTCTACTCGTCCAGGAACGTTTTCCTCAACACTTGTTAAGGTGCTCAACCAAGAGGCTGAGCTCTGATACCAACTGAAATAAACTCAGTAAACACAAGAAGGGGGTTGAATGGTATTTAATTAAAACTTTTTGTATAAACAGAAACTTTTTCAAATGTTTTAAAATGTAAGACGTCGTATGAAAGAAGTATGAAATAGATAAGCGTCTGAAGGAGTGAAAACGAGATACGATAAAACAAATAACTTTTTTTTGAAAAGGCAAACCAATTTCTCCCCTAGTTAAATATAAGCAATTATCTCCATAGTAGTAATAAAGAGTTGAAGGAAAGAAAGAATCACACTCAGCGATTTTATACTGAGAGTTTGTTCAGCTTGTTTGATGTATTCTTGTTATTCTTTAAAACTCCAGAGTCTTATATTTATAGACTTCTAGCAATAAATCCGTTGTGAGACATTTCGTCTATGATGCTTGTTTTATCTGAAGTCTTCAGAGAAACCATTAATGCAATAGAGTTCTTCTGATGAAGCATTAAATGTGTTGCAAGACGTTGAGGGTATTCTTGTAATGAAGTACAACATTTTGGCGTAGAGCAGAGCGAAAAGCAAATCGTCAGGATTTTTGCAGTGCAGATTTTCTTCTTTAGTGTAATTACTCAGAGTTATCAGTTGTAAAGTGACTTCGTTGCTTACTAAGAGTAAAGGTGTCAGGTACGATACTCAGAAGATGTAGCGTTATTCCGATTGACTTTGCGAATAAACAGTCTTTGTAATGCTTTTTAAATATGTTCCCATCATAATTTAAAAAGATTCAAATTTGTTAATTGAGGAAGAGAGTAAAGACGTGTTAGACAACGCGAGAAGACTTGTTTGTCTTCTTTGAGACACTTGGATCTTATTCTTCAATAATATCTGGCTCAAACACTTGATGTGCAGATAACAAATGATAGCGATAGCTCAGATAAGACGTTGTATATAAGCATATGTTTCAAATATAACCTTGAGTCCTATCTTATTTTAAGATACGTCTGTACACTTGAATAAGATGATTAGAAGATATCACATGGTTTATTTAAATCAGTCTATAAATGTTTAAGTTCATCAAAACTTTAAGGTTTGAAGCAATATCAGACGCTTGGAGACTCAACAATCTCTCATTTTTTTATGATGGCAAACATTTTGTGATTTTAATACACCTTGTAAAAAGGATAACAGATAATCATATAGATGAAATAGAATATTATGTGTTAGCGTGTCCCTTTTTATATTTCGATATATTTCCTTAGTGTTCTCCCCCTTTTGGCATCACCAAAAAGGAATGCATGATATATGAAGTAAACATATGCATAACAAGAGAAATAAAGGAAAGACAATAGAAATAGCATTACATAAGCATTTGTTTACATAGTGATGCACACAATGAATGTACATATAGAACATTTTTAACATCACTAACATCATTGTGGTGCGGAAAAATGATGCATAAATTCTAAAACGATAGCTTGAAAACTTTGAAACTCTGTAAGCAGCTGGTTGAGCAACCTTTGAGGTTCATGGTCCACATACTGAATTTAACAATGAGAAGAGCTTAAGGAGGAGAAGGACGAGGGGAAGTTACAACAGGGTACCACGATAAGGCCAAAATAGTTGGTGTATAAAACAAAGGGGAAACGGAGATGAGAAATGGAAAATTTTCAAAAGAAAGAGGAGAAAAGAAGAAATACTGAGGATTATGAAATATAGGAGCAACGAAAAGAGGGTCAGATGGTTCTGTAGGATTAAAAGAAAAAACAAAAGAAACAAGTTTATCTAAGATAGAAGGCCTTAAATGAGTGAGAAAAGGAAGCTTGCAAATTTTTGCAGCAAATAAATTTAAAAACCATTGAAAACAAAATAAAGGTAAAATAAAAAAAAATTAAGAAAAGAAGAGCAAATAAAGGTTGGGTAGAAGCGGTACAGCTGATAGGATTTTCTCTTCGTTGTTCTATCAAGATATCCAATCCAGGGAATTTGATAGAAACCCACTCTTTGACCCAGGACAGGCGTCTGAAGCTTGTCTTCAACCGGGAGACCAGAACAGCAGTTGTCATTTTCAACAGTCCTTGCGGGAGGAGGTTTAAACCATGTACTAGTCCACTTTTTAAATTTCAGTTTTCTGTCATCAATATCAATGAGACAATGCCTAGGTTTGGCATACAAATAGAGACTTTTCATCCGAGGTTGTGGTTCCAAAAAGTCTGGTTTGAGATAGATCTGAGTCTCAGGTTTCATATCAATGTGAGAGTCAGGCATCCAATGAATTGTGTGCTTAAATACAACATTTTGCCTTGAAAGATATTTTTCAAACTCCAGAAGGTCAATTTTCATAAAATCTACCCTATCAGTAGTGAATGGATCAAGAAGTTCTTTGGATATTGGGGCACAGGAACGAGGATTGTATGGAGGGAGGTCAGATTTGAGAAAGCCAACATGTGGTTTCTATAGAAATTCTGCAGACACTTTCCAATTCCAACTTTTTATAGGAGGGGGCATTTCAAAGGAAGGAACAGTGGGTTCATCTTCCTGTGATGATGGTGGAGGTGATGGTATATATGGTGATGGTAATCTGGGTGATTGTGGGTGTGAGGATGAATGTGCAAGGGAATGATTTTGTAAGTTCTGAGGAGATGGAGGTGAGGATACCTTGTTAGGAGAAGAGACGGCGGTTGTTTCATGAGATTGGGAGCTGACAGAGGGCTTGATCCTTCCTGATCGTCTTACAGGAGGCTATTCAACTTCATGTGCCTTCCTCTTGAGAGTTTTCTTTTGGACTCTCGGGATAGTCTCTGACAGACTTGGCTCCCCTCAACAGATGCTTCCATTCTTGGACACTTTGAAGCAGGTTCTTCATCCATATCAAAGATCACCAGTTAGCATCTGATTGACAGTTTAGGCGCTTTTAAGCTCGTGGAGGTGTCTATTGATACTTCCAATTCAGAGATAGGCAAAAAGGTTGATCCCTGATCTGGGGATTGTTGAGCCTCATCTTCCTGTCCTTCAAGAGGCGTCTCACCATCCAGTTTCTTACGACCCGTTTGAGACAAAGCCTAAATATTAATGGGAGTTCCTATTCTGACCCCTAGCAAACAAATCGAAGCCTAGATTTGTGAAGATCTTTGTCAACAACATGATCTAACATGTTTCCTATGGTGACCCCATCTTCCTATTTGCTTGCCTTGGCATTTTTCACCATATATTTCAAAACTATATCATTTAAATCCACCTTGCTTCTTGTGAATTAATGATAGATATCCTCCCTTCGGAATCAGTTTGGAAGACTTGAGAAAATTAAGGTTAGGTTTTCCATACAGAGCGATGTTGATAATGTCAGATCCAACAACATTTTCCCAATTCTCAGAGAAGGCAACGCCTTCACAAGCACAATTGGTTTCTCAAGCAATCATCGTTAATCAAAGCCCTGATCACAACGGTGTAGTCGAAATCACGTTCCAACGCCTCAATCTTCCCTGGGATTACTTTCTATCTCTAGAACTTCCTTTCCTTCTCTCTAGCTTTTGGACTTAGAAGATTTCGTGAGAATTTCGTCCCAAGTGAAATGGAAGAGAAAGACTTAAGTCTTGCTGTCATCCTATCCACGCTAGAGCATAGGAACACTCCACGTTGAGCGTGGGGACGTTCTGGCATGGGGTTTTTCCACGCTTGAGTGTGGCCTCCTGATCGCCACGTCTCTACCACGAGTCACGTGCGCGCTGACATGTGCCCCTCCACGTGTAACCCTTCCACGCACTGACGTGCAATTACCCACACTCGAGCGTCAACAGTCAACATTTGAGCATGGTGTTTCTCGACGTCTAAACGTTGGATGCTATTCAGACTTGTTCTTTCACGATTTTTCACTTTCTGAACTCGTTCCAAGGCCAGATTGTCCCAAATTTGAACCATGGTTTTCTCGACATATAAGGAATTTAATTAAGCACTCAAACATGCTTAATTAATGTCCCACACACTAATCAAGAAAATGGGGTGCTACATTACCACCCCCTTAAAATAAATTTCGTCCCCAAAATTTAGCATACCTTAGAAGACATGAGGGTTTTGTTCTTGCATATCAACCCTTCTTTCTCAAGTTACATCGCCTGTAACTTCATCCCAAACTACCTTTACTAGGGGAATGTGTTGAATATGGAGTTCCTTAATTCTTCAATCCAATATCCTCACTGGTAAGGCTTCAGACTCTAGGTTTTCTCTCAACTGTATAGACTCAGGTTAGATGACATGATAAGCATCGGGATAGTACTTACGGAGTTGTGACACATGAAAGACATTAAGAAGGTTGGACAGATTTGGAGGTAAGGCAACACGATAGGCTACTGGACCAATCCGACGAAAAATTTGAAATGGCCCATTGAACCTTGGAGTAACCTTACTAGACTTGATAGCTATGCCAATACCTGTCCAAGGTGTAACTCTTAGAAAGACGTGGTCTCCCTCTTGGAATTCTAGAGGCCTCCTCATTTTTGTCACTGTAACTCTTTTGCATGTCCTGAGCTATCTTCATCCTTTTCCGGATCATCTTCACTTGCTCTGTTATATGCTGAATCATGTCTGGCCCTAGTACTTGACTTTCTCTTGTCTCATAACAGCACAACGGTGTTCGACACTTCCTTCCATACAAAGCTTCAAACGGTGCCATACCAATACTCGTGTGGAAACTGTTGTTGTACGTAAATTCGATCACAAGTAAGAACTCGTCCCAACTCCCCATATGCTTGAGTACACAAGCTCTTAAAAGTCCTCCAATGATTGGATCGTTCACTTAGATTGGCCATCTGTCTGGGGATCATAGGCTGAACTTAACCTCAATTTAGTTCCCAATGCACTTTGAATCTGCTTCCAGAACCTTGACATGACCTCGGATTTTTGTCTGATATGATGCTCACAGGTACTCCATTCAACCTCTATATATCTCTGATGTAGATCTGTGTCAGCTTCTCCGATTTGTAACTTTAACCAATAGGCAAGAAATGGGCACATTTCATCAGCCTATCAACGATTACCCATATTGTGTCATGCCTCTTCTGAGTTCCTGGCAACCCTGTTACAAAATCCATCGCAATCCCATCCCATTTCCACTCAGGGATATCTAACGACCGCAGTAATCCTCCAAGCTTCTGATGTTCAATCTTCGCCTTCTGACATGTCAAACATGACAACACATATTCTGCAACTCCTTTCTTCATTCCAGGCCACCAGAACATTTTCTTTAGATCTTGATACATCTTTGTGGCACCTGGACGAAAGCTTAACTTACTCTTATGTGCTTCCTCCAAGATCAACTTCCGAATATCCTTATCATCCGGGATACAAATTCTATCTTTGAACTTGATGATTCCATCTGCATCCACCTTAAACTCTGAAGTCCGCCGATTGAGAATCGAGTCCTTCACCTCCTGAAGATATTGGTCCATCGTTTGGTTCTCTTTAACTTTTGCCGGGTCCACTACGACACATTCTATGTTGATCACGTGCCCCAAAAACTATACCTCTTCTAGACAGAACTGACACTGGGACAGTTTTGCATACAACTGTCTATCTTTCAATGTAACATCCCAAAATCCATGTATCTGTCTTTTAACTATTTGTGTGAATAACTTGGCTGAGAACACAACCTGATTAATAATAATCGTAAAAATAGTTAATAATTGGAAATTCATAATTGAATTTCAATTATGAACTTAATGATCATAAGATATTGTTTTGAACATGTTATGTTGTTTTGAGTCGGAGCCAATAAAAATATCATTATTTTAATCGGGACCACTTTACCTTGGGAAGCGTGCTAAGGCCGAGGAGTAATCGGGCTCGGGCTCGGGAGGTTACTCTGGCCCAGAGTCGGGAGAAGTTTAGACTGCTTATCACGTTTCACGAGTAGGTATCTTTTATCATTTCATAACAACTTACACCTTTGTCAACTTTTCCTTTTATGGAAAAAGCCAAACCACCGACTTTTGGTTAATCACTATGTACTTCATCACATCTTGGCCGTTCATTTCCTTACACTAATTCCCATCACACACTAACCAATATTTTGTTCATGAAGCGTAAAGGCCATTCGGCCAATACACACCAACAACACCTATCCATTTCCATTCTACACATCCAAAAGATCAAACACACCATTTCTTAAGTTTTTGAAAAATCCTCTCTTCTCTCTCTTCATCATAGATTCGGTTCTTCACTCTAAAACACCAACCAAATTTCCTTTTTCAATTCTAAAACCATACTTCACCTTGTCTTGATCTAAGGATCAACTTTAGTGAAGGAAGTTTCTTGATTTGGAGAAGTTGTTTTTCAACCTCAAGGACACCATCCAAAACCTAGGAGTTGTTATTGTGTTGGTAAGCTTCTAGACCCTTTTCCTTTTCATTTCCTTACTTATTAACTTGAGTAATCATCTTCTAGTTCTTCTTTTCATGAAAACAAGTTCAAGATCTCACCTTTTTCTCTCCTCTAAGTTCGGCCTTCTCTTTGTTTTGAAGGCTTGGAGTTTTCTTTCACTTAAACCTCTTCATTAAAGGTATGTGGGAGTGAACCTCATCACACCAAAATTGGTGGAGGATAAATATGGTTGTTTATGTTTTGTTTGGGTGAAACCCTAGCTTGGGTTCACTAGTACTTTCTTGGTGAAGTTCTCTTTGAGAACATGTTTGTAATAATGTTTCTATGCTTAGTATATGTGTATGATGATGTATGCTTGGATGGAAAAATGTTTTCATGTATGTTGAAAACCATACTTTGATCTCTAGATCAAGTAAGAATTTTATGCTTGTTTATGGTTGAATGATATATGATTATTGTTCATCATAATATTGTGATCATTTTGAGCTATTACTTAGTAAGTTAGTGAAGCAAAATCTTCACATCCCCTAAGTGATGGTATTCGGCCATGGTTAGCAAAAAGAGGAAGAACATGAGTTTGTTCTTGAACTTCAATGTTTTGAAAGCTAATAAGTGTTTTATAACTTGTATTTCAAAACAAACAAGAAGTGATTTTGATCCAAAGATCAATTATGGTTTCGGCCTTAAGTGTTTTTAACTACGGTGAAAATGTGTTTTACTTTAGTCATAGTTTATTCAATTAAGTAAGTGTTTTAAAAATAAAATAATGAAAGTAATTTCGTGAAATTAAAATTAATATGAAGTTACCTTAGGTTTAGTAGAATGTCACATTGTTTTTAAAACTAAGTTAACATCCAATCCTCAAAGTATAAAGAGGACTTTGTCCTCAAATTTGAATTAATTGAATCATCGTTTGAAAAGTAAATGAAAGTTCCATTTCTTTTACGCTAACTTAGATCATGGTTTTACTCTAAGTTAGTGAGGAAAAACCTTTTCAAATTAGTTGAGGTACTTTAATTCAATCAAGTAACCAAGTTCTTTTAAATCAAATGAGTTTTCAATTGAAAAGGTTTTGGTTTAACAAGTCTTGAATCGAGAGTTTTCAACTCAAATCGCAAAGTTTACGCATGAAGACCTAAGTTAAGTAATTAAATTAGAGCATAAGAAAAGAGATAATTAAGTATAGCCTATGATGGAACAAGACCATACACTATACCATTGACGACTTAGTTCATCTATGACTTCATAAGACTTAAGTGAATCAATACTTATTTCATTACTCGGAACTCAAAGAATTAATACCTTAGAAAGAATCAAAGAGTTATCTAAGAGGATTCTCAATCCTTCTTCATAACACTTAGGACTTGAGATGTAATTCATAAGACACAAACACAGACATGAAACGTTTTGGGTGATGACAAACCGGTGATTCAGATTCAAGAAAGTTGTTCAATTCTTTCAGTCTTGTGATGACTCGATCCCGGAGGGATCACGAGATTTATCCGATGGATAAAAGTTTTATAATACAAATACGTATATAGTTCCAAAGGAAGAGAACCTTAGTGAGCCTTGAGGTTTATCCGGTGGATAGACATTGCTTTATCGCATCTGCTTTATGTAAGCATTGGCATTTCATTGCAAGAGTTTGTAAGGCCTTGAGCTTAGGAGTTGAGTTTACACCTTGATGCGGGTGCGAATCTTACGGTGAAGATCTTAAATAGTCTTGGAGGTATCAGGGTTGGAAAGGTTGACATGTGATCAGTTGGTAGATCTTCTGTGTCGTGGCGAATCCGAGCAATACGCTGATATCCTCGACTAGATGCCATACTTTTCATGTTTGGTGTAGAGTGTTTCCATAAAAGCCAGATACATGCACGTCACGAATGTTGTAGCATCCTGCCCAAGGCTGGCGTACACAGAACATGTCCTCCCATTCACTCTCTCCGATGTTTTGTTAGCTCCATGGAGTAAGAGTCAGAGTTTTACCCTTTGTGGCATATGGCATTGAATCATGTACATCGCATTGCATTGCATGGCTGCTGATGAGTACATTTTCTTGATATGTATCATTATCCTGTTTTTGGAGATGTTTCATGCTGCTAATTGATTAAATGATATATATTGAGATGTTTAGTATACATGATGGGTATGTTGTTACCTGGTGTGTCGTCCCGTTTTTACTTCTACTGTTTTGTTGTATTGATGATCGGGAATCTCACCCATATCTGTATCTGTTCTCTGCTGGTGTTGTTGTTTCTACTTGAGAAGATTGGCGTGATGACAACTTAGCTCAGCGTCTACCTTGAGTCCGGAGGGGGACTCTTTATGCTGTTTGTTTTGGCCAGGCTGTGTCCAGTCGTCAGTTGTACCTTTTGAGGAGCTGCGTCTCCTAGTACCTATTTATATACCTATTTTATAATTAGGCTTGGACCTATGTCTGTATTCAGTATTGTTTATATTTCTGCACTTTATTTTTGTTTGACCTTTAGAAATGCATGGTGAACCTAAGTTTAATTATTAGTACTCATATAACAAATCTCATTTCATCGTCATTATGAAAAGGAAAAAAAAGAAGAGAAAACTGTATTTTCCGCATTAATATTATTTTCAGCCTTATAATTGTTCAGGAATGTGACACTCGAGAAAGGGTATTACAGGATAATTTATGGAGCATCAAATCAATCTTGAGGAGCTTTGAGTTGATATCTAGGTTGAGGGTGAACTTCTCCAAAAGTAATTTATTTGGTATAAATTTAGATGGGCAATTTTTGGAAGTAGCTTTAAGTTTCCTATCCTGTTGTATTGGAGCTATCCCTTTCAAATTTCTTGGTATTCCGGTTGGAGCCAACCCAAGGAGATGCTCAACTTGGTTACCCGTGGTGGAATTGATGCAGAAGCGACTTTCCAAATGGAAAAGTCGAAGTCTCTCTTTGGGAGGTAGAGTAACTTTAATAAATTCAATTTTGACAAGTTTGCCGCTGTAGTTTTTCTCTTTTTATAAGGCCCCAAAAAAGATTTTACAAATGTTAATGAAGATTCAAAGGACTTTTTTGTGGGGAGGAAATGCTGAACATCAAAAAACAAGTTGGGTGTGTTAGGAAAAAGTATGCCTTCCAAAAAAAACTTGGGGGATTAGGTGTGAAGAATCTTGCGTTGTTTAATATTTCTTTGTTAGCTAAATGGAAGTGGCGTTATTGATCCGAATGCTATATGGTATAATCTTATGTCGTATAAATATGGTCCTCTGGCTAAAAGCATCATGCATGTTCCAGGTTTAGATGCTAACAGAGACATGTCTATTTGGTGGAGGGACTTAGTCTCCTTGAATGCAGGTAGAGGGGGCTGGTCGCTATGGGTCACAGATGTTGTAAGGCTTAAACTTGGCTCAGGAGAGGAAATTAGTTTTTGGAATGACAAATGGATTGGTATGAGTACACTCAAAGAAAGCTTTCCAAGACTTTTCCAAGTGTCTGCAAACACTAACTTGACAATTGCGGAGATGGGTGCGTGGTTGGGTGATAGATAGGTGTGGAATTGGAGGTGGAGACGTTCTTTATTTGCTTGGGAGGAGGATCTTGTGAAGGATCTTGATAATCTTCTTGCTTTTGTTCTTCCTCAAAGGGAGGTGAGGGATTGTTAGGTTTGGATTCCTGATTATCTAAATGGATTTATAGTGAAATATGGATATTTGCATTTGTTGAATATTCAAAGGTCAATAAGTCTAAATCCATTGGAGGTGTGGAGTACCTTCAAAAATTAGTGTCTTTGCATGGAGGTTGTTACAAGAGAGGCTACCAACCCGCGAAGCTGTACAACATAGGGGTATAATTCCATCTAATCAAGGTATTTCATGTTTATTTTGCTTTTCCCAATGTGAGAGTTGTAATCATCTTTTCTTCTCCTGTTCCTTTTCTTACAATGTGCGGGTTTTGGTGTATGCTTGGTTGAGATTTAATGGTGTTTACCATAATGATGGAGTCTCCTACTTTTTGCATCATGGGGCTGTTATTAGAGGGAAGAGGCTTAAAAGAGTAACGCATATAGTTTGGTTAGCGGTTTCTTGGTGTCTTTGGCTTATAAGGAATAAAATTATTTTCCAAGGTGAAGTAGCTGATTTTAATACTTTGTTAGCTCAGGTTAAAGCCATTTCTTGGGGATAGTTTATTTGTAGGAAGGGTAGAAACTCATGTTACTCTTTTCAGATTGGTGTCGGGTGTTTTCAAGCTTTGTAGGTGTTCTGATGTAATGGGTTGAGGTACCTCTTGTGCCCCCCATTAATGAATTTTTTTGCTTATAAAAAAACAAAAAAAACCAAAGCCCTAAGCCATAAGAACAATGGCTAACAAAGGAGGCCACTATTTTGTGTGACAATCACCATAAGTCGTCAAAGATCGTCGGATGAAATCGGCGAAACTGAAGCTCTAGTCGTCTGGACAACACCAGTGAACATATTAACTTTCATGTGAGGACGACTTAATTATAAATATTTAAATTTTACAATGGACTTAATTGCAAAATTGAAACCGATAATAACCTCCTATGTCCGGTCAAAATGGTGGTTGATGGATTAACCACTTAACCTTCTATTCAACGGAAGAAGCCACCATGAAAATGATACTCCATGTCATTTGGGAATGACTTACTAAGTAATAACAAAATTTATGCATATGATATATATATATATATATATATATATATATATATATATATATATAAAGATATTGTATACATATACACACGGTGTCTATATTTTATAATTTTAAAAATTTAGTATGTGTCCACATGTGTGTCTCTCCCTGCTTCATAGATTTCACTTATCAATATACACGGGTTAAAAAGAGTGGGGTAATAGTTATAAGAACAGAGCTTCTGAAAGTGTTCTCATAGCGGCAAAAGAAAGTCCTTTGGGTGAAACCCCAAAAACAGCAACATATCAGTGGTCCATCCATAGCTACCCCACACTGACACTAGCACTCCATCAAAGCGTTACAAGTGCTACTCCAACCTCAGAATCACTCAGTCTGGCCCTTCTTTCCTCATACATATTACATATCAAAAATGTTTTATTAACATTAACATATATATAGACAAAAAAAAAACCTTTATATTAACATTCTATTATATTTAAATCCTTCAAAAATATAAATATATATATATATATATATATATATATATATATTATACATAAATATGAATAAAATATTATATTTTAAGTAACATGCTTTATCACTAATTACCCTCTGCCTGATATCTATGGCGAGGAAATGCAAAGTTAAGAAACAGTGGAATCTTTTAAACAAAAAAGAAAAAGAAACAGTGGAATCTGCGACTGCTCTTGTCTTCATGTCTGCTCTCTTATATGCAGTCACTGAATACTCTTGACTACCTTCGTTACTCTCTATCTCTCTCTCTTAATGAAAAGGAAATTTGCATATTTACAAACCATTTTTACAATGTTTTTTTTTTTGTGCTTACCATTTTTACAATGTTTTGACAGCATGTAAATCAACAGATGTGGATATTTTAACTTTAGGGCGGGAAAGTTACAACGACTGTATATCTATAAAGGAGATGAAAGAATGATTAAAAATTGAGAGATAAAGATAAAAGAAAAAAATGAATAAATAAAAAAATAAAAAGAAAGGTATGTGATTTTCCCGCTCAAAAATTAAAGAATTCAAATACGTTTTGAATTCAGTGTATATATATTAGCTGGTGACGAGAAATGTTAATTAATTACCATCACTTAACACACATTAATTTAATATGGCTTATCATTACATAACATACATTATTCATTTTATTATACTAATCGTTATTGTAAAAATGATGTAAAAAAATTAGCATGGAAAAAGAAAAAATTGTTCTCATTATCCCGGAAAAAGTGGTATAATTTGATAGGACTGCCACTTCAAGCATATAATGCAAGAAAAGAAATCTGTTATCTCAAAAAATGGTGTTCTGGTGTCTTTCATCAATCAAATGTTAGGAATGAATACAAATATTAATGAGTTATGATTTTATTTTCTTATGTGTCAAATTATTATTGATGGGTAATAAAAAATATGACAAAAAATTGGGACAAAAGAAATGTTTGTCTCCGTCTTCTCGCACTCCTTTTCACTCTCTTTATATCAGAGACAACAGAAAAAGGTACAATCTCTAATGGATTAATCCAAAATCTTAGTTAAAAACTTACAATGAAAAAAAAAAAAAAATGTAACATACACCTACTTTGTATTAATTGAAAGTAACAACAACCCCTTCACTGTTATCATCTTCATCACCTTCTTCTTCTACTTCTTCTTCCTCATCATCTTCATTACCTCTTTCTTCACCCAACTGATCACAACTCTCTGATTCCACGGTATGTGGAGCGTGGCCATCGCCGAAAGCACGAACATGGTCTTTAAGGGATCTCTTGTGCTTGAAATCAGAACCGCAGATGCAGAACCAAAGCTTCCCACAATTCTTCTCATGTGTCCTCCAATCCCCTCGTACTGCAAATGGCTTCCCACACTTCCTGCACTCGAATGGCTTCCCTCCGTGCTTCCTCTTGTAGTGTGTTTGGAGGGTTCTGAAATCCTTGAGTGGCCTTGACCTTGGATAATCTATGTTGTTCTTGCAACCCTCAGCACAGCAATAGCAAGGTAGCCTTAGCATTGTTGAAGCTTGTTTTGACCCTCTCAAAGATTCAGCTCCTTTCCTATACTGTGACCCATGTCCCCACGTGTGCATCTGACATATAACAATATATTAGATCGAGAAAAATTCATGTGATATTCATCATATGGTATTATTAAACTCACTCATGAAAAATGAATAAATAAATAAATAAATAAATAAATAAATATAAAATGCAACAAAATGCTATAGCATAACATAATCATTTTTATGTAAGCCACATTGATATTTATTAGAAATGATATTGAGATTATTAGAATCAAAAATCAAGAGTTGGTTCAGCGTTCAAAGGAATATATATATACTATGTGTGTGTGTGAGATGTCATGGGTTACCTATTCCTATATACATATTTAAGTTCTGTTTTTTTTTTTTTTTGAAAGGCCAAGAGATTTTATTAATGCATCCCAGCAAACCACCAGCACAAGAAGTGCAAAACATGGTTGCAGGTCACCACATATTTAAGTTCTTAATGAAAAGAAAATGATGTTATTGACTAATTAACCTGCATGTTGTTGAAACGGTTGAATGTTTTGTTGCAGACAGTGCAAGAAAACTGGGTAGGTCCGACAAGGATTTGGGCTGGAGTAGGGATCCAATATTGACCCGGAAAGGGAGTACTGTTAGAGGAATGGTCAGGTTTGGTAGCAGTGGTGGTGGTAGTTGGTGGTGGAGTGTTGGGAAGGCCAATGTGGAGGGAAACTGTTACACCACCCTGGTCATCAGAGGTAGGGTTTTGCAGGTGACGCATGGTGATAGAGTGATTTGGGGTAGAGACTTTGGGGTTGTGCTGACCAGGAGGGCCAAGGGAGAGGGTGATGGACTCTTCATCATCAACATCATCAGCATTCTCACTCCCACAAGAGGATATGCAGGAGAAAGAGTGAGTTTTCATGGTGATATATATGATTGAAGGGATCGATAGATAGTGCATATATAATATAAAATGAGAAGTAGTTGCTATAGAGAGAGATTGTGAGTGGGTGACGAGAAAGTTAATAAATAAACAAATTTTATGTTTTTTAACGGCTTATGAGTATTTTCAATATACTTAAAAAAGAATGATATTTGCTGGGAATAAACTTATATCATTCTTATACTACTTACTAATAAAATTAAAAAATAAAATTCACATTATAGAAATATTCTTTTAACCTTTATTCTATTAAATAAATAATATACAAACAATAAAAAAAATTACATTGCCAAACAATCATATATTATAACATTTGATTTTTATTGTAACTACTTTAAAAGTCATATATAGGATGATATATGATTGGTGGATAATATAAAATTAAAACTGATAATATATCAAAATTAAATTCAATAATTAAAGTATATAAATGATATAAAATTAATTGATATCTAAATAAAATGTTACTCATGGAAAAAAAATGCTATATTTTTTTGTTCATGAGCTTCCTTTGTATGATGAGGAGGCATGTGTACATGTGTGGGTAGGGGTGGGCATGGGTACGGGTCAATCCGCGAACCCGATGTACCCAATCCAACCCAACCCACAAATACTGGGTTGGTTCGGGTCATTGGGTTGGGTTGGTTTCTAAATAAGGAGACCCATAGCTTATGGGTTGGGTGCTGGGTCCAAAGATTGTAAACCCACTTAACCCAACCCAACCCATATATTGAGAGGAATATTATAAGCCCAGCTATTGGAGCGTGGAGTGACTCTTCTATCTTGAATTTGATGACTCTTCTTTAATACTCAGCCGCCTAAATTGGAGTGACCATTTTTTGGTTACATGAGCAAAAATAGTTTGAAGACATGCAGAAATAGCTTGAAGACATAATCAGTGAAATTATTTAGGAATTGTTTGAAGACATTATTATTTTTTTATTTCACTTGTTTGTTTAATTTTGATGGATATTGTGTTCCAAATTGAAGTTGTATGCTTCATTTTATATTTGGAAGTTCAAATTAATGCATTGGTAGTATTTTTCTTCCCTATTTTTCCTCCATTATTTGCTTTTGATAAAAACAAATTAATTTACTATCAAACCCGGTCACCCGACCCAACCCAACCCATATGAAGTTGGGTTGGGTTGGGTTGGGTTACATAAAATTTTTCAAAGAAACCGATCCAACCCAACCCATATTTATTTGATTGGGTTGGGTCTTTAAATGCACTAAAACCCACCCAACCCGACCCATGCCCACCCCTATGTGTGGGCGCGCACATGGAGCGAAGGAAAAAATTGAGGATATGGTGGGCTTTGGCGATTTTGGAAATGGAGGAGACAGGGCACAGGCAATATAAGAAGTGGCGCGAGAGAGGCAGCAGTAGGCAAGGAGAGCACAAATACTACAGTTGGAAGAAGTTCTTAGATACGTACACCCAATGCAAGTTTATTTTCTTACACGGTATATATATATATATATATATATATATATATATATATATATATATATATATATATATATATATATATATTCACCGTTTCCTTCCCACGTAATTACAGCGACTAATCCCATTAAAAATACTGACACTACAAAAAATTTGCCTTTCAGTCACAGGCAAAATTTGTCATTATATATTTAAAATCCGTAAGTATATGTAAAACTTATTTTTACCTAAGACCGATTCAACTGTCCATTATGAACGACAAATAATAACGGAAAATGACTGTCACTATAGGTTTTACTTACGATCCACATACATTTACCTTCGGTTGTATTTGACTGTCAATAGACTTTACCTACGGTTTGACTAATATCTATACCTACAGTTTTAGCGACTATCACTAAAAGTGTCCGTAGGTATAAAACAAATTTATTGTAGTGCGGACGATATTTAAGGATTGACCTCTCTCAAGCAGATTTTCTCTATACGCAAGAGTCAGATATCGAATCCCTGACCACTTGTTTAAGAAGTTCGAACCCGTTATCACTCGGACCAACCACATGCTGGTTACACGGTATCATTTTTTTTATCACACTTTAAGATAGATTTTTTTTTATCACACAACAAAATGAGTGTATCGGTTACAATCACGTAATTAGTTAATTTTAAGTTTAATTGTTTTGCATGATTTTTAATGCTACTTATAGCGTTGGAAGATTAACGACTGTTACAGACTTCCATTCATATTTCCTTAATTATAGAGAAAAAAAGCAATTTCTATGGTACCTTGGGAGATTTGAGGGTACCGGTACCCTTATAAGAATAGGAACCATAAGTTTACTAGAAGGAATTGATAAAAAATATAAAGAACTGGAAAAAATATTAGAACAAATAAATAATAATGTAATGCAAGTTTTAGAAGCTACTTCGAAAATTGCAGAACATATTAGCTCCTATGAACATACTGAACAAACAAAATACTTAACAATATATAAAACCTTAAGTACAATTGAAAAGGGAAAAGGCAAAGACATAGATAATAGCGAAGATGATGAGAGACTCAGAAAAATTCTTATACAATTAGAAATTCTATTAGAAGAAGAAACTAAGAATAGACCTATTACAAAAAGAGATCTAGAAGAATTATTAAATAAGAAAAAATCGGAACCTTTACATTATTTAGAAACCCTAACCCCAAGAACAACATGGAGAGGATAAAGACTGATTATATTGAAATAATAAAAAGATCTAATGACTTAGAAGAGATACAACAACTCCTTGAACAATTAAAAATAATTGAAGAAGAACATAACCAGATACAAATAACAGAACCAATTAATTCGACCCCAAATGAAACTGAAGAAGTAGTATTAAATTATAGCTCCTCTTCAGATGAAACAGACTTTAATGAAATATGAATGCATCATGGAGAATCAAGTAGTAGTATGATACCTGGAAGAAATAGAAAAAAAAAAAGAAACACATGAAATACGGGATGATATAGAAGAAAAGACAATGCATAATACGGGATATCTAAAAAGAAATAATAAATGGTCAAAAATTCCAGATGAATTTAAACCAAGATACGAATCCATTAAATCAGGAAATATTCTAAACCTTGATTGTGCAAAAAACAAGGAAGAGATACTCTTACAATGGATTAATGAACTTACGCTGCTAATGGCAACAGATGAGAAATTTAATAGTTTAGATAGAAATTCAATAAAGAATTTTATCTTTTATAAAATCTCAGGAAATGTACAAAAATTTCTAAATGGGATAAAAGAAGAAAAATGGCAACAATATATACAACGAGCAGTGACAAATCAAGATTTTGCTAGACTTATAATGGAATTAATATACGAAGAATTCATAGGCTTTGCTAGTATTGAACAAAGTGACGAAGTAAAACGATATTTACATGAAACTGCTAAAGTACACTTAAATAGAATGCAAATATGCGATATGTGTGATATAGAAAGTTTTATTTGTGAATACCAAAAATATTATTATCAATTAGACTCCGATACCAAAGAAACATACAAAATGATTTTTATGGATAAATTACCTTTCCCACTTAATCAAAAAATAAAAACGATTTGGTCAGCCAATCCATTAACAACGGCAAAAATTCTAGTAGGTATTATTCAAGTACTTCTAAAAGAATTACGAGATCAATGTTTAAATAGAGAAACCATAAGACAATTAAATAGAGGAAGAAATGTAATTTGCTGTGAATTACCAGAAATAGAATTACCTAGAAGTTATGGATGCAATCCCATCAAACGAAGAAGAAAATATTATAAAAAGAAAAAACCAAATCTAAGAAAAACTTATCCAACAAAGAAAGCATATAAAGATACAAAGAAAAAATACTTTAAGAAAAAACGTACACCTAAAAAATATTGTCCAAAAGAAAAAAAAGAAGTGTGTATGCTGGATATGCAACGAAGAAGGTCATTATGCAAATGAATGTCCTCAAAAGAAAGAAAAAGATTTTAAAGAAAAAGCTAAAATAATTAAACAAGTCTATAAAATATATGAGCTCGAACCGTTAGAAGAAGAATTAAGTACCACTGATACCAGTCTTTATGAATATTCTGAACATGATGAACTATCTTCAGAAGAAACAGAATCCGAATAGTACTTATATTAAAATCAAGATAGAAAATAGTAACAAAGAAACTGAAGCCTACGTAGATACTGGAGCAAGTATTTGTTTAGCAACAAAAGCATTATTTGACAATTGGGAATATTTACAAAAACCATTAAAAATACAAATTTCGGATGAGTCTATCCACTCTTTGTTTTGGGTAGTTAATCGCATCACCTTAATAATCCAACATATAAATTTATTGTCCCAACAATTTACCAAAAGAAACCATCAGAGTTTAGCCAGCTGAAACGTGATGAGCTCTTTACTATTATTTGTCAAAAATTCCGCTATGCCCTAATGAATTTAGAACCTAACAGAACAATCCCAGCTCAAATTGAACATTTATTAGAAAAATTATGTAGTGATCATCCCTTAGATCCAAACATCAATAATAAAAATACCGAACTCATTACCTTAAAATTAAAGAATCCTACCGAAGAAATAAAATGTACACCTATGACTTACACTAAACAAGACAGAGATGAATTTGCTGAAGACATTAGACAAATGATCGAAAAAGGATTAATCAGACCATCCAAAAGTAAGCATTCAGCCCCAGCCTTTTATGTAGAAAACCATAGTGAACTTAAATGTGGAAAAAGGCGTATGGTAATAAATTATAAACAAATAAATGATACAATGAAAGGAGACGCATATTTTCTCCCTAGAAAAGATTTAATTATTGAGCAAATTAGAGGTATGATCTGGTTCAGTACCTTCGACTGTAAATCCGGATTTTACCAATTAAAATTAGATGAACAATCTAAAGCACTAACTGCTTTTAGTTGTCCTCAAGGACAATATGAATGGAATGTACTCCCTATGGGAATGAAACAATCCCCAGGAATCTTTCAAAGATACATGGATTCAATACTCAAGGAATATAAAGATTTTTGTCTCATTTATATCGATGATATACTCGTATTTACCAACAAGGATTTAATGGATCATTATCAAAAAGTAACATTAGTACTTCATAAACTCCTCAAACATGGAGTAGTATTGAGTAAAAAGAAAATAGTTTTAGCACAAAATAAAATTAATTATTTAGGCCTCGAAATAGAAAAGGGAAAATTAGTAATGCAGAAACACGTGTTAGAAAAACTTAGCAATTTTCCTGTAATATTAAAGGATAAGAAGGAATTGCAAAGGTTTCTTGGATTACTAACCTACATTTCAAATGAAGGTTTCATAAAAGATCTTGCAGCAAAACGAAAGGTACTACAACAGAAGCTAAAGAAAGATGCTCTTTGGTCTTGGACAAAGGAGGATGAAGCAATTATTACTGAGCTAAAAGACTTATGCCAACAGCTCCCAGAATTATATCATCCTGCTGATGATGACCTAATTATTATTGAAACAGATGCATCACATGAATGTTGGAGAGGTATTATGAAAGCAAAACCCCCTGGACAAAAGAAAGAATTACTATGCAGATACATGTCTGGAACATTTACAGACAGTGAAATTAATTATCCTACTCATGAAAAGGAAACATTTAGCACTTATTCGGATGTTAGAAAAACATCGTATTTATGTGCTTGATAAAGAATTTATTGTTAGAACCGATTCCACTTATGTGGCAGGTTTTAAAAACTTTAATCATAAAGGCACTTATAAACAAGGACGATTGATCCGATGGCAAATGAAATTAGCTGAATATAATTACTCAATCTCTCATATTAAAGGAGAGAAAAACGTTCTTGCAGATATACTATCCAGAGAATGGAGCGCGGGACAACAGAAATCCTGAGAAGGCAAAGAGAACTCAAGCAAGCACTCAGAGATCAAAAAATAAAAGAATTAGAATTGCTCGAAGCAGACATCAAAGTATTGGATTTACAATTACAAACTGAAGGTTTCCTCGAACAAATAATCCCAGCAGAAATTAAAATACAAGCACAAAAAGAAGGAAATCAAAAATGGTATGTTATCTTCAATGGACCATTGCCAGGAATATATGACGAGTGGCACAAAGCAGCCCCTCATTGTCAGAAAATACCAGGAGTTATCCACAAATCCTATGCAACAAAAGAAGAAGCAGAAAAGGCATTAAAAGACTATCAAATTGCTAAAGGTAAAGAAGTTTATCTTGGACCAAGAACTTTTGCTGAAACTACCACTCTGAAATCAGAACCAAGAAAAACACTAAAAGTTCTAGGAAGAGTTCCTTCTTCCCTAGATAATTTTCCAATAATTACCAGAAAAGAACACGAACTTCAAGTTCAATTCTCTAAAGAAAATTTTCATGAACATCTCAATCGATTACTGCATTGGACGGAAAAAGAAAAAAGCAATTGCATGTATATGCTAGACCGTAAAATATTCGCCACCAAAGCAGTACTTACACCAGGAGCACCATCAATCCTGACGTTCAATTTATTTCAGTTTGGTTTAATTGAATGTCTTTATTTGAGCCCCAATCTTGAAGAAATTAACCTATTTCCATACTACTTCAAAGAGGCAGTTCAGTTGTTTCAGAAAAATATTGCTGGAGAAAGAGCTATGTTCTTAAAATTATACTCAGCTTACCCAGATTTCTCCACCAAACAACCAGCAAAGCATTTAATCTTTATTGGGATTAGCAATAATAATTTCCCATTAATGGATGAACCTACCGGAATAGACTATGATGAAGACCACATTAATAACTTCATAGCCCATCAATTGGCTAGCATCTACTCCCAATGCCAAACTATTGGAAAAGAATCATTCATCAAAACACTATACAAAGGACCAAATGCTTTGTTACTAAGCAAGACAAGTGGAAAGACCATCAGAGAAAAAGACTTATCCCTCTTGACAAACTTTGAAATGCCATTCTATGCACTAGAGGGACCCGCGATGAATTATTGCTCAGCTATCCTTGACAAATTATGCTTATTGATTAAAGAAAATGGAAATCATGCATGTAAAAGATGCCTAAAGCAAAAGCAAGATACGACAGAAGCCACTACTAGCTGTCTGCCACACGGAAAAGATTCCGAAGACGAAGCAAAAATTGAAGAATGATGTAAGCAGTGACGGCAGCATGTAAATTATTAATTTTCTGATGTAAGCACTTACGTGCTATAGGGCTACCAATGTAAATAGACCATAAGCTCTTAGCCTATAAATAAGACCTCTTATGCTGAGGCAAATCAAAGTGAATCAGTTGGCTCTCACCCAAGCTTCCAAGTGAGGAAAGCTGATAGTCTCCTCTTAGAGGATACTAGGTATCTGTGTATACCACCTTGTAAACACTTCCATAAATAAATTACTTTTCTACTTATTCTCTTCCACTTATCAGTTAACTTCCACTTATCAGTTAACTTCAATTATTCATTCATATTCTACAACGTTCAAGCATTCATACCACATCATGACGCTATCCACCACCGGTCAGAAATACAAAGGTGAAGGAGATCAAGCTCTATACACATCTATGAACTCAAAACGTGGAAGCAGCAGTGGACCAAAAGGCACTATATTCCATTAAACCCCAAGCAGGTATAACTCAACTCTACTTTTAACTCTATTATTATGAATTCTGAATTGGAAACTAGATCTGAAATTAGAGAAACTAATGAAGATATAGAACACCTTCAAATCACTGAAGAAGATGGAAATTATCAAAGAAATATTCTTATTAATCCCAGATTATTTCAAAAAATCCAAAAAGAAGAATTAAATCTCTCCAAAACTGCAAATATGAAAGGAAAAGAAAGATTAGGAGGAATAATGAAGAGATTTATTCAAAAGGAAAACATCATTTATTATGGAAAAATAATTACAGAAACCCCCATAGACATAACTGAAGCTCAAGGTAGTACAAATATCCAACTATTAAGCCGAAAAAAGATTTCAAAACTAAGACAAAACTTGAAAATAGAAGCACATAGAAGAAAAATAGGATATATTCACATAGGTGCAGTTCAGATATTAATTAAAGCAACTTTTCAAGAAGGAATAGATTCTCCAGTTGAACTAATTTTAAAAGATGAACGCATAACAGATGTTCGCGATAAATTATTAGGAGTAATAGAAGGAAACTTAGCATATGTAAAATTAAAATTTGAAATTCATCCTAATATAGGAATTCCCTTAAGTACTCAAAGATTAGATCAATCATTAACCTTAGAACATAAATTTCTTAGAAAAAATCTGATGAGACTTGGAGATAAAATATTTTCAGTAATCTACTGTGTAAACTATGCATTAACGAATTCACATCATAGTATTACGTTCAGAAATAATGATAGAATAGATGTTCCGCAACTATTTGAAGACATTGGAAAAATTTATTACCCCAGGAGAAATGAAATAACTGAACTATGAACTTTTTTAAAGAAGTCTGACTCATTAAGAATACCTTACATCCCAAGACCCATTAAAGAAGACTATAAACGTTCGACCCTTAGTAAGCGTTCTCACAGTGTGATCTGTGGCGAAGCATTGGCTCTTGGCTTACGGGGGCTCCTGGCTAGTCACCACCGAGTTTGCAGTCCCGAGAGGGCTGTTAGTAAAATGGGTTGGGAGGGACCTGATTGAGGCCACGAGCGTATGGGCGCTCTCTGACTCAACTGGTATCAGAGCTAGTTAATGAAAACTGCTAGCAATATGAGAATAATAATCATTAATTTAAAAAATTATTGTAAAACTTTAAAAGAATTAGATGAAGAAAATCCTAACCCTTATCTCAAAGATCAAATAAGAAGAGTAGAAATACGTATTCAAATTTTTAAAAGACGACTAGAAAAATTAATAGCATGAAAACATACTCCACCTTAAAAGAATGGTTACTTACCAACCGCAAAAAGATATTCTATTGGCAAGAAGATAAACCACAAACATTACAAGATTACTGGTTTAAAGAAAGTATGCTAACACATCATATAAAATTAGAAAAATGGATAAAACAAAGACTCGAAAGAATAATTGCATGAAGACTATTACTCTGTTAAAGGAATGGCTCAAAGAACTTAAAGAAGAAATTATATATTCGGAAGGATTAACACCTTTAAATAATGATACCCCGTTATAGAATACCAAAACCCATAAATTTATGGGGGTACCGTAGCAACCCCCAAGAAAAAATGCATATACATCCACCCCCCGCCCCCCTCCCGAACTCTAGCTTTACACTTTTTTCCTATTCTTTTTTTATACATACATGAGATCTAAGCCTAAAAAAAAAAAAATAGACTAACGAGAAATAAAAGGATATATAACTGTTACTTTTTTCCCTATGTTTAATGTTATCCCAATAATTTTTTTTATACCTACATTTAAATATTGCTTGAGGAGAAACTATGTTAATTATAATCATTTCTCATAAAAACAATAAAGTTATCTGAAAATCTATTTTCCACACCTTCTAAAAAAATTTATTTTTATAGTGTATGATACATGTACCATGCCTTTTAAAAAAACTTATTTAAATAGAAAATGATTTTTGAGCATCAAAATAGGAACAACAATATTCATTAAAAAAAATAGAAATAACAATATGATATCCCTTTATCTTTTGATATATTTTTTAAATATATATACATAAAAATAAGTTTAAAATAAAAATAAATATATACAATATTATATATAATATCAAATTTGGTATTTAAATAATACAATTGTATTTAACTAATGCAACATGCAAGAGTTGTCATAAGAATGCCTCAAAATCTCTTAGGATTTGGATTTGCTGCAGTAACTGTATAGTAATAAATAATATGTAAAATAGATTTTATAAAGATATAATATGAGCCGTTTGATCTTAAATCAATAATTGAGATTGTTTAATACGTATAAATATGTATTTTTATTAATGTAGGAAATCCGAATCCACTAATAGTGGCAGTGCCAGTGATACTCCCTCTGCCCTTCTCCTTCAAGGCTTCAATTAACTCTCTCTCTCTCTCTCTCGCCCACAATCTATCTCACTGGTCACCATCTGCACCAAACCAATGCTTGCTTCAGAGCTCCTTAATCTCAACTTCGCTTTCTAATTCACTCTTCCGCCCGCATTTACTCCTTTTTTTCTTTTTCTCTCGGGCAATGCACACACACCTAAAAGTGAGAGTGAGTGTGCGATGGCACAGTCTCTTTCCATTTCAGACAGACACAGAAAACACACAAAACTATAAGTGCAAGTGAATGATAATATGAAGAGAGTAAGTAGACATGGAGAACTGTACAAGGGGAGGCGTGTGTCCCTCTCTCCCACTTAGATATTACCAAAGGGATTGTGACAGTCACGGTGATAGTGTGATATACGACGGACTAAACATCTATTCAGATCTAAAATAAATTATATGATGAATCTTTTTAAAAAATTAAATTATTAATTATTTTATAAATAATAAGAAGTTACTTCCTAAATCTTATAATTATTGATAAGCTTTTATATTAAATGAATTAACTTATGTTTGTTTATTTTTTTATAAGCGTTAATTTATGTTTGTTGATATATAAAACATATCAAAAAGATAAAATAAAAAAATATAAAGTGAGCAATTTTTTAAAATAAAAAAATTGTTTTTTTAAAAGACCTAAAATAAGGACCTCACTTGCTTTATCCTTGGGCCGCATGAAGTGAAACTGAAGTGTAATTCAAATTTACAGTATTTCAATTCTTATAAGAAATCTATACTTTGTGTAGGTTTTGAGTAGGGATGATAATTGATAGGGTATAGATAGGGTATTTTAGTATCTATTTTCGTACTCGCATTTTAAAAAAATATTCGTATTAGGACCCATATCCATATGGGTAGAAATTTTAATACTCGTACCTTTATCCGCTGGATACTTAAGTATCGATATCCATACTCATTACTCACACTTTAATATAAAAAAATTTGTGGATATTTGAGAACACGATAAGAAATTTGTACAGTCAAAAGAAAAGAACATAAATATGTAATACTATTTAGGTCATTCTAGCATGTTTTCATATTAAAGATATACATCATGTTATATCTAAAACTGAAATGCAAAGATCTTTGATACAAAATATCCAATGTTCTCCAAAATATTACGTAAATATAGATCAATAGCATTATTAAATTCAGTAGCATCAAGTCAAAATTGAAAGCAATTAAAACAAACAAAAATGTCTATGCATGTATGTTTGTTTTACTTAAAGGAAAGATTAGGCTGTAGAAAGGAAAGTAGAACAACAGAAAGAAAAATAATTTATTAAACCTGATTACAATTTTTTTAATTTAATAATATATATATATATATATATATATGGGAGCGACTCAAGTGATAGGAGTGTGTTATTATAAGAGGTGAGAGGAGCAAATCTGGACTTTTGGATCATACATTAATGGTCAATATTAGAACATAAAGTCATGTGACTTTTTTAAATGATCACATGACCACTAACTAACTTCTAATCCTGACCACCCATGTATGATTTAATGGCCCAGATTTATTCCTCTCACTCTCACAATAATACATTTCTCTCACTTGAGTTGCCCTATATATATATGCCGGTATGGATACTTTAGTACACGTACCCACAAAATTTTGCAGGTAACTATCCGTCCCCATATTTGTATCCATTAAGCGGGTAATTATCCTACCCATCATAGATAATTTTTGCGGATACCCTATGAATCCGTTACCCATTATCATCCCTAATTTTGAGCATACACCACTACTTAATTAAATAAAAACATAGAAACTAAGTAAAAATATATATAAATATCGATACCCGTAATAAATGTAGAAGAGAAAATAAAGGTGTTCAACACATGAATGGAGTTTATAGAGAGAGATCAAAAGTTTGGATAAGATTCATCTAAATTAAGTTTAAGTGTAAAATGAGGAAGTAAGATTATATTCACCCTTAATTAGTTATAATACATTAAAATCTCAATTCAATTTAGATAATGAAGAATGAATACATTTTTATACTTGTTTATTTTACATTCAAGGTCACTTTAAAAGAACTTTTTCCCGAAAGTTTATACACTTTTTTTATTTTATAAAAATGTGTGTTACATGACTGTTTAAAAACGGTTTTAATTTATTCATCAAAAAAAAAAAAAAAAGAACGGTCTTAATTTAGGAAAATGTTAGAAACATGATTCCCTAAGAGGCAAAACATGAATTATGCGAAAAGTTGTTGAATAATATATAATTATAGATAATATATATTTGATTTTTGATTTAATTTTGTAAATTATTAAAATTATTAATGCATGCGTTTTACCGTGTTCTGTGTGCTGAATAATTCACGTTTTTGAGAACATGGATAATAACTTTTTATAGTTTTGATAAGTAGTAACCATGGCCCTACTTTGTAAGTTTTTTTTGTTTAACAAATGGATTTAACTCATTTCATTAATAATAGTATGCTCAATACAAGTTGGAATAGAATTATAGACATGGGTACTAACATTAAGGGTGCGTTTGGGTATACCGCTTAATTAAGCGCTTATTCAATAAGCTCTTTTTCAAATAAGCTAAAAATAGCTTATTTTCATAAGCTTCTCTGACAAGCTTATAAAAATAAGCTAAAAAGAACTTATGAAAAGATCATAAACTATTTTCATAAACTATTTATATAAGTTATTTTCATAAACTCTCTATAAGCTCTTCAAAACGCACTCTAAATCTAGATGCCCTTATTAAGCAATAAGCCACTATATTTGCTTGTCTTCTAATCAACTTTGCTGGAAAATTTGAATATGTGGACAAAAGACCCTAACCCTACTTTGTAAGTTATTGTAATATTTGAAAGGAAATAAAATTTATACATTCAAATATGATATTTGAGTGAATATAGTAGTATTTTTTTTAATATAAATGTAGTTAAATATTATTGTATATTAAATGTAAAATTAAAATTAAAATCAAAATACTATATTATAAATATAAATATAATATTATTTAAACATTATATTTTAAAAAATTAAATAAAAATCTATTTGAAATCACTCATAATCGTTGCATAGGGTGCCATCATGGTATATAAATGGAGAAATTCTCAATGTTGGGCAAAAAGTCAGAGAAATATGGGACTATTCGTTGTCTTGCATTCTCAGCTCATTTAATTCAAGCACCCTACGTGAACAGTGTAGCACTTTTCACCTTAGACAAAAGAGATAGGGGACAGCATTAATGGGCCGTAGTAAAGGGCTGGTAGGCCATGTCTTTGATTGGACATAGTCCTAAAACTTCTAATCTTTGATTGACTGTTCCAAGCATCCCATCAATGAGCATCTTTTCTATCCTCGCTGGCCATTTTATTTGAGGCAAAATTTTCAAAATATTTCTATTATAATTTTTATTTTTCAAATTATCATATATCAAATTATCACCATTTTATTTCTCATCAAAGACCAAACTATAGTTTCACCCTGTTCGTTTGATGTCATTCTACAGTCTGAAAACATATCAAAGCGGTACAGGAAGTTTACAATCTGGATTCTCGATATGTTTCTTGTTGAAGTTCTCTGTATGGCAACCACTTAAAGTGGTTACTTTCCATGTGATCGTTTCTCATTTATACCCCGTAATGTCACCCAACGGAGTTCCGGTGTACTGCAGTCTCCCACCACTCCATCTAGTAAAATACACTTAAGGTCAATATAATAAGCAGATATGTAAGGGAATTCGACTATGAAGATTTTTTACATACCATTGTGCTAGTGGAAACGATGATTTGCGGTTGTACTGTCGTGCAACGAATGGCATCTAGTATCATACCCAAGATTGTAGCAACAATAAGCATCCACCCATACAGGAATAAGCCGGTACAAATGCACGACACATTTCCCTATACAGATTTGCCAAACATGTTGAATCCCAGCTGTAATGTCCAATACGCTAGAGATCTTCCAATAATGGAAGATATATCAGGTGAACTCTATTACCAAATTTGTCAGGCATCAAGACCCCCAATCAAGCATAAAATGTACGTTCTACAATAAGCTTGTAGGTGTTCTTCTGTTGTATCATGAGGGGGGTGGCAAACGTCTCTTACAACCACTTGAGTTTTATGGTTTGTCCTGTCATTTGATTAGATGGAGGAACTTCACTTAAAAGTCGGTAACATTCCTCTCGCCAGCCAAGGAAGCTAGGTCCAGTAACGGGTAGTCCGTTCACATGCAATCCTAGCTGAAGAGCAACATCTTCCATCGTTATTGTGCATTCTCCGAAGGGAAGATGGAACATGTGTGTTTCTGGCCTCCACCTTTCTACCATTGCAAGCACCAATGATTTGTCAATCTTAACATGCGCAACTATTGCAGCGGTAGAAAACCCATCTTGCTCCGAGTATGGTACAAATAACGGACTTGGAGCTACTATGGTATGTAGGTGACAGTTAATCATATCCCGATAAGAGAATCTTCCATCGTCTCTTCTGAACTTTCAAGATGTGCATCAGCGGGTTTCAATTCTGCAAGCCCATTGTTATGGTTGATGGAACCTGGTTGTTTGTAAGGTACAAGGGAGCTCTTGATGGCAACTGCTTAAGATGGAGCCTTTGTCGAGGGTGAGACAGTAGAGGACTGGTTTTTCTTCCTCCGAAACTTGAGGAGGTATGTCATGCCCTAAGCTGACATAACATTGATCTCGGACAGGCACATGTCATTAACAAGTGCATACCGACACATGGACAGTGGATGACACGAACCTCCGTCAATGCATGTGTACTGCGTTCGACACATCGCATCGAACTTCATGAGGATATTCAAGAATGAAGATGTGAGAAAGAAAGTCGTTAATATGGATTAGTACTGCAGTCATAGATATTGCAATTAACTTTTGTCTCTATTCAATTTGTAACATCCTCAATTTTCCGCATCATTTGAAATTTCATTAGGATTTTTTTAACACTGTTTAGATGAATTATTAAAATATTTTATAGTAATTTAAAATAAAATAAAATGAGAATAAAAATTATACTACAGAAGAATTTTGTAGATAATTTAATAGAATTATATTCTAATAATAAATTATTATTTTTGTTTGCTGCACAATAATTTGATGAACATTAGTTTTATGTTGATCCTAATTAACTTCGGATAGTTTCATTATAAAAAATAAATATATATATATATAGAAAAAAAAAATTCATCAACTTGCGTAAGTAAAGTATGTTATCACTTTAATTATATATGTAATGTATAGTTTTGTGTGTATGTACGTATAAATAAGATAAATAAAATTTATAATGACTATGCTAGTAAGAATAAATACAGCTTGTAAATTATTGTTGCTATATGGTGTACATAATGATTGTATAGTAGTGCTAAGAATTTATCTGAGTTAAAAATAATACTCTAAATAATTTATTAGTTTCTAAAATGTATCTACAAAATTAATTTAGAACACATATAGTTAACAATTAACAATTTACCTAAAAATCAATGTTTATTGCTAAATATTTTCTGACAGCAATGTATCAGAATTTGCCAAGTGTGTATATGCAGCGGGCATGAGTGAAGTGTGAGAGAGAGTGAGATGGTATGGTAAAAACTAAAGCCACGTATCCTATAGTAAAGAAAAACAAAAAAAAAATGGAGAAAACAACTCCTTAACCAATAAGTTTTTCTTCCCCTGACCCCTCTAGAAAAAGCAAATTACCTTTAGGATTTTAAACACACAAAAATACTCACTTTGATCTTCAAGGTGGCTCCTTCTTTCTCTTTCACTCTTCCTCGCCACTTTCCAAAGATTCATCCCTTGTCTTTAGCCTTCCTTTCATTCCTTTTTGTCTCAGACTTACTTTTGTCCCTTTCATCCATTGACTTTGTCTTTCGTGTTGCTTGTATAATAGAAACGAGTGAAAATCTAACTCATTTGGCACCCTGCAGCAACATTTATCATGGAGAAAGGATTATAGATACAATCTCTTTTTTTTAGGGGTTTCCTTTGCCCTTAATGTTCTTTCACTCTCTGATTTAACAGTTTGATATTTTGTTGATGGCTAATTAATCTATTTTATAGATATATGTGATCTTTTTTGTTACTTGAGCTCAAAATACTTGTTTTTTTTTTTTTTCTTTTGGATTTGAGTAGAAGATTAGAGAACTCATTATGTTGCTGAAATGAACTGGTTAATATATTGACTTTTGATCATAATTACTCCATTTTCTAGTATTTTAATCTACTCTTCCTACTGTTTTTGTTTTGTTTTTTTTTTGTTTGCTCTTGTTACTGGTGTAGTTCACCTTATCTTTTGCTTTTTCTGATTTTTTTTGTCTTATTGTCTCTGTTTTCAAGTGTAGTTAGTGTCATTTATTTTCTTTATGTTAATTTTTTACTTTTCTGTGTTGTTGTTCTTAGTTTTAACATTGTTGCTATTATTTTTTCACCCTAAACATAAAGAAGAAGAAAGACTTTATGTTGTGCTACCATTTTGATGTTTGATGGTTGTTACTGATGCTAAAAGTTTCAATGATATACTTGTTATTATTTGTTCTTTTTTTTAAACTTCTTGTTATCTTACAGACTTAAATGAATATTTTAGATTGTGACAATTGTGGTATTAGAGCTATCCTTCCTAGGACTAGCTACATTTATGTTACTGATAGGGGTGACAAAGTGGGTTCTGATTCACGGGTCAACACCCAACCCATCAAAATTTGACGGGGTGGGTTGGGGTCTTCAATCCACTTTTACCCGCCTCGCTTAACCCACCCTAAAACGGGTCCATGGTGGGTCGGACACGGGTTGACCCGCCAACCCGCCTCTTTAAAAAATAAAATAAAAATATTACTGATTTATTTTAATTTACAATCAGATTAAGATATATATTTAATATTTATTTATTTTAATTTTATTACTTTAGGGTGTACACAAATACACACTTTATACTAGATCCTTCAGTTCCTCACTTCCTTTTCCTGACCTAGGGTTGTTCCTCACCCTTACGGCTTCACTCACTCTCCCTTCTCAGAAGCGTCGCGCGGTGCCTCTTCATCTCCTCTCCTTCGTGGATGCTCTTCTCGCCGCTGCTTGTCACCGCCGCCGTCGGAGTTCCCAATTGCCGTCGTCGTTTTGCCACCCCTAACGCTACGACCCCAACTCATCCTCTGAATGCAAGTGAGTTGTCTTCTACATCTAACCCCACTGGAGGTTGAAGACTTGAAGCTTCAAAAGAGTCTATATATATATATATATATATATATATATATATATATATATATATATATAATGTGAATCTAAAGGGAAAGTAGTTTTTCCCCCACCGAGAACCTATGACATCCAGCCATTCCCCCCATGTTGTATGCTAGATCACTTAGCTCGATGCCTAAGTTTGGCAAGCAATAAAAAATGCTTCAGAATGCAAATTGAAATAAAAAAAGAATTATGCTCTCAGGTAATGCTATTACTAACCAAATCCGTTAGAAATACTGAAATTGAATTATGCTCTCAGGTAATGCTTCGCAAAAAGCAGAAATGTTATATGAATTTGTTAAATTTGTTTTAATTTATATGAATTTGTTAAAAAAAATTCAATTTTATCGCGGGCCAACCCGCCATTAAGCGGGGTGGGTTGGAGGTTCAACCCATTAGACCAAAACGAGTTGGCCCGCCACGCCTCGTTTTGGGCAGATTAATGGCGGGGCGGGTTGGTCCGTTTTGCCATCCCTAGTTACTGATGTAGTGGAATTCTTTTGTTTATAGAAAATATTGATTGATTTAAGAAATTGTAGGAAAAGATGGCCGGTGGAGATTCCTCCGGGAGACCCGATACTAAGATGACGGAAGCCGTGCAAGCTATCCGAGAAATGGCTGCTGCTATCTTACAACAAGTGCAGCTGAATAACCAACAAATTGTTGGTACCGCAGAATCGCAAGGACATCGGAATTTCGATGGAACAATCCTTCTCAATTCAAAGGAGGCTATGATCCGGACAAGGCTGAACTCTGGATCCAAGAGATGGAAAAGATTTTTCGAGCTATGGTTTGCACTGATGAGCAAAAGGTAACTTTTGCTACCTTTATGCTAGTTGGAGAAGCTGAGTATTGGTGGGATGGAACTCTTAGACTTCTAGAAGTAGAAGGAACGCTGATGAGTTGGGGAGTTTTTCGGGATAGCTTTCTGGAAAAATATTTTCCCGTCGATCTGAAGCATGCTAAGGAACTTGAGTTCTGACAACTGAAGCAAGGAGGAATGTCTGTTGGAGAATACGCTGCTAAGTTCAAGGAACAGGCAAAATTTTCTATGTACTATCAGCACCACCCAGATGAATGCTGGAAATGCGTGAAGTTTGAAGATGGACTCCATCATGAGATATGAAGAGTTGTGGGACCGCTAGAACTCAGAGACTTTTCGGTATTGGTCAGCAAGAAAGGAACAGAGATGGGAAGTAGAAGTATTTTGGGCCTCAACAATTCAAGACGGGAAATGAAGGATTTAAAAAAGATGTCGTATGCATGTCCCCAAAGACACCACTTACCACCCCAGACTTACGGAGGAGGATCGAGCTATGCACCAGCGCCAAGATGTTTGAAGCGTGGAAAGCCACATGAGACGAGGTTCTATACAATAAAACAACCAATTTGCTTTCGATGTGGAAAGCCAGAACACTTTGTAAAGGATTGTAAGCAACCCAAACCGGAACCAAATCTAAACAATACTCGAGCATCTCGGCCAATGACCAAGGGAAGAGTCTTTACGATGAGCGGAAGCGACTCACTCTGATGATCTGATATAGGGTAAGTGTCTCATAAAGGGTAGACTTTTAAATGTATTGTATGACTCAGGCGCAACTCATTCTTTTATTTCTTATGATTGTTTGAGACAATTAAATCTACCTATATCTTCACTCCCTTTTGATTTGATAGTTTCAACTCCTATGAATAAGCCTGTTGTGACTACCTAAGCCTGTTTAAATTGCCCAATTACTCTTGAAAATAGAATTTTCATGGTAAATTTGATCTGTTTACCATTATCTCATTTGGATACAATTTTAGGAATGGAGTGGTTATCTTCCAATCATGTCCTATTAGATTGTTCAGAAAAAACCTAGATTTTTCCGAATTCCGAGGATCCTAGAATTTTAACTGCCAACCAAGTTTAAGCTTCTTTGAAGGAAAAAGCTCAAGGATACATGTTACTATCGTATATGAAAATTGAAGAGGAATTCGACTTAACAAAGGTGTCGGTTGTCAAAGAATTTCCTAAAGTATTTCCTAACAATGTTCCGGGCTTACCTCCAGAAAGGGAAATAGAATTTTCTATAGATTTGTTACCTGGAACTAGTCCTATTTCTATAGCACCCTATAGAATGTCTCCTCAAAGTTAGCTGAGTTAAAGAGACAATTGGAAGAATTATTAGGGAAGCAGTTTATTCGACCAAGTGTTTCACCCTGGGGAGCTCCGGTGTTGTTAGTCAAGAAAAAGTACGGAAGTTCGAGATTGTGCATAGACTATCGTCAATTAAATATGGTCACTATCAAAAAAAAAGTATCCCCTACCAAGAATTGATGATTTGATGGATCAACTAAGAGGAGCTTCAATCCTTTCAAAAATTGATCAACGGTATGGTTATCATCATATATGTGTAAAGGTGGAAGATATGCCAAAGGCATCATTCAGGATGCGTTGTGGACAGTATGAATACTTAGTGATGCCATGTGGAGTAACAAACACTCCTATTTTCATGGATTACATGAATAGGATTTTTCGCCCATACTTAGACTAATTTGTTGTTGACTTTATTGACGACATTCTTATCTATTCACGAAGTCATGAGGAACAGTGGCTGAGGGAAGGGGATGCCTATGGTTGCCATGGCCTCTTCCAAGTTTTCAAATTCTTTACATATATATCTTTATCTATATTTTTTCTAAAAAGTCTACCTAAACTCAACCCTTCAAAGGACCAATTTCAAATCATGTACTAATTTCAAATTAGAAATTAAGAAGCAAATGTAATCTCAAATTTGAGTAATATATATTATATTAAATTATTTATTATATGAAATTAATTAATATGCATTGTCAGTGCAAAACTTTTTAAATTGTCAATCAATTATAAATTATGGTATAGATGATTTTTAAGGTGGTTAGAATAAGAGTTAAACATTTTTAATGATGTATCAGTTTCTGATTGGTGGATAGCGTAAATTTTTTTATATTGACAATACATATTAATTAAGTCTTAATTATGTATCAAATTCATTTCCTGAAATTTGCTTCTATGTTAGTTATTTTTTATTATTTCAACTTATATATATTTGGTTGTGGCCCTTATATAAAATTTCTAGCTCCGCCCCTAATGAGGAACATCTCCGAATTGTTCTTCAAATTTTGAAAGATAAGCAATTATATGCCAAATTGTCTAAATGTGAATTTTGGTTGAAAGAAGTAAAATTCTTGGGATATGTTATTTCAAAAGAAGGAATATCAGTAGATCCAACCAAAGTGGAAGCAGTGTTGCAGTGGGAACGACCAAAGACCGTGACTGAAGTTCGTAGTTTCCTTGGATTGGCAGGATACTACAAAAGATTCATTGAAGGATTCTCTCGAACTGCGTTGCCCTTAACCAAACTCACTCAGAAGGTACAAACCTTCGATTAGACTAATAGGAGTGAGGAAAGTTTTCAAGAGCTAAAGCGTAGGCTGGCAACATCAACAGTGTTGGTGTTACCTGACCCAAATGGATATTTTGAGGTATATTGTGTTTCCTCTAAACAGGGATTAGGTTGTGTGCTTATGCAAGAAAGAAAGGTTGTGGCTTATGCTCCTAGGCAATTAAGACCACATGAAGAGAACTACCCAACGCATGATCTAGAGTTGCCTGCAGTGGTGTTTGTGTTATAAATTTGGCGGCATCATCTCTATGGATCTAGATTTGATATTTTCAATGATCACAAGAGTTTAAAATATTTATTTGACCGTAAGTAGTTAAATATGAGACAAAAGAGATGGATGAAGTTCTTAAAGGATTATAACTTTGAATTACAATATCATCCAGAAAAAGCAAATATAGTGACTGATGCATTAAGTAGGAAATCCCTACCCGTGTCAACAATGATGATAAAAGAAATGGAGTTGTTAGAAAAATTCAAGGATTTAAATCTAAATATGGAGATAACATCAGATCGACTTCGATTGAGTATGATCAAGGTCACAAGTGGATTGCGAGAACAAATCCAGGCAGCTCAACAGGTTGATCAACACCTTCAAAACATAAGGAAATTGATAGATCAAGGAAAAACTACTAATTTCATGGTAGGAATGGATGGAGTGATAAGGTTTACAGACAGGATCTGTGTACCTAACGATCCAACTATTAAGAAACAGATTCTAGAAGAAGCACATAAGAGTAAGTTAAGTATACATCCTGGTGCAATCAAGATGTATCAGGATCTTAAGAAAATGTTCTTGTGGCCTAAGATGAAGAAAGAAGTCGCACAATATGTAGTTGCTTTTTTAATTTGTCAGAAGGCAAAAATTGAGCACCAGAAACCAGCAAGAATGCTACAATCATTAGTTAACCAAGAATGGAAATAGGATAGTATAGTAATGGATTTCGTAGAAGGATTGCCAAGGACCCCTAGTGGGCATGATTCAATCTGGGTAATTACTGACAGATTGACAAAGTCTGCTCACTTTTTACCTATCAACATAAGATATTCTTTGGAGAAGCTAACACAATTGTAAATAAGGGAAATTATCAGATTGCATTCTAATAGAGATCCCAGATTCACTTCAAGATTCTGGGAATGTTTACATAGGAATCTTGGAACAAAACTCCGATTAAGTTTGGCATATCGTCCACAAACAGACGAACAATCTAATCATTGGAAGATCTGTTAAGAGTTCGTGTTCTGGAACATTCTGGAAGTTGGGATCAGTTCTTACCATTGATTGAATTCACTTACAATAACAATTACCATTCCAGTATTGGAATGACACCTTCTGAAGCTCTCTATGGACGAAAATGCAGAACTCCACATCGTTGGTATGAAAATGGGGAGAATCTCATTCTTGGACCAGACATGGTACAACAAACTACAGAAAAGGTGAAAATGATTCGGGAAAAGATGAAAACGGCACAAAGTAGACAAACAAGCTACTTTGGCAAAAGGAGATACTACAAAAAAACGTGTTTGTCACTGACAAAATCGGTTGGAAAACACTCAGAATCGGTCGGAAAGGTCGTTTACGATCGACTTTCCAACTGAAAAAATCCGGTGATCGAAACCCAGTCGCAAATCTATTGCCCGACCGTTTTTTTGGTCAGTTGGAAATTTGGGACTGGTTTTTTCGATCGGAATCTTATATAATCGGTTGGAAATTGTTGAAAATTGTCCAACCAAATTTGCCACCGATGTTGCGGTCGGAAAAATCGGTCGGAAAAGTTTATTTTGGCGCCAATTACATGAATACAAATTTGCGCCAATAATTTTCCGACCGAATATTTCAGTTAGATATTATGGTTTTTTTTCTGTATTCAACTTTTTTTAAAAAAATATTATTATAATATTAATTTTTATTTTTATTTAATTAAAATATTATTTTAATTTTAAATATGATTTATTTTTATTTATTATTAATAGCACAAATTAAAAAATTTGCATTGCAAAATAAATAAAATCAAAAGAAACATGATATAAATAAAGTACACTAAGTCATAAAACAGTACCATAAATACATAATGTACATGGAAAAAAAATCGAAATACATATAATGATGGTCCCGATCATGGGTCTCTCTCATCCTCAGCCTTATCCTCAGCCAAATAGTCATCCACGTCCTCGGTCCCGTCGACATCCATGCCATCCTCTATACCAGGCGATGGTGGTGGAGGTGGTGGCACAACAGGCACAGGTGGAGGAGGCTGAACGCCAAGGTGGTAGAAGACCCACTGAAGCTGTGCGGACTGTGCGGCAAATGCTGCTTGCATCTGAGCTTATTGTTGGGAAAATGTTGCTTGCTGTGCAACCATCTCGGCATTAAGCCCTGTAATAATATCCTGCATCTGCTCTGGAGACCGAACGGGCACGACCTGCCGTCTAGGCTGATATGACGTCGAGGCTACAAAATTAGCACCTATTGCACCAAGCCCATACACAACTCATTTCTGGTTTTTACCCCCAACAATGTCCAAATAGTGGGCATTTTCATCGATTGGGGTCGGAGGCCTCTGACTAGAAGAAGATGCTGCCTCCTTAGTCGCACGTGCACGAGCCTACTCTAAGGTCTCATAATATTTATCTTACAAAATAAAGTTGAATATCATATTAATTATTATTAACAATTAATAATTAAGTTAGTAAATTAAAGTTGAATATCGGTTTATTAATGGTGAACGTATACTACATTGATATTTTGGGACCTTTCGTTGACCCACGATCCGGACTTCAACTTTTTTTGTCTTGCCCAGAATATCGATGGCATTAGGCTCTCGGCCATCCTTAATAGTCTGCATATATTAAAATAATATAATTAATTACATGTGAGTAATAAAAATTAAGTAATGAATTAAACTGCATAAATTAAAATAAAGTTATCATGCTCTGAAAGTGTTGGGTCGTGGTGATAGAGCCTCCAGTGTAGGCTGAAGCTCCACTGTCTACGACCCAATTCTACTGGCTGATGGCGCTCCTATCCTGAAATTCTTGCCCTGCAAAATATTTCTCTAGTTGCACTTTCAAATGATCTGCAATCCATGTTCCTTTAGACTTTCCTTTTCGAAGAGCGCTCATTCCATGTTTTATTATGGACATGGCCTTGTGGTCAAATATCTTCTTTATCTCTTGCTCGTGCTGAGGTTCCCAGACACACAAGTCCTTCACAAAACGCACATATATATTTAATTTGGCGACAAAAATATATATAATACGTACAAATATGATATTGTAAAACTATATATATGTCAGAACTTTGTTTTACCCTAAACTCTTGAAACCAACGCTTCTTCGTATTGTCGTCAACATGGTTGTAAGTGGGCCATACTCCATCAAACTTCTGCTTGATGATTGTTGAAATCATTTATGTTGTTTGGAACGATGGAGTAATGTTGTGATTAAAAAACAATCATAATTTAAATAATGTTATAAAATGTAACTATTAAAAGGAAAATTAACTATAAATAATTTTATAAGATGTAACTATTAAAATAACTTACTCCCATCTGTCGGGGTCTGGAACGATTGACGTCCTCTCTACAAGCGGCTAAACTATGCTACCATCTTTCTGCGAAGATCCCCCCACCAACGGATGCTGGTGATGGTGCTGGTACTGGTGAAGATGGTGAGGGGCCCCATAATGTTGCAGGTGGGGTAGTGATAGTCGAGGGATCAACACGCAGTACAGAACTAATAATAGGCGAGTCGATCGCCTGCTGGTCAGAACTAGTACCTCTCCCAGCACGACCTCTACCACGAAGAGGGCAAGCTGGCGCAACACGATCCCAATCTGTCATCTTTATGAGAACAATCAATAGAAACAATCAATATAAGTTAACTAAGTTGACCAAATTACAATTAACAATGACTATAAGTTAAACTAACTTTTAAAGAACAATCAATATAATTAACCTTCCAGATTTAGAAAAACAAACAACATAATTTTCCTAACTAGACGTACTATCAACTTCTTCCCCACCGTCTCGTTCGTCCGAGTCATACTCAGTCGGTACCGGTACATCAACTTCTTCCCTACCGCCCCCAACATCCACAAGAGCACGGGCCGAGATAATATCTGCCTCAATATGTTGTAACCTGTGAAGCCCTTCAATGATACCATCTTGGTGTGGAGCCTCCATCTCAGCCTGACTGACAGTAGTATCTGTGATTGTACTGCAGGCCACTATCTTGATGACACCCAACCAACCTTGATGACCCTCGAGATATGGCGTGTAATAAACTTGCTCCACTTGTTGTGCCAATATGAATGGGTCGTAAGTCTTATTATATCTCCCTATTTTCTTAACTTCGACAATTCCATATTTATGATCTACTTTTGTCACTATATTAGAAGTATTATCAAACCAATCACACTTGAACAGAACTGACTTCATCACGGGCTGCTCGGTATACTCCATTTCGACAACTTCAGTTAGCTCTCGATAAAAATCATCTTCTAATTGACCATTTGTGGTTTGTACACATACTCTATAGTTAGATGATGACAAACCGTCACTTCATTCTTAGGTACGGAATTTATATCCATTCACAATGTAAGTTGAAAATGGTATAGCGATTCTTTTTGGCCCCCACACCAAATTAATCAACAGAGGATCTGCAATATTATTTTCTGGATTTTGATCCTAAGAAAATTAACAATTGATGTTACACACCATGTTACGGTAAAAAAAACATGTATTATAATAACAAAGTGTTAACATACATGTTCTTTGAACCACGCAAGAAACCTTGTGGTAATCTGCTGGTTAATTTGAGCGTCTGAAATATTGGCTTGGCGATCCTTTAGCTTATTGACATAAATACTATAGGAAAAAGCAAGTAACTTAAAGTACAACACAGTTGATTATTAAACACGGTTAAAAAGAAATGTGAACACTAACTCTTAAAAGGATACATCCAACGATATTGGACTGGTCCACCAACTCTTGCTTCGTATGGGAGATGAATTGGAAGATGCTCCATTGAATCGAAGAAGCTAGGCAGGAATATCTGTTGCAACTTACATAGCAACACGGGTATATTTTCTTCCCCGACCCCTAGCTGTTCCACACTTAGTGTTGTCAAAGTCAACTCCCTAAAGAAGTGGCTAAGCTCAACAAGTGGCTTCCAAATAGGTTTCGATAATGAGTCGAACGCTACGGGAAGCAAATGTTGCATGAATACATGACAATCATGGCTTTTCATTGAATGTAACTTGCCTTCCTTAAGGTCGACACATCTGCCCAAATTTGAGGCGTACCCATCAGACAACTTCAGTTCTTTAACCCATTTACAAACAACTACTTTCTATGGTTTGGTCAATACATAGTTTGGGTTCGGTTTGAAAAGCTTGCCACGACCACGATCTTCCATCTCAAGCTCCTTCCGGTTACATATTTCTGCTAAGTCCAATCGGGCTATATCGGTATCCTTTGTCCTCCCTTTGATGTCCATGACATTGTCAAACACATTCATAAACACATTCTTCTCAGTGTGCATAACATCAATGTTATGACGCAGAAAGTGCGTTTTCCAATACGTCAAAGTCCAATATACACATTGCTTAGTCCGATTATGGCTTTTACCATAACTTTCTGAATTTTGTTTTGGTTGCTTCTCATGGATGAGGGGGAAATTGCATACTCTCCTCTAGATATTGGGACCCGACAAACGAGAAGGATGGCTTGAGTGCTTAGATTTATTCTTACGAAACGCAGTTTTATTCTTCCTAAAAGGATGCCTGGCAATAAGGAATGCATGGTGACTATCAAAATAACATACCTTCCTATTGTTTTTGAGTGAGAACATTTTTGATCCCTCCATACATATTGGACAAGCAAGCTTCCCCGCAGTACTCCAACCCGAAAGCATGCCATAAGCCGGAAAGTCATTGATCTTCCACATTCGTGTCGCTTTATCATGAAATTTTGCCTTAAATCAACATCATAAGTCCATATACCATCATTCCACAATGTCTTCAAGGGATTAGGACTATTAGGAACATAAACTCCCTCTTCATGCACATCCCAGGGGGGAGATTGTGCGGAGTTAAGATAACAGGCCAACAAGAGTAATTCTTTACGAATTGACCAAAAGGATTGAAGCCAATCACATATAACCCTAACCTGATATTCTGAGGGCCTTGAGCAAACATTGGATGCACCCTATCAAAATGTTTCCAAGCTACTCCATCAAAAGGATGACACATGACCCCTGATTGCCTCTGATTCTCACCGTGCCACCTCATGTGGGATGCAGTTGCCATCGAAGAGTACATTCTTTGCAGCTTTAGGATGATCGGAAAGTACCACATTTTTTTACGACGATATTCTTTTCAATGCCCCTTCTAGTGGTTGTCTTTTATCGATCTGTGCCACAAAATGTGCACTTTGTTATGCTCTTAGCTTCTTGGGCTTTAAAGTACAACATGCATCCAAATTTGCAACAATTAATTTTAATACAACCCATACCCAAACCGGCCACCGTCTTCTTAGCATGATAAAAATTCTTAAGCATATGATTTTCAACTGGCATTGTCTCATTCATAAGCTTCACCATTTTATTAAAACAATCTTGCGGAATATTGGATTGAGCTTTCAGGCTTAGAGCTCCCAAAGCGGCCGACAATTCTGAGTGTTTATCACATCCTTCCCACAAAGGCCTTCGTGCAGCCGCGAGCATGTCAAAGAATTTTTTAGCTTCAGGATTTGGATCTTCCTCTGTGTGTTGGTCCTCCATAACACAATCACCTTCTAAGGCCTGACCCACTCAGGTCCAGCACGATCCATGATCATCTGATCGTAAGTTTTCACTTCTTCCCTCCGTTCACCAATTCCATAATATGAATTTTCGACCACCACTGCGAGAACATTGGGTTCTTCACTATGCCTGGTCCATCAGTAATAATTACGCATAAACCCCTTATTGGAAAGATCCACCATTACATCAGTCGGATTCTTGAAAACTTTACATGCGCACTTTAAGCAAGGACACCTCAACGTTTTATCAGGGCTTTTTACATATTTTTCATCCTTAGTAGCGAATTCTATGAATACATGAATTCCATCTTGGAATTCTGGAGTTAAATGTCTGTTGCGATCCATCCTATTGTACATCCACATCTTATTCTCGGGAATTTCCATTACTGGTACCTAAGGGGAGAGAAACACATGCATTCATACAAATATATATAATATATAATTAAGTATATTATAAGCACATCACCTATTGAGCTCCGCTCTCCACTAACAAATAACATATGAAATTGGCATATACATGCATAGTCTCTAAATTATTAGCACACAATCAGTCCCTAGTGAGCTCCGCTATCCACTAACAAACAACACATCAAACAAACACATGCATTTGAATAATTTATCAGCACACAACCAATACCCTAGTGAGCTTCGCTGTCCACTAACAAACAACCAATCAATTCACATAACACACAACAGAAGCTATTAACATGAATAGGAGAATGTATTTAACATACCTCATCTCCAAGCAAACAATGAAAAAGGGTGATGACTGGAGCAGTGATCAAAGATCAAGGAGTGCTAGAAGAAAATAAAAATAACAGTTAATAGTAAGTCCAACAAAGTTGGGGAAGGAGGTTTCAATCACAGTAATACTCACAATCTGGGGTTCAGACCACACTAAAAAATAATGATACACCAGAAATATAAACCATACAATGGGGGAAATCATCTGAACTAGGTGAGCAAGCAACAAATGAACACACAGAAAACAAAAAAAATTAATAAATACCGGACGCAAAATCAAATAAGGAATAATAAAAAAATCAGCTGATAAGTAAGCTGCACATGGTTCATGAATTAATCAAAATCCTGAATTACATGAATGTAACAATTCTTCCTACTAAATTAAGAAAACTATTACTCTTTTGCAACTAACAAAAAATCTGCTACTGATTCTGCAAAGCCGTGGTTCCGTCCTTTACTCCTTTTGCAGCTACCATAATGTCAAAAGGAGGCGTGAGAGAGCTTAAGGTTTTTTTAAGCCACAGGCAACAATATAGAAAGAGGGGACAGAAATATGCATAGGAAAGAGAGGAGAAATTGACAGCATTTGACAAATGTAAGGTAGGGAGGATGAATGGATCTGATTTAAGAGAAAGGAAACGGACAAAAATAAAGAAGACAGAAGGAATGTGATCGGTGGCAAAGGGAAACAAGGGAATGGTTATCAGTATCTTGTCACCACCCTCCTTGTATCTATATTCTATATCTTTTTATTACTCATCTCCAATTTAATGAACTTACCTGCACACATCCGAAATGAAATTTTTTACCCTTTAACTAGGGCTTCAAACACCAAAAATTTCTTTTTATATTTCCATTTTAATTATTTTTGTTTCAATACTTTATTCTTATTACTCACTCAACCATTACAATCTACCTCTAGCTCTCTATTCTGCAGGTTTGATATAAAAATGGAAGTAAAACATGAGAAATCCCAAAGACAGTGATTTATAATGTCAGGTATGGTATGTATGTGTTGTACACACTACACACACAAAACATTAGACCTAGATCAATTCAGATATTCTATTTGCCTATTTGATAGACGTGGATATCGATATATTATGGGAAATCATGTAAACAGCAATGTAAAATATAATGACAAAGTTGTACAAGTAAATCAAGGCGGTGAACGTTGATTATATCCTTCGTAGAGTGTGAATATGTCAAAGTAAATTAGTAAGAACAAAAAAGAGGAATGCAGTATCATCAAGAAACATGGTTTACTAGAAATTGATAGTATCATCAAGAAACATGGTTTACCAGTAAGAACAAAAAAAAGGAATGCACATTTGTAGTATCATCATCAATAAGAAATCATCAAGAAGCAAGGACTCCATCCAAACTCTTCAGTAGTTACCAGAAATTGATAAAAACAGAGATTTTAATACATAAGAGGGGAGATGGTTTACCAGAAAATATGGTTAGGGTTCCAGTAGTGAAGATAGAGAGGGATGCAGTGAGCTTGTGGTGGTGGCAGAGAACTCGCGGTGGTTCGCTCCTCCGGTGAGGTGCGTTCCTACGGTGGTTAGGGAAGACGGTTAGGGAAGAGGAAAGAAGGAAGGGAAGAGGAAAAGCGCTTACCTGCGATGGTGGCGCGATCGTCCGGTGGGTGGTGCACAGTCGTCCGGTGGTTCGCCGTCAATGGAGAGGGAGGGAAACAAAGAGTGATGAGGGTTCGGAGTGAAAGAGAGAGAGTGGTTCGCGCTAGGTTAGCGAAATAACATTTCCCATAGATTTTTAAATTCAGTCAGAAACTTATGACCGTTGTTTCCATTTCCAACTGATTGTGTAATTCGGTTGGAAAATTATGACCGTTAGCGGTCGGAAATTAGGATACTAATTTGTCTTTTCAATTTTCAATTTTTCCGACGGATTTTCCCACGGATTTGACAAAAATATTTGCCACCACCCAAAACAGTAGGAAATTCAGTCAGAAATCCATTTTTTAAAGCTCTTTTTTGTAATTTTTTTGTTAAACAGAAATCGGTCGGAAATTCAATTGGAAAAATATATTTTGCCACCGGGAAAACGTCGGTCGCAAAACTAATCTTTTTGGTAGGGAGAAGACCTCTCGAATTCCTAGAAGGTGATCATGTATTTTTGAAAGTCACTCCAACGACTATGATTGGTAGGGAAATAAAATCCAGGAAACTCACTCCTCGTTTTATTGGACCATATTAGATTCTTAGAAAGATAGGTCCAGTAGCTTATCAGATTGCCTTACCACCTGCTTTTTCTAATGTCCATAATGTTTTCCATGTCTCACAATTAAGAAAATATATTTCGGATTCTTCTCGTGTTATTGAGCCTGATACAATACAGCTAAAAGAAAACCTAACTTATGAGACAAAACCAGCTAGGATCGAGTACAAGAGGATAAAAGAATTGAGAGGCAAGCAAATTTCGCTAGACAAGGTTATATGGGACGACAGTACTGGAGATTCTACTTAATTGGGAACTAGAAGTTAAGATGAGGGAACAACATCTACATCTCTTTGAGGAATAAAGGTCAACAAATTTCGAGGACGATATTTTTATAAGAAGGGGAGAGTTGTAACGTCCTAAATTTTCCACGTCATTAGAAATTTCATTAGCATTTTTTTTAACAAGGTTTAGATGAATTATTAAAATATTTTATAGTAATTTAAAATAAAATCAAATGAGAATAAAAAGTATACTATAGAAGAATTTTGTAGATATTTTAATAGAATTTTATTCTAATAATAAATTATTATTTTTGTTTGTTGCACAATAATTTGATGAACATTAGTTTTATGTTGATCCTAATTAACTTTTGATAGTTTCATTATAAAATATATATATATATATATATATATATATATAGAGAGAGAGTTCAAAAACCAATGTTTATTAATGCTAAATATCTTCTGACAGCAATGTATCAGAATTTGCCAAGTATGCATATGCAGCAGGCATGAGTGAAATGGGTGAGAGAGTGAGATGGTATGGTAAAAAACTGAAGCCACGTATCCTATAGTAAAGAAAAACAAAATAAAAATGGAAAAAACAACTCCTTACATTATAATAGAAAAGGGATTAAACAGCGTTTATTTTTTGCCTATAACAGCGTTTACAAGTACTGTTCATGTAACTGTTGTGGTAGGTTGGGAGGAAAAGGCAGCAATTCTGAAGCGCTGTCTAAAAGATAATTAGACAGCGGTTGTGACTAAGACAGCGCTTCCTCAAGGAAGCGCTGTCTATATACCATACACAAACACAGCGCTTCTTTGACTTCCTCAAGGAAGCGCTGCATAATTATCTTTTAGACAGGAAGCACTGTGTTCTGTGTATTTTAGACAGCGCTTCCTTAGACAGCGCTTCCTTAAGGAAGCGCTGTCTATACCCTTATTTTTTAAAAAAAATTTACATTCTTTTTTCAATTATCCATCCCTCTGCACTCAGCAAAACGAATACATACCAGCTGCAATTTCTCATCAAAACCAGTACATATATACCAAAATAACCATTCAAGTATAATTTCTATACCTTACTAACACAGTATACAAAAGTAAGGTTAACTTAGTTGCATATACAAAAAGAAGTCTGCTCTTAAAATTTCTACTACAATAACAGTACTAAGATAGGTTCAATAACAACACTTATACACTATGTACACTATAACAACACTTTACACTACATATTATAGCTTCACTACCTAATATACTAGCTAGCTGCATGTAGGTGCACTTCATATATATCCAAGCTTGTTGCTGTCCCTGCACACAAGATACACACAACTTAAATTTACAACACATCAACAAATTAGATATACACACACAATCACTTGCACAATGCACACAAACCTAATAGGAGAGGCACTACTCTAACTTATAACATCATAGTATATGTGTACTCTACCTTTATTTTTGGATAAAATTCGTAACAACATAGTGACACCACTCTTCCCTGAGTTCAATAAGTTAGTCATCATAATATCTATCACATTTACACTCAGGAAAGTACTGTGAAATGAAAATTAAATCAATTAGAATTAAAGTAAATTCAATTAATGATAAAATGTGTGTAATTTAATTATTAAACTAGAGCTAAAATTACATACCGTCATTGGGATTTGCGTTTGGTTTTGAACGACGATATCCTTGATAAACTTCAGGACATAGTAGCCACAATCGTCGCTATTCGGTTGGCGGGGGCACTATAAAACCGAAAATAATAAATTAAAAGTTTCAAGTTAATTTTTAACCTAAATAATTGCATATGATTTTTTGTAAATACCTCTATAGATATCCATTTAGTCTTGGACGACTTAGAATATCTCGACTTGGCTCCTCCACTGCAGGCACGATGAATTAACAAAGCCCTGATTTCAAAATCAAACAACTTCATTAAGTTACATAATCATGATCACTATTTATATATATGAAGATAAAAATAAATGCATATATACTTACTGATTGTAGATATCCTTCGTTTTTTGACGAATGTTATAGTCAGTATGCAAGGGATCTAAATAGTACACTATGTCTTCTTTGGGATTGATCACTAACAATACCCAATGTTGCCTACAAAAAGGTTTATTATAGTTAGCAATCATCACATTTCACAAAAGAAAACAATATCGCTAACTATGTGATATACTATATGATTTAATGACCCACCCTACGTTACACGGTTACAAAAACAAGGTCTCATAATCTGGATTTTCTAATGACAAGTGATCAACTATATATTGTTTATGCCCAGATCCTACTTGCATAGCAGTTCGTAAAGGGCATAGAAATCTGAACCTCTGAGTCCTTTGTTCAGGTACCAGGAACATATGGTACAAGTATCTAAAATTAAAACATGTATATAAATTAATAGATTAATAATAAATCAAAATTTTAGACGAGATATAACCTTTAAAGTTTGATGTAATACCTGAGATATACACTAATAACAGAGAACCTCGGCCATTCATGATTAAGGATTTCTTTGATTTCCGTATCACCACCGAGCATTAATGTGTGCTCATAACCCAAAATGTCTTCCTCCATATGAATATTGACTTGATCATTCCCCAATATTGTTAGCACATGGACTCTAATACAACGGTTTCTCAGCATCACTTATCAACTTCTCAAACATCTGAGGACAATCACGGATATCTTCTTCAATCGCGTGTGTCATCTCCTCAAAACGGTCACCCTCAAATGTATTTGTACCCGTATCATCTGACACATATCTCCCACTATTACCCATATCACTAGATTAACCTCTCCTCTCACCATGTTTTGTCCAACAGGTATAACTTTGATCAATTCTATAGCATACTAAATGTCCTTCCAACTCAGCTACACTGACTCGTCTTGTATAACAATAACTTAAAAAAGGACATACGATTCTACTAGGGTTTTTTGCATGCCCAACTGCAAACCTAATAAAATCTTGCACTCTGTCCTTATATTCCTTCGACAAACGATTGGCAGACATCCACTTCCGATCCATATTTTCACAATCTACCACAAGTTTAGAGAGATTGATGTCTACATTCAATGAGTACGACATGCATGCATGGTGCATATGTCTACTTGATACTACAGGGTGGGGTTCCTATCCTATCCAAGATTGTAAATTTTGCATTATATTATTGTATATCTTAGATACTTCTTATTCTAAGAAAAAATTTGGCAGCATTTCCCCTTGGTTCTCCAAGCACACAACTTAATTCAGGTGATTATGACCCAAATTAGGTATATACCCAGAGAACAAAGAGAAAATACAAAACAATGACATTCTTAGATCAAGAAGGAAATAAGACATACAATAATATGGATTGAATGCGAAGTTAAAATCTCAGACTGTCCACTTTAGACAATTCAAGAACAACTTGTATATTGTGCCCAAAACAATATACAAATCGTTCTTGAATAGGAAATTAAGGTTAATGTATGTGTATACCGATGCTAAAATAAACATGTCTAATGTTACAACTAAATGATTAAAAAAAGTCAGGGGAATAGCAAGTACCGTAGTGAAGCCGAGCAGCTTGAACAGCAGAGAGTTGATTGACAGATGTGCCTGAGAGAAGCAACGTTTTATTAGTTTCTTTATTTCTTCTGAAATCAAATACCAAATTTCAAAGAAAGTACCAAGAGCTAGTCAAGTATGCTACCTGAGAGAGGAGGCAACCGAGCACACCAACAAGTTTGCTCCAATCGAGCAAACACCAACAATGAAACTAAAACTGAAATCAAGCAAACACGAGCACACATACATACACATATCGGAACTCATAATTGATCATAACCTATCAACTAAGAAGCAATGTATAACAAAGTAGACCAAATCAAACCATACTTACCTTTTCAACAAGATGCTTTTTAGGAGGTGCAAGCAAGTAGTTCGGAATGCAACCCAACTGACCCAAGCTTTCAAATCTCTGCACTGGAAATAACACACAACTACATCAGAAACATAAATCCAACCTGAGATAAGTTGAGACATAGGTCTTAGGTTCAATGCTCTTGTAAAGCATAAAAATACTAACCATTTTATACACATTATGGTTAGGAAAAAAAAAAGTTGAATTCGAACATGAAACAAAAGTCATTGTGTATGCACATTACTCAACAGTACAACCAACACCACAAGGGCCAAATTCATGATTATCAACTCCAGGGAAATGATAGTGTCTGCTTCTTGGCAAATGTAAGAGATGATGGATTAAAAAAACTCAAGAACTATCCCTATGACAGTATTGAAAATGTGTCACGAGTGAGCTATGATGGATTAGACATTCCATAACAAAAAATATTTCTACACATTGCATTTTTTTTCACTGCATTACCAATTCTCTGTTCTGTACCAATGTCATTTGCTAACAAAACCAAATCAGAGCAGGGGTGTTGTCCTCATTCTTATCATTTAATTCAAATATAAGCTGAAAATGTAAAATACAAGAATTCAACAGCCTAATAAGATAATCTATATTACTATTTTAAAAATTCAAATTTTACAGTATTCAGGGAATGAAGGGGTTACCGGAAAGAGGAGGGTTTGTAGTGAAGACGGGATTGCAGGGAATGATGGGTTACCTGGGAGCTTGCAATGAAGAAGAGGGCTTTCAAAGAGAAGGTAGTTGTCGCGTTGGGTGAAGAGGTGGTTCTCGCGGTGGTTCTCGCGTTGGGCAGAGAGCAGGCCGCACGAACAATGTACTTGATGAAAGGTGGTTCTCGTGGTGGGTTGAGAATTAATGGTGTTTGCGGTGGTTCTCGCGGAGGTTAAGGCTCGAGAATGGTGGCAATGATAAGGATGAGTGGTATCTGAACTTAGGTCGTGAAGGAGGGAATGAACAGTACGTGAGGGTTTTATGTGAGCGCGCGAGGAGGAAGTATCCTTATGAAAATTTAATGCAAGGGTAAAAGAGAATAGACAGCGCTTACTAAAGGAAGCGATGTCTTAGTGTGACCTTAGACAGCGCTTCCTTGAAAAAGCGCTATCTATTCCCATACATTAGACAGCGCTTCCTTGATCAAGCGCTGTCTATTCTCATTCATCTAACAGCGCTAAGAAAGCGCTGTCTATTCTCTTATCAACCTTTTAACAGCGCTTCCTTGATCAAGCGCTGTCTATTCTCATTCATCTAACAGTGCTTGCTAGGAGAAGCGCTATTGCACATTCTCCGCATCATTAAACACAGCGTTTCACTAGAAAACGCTATTGAAGGTGCGCTTCCAAAGGCATAATCTGGCGTAGTGTTAACCAATAAGTTTTCCTTCCCATGACCCCTCTATAAATAGCAAATTACCTTCAGGATTTTAAGCACATAAACATTCTCACTTTGATCTTCAAGGTGGGTCCTTCTTTCTCTTTCACCTTTCCGCGTCACTATCCAAAGATTCAGCCATTGTCTTTAGCCTTCCTTTCATTCCTTTTTGTCTCAGACTTACTTTTGTCCCTTTCAGCCACTGACTTTGTCTTTTGTGTTGCTTGTATAATAGAAACCAGTGAAAATCAAACTCATTTGGCACTCTGCAACAACCTTGAAAAACACTATTCAGGTAAAAGGGAGGAGAAGCTTTATCATGGAGAAAGGATTATAGATATAATCCCTTTTTTCTAGGGGTTTCCTTTGCCCCTAATGTTCTTTCATTCTCTGTTTTATCGGTTTGATATTTTGTTGATGGCTGTTTTATAGATATATGTGATCTTTTTTCTTACCTGAGCTCAAAATACTCGTTTTTTTTTCCTTTTGGATTTGAGCAGAAGATTATAGAACTCATAATGTTGCTGAAATGAACTGGTTACTATTTTGACTTTTGATCATAGTTACTCCATTTTCTGGTATTTTAATCTACTTTTCCTACTGTTTCTGTTTTTTTTTTGTTTGCTCTTGTTACTGGTGTAGTTCACCTTATCTTTTGTTTTTTCTGGTTTTTTTTGTGTCTTATTGTCTCTATTTTCTGGCGTAGTTAGTGTCAATTATTTTTATGTTAATTGTTTGACTTTTATGTGTTGTTGTTCTTAGTTTTAACATTGTTGCTATTATTTTTTTCACCCTAAAAATAAAGAAGAAGAAAGACTTTGTGTTGTGCTGCCATTTTGATGATTGATGGTTGTTATTGATGCTAAAATTTTCAATAATATACTTGTTATTATTTGTTCTTTTTTTTTAGCCTCTTTGTTATCTTAAAGACTTAAATGAATATTTTGGAGTGTGACTCTATTCTTACCAACTATTCAACTATTCTAACGTTCCAAATATTCAGGATATGCCCTGAATAAGTCGAGCCTACGTTATTACCGGGGTTTGCTCCTCGACTTGAATGAAGAGGTCGCGGCATGGGTTGACGAGATCCTCAAGGAAAAGTGGACCCAAGCATACGATGAAGGGCGATGTTGGGGACACATGACAATAAACCTTTCAGAGTGCATTAACAGGATATTAAAGGGGACGCGACATCTTCCAATCACTGCGTTGGTCCAAGCAACCTATTATAGGTTATCTGAAACTTTAGCCAAAAGCGGGAGGCAACTAAGCGCAATGATCGCATCTGGATGTGTCTACTCTGAAATTGTCACCAAGGCCATCGAGGAGGAGTGGGCAAAGTCCAACTCTAATGGTGTCCACAGTTTTGACCGGCAACACAAATTTTTCATGGTGGAGGAGTTGATCAACCCACGAGAGGGGCGGCCTGCAGGGAAATTCAAGGTAGACTTGAATGTGAAGTGGTGTGTCTGTGGAAAATTTCAAGCGATACAAACTCTATGCTCACATGTCATCGTTGCATGTTCGAGTGTTGCACACGACTACATGACGTATGTGCCTCCCGTGTACACGTTGGAATATGTCTTCAACGTTTACCGCGAAGAGTTCAGCGTGGTGCCCAACAACGCATATTGAGCAACATATACTGGAGTTCAAATGTGCCACAATGCAAACATGCGAAGAAATCCACGGGGTTGTCCATAGTCTACCCGCATTCGTACAGAGATGGATCTGAGGGAGGAGGTCGTCGTAAGAGATGTGGACTGTGTCGGAATGAGGGTCATAAGAGCAATAACTGTCCAAACCGTGCCCGACCTTCTACGTAACAGTAGAAAATTTGAATCATTGTACGGTTTCTATTTTCAATCAATGTTAAATATTTTCTATAAGTGTATTATTTATTATTATTATTATTATTATTATTATTATTATTGTATTAATAAAATTAATAATTTAAATATTAATTTAAAATTAATATAATTAATTTAGTTAATTATCATAATTAATTAAATTAATATAAATTAATTTTAAATTTAAATTATAACATTTAAAAATAAATAAAAAATAAAAAAACCCTTGAGAAGTTGTGGTTGGTTAGCAAACCCGACTTCAGAAGGGCATAAACAAAAGATTTCCCCAAATCATGTTGAGAAGTTGTGACCACAAAAGGGGACTTCTCAATCTTATTGAGAATGGTAGTAGTTTGGTATATAATTTGGAAATGGTGATAGTTTGGAAAATAAAAATTGTAATAGTGATATTCTGAAAATTTTGCCTATTATTTGAAGACAAAGTATTTAATTGAAAGGAGAATGCTAATCAAGGAGTCAAAAAATGTAAGTTTTCATTAAGAATTTATGTATTTAATATATCAAGAAATGTTTTCTTTTGGTGGGACTTAGTCCCTAGTTTTGTTAAGGATGATTTTTTCATAACAGGCTAGGACTTCCTTTGTATAGATTTAAATGATTCTTTCATGGGTAAGGTTTATGTCCCCCCATGTTTTTTTTGTATTCTCTTATATCTTTTTCAATAATATAAAGGTATGCTGCAAATGATTGTTAGTGGTTGGGATGCTAGCCTAGCTAGGATGCCTTACACTATAGTGATGCCTTTGCATACCTTAGTTTCATCAAAAAAAAAAAAAAGATTCCCAAAGAAAATTTTTTATTTCTTGATTCCTTAACCAATATTTTTAGGACACTAGTTAAGCAGATCCTAATTAAAATTTAGTAAATATTTTTAACTTCAACCAATAATGATTACTAAATTATTAAAATCTGATTTTTCATATTGATTATCATAAAAGTTATATTTGAGGTGATGTATGATTACTTGATAATATAAAAAATTTTATATTGATAATATATTAAAATTAAAGTCTACTTAAAATATCATATTTATTTATATTTAATAGCAAATATCTCGTATATTGTACGAGTTTTCTCATTTTAAAATTCATTTAACTATTATGTATTAGATAAATGCCTTAATATTTATATAAATTATAATTTAATATGACATACATATGCATGCAACATGTTGTAAATTTAACATACATATGCAACATGTTGTAAATTTTAGTTGTTTGAATTTTTAACATTTAATTCTTAAAAAATGGTTATATGAAAATTATCAAGTTTATAACATTAACTTTAATTAAGATTTTGAACGGTGGAAAGCAAATCTCCTCTCTTTCTCTCGTTTCCCTCACACTTTCACAGACGGCGGCAGGGGTGGTTTTAGGCCATTTTGGCCAAAAACCACCCATTTACTTCGCTTTTTCTCTTCTTTTCTTTCCATAAGTGGATTTTCCACATAGATCTGGATCTTTTTGTATTTTTTCCTTGTTCTTCGTAGTCTTGGTGTGGCTTTGTTTGGTTTCCCGTCTTGGTGCGGTGCTATTTGACTCCCGTTTTGGTGCGGTGTTCGTTTGTTCCAGATTAACAGATCTGCTTCGATCTATCACAGATTTGATCAAGACTTGAGTCTCAATGCCAAAGATTCGAAAGCATGGGTATTCCGATAACTTTGATGATGTCACTTTTGTAGGCAATTTGACTTTGCTGTATTATACTTTTATCCTGGGTGCTGTGAGTTTGTTCGCAGTTTCATCCTTTTCGGTTTTTAGCAAATTTGGATCTGTATTATCATCGATGTACTCTATCAATTTGAATGAATGAATGTCTTTCCTTGTAAAAAAAAAACATTAACTTTAAAAACGTAACAATTTGAATAAGATGTAATAGCAAATAATGTAGACAATTCAAAACGTAATATTAGTAATTATAAATATTTGTCTTGAAAAGTAAAAGAATTAAAATGAAAAATATAAATAAGAATTTGCTAATTATTGCAATATAATTATCAGATTTAGAAATATGTTTAGAACATAAATAAAATATTACAAAAAAATGCTTCAAAGGTGACGTCACGTGGCGCACCGAGAATGAAAGACTATAGTGAACGACTCACATTCAACAGAAACGATTCCAATTTTTTTAATATAGAGGGATTGATTAGTAGTAAAAAAAAATTCAGAAATTAGTATCAAACTATTAGTATACAATCCTAAAATTAACATGAGTAATTAGAAATATTTGTGTCAAAATGAAAAAAATAAGTAAGCGGGTTTGATAATTTTAGCAATTAATTGATGAATCACACTAATTATAGTAATTAATATATTTAAATACGACGTAGCACATTGAGTAGGAGAGAGATTATGGAAAATAACTTACTTAGGAATGAGTAATCCAATTTAAAAAATAAAAATTAATAATATAATATATAAAACTAATAAATTGCACTCATGTGTGTGACAATAATATCTGAACGACAAAATTTGTCTTTTAGACCCTTATTTTAATTGTTTTTCTCAACTTTGTCCCTCTAATTTTTTTTTGTGACAAATAAGTCCCCCTATATTTACAAACGTTAAGAATGTTGGCCTAAATATTAGTCTCAGTCCAACACTGTTACTAACGATCCTACGTGTCCATTAAGTATCCAAGTGACCATAACGCGGCACCCAAATTGGTATTTTGGTTCCTTATCTTAATTGTTTTGTTCAACTTGGTCCCTTAATTTTTTTTGTGACAAAAAAGTCCTTTATGTTTACAAACATTAACAATGTTGACATAAACGTTAGTCTTTATCCTACATCATTAGTAACGGTTTTACATATTCATTTAGTGTCCAAGTGAGATGTCGCACCCAAGACTGAGGGGCATGACATCAAGCAACAACACATATTGAACCTTCTCATCTCCTACTCCACCTAAGATTGCATCTTGGACACTTGAATGATATACAATAACTTCGTCAGGATTGATACTCTTGCAAAGCCCTTTGCCATTGAAGAAATCCTGCAAAAGTTGCTGAACCTTAGGAATCCTAGTGAGTTCATTGAATTCGCACCAAATTCAAACCAGCAGTGGATTCGTTGATGTTTTGCAACATGTTCAAACGAGAATCACCTCGACATCCTTAGTGGTATGTCTCTGCGAATCATTTAAATAAGCAAGAATGATTAATTACCACAACGTTCTTCTCATGGTAACCAACAAACGCTTCTGCCACCTCCCTCATCTCGGTCAGCACCATAAAAATATCTCTTCACCTGAGAACTTGTTCTCTTCACCCTTGTATGTCACCACGATCATTAGTTTGTCACTAGCACTAGGGACAACCTTGAAAGGCCACGACTTCATGTTGTTATGAACTGATGAGTCGGAGAATCTACACTGAATCAAACGCCTGGCGTCGAAAACCGTGTTCTGTGGATTCATGGCTACTTGGTTCTTAGCAAAATTGTCAATGAGCATCTCTGTGTCAGTGAAAGCAACATAGAAGGGGTGATTCGGTTACCTACGCCGTCTGTTGAGCATGTAGTCCTTTCTGTATCGAATCATTGTTTCTACATAAACAAGAGAAGGAGATGAGAAGGTTCAAGACGTGTTGTTGCTTGATGTTACACCTCGTAGTCTTGGGTGTCGGGTCACACCATCTCATGGCCACCACTTGGACAATTAGCGGACACGTAGGACCGTTAGTAACAGTGTTGGATGGAGACTAATATTTAGGTCAACGTTGTTAACATTTGTAAACATATGGAACTTATTTGTCACAAAAAAAGAAGTTAAGAAACCAAGTTGAACAAAACAATTAAGATAAGAGACCAAAAACCAATTTGGGTGCCACATCACCCACCATGTCATGTCCACTTGACACTTAACAGACACGTAAGACCATGAGTAACAGTGTTGGACGGAAGATAACATTTAGACCAACGTTGTTAATATTTTTAAACATAAAGAACTTACTTGTCACTAAAAATGTTTAGGGGCCAAATTAAAAAAATAATTAAAATAAAATAAAATAAAAATTAATTTTGCCTACCTCAAATAAGTGATATATTTTATCTGTTCAAAAAGCATTTTTACGAAGCTCCATTCAGAATTTCAGATAATCCCATAAAAAAGGTGCAAAAGGTCAGGTAGATGGTCCCATTTGAGTTTACCTATAGCTAGTTCCGGTATGCCTAGTTGTAGGCTCTAGGTTATTGTTTTCCTCGTTGCCACGCTTCCATGTTGCTAGAAGAAATAGCTGGATATTATATAACAAAGTACCAGTACTGCGCAGCTGACTATTCAGAAGGCGGGTATATCGATTGCCATGAATTTCGGATACATCAGTTATTGCTGTTCTATTTTCTAATTCTACTGTCAAAAAAAAAAATTCTAATTCTATTCCTATATTTGAACATTTAGCTGGGATATTATAATAGGTGTATGTTTTATTGGATTTAATTGGTATGTATTATCAATATAAAATTTTTTTATACAGTCAATCAATCAGAAATTATCACATAAGCTAAAATATTTGATTCTTATCCTAACTACCTTAAAAGTCACTCATATCATGATTTTTGATTAGTTGACAGTATAAAAAACTTTACACTGACGATACATAGCAATTAAACTCTTTTTTATATTTATATAAAGTATATTTATTTTAATTCAAAATATATAATATTTACTAATATTTTAATATTCACATATATTTATATCAATCTATAATAATTAATAATATTTATATTTGATGTCAAAAACAGACGTTAAAAAAAATTTTTAATTTTTAATTTTACAATATAAATTCACTTCATTTTATTTAAGTGTAAATGACTGAAACTTAACTGTAATTGAATAACAAAGATTATATAAATATAAACTAATAATATATGTAAGTATATGAATACTACTTCTTCAAAAAAAAAAAAAAAGTATATTAATATCATTAATTTTTTTATATTTACACATGCTTTATGTGTCTGAAAAATTACCATTGCATAATCTATCCATAATTAATTGTAACAACTATGTTACATTTTTTTTTTTTTTGAAACAACAACAATCTTAAATATATATTTATATACGTATCATTTAATATTTATTTATTTTTTCCATTTGATATAACTAAGTTTATTTTATTTTTTACACATCTAAACTTTGATTTTACCACGTAAACAAATGTGTAAGTATCTTTTTTCTAATTGCTATGGTGCTATAATTTAAGCGACATTCATAGTGCATTATTGCTTGAATATAATCATATTAATGTGTTTATTTTATTTTAAATTTTAAAAAATTTAAATTCAAAATAACTTAATCTATGCATTGGTAATTATATATACTTTGTTATAAAATAGCTGTGTGTGTAAATAAAATTATGTCAGCATTAAATTTTAAATTTAACTTCATTTTTAGTTGGTTAAATTAATTTATTACACAAGTTTTTTTTTAATAAAAAAATTATCGCACAAGTTTGTATTATTGAAACATAATTAGAATTAAAAGTGAATAAAAAGGGACTAAATTTATTTTGACCTGCATTTTACATTCTTGAGAATCAAATTAGTATTTTCATTTGTTAGGGACCAAAATGTCATCGTATTTTTTTTGTCAAAAACCAATTTGGGTCTTTACTCTATTACATATTATGACCGAAAAGTTGCAATTGACGGTTATGGGAGAACGGTTCATTCTAACTTACTAAACTATACTTTTTGTTTCTTATCTTTATTTTAGGTTTTGATTTTGTTCATGTTTTAATTTTTGTCTTGATTTGGTCCTTTAAGTTTTAAAATCGTTCCAAGTTTGTACTTTCCGTCAACACCATTATAACGTACGGTGTTAGTTCTCTGGCATTAACTCACCAGAATATGGGTATACCCACTGAAAACTGGATATACCCCTTGACGTTTCTCTATCTTCACCTTTCTCTCCCTCCTTCGTTCTTCCTTCTTTATTCTTCCCGTCTAAATCAACCTTCAACGCATTTAAAACAACAAATCCCCTAACCCCCTGCATATATGTATGAACGAAATCAAGTTCAACAAATAATATAAACACAATGAACAAACATCAATAAAAAATGATAAGGCACAAGAAATTCCTACGAATTCCCAAAATAAGTAGAAAGAAAAACTTAAATAGAATTTATGAAAAGAAATGAGGAAATATGATTACTTTTGTAGAACGGCAACATGGCAAACACAGCTTTAACTCCTACAACTCACCATCTAAAAGCAAATCAAGTGAAAAGTTAATTAGCTTATCATATAGAGAAATAGAGAGAGAGAGAGAGAGAGAGCACCTTGCCTTGTTTCAAGTTTGAATCGTTGTCTAATGCACGAACGATTGGGTGCAATATGTTATGATTTTGCAAGTGTGGCATTGATCGAAGTCGATTTTGAGAGAAGTGAGATTAGGGTTTCGAAGTTGAAGGGAAATTAGGATGGGAGGAAGAGAGTGATGGGGTTGGGAGGTAGACGAAGAGTGACCATGCTTTCTTTATTGAATAGCAAAACAAAAAGGTTGGAACTTTGAAGTTTTTTCTCTCTAAACTTGTGTTTCTTTTTTTTTTTTTTTATAAGCAAAAATTATATAGATAAAGAGTAAAAGAAGTATTCTAACCTGTATGCAAGAACACGGAAGATAAACAAACCTAATGTAATTAAAATGCTACTACTGACAAAGCAGCAATATTGGTATTACATCAGCCTATGCCAACAAGAAAAAGAAACATTAATACATGATTGAAAAGGCCAACAATAACCTAAGTCCATAAACCAAAACATTGCATCCAGCCAACAAGCACTTCACTAAATTTCTTCCCCCAGAACTAAGTCTTGGAGTCCCTTGAATTGTAACTGCATCACAGAGTTGTGTAGAAAGTCACAATCCTTTTTCATTCCCTAAAAACAATATATCAGCCATGCAATTGAGTAATATATGATACTCCAAATAGTTCACAAATCCGCAAAATTGCACCATTTATAGAAACCAAAGATCTAAAAAGTAGTAGCATCATTGCCAAACCATCTAAACTTGGGTTTCTCTCTTTAAAAGTCAGATTTCGGAGCGAGAATCCAGGTTCCAGCGATGAATCTAACACCGTTAGGTTAATTTGATGGAAAAGACCAAAATAGTGTAACGTTGACAAGATCGAGGACCAAATCGAGACAAAAATTAAAAGAGAGACCAAATCGAAACCTAATAAAATAAAAATAAGGAACTGAAAGTAAAGTCTAGCCTTTTAACTATAATCTATCTAAGCTTTTTTTTTTAACCAGGCAAAGTGGAGGATCAAAATCAGCACAAAAAAGGCAAAGTGTATTTGATTATCAGTTAATAAATGTAATTAAATGAGTTCGATTATGACGTATTATGATAGAAAAGAAAAAAGCAAATAAATCTGGCTATTTCCACTTTTTTTTTAGTTGGAACCCATCGTAATTAGGGTCTTTGGCTCCCCAATGGGTTCACGGAGTATCCCACAAGCTTAGATCCTTTTGGACCTGCTATGAGACTAATATCCACTAGGATACTTAGTCACAGTTAAGATTCTACGCTACCGAGGTCCCCCTCCACAAGCTCATCTTGCGCAACCAACTGTGTCACATCATTTGGTGGCTACTTCCACTTTAATCAAGCATAATATTGTACATGTGTGGTAAAATTAGCGTTAGAGGTAAATTTCCAATTTTTGTTGATTCCCGACGAAAGTAACATGGGGATGACAAAAAGGATCAAGATTCGCAGAATGAGAAATAATACTAAGTTTCAAGATAAAGTTTGAGCCGACACAGACAAGGAAATTTGACAGGTGTACAAGAAGTAGCAAAGGGTCTGCTAAATATTGACTTAGTCTTGACACTTAAAGAATCATTAAGTCTTGGAATTTAAGAAACAAATTCTAAAGCCGACGAAAGGTTAGGTTGACAAGACAACTTCCAAAAGAATTCAACAATAGCAAAGAAACTGTGACGAATCAACAGAGTTGGCAAACATAAAAGATAAAGTTAAAAGGAAAGCCGTCGAAAACAAAATCAAGAAAGGAATATTAAACGTAGTTGTCAACATGGCTATATATTCATTTACTTGGCAGATGTTGAATAAAGGAAAAAGATTGGAGGTCAAGTGCTCGTTCACCAAAGAGCCGTTTAAGTTTTATAAAAGATAATATCGACGCAGCTTAACCTTCGTACATGGGTCAATTAGATAGATAGACATTTATCTTAGAGTATGTCTATAAATAGTAGCAAGCAGAATGTAATCAGGGGTTGAAAACTTGATAAAACATCCTACACATCTCGATTACAAAGCAGATTGACGGATCAAAGATTAAGTACTCCTTCCGCCTTTCTGTTTCAATGCTATTGTCTTATTCATTCAACACTTTGTTTTGAGTTCGTCATTTGTGAATGAATGTTCTTCTCTTTACTTATTTTTCTGCATTTCTTTTTCTTAATGTTCATAGTTTTCTTATGAAAACCTTTATTTCTCTTATTCGTTTAGTGCATATATAATACTCTATTTTCAACTTACTTCTCACTTCATGAGAAGTGGTCATTTGCGAAGGTCTTGTATATCATTTACATGAACTTGACTTTTGTCAACTTTGCTTGTTCTAGACAGCAATTTAACCACAAGATTATCGCGTAACTCGTCAGAACCCACAATCCCTTGATTTCTAGTATTTGTTCTCGTCGAATTTGGCCTTAATCAAAAAGCCACGTTAACAAATTGGCACGCCTGGTGGGACGAGTTTAGAATAACTTATTTGAAGTGTCATTAACCATATTCTTGTAAGAAAAATGTGTGTATGCGTTTGAGAAGTGAAAAGTTAGTGTTTACCCTTCTCAAAATTCTCAGAATTTCGAAAACATGAGTGATGCACGCAATGCCACTGCACCTGGCAGTAATGACAATGCACTTAGCAGTAATGCCAATGCATTTGGAACGAATGCAAATGTGCCTAACACAAATGCATCCAATGTGAATGTTTCAAACACGAATATCCCTACCATAAGAGGAAATGACTATAATGCAAATGCAGACCATGCTAACTTGTTTGGTGAAGGAGGCAATTTACAAATGGAAAATGTGCCCTACTTTGAGGAGGTAGTGCAAGGCAATCTTCCTAGTTCACCCTTATTACAACTAGTGAATGTGTCTAGCCTAATGCGGTTGCCGAATAATTCGGCTAGTTCAAGCATAAGGGGAAATATCCAACACATAACGCAACCCCCATGGGGAATGCCATATGGTTTTATGCCATGCGGACCTAACATGACATGGCCACCACCTTTTGGATTTACACCAAATTCGGTTGGTATGCCTTTGGATTTTGTCCATTAAGGGAAAGTTAATATAGTAACTGGGAGGCAAAATATTAGTCATGGAAATTGTATGGCAGGTTCAACAGTTATGGCCTATGTTCAACAAGAACGGCCAATAGTATAACCACCACTTTTCCCCACAGTTAATAGGCAATAACACCAATAAAACCTTGTCGGCTTGACACAAGCCTCTTTGAGAACTGTCCAATAGCAAATTGATGGGAGCAACCACGATATGGTGAACTTGTTTACTCAGCAACTGGGTGACGTGGTTACACCTCACATGGAAAGTTCCAACCAAGCATGTAATGCATTTGCAATATAGATAACAAGGCTAAATCAAGCTTTGGGTGTTGCAGCCCTAGATGAAAACCAAGATGATCCAACCCAGGAGGGTTTGGGTCAAGGTAATGGGATTCAGAGATAAGGCCAACGTCCACTTAGATATGGCCTAGTACATGTTCTCTAACTGGCTGAAGATGCTGAAGGAATAGTAAACCCTGGAGCTTTTGGTGCATTACTCCAAAATATAATAGGGAATCAAATTGATCAAAATTTTAACCAAGTGGTTGAGCAAGCCATCAATAAGATTGTTTTCAGTATTGGTTATGATAACCAATCATACTTCGCTTCTACTTTTCCTGAATGGGTACAACAAGCAGAGATACCTAGGGGGATAAAAATACCGAAGTTATCAAAATTCTCAGGAGAAAGTGAAGAATCAACCGTCGAGCATATCATACGGTATACTATAGAAATGGGGGATTTAGCATTAGAAGAAGGGTAAAAATGAGATTCTTCTCAAGTTCTTTAACAAAAAATGCTTTTCTTGGTTCTCAACATTAAGACCTAATTCTATCCATGTATGGATCCAATTGGAAAGCAATTTCCATGATCAATTTTTTAGAGGGGACCTTAAAGTCGGATTGACAGACTTGTTTAACATCAAAAGGATGTATAATGCGCCTGTCGATGATTATTTGGCTAGATTTAGGCAGATGAAGAGTAGATGTTTTATTCCTATTCTTGAGGCAGAAATTGTAAAGATTATTGTAAAAGGTTTAGATTATTCCATAAGCAAAAAAATGGTCAACCAACACCTTATTGACTTAGCTCAATTAGGTGACAAGGTTATACAAATAGAATAATCGAAGGCTAAGAAAGCCTTCAAACAAAAGGGATTCCTCAAACGAGAAAAAGTTAACTATGTCGGCTTGTGCATCCGACGACGAGTCTAGTGATCGTGAGGAATATCAAATTAATTATGCTGAATTGAAAAGTGGTCCTTCATATATATGTGTGTCAAGCCTTATGAAAGGATGCCGTTTATCAATAAAAAGGTGTATACATTCTACGTGTCTAAAACCGACCAGATATTTGATAATTTGTTGAAAGATAAACAATCAAAACTGTTAGATGATCATAAGCTGTTAACATCTTATGAAATAAAAGACCAAAAATATTGTAAGTTTCACAATAATTTCGGTCATGTAACTGATGAATGTATGCATTTCATGGACATTGTACAAAAGGCATTGACTGAAGGAAGACTGAAATTTGGCGAGAAGAAAAAGATGGACATGAAAGTTGACACTGAACTATTTGGTGCTGAAGTGGCCAATGTTGACTGCCAAATGCCTTTGAGTATTGGAATGGTCAATATTAGAACCAGTCAACAAGTGGAAATGGATTTGGCATAATATGCTGAAATCTATCCAAAGCCAGGAGAGAGGGATGAAGATTTCATAGTCTGCAAGCAAACAACTGGACGATTGAAAATATGCCCCAAGTGTGAGGTCTTTTTTCGATGATTAAGCAGCTCAAAAGGCCAAAGAGCAAAAGACTCCATCATACCATCCTAAGGGTGAATCTGAATCCTATCAACTTGTCACTCATAGCGAGTCTTATCATCCAAGAAGTAGCCGAGAAGAAACATGTTATACCCCAAGTGGGAGTAACTCTTTTGGTACTCCTCGAGGTGGCTTCCGTCGACACCTTCGTTATCCCCCTCGACGACCATGGGAAAGAAAAAAAAACTAGGTTATGGCATATAGGGATGGATTAATGCATCTCAAGGTAGTCAACTGGCAGTAACAAATCCACTGGAGAACAAGTTAAGAAAGTCAAGACTAGGGTGCCACCTGTACCTGCATTTGTTTATAAATGGGTAAAAAACTCTGTAATGGCTAATCATCCTGAGTTTCGATTGAAGGAAAGAGCCATGAGGGGAAAAGCCCAAGGAAACAAACCATTCTGGAATGAGGATTACAAACATGGGAGGTTGACTACACAAAATAGGCCAGGGGTTCAAGCTGTGATATCCGGCCTATCTGGCCGACCACTCATGTCGAAAAGCCGGAAAAGTCGTCTGCAGAGGCTGAGGCAAGTTCAAAAGAGAAAGGAGGCAATGACTGGACATATTCAAATTAAATAGTTACCTTCAGATGACAAGGTATGCCTGGTAGCAACGAGAAAGGGACAAGCGGAAAATCAAGAAGATGGCAAGCTGAAGAGTGTGGTAGTAAAAGGAGAACCACAAGTTCATAACGCTGGTCCTCAGCCTGACGGTTGTTATATGCACGTCAGAAAAGAAAAGGAAGAAGAACTGAAGTCACCACCTTCTAAATCAACTAGCAAGTGGCCCATGGGTTTGATTGAAGCTGAAGGTATGGTGAAAGGTTAAGGTGAGCAGCAGGTCGAAGATACAATGATGGAAGACTTAGTTCGTATTGAGTTCAAGCCTGATTGTGGATTGATGAGAGAAGATATGCCATTTGATGAAGTGATCGAAACGTTGAAAGACCCCAGTATGACAAAATTTAACAACGCAGATCGATCGAGTATGGACGTCGTTGACAAGAAAGAAGATCTAGCAGACATCATTATGGCTTTAATGAATAATGATGCAGGGCATGCTAGACCATTGGAAGAAGTGTCTGATGGAATTGAAGATTTGAGGGAGTATATCAAAATTGGAAGACACATAGATGAAGAACCATCTAATGAAGATGAGTTTTTGGCCAAGATGAAAATGGATGTCTCTCTTATTTCAGTACGTCCGGCAAAGTATGAAGGGCATCATGAGGTTGACTATGATGGAGAAAACATGGAAGAGTTGGATGAACCAGCACAAGCTTGGGTCTTTGTCCAAGAAAATTTGGTCACGGTGTTTGACGATGTGGCTCAGTTACAGAGACTGGCAGAAGAACATAAAACCCACTTATGGCCACTGCATGTAAAGGCCATGATTGGTGGGAAACCTACTAACTGAGTTCTCATAGATGGAGGTGGAGCAATCAATTTCATGCCCAGAATTATGTTGAAGAAACATGGAAAGAATGAGTCGGGCCTCATTGAGACCGACATGATAGTTACTGATTTTAGTGGCAAGACATCTCCATCAGATGAAGTGATCATGTTGAACATACAAGTAGGTATGGTCTAGAGGATTACGTTCTTTGTGGTAATACCATCAAAGTCTAGCTATAACTTATTGTTAGGACGAGATTGGATACATGCCGTGGGAGCTATTCCTTCAACAATGCATCAGAAGGTGGTATTTTGGAATAAAGAAGGAACATGGAAATAGACCAGGCTGATGATAGTCCTTGCTATATACAGTTGCTTCATGTTGACTCCAAGATGTATGCACCAAATGTCAAACCCATTTTTGCTGGAGATGGAGTAATTGACAAAGAAGCATTGGAGGCTTGTCTGTTGGATCAGTTTAGGATTCGTTTGGTAGAAAAGGCCGAAAAAACTCGGCCACCAACAGATCATAATGATTGAAGGTCAACTGAAAAGATTGCCGGCCTATATGGCCGACATGGAAGTACACAATACAATAGGTGTACTGTCTGACTGCATAATTAACGATGGCCCTTTAGGTTTTGAAAAAGGGGCCGACGAAAGAGAAAATGTTGAAATGGAAGATCCTTTGGAAGAAATTAACTTAAGAATTGAGATGGACAAACGTCTAATTTTCATAAGTTCATTTCTGCCAGAGGATTTTAAAAAGAAACTTATCAAATTGCTTCAATAATATAGGGATTGTTTTACTTGGGATTACAATGAAATGCCTGGTTTGAGTAGAAATCTCGTCGAGCATTGATTACCACTGAAGGAAGGGTTTAACCTATCAAGCAAAAAACAGGAGATTCGCCTCAGAAGTGGTCTTGAAAATTAAAGAAGTGGAGATATTGCTCAAACCCAATATTATAAGAACTACCGGATATGTCGAATAGCTTTCTAATGTAGTTCCTGTTGTTAAGAAAATGGTAGGTTAAGGGTATGTGTCGACTTTAGGAATTTAAATATTGCTACTCTTAAAGACAAATATCCTATGCCCATTGCGACACGTTAGTTGATGCCCTTCTGGGCATGAAATTGTAAGTTGTATGGATGGCCATACAGGTTATAATCAAATTTTTATAGCCGAGGAGGACGTGTCGAAAACAGATTTCAGATGTCCAGGTGCAATTAGGATATATGAATGGCTCGTCATGCCTTTCGGTTTGAAGAATGTAGGACCACATACCAAAGAGCAATGGATACTATTTTCCATGATGTCATTGGAAAGTTCATGGAAGTATACATAGACGACGTGGTTGTCAAACCAAAGACAATGGAAGATCATTTGGAACATTTGAGGCAAGCATTTGAAAGAATGAGAAAACATAGCCTTATGATGAATCAAGAGAAGTGCAGCTTTGGAGTGTCGGCTGCCAAATTTCTAGGCTTCTTAGTTCACAAGAAAGGAATTGAGGTGGACAAAAATAAAGCCAAAGCAGTTTTGGAAGCCGCTGCGCTGACAAATAAAAAAGAATTACAATCTTTTTTTAGGAAAAGTGAATATCTTGAGAAGATTCATATCTAATTTGTCAGGCAGAACAAGAATATTTGCGCCTTTAGTTAAGTTGAAAGCTGAGCAAGAATTTGTATGCGAGCCTTGTCACCAGGCAACTTTTGACTAAATAAAAATATACTTGACAAATCCACCGGTCATGATGCTACCAGTGTCTCGTCGACCGCTGAAGTTGTCCATATCAACGTCAGAAGATACTATAGGATGTTTCCTGCCCAATATGACGAAAGTAGCATCGAAAGGACCATGTCTTACCTTAGTAGGGTTTTAAATGATGCTGAAAAAAGATATAGTGCTATAGAGAAATTATGTTTAGCATTATATTTTTCATGTACAAAGCTCAAGTAATATATGATGCCTTGTAATGTATTGGTAATATCAAGGACAAATATAATAAAATATATGTTGTCAAAACCAATTCTTAACGAACGAATTGGAAAATGGACTACGCGTTGTCTGAATTTTCTTTGCAACATGTGCCAGTCGAAGCTGTCAAGGGCCAAGCAATTTTTGACTTCTTAGTTGAGCACCCTAGCTTGGAAATAGAAAACATAAATTTTGTCAAACTAAAGCCTTGGCAACTTTACTTTGATGGTTCAAGGCATCAAGGAGGAGTTGGAGTGGGAGTTTTATTGGTAAGTCCACAAGGAGTCCCAAATAAGTTCATGTTTGAAATCAAATATTCTTGTTCTAACAATGAGGCTGAATATGAAGCCTTGATTGTCGGATTAGAAATATTGGCGTAACTAAAGGAATAAAATCTAAATGTTTTTGGAGATTCCTAACTAGTTATTGAGCAAATCACGCAGCAATACAAATGTGTCAGTTATAATTTGACAAAGTATTGTGTTGTAGCAAGTAAAATAATGAGGAAATTCGACAACATCACCGTCAAACTTATTTCAAGAGAATTAAATCAAGCGGCTAATGAATTATAGCAAATTGCTTCTGGTTATAAAATATCAGAAATCAAAGAACTTCTATATCCTTTGAATAAAAGGGATATTTTAGTAAATGAAATCTTGGCACCGAATGACTGGAGGATACCAATAATTGAATCTTCGGAAAATCCATGAGGGGATTTGTGAAGCTCACCAAGTAGGAGAAAAGATGAAATGGGTTCTTTGACGATCCAAATTTTACTAGCCTACGTTAGTTAGGGATTGTATTTTGTTTGCCAAATCTTGTGAAGAGTGCCAAAAACGTAGATATAAACAAAATGTCCCAACTGGTGAGTTACATTCAATGGTTAAACCATGGCCATTTAGAGGATGGGCTTTGGACTTGATAGGCCAGATACATCCTGTTTCGTCAAAAGGCCATAAATATATCTTGGTTGGGGTTGATTATTACACTAAATGGGTAGAGGCAATACCTTTGAAAAGTGTAACTCAACAAGATATAGTTGATTTCATTGAAAATCATATAGTATGTTGGTTTGGAATACCACAAACTATAACCATTGATCAAGGATCCGTCTTTGTCGGTCGAAGGATTGTTGAGTATGCCAATTCTAGAGACATTAAAATGCTTACGTCAACTCCATACCATGCTCAAGCAAATGGCCAAGTAAAGGCCATGAACAAGATAATAATAAGTCTTATAAAAAAGCATGTGGGTCGAGAACCCAGGAATTGGAATAATACACTTGATCAGGTTTTATGGGCATATAGAAACTCGCCCGAGGAATCGACAGGAACATCACCATATAGGCTAGTATATGGCCATGATGTAGTCCTTCCTGTCAAAATTAATCTTCAATTTGTTCATACTCAAAGACAGAATGAGTTGCCAGTTAATGATTATTGGAACTTAATGTTTGATGAGTTGAACGACTTGAGTGATGAAATATTGGTCGCTTTGGAAAATTTGATTAGACAGAAAGAAAGGATTGCTAAAGTTCGAATCAAATAAAAAGCGTTCAAGACCAATGATTTAGTTTGGAAGGTTATTTTACCTATGGATAAAAGTGGTAAAGAGTATGGAAATTGGTTGCCAAAATGGGAAGGACCATTTAAAATTACTCAAGTATTATCTGGAAATGCTTATGCATTAGTCGAAGTTAATACTGGCTTGACAATTAAATCCATCAATGGGAAGTATTTAAATCCATACATATCTACAATGTATGAAGTTAGAATTGACAATAATGAATAAAAAAATCTTTTTAATTCAAAGAACTTGACAAACGTGAAATAAGTTGTCAAGACACTTTATTAATTCAAAGAGCTTAACTATGATCTTGAATGTTGTCATGAGAAAGCATTTAAGAATACAGAAAATACTAGTATTCTGACAATTATAAATTATGGTCGAATTGTTTATAAAATAAACCAGACTCTGAAGCTTCTCCCCAGCTGAATCACATAGGTTTCATTTGCTTCATATGCCTGGGGATGAACAGAGGGATAAGGAAGCTTGAAATCAATGAAGATGAAGGAACTCGGAGCATCTCTAAGAAGACATGAAAGCTCATAAGCACTCAGGTCGATTATTACATCCCCTTCATGAAGAAGATCATCCGGTTAGATTACGTTCTTTGCTGAACTTCATTATAGACATTACGTATTCCGCTCAACTTTAGCTTGAGTATGACCATTAAGACAGAGACCTTGTTCCTAAATTTTGGAAAAGGATTTCAGTCTTCCCGTGGTAAGAGTAAAAAACAAGGAAAAAACATGGTCTAGCTGAGGAGATCAAGAAAGGAAGCGCTGTAAAAGAATGGTGTTTGAAGTTGGTATTTATAGTAGACCTGATAATAAATGTTACGAAGATTAAAAAGTCTTGAAACTTATCAACAGCAAGGTTCTAAATTGCGGACCGCATCACTTATTGCGGCCACAATATTGCGGTTGCGGACCGCAGTGCAACCGCATCACACCGCAATTGCAGTGTGATTTACTTTCACGTGTAACGACCGCAACGCAACTGCATCAGATGCCGCAACGGGCCGCATCAGAACCGCAACGGATCGCATCACACCGCATCAGAACCGCAACAGAGTTTTCAGTCCCGTTCCATTCAATGTTACTTTCAAAAAGATTATGCAATGTCTTAAAAATATTATTTTCACTACGGTTAAATTTAAATTATTCATAAAAATGATGCAATGTCTTAAAAATGAATAAAAATGTATATAATATTATTAATAGAAGATATATAAAGAATTATAATAATTATAGATTTTTTTTACATTTGGTGCAAATATAAAATTATTTCACGCCGCATCGACCGCAATTCCATCGCAGCGATCGCAATGACCGTAATCGCAGTGACCGCAATCGCAACTGCATCCGCGATCACAACCGTAATTTAAAACCATAACCAACAGTTTAAGAACAATTAAACTAGGTAAGTTACTAGAAATTAATTAAGCGCGTTTCATGAAGTGGTCATGAAGTTCAACGATTGATGAAACGACATTTAAAAGAAAAGGCAATAAATTCAGCAAAGTAAACATGTAGTGTGTCAGAACAAAAGCCGACAAATATTGTCTTTACAATGAAAATTTTAAATGAAAAGTTTAAAAATTTTCAGAGTTGGGCAAGGACGAAATGTGATCCCATTCAGCAGCATATTCTTCTTTCTCGGTTGAAACAACATCGTATTCGGGTTCTGAAGTTCTCAACTTGTCGACCACAACCTCTGCTTGCTGTCCCAGATTGAGGGATTCTTCATCGATCCGGTCCACAACTTTCTGATGTTGTAATATGGCTTTATCGAGCTTGGCACACTTTACCCCAAACTTGCTAATTTCTGCCTTTAACCTGTCAAGAAAGGCAAGATGGGCTGTTTTAGCCGCTTTCCCAGATGAAATTAGATCCATCTCTTTTGCCTTGGCATCTTCCAGCCGCTCAAATTGTTGAATGAGGTTATTCTTCACAAGTAGCTCTTGTTCATAAGCGGGGATCACAGTGGCAATAGTCTCTATTCTTGGAGAGATGTTGTTCGAGAATTTTTTGAAGAAATTGTAAAACAATTCTATGAACCTAGATTAATAATAGATACAAGATTATCGCATATTATTAAACTTTCACCATTACATATAAGAGATATAGTTCAAGAACGTGTACCTGACATAAAATAAGGATTCATCTTTCTTAAGAGTTGAGCACTGGAATTAGAGTAAACTCCCCTCAATCACGAATGGTTCATCAGACTTCAGATTAACCGTCTAATGGGATAACGATTAAATAACCTATCGTATGAGGGCAGGGACCTCTCATTGGGCATCAATTGAATAGCCCAACCCATCACGGGCTATTCAGAACATAAGCCCAATACAATTCATTATATTGATAAAATGCTATTAACCATAATTAATTTATTAATTATAATTCCAGATAATTAATTAATGCTAATCCATAATTTTGATTAATTAAAATAATTAATCTAACATTCTCCCACTTGAATAGCATTAATCAACTATCGGAACAACAAGAATTTTATGACTAGAATTTCAATTATGGTTAAATCACATATCAATCAATAGTCTAAGAAACATAAGCTTCAACGCTGCAGAAATGGTATCCGATAGGGAAGCAAATCATACATGTTAAAGACTTACATTCCATATAAAGAATAATGTATTTGGAAAAAACATAATCAAGTTAAGAGTAATATGCAATCCAAGTATGATCCAAGCATCTGAAAATGCTATAAAAGATATGATATATCAAAGAGACGTCATCTCATCATATCTCATATAAAATAATTTCAGACTCCCACTAACCCAAAACACCATAAGACTTTAACCAAAACATGAGTTGTAGTATTTCGATAAACTTCAATAGTTAAGTCTTTGGTTAGCGGTTGTCCAAGCATGTTTTCTTTAACAATATGCTCAATTCAAGTCTGAAATTTGTAAATGCCAAAACATAATCCACATGTGCCTAAGTGCTCACAATAGCCCAGTAATAAGAGCAATTACATATGGGCTAAAACAACAAATGCTCTATAATATTTGACATTCAATTAATCCAAATTCTACTAAATAAGTGAATATGCTAATCCAGAAACAATAGAAAATTCAAGAATCTCCTACATGGAAGACATAGACACTTACTTTAAATAGAATGATACTATAGATTAATGTGGCCACAAGAATGTCAATAATGAGTAATCACTTAAGACTGTTGGTCCAAACATAAGATTTACAAGTACTTCAAGAATGCAGAACGTTATACTCGATAGGAGTATTAACATTATACTTGCTAAGTACTTATATATCTGTGACCTATCAGAATGTGGTATTTTGGGTCAAAAGAAGCACAATATAATTGCATGCTAAAGAGATTAATGTGCAATTCCCAACAAATGCCATTGACATCTACTCGATATGCCTATCTCAGTACAATAGGACAAGACTAAATAACAATGTCCTTTTAGAATGTGTCATATGATCATAAAATGCGCGCACAAATATATGGCAATATAAGATTATTAAGTCTCGAGACACAACCATAGTGTGTACACACTCCCACTAATCCAATATACCTAAACAAAATTAGGATTTCCATTAGAGCTCATTAGTATTAAAATACTCTAGTGGTATAATATTTAACAGTGGGATCTTAACTCTGCAATATAATATCCAAAATGAGTCCAAAACTCACCATCTTTCTCTCTTAAAGAGTAGGTTTATAATAATATGAAACTCGACATAATCAATGACAGTTTTAAAAAAATATGGGTTTCATAATTAACCACATATTTTGCATATAGAATTAAGGAGATTCTAAGTGTTCGTTTGACACTTCATGACATAGAATCTCCTAGAATCATTACCAAACATAAATTCTAAAAAGAATTTTATAAATAAGGTAACCTTCATATTATAAAGTATGATGATCATTTGAAAGGCTTATCATCATATGAGTGAGATCAAAATCCTCAATATTTTAAACACATTATGGGATAACTTGCAAGTTTTCAACAACTCACTCAAAACTCAAGTGTTAATTAATATTCACAAGCACTTGAGCACAAGATTAGGTTACACGCAGCGGAAGTAGATGAGACCTATATTTCACTATAATTGAGGATATAACAACAAATAGTCTGTAACCCCCACAAGTATTAATATATTAGGCAATATTATATTGTATCTTAAAGGATAACAATCATAAAGAAATATTGCTCAGCATATATCCCAAATATACCATTTATAATGGTATAGAACAATGGTATAGAATAGAGAAATTATTCTCAACAAACATTGTAGAGTAATTTGGGATTTTATTATGTTTTCTTAAGAAGGATAGAGAGTTCAATATATTATGATATTCTCGAAAAGACTATAATATCCTCAACATATAGGTCCATACAACAAAGCAACGACAAACAAAATGTGAAGAAGAAATCATGCTAGTTAATTGGGCAATAAATTATGGTAAAGATAATGGATCACTACAATCCCACTTATGGGATCTTAATTACAATATCCAATATTCTCCCACTTGATAGAGAAAATAGTTGACCCAATAATAAAAGAATATTCAAAAAAGGTTTAAGAGAATATTCAACTATTTTTCTCTATCACATAAGAAGAAGATTAATCTAATAATAATTGCAATGCATTCGAGTAAAAAAAAAAAAAAATTCATTTAACACAAATTTGCATTGCGATAGACAAAAAAAAAAAGTTTTAACATAATATTGAATTACAAAAGAATTATGCCCAATCAACTCACATGTCAAGTTTCACATAATAATATATAAGTTGCATTTAGTTTTGACAGAGTTAGGCAGGAGGGTTGATATCAAAGACAACAAGGGAAACATTTAATTTAATATGCACAAAAAAATAGACAATTAAATTATTCCCATTTACAGCCAACTATGCCATTTAAAGAGAATTTATTATCTACTGCAATCCCTCCTAAGGGTCCCGAATTACAATAAATAAGAAATATAATAATACAATGTAAATAATGAGCTAATAACAAGGAAACAGTTATCGTATAAGTGGAGGATTAAATAATTCCATATACAAAGTGAAACACGCCCTTCACAAAAAATTTCTTACTTATCATAATCCCGCGTAAGGGTCCCGAATCATAATAAGTAAGAAATGTTTTACATTATATTAACCAAAATTCCCGTCTAAAAGGATGTTCAACAAGCAGTCATATTCAAATAAATTCAAGACATATACCCTAGTATAAGCATGAAATCAACATAACTTTATCCATATAAGGAACATGACATTAATTTCATGATCCCAACACTTTATTAGAAAAGAGTACAATAACAAAAGTTATTATTTATTCATTGACTGAGTGAAGTGTATAAAATGCATAAAGCAATTTTATATATCCCAGAATAAAACTCTCAAAGTAACAAGATGTGTTATCACACCTTTACATTATACTCCCACTATAAAAAAGAAAGAAATATTATAACGAACCATCAATAAATTGATTGTAGAGTTCTTTAATTTCATAATATTCTGGGAAACAGACACATTCATATACAATTGCATAGTTTCAGAATGAGAATAACCCTAAAAAGGAGAATAATATCTTATAAACGACTTTCTCCTTATATGCAATTATATAATAAGTTAAAAATAAAGATTTTGCAACTAACCTCAGAGAGTGTCATTCATCCTTGTGTGTAGAGTTTATGAGCTTTGATGATTTATATAATGAAAGTATTCGAAAACCTTGCAGATTGTTAGCTCAAAAGGAAAAAAAAAACTCTAATTATAAATCAATAAGATTCATATAGATTACAAGGATGACATAATTTTCAATTCCCTCAAGAATTGCTCAACAACATTATCTTGATGATATTTCACAAGTGAACATACTAACAACAATGAGGCAACATAATTATATAATTTGGCATAAAATAATACGCAATATCATTATTCACTAAAGTATATGGTTTAATTATGTTATGATCCGAAATTTATTTTGTGACTAAGACAAGTGATTAGAGAAAATGCTTAGTGCATATCTGTCACAAAATTAAAATTAATAAATTATTTATGGGTCCACATTCAAAGAGTAAAGTAGTGATAAAAACATAATGTATATTAAATAATTAAAAATAAATAATTTTGTCAATTTTAATCAATTTAATATACATAAATGACATAAAATAATATACAGTTTAATAATTCACTACATAAGTTAATTTAAAAAAAAAAACTCATAATGACCCAAAATTTAATTTTGTGACTAAAACTAATCATTAGAGTGTCAATAGTATATATATATATATATATATATATATATATATATATATATATATATATATATATATATATATAATATTAAATTATGACAAAAGAATAATTATATCTGACACCTTAAGGTTAATTGCATAAGCATAACACATTTAATGAGTGCTGTACACAAAAGTGTCATTGGCACAAAGGGAATTTTCACAAAATATATATAATGCACAAATCTTATATTACCAAAAAATTCTAATACCGATAGGGTACTCGAACAATTATTGATATAAGTATAAAACAAATACATTGTATAATGACAAATTATATTAATAACAACACACCGATAGGGTATAATTATTATTAATATAATACAAAATATAATTAAGAGAAATCTTAATTATTTAGCTTACATAAAATTTGCATAAAAGTACCTACGATATGTGAGATTACAGTTATACAAATCAAGACTAATTATGCTTCAAAGAATATGATAATTTCATATCATGCATAAACATAAAATAAATAATTTATATAAAGGCCTAAAATTAATCCAATAATTAATCAAAAAAATTCCCAAAAAATACCAAAATTCACAGAATATTACATAAATATTTTTTTTTGGTATGAAAAAAAAATTTTGGGCCATGGAACTGGGCCCACGCGCTGGGCCCGAGAGTTGGCATCCTGGAGATGTTCATCTCCTTCGCCCGTCAAGCAGAAACGGGTTGCAATGACCCGCGATTTTGACCCGATTTTATCTCACGATCCAGGCAACTAATCCTTTTGTTTTTTCAGAATGTTATTCGAATAACACCGATCTGTTGAAGCCCCAACTTAATTTTGAGAATCACTTACCCAGATGGGAGAAAATTCAGATTGAAAAAAAATAGGGTTCTTCGCTAAAATGGACCATAAACCGTCGATTTCTCATGGTTCATTTGATGAAAACGCATGATTTTTTTTTTTGGATATTTTGTTCGAATAACACCGATCTATGGAATCCCCACTCAATTTCTGACATTACAGTTTTGATCAAGTGAAAATCGAACCAAAATATTTTGGGGTTTGCGTGCAACAATGGGAGCGCGGTATTCTGGAAATTTCTCTCTATTTTCTTGACGAAAACGTGTGATATTTGAGGGGTTTTGATCGCAATGATCAGATTAAGAAAAACCCTTAATCAATTTCGCAAATCATTGAACTATTTCTATGAAATCGAATTCCAAAACATTAGGGTTCTTAGATTGTGAAAAATGTGATTTACTTATGTAAACAGGACAAATTAATAGCCATAATCTGTATCTAGTTGGCTCCGATACCAATTGAAGAAATTGTAAAACAATTCTATGAACCTAGATCAATAATAGATACAAGATTATCGCATATTATTGAACTTTCACCATTACATATAAGAGATATAGTTCAAGAACGTGTACCTGACATCAAATAAGGATTCATCTTTCTTAGGAGTTGAGCACTGGAATGAGAGTAAACTCCCCTCAATCACGAATGGTTCATTAGACTTCAGATTAACCGTCTAATGGGATAACGATTAAATAACCTATCGTATGAGGACAGGGACCTCTCATTGGGTATCAATTGAATAGCCTAACCCATCACGGGCCATACAATTCATTATATTGATAAAATGCTATTAACCATAATTAATTTATTAATTATAATCTCAAATAATTAATTAATACTAATCGATAATTTTGATTAATTAAAATAATTAATCTAACATTTTTCCATTAAGACAAAGAGAATTCCACTGTCCTTGGGGAGGTTATGCTTCATAGTCTTTAGTTCTTCCAATGTCTTTGATAACCTTTCTTGTAGACAAGGGTCCTACACGAGGTCATCAAATTCATTATTAAAAAGCACTTTCAGTTCGCGCATTAACTTTACCCTTTGCGAATCACTGCAATCATCTCCCGGAGCAATGGAAGATTGAGCTGACTTGGAAGATCCTTTTCGGCTAGCACTCGTTACGAGATCAAGCCAGTTATTAAAATAACAGGCAGACTTTTCAGACGAAGTGTCAGCGATAGTTTGAACAGGAGGTGGAGGAGCAAGCAAGTAATCAGGAACAGTCTTAGCTAACAATTCTTCGATGTCGATATTTTCATCAATATCAAACGCAACGAAGTCAACCGGAGGATTGGCAGGGTCGAGTTCTTGAACAACTTGAACAGTAACAGCCTCAGCTCGATCTCCTTCATCTTGAGGATAAGCCAACATTTGAGGCACTGTAAGAGGAATAGCTTGAGCTTGAACTGTAGAGGCTTCAAAGTGCATAATTGCACTGCTCTCTGATTAGTTCAGTTTAGAGGCCTGATTGATATGAAAATGAAAATCACTCGACAAGTTTAAAGTATTATATATATATATATATATATATATCGGAGCTGGCTCGTTATGTTCAATAGGCACGTCCAGCATGACAGAAGGGTTGATAATCATCAAATCCTGCCCCTGCCATGGAATATAAAATAGTTGAACATAGTTTCCCAAAAGCAATAAAAGGGGGTTTGTAAAAATTGACTTACTTGATTTGAATCTGAAGAGATCAAATCTGCATCGATAGAGGTTGTATTTGAAACAAATCGCGGGAATCCAAGTTCTTTCCCTGGTAAAGGCAAAAGTGAGCTAAAGAAAGAAGTGTTTTGTTTAAATTTCTACTAAAGAATCTTTTGTTGGGAATTTGCGTGTTTAAAACCAAAACGCAGCGAAAAAAATCCCACCAAAAGATCCAAGCGAATGGTCATGACTCATGATTATAGTGTTTACCTCTTGTGGCGAAGCTTTACCGTGAACACTGTGAAGGGAAGAACAATTCTTCTTTCTTGATCACGAGCACTATGAACACTGCTTTGAAGAAGAAGATGAACTCTATCACCAGTATCGCAATGGAGTAGCACCTCTACCTAGTCCACACGAACAAATCAATATCGAAGAAAATGTCATGCTAGCTTACGGTAGGGGAATGGGTCGTGCCTACCAAGGAGGAGGTGTGACGGCTGCTACGTTATGCGCAGTAATCACCTCACACTTAAGTGACATACACAGCCTTATAAGCTGTTACCCATTTACCCTAACAGTAATGGGCTTGTATACTACAGGCTCAATCTATAATTAATATTATTAAATTATATTTAATAAATTAATTCATTCTCCGATTATTTGCTTTATGTGTGTAACCCTATAGGTTTACAATAAATTGGCAATGATATTAAATCACATTTAATATTATAAACAATGAGCGACATCTAGCAATACATCATTGTTGTTACCCAATTAGTGAGAATATCGGTGATATGATATATACCTTATTGTAACAAAAATTACCTTGTAGTAAATGTCTCTTTGTCCATATGTCTTAATTGAACACAAAGCATAAATGTGCCATCCTTGTTAAATTCAATTATTTATTTCTCAATTCCCGAGTAAACGTGTAATCATAAATGTGCCCAATATCTCATACTAGCCTATTACAATATGGCCATGCATTTTCGCGTCTCACTCTATGGAGAGGCCCATGACATTACTCCCGTTATGTAGGAATGACGAATCTTGTCTACATCACTCATAACCCTCAACATGATTCATTGTAGGCCCAAAAACTATCTTTATGATCATCGTGTTATGGATAACATTTGATAGCATTAAAGCCTACAACTCTTCATGTAGGAATCGTAGTGACTTCAAGTCGAAGGACTACTTCACTATGGTTCCCATGAGAAGTGCTCATGACACTTATATAACTATTATGCAACATTCTCATAGTGGGTCAATCCAGTATAAATATTATTCTAATATTTATACCTATGTGAAGACTTGATATATCATATCCATGACCCATGAGATGTGGTCATCGATCTACTCACATAATAGTCTCGATGCATTATTGTTGTCTTACTTAACAATAATACTTGACTATAAATAATTTATTAATAGTATTTAACGTTCAATAGGATCTCACGATCAAGTCATGTACTTGATGTCCTATTGAACTGAAATAACTATTCTAAGGACTTTTCAACGTTTAAACAAATAACAGTATAAACTGAAATGCCTCATATATATATATATATATATATATATATATATATATATATATATATATATATATTTAAATCAAAGTCATGATACAAATGTAAATCTCAAAGAAAACTAATGGTCTCTAGGGCTTACACCAACAATCTCCCACTAGCACTAGAGTCAATCAGCCATAAGTCTAATACCCATCGACTTAGTATGACCATCATGGTTCTGCTGAGCAAAAGGTTTCGTAAGCGGGTCAGCGACATTGTCAAGTGTTGGTACTCTACATATCTTCACATCTCCTCTATCAATAATCTCTCGAATGAGATGGAAGCGCCTAAGTATATGTTTGGATCGCTGGTGAGATCTAGGTTCCTTGGCTTATGCAATGTCTCCATTGTTATCACAATAGAGATCACTGGGATCCACAATGCTAGGAACAATACCAAGCTCCGTAATGAACTTCCTAATCTAAACGGCCTTCTTTGCTGCATTGGAGGCTGCAATATACTTAGCCTCTATGGTAGAATCAGCATCTGTCTCTTGGTTTGAACTCTTCCAGCTCACAACACCACCATTCAGGCAAAACACGAAACCAGACTGCGATTTGGAATCATCATTATCAGTTTGGAAGCTAGCATCGGTATAACCCTTTACAACAAGATCTTCCTCACTTCCATAGACCAAGAATGTATCCTTAGTTCTTCTCAAGTACTTGAGGATATTCTTGACAGCAGACCAGTGACTCTCACTGGGAACAGACTGGTACCTGCTCGTTATGCTTAAAGCATACGAGACATCTGGTCGAGTACATAACATGGCATACATGATAGATCCGATTGCAGATGCATACAGAATCTTACTCATGCGATCTCTCTCTTCATGATTGGAAGGGGATTGTGACTTTCATCCACATACAGTACTAGAAAGACAACAATGCTCCCACTAACCTTCTTGTAGACACAATGTTCATCTTCATTTTTTATGAGTCCAAACTGTCGTACAACATCATCAGAAGGAAGATTCCAGCTTCTGGAGGCTTGCTTCAATCCATAAATGAATCGTTGTAATGTGCACACCTTTCCAACATTCTCTAGAGTGTCAAAACCCTCAGGTTGTGTCATGTACACATCCTCGAGAAGATTTCCACTAAGGAAAGCAGTCTTGACATCCATTTGCCAGATTTCATAATCCTAGTGTGCTGCAATAGCAAGCAAGACCCGAAAGGATTTAAGCATTGCAACCGGTGAAAAGGTTTCATCATAGTCTATGACATGAACTTGTTTGCAACCCTTAGCAACCAATCGTGCTTTGTAGGTATGTAGATTACCATCCATGTCAATTTTATTTTTGAAAACTCACTTACACCGTATCGGTTTTACCCCTTCTTGTGGTGCAATCAAGTGCCAAACTTGATTAGTGTACATGGAATCCATTTCAGATCTCATGGCCTTTAGCCATTTTTCAGAATCTGAGCCAGTGATGGTTTCCTGGTAAGACACAGGCTCATATTGATCCATGAGTAAAATGTCACCTTATTGAGTCAAGAGAAATCCATATCTCTTAGATTGGTGACTTATCCTATTAGACTTATGCAAGTCTTATGCTACTGGCAGGTTGCTATTCCACAACACCTTGCGGAGTTTGCTCCTCTTCCATCATAGGTTCATCGCTATTTTGTGATTCTTGAACTTCTTCAAGTTCTATTTTCCTCCTACTGGTTCCTTTTGAGATAAACTCCTTCTCTAGGAATACACCAGCCCTAGCAACAAACACTTTGCCTTTAGTAGGATTGTAGAAATAGTATCCCTTGGTTTCCTTGGGATACATCACAAATAAGCACTTATCAAATTTGGGGTCAAGTTTATTAGAAATTTGTCGTTTCACATAAACCTCGCAACCCCAAATCTTCATAAAAGATATACTGGGTCGTCTGCCGGTCCATATCTCATATGGTGTCTTTTCAACCGTCTTAGATGGAACACGGTTAAGTGTAAAAGCTGTTGTTAATAAAGCATGTCCCCGGAAGGAGTTTGGAAGGTCTGCATGACTCATCATGGACCGGACCATATCTAATAAGGTTCGATTCCTCCTTTCTGATACACCATTCCGTTGTGATGTTCGAGGAGGAGTGAGTTGAGATAATATCTCACACTCCTTCAGATGATCATCAAACTCCACGCTTAAATATTCACCACCTCGATCTGATCGAAGTGCTTTAATATTCTTGCCCAGTTGGTTTTGTACTTCATTCTTGAATTCCTTGAACTTTTCAAAGGATTCGTATTTATGTTTCAAAAGATACACAAATCCATATCTACTGAAGTCATCAGTAAAAGTGATGAAGTATTGAAAACTACCTCTAGCCAATGTGTTTAGGGGTCGACATACATCACTATGTACAAGGCCCAAAAAATCACTTGTCCTTTCACTATTACCAGTAAATAGGGCTTTAGTCATCTTTCCCAATAAACAAGACTCGTATATCTCATATGATTCATAATCAAAAGAGTCCAATAATCCATCTTTATGGAGTTTGGAAATGCGCTTCATATTTATGTGGCCCAAGCGACAATGCCAAAGGTAAGTCGGGTTCAACTCGTTTGGTTAGACACTTTTTGTACTAACGTTATAGATAGGCATATCAAGATCAAGGGTATAGAGTCCATTACACATTTGTGCACTAGCATAGAAATTTTCATTCAAATAAATTGAACAACATTTGTCCTTTATTATAAAATAAAAATCACTGTCGTCCAAACAAGAAACAGAAATGATATTCCTGCTAATAGCAGGCACAAAATAACAGTTCTCCAACTGAATAATAAGCCCAGTAGGCAAAGTCAGTACATAGGTCCCTACAGCTAAAGCAACAACTTTGGCTCCATTTCCAACTCGTAGGTCGACTTCGCCTTTTGCCAATGGTCTACTCGCTTTTAGATCCTGCATATTTGTACAAATATAAGATCCACATCCAGTATCTAATACCCATGATGCAGAAGTAGATAAATTGACTTCTATAACATATATACCTGAGGTGGAAGTCTCATTTCCCTTTTTCTTGCTCTCTTCCAGGTATTTGTGGCAATTCCTTTTCCAATGTCCAATCTGACCGCAGTGGAAGCAAGTGTCCTCCTTAGTAACTCCACTCTTAGGCTTTAAGCCAGATGTGCTAGGTTTGGACTTATGGAAGCCCTTGCTTTTGCTCTTCTTCTAAGCCATGGGTTTCTTGGGCTGCTTCTTGCCTTTTCAAGCTTGGACTATAACACCCTCATTTTTTGTAACTGGTTATAATCACCATAACATTGTGATTGATACCTTGTGTTTAGTATGACTCTATTTTATATATATGTGGATGTTTATATGATGGTTTATATCCATGGTTATGTTGTGGTGAAGTTTTCTTTGGTTGTTATGAGACGAAAACCAATAAAAGTTCTGTTTTGATCGTTATCGGGTAATTTCTCGTTTTACGTGTCGGAGGCCAGTAAACAGGGAATTGAGTGGAATGTAATTTTGAATTACATTTTCCATTACCTTGTTGATTACTCATAATGAAGAGAATTAGCTTTCTTAAAGTCCAAAAATTTACCAAAAGTAGTAAAAACCAATTATCCATTTTTGGTAAAAACCCTAATCACCTAATTCCTAACTAAATGGGAATGTAACTATTCTAGTTACATTTGGTTAAGGCCATTCGGCCGTTTCATCTTGGGAGAAGCCAAGATTTGCATTCCATCCTTTCAAGTCAAGTTTATGACACTAACCAATAATGGAAAAAGTATCCCAACCATTTATGGTTAATCTTGTCCTTAAGCCCTCCATTAAGCAACAACACACCTATCTCCTTGCATCTTGGCCCTCCATTATTTATGACCAAGATTGAATAATATTTTGGAGTCTACCAAGCCAAGGCATTCGGCCATTAGGTGTTCAAAACACCCAAGTTACTATTCCATTCATTTCTCACTCAAAACACCAAAGTTCAAGACTTTCTCTCTTCTCGCCCTTCCCTCTTGCATTCGGCCAAGCTTGGTGAGTGTTCATACTCATTTTATTTCATCATTTTAACTTCATATTCTTGTTTATCTCATTCATATAAACAACTTTCATCTTTGGAATTTTTTCATTTGAAGTTGTTTGCTCAAAGTTATTCAAGAATCATTCACGAAGGTTCAAGCTTCTTGAACTTGTGTTTGAACCCTTACTTAAGAGTAAGTTTCTAACTTGGTTTCTTTTCTTTAATACTCTTGAGAACATCCTTGTGTTATCATTGTTTATGAAGAATCAAGTTTTTGAACTTGTTTGTTTCCCCTCTAAGTAATGATTTTCATAGTTGTGTTGGTGACCAAGTTTTCATCTTCTTCTCTTCAAGGAAGCTTCACAAAGGTAATGGGGGAGTGAACCATATCCCACCTTAAATGGTGGTGATAAAGGCCTCCTAGTTTTGTTGAAGGAAAACCCTAGATCTAGGGTTTCCTTATAAAGTTCTTTACTTTGTTGTTACATTAAATTATGTTGTTGTGTTGATATGGAGATTGTGTTTGTATATGCTAGAAGAAAATTATTTTGGAATGGTGAAAAGCTATTCTTAGGTCCAAAGACCTAAGGAAAGGATTTTAGAATGTTGAACTTGTTTATGTTCTAAGTTACCTTGATAACATGCTTATATGTTAATGTGATTATTCTAGCTACCTTGGATGTTGTTAAATGGCTTCTCTTTGGATGAATATGAACATGTGAGATTCGGCCTTATGGTTGTTAAGGGGGAAGCCAAAGCTTCTATGTTTAAGTGATGGTATAATGAACTTATTATGTTTCTAACAATACATATAAAACAAAGAAAACCTATCCTACTTCTATAGGGGCATTCGGCCGTCACATAGATAGTAGGGTTAGGACCTTAAAATGTTGATGCTAAGAGGTTTTATATGTTCATACTAAAGTACAAGAGGTATATAAATTGAAAAGGTTTCCAAAGAAACCAAGTTTTGGTTCCAAAGAACCATGTGTTGTGAAATGAATGTTTTTGGACTTCATGAAGGAACTATTTTAAGAATAAGTTGGCTTGATGTTGATCAACCACTTATTTCAATAAGTTGTTTTTGGAAGAAAATATTTTCAAGAACCAATAGTTTCATAGTTAATCAAGATGGTTTTTAAAGGATTTTTGGTTAGTAAGTCTTCTTTGAGGAAATAGGATTCTTACAAAGCCTTTCTTTAAGAACAAAGAGTTTTACACTATTACCTTTTTGAACTTTCCAAACACCTTGTAAGTTATATTTTGTTTGAAAACAAATTGGTGATTTTCAAATAAGAAGTATGTTTTCTTTTACACTAAGTAATAGAACTAGGAAACTAATTCAAAAGAATTTTACACTAAATGAGACACCTATGGGCACTTGATTAGAGTTTTCAAACTATACTTAATAAAGGAGATTTCATCAACTACTTTACTATGAGGATAATACATTGAAGTTTCACTATAATAGTATAAACACGCTTTATCTCCTAAGGGAATCTATATGAACTCCTTAATGGACTCATAAAGATTTTACTAAAAGACATATAATAATACCTAGTGGCCATGACAAAATCATGTGCCACATCCTTGATGATTTGGATCATCTAAGGACTCCATAATGTTTAATCACTAAGAGTTACTTATAAAAGTAATGTTCCTTGTTAGACAAGTGAGAAGATTGATGAAGGGGATCCTTGTGGATCCTAACCTCCATAATACATTTAGGTTATGGACTAATGTATCATAAGACATGAACAGCGTGTTACGAACGACGAAGTGGTACTTGATTGCAAGGAACGGAACTGAGGATGGGCGACTGATGGCAAGTCATGTGAAAGTGGATCCCGTAAGGGTATCCTGTGGTTTATCAAGAGATAAACGTGGTGATATAGTGATGATGTAGTATGTGGCTGTTTTGTGGCATTTCTTGACATGCATATGTATCTGTGCATGAGTTGAACGCGATGCCTAGGAGTTGAGATTACACCTTGGTGCAGGTGCGATTGTCTGAGGTGTCGATCATGAGGATCTTGGGGACGTCGGGGGTTGGGGAAGACACATGTGGCCAGAGAGTAGCTCCTTTGTGTCGTGGATATCCATCGAAAAACACTGATGTCCTGACTGAAACACCGGGCAAATCACGATTTGGGTAAAGAACGTCTGGCATGAGCCGTTATGATGATTGCAATCATTGGATGTGGCACTGTGGGCTGAGATAACGCAGACAATGTTCTCCTAATCACTCACTCTGATTATGTTTAGCTCCATGGAGTAGGGGTCTGAGTCATGTGCATTAGTGTCATTGCATACTTGAGTTGATCTTTGACCCATATATTTGTTGATTGATATATTAACTGTGATGCCATGTAATTTAATTATTATGCTGTGAAAGCCCATGCGCTAATTGCCGATTGGGTGCGTGTGTGCGTGACTTTTATCACTGCTGTTCTGGTTGTGATATATGCGGAATCTCACCTCATTACTTTTGCTGTCACGCTGCTCGCGTGGTTTTCATCTTGCTATGGTGAGTTGATATGGCAAGCGACCCGTCATCTAACTTGACGTTGGACCTGATACTCCACAATAGAGGGGACTCCTGGACGATACACCTGGATAGACGTTGTACCTACACCGGAGCCGTCAGCCTCACGAGTAGGAGGGAGTCACCCTTCCACAAGACAAGCATATCAGAGAGAGCTTACACTTTATGTGTCAGTGGCGGAGGTAGCACGGGGATTTCTCAGCCACCACCTCCACCACCACCTGCTGTCTGTCTATACCTGCCCAGTGCCCAGCTCGCACCCCATCAGGAGGAGCCTAGGGACGTGTATGTTGACCTTTCTTCCATGCCACCCCCACCCACTACACCGTCTACGTCTACCTTGCCTGCGTCTGCTGCCGGACCGTCCGTTCCCATAGCCCTACCCCCAGGACCTACCTATGAGCCTTCCGAGCTACACCCTCTGATTTCTCTCTAGCGGGCGAATTGGAGGATGACTACTCGTAAGAGCACACCGGCTCACTCCACGGTATTCTTCTCTACTCCATTCATTATCCTCTCGTCTGACGATGGGGATATAGAGGAGGAGGAGGTACCAGCGGATGTACCGAAGGTCGTACCTGAGGTAGCTCCTGCCAGCGCGAGTCAGGACGCGTGGTGGATGAGGACTGATGAGGAGGCGTTATGGTATGTGGAGCAGATCATGAGTGGCCATGACATGCAGGCCTTAGAGGATGAGGACGAGGACGAGGAAGAGGACCCAGAGGAGTACTACTCTGATGAGTAGTACAATGTCAGTTTTTGGCCAGTCTCTAGAGTCTTTCCCAGTGTCTGTGTATTTATTATGTACCCCCTTCCCCTTTATGTTGTGGAGCTGCGTCTCCTGTAGTACAGATTAGGCTTGTCTTTATGTTATTTTGTTTTCTCATGTAGCCCAATGTTAAAACTGCTATGTGTACCTATGTAATTTGAGAGATGTTCTATCTTTTAGTATTCATTATGATTATGCATATTATCCTTGTGGTTTAAGTATAGGTGCATGGTTTTGGAACTTGAGTATAAAAGAAAGGAAAAAAAAAATCCATATTTTCGGTAAGCTCTCTCTCTCTCTCTCAATATATATATATATATATATATATATATATATATATATATATATATATATATTCCACTTTTAAATTTATGATCTTGTGTTGAATAATCGTGACCCCTAATGTGGGGTGTTACATGGACCAACAAAATGGCCTTCCCCTTTCCTTTATTAATATTTTGTTCCGCAGTTCTCAACATGGTCAACAATTCTGGCAAAGGTTTGCCAAGATCATGCATATTGTAGTTCATGACAAACTGACTACAGCTCTCAGGCAACGATTGCAGAACTACGTCGGTGGCCAAATCTTGGCCCAATGGAAAACCCAAAATTTCAAGATTCTCGATGTACCCAATCAACTGAAGTATATGAGGACTCACAGGGCTTCCTTCTTCCAGTTTACAATTGAAAAGGGTTCTGGAAACCTCGAACCATTCATGCCTTGCTTGCCCTTTTGAGGCGCACGATCATACCGTACGCCTCCATGGTCTCATGTTGCTTCTGAAGCTCAGAGGTCATGGTAGCAAGCATGAGGCCGCCAACGTCTAAGGCATCATTTTGATGCTTCTTATAAGCATCCTTTTCAGCCTTAGAAGCATTTGCAGCCGGTGGCTCCTTAAGGATTTGTTCTTCTAGACCATACAACTTCTTTTCATGCATGAGGACAATCCTCAGGTTCTTGTACCAGTCCAAAAAAATTCGTTCCGGACAACTTGTCCTTCTCAAGGACAGATATAGGTTATTTGACGTGTGGTTTGCAGACATGGTTATTTACAACAGAAATGTACAGAATATAAGTATCATGCATAAACATATTTAATAAGGTCTTTTATTAAATACCCCCCACTATTTTACTCAAATCAATGACCCTCACTATTGACTCGGAAAATCCCGTTGGAAGATTTTCTAGTGGGACCAAGATCCCTATTTCACTTCATTCTCAGTCCGCTTTGGCTGATTGCCCAGAACTTGGCTATTTAGGTAGGAAACTCTTTCTAATTACATCTCATGTAATTCTTGGATCAGTTGGGTGAACAACTCTTATTCAAATCCATCTTATGGATTAAGGCCTAGCTCTATGCCTCTATGCCCCTTTTAAATCCTATTGAAGTTGGCTTAGTTAAGTCAGACCCAATGGTTGACAATTGGATATTAAGTTTATCCCATTGCGTCTTATTAGTATATACAAAGGTACTTTGCTTTGGCAGACCTATGCTCAATCGATACTAGTCTTGACGAGTGTCATGCATTGGAAGGCATATTCAAATGTGACTTAATATTTCCTTTTGAGGGATTTATTAATAAATATTTTGATCTCACCATAAGTTAAATTGTTTAACCTACTATATACTAACATGCATCTCATACATATATAGCATATAACAAATGTGGCATGGTTATGGCCCCTAACGCACTGATTCTCCCAAGCCAATGAGAGAATCTAATCTAAAAAAAAAGCCAAGCAGCGTACAAGCTTCACCAAGCATGATCACCTACCAAGTCATCCTCTTCTGAAGTCGTCTTCTTGTCAACACCGTAACATAACATTACAATTGGAAGAAACCTCTTTTACATTCGAGGAGAATAAAATGAGAAAAGAATGTACATATGGAAATAAAGAGAAAGGCACGACACGCAGGCTGTATTTCAAAATAACCAAAGAAAGTAAAAAGAGGACAAAGGCCATAACCATTCATCACACACAACAAAATACATAATAACAATTTAATAATAAAATACCATCATATTTAATAATAATAATAATAATAATAATAATAATAATATTATTATTATTATTATTATTATTATTATTATTATTATTATTATTATTATTAAGTGATTTCAGAAAGCACTCAAAACAATGCTTCTGATATCCTTATAATCGATCACTGTACCACCATAATCGATTATTGTACTACCATAATCCATTACATAATCGATTACATAATCCATTATGTAATTTGTTATATAGAGTTTATACAAACTCTTTGTATAATTGATTATATAATTATGTAATTTGCTATATGAACGTTTATGCAAACTCTTTGTATAATCGATTATATAATCCATTACATAATCGATTACATAATCTGTTATCGTGGTTCTGACCAGAATTTGCCTCACTTCCACGACAATTAGGGCATCAACATTTGAACCCTCATAATCGATTATTGTTCCACCGTAATCGATTATGGTGTGTCTGGACATAAGTTGTGCATGATAGCAACACTTGTTGTCGTCGCAAATCAGAACAAGGATTTCAGAAAAATGTTTTTCGCAAAACACTTTTACGATTTTCAGAAAGAACATGTTAAAGATCATATCTTTTCAAAACAAAAAACATGTTATGACATACAACATATAAAAACATAAAAGAATCATGGTTTCGCATGCGGCTCTTATACCAACGTTGGTAATTTGCGTATTTAAAACCAAAACGCAACAGAAAAATTCCCACCAAAAGATCCAAGCGAATGGTCATGACTCATGATTGTAGTGTTTACCTCTTGTAGCGAAGCTTTAATGCAAACATCGTGAAGGGAAGAACAATTCTTCTTTCTTGATCACGAGCACTACGAACACTGCTCTGAAGAAGAAGATGAACTCTATCACCAGTACCGGAAAGGAGCAGCACCTCTACGTAGTCCATGCGAACAAATCACCGTCAAATAAAATGTCGTGCTAGCTGAAGGCGGGGGAATGGGGCGCGCCTACCAAGGAGGAGGTGTGACGACTGCTAGGTTATGCGCAGTAATCACCTCATGCTTAAGTGACGTACACAGCTTTATAAGCTATCACCCACTTACCCTAACCCCAATGGGCTTGTACGCTACAGGCCCATCTATAATTAAAATTATTAAAGCATATTTAATATATTAATTCATTCTCCGATTATTTGCTTCATGCGTGTGACCCTATGGATTCCCAATAAATTGGCAATAATATTAAATGACATTTAATATTATAAACAATGAGCGGCATCTAGCAATACATCATTATTACACAATTAGTGAGAATATCGTTGATACAATATATACCTTATTGTAACCAAAATTACCGTATAGTAAATGTCCTTTCGTCCATATGTCTTAATTCAACACAAGGCATAAATGTGTCATCCTTGTTAAGTTTAATTATTTATTTCTCAATTCCCGAGTAGACGTGTAATAATAAATGTGCCCAATATCTCATACTGGCCCATTACAGCATGGCCATGCATTTTCACGTCTCACTCTTTCGAGAGGCCCATGACATTACCCCTGTTATGTAGGAGGGACGAATGTTGTCTACACTGACATTTCTCAACATGATTCATTGTAGGCCCAACAACTGTATTTATAATCATCCTGTTACGGATAAGTTTGATAGCATTAAAGCCTACAACTCCTCATGTAGGAATCGTAGTGACTTCAAGTCGAAGGACTACTTCACTATGGTTACCATGAGAAGCGCTCATGACACTTTCATAACGATTATGCAGTATTCTCATAGTGGGTCAATCTAGTATAAATACTTGACTATGGATACTTTAAGAATAGTGTTTAACATAGTTATCAATCCCAGATAGCGGAGCATAGCGGCCGACCCCCAAAAACGCTATAGCGGGATAGCGGGAGCGGTATGGCCACTATTTGAATGTATAGACATATAAGATAAAAAATTTAAATACAAACATATGTAAATGCTAAAACATAACAAATTACTGAACAATGCAAACATACTCATAAAGTCATAATATATAATCGTAATTCATAAGTTATAGACTAATGCTGCAAACAAAATCAAGTACTTGTGCAGCAACCAAAATCAAGTCATAATGTGCGTGGACTAATGCAGCAAACAAAAGTAGACTAATGTCTAATGCTGCAAACAAAATCAAACTATATAGTCTGGATCTAATTCTAAGATTCTAATCATCTTCCAAATCTTCCAATGTTGCCTCATCATCATCTTCATCATTACTATAATTGTAGATCTCTTCCTCGGCCTCTTCAGTTTCTTCATCACTTTCTTCCTCTTCAACCTCTACAATTTCCTTTGCTTTTCCCTTTCTCCTGGAGCTTGAAGGTCTTGAAGAAGTAGCTTGTTCTTTCAACCTGGTTTGCCGCCTAGTGTATGTTAAAGGCTCACTAGCCCCAGCAACACTAGCAACAGTTCCCCAAGTTAAAGTATCATCTTCAAAAACTAACTCATCTTCACCATCTTCAGAATCAGCCCTCATTTCTCCCACCAACCATTCATTACTTTCATTAATGCCATCCAATAGAATGGGATCGAGCACATCACGAGCATCATAACGTTCCTTTAGAGCTTGGTTATATTTAATGTAAACCAAGTCTTGCAACTTTTGGTGGTCTAGCTTGTTTCTCTTCTTTGAATGAATCTATTTGATAAGTTAAAAATAATCAGCCAACAATTACTCACATAAAATCAGCCACTATAATTCTAATTCTAATTAATTAACAATTACTAACATGCTCAAAAGTGCTCCAATTTCTCTCACAGCCAGATGAACTACAAGTTAGGCTCAACACCTTCACCTCAATTTCTTGCAAATATGGACAATGTGCTCCATAGCTCTTCCACCATTCAGCTGCAAATGGCATGCAATAACTTATTGGACAATAAAATGAATAGGCATGTAATTAATCTAAGCAAATGCACTTTTGCGTACCAGGAGCTTTTGTCTTCCTTTGCCTTTTAACAGAATCCAAACCAAACATGCCTCCAGCTCTTTTATATATTGACAACTCATCTTATGTTTTATCTTGCACTTCATTTGTTCTGCACAACCTCTCAATGCATTTGTAGAGGCCATCCAATACTTCCGGATCTGAATCAATCCTTGGATTGCTAAAGAATAACTCAGGGTTAAGATAATGGCCCGCTGCGTGCAATGGGTGATGAAGTTGGCACTCCCATCGTGTATCAATGATAGCAAAGATTTCTTTGTATTTATCTTCATCTCCTCCAAAAGTTCTTTGAATAGCTTCCTTGGCCCTATCCATAGCTTCATATATATAACCCATTGCCGGCTTTTTTTCATTATCTACAAGCCTAAGAACGTGCACGAGAGGCCCCATTGCCTTAAGAGAAAAGACCACGTCATTCCAAAAGCTGGGCATAAGTACAGTTTTTGTTGCTTGTTTTCCCTTGGCCTCTTTAGATGTCTTAGTTGTTGTCCAATCATCGGAAATGAACATCTTCCTCAATTGCTTTTCTGTTTATATAGCCTTTGTAGTGTGAGGAAACATGTAGCAAATCTTGTGACTCCATGCCAAACCAATTCAGACTTGCTTGTGAACTTCTGCCTTGTGTTCAAAGCCAAAGTATGGTTGTAAATGAAACCAACAAGAGCGACGCCTCTTTGTATTGCCCTTTTAATTCGAGCAATCTTTCCAATATCTTCTAGCATCAAGTCCACACAATGTGCAGCACATGGAGTCCAATATAGATTTGGGTACTTGACCATTAACATTTTACCTAAGTGCAAATTAAATAAACATTGATCAGCAATAAACAACTTGAGAATTTGAATTAGGAAACTACATTAGTGTAGGTTAAGTTCTTACCAGCCATGACATAATTGCTTCCATTGTCAGTCACCACTTGTATGACATTACTCTCTCCAATCTCCTCCACAAAGCTGTCCAATAGCTCAAAAACCTTCGGACCGGTCTTCATGTACGAAGAACCATCAACACTCTTCACAAACATAGACCCCAATGGACAATTCACCAAGAAATTTATTAAGGTCTTGTTCTTCCTATCCGTCCAAGCATCCGACATAATGGAACATCCATACTTTGCCCTCTCTTCCTCATGCTACTTCAATAGTCCCTTTGTATACTCCATTTCATTTTTAACTCCCGGAACTCTAACCTCATGATAGCTTGGAGGCTTGAGATGTTTCCCATAGTTTCCAACCGCTTCAAGCATCTCCTTGAAGCTTTTTGAGCACACAACATTAAAGGCTATTGAATTCCTACACAAGAAACGAGTTATGTATTGGAGACAGATTGCCCTTGCTTCTTTATCCCATTGCTCGTTTACTGTTGTTTGCCTTTGCTTCTTTGTTGTGGCTGTTTCTGAACTTCTGAGAATAAGTAAATCCATTGGCCCTTTGATCGGTTTTGCTTTCTTGGCAGAAGGACCATCAATCTCAGCTCTCCTTTTTCCTGCTTGTATTTCAAAAATTCGGTGCACAGGTTCATCATCATCAGACTGCAACTCCTCACTGTAACTCTGTTTTGTTGTTTTTTTCTGCTCAAGGGCATCCTTGGGGACGACCTTAACTTTAGTTGGGACCTTCTTGCATGAACTAACATCACCCCGCAGTCCCATCTGGTGCCTTTTGGCTCTGGTAATCCCATCGGTGCTAGTGTGACCACAGAAATCACATGTCACAAGTTTTTCGATCCTTAAGGTTCTTCAAACTGTTCCATTTCCAGGCTATATCAATGTTATCTCCAGAAGGCTTAACCAAACCACAAGAAGAGATTGAAGCTGGGACTTGTGGTGGAGTAGATGAAGCAGCCATGACTCAAAACACTAGCAGAGCACTATAGAACAACCGAAAAAACTGAGATGAAGGAGAGAACAGAAGAAACAGAGAAGGGAAAAGAAGGAAGAACAAAAAAACAGAGAGAAGGGAAAAGAAGAAATAAACCTGTGTTGAAGAAAGAGGGTGGTCGGAACTATGGGTTGGCCGGAAAAGACGGCGGCGGCGAGTGGAAGAGCAAATGACGGCGCCGGTGAGTAAGACGATGGCAGTCCTCACGTTCGAAGAGAGACAGAGTTCGTGTATATTGGTTGAATTGAAACATGGGAGTAATATAAAGGAAAAAATCTACCCTAAATATTGAAAACCCGAAAATACCCTAACTTATTACCGTTACATGCATAGTTGGGGAGGGTAAAGTCGGGTTTTAACCTACTCAACCAATAGCGGCCGCTAATGGCGCTTTTTGGCCGCGAAAACCCACTATTCGGACACGTTTTGCGGCCGCGATCACCGCTCCCAGAACCTGCTACGCGATGGAGGGCCAGTAGCGTGCCCAGATCGCTCCGCGTCGCGAACCCGCTATAGCGGCGCAATCGCCCGCTATTCACTACTCTGGTATTTAATGTTCAATAGGGTCTCACGATTACTTCATGCACTTGATGTTCTATTGAACTGAAATAACTATTCGAAGGACATTACAACGATTAAAAAAATAATAGTATAAACTTAATTGCCTCATATATAAATACATGTAAATAAAGTCATGATACAAATGTAAATCTCAAAGAAAACTAATGGTCCCTAGGGCTTACACCAACATCTTTACCCTTGAGCCATTTGTTTGAGAAGCGTTTGAAGACCCAGAAATCATAGCTAGGGATTTAGAAGGTGTCGGCTCCTGAATCGAAGAATTTAGTTAATAAATGTTAACTAAGCAAATAAGTTGTTGAAAGAAAATAAACTGCACCTTGGTTTGAATTGAAGCCTCGGAAGCCGACGAACTTGCGTCAAATTTTAGATTTCTTCTTCGAAATCTCAGAAGCCGATGGTTTTTCTTTTCTCTTGCACGTCGGTTTTGATGATGACTGCTCTTTTGGCAAAAGGATTGGAGCTTTGGAAGAATGAGAAATTTTCTTGGAGGCTCTCGTCTTCTTTGGAATTTTGTCCTCTTCCTCTCTGCCACTGTCAGTCGATGCAACAACTTTTTTATATCGAAGAGTATCATTCAAAGGTTGTGTTGTCGGAAAAAGAAAGAAAAACATTTAGGTGTCGGAAAGAAAGTTTAAACAACAATATAAGGAAAAAGTACCCTGACAGTGTAAGATCCGATATCTTTGTTGAAATATTCGTATGGCATTTGGAACCGCTTGGCAAAAGTAACTTCACTTTTCTTTTCAAAAGAATTAAACCGACCATTCAACCTTTGAAGAAAATTGATGTTCCCAGCTTTTGTCAGTCTCCCAAGGTGTTCGTCGACCAAACCAAAACGAGCGCAAGGAAATGGAATTGGAAATGGAAAAGGTGCTTTTAAGGAATTTATGTAATCTTGGCTCTATTGAGGGAGATGCCAGAATTTTAAAGTTTTAAATGATTCTTTTTAATCATGCTCTCGTTTTGCTTTGGCATGTAACATCCTCATTTTCATCACCTTGATAAAATACTTGAATGTAAGTTTGGCTTGACAATATGCTTAGAAGGTAGGTTAAGAGTTGGGGTTGAATTGGATAAAAAAGGCATGAAGAGTATGTGATCCAGAGCAGAATGCTCAAGCATTAAGCAAGGGAATGCTCAAGCGTTGTAATGCTCTAGCGTGGCGCATGGTGGACGCTTAAGCGTGGCCACTCTGACCAGTTGACTGGCAGTGATGGGACATAAAGTGAAACGTGTCAGTTACGTGTCGCAGCTGGCATGTGAGGGGCGATGCCTTGGCGGTGAAGAAACGTCAACGCTCAAGCGTTGGGACGCTAAAGCATGGAGATTCAGAACGGTTAAGCATTGTCAGCAGAGTTTTACCTCTATAAATACTTGATTCACTTTCACTTGCACGAATTTTATAACCCTCATATTGATACAGAGAGCTCATGAGAAAGTCCAGAGACTGTTCCAAGGTTCGTGATCAAGTCCGTGATTCGATCATCGATTCGATTTCAGTTCCATTGGTGTATTCGTGATTAGCTCGACTTCTACTTCAATTCTACCAGTTTACTTCTTCAATTCGCCGAGGGTAAGCCGAGGTTCCTTGTCAACCTGCATTGTAGTAATACAATGTTCTTCCTTTATTTCTAGCTTCTATTCACGGTTATAGCTTCATATTAGGGTTAATGCTATAGTCTATGTGTTGTTTCCGTGATTAGGGCAATTTTTGCAGTTGCAGTCGGAACCCGTTGGAGAGAAGAGGGCCGCAACTGTGAAGGCTAGTGGAGAGTCCATGAGTTCGTGATTGTTGCTATACATTCTATCAGGTGGGAGAAAGAACACAATATCGTCGGGGAGGCAAGAATAAAACAATATATATTGATATGCGTAGGGAGACCTAAACTCTACTAGTGGTCGAGTAACCGGTAACACCTAACTCACATTCGCGAGTACTAGTTGGTGGTACCAATGTAATTTTAGGCATTGTAGGTTTATCGCCGATAGGTTGATTTGATGATATGTCGAGGTTGTATGCTTGTGTGTTGGTGTGCTTAAAATGATACCTGTTGATATGCATGTATGCTTAGTAACATGTTTAGGGTTACTTGAGTATATGCCTATGAGTAGACACAACGAACATGATTATTGAACATGATATAGTTACTTATGATATGATATTTGTAATCACTGTTGCATGAGTAAAGATAGGCATTAATTCCTGATAATTTATGAGATGAACATGTGGTGAGGATTTCGAGATACAGATATGTTGTAGTGCTCAACCTAAAGATTCTGTTGGTATATTTATTTATGTTTAGGTATAAAGTTGATGCCCGGTTATGCCGGCAAACCTTGGTTGTAGTTGTGTACAAGTTGCAGTTGAGGCACTAAGTTGTTGATCCCGAGATGAGTCAGCGAAGTTCATGTTGCATCGTTGTTGTTCATCACTGTGTTGGCGTACGGGCGATCGATTTTGCCAGCATGGAGATGATCGTACCCATAAGTTGAGTTGTGAACGGGCGAATATCCCGACCTGGTCTGCAGGTGGGGGGATATGTCAGTGCCGTAAGTCAAGTTTTTGACGGGCGAATGCTCCAACTTGACTTGCGGGTGGGGAAATATGTCGTACCCATGAGTTGAGTTGAGCCAAGAGGGCTGTTTGCTGAACCCTGCATTATGGGGGTGGCACAGTGATGGATTGGACATCTTGATCTGCCGGGGATGTCGCGTCTTGGCCGCGTCCATATAGTTGTTAGATGCATGAGTGTGAGAGACAATAGCTAAGAGAGAATGGCTTGGGAGATGACTGCTTGATACTGTTATGTTGCTATCAGTATAGCTTATTTTATAGTTGTTTCCCTATCTATGATGTATTGTTATTTCTTAGCTCCCGTATATTCTAAGCTGTATTTTATTCTCGATCACACAAGAAGATTCAGTTGAGGAGCTTCCAGAGGAGATTGATGGCACACTTGTTGAGCCTGATGCTGGCGGGAAAGCCCCGGATCCCAGTGTTGGGAAACTTTGAGTTGCTGTGCGAGGGCGATGATCGTTTATGGGAGATTGATTACTCCCAGCAACGAGTGGTGCATACGGGTCCGACTATCATATACTTTACAGCTTGGGGATTGGCCAGGAGCTATTTGGTAGGAGACTTCCGTATTGCACAGCGGCTACTGTTGGAGAGGCTGTGTAACAAGCCATGGGAGTATCATCATGACACAGATGCTGGATGGAGATCTCACACGTCCTCTAGGACTATTTTTGTGGTTCGAGGCCGACGTCGTCGAGCTGAGAGGAGGCTGAGAAAGTACCGTCGTTGCCGGATAGTGATGTCGAATAGCGAGATGGAGTACGAGGCGATGCAGACTTATTGTCGAAGGCCGCGAGCATCTGTGAGGAGTTCTTGTTAAACTCGTTAGAGTTGTGTCGGGGGGTAGTAGTCGTAATAGTTATGGCCAGTGAGTCTCTTCTCTTTTTGTCAGCATATGTATTTTGGGGGTGAGGAGAGGAAGTCTCATGTACTTATGTATTTTATTTTTGCTACCATGCTTTCTGTTTGTATGTGACGCAGTAGTTGCGTACACTGAGATGGTTGACGTTAGTTATAGGCTTTACTGATGGAGCCAATGCTTTTATATATGGGTGATGTATATATATGGTTGTGGTATCAGTGTTGCTATAGTTGTTTTAATTTTTCGCATTTTTATAATCACGCTACGCTATAATGATAAGAGTATGACTTCGGGTTACTAAATGGGACCTCCAAGGAGGGGTTGTCTCATTTTGGTGGTATTAGAGCAGTTTGATTCTTAATCAAAGACTTCTTGGGTTAGGATATGATTGCTGGCCGTGCCTAGTTGAACCCGTCTTGGGTATTGACTATGCTTAGAAGTTGGGTAGAGTGTCCAGTGTGCGAGTTATCGTGCGATGTAACTGTTTTGGCATTTGTAAGGCATATAATGCATGCGTATATGATAATATAGTGTTATATCTCTTAAAAATATCAGCTGATAATTTCTTCTATCAAGAAATTAGATGGCTCGTGGAAGACATAGAGGAACTAGAGGTGGAGGACGTGGCGGAAGAGCCACAGAAGGTGTTGAAGAATTCCCACGTTTGTGATGGGACATAATCCACTAAGACCCTAAGGACAGTTAGGGAGTTAGCTACAGCAATGTTGCATCAGATGCAACAAAATCTTCAACTGTTGCAAGTGACCATGTGTTGCTGAAAAAATGGTCGACAAGCTTGTGCAAGTATACACAATCGTTTAACAAGTAATAAAGTGTAAGAGAGATCGTTCCCACGAGGATTATATGGTGATTCAAGTAATAAGTTTTTGTTAATGGTTCTATTAATCAAGATTAACACAGAGTAACAAATAATTTGTGTGTGTGTATCCAGGACAGTTTTGGTAAACATAAATGCTAGAGCAATAAAAACAGACTTGTTAACAGAATGGGTAAAACAGCTACGGGGAAGTATCCCTTGCAACTTCAGTCTAGCTCAGTTATGCGTTTGCAATGCTACGGCAATTTGGCTCCAAGAATTGAAAGTTTGTTTCCCAACAGTTCTGAGATGAACTTCACTAAACGTCTCCTATTCCTAGGTCCATATTAGTTACATTCACGCCTCTCTTAAGCTCGTTCTAGCTAGCCTAAGAGTTAGAATGTTCATTCCTAAATCACTCTTCATCATAATTTTCCAATTAATGATTTTACTCTTATCTATAAAACAGTTCTGCTACACTTAGCTTTTCCAAGCAGCAGTGAGCTCAAGTTTTAACTGAGGTGATCAAGCTCAATTAAAACACAACCAAATCAGATTTATAGAAAAATGTAATAGCAAAGCATAACATAACATTCACTAGAAATCCATTACAAGATCAACATCCCATAGCTACAACAGGTTTAGCTCATATTGAGCTTACAGAAGCAAAGCGAAAAATAAGAAATAGAAGAAGAAGCCATTACAAGAGAGGAGAGAGAGAAAGGGGCGCAGCTCTGTCCTTGCTCCGGTAGGGAAGATTCTCCGTGTGTCTCTCCCCTTTGTTGTCCCCCTTTTAGGGTTCTTTTTCCAGCCTGTCTCAAGGCCCTTTCCTCTCTCATCCTTTTTGGGCTATAAACTGATTAGGACAAGTGTCCTTGGCCCAGTTCCCTGACTTTAATGCACCAAACACCAACCCCACGTGTAGGACACTGTCCTCATCAGCTAAGGACAACTCAATGTGTAAGAGAATGTTTTGAGCCTTTGTCCTTGTGCACCGTCAGCTTCAGCTACAATTGCTACAGCAAATCCCAGAGCAACGTCTCCAGTTCAGCACCTGATTCTCTAAAAACTGCCCTGCACAGAAACTCTCACTTAATTACCAAAAACAGTTCTAAACGACACCAAAACATTAAAACTCACAAAAGACTCTTATAAAACACCCTTTACACAAAATCACACTAAAATACTAAAAATATAACTCAAAATACTCAAAGACCACAAAAACACAAGCCAAAAAGGTATAAATAACTCTTCATTACAAGAGTTATCACACCCCCAAACTTGAATCATTGCTTGTCTTCAAGTAATGGAAACAAAAGAAACTAAAAAGAAAAGACACAAAATTTTCTAAACCTCGACACATGTGCTCAAATTAGCTCAAACACAAAACTTTCTTCTTTGAAAACCAATTTCTTCACAAGGCATACATGACAATGCATCAACAATCATGAAGTTCAATCAAGCAAGCATTCATGGCTGTCCTCATTTTCAACTCTCAGCAACATGCTACAGCACTAAACTCTCATAACAGTGTATTCTTCCTCTCTTCTTAAGCTAAGATAGGTACTCTCAATCATCATTCAAATGCATACTCAAACACGACCTTGACAAGCTTCTACACACACCACTCACAATCAAAATTGCACATTGCTAGAGGACTTTATTTGGTTGCAATGGGGCTTGGGTTCAGTAGGAACAGTTCTGGGAAGGTGGCTACACTAGATGGAGCTTAGGCATGCTTCCTCTTTTTGCTTAACAACTATTTCTTTCATGGCCCAGCTGATACAAGTTAGGGAGGACTTTTCGATCTTTTTCATTTTGTTTTATTCCTTTCCCTTTTTTACACCTCTTTGAATTCGGTTTCCTCCTCAGAGCAGTTGTTGCAACATTTTAGCATTTTTCCTTGCAACTGCTCTGCGGTTTTTTTTTTTTTTTTTTACAACAAACCATTGCTTTTTACTAGCAACAGTTCAATTTCATTTATGATATTCTGTCACATAACAGCTGCATGGCACCCCCAAACTGAAAACTGTGCTAGCCCTCAAGCACCCCCAAACTTATGTTACAGCATGTAAACACAGGAAGCACACCAGCCACTCCAACTAGTTAGGACATTGGTTTTTCAAGATATGGCTTGTAATGTGGGCTATTAGAAACAAAGGGCTTGCAGGCTCAAAGTGGTTCACACAAAGGTAGGATACAAGGCTAGGCTATGTGGGCAAGACTAGGCTCAAGAAACAAAATGTGCCTCTAGCAAATGTGTGTGCAGCAGAGATGTGTACACGTATGAATGCAGCAAGGCAAAATCAGAGAATTATGCATAAGAATGGTATTCACAGAGAAAGAAGGATGAATCTGTTTGGGCCCAAAAGCTCACAAGGTAGATCAGAATTGCTAAAGCATGTGCCGCGAGTGTCGAACAATTACATCCAAGCATACAAGCTAGAAAGACAACAATGAAGCCAAAATTGCCATAGAGATGCACTAGTGAAATATTAAAACAGACAAGCTGCATTAAGCAAAACCGCAGGATGGGGATGGTTGAGCACAGGGTGGAGTAAAACATACAGGATGTTAAGCTGACGAAAATGGCAACTTCATGCTACAAGTTGAACAAAATAAAACTGCAACAACAACTTAAACCACAAACTAGAAGAAATAACCAAAAAAAAGAGAAACAAGGAAACTCCTGATAGGGTTGCTGCAACAGAGTGCAGCAACCGGCTGTGATGTGCTCAAGTGCTCAACTTCCTGATGCGGGAGCTCTTCCTGCTCCCTGTTGCAGTAGTGGTCTTCTTGCTTGTGGGGGTTGAAATCCCCACTTCTTTCACAAAAACCAAGTCTTCTTGGTTTTCTTCATCAGTGGCTGAGGCTACTGTATCCTTTGCACTTCCCCCTGCCCCCTCACTCTCTGCCGTAGACGGCTGGTGACCCTTGCCCTTGACAGCACTTTGTTCAGGCAGCCTATTCTTTCTTGTGGCAAGAGGTACATTGTCCTCCTCATCCTTATCAGAGGCAGGGTAATCAGCGGCTATTTTGGTGATCACATCTCGAAGAGGGGTGGCTGGAATTTTCTTCTTAGGAGTGCGAGAGGGGGTAAGGGTTGTTGTTGTTGCTTCGGGCTCAGTTTCTTCAGGCTCTGCTTCAGTCTCAGCCCCCAAGTCCGGCAAGGGGCTTGCACTTCTCTTTCTCTTGTTACGGCTGATTTCTTCAGTGGTGGTGGTGGGTTGTTGCTGTTGTGAAGGAGCTGGTGGCATCCAGTCAGAAGAGTCCGAGTCATCCGGGACTGCTGTGGCACTTGGACTATTATGCTGCCCAGGGGTGTGAAGCAGATCAGGTAGAATATTTAGTGGAAACTGTGGAATGGGGTGCACCTTCTTCCAATGGTTAAGCTCCAGCACCCGTTGCTGCCATTTAAACTGATCCAGGGCAAATTGCCAATATAACTGCTGCTATAGCATTTGTTGCTGCAGCATTTGAGTCAGTGATTCCACCTTTTGTTCGAGCCCTGCAGAGTAGTCCTGCTGCTTTGAGGGCTCCCCTGGTTCCATAATCCGCTCTTGGTCTTTGGCCTGGCTTGCTTTAGCCGAGTTGGATATGAATCGATTGATTAAGGCAATATCAATGCTTCCTGCGTTTCTCTCCTCCACTTCCCCTTTTCGAAGCTCGACGCCACATCGCTTGCATAGGTCAGTGATAAAGCAGGGGAAAACCACTTGGCCTTTCATGCTCGTGGCACAAGTGGAGATCTCCTGCTGGATCAACCTCCCCACATTTATTTTCTTTCCCTCCATTATGCAGTAAAGGAGCACCAAACGTTCCTTCTTAACAGTTTCCGTGTGCGCAGTGGGGGAGAGCTTATGCCTAAGGAGGTGATACCAAACCTTGGCAAAGGGTTGCAACGCAGACCTTGCTATTTTCAGCTGGTTTCCGGAAGTTGGGAGCCATTTCGTCCCTGGGACCGTCACAGCATCCTTCATATTAGTTAGTTGCTTTACAGTGGCCTTTGTCAGTAAAGGTTGGTACTCATCGTCCTCTTCAGCCAAGTTCAGCTTTAAGTTGATGGTCTTAGCAGAGAAACTGACCTTGCACCCTCTTACCGTGGAGTGGGTTTGTTCGGCACCTCCAATGTTCGCATAGAACTCGCGAACAAAAGATGTGCAGAACCCAGTTGGGTGGCCAGCAAAACGTTTCCACTTGTGCTGGTCAATCACTACAGCAATTTCGGCAGGGAGGCCATAAGAAGCCTTGGTGGAGATGGTGAAACCTTTCTCTGCATGAGGTTCTCTGAGCGCAGTAACATTAATGTACCGAGCTGCAGCTTCGGCATCAACAAACACTTCATACCCCTCAGACTCATCACTTGCGGTGGGTTTGCTCTTCTTCACAGCGGTATGCTTGATGCGAGGCATGGTTGGGCGAAGATGAGGGGAATAGATGAAGGTAGGGAAAAAGAAGAGATTTGGGGGAGGACTGAAGGCGTTAGGGTTCGGGTGGTGGAGGCAGTGGGTTGCGTGTGGGAAGGAAGGGGAAGGTGGGGGCTTTATGAAGAGATTTGACGGGAGAGTGTGGTGATTGATGCGGGTGGTTGGGAGTGTGTGGCTAGGGAGAGGCGCGGATACCAAGGGAGAATAAGTGGTCTGAGGGTTCCCCTCTAACCTTTTTGGATTTGTTGTACCTGGTTTGAGCTTGACATGACTTCTTCCCCCAAAGCCCAACACAATCCCGAATCAGCTATATGGGCCCCCAACCTTTTCCAACCCAATATACAATCACGGCACCACCGAGACAGTTTTACCACCTTCAGCCTCATCCCCAATTTCTTTGTGTTCTGCTTACTGTTAGTGCTAAAGAAAACGAAAAAAAAAAAACAAAAACAAAATAACATCTAAAATTAAAGGAAATAAAATAAAAATTGCTGGGCTGCCTCCCAGTAGCACTTGGTTTATAAGTCCTCAGCCTGACTCAGTGCATGTTGAACATTCAAGGATCAGCCATTACTATGATGGCCTGTGCCTTAGCAAATGGCTCACCCCAGTAATGTTTGACCCTTTGCCCGTTTACCTTGAAGGTCCTACCAGAGGCTGCGTCAAGCAGTTCCATGGCCCCATGAGAGTGGGCATGAACTATTGTGAAGGGTCCAGACCATCTAGATTTGAGTTTTCCTGGAAACAGCTTCAGTCTGGAATTAAAGAGCAATACTGGCTCTCCTGGTGCAATGTCTCTCTTCTGGATCTTTTGATCATGCCAAGCTTTTGTCTTGGCCTTGTAGAGTTCTGCCCCCTCATACGAAAACATCCTATGTTCTTCAAGCTCATTGAGCTGCAGCATTCGAGCTGCCCCAGCCTGGGCTAGCTCAAGATTTTGTTTTTTTACTGCCCAGAAGGCTTTATGCTGCAGCTCAATGGGCAAATGGCATGCCTTTCCATAGACCAACCTATAGGGTGACATTCCTAAGGGGGTCTTGTAGGTAGTCCTATATGCCCAAAGAGCATCTTCCAAGTGCAGGGACCAATCTTTTCTAGTTGGATTCACCACTTTTTCCAGAATTCTTTTTATTTCCCTATTGGACAGCTCTGCCTGCCTATTTGTCTGCGGATGGTATGCTGTAGCTACTTTATGTCTCACCCCATATTTTGTGAGGACTCCATCAAAGAGCTTGTTGCAGGAGTGTGTACCTTCATCACTGATAAATGCCCTTGGTGTGCCAAATCTTGTAAAAATATGCTTTTGAACAAACTTCACAACAGATCTAGCATCATTTGTAAGGAGAGCTACAGCTTCCACCCATTTTGACACGTAGTCTACAGCCACCAGAATATATAAATTTCCAAAGGAAGGGGGGAAGGGACCCATGAAGTCTATGCCCCACACATCAAACAACTCTACTTCCAAGATGGAATTGAGGGGCATCTCGTGTCTATCTGAAATATTTTCCACCCTTTGGCATCTGTCGCAGCCCTTGGCAAAACAGTAGGCATCTTTAAATAATGTAGGCCAAAAGTACCCAGCCTTGAGGACTTTGGCAGCCGTCCTCATTCCTCCAAAATGTCCCCCACATGGGGATGAATGACAATGTAAGAGAATAGCCGGGACTTCTGTATCTGCTACACACCTTCTAAGCAAATTGTCAGCACAGTGCTTATACAAGTATGGCTCGTCCCAGCAGAACTGCTTTGCCTGATGGAAGAACCTTTTTCTTTGTTGTGGACTGAAATCTGTAGGGACAATTCCACTGGCCAGGTAGTTCACCAGGTCAGCATACCATGGTGTTTCAGCATCTTCCATGGACAGCAACTGCTCATCAGGGAACAGTTCTTTGATCTCAGAATTCTTTGTGGCTTCATTCCCCTCAGACAGTCTTGACAAATGGTTTGCTACCTGATTCTCAACTCCCTTCTTATCCTTAATTTCCAAGTCTAACTCTTGCAACAAGAGCACCCACCTAATCAGTCTTGGCTTTGCATCTTTCTTGGCAATTAAGTATTTGATGCAGGATGATCAGTATAGACAATCACCTTTGTTCCAACAAGGTAGGGTCTGAACTTGTCAAAGGCAAACACAACAGCCAACAACTCTTTCTCTGTAGTGGTATAGTTCAATTGAGCTTCCACCAATGTTTTGCTGGCATAATATATAGAGTGAAACACCTTATCCTTCCTTTGGCCTAGACCTTCTCCCACTGCGAAATCACTAGGATCACACATCAACTCAAATGGCATAGACCAATCGGGAGCAGTTATGACCGGTGCAGTAATGAGGGCCTTCTTCAGAATTTCAAATGCTTCCAAACAGGTTGGAGCAAAATCAAAGATTCTATCATGCTCTAGCAATTGGCATAGAGGCTTGGAGATTTTGGAGAAATCCTTAATGAATCTTCTATAGAAACTAGCATGACCTAAGAAACTTCTCACTCCTTTAACTGAGATAGGTGGTGGCATCTTTTCAATGACCTCTATTTTGGCTTGGTCTACCTCCATACCCTTCTTAGACACCTTGTGACCCAACACAATTCCTTCCTGAACCATAAAGTGACATTTTTCCCAGTTTAACACCAAATTAGTTTCCTCACAACGATCCAAGACCTGTTCCAGATTTTCAAGGCATTCCTGGAATGACTCTCCAAACACTGAGAAGTCATCCATAAAAATTTCCATAGATTTTTCAATAACATCCGAGAATATGGCCATCATGCATCGTTGGAACGTTGCTGGGGCATTACAGAGGCCAAAAGGCATCCTTCGGAAGGCAAAAGTGCCATAGGGACAAGTAAAGGTAGTCTTTTCTTGATCTTCGGGTGCTACAGCAATTTGATTGTATCCCGAGTATCCATCCAAAAAGCAGTAGAACTCTTTCCCAAAGAGTCTATCCAACATTTGATCAATAAAGGGCAAGGGAAAGTGATCTTTTCTGGTGGATTTATTCAATTTTCTATAATCCATACAAATCCTCCATCCTGTGACTGTTCTGGGGGGGATTAGTTCATTTTTCTTGTTAGCCACAACTGTTATTCCCCCTTTCTTTGGTACACACTGGATTGGACTTACCCACACACTGTCAGAGATGGGATATATAATCCCAGCATCCAGCCATTTGATGACCTCCTTCTTTACCACATCCTTCATGATAGGATTCAGTCTCCTCTGGCTTTCTACACTATTCTTGGCTTCAGGCTCTAGCAATATTCGATGCATACACACAGTAGGACTAATGCCTTTGATATCTGCCATTTGCCAACCGATTGCTTTCTTGTGTCGTCTCAAGGTTTCTATCAAACTGTTCTCTTGATTAGTAGTTAGAAAAGATGAAATAATCACAGGCAAGGTTTCCATAGCTCCCAAATAAACATATTTCAAATGAGCTGGGAGCTGTTTTAGCTCCAAAACAGGTGGCTTCACAACTGAAGGTATGTTGTCCTTGAAAGTCTGATCAGTGACTTCCAATGATTCAAATTTTCTAGCCCACATAGGTTGCCTTGCAGTGCAATCCTTTATTTCAGAAAGTTCTTCCAACAAGGTATCATCAGTACCTGATTCATACTCATCATCACTCAATTCTGTTCTTCCTATCAGGAACTGTCGTTGCAACAGATCATCGAATGACTGCACAAACGAACATTCTTCCACTCCTTCTTCAGGATACCTTAAGGCATTGAACACATTGAAAATCACATGTTGATCATTAACCTCATGGTCAACTCTCCCTTTTGTACATCAATGAGAGTTCTTCCTGTAGCAAGGAAGGGCCTACCCAGAATAATAGGAACTTCCCTATCTGCTTCACAGTCTAAAATAATAAAGTCCACTGGGAACACAAACTTATTTACTTTTATCAGTACATCATCGATCTTTCCTTCTGGATATGCAATAGACTTGTCTGCTAGTTGAAGTGTCACAGCGGTAGGCCTGGCATCCCCAATGCCCAATTGTTTAAAAATAGACATAGGCATTAAGTTGATGCTAGCACCTAAATCACACAGTGCTCTGCCACAGTAGGTATCTCCAATAGAACAGGGAATGGTAAAACTTCCCGGGTCTTTCAACTTGGGAGGTACTTTGGCTTGGAGCATCAGGCTGCATTCCTTTGTCATGGCAACTGTTTCAAACTCCCCCAGCCTTCTCCTCTTTGTTAACACATCTTTCATGCACTTGGTATAGTTAGGCATCTGCTGCAAAGCTTCAACCAAAGGTATATTGATGTGCAACTGCTTTAGAATCTCCATGAACTTGCTAAACTGCTTGTCTTGTTGTACTTTCCTCAACCTTTGAGGAAAAGGGGGAGGTGGTCTTTCTGGACCAAATTTAGGCAAGGGTTCAGCTTCTGGAACAGCCTCAGGCTTCTTAGCAGTTCTCTCAGTTGTTTTCTCAACATTTTCACCAGTTGCTGGAATAGTCTCAGTGTCTTCAATTTGCACTTTGCTCTTTTTCTCTACCATGGCTGGTAACTCAGTTCCACTTCTCAATTGTATTGCTTTGCAGTGCTCCTTACCAAGAGGGCATGAGGATGAAGGAGTTTCAGTAGAAGATGGCAGAGATCCACTGGGTCTACTATTCAGTGCATTGCCCAGCTGGCCTACCTGATTCTCAAGGTTCCTCATGGATACTCCTTGATTCTGGAACTGTGCCTTAGTTTCTGACATGAATGCTTTTAAGATAGCTTCCAGGGACATTTCTTGAGTTGCCGGTTGTGCTTGCTGTTGTGGCCCTGGTTGCTGACTTGTGAATCCAGAGGGAGCAGTTGTGGACCGGGCAGGAAAGTTTGAGTTCCATGGCGGAGCATTAGCATTGTTATTCCACGAAAAATTTTGAGGTTGCCTGCTCCCTGGATTGTAGGTATTGATATAGGGTTTATCTCCTTTGTTGTCCCTGTAGTTAACATGATTAGCAGATGCAGGATTGCTGAAACAGTCTTCAAACAAATGTTCTCCTCCACAATACACATAAGAAACAGTTTCAGCTTGGTGCACCTGTTGTTCATTTACCACTGCTTCAGTTACAGCTGCTTGAGATGTCTGGTTATTCTTGTTTGTAATCGCTAGGTTTTTCACCATGTTAGTTAAGGAAGCCAACTAAGCAGTAAGTGCTGTAACGCCACTCACTTCATGCATTCCTGCAGCAGTTGTGCTTTTTCCAGAGGTCAGCCTAGCAGTAGGCCACTGGTAACTGTTAGCAGCAATACTTTCAATCAATTCATATGCTTCATTATAGGACTTGTTAAGAAGAGTGCCTCCTGCAGAGGCATCAAGCATCATTCTTGCAGATGGCAACACTCCATTGTAAAAGTGCTCCATCTGAATGCATATTGGAATGCTGTGATGGGGGCATCTCTTTAAAAGCTCCTTAAATCTCTCCCATGCTTCATATAAAGGCTCATCATCAAGTTGCTTAAAGGAGGTTATATCATTTCTCAGCTTCGCATTCTTCATGGGAGGAAAGAATTTGGTCAAAAACTTTTCAGCCATCCTATTCCATGTATTAACAGAGTTGGGTTCCATAGAATTTAGCCAATTTTTAGCCTTGCCAGCCAAAGAAAATGGGAACAGTCTTAATCTGAAGGAATCGTCAGTGACTCCTGGATTTCTGAAATTATTAGCCACAGTTAGGAACTGCTTCAGGTGCAAATGAGGGTCCTCGGTTGCAGCACCACTGTACTGCCCAATTGCTTGCAGCATCTGGAACATAACAGGCTTGAACTCAAAATGCCCAGCTGTTATTCCGGGCACCACTATGCCTGTGTTCATTGTTGCCGGATCAAACAGGGCATAACCTCTGATAGAACTGGTTCTATCATTGGCTAAAGCCATGCTATTAGGTTCATCACCCATTTCAGAGTTGTTAGAACTAGTGGCAGCGGAGGAGTAGTCAGGGGTATCAGGAACCAATCTCCCCAACCCGACTAAGCCCTGGTTCTGCCTGTTCAACCTTCTGAATGTTCTTTCAATTTCTGGGTCAGGTGGAACTCAGGAGCGCTATGCCTACGCATACAGAGTAAAGTACCTGTTGCTATAGCAAAACACTCCACAGATCAGTAGTCTCAACTAATAGAACTATTAATTTAAAACTTGTTAATTAAACACCATTATTAATCCCGGGCAACGGCGCCAAAAATTTGTTGCTGAAAAAATGGTTGACGAGCTTGTGCAAGTATACACAATCGTTTAACAAGTAATAAAGTGTAAGAGAGATCGTTCCCACGAGGATTATATGGTGATTCAAGTAACAAGTTTTTGTTAATGGTTCTATTAATCAAGATTAACACAGAGTAACAAATAATTTGTGTGTGTGTATCCAGGACAGTTTTGGTAAACATAAATGCTAGAGCAATAAAAGCAGATTTGTTAACAGAATGGGTAAAACAGCTACGGGGAAGTATCCCTTGCAACTTCAGTCTAGCTCAGTTATGCGTTTGCAATGCTACGGCAATTTGGCTTCAGGAATTGAAAGTTTGTTTGCTAACAGTTCTGAGATGAACTTCACTAAACGTCTCCTATTCCTAGGCCCATATTAGTTACATTCACGCCTCTCTTAAGCTCGTTCCAGCTAGCCTAAGAGTTAGAATGTTCATTCCTAAATCACTCTTCATCATAATTTTCCAATTAATGATTTTACTCTTATCTATAAAACAGTTCTGCTACACTTAGCTTTTCCAAGCAGCAGTGAGCTCAAGTTTTAACTAAGGTGATCAAGCTCAATTAAAACACAACCAAATCAGATTTATAGAAAATGCAATAGCAAAACATAACATTCACTAGAAATCCATTACAAGATCAATATCCCATAGCTACAACAGGTTTAGCTCATATTGAGCTTACAGAAGCAAAGAGAAAAATAAGAAATAGAAGAAGAAGCCATCATAAGAGAGGAGAGAGAGAAAGGGGCGCAGCTCTGTCCTTGCTCCAGTAGGGAAGATTCTCCGTGTGTCTCTCCCCTTTGTTGTCCCCCTTTTAGGTTCTTTTTCCAGCCTGTCTCAAGACTCTTTCCTCTCTCATCCTTTTTGGGCTATAAACTGATTAGGACAAGTGTCCTTGGCCCAGTTCGCTGACTTTAATGCACCAAACACCAACCCCACGTGTAGGACACTGTCCTTATCAGCTAAGGACAACTCAATGTGTAAGAGAATGTTTTGAGCCTTTGTCCTTGTGCACCGTCAGCTTCAGCTACAATTGCTATAGCAAATCCCAGAGCAACGTCTCCAGTTCAGCACCTGATTCTCCAAAAACTTCCTTGCACAGAAACTCTCACTTAATTACCAAAAACAGTTCTAAACGACACCAAAACATTAAAACTCACAAAAGACTCTTATAAAACACCCTTTACACAAAATGACACTAAAATACTAAAAACATAAACTCAAAATACTCAAAGACCACAAAAACACAAGCCAAAAAGGTATAAATAACTCTTCATAACAAGAGTTATCACACCCCCAAACTTGAATCATTGCTTGTCCTCAGGTAATGGAAACAAAAGAAACTAAAAAGAAAAGACACAAATTTTTCTAAACCTCGACACATGTGCTCAAATTAGCTCAAACACAAAACTTTCTTCTTTGAAAACCAATTTCTTCATAAGGCATACATGACAATGCATCAACAATCATGAAGTTCAATCAAGCAAGCATTCATGGCTGTCCTCATTTTCAACTCTCAGCAACATGCTACAGCACTAAACTCTCATAACAGTGTATTCTTCCTCTCTTCTCAAGCTAAGATAGGTACTCTCAATCATCATTCAAATGCATACTCAAACACGACCTTGACAAGCTTCTACACACACCACTCACAATCAAAATTGCACATTGCTAGAGGACTTTATTTGGTTGCAATGGGGCTTGGGTTCAGGTAGGAACAGTTCTGGGAAGGTGGCTACACTAGATGGAGCTTAGGTATGCTTCCTCTTTTTGCTTCACAACTATTTCTTTCATGGCCCAGCTGATACAAGTTAGGGAGGACTTTTTGATCTTTTTCATTTTGTTTTATTCCTTTCCCTTTTTTACACCTCTTTGAATTCGGTTTCCTCCTCAGAGCAGTTGTTGCAACATTTTAGCATTTTTCATTGCAACTGCTCTGCGGTTTTTTTTTTTTTTTTTTTTTTTTACAACAAACCATTGCTTTTTACTAGCAACAGTTCAATTTCATTTCTGATATTCTGTCACATAACAGCTGCATGGCACCCCCAAACTGAAAACTGTGCTAGCCCTCGAGCACCCCCAAACTTATGTTACAGCATGTAAACACAGGAAGCACACCAGCCACTCCAACTAGTTAGGACATTGGTTTTTCAGGATATGGCTTGTAATGTGGGCTATTAGAAACAAAGGGCTTGCAGGCTCAAAGTGGTTCACACAAAGGTAGGATACAAGGGTAGGCTATGTGGGCAAGACTAGGCTCAAGAAACAAAATGTGCCTCTAGCAAATGTGTGTGCAACAGAGATGTGTACACGTATGAATGCAGCAAGGCAAAATCAGAGAATTATGCATAAGAATGGTATTCACAGAGAAAGAAGGATGAATCTGTTTGGGCCCAAAAGCTCACAAGGTAGATCAGAATTGCTAAAGCATGTACCGCGAGTGTCGAACAATTACATCCAAGCATACAAGCTAGAAAGACAACAATGAAGCCAAAATTGCCATAGAGATGCACTAGTGAAATATTAAAACAGACAAGCTGCATTAAGCAAAACCTCAGGATGGGGATGGTTGAGCACAGGGCGGAGTAAAACATACAGGATGTTAAGCTGACGAAAATGGCAACTTCATGCTACAAGTTGAACAAAATAAAACTGCAACAACAACTTAAACCACAAACTAGAAGAAATAACCAAAAAAAAGAGAAACAAGGAAACTCCTGATAGGGTTGCTGCAACAGAGTGCAGCAACCGGCTGTGATGTGCTCAAGTGCTCAACTTCCTGATGCGGGAGCTCTTCCTGCTCCCTGTTGCAGTAGTGGTCTTCTTGCTTGTGGGGGTTGAAATCCCCACTTCTTTCACAAAAACCAAGTCTTCTTGGTTTTCTTCATCAGTGGCTGAGGCTACTGTATCCTTTGCACTTCCCCCTGCCCCCTCACTCTCTGCCGTAGACGGCTGGTGACCCTTGCCCTTGATAGCACTTTGTTCAGGCAGCCTATTCTTTCTTGTGGCAAGAGGTACATTGTCCTCCTCATCCTCATCAGAGGCAGGGTAATCAGCGGCTATTTTGGTGATCACATCTCGAAGAGGGGTGGCTGGAATTTTCTTCTTAGGAGTGCGAGAGGGGGTAAGGGTTGTTGTTGTTGCTTCGGGCTCAGTTTCTTCAGGCTCTGCTTCAGTCTCAGCCCCCAAGTCCGGCAAGGGGCTTGCACTTCTCTTTCTCTTGTTACGGCTGATTTCTTCAGTGGTTGTGGTGGGTTGTTGCTGTTGTGAAGGAGCTGGTGGCATCCAGTCAGAAGAGTCCGAGTCATCCGGGACTGCTGTGGCACTTGGACTATTATGCTGCCCAGGGGTGTGAAGCAGATCAGGTAGAATATTTAGTGGAAACTGTGGAATGGGGTGCACCTTCTTCCAATGGTTAAGCTCCAGCACCCGTTGCTGCCATTTAAACTGATCCAGGGCAAATTGCCAATATAACTGCTGCTATAGCATTTGTTGCTGCAGCATTTGAGTCAGTGATTCCACCTTTGTTCTAGCCCTACAGAGCAGTCCTGCTGCTTTGAGGGCTCCCCTGGTTCCATAATCCGCTCTTGGTCTTTGGCCTGGCTTGCTTTAGCCGAGTTGGATATGAATCGATTGATTAAGGCAATATCAATGCTTCCTGCATTTCTCTCCTCCACTTCCCCTTTTCGAAGCTCGACGCCACATCGCTTGCATAGGTCAGTGATAAAGCAGGGGAAAACCAATTGGCCTTTCGTGCTCGTGGCACAAGTGGAGATCTCCTGCTGGATCAACCTCCCCACATTTATTTTCTTTCCCTCCATTATGCAGTAAAGGAACACCAAACGTTCCTTCTTAACAGTTTCCGTGTGCGCAGTGGGGGAGAGCTTATGCCTAAGGAGGTGATACCAAACCTTGGCAAAGGGTTGCAACGCAGACCTTGCTATTTTCAGCTGGTTTCCGGAAGTTGGGAGCCATTTCGTCCCTGGGACCGTCACAGCATCCTTCATATCAGTTAGTTGCTTTACAGTGGCCTTTGTCAGTAAAGGTTGGTACTCATCGTCCTCTTCAGCCAAGTTCAGCTTTAAGTTGATGGTCTTAGCAGAGAAACTGACCTTGCACCCTCTTACCGTGGAGTGGGTTTGTTCGGCACCTCCAATGTTCGCATAGAACTCGCGAACAAAAGATGTGCAGAACCCAGTTGGGTGGCCAGCAAAACGTTTCCACTTGTGCTGGTCAATCACTACAGCAATTTCGGCAGGGAGGCCATAAGAAGCCTTGGTGGAGATGGTGAAACCTTTCTCTGCATGAGGTTCTCTGAGCGCAGTAACATTAATGTACCGAGCTGCAGCTTCGGCATCAACAAACACTTCATACCCCTCAGACTCATCACTTGCGGTGGGTTTGCTCTTCTTCACAGCGGTATGCTTGATGCGAGGCATGGTTGGGCGAAGATGAGGGGAAGAGATGAAGGTAGGGAAAAAGAAGAGATTTGGGGGAGGACTGAAGGCGTTAGGGTTCGGGTGGTGGAGGCAGTGGGTTGCGTGTGGGAAGGAAGGGGAAGGTGGGGGCTTTATGAAGAGATTTGATGGGAGAGTGTGGTGATTGATGCGGGTGGTTGGGAGTGTGTGGCTAGGGAGAGGCGCGGATACCAAGGGAGAATAAGTGGTCTGAGGGTTCCCCTCTAACCTTTTTGGATTTGTTGTACCTGGTTTGAGCTTGACATGACTTCTTCCCCCAAAACCCAACACAATCCCGAATCAGCTACATGGGCCCCCAACCTTTTCCAACCCAATATACAATGACGGCACCACCGAGACAGTTTTACCACCTTCAGCCTCATCCCCAATTTCTTTGTGTTCTGCTTACTGTTAGTGCTAAAGAAAACGAAAACAAAAAAAAAAACAAAAACAAAATAACATCTAAAATTAAAGGAAATAAAATAAAAATTGCTGGGCTGCCTCCCAGTAGCACTTGGTTTATAAGTCCTCAGCCTGACTCAGTGCATGTTGAACATTCAAGGATCAGCCATTACTGTGGTGGCCTGTGCCTTAGCAAATGGCTCACCCCAGTAATGTTTGACCCTTTGCCCGTTTACCTTGAAGGTCCTACCAGAGGCTGCGTCAAGCAGTTCCATGGCCCCATGAGAGTGGGCATGAACTATTGTGAAGGGTCCAGACCATCTAGATTTGAGTTTTCCTGGAAACAGCTTCAGTCTGGAATTAAAGAGCAATACTGGCTCTCCTGGTGCAAAGTCTCTCTTCTGGATCTTTCGATCATGCCAAGCTTTTGTCTTGGCCTTGTAGAGTTCTGCCCCCTCATACGAAAACATCATATGTTCTTCAAGCTCATTGAGCTGCAGCATTCGAGCTGCCCCAGCCTAGGCTAGCTCAAGATTTAGTTTTTTTACTGCCCAGAAGGCTTTATGCTGCAGCTCAATGGACAAATGGCATGCCTTTCCATAGACCAACCTATAGGGTGACATTCCTACGGGGGTCTTGTAGGCAGTCCTATATGCCCAAAGAGCATCTTCCAAGTGCAGGGACCAATCTTTTCTAGTTGGATTCACCACTTTTTCAAGAATTCTTTTTATTTCCCTATTGGACAGCTCTGCCTGCCTATTTGTCTGCGGATGGTATGCTGTAGCCACTTTATGTCTCACCCCATATTTTGTGAGGACTCCATCAAAGAGCTTGTTGCAGGAGTGTGTACCTTCATCACTGATAAATGCCCTTGGTGTGCCAAATCTTGTAAAAATATGCTTTTGAACAAACTTCACAACAGATCTAGCATCATTTGTAGGGAGAGCTACAGCTTCCACCCATTTTGACACGTAGTCTACAGCCACCAGAATATATAAATTTCCAAAGGAAGGGGGGAAGGGACCCATGAAGTCTATGCCCCACACATCAAATAACTCTACTTCCAAGATGGAATTGAGGGGCATCTCGTGTCTATCTGAAATATTTCCCACCCTTTGGCATCTGTCGCAGCCCTTGGCAAAACAGTAGGCATCTTTAAATAATGTAGGCCAAAAGTACCCAGCCTGGAGGACTTTGGCAGCCGTCCTCATTCCTCCAAAATGTCCCCCACATGGGGATGAATGACAATGTAAGAGAATAGCCGGGACTTCTGTTTCTGCTACACACCTTCTAAGCAAATTGTCAGCACAGTGCTTATACAAGTATGGCTCATCCCAGCAGAACTGCTTTGCCTGATGGAAGAACCTTTTTCTTTGTTGTGGACTGAAATCTGTAGGGACAATTCCACTGGCCAGGTAGTTCACCAGGTCAGCATACCATGGTGTTTCAGCATCTTCCATGGACAGCAACTGCTCATCAGGGAACAGTTCTTTAATCTCAGAATTCTTTGTGGCTTCATTCCCCTCAGACAGTCTTGACAAATGGTCTGCCACCTGATTCTCAACTCCCTTCTTATTCCTAATTTCCAAGTCGAACTCTTGCAACAAGAGCACCCACCCAATCAGTCTTGGCTTTGCATCTTTCTTGGCAATTAAGTATTTGATGGCAGCATGATCAGTATAGACAATCACCTTTGTTCCAACAAGGTAGGGTCTGAACTTGTCAAAGGCAAACACAACAGCCAACAACTCTTTCTCAGTAGTGGTATAGTTCAATTGAGCTTCGACCAATGTTTTGCTGGCATAATATATAGAGTGAAACGCCTTATCCTTCCTTTGGCCCAGAACTGCTCCCACTGCGAAATCACTAGCATCACACATCAACTCAAATGGCATAGACCAATCAGGAGCAGTTATGACCGGTGCAGTAATGAGGGCCTTCTTCAGAATTTCAAATGCTTCCAAACAGGTTGGAGCAAAATCAAAGATTCTATCATGCTCTAGCAACTGGCATAGAGGCTTGGAGATTTTGGAGAAATCCTTAATGAATCTTCTATAGACACTAGCATGTCCTAAGAAACTTCTCACTCCTTTAACTGAGGTAGGTGGTGGCAGCTTTTCAATGACCTCTATTTTGGCTTGGTCTACCTCCATACCCTTCTTAGACACCTTGTGACCCAACACAATTCCTTCCTGAACCATAAAGTGACATTTTTCCCAGTTTCACACCAAATTAGTTTCCTCACAATGATCCAAGACCTGTTCCAGATTTTCAAGGCATTCCTGGAATGACTCTCCAAACTCTGAGAAGTCATCCATAAAAATTTCCATACATTTTTCAATAACATCCGAGAATATGGCCATCATGCATCGTTGGAACGTTGCTGGGGCATTACAGAGGCCAAAAGGCATCCTTCGGAAGGCAAAAGTGCCATAGGGACAAGTAAAGGTAGTCTTTTCTTGATCTTCGGGTGCTACAGCAATTTGATTGTATCCCGAGTATCCATCCAAAAAGCAGTAGAACTCTTTCCCAGAGAGTCTATCCAACATTTGATCAATAAAGGGCAAGGGAAAGTGATCTTTTCTGGTGGATTTATTCAATTTTCTATAATCCATACAAATCCTCCATCCCGTGACTGTTCTGGTGGGGATTAGTTCATTTTTCTTGTTAGCCACAACTGTTATTCCCCCTTTCTTTGGTACACACTGGATTGGACTTACCCACACACTGTCAGAGATGGGATATATAATCCCAGCATCCAGCCATTTGATGACCTCCTTCTTTACCACATCCTTCATGATAGGATTCAGTCTCCTCTGGCTTTCTACACTATTCTTGGCTTCAGGCTCTAGCAATATTCGATGCATACACACAGTAGGACTAGTGCCTTTGATATCTGCCATTTGCCAACCGATTGCTTTCTTGTGTCGTCTCAAGGTTTCTATCAAACTGTTCTCTTGATTAGTAGTTAGAAAAGATGAAATAATCACAGGCAAGGTTTCCATAGCTCCCAAATAAACATATTTCAAATGAGCTGGGAGCTGTTTTAGCTCCAAAACAGGTGGCTTCACAACTGAAGGTATGTTGTCCTTGAAAGTCTCATCAGTGATTTCCAATGATTCAAATTTTCTAGCCCATATCGGTTGCCTTGCAGTGCAATCCTTTATTTCAGAAAGTTCTTCCAACAAGGTATCATCAGTACCTGATTCATACTCATCATCACTCAATTCTGTTCTTCCTATCAGGAACTGTCGTTGCAACAGATCATCAAATGACTGCACAAACGAACATTCTTCCACTCCTTCTTCAGGATACCTTAAGGCATTGAACACATTGAAAGTCACATGTTGATCATTAACCCTCATGGTCAACTCTCCCTTTTGTACATCAATGAGAGTTCTTCCTGCAGCAAGGAAGGGCCTACCCAGAATAATAGGAACTTCCTTATCTGCTTCACAGTCTAAAATAATAAAGTCCACTGGGAACACAAACTTATCTACTTTTATCAGTACATCATCGATCTTTCCTTCTGGATATGCAATAGACCTGTCTGCTAGTTGAAGTGTCACAGTGGTAGGCCCGTCATCCCCAATGCCCAATTGTTTAAAAATCGACATAGGCATTAAGTTGATGCTAGCACCTAAATCACACAGTGCTCTGCCACAGTAGGTATCTCCAATAGAACAGGGAATGGTGAAACTTCCCGGGTCTTTCAACTTGGGAGGTACTTTGGCTTGGAGCATCAGGCTGCATTCCTTTGTCATGGCAACTGTTTCAAACTCCCCCAGCCTTCTCCTCTTTGTTAACCCATCTTTCATGAATTTGGTATAGTTAGGCATCTGCTGCAAAGCTTCAACCAAAGGTATATTGATGTGCAACTGCTTTAGAATCTCCATGAACTTGCTAAACTGCTTGTCTTGTTGTACTTTCCTCAACCTTTGAGGAAAAGGGGGAGGAGGTCTTTCTGGACTAAATTTAGGCAGGGGTTCAGCTTCTGGAACAGCCTCAGGCTTCTTAGCAGTTCTCTCAGTTGTTTTCTCAACATTTTCACCAGTTGCTGGAATAGTCTCAGTGTCTTCAATTTGCACTTTGCTCTTTTTCTCTACCATGGCTGGTAACTCAGTTCCACTTCTCAATTGTATTGTTTTGCAGTGCTCCTTACCAAGAGGGCATAAGGATGGAGGAGTTTCAGCAGAAGATGGCAGAGATCCACTGGGTCTGCTGTTCAGTGTATTGCCCAGCTGGCCTACCTGATTCTCAAGGTTCCTCATGGATACTCCTTGATTCTGGAACTATGCCTTAGTTTCAGACATGAATGCTTTTAAGATAGCTTCCAGGGACATTTCTTGAGTTGCCGGTTGTGCTTGCTGTTGTGGCCTTGGTTGCTGACTTGTGAATCCAGAGGGAGCAGCTGTGGACCGGGCAGGAAAGTTTGAGTTCCATGGCGGAGCATTAGCATTGTTATTCCACGAAAAATTTTTAGGTTGCCTGTTCCCTGGATTGTAGGTATTGAAATAGGGTTTATCTCCCTTGTTGTCCCTGTAGTTAACATAATTAGCAGATGCAGGATTGCTGAAACAGTCTTCAAACAAATGTTCTCCTCCACAATACACACAAGAAACAGTTTCAGCTTGGTGCACCTGTTGTTCATTTACCACTGCTTCAGTTACAGCTGCTTGAGATGTCTGGTTATTCTTGTTTGTAATCGCTAGGTTTTTCACCATGTTAGTTAAGGAAGCCAACTGAGCAGTAAGTGCTGTAACGCCACTCACTTCATTCATTCCTGCAGCAGTTGTGCTTTTTCCAGAGGTCAGCCTAGCAGTAGGCCACCGATAACTGTTAGCAGCAATACTTTCAATCAATTCATATGCTTCATTATAGGACTTGTTAAGAAGAGTGCCTCCTGCAGAGGCATCAAGCATCATTCTTGCAGATGGCAACACTCCATTGTAAAATTGCTCCATCTGAATGCATATTGGAATGCTGTGATGGGGGCATCTCTTTAAAAGCTCCTTAAATCTCTCCCATGCTTCATATAAAGGCTCATCATCAAGTTGCTTGAAGGAGGTTATATCATTTCTCAGCTTCGCATTCTTCATGGGAGGAAAGAATTTGGTCAAAAACTTCTCAGCCATCCTATTCCATGTATTAACAGAGTTGGGTTCCATAGAATTTAGCCAATTCTTAGCCTTGCCAGCCAAAGAAAATGGGAACAGTCTTAATCTGAAGGAATCGTCAGTGACTCCTGGATTTCTGAAATTATTAGCCACAGTTAGGAACTGCTTCAGGTGCAAATGAGGGTCCTCGGTTGCAGCACCACTGTACTGCCCAATTGCTTGCAGCATCTGGAACATAACAGGCTTGAACTCAAAATGCCCAGCTGTTATTTCGGGCACCACTATGCCTGTGTTCATTGTTGCCGGATCAAACAGGGCATAACCTCTGATAGAACTGGTTCTATCATTGGCTAAAGCCATGCTATTAGGTTCATCACCCATTTCAGAGTTGTTAGAACTAGTGGCAGCGGAGGAGTAGTCAGGGGTATCAGGAACCAATCTCCCCAACTCGACTAAGCCCTGGTTCTGCCTGTTCAACCTTCTGAATGTTCTTTCAATTTCTGGGTCTAGGTGGAACTTAGGAGCGCTATGCCTACGCATACAGAGTAAAGTACCTGTTGCTACAGCAAAACACTCCACAGATCAGTAGTCTCAACTAATAGAACTATCAATTTAAAACTTGTTAATTAAACACCATTACTAATCCCCGGCAACGGCGCCAAAAACTTGTTGCTGAAAAAATGGTTGACGAGCTTGTGCAAGTATACACAATCGTTTAACAAGTAATAAAGTGTAAGAGAGATCGTTCCCACGAGGATTATATGGTGATTCAAGTAACAAGTTTTTGTTAATGGTTCTATTAATCAAGATTAACACAGAGTAACAAATAATTTGTGTGTGTGTATCCAGGACAGTTTTGGTAAACATAAATGCTAGAGCAATCAAAACAGATTTGTTAACAGAATGGGTAAAACAGCTACGGGGAAGTATCCCTTGCAACTTCAGTCTAGCTCAGTTATGCGTTTGCAATGCTACGGCAATTTGGCTTCGGCAATTGAAAGTTTGTTTGCCAACAGTTCTGAGATGAACTTCACCAAACGTCTCCTATTCCTAGGCCCATATTAGTTACATTCACGCCTCTCTTAAGCTCGTTCCAGCTAGCCTAAGAGTTAGAATGTTCATTCCTAAATCACTCTTCATCATAATTTTCCAATTAATGATTTTACTCTTATCTGTAAAACAGTTCTGCTACACTTAGCTTTTCCAAGCAGCAGTGAGCTCAAGTTTTAACTAAGGTGATCAAGCTCAATTAAAACACAACCAAATCAGATTTATAGAAAATGCAATAGCAAAGCATAACATAACATTCACTAGAAATCCATTACAAGATCAACATCCCATAGCTACAATAGGTTTAGCTCATATTGAGTTTACAGAAGCAAAGAAAAAAATAAGAAATAGAAGAAGAAGCCATTACAAGAGAGGAGAGAGAGAAAGGGGCGCAGCTCTGTCCTTGCTCCAGTAGGGAAGATTCTCCGTGTGTCTCTCCCCTTTGTTGTCCCCCTTTTAGGGTTCTTTTTCCAGCCTGTCTCAAGGCCCTTTCCTCTCTCATCCTTTTTGGGCTACAAACTGATTAGGACAAGTGTCCTTGGCCCAGTTCCCTGACTTTAATGCACCAAACACCAACTCCATGTGTAGGACACTGTCCTCATCAGCTAAGGACAACTCAATGTGTAAGAGAATGTTTTGAGCCTTTGTCCTTGTGCACCGTCAGCTTCAGCTACAATTGCTACAGCAAATCCCAGAGCAACGTCTCCAGTTCAGCACCTGATTCTCCAAAAACTGCCCTGCACAGAAACTCTCACTTAATTACCAAAAACAGTTCTAAACGACACCAAAACATTAAAACTCACAAAAGACTCTTATAAAACACCCTTTACACAAAATCACACTAAAATACTAAAAACATAAAATCAAAATACTCAAAGACCACAAAAACACAAGCCAAAAAGGTATAAATAACTCTTTATAACAAGAGTTATCACACCCCCAAACTTGAATCATTGCTTGTCCTCAGGTAATGGAAACAAAAGAAACTAAAAAGAAAAGACACAAATTTTTCTAAACCTCGACACATGTGCTCAAATTAGCTCAAACACAAAACTTTCTTCTTTGAAAACCAATTTCTTCATAAGGCATACATGACAATGCATCAACAATCATGAAGTTCAATCAAGCAAGCATTCATGGCTGTCCTCATTTTCAACTCTCAGCAACATGCTACAGCACTAAACTCTCATAACAGTGTATTCTTCCTCTCTTCTCAAGCTAAGATAGGTACTCTCAATCATCATTCAAATGCATACTCAAACACGACCTTGACAAGCTTCTAAACACACCACTCACAATCAAAATTGCACACTGCTAGAGGACTTTATTTGGTTGCAATGGGGCTTGGGTTCAGGTAGGAACAGTTCTGGGAAGGTGGCTACACTAGATGGAGCTTAGGTATGCTTCCTCTTTTTGCTTCACAACTATTTCTTTCATGGCCCAGCTCATACAAGTTAGGGAGGACTTTTTGATCTTTTTCATTTTGTTTGATTCCTTTCCCCTTTTTACACCTCTTTGAATTCGGTTTCCTCCTCAGAGCAGTTGTTGCAACATTTTAGCATTTTTCCTTGCAACTGTTCTGCGGTTTTTTTTTTTTTTTTTTTACAACAAACCATTGCTTTTTACCAGCAACAGTTCAATTTCATTTCTAATATTCTGTCACATAACAGCTGCACATCACCCCCAAACTGAAAACTGTGCTAGCCCTCGAGCACCCCCAAACTTATGTTACAGCATGTAAACACAGGAAGCACACCAGCCACTCCAACTAGTTAGGACATTAGTTTTTCAGGATATGGCTTGTAATGTGGGCTATTAGAAACAAAGGGCTTGCAGGCTCAAAGTGGTTCACACAAAGGTAGGATACAAGGGTAGGCTATGTAGGCAAGACTAGGCTCAAGAAACAAAATGTGCCTCTAGCAAATGTGTGTGCAGCAGAGATGTGTACACGTATGAAAGCAGCAAGGCAAAATCAGAGAATTATGCATAAGAATGGTATTCACAGAGAAAGAAGGATGAATCTGTTTGGGCCCAAAAGCTCACAAGGTAGATCAGAATTGCTAAAGCATGTGCCGCGAGTGTCGAACAATTACATCCAAGCATACAAGCTAGAAAGACAACAATGAAGCCAAAATTGCCATAGAGATGCACTAGTGAAATATTAAAACAGACAAGCTGCATTAAGCAAAACCCCAGGATGGGGATGGTTGAGCACAGGGTGGAGTAAAACATACAGGATGTTAAGCTGACGAAAATGGCAACTTCATGCTACAAGTTGAACAAAATAAAACAGCAACAACAACTTAAACCACAAACTAGAAGAAATAACCAAAAAAAAGAGAAACAAGGAAACTCTTGATAGGGTTGCTGCAACAGAGTGCAGCAACCGGCTGTGATGTGCTCAAGTGCTCAACTTCCTGATGCGGGAGCTCTTCCTGCTCCCTGTTGCATTAGTGGTCTTCTTGCTTGTGGGGGTTGAAGTCCCCACTTCTTTCACAAAAACCAAGTCTTCTTGGTTTTCTTCATCAGTGGCTGAGGCTACAGTATCCTTTGCACTTCCCCCTGCCCCCTCACTCTCTGCCGTAGACGGCTGGTGACCCTTGCCCTTGACAACACTTTGTTCAGGCAGCCTATTCTTTCTTGTGGCAAGAGGTACATTGTCCTCCTCATCCTCATCAGAGGCAGGGTAATCAGCGGCTATTTTGGTGATCACATCTCGAAGAGGGGTGGCTGGAATTTTCTTCTTAGGAATGCGAGAGGGGGTAAGGGTTGTTGTTGTTGCTTCGGGCTCAGTTTCTTCAGGCTCTGCTTCAGTCTCAGCCCCAAGTCTGGCAAGGGGCTTGCACTTCTCTTTCTCTTGTTACGTCTGATTTCTTCAGTGGTGGTGGTGGGTTGTTGCTATTGTGAAGGAGCTGGTGGCATCCAGTCAGAAGAGTCCGAGTCATCCGGGACTGCTGTGGCACTTGGACTATTATGCTGCCCAGGGGTATGAAGCAGATCAGGTAGAATATTTAGTGGAAACTGTGGAATGGGGTGCACCTTCTTCCATTGGTTAAGCTCCAGCACCCGTTGCTGCCATTTAAACTGATCCAGGGCAAATTGCCAATATAACTGCTACTGTAGCATTTGTTGCTGCAGCATTTGAGTCAGTGATTCCACCTTCTGTTCTAGCCCTGCAGAGCGGTCCTGCTGCTTTGAGGGCTCCCCTGGTTCCATAATCCACTCTTGGTCTTTGGCCTGGCTTGCTTTAGCCGAGTTGGATATGAATCGATTGATTAAGGCAATATCAATGCTTCCTGCGTTTCTCTCCTCCACTTCCCCTTTTCGAAGCTCGACTCCACATCGCTTGCATAGGTCAGTGATAAAGCAGGGGAAAACCAATTGGCCTTTCGTGCTCGTGGCACAAGTGGAGATCTCCTGCTGGATCAACCTCCCCACATTTATTTTCTTTCCCTCCATTATGCATTAAAGGAGCACCAAACGTTCCTTCTTAACAGTTTCCGTGTGCGCAGTGGGGGAGAGCTTATGCCTAAGGAAGTGATACCAAACCTTGGCAAAGGTTTGCAACGCTGACCTTGCTATTTTCAGCTGGTTTCCGGAAGTTGGGAGCCATTTCGTCCCTGGGACCGTCACAGCATCCTTCATATCAGTTAGTTGCTTTGCAGTGGCCTTTGTCAGTAAAGGTTGGTACTCGTCGTCCTCTTCAGCCAAGTTCAGCTTTAAGTTGATGGTCTTAGCAGAGAAACTGACCTTGCACCCTCTTACCATGGAGTGGGTTTGTTCGGCACCTCCAATGTTCGCATAGAACTCGCGAACAAAAGATGTACAGAACCCAGTTGGGTGGCCAGCAAAACGTTTCCACTTGTGCTGGTCAATCACTACAGCAATTTCGGCAGGGAGGCCATAAGAAGCCTTGGTGGAGATGGTGAAACCTTTCTCTGCATGAGGTTCTCTGAGCGCAGTAACATTAATGTACCGAGCTGCGGCTTCGGCATCAACAAATACTTCATACCCCTCAGACTCATCACTTGCGGTGGGTTTGCTCTTCTTCACAACGGTATGCTTGATGCGAGGCATGGTTGGGTGAAGATGAGGGGAAGAGATGAAGGTAGGGAAAAAGAAGAGATTTGGGGGAGGACTGAAGGCGTTAGGGTTCGGGTGGTGGAGGCAGTGGGTTGCGTGTGGGAAGGAAGGGGAAGGTGGGGGCTTTATGAAGAGATTTGACGGGAGAGTATGGTGATTGATACAGGTGGTTAGGAGTGTGTGGCTAGGGAGAGGCGCGGATACCAAGGGAGAATAAGTGGTCTGAGGGTTCCCCTCTAACCTTTTTGGATTTGTTGTACCTGGTTTGAGCTTGACATTATTTCTTCCCCCAAAACCCAACACAATCCCGAATCAGCTACATGGGCCCCCAACCTTTTCCAACCCAATATACAATCACGGCACCACCGAGACAGTTTTACCACCTTCAGCCTCATCCCCAATTTCTTTGTGTTCTGCTTACTGTTAGTGCTAAAGAAAACGAAAAAAAAAAACAAAAACAAAATAACATCTAAAATTAAAGGAAATAAAATAAAAATTGCTGGGCTGCCTCCCAGTAGCACTTGGTTTATAAGTCCTCAGCCTGACTCAGTGCATGTTGAACATTCAAGGATCAGCCATTACTATGGTGGCCTGTGCCTTAGCAAATGGCTCACCCCAGTAATGTTTGACCCTTTGCCCGTTTACCTTGAAGGTCCTACCAGAGGCTGCGTCAAGCAGTTCCATGGCCCCATGAGAGTGGGCATGAACTATTGTGAAGGGTCCAGACCATCTAGATTTGAGTTTTCCTGGAAACAGCTTCAGTCTGGAATTAAAGAGCAATACTGGCTCTCCTGGTGCAAAGTCTCTCTTCTGGATCTTTCGATCATGCCAAGCTTTTGTCTTGGCCTTGTAGAGTTATGCCCCCTCATACGAAAACATCTTATGTTCTTCAAGCTCATTGAGCTGCAGCATTCGGGCTGCCCGAGCCTGGGCTAGCTCAAGATTTAGTTTTTTTACTGCCCAGAAGGCTTTATGCTGCAGCTCAATGGGCAAATGGCACGCCTTTCCATAGACCAACCTATAGGGTGACATTCCTAAGGGAGTCTTGTAGGCATTCCTATATGCCCAAAGAGCATCTTCCAAGTGCAGGGACCAATCTTTTCTAGTTGGATTCACCACTTTTTCCAGAATTCTTTTTATTTCCCTATTGGACAGCTCTGCCTGCCTATTTGTCTGCGGATGGTATGTTGTAGCCACTTTATGTCTCACCCCATATTTTGTGAGGACTCCATCAAAGAGCTTGTTGCAGAAGTGTGTACCTTCATCACTGATAAATGCCCTTGGTGTGCCAAATCTTGTAAAAATATGCTTTTGAACAAACTTCACAACAGATCTAGCATCATTTGTAGGGAGAGCTACAGCTTCCACCCATTTTGACACGTAGTCTACAGCCACCAGAATATATAAATTTCCAAAGGAAAGGGGAAGGGACCCATGAAGTCTATGCCCCACACATCAAACAACTCTACTTCCAAGATGGAATTGAGGGGCATCTCGTGTCTATCTGAAATATTTCCCACCCTTTGGCATCTGTCGCAGCCCTTGGCAAAACAGTAGGCATCTTTAAATAATGTAGGCCAAAAGTACCCAGCCTGGAGGACTTTTGCAGCCGTCCTCATTCCTCCAAAATGTCCCCCACATGGGGATGAATGACAATGTAAGAGAATAGCCGGGACTTCTGTTTCTGCTACACACATTCTAAGCAAATTGTCAGCACAGTGCTTATACAAGTATGGTTCATCCCAGCAGAACTGCTTTGCCTGATGGAAGAACCTTTTTCTTTGTTGTGGACTGAAATCTATAGGGACAATTCCACTGGCCAGGTAGTTCACCAGGTCAGCATACCATGGTGTTTCAGCATCTTCCATGGACAGCAACTGCTCATCAGGGAACAGTTCTTTGATCTCAGAATTCTTTGTGGCTTCATTCCCCTCAGACAGTCTTGACAAATGGTCTGCCACCTGATTCTCAACTCCCTTCTTATTCCTAATTTCCAAGTCGAACTCTTGCAACAAGAGCACCCACCCAATCAGTCTTGGCTTTGCATCTTTCGTGGCAATTAAGTATTTGATGGCAGCATGATCAGTATAGACAATCACCTTTGTTCCAACAAGGTAGGGTCTGAACTTGTCAAAGGCAAACACAACAGCCAACAACTCTTTCTCAGTAGTGGTATAGTTCAATTGAGCTTCGACCAATGTTTTGCTGGCATAATATATAGAGTGAAACACCTTATCCTTCCTTTGGCCCAGAACTGCTCCCACTGCGAAATCACTAGCATCACACATCAACTCAAATGGCATAGACCAATCGGGAGCAGTTATGACCGGTGCAGTAATGAGGGCCTTCTTCAGAATTTCAAATGCTTCCAAACAGGTTGGAGCAAAATCAAAGATTCTATCATGCTCTAGCAACTGGCATAGAGGCTTGGAGATTTTGGAGAAATCCTTAATGAATCTTCTATAGACACTAGCATGTCCTAAGAAACTTCTCACTCCTTTAACTGAGGTAGGTGGTGGCAGCTTTTCAATGACCTCTATTTTGGCTTGGTCTACCTCCATACCCTTTTTAGACACCTTGTGACCCAACACAATTCCTTCCTGAACCATAAAGTGACATTTTTCCCAGTTTCACACCAAATTAGTTTCCTCACAATGATCCAAGACCTGTTCCAGATTTTCAAGGCATTCCTGGAATGACTCTCCAAACTCTGAGAAGTCATCCATAAAAATTTCCATACATTTTTCAATAACATCCGAGAATATGGCCATCATGCATCGTTGGAACGTTGCTGGGGCATTACAGAGGCCAAAAGGCATCCTTCGGAAGGCAAAAGTGCCATAGGGACAAGTAAAGGTAGTCTTTTCTTGATCTTCGGGTGCTACAGCAATTTGATTGTATCCCGAGTATCCATCCAAAAAGCAGTAGAACTCTTTCCCAGAGAGTCTATCCAACATTTGATCAATAAAGGGCAAGGGAAAGTGATCTTTTCTGGTGGATTTATTCAATTTTCTATAATCCATACAAATCCTCCATCCCGTGACTGTTCTGGTGGGGATTAGTTCATTTTTCTTGTTAGCCACAACTGTTATTCCCCCTTTCTTTGGTACACACTGGATTGGACTTACCCACACACTGTCAGAGATGGGATATATAATCCCAGCATCCAGCCATTTGATGACCTCCTTCTTTACCACATCCTTCATGATAGGATTCAGTCTCCTCTGGCTTTCTACACTATTCTTGGCTTCAGGCTCTAGCAATATTCGATGCATACACACAGTAGGACTAATGCCTTTGATATCTGCCATTTGCCAACCGATTGCTTTCTTGTGTCGTCTCAAGGTTTCTATCAAAATGTTCTCTTGATTAGTAGTTAGAAAAGATGAAATACTCACAGGCAAGGTTTCCATAGCTCCCAAATAAACATATTTCAAATGAGCTGGGAGTTGTTTTAGCTCCAAAACAGGTGGCTTCACAACTGAAGGTATGTTGTCCTTGAAAGTCTCATCAGTGACTTCCAATGATTCAAATTTTCTAGCCCACATAGGTTGCCTTGCAGTGCAATCCTTTATTTCAGAAAGTTCTTCCAACAAGGTATCATCAGTACCTGATTCATACTCATCATCACTCAATTCTGTTCTTCTTATCAGGAACTGTCATTGCAACAGATCATCGAATGACTGCACAAACGAACATTCTTCCACTCCTTCTTCAGGATACCTTAAGGCATTGAACACATTGAAAGTCACATGTTGATCATTAACCCTCATGGTCAACTCTCCCTTTTGAACATCAATGAAAGTTCTTCCCGTAGCAAGGAAGGGCCTACCCAGAATAATAGGAACTTCCCTATCTGCTTCACAGTCTAAAATAATAAAGTCCACTGGGAACACAAACTTATCTACTTTTATCAGTACATCATCGATCTTTCCTTCTGGATATGCAATAGACCTGTCTGCTAGTTGAAGTGTCACAGTGGTAGGCCTGGCATCCCCAATGCCCAATTGTTTAAAAATCGACATAGGCATTAAGTTGATGCTAGCACCTAAATCACACAGTGCTCTGCCACAGTAGGTATCTCCAATAGAACAGGGAATGGTGAAACTTCCCGGGTCTTTCTACTTGGGAGGTACTTTGGCTTGGAGCATCAGGCTGCATTCCTTTGTCATGGCAACTGTTCAAACTCCCCCAGCCTTCTCCTCTTTGTTAACAAATCTTTCATGAACTTGGTATAGTTAGGCATCTGCTGCAAAGCTTCAACCAAAGGTATATTGATGTGCAACTGCTTTAGAATCTCCATGAACTTGCTAAACTGCTTGTCTTGTTGTACTTTCCTCAACCTTTGAGGAAAAGGGGGAGGTGGTCTTTCTGGACTAAATTTAGGCAAGGGTTCAGCTTCTGGAACAGCCTCAGGCTTCTTAGTAGTTCTCTCAGTTGTTTTCTCAACATTTTCACCAGTTGCTGGAATAGTCTCAGTGTCTTCAATTTGCACTTTGCTCTTTTTCTCTACCATGGCTGGTAACTCAGTTCCACTTCTCAATTGTATTGCTTTGCAGTGCTCCTTACCAAGAAGGCATGAGGATGAAGGAGTTTCAGTAGACGATGCCAAAGATCCACTGGGTCTGCTATTCAGTGCATTGCCCAGCTGGCCTACCTGATTCTCAAGGTTCCTCATGGATACTCCTTGATTCTGGAACTGTGCCTTAGTTTCTGACATGAATGCTTTTAAGATAGCTTCCAGGGACATTTCTTGAGTTGCCGGTTGTGCTTGCTGTTGTGGCCTTGGTTGCTGACTTGTGAATCCAGAGGGAGCAGTTGTGGACCGGGCAGGAAAGTTTTAGTTCCATGGCGGAGCATTAGCAGTGTTATTCCAAGAAAAATTTTGAGGTTGCCTGCTCCCTGGATTGTAGGTATTGAAATAGGGTTTATCTCCCTTGATGTCCCTGTAGTTAACATAATTAGGAGATGCAGGATTGCTGAAACAGTCTTCAAACAAATGTTCTCCTCCACAATACACACAAGAAACAGTTTCAGCTTGGTGCACCTGTTGTTCATTTACCACTGCTTCAGTTACAGCTGCTTGAGATTTCTGGTTATTCTTGTTTGTAATCGCTAGGTTTTTCACCATGTTAGTTAAGGAAGCCAACTGAGCAGTAAGTGCTGTAACGCCACTCACTTCATGCATTCCTGCAGCAGTTGTGCTTTTTCCAGAGGTCAGCCTCGCAGTAGGCCACTGATAATTGTTAGCAACAATACTTTCAATCAATTCATATGCTTCATTATAGGACTTGTTAAGAAGAGTGCCTCCTGCAGGGGCATCAAGCATCATTCTTGCAGATGGCAACACTCCATTGTAAAAGTGCTCCATCTGAATGCATATTGGAATGCTGTGATGGGGGCATCTCTTTAAAAGCTCCTTAAATCTCTCCCATGCTTCATATAAAGGCTCATCATCAAGTTGCTTGAAGGAGGTTATATCATTTCTCAGCTTCGCATTCTTCATGGGAGGAAAGAATTTGGTCAAAAACTTCTCAGCCATCCTATTCCATGTATTAACAGAGTTGGGTTCCATAGAATTTAGCCAATTCTTAGCCTTGCCAGCCAAAGAAAATGGGAACAGTCTTAATCTGAAGGAATCGTCAGTGACTCCTGGATTTCTGAAATTATTAGCCACAGTTAGGAAATGCTTCAGGTGTAAATGAGGGTCCTCGGTTGCAGCACCACTGTACTGCCCAATTGCCTGTAGCATCTGGAACATAACAGGCTTGAACTCAAAATGCCTAGCTATTATTTCGGGCACCACTATGCCTGTGTTCATTGTTGCCGGATCAAACAGGGCATAACCTCTGATAGAACTGGTTCTATCATTGGCTAAAGCCATGCTATTAGGTTCATCACCCATTTCAGAGTTGTTAGAACTAGTGGCAACGGAGGAGTAGTTAGGGGTATCAGGAACCAATCTCCCCAACTCGACTAAGCCCTGGTTCTGCCTGTTCAACCTTCTGAATGTTCTTTCAATTTCTGGGTCTAGGTGGAACTCAGGAGCGCTATGCCTACGCATACAGAGTAAAGTACCTGTTGCTATAGCAAAACACTCCACAGATCAGTAGTCTCAACTAATAGAACTATCAATTTAAAACTTGTTAATTAAACACCATTACTAATCCCCGGCAACGGCGCCAAAAACTTGTTGCTGAAAAAATGGTTGACGAGCTTGTGAAAGTATACACAATCGTTTAACAAGTAATAAAGTGTAAGAGAGATCGTTCCCACGAGGATCATATGGTGATTCAAGTAACAAGTTTTTGTTAATGGTTCTATTAATCAAGATTAACACAGAGTAACAAATAATTTGTGTGTGTGTATCCAGGACAGTTTTGGTAAACATAAATGCTAGAGCAATCAAAACAGATTTGTTAACAGAATGGGTAAAACAGCTACGGGGAAGTATCCCTTGCAACTTCAGTCTAGCTCAGTTATGCGTTTGCAATGCTACGGCAATTTGGCTTCAGGAATTCAAAGTTTGTTTGCCAACAGTTCTGAGATGAACTTCACTAAACGTCTCCTATTCCTAGGCCCATATTAGTTACATTCACGCCTCTCTTAAGCTCGTTCCAGCTAGCCTAAGAGTTAGAATGTTCATTCCTAAATCACTCTTCATCATAATTTTCCAATTAATGATTTTACTCTTATCTATAAAACAGTTCTGCTACACTTAGCTGTTCCAAGCAGCAGTGAGCTCAAGTTTTAACTAAGGTGATCAAGCTCAATTAAAACACAACCAAATCAGATATATAGAAAATGCAATAGCAAAGCATAACATAACATTCACTAGAAATCCATTACAAGATCAACATCCCATAGCTACAACAGGTTTAGCTCATATTGAGCTTACAGAAGCAAAGAGAAAAATAAGAAATAGAAGAAGAAGCCATTACAAGAGAGGAGAGAGAGAAAGGGGCGCAGCTCTGTCCTTGCTCCAGTAGGGAAGATTCTCCGTGTGTCTCTCCCCTTTGTTGTCCCCCTTTTAGGGTTCTTTTTCCAGCCTGTCTCAAGGCCCTTTCCTCTCTCATCCTTTTTGGGCTATAAACTGATTAGGACAAGTGTCCTTGGCCCAGTTCCCTGACTTTAATGCACCAAACACCAACTCCACATGTAGGACACTGTCCTCATCAGCTAAGGACAACTCAATGTGTAAGAGAATGTTTTGAGCCTTTGTCCTTGTGCACCGTCAGCTTCAGCTACAATTGCTACAGCAAATCCCAGAGCAACGTCTCCAGTTCAGCACCTGATTCTCCAAAAACTGCCCTGCACAGAAACTCTCACTTAATTACCAAAAACAGTTCTAAACGACACCAAAACATTAAAACTCACAAAAGACTCTTATAAAACACCCTTTACACAAAATCACACTAAAATACTAAAAACATAAACTCAAAATACTCAAAGACCACAAAAACACAAGCCAAAAAGGTATAAATAACTCTTCATAACAAGAGTTATCACACCCCCAAACTTGAATCATTGCTTGTCATCAGGTAATGGAAACAAAAGAAACTAAAAAGAAAAGACACAAATTTTTCTAAACCTCAACACATGTGCTGAAATTAGCTCAAACACAAAACTTTCTTCTTTGAAAACCAGGAATTGCAGATTGAATTTGAACTTGACCAAGACATCAGGAGTCTAAGCATTAAAGGTTTTTCCTTTACCCTTAGAAGTAGCAGCAGAAGAGGTTGCCATAGTTTCAGAAAAAAGGTCTTTGAGAAGAAGGGTTTTCAGAAAGAGTTTTCCTTTTTCGAAGATGAAAGGCGAAAAATGAAAGCTTTTGTAAAGGTTTGAGTTTTAACAAGACTTAGGTTTTAAAGAGAAGAGAAGAGAGAACGAAACGACGTGCATTAAATGCCTGACACACGTTCAGACTTTGAAACCGTAAAAAACATTTTTGGCAAACAATGAAAACAAAAACTGAGTCAGTTAAGGGAATGAGAGATAATAGGTCATTTGACAAAGATTGAGTTCCATTAATGCGTTAGACGAGCAAGCAGAAACTACATTGGACGAGCATATATTGGACGTAATGCAAAAATTGGACGCATGCATTGGACTCGTAGTCAATCAATGAAATGCATGTTCAGATATTTTCTTATAAATGTGAACCTATCTTCAACTAATGGTTTGGTGAAGATATCTGCCCATTGATGGTCAGTATTCTATTGTCCTTTTTTGCACATAGTCTCTAATAAAATGGTGCTTTATTTCTATATGCTTTGCTCCAGAATGCAGTATAGAGTTCTTTGACAAGTTAATTGCAGCAGTGTTATAACACATGATAGGGATGTTACTTACAAACATGTTGTAGTCTTCCAACTGATGTTTGATCCAAAGCAGTTGTGAGCAGCAACTGGCAGCAGCAATGTACTCAACTTCAGCAGTTGATAGAGCAATTGTGCTTTGCCTTTTGCTTGACCATGAGACAAGATTAGCACCAATGAAGTGACAACCTCCACTTGTGATTTTTTCTTTCTATTCTATCTCCAGCATAGTCAGCATCACATAATCCAACTAATCTGTATTCATCAAATTTCTTATACAACAGACCCAGATTAGTAGAACCTTTTAGATATCTAAAGATTCTCTTTACTGCTAAGAGATGAGACTCTCTTGGATCAGATTGAAATCGTGCACATAAACAAACGCTAAACATGATATTAGGTCTAGACGCAGTTAGATATAAGAGTGAGCCAATCATACCTCTATATACCTTTTTGTCTACCTTTTTATCTTTATCATCTTTGTTTAGCACGGATGTTGGATGCATTGGTGTATTCATAGGTTTACAATCGTCCAACTTGAAGCGTTGCAGAAGCTCCTTTGTGTACTTCGTCTGATAAATGTACACTCCGTCTGTTGTTTGTTTTACTTGAAGTCCAAGGAATAATTTTAGTTCTCCCATCATGCACATTTCAAATTCCCTTTGCATTAAGTCAGAAAACTCTTGACAAAGAGATTCATCAGTTGCACCAAATATAATATCATCAACGTAAATTTGAGCAACAATAAAATTCTTTTTATTTATTTTTCTAAACAGAATTGTGTCCACTTTTCCTCTTGAGAAACCATTCTCCATTAGGAAAGTGTTGAGTCTCTCATACCAAGCTCTAGGAGCTTGTTTGAGTCCATATAAAGCTTTCTTAAGCTTATATACATGCGTAGGACGGTTTTGATCTTCAAAACCAGGTGGTTGAACAACATATACTTCTTCATTAATGAAACCATTTAAGAAAGCACTTTTTACATCCATTTGATAAAGCATAATGTTATGATGTGCAGCATATGAAAGTAAAATGCGTATAGCTTCTAATCTAGCTACTGGAGCAAAGGTTTCAGTGTAGTCAATACCTTCCTCTTGAGAGTAGCCTTGAGCAACTAACCTTGCTTTATTCCTTACAACTTTGCCATCGTCGTCCATCTTGTTGCGATAGACCCACTTGGTTCCAATGACAGACTTATCCTTAGGCAAGGAGACCAGTGTCCAAACATCACTACGTTGGAACTGGTTGAGCTCCTCTTGCATAGCGAGGATCCAACACTCATCCATTAGGGCCTCGTCCACAGACTTTGGTTCTAATTCAGAGATGAACGCTGAGTCAGCTTGCTCTCTGAAGGTTGACCTAGTCCGGACTCTATCATTTGGTTTGCCAATGATTTGATCCTCAGGGTGATAAGTCCTGAATTGCCACGAACGAGGGGTGTTAGCTACTTGCTGAGACGATGAAGCCTCCTGTATTGCGTCTGATGCTTCGTCTTTGTTAGTTATTGGACCATCTTCAATATCATTCAGATTTAGATCTGCAAAAGAATCATCTAGCTCTGATAATCTCTTATCAGGCTGTTTGTCATCAAACTTAACATGGATGGATTCTTCAACAATCAATGTTCTACAGTTATAGACTTTAAAAGTTGTGGACGTTTCAGAGTATCCTAACAACATTCCATTATCTACTTTGGCATCAAGCTTACCAAGTTGATCCTTAGTATTTAAAATAAAACATTGACGTCCGAAAGGGTGGAAATAAGAAATGTTGGGTTTCGTCCTTTAAACAATTCATAAGGAGTCTTATTCAAGATTGGTCTTATGTATATTCTGTTTAGAATATAGCAGGCAGTATTTACAGCTTCAGCCCAGAAGTGCTTAGGGACAGAATTATCACTGAGCATCGCCCTAGCCATCTCTTGAAGAGATCGGTTCTTTCTCTCAACAACACCATTCTGTTGTGGTGTTCTAGGGGCAGAAAAATTGTGATGAATACCATTTTCATCACAGAACCTTTGGAAAAGCTCATTTTCAAATTCGCCTCCATGATCACTTCTGATTGAGCTTATAGATATGCCTTTTTCATTCTGGACGCGCTTACAGAATATAGTAAAGACCTTGATAGACTCATCCTTGTGAGCAAGGAACTTAACCCATGTCCATCTACTATAGTCATCTACTATGATAAGTCGGTATTTCTCACCACTGACAGAAGAAGTCCTTGTTGGACCAAATAAATCAAGATGGAGCAATTCTAGTGTTCTTGAAGTACTCACAATGTTCTTTGACTTAAAAGAGTTTTTAACTTGTTTTCCTTTTTGACATGCGTCACAGAGAGCGTCCGATCTATACACGATCTTTGGTAAGCCTCTTACGAGGTTATGCTTATTCAGTCTTGAGATTTATCTCAGACTTGCATGACCAAGTCTTTTGTGCCAGATCCATCGCTCATCTTCAATAGACACTAGGCATGATACACTCTGATTTGAGAGTTCCCCCAAGTTAATCTTATACAGATTATTTTGCCTCTTGGCAGTGAATAAGATGGACCCATCAGGGTTCTTGACTATACATTCACCTTTATTGAAGGAAACATCAGACCCACTATCACATAATTGACTTATGCTAAGCAAGTTATGTTTTAATCCTTCAACCAAAAGTACATTATCAATAGAGGGAAGTGGATGCTTACCAATCTTACCAATTCCTACTATCTTTCCTTTCTGGTTGGCTCCAAAGGTGACCCATCCACCAGTCTTTTTCACGGATATCTTGGAACATACACCTTTCTCCCGTCATGTGACATGAGCAACCACTGTCGAAGTACCAGGACTGGGGTCTTTTTTGTGTTGCTAAGCAGATCTGCAACAGGTATTATCATATTCTTAGGTACCCAGATAAACTTGGTCCTTTTGGGTTAGTTGGTGGTCTTCGTCCATGCATTTTATTTTTCCTTTTGTAAATGCATTTTGAAGAGTTGTGACCACTTTTTCCACAAACTTTACAGTAAGTTCTGGATGCATGCAATTTATTTTCTTTTTGCTTTCCATAGGAATGAAAAGCCTTGTGATGTTTGTTGGACCTTGATATCTTCTGAGACGTATTTTGTTTCTCAGAGTCATAGCCTAGGCAAGACTTATCATGAGGTGATCTAGAGTACCTCAATATCAGGTCTAGCTTCTCTGATCCTCCAACAAGCTTAGATACGCTTTTGGTGAGATCAGATACCTCTTATTTAAGTCTAGTTACCTCGTGGGGTTCACTGGACTCAGAGATGAGTTTGTCTGTTAGACTGACATTCTCAGCTTTAAGCTTATTGTTCTCTTCAACAAGCTGCTCGTTTAGTTTGTTGGACTCTTCCAATTCTTTATTCACTTTTGACAATTTTATTTTAAGCATGATGTATTGATGATGCAATAGAGAGGAATCATTTAGCAGTTCATCATATGCTTCTTGAAGGGAGTCAGAGACAGATACCTCATCATCTTCTGATTCAGCGTCTGAAGAAGTTTTGGCCATCAGACAGAGATTTGAGGTAGACGGACTCCTTGGTCTTAACAGATGTTCCAATACGTCCAGCTTCTCCTTAGATGTTTGGAATTGCAAGACCTTCTCCAGTCTTGGACTATCAAGGGCGTTGATAAGACACCAATTGGCACGAGCATTTAGCGAACACCGTCTGATATCCTCACTCGTCCAGTCTGCTTCTGGCTTGGACGATGTTGATTCGTCCTCAAAGGTAATCGTTGGACGATAATCTCCGTTAGTGAAGACATTCCACAACTTATAGTTTTGAGCTTGGAAGTATATTTGGAAAATTGATTTCCAATGAGGATAGTCTATTCCCTTGAAGATGGGGGGAACATTCCATCCTCTTTCAGAGGTAGACTCCTGACTTCTTTCTCCAGGAACAACAAGTTGTTCATCGTCCGAAGAGTCTCCATCTTGTTCATTGGACCAAAGGCATAAGTTAGCCTCTTCATTTGCTTCTTCTTCTTAAGTCCTCCCAAGTCGCCATGAAGTTCTTTTTCTTCTTTTTGAAGAAATTCTTCTTGTCCTTTAGCGTAAGCAATCGGCTTTGAAATGACCTGGTTTTTTGCATTCAAAACAGACCATCTGACTTTTATCTTTGGGTTCAGCATGATCCTTGAAGCTTTGCTTTTGGAATGGCCTCCTTTCATTCCATTTTTCTTTCTCCATATATTCTGAATCTTTCTGGAGATAAAGGATAACTCGTCGTCGTCTGATACATCATTTTCAGACTGATCAGCTTCGTCACTGGACTCATCAGCCTTTAGAGCTTTTGAGTTGTTGGACTTATGAGCTTTCAAGGCAATCCCTTTGTTTTTCTTTCTAGGATTGTCAAGATCAAGCTCATGCTCATGAACTTGAAGCGTCCCAACAAGATCATCAAGAGTCAAAGTAGAAAGATCTTTGACCTGGGTGATTGCAGTGACAAGAAGTCTCCACTTATTAGGTAGGCTCCTAAGAATCTTGGTGACATTCTGCTTGGTAGTGTAGACCTTACCAAGGGACTTCAGACTGTTGGTGATCGTCTAAAAACGTCCCATCATGTCCAGGATGGACTCTCCTTCAGCCATGGTGAATAGTTCATACTGACCAACCAGCATGATGATCTTAGAGTCCTTCACCTTGGTTGTCCCCTCATGGAGATTAGACAAGGTGTCCCATATTTGTTTGGCTGATTCATATGCGTGAATCTTCTGGAATTCGTCAGGGCTGAGAGCAAACATTAAAGCATATCTTGCTTTATGATTCTGTTCCATTCTAGCCCATTTAGCATCCGTTCAATCATCCTCTGCTTTGTCTGTCCCATCAGAGTTGAGACAAACATTAGGACCGTTTGTGATTCTGGCCCAGAGAGCTGAGTTTGTACTGAGGATGAAACCTTTGAATCTCTCCTTCCAGTACAGGTAGTGAGTACCGTTGAAGAACGGCGGTCTGGTCATGGAAATGTTTTCCATAACTGGTTGACTCCAACTTGGCATGCCTTGACCTGCCATATCCGCGGTAGGATCTTTTTCTCTACACGGCAAAGTGCTCAACCCAGAGGCTGAGCTCTGATACCAATTGAAGGAACCTGTTTGAAACACAAGAAGGGGTTGAATTGTGTTTCTTAAGATTTTAAAATCTTTTCATAAGCAGAAAATAATTTTCGCAAGGTTGAATGCTAAAATGATTAAAAGCAAAGAGAGCTCTTCCAAACACCAAGTTGGATGCTAACTAAGTTTGATTAAGATAAGAAATAAGCGCAGGGATAAAGCAATTCAATCGCAGTTAGTTAGTTAGATAATAAACTAAAGTAAGGATAAGGGAGAGAAAAGAACACAGAGATATTATCCTGGTTCACTCTTCACCAAAGAGGTACGTTCAGTTCTCTCTACTTGAGAGCTTTATCCACTATAACAAAAACCCTTTGTTACAAAGTATTCAACACCTTTTCAGGCAGTATTCTCAACCTCTTCAGGTTCTCTAAGTATTCTTTTACAGAAAAGCCTCTTTAGGCTCAACCAACTAAGGTTTTGAAAAGTGTTTGTTCTACTAACTCACTAAATGTGATAATTCGACACTAAAGCTTAGACTCTTAAAAACTCTACATAGAGAGTGATATGAAAATGAGGATCAGAGTAGCTTTGCAAGCTTTGAGATTTTCTTTGGTTGCTTGAGTAGATGTTTGCTTGTTTCTCTTGAGAGAATTTGGATCACCGAGTATTGATTCACTTGTATTTTTGCTCAAGTTCAGTCCTCTCGTATCTTCAAGGGATGGAGGTATACATAGCCTTTTGTCTTTGAACAAACTTCAGTCTTCAAAGGATGGAAAAGGATCCGTTCTGATGAGCATTGATTGCATTTGATCCGTTGAGTCTGATAGCTTCTGAAGCTTCTGATCAGCAGGATAGACTATCAAGGTGATAGCTAAAAGTGGTGCTGACATATCCTCTGTGTAGAACGAAAGTTACCTTTTGTTTTTCCAAAAGAAGAAGGTCAACTTCTTTTACGTGTCAGAGACATTCTGGTTTATGCTTTTACGTTTGAACGAATATTATAAGGAATGTTTGTCCCACGGATATAAGCCTTTTACAGGGAATAATAAATTCAAGTGCTTTACAAGGTATTCGCGCTTAAACATATAAAGCAATATTGGACTATAGCTATTACATGAGTATCGGATGAGTCTTTGGACTCATGGTTCTATTTCTTACTGTCCAGTCTGAGTAAGACGTAAACCACTTTAAAAGGTTTGAAGAGATTAAAGTCTTTGGACTTTAGATAGTCTTTGGACTCAAATAAGTTTTATCCTGCACACTTAATATAAAACGTTAGTCCATAAGAAATCTTTGTTCTTCTTAAATTAGTCCTTTGTTAACATCAAAACTAAGGGATTACTTGGACCATAACCACTTTGGTTCCAACAGCTTATAGTGCGAGAGGTTCCGAAAGTTTTCCCTGATGATGTTCCAGGTTTACCACCAGAGAGAGAGATAGAGTTCGCTATAGATCTCGTTCCAGGAATTGGACCGATTTTGATAGCACCTTATCGAATGTCTCTAGTAGAGTTAGCAGAGTTGAAGAAGCAGTTGCATGACATGTTAGGTAAGGAATTCGTAAGACCAAGTGCTTCGCCTTGGGGAGGGCCGGTGCTGTTCGTCAGGAAAAATGATGGAAGTTCGAGCCTATGCGTTGATTATTGGCAGTTGAATAAGGTGACGATCAAGAATAAGTATCCATTTCGAAGATTGACTGATGATCTGGTTATCATCAGATTCGAGTCAAGAAGAAGAATGTACCGAAGACAGCGTTTAGAAGTCGGTATGCACACTATGAGTATTTGGTTATGCCCTTTGGTGTGACTAAGGCTCCAGCAGTGCTTATGGATTACATGAATCGGATTTTCCGACCGTTCTTGGATAGTTTGTAGTTGTGTTTATCGACGACATTCTTATCTACTCCCCTAATCAGGAAGAACATCAGAAACATCTTAGGATTGTGCTTCAAGTGCTAAAGGACCGACAACTTTTCTGGTTAGAAGAAGTGCAATTATTAGGTCATGTGATTAACCGAGATGGGATAGCGGTAGATCCAGCAAAGGTTGAAGCAGTAGTGCAATGGGAGAGTCTTAAGTCAGTGAGTGAGGTATGAAGTTTTCTAAGATTGGCTAGTTATTACCGAAGGTTTATAGAAGGATTCTCAAAGATTGTGTTGCCGATAACGCAATTAACAAGGAAGGGAACATCTTTCGTATGGACGGACGAATGCAAGAAGAGTTTCCAAGAGCTGAAAAGGAGTTTAACCACATCAATAGTGCTGACGTTAACAGATCCCTTAGGACAGTTTGACATATATTATGATGCGTCATACCAAGGTTTGGGCTGTGTCCTAATGCAAGGAGGGAGAGTAGTGGCGTATGCTTCGCGACAGCTAAGAGTCCATGAGAGGAACTATCCAACTCATGACTTGAAGTTAGCAACTATAGTGTTTGCTTTAAAGATATGGCGTCACCATCTTTATGGAGCGAGGTTTCCTGTATATAGTGACCACCAGAGTTTAAGGTACCTGGTCGATCAGAAAGAGTTAAACAAGAAGGAGAGAAGGTGGATGGAGTTCATTAAGGATTATGAATTTGATCTACAATATCATCTAGGAAAAGCGAACGGTGTGGCAGATGCATTAAGTAGGAAATCCTTGCATGTGTCTGCTATGATGGGGAAAGAATTGGAACTGACTGAACAGTTTAGAGATCTAAATCTAGGTACGGAATTATCTAAAGATAAGATGCACCTAGGGATGGTCATAGTGACGAGCGACTTTTTAAAGACGATCAAAGAGAAGTAAAAAGTTGATCTGTATCTTCATAAGGTGAAAGAACAAGTAGCAATGGGTAGAACTTCTGAGTTTAGTAGGGATCAGGATGGAGTCTTGAGTTATGGTGACAGGATTTGTGTGCCAATAGAAGTAGAACTAAGGAAGATGATCTTGGAAGAAGCGCACACGAGTAAGCTGAGTTTTCATCCAGGAGCAACCAAGATGTATCAAGACTTGAAGAAGATGTTTTGGTGGCGTGGAATGATAAAGGAGGTGGTTGAGTATGTGTTGGCTTATTTGGTCTGTCAGAAAGCGAAGATAGAACATCAAAAGCCAGGAGGATTGTTGCAATCCTTCGATATCCCAGAATGGAAATGGGATGGTATATCTATGGATTTCGTGGTTGGCTTTTCAAGGACTACAAAGAGGCATAATGCAATTTGGGTAATCATTGATAGGTTGACGAAGTGTGCTCACTTTTTACCTATTGGTGAAAGTTATACGTTGGAAAGGTTAACCCAAATCTACATCAAGGAAGTGGTAAGGTTGCATGGAGTGCCTTCTAGTATTGTTTTCGACAGAGACCCTAGATTTACATCTAGATTCTGGAAGCAGTTACATAAGGCTTTGTGAACTAAGTTAAGGTTAAGTTCTGTTTATCATCCTCAGACGAATGGTCAGTCTGAACAAACGATTCAATCATTGGAAAATCTCTTGAAAGGTTGTGTTTTGGAATACACAGGAAGTTAGGATGAGTTCTTACCGTTGATTGAGTTATCCTATAACAATAGTTTTCATTCGAGTATAGGTATGGCACCTTATGAAGCGTTATGTTGGTATGAGACTGGAGAAAAGACAAGTGCTAGGACCGGAGGTGGTATAGCAAATGACAGAATAGATTAAGAAGATAAGGAAAAAGATGAAAGCCGCACAAGACAGGCAAAAGAGTTATAGTGACAAGAGGAGAAGACCTTTAGAATTCCAAGAAAGAGACCACGTTTTTCTGAGAGTAACTCCAAGGACTGGAATTGGCAGAGCAATCAAATCTAGAAAGCTTACTCCTAGATTCATTAGGTCATTTCAAATTCTTCGTCGAAATGGTCTTGCAGCCTATCATATTACTTTACCCCCGAACTTATCCAACCTTCATGATGTCTTTCATGTATCCCAGTTGAGGAAATATTACCCCGATCCATCACATATTCTAGAACCAGAGTCAATACATTTAAGAGAGAACCTAGAGTATGAGGCCTTACCAGTAAGGATTGCTGATATAAGGGTTAAGGAACTCCAAGGTAAACATATTCCGTTGGTTAAAGTCATGTGGGATGAAGTTACAGGAGATGCTACGTGGGAACGTGAAGAAGATATGCAGCAGAAATATCCACATTTATTCTAAGGTACGTCAAATTTTGAGGATGAAATTTATTTTAAGGGGGGTGGAGATATGACATCCTCATTTTCATTACCTTGATTAAATACCTGAATGTATGTTTGACTTAACAATATGCTTAGAAGGTAGGTTAAGAGTTGGGGTTGAATTGGATAAGAAAGGCATGAAGAGTATGTGATCCAAAGCAGAACGCTCAAGCGTGGAGCAAGGGAACGCTCAAGCGTGGTCACTCTGACCAGTTGACTGGCAATGATGGGACATAATGACATGTGTCAGTTACGCATCGCAGTTGGCACATAAGGGGCGATGGATTGGCGGTGAGCAAACGTCAACGCTCAAGCGTTGAGAAAGCCAACGCTCAAGCGTTGGGACGCTAAAGCGTGGAGATTCAGAACGCTTAATCGTTGTCAGCAGATTTTTACCTCTATAAATACTTGATTAACTTTCACTTGCATGAATTTTACAACCCTCAAACTGATACGGAGAGCTCGTGAGAAGGTCCAGAGACATTTCCAAGGTTCGTGGTCAAGTCCGTGATTCTTTCGTCGATCCCATTTCACTTCTGTTGGTGTATTCATGTTCAGCTCGACTTATGATTCAATTATATTGGTTTACTTCATCGATTCGCCGAGGTTAAGCTGAGGTTCCATGTCAACCTGCATTGTAGTAATACAATGTTCTTCCTTTTTTTCTAGCTTCTATTCATGGTTATAGCTTCGTATTAAGGTTAATGCTATAGTCTACGTGTTGTTTCCGTGATTAGGGCAAGTTTGGGAGTTGCATTAGGAACCTGTTGGAGAGAAGAGGACCGTAGTTGTGAAGGCTAGTGGAGAGTTCGTGAATTCGTGATTGTTGCTATACTTGCTATCAGGTGGGAGAAAAACCATAATATCTTCGGGGAGGCAAGAATAAATCAATATATATTGATATGCATAGGACAACCTAAACCCTACTAGTGGTCGAGTAACCGACAACACCTAACTCACATTGGTGAGTACTACTTGGTGGTACCAATGTAGTTTTAGGCATTGTAAGTTTATCATCGATAGGTTGATTTGATGATACGTCGAGGTTGTATGCATGTGTGTTGGTATGCTTAAAATGATACCTGTTGATATACATGTATGCTTAGTAACATGTTTAAGGTTACTTAAGTATATGCCTGTGAGTAGATATGACGAACATGATTATTTAACATGATATAGTTGCTTATGATATGCTATTTGTAATCATTGTTGTATGAGTAGAGATAAGCAGTAATTCCTGATAATTTGGGAGATGAACATGTGAATATATGCCTTGACAGGATTAATCTAGTTTTTGATGATTGACAAAAGGAACTGGAAAGTCAAGTATACAAAAAGCGGAAAAGAAGATCAAGGAGATCAAGTGCTTCAAGACTGGGTTATGGGAATTTTTATTTCTTGTAATCGGTGTTTATTAGGATCTTTTTGTAAGTGGTAGTAAAGCTCTCAATCTAAAATCAATCACACACACACACCTAAAATAAACTTAATAGGCTTCAAGCGATCTAATTGGATAAAATCAATTAACAGCCGTTAAGTTTAAAATCAGATGGTTTTTAATGATAATAATCGATTACAGATTTATCATAATCGATTATCATATATCTGAAAAGCGTTTCCCAAAAACAGTGAAGAATTAATCGATTAACATAAGCGATTATATACATAATCGATTGAATAATCGATTTTAGACATAATCGATTGAATAATCGATTATGCCTTTATGCGTGTAAGTGAGCTTCAAAACAGAAAATCCATAATCGATTATCATAATCGATTATGATGCGACTGCTTCTCCAGCGTGTTTTCTAAAAATAATCAGATAATCGATTATGGAATTTCAATAATCGATTATGACGCGATTAGCTTGTTTTGTAAATGGGCTTAACCTAATTCCTATGGGCTTAAAAGTTTTTCTATAAATAGGAATGCCAAGGCAACTCTAAAACACACGAATCCTATTGCGCACTGAAACTCTGTTTTTTTTATTACTTACTCTCACATATTCACTTTTGATTATTTTTTGAATAGAGAGCTTTACATATCATATAGTTTGAATTGTACTTTGAGCTTCAATTTGTAATCTTTATCTGCACTACTTGAGTGCTACATTCTTCTTCTACTTCTTCTTGTTCTTGGGTGTGAATCCCTTTTTCTTTAAAGAGAAACAATATCTCTTGAACTTAAGGCTCTTGCACAAAGGGAGGTGATATCCCATTATTTTGTGTGGAGAGTGCTCTTGGTTTGTAAAGGTTTCTAGCTGCACCTGATTTAAAAGCTAGTTATTGAGTGAAAACCCTTGGTGTTTGACCTTGGGGACTGGATGTAGGCCACAGGGTATTTAGTGGCCGAACCAGGATAAATCTGCGGCTCTTTCTCTCTATCCTTTCATTATTGTCTTCTACCTTACAGCAATTTATTTTATCGCATTTATTTTATTGCAATTTAATTTATCGCAATTTATTTTATTGCAATTTAATTTATCGCATTTACTTTATTGCAATTTAATTTAAGCGATTTATTTTATTGCTATTTACTTTCTAGAATTTATTATTCAAGCAATTTTCTTTATAGCGCTTCTAATTTCAGTCATTTATCTTCAAGCGCCGTAATTGCAAAAAGTTTTTCAAAAACACATATCACACACAATTCACCCCCCTCTTGTGTTTGAAGTCACTTGTCAACAAGTGGCATCAGAGCTTAACTCTTGTCTAAAGGGCTAAATCGCCTCAAGAGGTAACGTGACTTCAAACGGTTTTAAAAATGAGGGCAATTCCACAAACAGACCCCCACTGTTCAATGGTGAAGGGTATGGTTATTGGAAGGAAAGGATGCAAATCTTTCTTGAGGCAGTAGACCTCGATGTTTGGGACGCTGTGGAAAATGGTCCATTTGTTCCCACTCATTCAGTTAATGATGCAGTGGTGAATAAACCAAGAAATCTTTGGATCGACGAGGAAAAGAAAAAGGTCCAATATAATTTGAAAGCTAGGAACATCATCACTGCAGCTCTAAGCTACGATGAGTTCTATAGGGTCTCAAATTGTAAGACCGCCAAGGAAATGTGGGACACCCTTCAATTGACCCATGAAGGTACTACCGAGGTCAAAAGGGCTCGAATGAACACATTAACCCATGAGTATGAGCTATTTAGGATGAAACAGGGTGAAAGCATACATGATATGCAAAAACGATTTACCCATATAATTAATCATCTTAGAGCTCTTGGGAAGTCCTTCAATAATGAAGATTTAATTAATAAGGTTCTTAGATATTCAAATAGAAGTTGGCAACCTAAAGTTACAGCTATATCTGAATCTAGAGATCTATCTTCTATGTCTTTGGCAACTCTGTTTGGAAAATTGCAGGAACATGAGCTCGAACTAAATCGACTCATTGAGAATGAGGAAACCGATAAGAAAAAGAAAAGTATTGCTCTCAAAGCAAGTATCAATAAAACAGAAGAAGAAGACGACCTTGATGAATGTGATAGCCTCGATGAAAACGAGGAAAATATGAGCCTAATGGTTCGAAGGTTCAAAAAATTCATGAGACAGAAAGGCAAGGCAAAACAATTCTTCAATCCTCAAAAGAAAAATGAGGGGGAAGGAACTTCCTTCAATCCAACATGCTACAACTGTGGCAAAATGGGTCATATTAAACCCGACTGTCCTCAAGGCCAAAAGAAACATGAAAAATCAGATAAAAGACCACAGAAGGATAGAAAAGCAAGAAGAGCTTATATTGCGTGGGATGAGAACGACATGGACTCCTCCGACGAATCGGATAATGAAGAAGCAAATTTATGTCTCATGGCCAACCATGAGGAAGATGAGGTAAACAATTTTGAGCTTGAAACTGATTTAACTTATGATGATTTACTTATTGCCTGTGAGGAGTTAAATGATGAAAATGTTAGACTGCGCAAAAGCATTTCTTCATCTAAGAAAAACATTTCTTTCTTTGAAACAAAAATAAGTATTTTGAATAACGAAATGGAAGCTCTTAAAGAAAAACAAGTCGTTCCAATCGAAACCTCCCCATGCACTTCTTGTGAAAACAAAAAGAATGAAGTTTTTAAGTGTGATGAATGCAGCGTTTTGAAAAATAAAATCGAGGATTTATACAACACGCTTGCAAAATTTACTATGGGAAGAGATAATCTAAATGTTCTTTTAGGAAATCAAAAAGGTACTTATGACAAAGCTGGTTTGGGCTTTCGCCCGAAAATTCATGAAAAATCTTTCAAAAAATTCTTTTGTCCAAACAACACATCAAGTAGCCCCTTTGTCAAATGTTTTCGCTGTGGTAGAAAAGGACACACTGCTTCTATTTGCAATGTTAGGAAAAATAAAGAAGTGAATGGCATAAAGACATGGGTTCCAAAGGGCGTATTACCCAAAGCTAACTCTCAAGGACCCAAAATGATTTGGGTACCAAAGGTTAAAACTTGATTCTGTGTTGTAGGTGTGCTTGAAGGCCAAGAACTCTAATTGGTATCTTGACAGTGGTTGTTCAAAGCACATGACGGGAGACAAAACCAAGTTCTCCTCTATATCATCCAAAAAGGGCGGCTATGTTTTCTATGGTGACAACAATAAAGGTAGAATTCTTGGTATTGGTTTTATTGTTAGAAGTCCTAATCCCATCATAGAAAATGTTTTGTATGTCGATGGCCTAAAACATAATTTACTAAGTATAAGCCAACTTTGTGATAAAGGTTTTGAGGTAGTGTTCAATTCGTCTAAATGTATGGTCATGGATTCTCATAACAAACAAACTAAATTAATTGGACAAAGAATTGGAAATATCTACATGGTTAACTTGGATGAATTACCTTCAAATGATGCATGCTGTTTTATTAGCAAAGAGGATGAAACATGGTTATGGCATAGGAGAATAGCTCACATTCACATGGATCATCTAAATAAGTTGGTTCGCAAGGACTTAGTAATTGGTCTACCAAAGATTCGTTTTGAAAAGAATAAGTTGTGTGACGCCTGTCAAAAAGGAAAACAAGTAAAGGCCTCTTTCAAATCTAAAAACGTTGTTTCAACAAATCGGCCTTTACAGCTTTTACATATGGACTTGTTTGGTCCATCTAGAACTATGAGCTTTGGTGGTAATTACTATGCGCTTGTTATTGTGGATGACTACTCTCGCTATACATGGACATTGTTTATTTCTCATAAAAATGATGCTTTTGCTGCCTTTCGGAAACTTGCTAAGGTTATTCAAAATGAAAAAGGTTTAAACATTGTATCTATCCGAAGTGATCATGGTGGTGAGTTCCAAAATGAGGCATTTGAGGCCTTTTGTACTGAATATGGAATTGAGCATAATTTTTCCGCACCAAGAACTCCACAACAAAATGGAGTGGTGGAAAGGAAAAATCGGTCTCTCGAAGAGCTAGCGAGGACGATGCTCAATGAGACCAACCTTCCCAAGTATTTCTGGGCAGACGCGGTAAGTACCGCATGCTATGTCATGAATAGAGTCCTTATAAGACCTATTCTAAAACGAACGCCCTATGAAATTTACAAGGGAAGGAAGCCCAACATCTCTCACCTTCACGTATTCGGATGTAAATGCTTTGTTTTAAATAATGGTAAAGATAACCTTGGCAAATTCGATGCTAAAGCTGATGAAGGTATCTTTCTTGGATACTCAGTTTCTAGTAAATCTTTTAGAATTTATAATAAAAGAACTATGACCATAGAAGAATCTGTGCATGTTTCTTTTGATGAGACTAACCCAAAATCTATGGTAGAAGAAAGTGTTGATGATCTTGCAGAACTTTTGGGAAATAACCACCTTGAGGAACAAATAAGTCAAGAGAAAAAGGATGAAGATCAACCACCTCTTAGTATCGATGATTCACCTCACTCAAATCTTCCAAGAGAATGGAGAACATCAAGACACCATCCTCTTGACAACATAATAGGTGATATTTCAAAAGGGGTAACAACTCGAAACTCTCTTAAACATGCATGTCATTACATGGCTTTCGTATCTCAAATTGAACCTAAAGATATTGATGATGCTATCATTGATGAACATTGGACTCTTGCCATGCAAAAAGAGTTGAACCAATTTGAAAGAAACAATGTTTGGGAACTTGTTCCCAAACCTAAGGATCAGTTAGTCATTGGGACTAAATGGGTCTTTCGTAACAAGCTTGATGAAAACGGTATAATTGTTAGGAATAAAGCTAGGCTTGTTGCTAAAGGATATAATCAACAAGAGGGCATAGATTTCGATGAAACCTATGCTCCAGTGGCTAGATTAGAAGCCATCCGCATGCTTCTTGCATTTGCATGCATTATGGATTTCAAACTCTTTCAAATGGATGTAAAAAGTGCTTTTCTTAATGGTTATATTCAAGAAGAAGTCTATGTGGACCAACCCCCTGGTTTTTCAAATTTCGAATTTCCTAATCATGTCTTCAAACTAAAAAAGGCTCTATATGGTTTGAAACAAGCTCCTAGAGCTTGGTATGATCGTCTAAGCAAGTTTTTACTTGAAAATGATTTTGAAAGAGGAAAAGTGGACACCACTCTTTTTATCAAAAATAAAAAGCATGACATTTTACTTGTTCAAATTTATGTGGACGATATTATATTTGGTGCAACTAACGAATCTTTGTGTAAGGACTTTTCTAACATAATGCAAAATGAGTTTGAAATGTCAATGATGGGCGAGCTCAACTACTTCCTTGGGCTTCAAATCAAGCAATCAAAAGAAGGAATATTCATAAATCAAGCAAAATATTGCAAGGAGCTACTCAAGAAATTTGGAATGAACAATGCCAAAGAAATATCCATACCAATGAGCACCTCTTGCTACCTTGATAAAGATGAGGAAAGTAAGTCGGTTGAAGTAAGTAAGTATAGAGGTATGATAGGTTCACTTCTTTGTCTTACAGCAAGTCGCCCCGATATAATGTTTAGTGTTTGCATGTATGCACGTTTTCAATCTAACCCTAAGGAATCACATCTCACAGCGGTAAAACGCATTATGAGATATCTCATTGGCACACAAAATATGGGTTTATGGTACCCTAAAGGTGCTGATTGCACTTTAATTGGGTACTCGGATTCAGATTTTGCGGGATGCAAAATGGATCGAAAAAGCACCAGTGGGACTTGTCACTTGTTAGGAAACGCATTAGTTTCTTGGCATAGTAAGAAGCAAGCCAGTGTGGCTTTGTCCACTGCCGAAGCGGAATACGTAGCGGCAGGTAGTTGTTGTGCCCAAATAATTTGGATGAAGCAACAGTTAAATGACTATGGAATAAATCTTAGAATTGTTCCAATTAAATGTGACAACACAAGTGCCATAAACCTCACTAAAAATCCGGTTTATCACTCTCGAACCAAGCACATTGAAATTAGGCATCACTTCATAAAAGATCATGTACAAAAAGGTGATTGCATGATTGAGTTTGTGGAAACATCTAAGCAACTCGCAGACATTTTTACTAAACCATTGCCTAAAGAAAATTTCTTCTTCATAAGAACGGAATTAGGTATTCTTAATGAATCATGCATTGAATGAAATATCTTATGTGCATCATACTATTTTTTCCCTTGTTATCCCTAACTTGTGTGTTGGAGTGTGTAAACAGGATACATGCTGTATGTGCTAAAATTCAAATTTCTTTAGCCATAATCGATTATAGCATAGGCATAATCCATTATTCACAAGTCAGAGGACCAGAAATCGATTACAGTAATCGATTACAATTGAAAGGGGGAGAAAAAGAACAAAAGTCAGACGCACCATAATCGATTAGACTAATCGATTATAAATGCAAGAACAAGGAAGGAGAATCGATTACATAATCGATTATATATTCATCTCAACAATCTCAAATAACCGATTAGATAATCGATTATTCGAAGACCCAGACTATAATCGATTACATAATCGATTTCGCGAATACCAAAAGTTGCCACTAAAGGAATAATCGATTATGAGGCACTCAATAATCGATTATGGGTCATGGATGAGCGCATCAGGAGCCAACACAGTAAGACATAATCGATTATGCTCACTTACATAATCGATTAAAAGGTCAGTAACGTTCATTTTGGTCATTTTGGACTGTTTCTAACTTTCCTGAATATATGCCTTGCTCTTGTTTGCACTTTTCCCGCTTTTTTTGATAATGCCAAAAGGGGGAGAGTTATATGATTGCATAGTTCAAGGAGAGTTTGCATGCTTTAGGGGGAGTTGCTATTTTTACATTTTGCATAAAAATAAGGTGTAGAGTATTTTATCTGTGCATTAACTCTGATTTCTTAAAATTCAAATACTCTATCTCGTCATTAGAGCAAATCCCTCCTTGAGATGTTTGTCAACATCAAAAAGGGGGAGAATGTGAATATATGCCTTGACAGGATTAATCTAGTTTTTGATGATTGACAAAAGGAAACGGAAAGTCAAGTATACAAAAAGCGGAAAAGAAGATCAAGGAGATCAAGTGCTTCAAGACTGGGTTATGGGAATTTTTATTTCTTGCAATCGGTGTTTATTAGGATCTTTTTGTAAGTGGTAGTAAAGCTCTCAATCTAAAATCAATCACACACACACACATAAAATAAACTTAATAGGCTCCAAGCGATCTAATTGGATAAAATCAATTAACAGCCGTTAAGTTTAAAATCAGATGGTTTTTAATGATAATAATCGATTACAGATTTATCATAATCGATTATCATATATCTGAAAAGCGTTTCCCAAAAACAGTGAAGAATTAATCGATTAACATAATCGATTGAATAATCGATTTTAGACATAATCGATTGAATAATCGATTATGCCTTTATGCGTGTAAGTGAGCTTCAAAACACAAAATCCATAATCGATTATCATAATCGATTATGATGCGACTGCCTCTCCAGCGTGTTTTCTAAAAATAATCAGATAATCGATTATGGAATTTCAATAATCGATTATGACGTGATTAGCTTGTTTTGTAAATGGGCTTAACCTAATTCCTATGGACTTAAAAGTTTTTCTATAAATAGGAATGCCAAGGAACTCTAAAACACACGAATCCTATTGCGCACTGAAACTCTGTTTATTTTATTACTTACTCTCACATATTCACTTTTGATTATTTTTTGAATAGAGAGCTTTACATATCATATAGTTTGAATTGTACTTTGACCTTCAATTTGTAATCTTTATCTGCACTACTTGAGTGCTACATTCTTCTTCTACTTCTTCTTGTTCTTGGGTGTGAATCCCTTTTTCTTTAAAGAGAAACAATATCTCTTGAACTTGAGGCTCTTGCACAAAGGGAGGTGATATCCCATTATTTTGTGTGGAGAGTGCTCTTGGTTTGTAAAGGTTTCTAGCTGCACCTGATTTAAAAGCTAGTTATTGAGTGAAAACCCTTGGTGTTTGACCTTGGGGACTGGACGTAGGCCACAGGGTATTTAGTGGCCGAACCAGGATAAATCTGCGGCTCTTTCTCTCTATCCTTTCATTATTGTCTTCTACCTTACAGCAATTTATTTTATCGCATTTATTTTATTGCAATTTAATTTATCGCAATTTATTTTATTGCAATTTAATTTATCGCATTTACTTTATTGCAATTTAATTTAAGCGATTTATTTTATTGCTATTTACTTTCTAGAATTTATTATTCAAGCAATTTTCTTTATAGCGCTTCTAATTTCAGTCATTTATTTTCAAGCGCCGTAATTGCAAAAAGTTTTTCAAAAACACATATCACACACAATTCACCCCCTCTTGTGTTTGAAGTCACTTGTCAACAGAACATGTGGTGAGGATTTCTAGGATACAGATATGTTGTAGTGCTCAACGTAAAGATCATGTTGATATATTTATTTATGTTGAGATATAAAGTTGATACCTGGTTATGTCGATGAACGTTGGTCGTAGTTGTGTATAAGTTGTGGTTGAGGCACCAAGTTGTTGATCCCGAGATGAGCCAGCGAGGTTCATGTTGCGTCGTTGTTGTTCATCACTGTGTTGATGTACGGGCGATCGATCTTGCTTGCTGGGAGCTGATCGTACCCATAAGTTGAGTTGTGAACGGGTGAATATCCCGACCTGGCCTGCGAGCGGCGGTATATGTCGTTGTCGTAAGTTGAGTTGTTGACAGGCGAATGTTCCGACCTGACCTGCGGGCGGGGGAATGTGTCGTACTCATGAGTTGAGTTGAGCCAAGAGGGCTGTTGGCCGAACCCTGCATTACGGGGGGTGGCACAGTGATGGATGAGACATCTTGATCTGTCGGGGATGTCGCGTCATGGCCGCGTCCATATAGTTGTTAGATGCATGAGTGTGAGAGACAGTAGCTAAGGGAGAATGGCTTAAGAGATGATTGCTTGATACTGTTGTGTTGTTGTATATTGCTATCAGTATAGCTTATATTATAGTTGTTTCCCTATCTATGATGTATTGTTGTTTCTTATCTCCCATATATTTTATGTTGTATTTTATTCTCGATTGCACGAGAAGATTATGTTGAGGAGCTGCCAGAGGAGATTGATGGCATACCTGTTGAGCCTGATGCTGGCGGGAGAGCCTCGGATCCCAGTGTTGGGAGACTTTAAGTTATTGTACGAGGACAATGATCGTTTCTATGAGAATGATTACTCCCAGTGACGAGTGGTGTATACGGGTCCGACTACCGTATACTTGACAGCTTGGGGATCGTCCAGGAGTTATTTGGTAGGAGACTTTCGTATTGCACAGAGGCTACCGCTGGGAGGCCGTGGAACAAGCCATGGGAGTATCATCATGACTCAAATGCTGGATGGAGATCTCACGCATCATCTAGGATTGGTTTTGTGGCTCGAGGCTGACGTCATCGTGCTGAGATGAGGCTGAGAGAGTACCATCGTCGTCGGATAGTGATTTCGGAGAGCGAGACGGAGTACGAGGCGATACAAACTTATCGCCGGAGGCAGCGAGCATCTGTGGGGAGTTCCCGTTAACCCCGTTAGACTTGTGTCGGGGGGTAGTAGTTGTAATAGTTATGGCCAGTGAGTCTCTTCTCGTTTTGTGACATATGTATTTTGGGAGTGAGGAGAGGAAGTCTCATGTATTTATGTATTTTATTTTTGCTACCATGCTTACTGTTTGTATGTGTCGTAGTAATGCTTTTATATATGGGTGATGTATATATGGTTGTGGTATCAGTGTTGTTTTAGTTGTTTTAATTTTCCGCATTTTTCTAATCATGCTGCGCTATAACGGTAAGAGTATGAGTTCAAGTTACTAAATGGGACCTCTGAGGAGGGGTTGTCACATGGCCAAGACTTCATTTGCATGACGAATTATGACATAATGACGCCTAGGATCCCACTGGACTTTGTAATATTTCTCAAATGCTCGAATCTCCTCAATATGCTCACCTAGAGTCTTCGAAGCTGGATCTTGTTCCTGCACAAAGGAGTCATCAGCATCGATAGAAGAAGAATCATCAATATGACCTAAAAAAATCTCCAAACCACAATGACACTGATGATAGTAGTCATTCCACCAGTAATCGCTTGAAGGCAGGAAAAGAGGAATAACTCAAGAGCAACCTTGCGAGATTTTATTTTCCTTGCTGAAGTCTTTCACAGCCTTGAAGGAGGAAGCCTTAGCGTTGATGAAATGTTGCTCAGGGTTTGGAGAAAATGGGGCAGGAATATACTGACACAAACCAAGTTGACGAGCTGTAGTGTTGGGTAGATGGAGATAAATCCGATTGGTTTTGAGACCGGGGTGATCAAAGAAAATAATTTTTTGATAGAGGAAACCCGACCAAATGGACAAGTTAGTTTGCACCATGTTGGGATCAGAAAAGTCGATCGACCTGATAAACCACTCAGGTCCATATTTCCGCTTGACGAAGGGGGCAAAGTTGGTCTTATTTGAATTTTAAGAAAGAGAATGGAAAATTTTAAAGAAGGAAAAGTTAGCCTTCTCGTCTCAGTTAAGGTTTTCAGCATAAATGGGAACCATAGGTGACAATTGACTGATCACCAGGAGAATTATAAGACAACCGATCCTCGAGAATGGCATTCAACCAGAGATGAAGAAGCCAAATAGAACCACCAATATTAGTTTTCTTCTTGCGAGCCTTGATATTAGCCACCAACATGCTCATGCTGTCATACAAATTGGCCAAAAGCTACCCTTTGTCCTTGGTGAAGAAGGTTGGAAAGGGGGACATAAGCTTGAGTTATGGTAGCAGATTTGCAACAGATGACAGAGGCGCATAACCATAAAAAAAGGAATACCACATGTTCTTGATCGAAAAGATCAGCATCCGGCTCACTACGGAATTCATTGATAAAATTTGAAAAAGAGCACTTTGGTTTATATACATCAATTTGGTCTTCAACCTCAACATCTGCATGCATAGCATGGCCGTCATGACGAAGACCAATAATGATCGACTCGTCAAACAATGTCGGGCCCATCATTCCATAGGGAAAATGAAAGTTATTGGTAGTCTTGTTCCAGAAAAAAGCAGAAGCTCCTATCAATGAAAATTTGATAGGCTTCAGATGATGGGAGAGTTGAATGAACTCAAAGATCCCAGTAGCCTTCCATGCTTCCCCTTTCCGGGCTTGAACCCTTTCAAGCCAGTCTAGGTATAAATTAAACCTGGAAGATGAGGGCATCCTAAAGATCCTATCATTTTTCTTGAAAATGTGGATGGGAATAAAGGATAATGAGGCCAAAATGACCTCATCTGGAGTCTTACAAGGAAAGGAACCTTCAAGTTCTTTAGGAAAACTTTCCTGGGAAAGAAGAGGACCCAAGAAAGCTGGGGGTGGGTTCAAAGATAAGGAAAAATCCAAGACTGATTCCTGAACCACTGTTTGAGGAGTGGTGGTGGAGGCAAGAGCAGCAGCGGGTTTCTTGGAAGAAGCCATGAAATCTCAGAAGTGAGGCTCAGAGAGTTTTCTTAGGGAAGAAGGAGTTGGGTTTGCTGAAAGTGAAAAGTGAAGAAAATGTTTTTGGCACGCGGGAGTGGTATATAAAGACCAGCGTTGATTCAAATTCCCAAGTATAGCTGTTACGGCTAGTGCACTTAGTACCCCTATTATATAGGGATAAGAGGAGATTGATGTGATTAATTGAAATTAAATCACAAATTCAAATTTAGAATTTCCAAAGTTTGGAATTTGAAAGCTTGAAGTTCAAAACTTCATCTTTTTTCCGGAAACAACCATTGAAAGACAAGTTTTGGGGGGCATCTGTTAGAGGTAAATTCCCAATTTTTCCTGATTCTTGACGAAAGTAATAAGGGGATGACAAAAGGGAACAAAATTGGTGGAATAAGAAATAATACTAGGTTTCAAGATAAAGTTTGAGCCGACAGACAAGGAAAATTGACAGGTGTACACAAAGTAGCAAAGAGTCTACTAAAGATTGACTTAGCCTTGACACTTTAAGAATCACTATGTCTTGGATTTTAAGAAACAAATTCTGAAGCCGACAAAAGGTTAGGTCGACAAGACAACTTCCAAAAGAATTTAACAACAGTAAAGAAATTGCGACGGATCAACAAAGTTGGCAAACATAAAAGATAAAGTCAAAAGGAAAGCCGTTGAAAACAAAATCAAGGAAGGAATATTAAGCGTAGTTGTCGACACGTGATAAACCTCAATTCTGTGCATTTTATAGGGGGTATTTGGGTTGAATTTTGATGCATTTCATGGTGATTATTACTATATTTCACCCCTTTTACTTAAGTTTTGACAGAATTGATGTTTAGAGGCAGTTTGATGAGCATATGATGAAAGATGAAGGTTTTTGAGCTAAAATTAAGAAGATAATGAAGTTTTGAGCTCGAGCATGGCCGTGCCAGACAAGAGCACGCCTGTGCAAGCCTTTCAGCTCAACCATCCAAACAAAGCCTTACAAAAATGACTTAAAGCTGACATTTGAAGATTGAGTACGATCGTGCCAAACAGCAACATGCCTGTGCCAAAGTAAAGCAAGGCCTGACTCAGAGAAGAAAGGCCTAACTGAAGCAAGCATGACCATACAAATAAAGAGCACACCCATGTTGAAGCCCATGGACTATGACGCTGAGTTACTAAGTTAGTATGCCCGTACAGAACTATGCACGGCATGACATATAAAGAGCACGGTCGTGCTGACTAAAGAGCACGTCCATGCTGACTAAAGAGCACGCCCGTGCTGGCGGCGCTGAAAACCTAATTTTGGGCCATCTTCTCATATTTTCCTATATATAGAGGCCCTCTGCACCACTATGAAGACATCCTTTGAACATCTTTTGAATACTATCATCTTTTGTAATAGTTTTCTATAGTATATAGCTTTTAGTAGTAGTTTAGAATTTTAGAGTAGGATTGTACCTGGAGATCAACTTGGAAACACTTCTTCTCTTAACTCTTAGCTTTAATTTGAATTCTATTTGGTTTCAAAGTTGCGATTTGAATAGTATTATTCTATTGTTCTTCATCTCATACTAGGACTGTGCACTCTTTTTATGCTCTTAATCATTTGGTTGACCAGCGATCGTACTGCAATTAATTGGTAGATCTATAGGATAATCAGGGTTTAAATTATAGCATTATCAAACGTGATCTACTCCTTCCAGTCATTCAACCTCTTTGTTCTTTATGCTTTCAAATCATTTAAACTCTTTGCCTGACAAACATTGGGTTCATCTAAGGAAAAGAAGATTGATTGCCTGAAAAACAATTAATAGTATTCGTAAAGGGATTGATATTCGAAAAGCAAATGTGAAATTAAATAGAACTAGGATTTTGGGGGTATCAAAAGTAAAAGTGAAACAACGACTCTGGGCTCCTTTCACTCTTGATTTCTCAAACTCGGTATTTCTCTTTAGCCATATCTTATTATTCCTTACTTTATATTATTATTATTTCGTTAGTCTAAATAGCATAAGGATTTCTCTATTCCACTACTTACTTAGTCACTTGCATATCACAAAATTAATCTCTTGGGTACGATATCTGGATTTCTATCCTATATTACTTCTGTGATAGGGTACACTGCTCTTAAGTATGTTCACAATGTAACAAGTTTTTGGCGCCGTTTTCGGGGATTAATTTATGATATTTTGTGATTTTTGTGATATTAGAAGAAAGAAATTCCAGTTACTTTAAACATTTATTTTTCTTTTTATTTATCTCTCTCCTTATATGCTAACACGTTCCCAAGTGCCTGAATTATATTTTGATGGGGAATTAAGTTGAAAGAACTTTTCACAGGTTGCGGAGGCAAGCAAGAGAGGAGAACACCATGGGGGAAAGAATGACTTTGCTGGATTACTTTACCCCCTTTGCTGAGGTGACAAACAGCATCACCAACCCTGCGATGGATGCCAATTATTCGTGGATGAATGTTCTTCTCTTTACTTATTTTTGTGCATTTCTTTTTCTTAATGTTAATAGTTTTCTTATGAAAACCTTTATTTCTCTTATTAGTTTAGTGTATATATAATATTGTGTTTGTCAACTTACTTCTCACTTCATAAGAAGTGTTCATTTGCGAAGGTCTTGCATATCATTTACATGAACTTGACTTTTGTCAACTTGACTTGTTCTAGACAGCAATTTAACCACAAGATTACGGCGTAACTTGTCAGAACCCACATTCCCTTGATTTCTATATTTGTTCTCGTCGGATTTGGCCTTAACCAAAAAGCCACGTAAACAATGAGACACTGACTTCGATAGACAATTGAATCCTTTTGCGACTAATTAAGCTTTGTCACTAACTTCTATAAATGAATTAGTGACTGAAAAACTAAAAAACTAGAAATTAATTTTGAGTATATTTTGGCTTTTCAAAAAAATGTTAGAAATCCAAATTCAGGATAAAAATTCAGTCTCCGTGTGTGTGTGTGTGTGTCTATATATATATATATATATATATATATACACGTTTTTGTTGCTACTATATCAGTTACTACATTTTAAATATATTAAAAAATATTTAAAATTGGCCATTAATTCAATCAATAGTTTCTTTTTTATTATTTGTTCCCTAAATTAATCTCAAATTTTTATATTTAATTTTAAAAATTATATTGAAATTAGCCGCCTATAAAGTGTTGGTCAACGGAGACCGACGACACCATAACAGTGAGGTGGTAGCATAGGCCACCGGGTGAGGATGACAGGTGAGGTCTTCATGTTGTGCTAATTTAGGCTCAGCTTTGAACGGAGAAGAATGGATGTTTCACTATATTTTATTTTTATATAATTTAGTGTCTGAATTATTGGTCGCTATATTTCTTTTTTTATTTTATTTTATACATTAACAACTTAATTTTCGGTCATAAATAAAGTAAAATATAAAATTACATAAAAAAATTTATGAACCACCGTAGTTGGACATTTAGATAAAATTATATATGAGAAAAGATCTGTTTACAGCAGTGTGAGTAATTTTTCGCTATACTCAATTTCAGCCGTTGATTTTATTTTCATCCAATGATGTAAAACTATATTACTAAAGTTAAAATCACAATCACCGTTTAATGAAAATAAAATTAAAAGCTGAGATTAAGTGTAAGTCAACATTGACTTAACTTAACTATGTACCAAAAAAAAAACCTTGACTTAAATGATGTAAACGGATCCCTCCTCATTGTATCTTAATAAATGTGACAACTGAAAAATTACTTGCTAAAGTAAAATTTAGGAAAAACTAGTGTTTTGGTCTCTTAAGTTAAATTAATTTTCAAATTGGTCCCTTAAATTTTTTTTTTGACAAACAGGTCCCTTAAGTTTTTTATGTTATCATAATTCACTAATTTAATAGCAAGACCATACACTCTCATAATTGTAACACCCCTTCCTGTTGTCACTTTTTGTAACCCAAATTATCATATCCTTCGCTAAGGTAAAAACTTTTTTCGAAAATAACTACATCGAGTAGTTGCGAGAATTTGATACTAAAAGAAAATTTTAACTGAGGGAACAAAATGAAATTCATCATCTATAAAATAATCCAAACTTTACCATTAGGCATAGGTACTTTCAATCTCTGAACACACAACCTTCATAGCCACAGACTACCTAACATCAGTCGTACCAATAAGACTGGGTCTCGTTTTCAACCATCCATGCCTCTTCGTCATCAACATCGAGAAGCCCAAGCTATTGAGTCCTGAAGTGACCCATAGGACCATTGATAAACATCTGTACACGTATCCAAAAATACAACATGGTGTCCAACATGTACAAGCAAGGAAGAGAAACCCATATATGAACTCAAAATACGACAACTACATACATCAAGTACAAACAGCAAGTTCATATATATATGTATCAAACATCATTCTTAAACATGATAAATATATCACAGAATATCATAATGATAAAGATAAAACACAAGGGTCTCGTACCCAACAGTCATCGTTATTTTCAAAACGTATGCATGGCTCTTCCACATATATCATTTACTATTCGATTCTTAATTTCCGGAAATCTCATCACCTTTCCAAGAGCAGATCAGGCTCGCAATACATTGGCTCTCAGGCAACACTGCCTAGCACCACTGTGCTATAAACAAGTACCTGAATCCCTTGACACTACGCGATTCTCACATAGGGGCGCAATCAGATGTACTTAACAAATTGTAATCAGGTCATACTATATTGTCCAACTCAAGGCATAATAAGTTCCCAGAACACGTATGACACCATTGTCCATCCAGGCACAATTATACACAATGACCGAAATCATCCCAGGTTTCCTTGCCATCAAGGTCCCCTCATTTTAGACGGCACGTCTGCCAAAGCTATCATTGTTTTTCTTTGTCGTATCATTGTTTTCTCGTTGAAGCTCAAAGCTATCAACCACCACAACTTTTTGACTCTCAAGTCTTTTCAACTTTTATCAAAAGGGACACACAGTCCAAAACTCAAAAAGGACACACAGTCCAACAGCCCAATGTAACACCTCGTTTTTTTTTTAAAAAAAAACTTTGTAATATTAATTAAACAGTATTTATGTGTTTGTATTTTATTAGAGGGTCTAGAGAGTGAAATAAAATAAACTGAGGGTGTAGTCAAGCTCTACGCTATCGTAGGAAGCTACAGTTAAATTTTGGATCGAAAACTCAGACGGAGCCCGGTTTGCGTTTTTCACTGACAGTAGTGTTTTACTACTATAAAGACTTAATTTTGACCCGCGTACGAGACAGTTAGTCTTATAATCACGTTTCCTACCTTTTTGCTAAAATTGGTTTCGCACCTTCAAAATCGGAATAATAATAAACTATTCGGGCTAATTCTCAATCGGGTGACGAATGGAGCCGAATATCGATTTAACGAGACCGCTAACGGATAAACTTGATGCCACATCAACTCAAATCACCTAAGAATGCGTGCCAATGTCATTATGGTTTTTAGAAAATATCTGGATGCGAAATGACCAAAATACCCCTGACTTTCATGGAAATTACCATAAAACCTATGACAAAATGACATAATTGCCCTTAAGGGACTTTTTTTGGACCTTCCTACCCTTCCCTCATCTATTTCCCATACCCCCTCCCCTCACCTCCTTCCTCCCCCTCCTCCATTTCTTTCTTCTTCTTCTTCTTCTTCTTCTTCTTCTTCTTCTTCCTTTCTTCCTTACTTTCTCTCATTTTCTTAAGTTTTCCTCAAAGATTTTAAAGAACTTTTGAGAAGCAAAGTTGATCACCTCATCCATCTTTATCATCTAGGAGGTATAGAATTCATTCTTGAGCTCTCAATCTCTATCTTTCTCCATTAAATTCTATGGTTTTGCTAAGTTTCAAGTTTATGATCCAAACTTCAAAAATCTCTAGAAAATTGTAGAAAAATCCTTTTAATGCCAAACCAATTTCTATGATCTAGTTTCATCCTCTTATATCACTATCTAAGAGCATGAAATCAAATAATCTTCCTAGCCTATTTAACTTGAAGAGGCCGAACCTAGGAAAAATTTGGGGGAAATGGGTTTTGTTTCAATTTCTGTGAAATGATTCTTGATTTCACCTCTTTCATTCCATGATCATGCAATCAAGCCCTCATCTATTTTTACTGGTGATGGCCGAAACCCTAGTTTGTTGGTTGAATGGGTTTTGGTTCAAATCTTTGACAATTAATCATAGATTATGTCTTAGTCATGCTTAAGGGTCATTGATCCAAGAGTTGGTAGGATTTCAACATTCCTAGCCTATTTAAATAAATAGGGGCAGAACGTTAGTCATAAGTATCGGACAGTGTTTAAACGTTCGACAGCGCACCCGATTGACAGTTGCCGACAGCAGTCGGAGCTGCACCAGGAACATTACTAAGGTGGGGAGAAAGAACTGATATCATCGGGAATGCAAGCTTAGTATAGAATATATACGTGTGTAGGGGAACCATAAACCCTACTAGAGGTTGAGCCCTGGATAAAGTGTCTAGACCCTAGGTGTAGGTACTTTTGGGCTATCACCACTAAGATGATAATTTAAGTCATTTGATTGATTGAGGTTGATGTGTTGAATTATTTAATTGCTTATCTGTGATTTGCTCTGTTGAACTGCTTGTATGATTAAATGTTTGCCTGGCATTTTGATGATATCTGTGCCGGAATAAATTCTGTTGCTATATTTTATTGTGATTGGCTGGTTGGATGTTGATGAGAGTATGGTAAGTGTAGATGTTGTTCGGGTTGATACTGTCGTTGTCCCGACCATGGAGCTGTGGCTCGTAGACGCAGGGCGTCGTGATGCTGATGTTGATGTTGATGTTGATGATGATGTTGATGTTGATGTGGATGCAGTGCATCGTGGTCGTGGCCGAGTGCTCAGGTGTGAGGTCTCGGTATCAACCTGCAATGGATGTTTGTTGCATATCATAGCATTTCATACCACAACATATTTGTCCCAAAGGGGGATGTCCAATTGGGGACGTGATGTTTTTAATCCCGAGGCGGGATGTCCAATGGGGGACATGATGTATTTTTAATCCTTACGAGGATGTCCAATTGGGGACGTGGTGTTATCCCGACGGGGATGTCCAACTGGGGACGTGATGTATCAGACGACATGCATATAGGGAAGTGATCAGCATATACATAGGGACTAGTATCCCTCTTATTGGTTTATCTGAGAGAATGACTTCTGAGATGGTTGTGTTGTATGACTTAAGCGATGGGTGTCGTTGTGTTGTATATTTTCTATGTGTTGTGTACTGCATGTATATATCTGATGTACTGATGCCCCTCTCCCATATTGGTTGATGCATGTTTCTTGTCTACCGATATTTTCTCTATGTTATTTTATTTTATAGGAAGACCCCATGGAGGAACCACTTGTTGAGGAACTGGATGGCACTCTGTATGAGCCCGATGGCGGTGGACGAGCCCATGATCCTAGCCTCGAGGGGTTGGGAAGTGATCGTGGTTAGCCGAAGAGTTGTCTCTTGGCCTATTTTACGTATTTTGATTACCATCTGTATTAAAAGCACTTTGTATTTATATACTATTACTGTAGCCTTACTGATGGGGCAACCGATACATGTATGTGTACTTTAAGTTTAAACTGTGTTACTCTGATATACGCGTATTTTGGCAAAGCCTTAATATAAACTCGTTTTCTCGTTTTTAATCTTTCCGCTGCGTTTCGTCTTAATAAAGCACGTTAACATTTATAAAATGATTAAGGCTTGATTAAATACCTTAGGTTCTTTAATGGGATGGCACGTCGTCTCACCCAAACCCAAACATCCCCAACCGATGCCCCAGTCTCAGACTTTGGATTCTAGAGCATACCAAACGTCCACAAACCTACAGGACCACAAAGATTGTCCATAAGCTTATAGGACCATTCCACTAACACGGATCATTGATCCATGTGTTCTGCAGAACTCTAGAACCCCGACGTCTCGGTTTCTATGTTCACATCCAAACTAACTTTTCTTTTCTTGAAATACCAAAAACATAACCCACATCTCCGAAGCTTATACACAAAACCTTTGGGATTGGTTTTCCATAAAAACAAACTCTTGATCGAAATCACTTTTCTTTTTGAAGTACTTTGGTAAACTATCAAAACTTTGAAATACAATTCGCGAAAAACCCTTTTTCTTGGATAAAACAATTTGTTTCAAAACTGGATCACTTGAAAACACTTTTTTGCTTGAAATGATTTGTTTTATCGCTTTAAAAATGACTGATGATTTCTAAGGAATTTTTTTTTAGAAAAATTTCTTTTCTTGAACTAAAGGTATTTTTCCCCTTTATGTCGTATAATTTCTTAATGAAGTATATTTCATTCTCTTATTCCCAAAAAGATGTCAGTCCACTTTATTTTCAAATTCCTTTTAAAAACTCTTAGCCTTTTATCCACTTACTTTACATCCCAAGCTTTTTGAAGCTTTTAACTTTACTCGATTTTGAACCCTAACCGATGTTAGGTTCCTTAGCACAATACCAATCATCATATTAGTCAACATATCATGCTAAGCATAAATATACACAATCAAGCATACTTAAGCATAATTAAGCATAAACAAGCATAATTAAGCAATAAATAAAACACTCCACAAAATAATTACAATACACCACAACTACACATTTTCACCCAATACAGACAGCACATAGCCATCGGAAATTGAATTCCTCAGGTTATTTCCCCTTACCTCTTGAAGTATTCCTCTAAATAAAAAGTTGTCCATCTGGTCCGCGAATCTTCCGATTATCCGCTCGAATACTCAACACCAACTACATTAACACAATCAATTCAAACATCAACATATAACAACACAAATTTCCCTATTTCTTTCTATCTAGGGTTCAACCACTTGCTCCTAAAAATAGCTAGAGATGTCTAAAATTTCCTATGTCTTGGATGAATGATCCTTGGGTATACCTAACACCAAAACAAGTCTCTTTACACAAAACTTGAATCAAAAACTTAAGATTTCTCACCCTATAGGTTTCGGGCTCTCTATAAATAAACAGGCTAGGAATTTCTTTTGATCACATGCTCTTGGACAATGAAAGAAGATGATGAAACTAGCTCATAGAAATTGGTTTTACATTAAAAGGATTTTTCTATAATTTTCTAGAGATTTATGAACTTTAGGGTTAGAACTTTGAACAAACATGATCATAGCTTGAAAAACAAGATTTAGGTGAACAATATGAATTCAAGGGATAAAAGGAAGTAATCTTACCTCCTTAAGTGATGAAAATGAACAAGAATCAACACTTGCTTCACTAAAAAGGTTAAGGTTTCAACTTTTAAAATGAGAGAAACTTCAGAGAAATGATGAAGCTTATGAAGAAATGGTGATTTGCTTCATCCGCATGGCCTTATGCGTGACGGAGAAGGAGGGACAAGATAGTCCAAGATTTCTTCACTTAAGGGTAAAAAGGACATTTCCTTTAGGGACAAAAGTGGAATTTCCACAAAAGATCAAGGGCATTTTTGGTCTTTTCACCTCTAACTTCATAAATATCTAAATATTTGTTGGATGTCATGATGAGGATGAGGGCAAAATGATCTTTTCCTTTAGGGACAAAAATGTCATTTCGAAAAAGGCCAAGGGTATTTTGGTCTTTTCGTAGTATGAACGCGTTCAGATATTTTCGTTTGACATTATGACACTGGTAAGTCATGGCACACTTTCCTGGGTAATGTGACCTGACATGACTTCAAGTTTATCCGTTAGAGGGTCCCGATAAATCCGTATTCAGTTCCATTCTTCACCTGATTTAAGATTTCGCCTGTATAACTTATATTATTTAACTTTTTAGTGCGGAAAACCAATTTTAACAAAATTGTTGCAAATTCGATTCTAAACATAACCGTTTCGTCCACGAGTCAAAATTAGGTCTTCTGATCAGTAAAATCTTATTGTCAGTAAAAACGCAGATCGGGCTCCGTCTGGATTTTCAACCCAAAATTTAACCGTAACTCCCTACGATGACGTAGAGTATGAATATGACTTTGGTTTAATCAAAATCATTTTCTAAACTCGGATAAAATATAAGTTTATTTATATTCATCTTCGACCTTAGGAAGTAGCGAAAATCGGGATGTTACAATAATAACTTAAGGGACCTGATTGTCACAAAAAAAAAACTTAAGGGACCTGTTTGTCACAAAACAAACTTAAGGGACCAATTTGAAAAATTAAATTAATTTAAGGGACCAAAACACTAGTTTTACATAAAATTTATTTTAATTCTTACTGACCGCATTTTTAATCTTTTACATAAACAAAATAGTAATTTTGCACCCAAAAAAAAAAAAATCAAAACAGTAATTTTATTAATTTTTTCTTTAACATTATCAATCATTAATTCGGTTGATTATTTTTTTTTTCTTTTTTTTTATTGATCTTTATTTCGATCGTGACTAATTTTTTTCTATCACTAAATTGGTAGATAAATTTTTTTCCTAGTAGTAAAAGTAACATCCACAGTTTAATTTTGAAATTGAAATTGTAATAATCTTTAAATTATGGTTATTTTGTGATCTTTAAATTATGGTTATTTTGTGTCCTCCATGTCTTATTTTGTGTCCTCCATGTCTGAAAAAGACGAGAAAAACAGTTGAGGTGAACAGCAACTAGGACAAGATATGGTCGTGGAAGCTACTGTGATAAAAAATATTTTTCGCTTCGGTCCTCAAGTTTGACTTCGGCGATGCCATAAATGTCATTAATTTATTAAGCTCGGGGATTATCGCAATTAATTTCTGAAACTACAGAGAAAACACATAGTCGTGTAAAATTGTAAATATATTTACCCACCTTTCCAATACAAGATTCAAATTGGCTCGTATGTATGATTCCTCAAAGTACATCTTAAACATTAAGATCCTTACATAGCATGCATAAAGTATCCTGTATTCACACGAAAGACAGATCATTACATAGCATCTGAACTTTGCAAAAGCACAGTGACAGCATAAACGGCCTTTTCTGTCTAGGAGCTTGTCCTTTCATAACCTGCAGAAGAAATAACATTTTCCAAGACATACCGACTATTGGTGAAATGAGGAAAGCACTTTGGACTTAAAATAAGACCTTCAATTATGCAAAAAAAAAAAAAAAAATATATATATATATATATATATATATATATATATATATATATATATATATATAAAGTATATAAATCCCACCTCCAATGCCTATCAGAACGACGATAAACAATGAGAACGATGAAGATTGTGGGTGTAAATGATGACCACTCAAATATCATGTTCGATTCTATATCCCAAAAATTATTTCACATTAAGTAAAATTGTTCAATAGATATATAAACTGTACTCGAATAATTAAGGCAAGGGACTTCCAACTATTAAAATCCCACTTTTAGAAAATTGCTTAAGGCCAGTAGTCGCTGTGAGAAAAATCTTTAGAGAGCTGCTAGGGTATCCACACTAATTCAAAGGTTTTGGTACAGTATTTGGATTGGCCAATAATTGAAAAGGATTCATTTAATGCAACGTATTACTAATGAAACTTCACATATTGCAATTTAGTTCATGACAGTAAAATATTTTATTTTACCATGGTAAATAATTTTTGCAACTTGGTCCTTATCTCTCCCCTTCCTTTGCATCTGATGTTGAAGTCAAACTAGTAAGAAAAGAGGAAGGCGCGGCGGTGACAAGCAAAGGACAGCACGCGGTGCTTTGCTGGCAGAACAGAGCGACAGCGTTGCTACATCTCTGCTGGGCGTTGGGGTGTGGTGGCTGACGGAGTAGCACGACGGAGAGCAAAAATCGCGATTTGGCGAAAAGCCATGGTGGTGGTGACGGAGTCATGCACGGCAGCAGGATCCGGTGGGCGACGCGCAGCGGCTAGATCTAGTGGTTATGTTTGATTTGTGCTTTTGTAGTTCCAATCCTGCTTTGAGCCCTTCATTTTTTTGTTCTCCATTCTCGTTTCCCTTTTATTGTTGAACGGTTCTTTTCGTTTTGTTTATGGGTTTGAAGGAAAAGTTGTTCTGTAAAATGGGTCAACCCAGCTGGAGGTAGGAGATGAGCAGTTGTAACTCTATTTTATTTAACTTCAAAAATAAATAAGTTTGCAATATAAACATCTGAACGGACAATGGCTCAGTGGTCACTGTCCTTCACGAAGTGCTCTGTTAAAGTAGTGGGTTCGATTCCCTCATTTGCTTTTTTTATTGTTTTTCGTTTAAACTAAGGTTTTAGTAAAACAAAACACAAAATAACAGCTGGAAGCCTGGAAGGGTTCAAACATGATACCTAGCAGCAGATGAACTGATCATGAGACCCACGGTGATAGTATGCAATCTAGTCTCTCTTTTATATAATTAACCTCTTTCCCTTACATTTATGATTTAGAATTCATGAATCCCTTTTTAGTCACACTTAAATAAATATATTTCAAATTATGAAACTATTTTCAATTATAGCTAATTTTAATACTTATATTTGTCCTCTATATTATGTAGGTAAATTGAAATTATTTGTTATTAGACATTCATTAAGTGTGTTAGGATAGTTCACTCTCTAGGTACCTCAATCTAATTAAAATAATTAATATTTCAAAGATAATATGGTTATATCACGAAAGGAGTAGTATAGTGGATGACCCAACTACGTCCTCTGTAGGCCAAGATGTCCAAAGATGATTTTTTTTATTTTTTATTTTTCACTCCAAAGCTAGGGTCAAAGGTTATTAGGGTTGAGTTAGGGTATTAAGAAGATAATTCTAACTTTTAAAAATTATTGTAAATTTTAGAAGACAATACGGTTATGTCACGAAATCAGTAGTATAGTGGATGACTCAACTAAGTCATTCGTAGGACAACATGTTCCGAGATGATTTTTTTATTTTTTATTTTTCACTCCAAAGCTAGGGTTAAAGATTATTAGGTTTCAGTTAGGGTATTTGAAAGCTCATTCTAATTTTTTTTTTACAATATGGTTATGTCACGAAAGAAGTAGTATAGTGGATAACCCAACTAAGTCCTCTGTAGGCCAAGATGTCCCAAGACGATTTTTTTTATTTTTTATTTTTCACTTTAAAGCTAGGGTTAAAGGTTATTAGGGTTAAGTTAGAGTATTTGGAAGAACATTCTAATTTTTAAAAATTATTTTAAATTTTTTTAGAAGACAATATGGTTATGCCACGAAACAAGTAGTATAATGATGACCCACCCAACTAAGTCCTCCGTAAGCAACATATTTCAAGATGATTTTTTTTTATTTCTTATTTTTCACTCCAAAGCTAGGGTTAGAGGATATTAAGTTTGAGCTAGGGTATATTTGAAAGCTCATTCTAATTTTTTTTTTAAAATAACTTTTTTTAGAAGACAATATGGTTATGTAACAAAAAGAGTAGTATAGTGGATGACCTAACTAAGTCCTCCATAGGCCAAGATATCCAAAATGATATTTTTTTCACTCTAAAGCTAGGGTTAAAAGTTATTAGGGTTGGCTTAGGGTATTTGGAAGAGTAACACCCCGTTTTTTTTTTTTTAAAGAGCTTTTTAAAAGCTTTCTAATATTAATTAAACAGTATTTGTGTGTTTGTATTTTATTGGAGGGTCTACAGGGTTAAATAAAATGAACCGAGACCATAGTCAAGTTCTACGCTATCGTAGGAAGCTATAGTTAAATATTGGTCGAAAACTCAGACGAAGCCCAATCTGTGTTTTTACACTGACAGTATGATTTTACTGCTCAGACGACCTAATTTTGACTCATGAATGAAACAGTTAGGTTTTAAATAAAATTGCGAACAATATCGGCGATTTTGAAAAATTTCAAAATAAATAAGTTCTCACAACTTTCTTGGGCGAAAACCCTAAATCGGGAAATCAACGGAATCGAGAACGGATGCGCGGGGACAAAACCGAACACCAAAGGAAGGACACGAGTCACCTGAGCAGGGTGAGTCCGAGGGTGAGTCACCACCATGACTCGCCGCGTCATCATTGCGTTTCTACAAAATATCTGAGATATTTAAGGCGAGAAAAGATCGTTTTGCCCTTAGAAACTGATGGAACTACGTTTGTGCCATGTGACTCATCACTATCATCATTACCTCTCCAAAATATCTAGATATTTTGGTTAATTTAAGGGTGAAATGACTATTTTGCCCTTGGTCTTTTGTTGAAATGAAAATTTTATCCCTAAGCGAGATTACTCTTTTGTCCCTAAAATATCCAAAAGTTGGGCCATGGGCCAAAAATCCCACCAGGGGGCAGTTACTTAGCCTATAAATACACCCTCCCTGCCTTTGTTTTCCTTCACATCTTTCTTCACACAAAACTTGATCATCTTCTTCAAGATCAAGAAACCTCCATTGTTGTCTTTAAGTGCAAGCTTTCTTCTTCACTTTTCTTCAAGCTTCAAGAGGTAAATTCTCTTATACTTACTCTCATTGATCCATAAGTGTCTTATTGTTCACTTAGTTCTTGTTTTCAATCCATGATCATCTATGTTCAAAATTCTAAGTTCAAACTTCATAAATCTCTAGAAAATCATAGAAAAATCCTTTTAATGTGAAATCAATTTCTACGATCTAGTTTTAACTTCATCTTTCATTGTCCAAGAGCATGTAATCAAAAGATATTCCTAGCCCATTTATTTATGGAGGGGCCGAAACCCCTAGGGTGAGAAAGCTTGAGTTTTTTATTCAAGTTTTGAATAATGAGACTTGATCTAGTGTTGGATATACTTGAGGATCATTCATCCAAGAGATAGAAATTTTTAGACACCTCTAGCTATTTTGAACCTTGATGGCTGAATCTAGGTCCTAGGAGATAAAAAGTTTTACTTTTGTTAATATTAGACTTTGATTTTTTGTGAAGGATTAGATTGTGCTCGATCGCCATAAAGCGTGCTAAAGTATCGGTTGCAGAGCTGTGTTCGGGAGCTTGTGCGGGAAGGCGAGCGTGCGTAGCATTTTCAGGTGGGGAGAAAGAACTGATATCTTCGGGAAGGCAAGCTTAGTATAGAGTATATATGTTATTGAGTCTCCAAAATGTCTGAGGTTCATTTACCATAGTTTTGATTAGAGTAAAACATTTATTCAATTATTTAATTGAAGCCGTCTGTGGTGATTAACTCGTCTACTTAGTGTGCAGATTATAATGATAAGCATCAAGTGTTTATATGTATTGAGCTCTAGCATGTTATCACCCTTCTGGAACTAAGGAAAGTTCACACATCTGGAACTAAAGAAAGTTCACCCGTCTGAACTAACTAAAGTTCACCCATCTAAACTAAGGAAAGTTCACCCGTCTGAACTAAGGAAATTTCAACAGTCTGAAGTACTACCAAAAGTCAACTCGTCTAATGAAGTCTTCACCCGTCTGATCAAAGAAAGATTCAACTGTCTGAAGTACTACTAAAAGTCAACCCGTCTAATGAAGTTACTCACCTATCTGTTGACTAACATTGAAGAAATACTTTCAAGACCGTAAAACTCTTTTCGAGACTCCGTCAAGTCTAAATTGCAAATGGATGAAAGTTGCCTCGTCTCTTGGAAAGGAATCACAACAGAGTACTTTACCTGAGTACAATTGCAAGTTACACAAAAAGGAAAAGACTTCCCTCTGAGGACAAAAAGCATATATAAAGACCTGCTAAGACCAAAGGTGTATCAGAAGACTCTGTAATTCTGATATTAGATAACAAACGAAGTCCCTCAAGCTTTAATGGCTGACCAGAATGACTCTATTTGCATTTAATGAAGATCTGCAAAAAGCCAAGCTTTCAAATATGTCTCTAACAGCTTTAATGCCTTGAAGCCTATTTAATGAAGAAGACTTTGAAGATCAAAGCAGGGAACGATCACAGCATTCAAAGAGCAATTACTTTGTGCATTTATATCTTCATTTTTTCATTGTATATTCTTCAATCATTTGAAGTTATTACGCAGTCTTTTAGAACTTCACATTTAATAAACTTGTTTGAGTGCTTGTGAAAGACTTGCAAAGTGTAATTTATTTACAAACTTCTCTCAAACAATACTCATCTGAGCCTGGAGAGGCTAGGTGTGCAAACAATACTTATCTTAGACCCTGAAGAGGCTAGGTGTGAAAACAATACTTGTCTGTCATGTAACTTGTTCAGTTATAGTGAGAAAACTTGGTGCTGTCAAGGACTGGATGTAGCCTCATATGTTAAGGGGTGAACCAGGATAAAACCTTCTTTGTGATCTCTCTCTTTATCTTAACTCTTTAGTTTGTTGATTTAACTTGTTTATTTTCTAACTAAGGAGGGTATAATTGTTTTACAAAACCTTTTCTTCATGCATGCTTGTGTGGCCTTCTATGAAAACCTTCAGACGAGTTACTAGTCTGATTGACCTGTCTTAAATTACTCGTCTGTTTTCATCTGTTCTTGCGAAAAAGTTTATATTTCCGCTTAAAGTTGTCAAACTCTATTCAACCCCCTTTTTAGTGTTTGCACCTGTCTATTTCAGTTGGTATCAGAGCTCAACCTCTGGGTTGAGCACCTAACAGTGTAGAGAAAAGATCCTATTATATAGACAATGACTTCTGGAGCAAGCTCAAGTGGAAACCCCCAACATGAAGGAGGCTCCATGACCAGCCCCCCTTCTTCAATGGTGTAAATTACAACTACTGGAGAATAAGATTTCACTGGTTCATTTTGTCAACAAACTCTGATGTATGGGATATCATCACTGAGGGTCCTTACACTCCTCTAAATGATGATGGCTCAGACAAGCCAAAAGCTCAGTGGACATCTACAGAAAAGATAAGATGGGATCTAAATCATAAAGCCAGATATGCTATAATCTGTGCTCTCAGTCCAGAAGAATTTGAAAAGGTATGTGCTTGTGATTCTGCTAAAGAAATGTGGGACTCCTTATTTGTCACACATGAAGGTACTGCTAAGGTAAAAGAATCTAAAATTTCTATGCTTGTTAGAAAATATGAATTATTCACCATGGATGAAGGTGAATCTATTGCTCAAATGATTGGAAGATTCCAAACTATTACAAATGGTTTGAAATCTCTTGGTAAACTATATACAGATGTTGAGAAAGTTGCTAAAACTCTCAAAAGTCTTCCAAGGCAGTGGAGATCTCTTGTCACTGCTATATCTCAAGCCAAGGATCTCACCACCTTGACTATGGATGAACTTCTTGGCACACTCACTATTCATGAGCAAGAGCTCAATGAAGATGTGTCAATCAAAAAGAGCAAAGCCATTGCTCTAAAGGTTGATCTAAAGGCATCTAAAGCCTTAAAAGCTTCAAGGGCAGACGAGTCTAATTGTGACATAGACGAGCCTGATGATGAGGATTCTGATAATGATGAAGCGACTTCTCTCACGACCAGAAAGATGAAAAAGCTCTGGAAGAAGAAGAAGTTCAGAAAGGAGAAGTTTCAACAAGGAATCCACATCAACAGACAAGAGTCCTATTATCTGCTATGAGTGCAAGATGCCTGGTCACATCAAACCTAAATGCCCTCTTTTGAAGAAAGCTCCCAAAAATAAGTTCTTCAGAAAGAAGAAGAAAAGAGTGATGGCCACGTGTGAAGATCTTGAATGTTCTTCTTCTGAAGGAGAAGAGGCAGAGGAGGAAGCTGATCTCTGTCTGATGGCTAACACAGATTCAGAACCTGAAATTGATGCAAATCAAGGATGGTCAACTTTGAAGAGAAGAACAAAGCCAATTATGGAACAAGAAGAACCAAATTGAAATTTGTTGAAAAACTTTATTTGGGTTGGTGATGACCTCTCTGTCTTGTTTTGGCTGTATCTTGAGATCCAGATATCCAATGGATGAGTTCTTTGATGCGTTGGAAAGCTAAGATAATTATCTACAAATCATATTTCAAGCTTTTGGGCGAGATTCGGCTTATACCATGGTGAAAACCGGGATACAAGATTAGGACGAAATTCTGGACGGGATTTTTCTTGTATTTTGGGCTTTCTTTGTATTGGGATTGTGTTTTGGCCAAGATAGACTCCTTATGCATTACTTAGGAGAAGATTAGGGTTAGCCGTCACCTTCTTAGAATAAAAATTCTATAAATAGGACTTGTATTACCTCATTTCATTAACCTTTGAATAAAATTTGAATCACTCATACTTGAGTTTTCTTGTGAGGCCATAGACCTCTCTTAGTTCTTGGATTAGAACTCTTGATTCTTATCAAGGATTGCTAATCCTTGTGGCGAATCCTCCTTTGGCTCATCAATTTTCCAATTCAATGGATCTTTGTGGCGCCTTCCCTATCATCTCTTCCCCTTTCCATTTTCTATTTTTCATTTGAGTATTGTTCTCATTTACTTCTTTTACTTTTATGAATTGTTACCATAGTGTTTTTAAGTTTCGAATTCTTGTTCTTCATTTTTAATTCATTGAGTAGCATAGTTTCTTTCATTTTCTTTATTGTTCACGCAAATAGCTCAAGGAAAGATCCTAAAAACAAATGATTCCAACTTGGATCATATCAGAAATTGAGGTACATTCTGAACTTGAGGAATTGCATGATGCCTATGAAGAGCTGATAGAGGAATCCAAATGCTTATCTAAGGCCTTCAAATCCTTCAAGAGAGATTACGTTAAACTCCTCAGTGAGCATAAACAAAAATCTCAAGAGTGTGAGATGCTGGCCAAAGAGAATAGCCAGCTGAGGACTGAAAAGTCTAATGAAGCTTTGATCTCAAGTGAAACATCACATTTTGAAGAACTTGCCAAACTTCAACAAAAAGTGAAGGAGCTCACTTCTGATCTTGCTAGATTTGTTAATGGCAGAGATAATATGACAAAACTGCTTGGATGTCCGAGACACTCTCTTAACAAAGAAGGCATTGGATATGATCATCAAGCTAATCATAAAGTATCAACAAAAACCTCAACTGTTTATGTTAAACCCACTTCAGTTAGAATTAGACCCGTTTGTAACTTCTATGGAAAAGCTGGACATGTTATGTCTAAGTTTACTCACAAGAAGAGGAGGAAGTCTTCACAGACTCCTAGAACTAATAGAAAAGGACCCAGAAAAATATGGGTACCTAAAGATAAAATAATTTATGTTGCAGATATCCTTAATAGGACAAAGCAAACTCCTCTGCTGGTACCTAGACAGTGGTTGCTCGTGACACATGACAGGAGAAAGGTTTATGTTCCAAGACCTCCAGCCTAAGAATGGTGGATATGTTGCCTTTGGAGGCAACCAAAAAGGAAGAGTAATTGGTGTTGGTATAATTGGTGGTAAACCTCATTTTCCATTAATCTCTAATGTGCTTATGGTTGAAGGACTAAGACACAATTTACTTAGCATAAGTCAATTATGTGATAGTGGATTTGTTGTCTCCTTCACTAAAAATGGATGCATAGTCAAAGATAAGAGTGGCAAGACCCTCTTTTCAGCTAATTGACAGCAAAATCTTTATAAGATTAAGCTAATTGAACTTTTAGATCAAAGTGTAACCTCTCTGATGTCTAAAGAGGATGAAAGATGGTTATGGCATAAGAAACTAGGACATGCTAGTATGAAACTTATTTCGAAATTAAAAAGGGATAACCTAGTGAGTGGATTGCCTGATATTAGTTTTAAGAAAGATGTTTTATGTGATGCATGTCAGAGAGGTAAACAAGTAAAATCAAGTTTCAAATCTAAAAACCTTGTATCAACCTCTAGACCTCTTCAGTTGTTACATATGGATCTGTTTGGACCCATTAGTGTTGCCAGTTTAGCTGAAAGGAACTATGGATTTGTCATTGTTGATGATTATTCTAGATTTACATGGGTAATTTTCTTAACCCACAAGGATGAGTCTTTTAAGGCCTTCTCTTTCTGTAAGAAAGAACAAAATGAGCAAGATTTCTGTATTTATACCCTTAGAAGTGATCATGGGGGAGAATTTGAAAATGAGCAATTCAGACTGTTCTGTGAAGAGAACGGAATCTCTCACAACTTCTTTGCACCTAGAACTCCACAACAAAATTGAGTGGTTGAGAGAAAGAACAGATCTCTGCAAGAGATGGCTAGGTCAATGCTCAATGAAAATAATCTCCCTAAGTACTTCTGGGCTGAAGCAGTAAACACTGCATGTTATGTGCAAAACAGAATACTTATAAGGTCTATCCTAAAGAAGACTCCTTATGAATTGTGGAAAGGTAAAAAACCCAACATATCTTACTTCCATGCATTTGGATGTGAATGCTTCATCTTAAATACCAAGGATCAACTTGGAAAGTTTGAATCCAAGGTAGATAAAGGTATCTTCATCGGATATTCTGAAATGTCTAAGGCATATAGAGTTTTTAACTCTAGAACCTCTGTTTTTGAGGAATCCATTCATGTAAAGTTCAATGATAATTTAAGGACTGATAGGGAACTATCAGATCTAGAAGATGATCTAGCAGGACTTGACCTTACCCAACATCACAGTCAACAACCAAAATTATCTAAAGTTGAGTCTGTTGAGAAAACTGTCAGACAAGTGGAGCAGACGAGTCAACTAAAGAAGTCAGCATCAGCATGATGACTCAAATCTTCGAAGAGACTGGAAATTCAAAGTTCATCATCCTGAAGATCTTATCATTGGAAGTCCTTCTGAAGGTGTTAGAATCAGATCTATCTTAAGAGAGTAAAGGAATATGGCTTTTTTATCTGAAATTGAACCAAAGCATATTGAAGAAGCTCTTGAAGATGAAAGCTGGATTCTTGCCATGCAAGAGGAACTTAATCAGTTTAAGAGGAATGATGTCTGGAAACTTGTCTACAAACCAACAAACAAGTCTGTTATAGGAACAATATGGGTTTTCAGAAACAAGCTGTATGAAGATGGCAAAGTTGTCAGAAACAAAGCAAGGTTAGTAGCTCAGGGTTACAACCAACAAGAAGGTATTGACTATATTGAGACTTTTGCCCTTGTAGCTAGGATAGAAGCTATTCGCATACTCATATCATATGCTGCACAACATCAAATCACTTTATTTCAAATGGATGTAAAAAGTGCTTTTTTAAATGGTATAATTGAAAAAGAAGTTTATGTCAAACAACCTCCTGGTTTTGAGGATAATGAAAAAGCAGATCATGTTTTCAAACTTAAAAGAGCTTTATATGGTTTAAAACAAGCGCCTAGAGCATGGTATGATAGACTTAGTTCTTTTCTTATGAATAATGGTTTTATAAGAGGAAAGGTTGATACAACCCTGTTTAAGAAATGCTCAAAAGATAACTTCATAGTAGTTCAGATATATGTCGATGATATTATTTTTGGAGCTACTAATGAAAAATTGCACAAAGAATTCTCTAAGCTGATGCAAGCAGAATTTGAAATAAGCATGATGGGAGAATTGAAGTTCTTCCATGGACTGCAAATCAAGCAGACGAGTGATGGTATTTACATCCATCAACAAAAGTACATCAAGAAAATTTTAAAGAAGTATAAAATGGATAGCTCAAAGGTCATGAAAACTCTCATGCAACCTAAAGCTAATCTAAGCAAAGATGAGGAAGGTAAAAGGTAGACCAAACTGTCTACAGAGGTATGATTGGATCTCTTCTTTATTTAACATCTAGCAGACCTGATATTCAGTTTAGTGTCTGTATGTGTACCAGATTTCAATCTGATCCTAAAAAATCTCATCTTAAGGCTATTAAAAGAATATTTAGATATTTGCTTGGAACCACTAATCTTGGTTTAGTGTATTTAAGAACACAAGAATACAGGCTAGTTGTAACACCCCACCCTCGAGTGTCACTTTCGTAACCCCAAACACTATTAAGTAGGAAAAAGGATTTGCTGGTTCGCTTTCGGAAAAAGCTTTTCTTTACTTATATATTACTTACTATAAAAATCGTGATAGAAAATTTTCCTTTTTATAATATTAAAAAACACATACTCACGATAACATTAGCATAACTCACAAATATACATCTGTATACTCATATCTATATAGGTAAACATCATCCATTAAAATCCATCAGTCGACCCCACGACCATCAGGAGCCGATAACAGACTCATCCAAAAGTAATTACCGCAAAATAAACCTAAGCTGGTCTGACAAAAGAAACCTACAGATGACAAAGTGTGCTACCCCGACACCAGTCGTACTAAAAGGATAGCGTCTCATAGTCACCATTCCACACCTTTTCGTCGTTAATCTTCAGTACTTGAGCTATAGGGTCCCATAACGATCCAGAGGACTGCTAACAAACATCTGTACGTGTATCCAAAAACACAACAGGGTGTCCAACACGTACAGGCAAGGGTGAGACACCAATATATGAACTTAAAATACAACAACTGCATACTTAAAGCATAAACAGCAGATGCATATAGGTATATCAAACACAGTTATTAAACATGTTAAACATAGCACATAACATCATGGCAACACAGATAAATCCAGGGTCTCATACCCAACAGTCAGTGCCATTTTCAAAACATATGCTTGATACTTCCAATATACTATCTAGCATTCGATTCTTAATTTCCGGAAATCCCATCACCAAATGAATGAGTTGATCAGACTCGATTGCCAATCAAGGCACACCATATTTACCATATCACACTGACCAACACAAGGTACAATGTTTCACATTATATGGATTTCATTACCATGGATTTCAATACCATATTACGCGATCCAACACAGGGCATAGCGTTTCACATTATATGGATTTATGTACCATGTCACGTTGTCCAATCCAGGCATAACGCTTCACATTACATGGACTTCAGTACCATATCACGCTATCCACACAGGGCATAGCGCTTCACTTTACATGGATTTCATTACCATATCACACTATCCACACAGGGCATAGTGCTTCACTTTACATGGATTTCTTTACCATATCACACTGTACAAATGCTTCACATTATATGGATTTTATTCATTGTCTATCACGGTACAATGACACACGATGACTTAAAGTCATCACAGGGCTCAAGGTCCCCCATCCCATGGCACGTCTGCCAAAAACAAATGCATGAGAAAATCTTTTGTTTTCGTATGTTTTTCTGTGTCGTATAATTATTTCCTCGTTGAAGCTCAAAGCTATCAACCACCACATCTTTTAGACTCTCAAGTCTTTTCAACATTTCTCAAAAGCTGGACACTCAGTCCAAAACTCAAAAGGACACGCAGTCCCCACAGCTCAAACCCAAAAATCCCTAACCGATGCATCAGTTTAGAATTTTGGATTCCAAAGCATAAAACACGTCCACAAGCCCACAAGACCACAAAGAATGTCCACCAGCTTATAGGACCAACACATTAACACGGATCCTTGATCCTCATGTTTTACATAATCCCGACGTCTCGGTTTCTAGTTTCCAAACCAAAACCACATTTCTCTTTTGAAAACTCATAACCAAAACCCAAATCTCCGAAGCTTATACACAAGGCCTTCGGGATCGGTTTTCCAAAATAAAACGTCACATGGTTAAAAACCACCTTTTTCCTTATCGAAGGATCTCGGTAAAACACAAAACCTTAAAATACAGTTCGTAAAACCCTTTTTCTTGAATAAAACAATTTATTTTGAAACGATGTTTCCAAAAGCACTTTTCCTTGAAATGGTTCCCTTTATCACTTTAAAAAAACTACTCATGTCTCTAAATCATACTCTTCACCTCAAAACCTTCTTTTTCCCAATTAAAGTCAACCTTTCTCCATTTTAACACTTTAAGTCCACTTATTCTTAAAAAGCAAATGTTTATTATTATTTTGTTCCCAAAAGCCAATTTATTTATTTTTCTCTTTCCAAAAACCCTCACACTTAAATCTTTTCATCTTCTTATCCAAATTTCCAAGCTTATAGAAGTTTTTAGCTTTACACCATTACGAACTCTAACCGATGTTAGGTTCCTTAGCGTGCTACCAATCACTATTCAATCGCCATACCACATTAAGCATACATAGGCATAATCCAACATGCTTAAGCACAATGAAACGCAATCACATATACTTAAGCATAAGCACATATAATTAAGCAATAAATAAACCACTCCACAAAACAATTAATATTACACACCACTACACAATTTTCCACCAAACACATATCACAAACAATATACAGTCGTCGGAAATTGATTCCTCAGGTTATCACCCCTTACCTCTTGGAGTTCCCGAAAAGCATTAAATCTCCCGGTTGATCCAAAAGTCGTTCGATCTCTCGTCCGATCACCCGACAACAACTACAAACACAAAACCAATCCAATCATCAACAATTAACAACATAAATTTCACTAATCTCTTAGGAGCTAGGTTCGGCCATAGGGTGCCAAAAATAGCTAGGGATGTCTAAAATTTCCTATCTCTTGGAGTAAGGATCCGTAAGTACCCTTAACACCAAATCAAGTCTCAATTTTGAAACTTGAATTAAAATTTCATGTTTTCCCCAAATTGGGGGTTCGGCCATATAGCTAGAAAACATAGCTAGAGAGCTTCAAAAGTTCTCATCTCTTGGATTCTATACCTCCTAGGTGTGATAACACTAGAATCAAGCTTAGAATACCCAAAATCCAACCAAAACTCTACTCACCCAAAAGGGGGTAGGTTTGGCCTTCCTCACCCATTGGAGCTAGAGGGCTCCTTTGGTTACAAGCTCTTGGATAGTGAAAGAGGATGATGCTACTAGCTCATAGAAATTGATTTGACATCAAAATGATTTTTCTACAATTTTCTAGGAATTTTTAAATTTTAAGCTTCAAAACTTAAACCACCATGAATCATGAACTTGAAGAGATGAAAAGAGAGATTGAGAGAGCTAGAGGAGAGCCTTTACCTCCTAGATGCTATTCCTTGAAGAAAACTAGCTTGAATCACTCAAAAACTCCAAGTTTCCAAGCTTTAACAATGGAGGAAAATGAAGAAAATAAGAGAGAACGAAGAGAAAGTGAGAATGGGGGGAGAAGAAAGGTTGGCCGTAGGCCTTGGGTGGGATAAGGGTGAGAATTAGATATTTTTAAAAGGAAGGCAAACTTGTAATTAAGTAGAAGGGTATTTTGGCAATTTTGTTAAAAGATCAAGGGCATTTTAGTAATTTCACGTCCAGATATTTTCTAAACGTCATCATTACAACGATGAGTCATGGCAGACCTTCCTAGGTGATTTGACTTCCACCTTATCCGTAGCAGCTCACTGAAATCCCGTATTCAGCTCCGTTGTTCACCCGATTTTGGTTTTCCGCCCTAATAACGTAAGACGACTTATTTATTTTGAAACTTTTCAAAATAATCAATATCGTTGGAAATAAAATATGAAACCTAACTGTTTCATTCACGAGTCAAAATTAGGTCATCTGAGCAGTAAAATCATACTGTCAGTGTAAAAACACAGTTCGGGCTCCATCTGCATTTTTGACCAAAATTTAACCATAGCTTCCTACGATAACGTAGAGCATGACTATGGTCTCAGATTATTTTATTTCCCTCTCTAGACCCTCCAATAAAATACAAACGCTTAAATACTGAATAATTATAAAACTTGAAAATCGGGGCGTTACACTAGTTGGTTTTTGTGATGCTGACTTCGCTGGAGATAGAATTGAAAGGAAAAGTACCAGTGGAGGATGTCACTTCATTGGAGCAAACTTAGTCTCTTGGTCAAGCAAAAGGCAGACAACTATTGCACTTTCAATTGCAGAAGCAAAATATGTCTCAGCTGCAAGTTGCTACTCACAGCTTTTATGGGTAAAACATCAACTCGAAAATTATTCTATATTTGAGCACTAGTATTTGTACCCGTGCGATACACGGGTTATAAGTAAGCATTGTTTGAAATGTGACATTAAAGTTTCTTATTATTTTTTAAAAAATAAAAAACAAAAAAATTTACTGTGTAAACTATTTTTAATATCTACTGTTTGTTTTTAATGTCTACAAATAACTTGTAAAATCTTTGAAGAGATGAATATAGGGAATTAAAATATTAATATTAAATTATTTATATTTTTTAAAAAAGAAAATAAAAAACAAAAAACTTCACTGTCTAAACTGTTTTTAATATGTACTGTTTGTTTTTAATGTCTACAAATAAATTATAAAATGCTTGAAGAGATGAATATAGCCAATTAAATATAAATATTAAATTATTCATATTTTGTAATAAAAATTTGATATGAACACACGCATAGAATAATAAATAACACTAAAAAGTAATATATTGCATGAAATATTAATACCGCTAAGATACTAAGTTGCTATTCATTGACCAAAGTTAATATGGATAAGATAATACCAAAAAAATCTAAATGTATGTTATACAAAGGTTATGAAAGGAAACTTGTAAGAAACATAAAATTTGACCAAAACTGCTAATATTGTTTCATAGCACACTTCAACATCCATGAATCACTACTTTGAATACCCAACCTTTGCACACTTTTCTTGTATTAACAACATTCAACCCTTGCTAACAGTGGGGCATCACCTGAAATATGAATTTTTTATACTAATCAATTAGCTATTAAGAAAAGGAATTAAAGTTCTGCATATATCAATTTATTACAACATTATAAACCTTTCAGAATATGAATCCTACTCTAATGATTATAAAGCTTTCAAAATATGAATCCTATTTTGATGCAAATTGGTTCTGCGTCATGGGAATTAATTCAATCATATTGGTTACCATATTTTATGCTAATTGGTCAAGTATAAAGGAAAGAATTCAAGTTCTAGATATATCAAATCATGATAGTTAAAAATTTCAGAATATGAATTCTTTTGCTAATAGATCAGATTTAACCATAAAGACATTTTAGGACATCAATAGGAATATTAAAATCAATTCCACAAGTCAGGAAAATTAAAGTTCTCCAAGCTTCTCATAACTGTTTCCAAGCTTTTAAGTTCACTGATGCTTATTATGTCTGCATTTCAAGTACATGCATTATAAGAGACTAACAATATCTCTTTATCAATCAGTGAAACACCAAGATATTCATTTCAAGTAAAAAGACACTCGGAGCAATTGGGTATATCTGAAGAGTGAATGCACAATATTTCTTTTTATATCATAATGAAGCAAAATACAAACCGAAAACTGGAATGTGCAAGGTTGCTTATCTATGTATTATAAATTTATACACAATGTTATATTATATTATAAAGATTTAAACATTGCGTATCCTCTCTCTCTGTCTCATGTGTTTTCTTCTAAGTTTAGATGATTCCCCTATTAGAACAATGTATATATATATATATATATATATATATATATATATATATATATATATATATATAGGAGAACAAATAAGCAACATAACACTTACTTTTTAGTACAATACATGGCCAAATTCTTTGTTGCCTTGACTAAACAGTGTGCATCTGTCCCTGTACAAAGAAAAGAATGTGAGTTCATTGTAAGTATATATTGATATTGTTTTGAAAACCTGAAATATAGTTAGTAATAAATTGAGTAACCTACATAGATTAAACAACATCATAATTGCCTTTAAATATACCATCAAATATCAGAAAAAGAAGTTACCTCTGTTAATTTTTGAAAAACTTCTTTATATACTACATTCGACATATTGTTTGAAACATCTCCTTCATTGTCACATATCAATATTTTCAAACCACTGCAGGAAGTAACTCTGGATATTGCGACATATAGCTGTCCATGAGAAAAGACAGGTTGTGGAAGATATACTCCAACATGTCTTAGCGATTGGCCTTGACTTTTGTTAATTGTCATTGCAAAAGATACACTTATTGGAAACTATCTACGCTGGAATCTAAAAGGAATTCTACTATCAGATGGAGTCAAAGATAGTCAAGGTATAAAAACTTTATGACCAATGTTGCTTCCAGAAATGACTTTTGCTTCCAGTACATAACTGCCCATTTGAGTTATTATTAGCCTTGCCATTGCATAACCCCATAAATTGATCTATATTTCTCAAAAGCATAATGGGAACCCCGACTTTGATTTTCAACTCATGATTCGGAAGTCCGGAAGAATTGATCGTGTTCAAAAATTCTGGAGTATGAACATTATTAGGTGAATCGATGCTTTGGTTCAATGAGCAAGGACTATCAAAACTTAGATAAGTTTTGGAATCACCAGGAATGAATAACAACATGTAATCATTCAGCTTGTCAACATTTTCATTCTTTGGTGTAAGGATAGCCCTATGCTGAAAATATGATGCATCATGCATGTTTTCCAGTAATGCTAGATAGGTGCTTTCTACTATAGATGCTAGAATATCACCTGTATTTGTGATTAGCATATCATCCGGAACTTCAAAATCTAATATCTCCATCAATGTCTTCACCAATAGTCCCATCACCAATTTTTAGTATCCACTTTGAGAAGTCCTTCAATTCGTCAACATTTGTATTTGTACAATTGGAGTGTAGTCTCATGTTTTTGGTTAGAGTCAATACTTGACAGTATTCCCATAGATATGACGTGTTAATACTGGCATGAACAACATCTTGCCTTGTACCATTTGGTATCACCGGAAGTATTTGCCTGAAATCAGTGCCTAACACTACAACCTTCCCACCAAAAGGGAGATTCAAGCTGTCACGATTAGAGAACCGAAGAATATCCCTAAATGTCCTATCAACTGCTTCAAAACAATGTCTGTGAGTCATGGGAGCCTCATCCCATATGATAAGTTTCGCCTAAATTATAAGATCTGCCAATGGACTGCCTTGTCTTATATTGCAAGTTGAATCTTCATCTACATTGATAGGAATGGCAAATCTGGAATGCGCTGTCCTGCCACCTGGTATCAACAAAGCTGCAATCCAACTTGATGCAACTGTTAGAACAATTTCTCTTTGTGATCTAATAGCCGCAGAAATAGCTCTCCAGATAAATGTTTTCCGGTGCCACCATATCCATAAAGGAAGAACAATCCACCTCTGTTTTGAAAAACAGCTGACATAATCTTCTGATATATATCTTTTTGCTCAGGTGTCATCAGGGACAGGAAATCAACATGTTCTTTGGCCAAAGATTGTCTGTCATAATTAAGTTCGTCATAGATCAATCTATTTTCAGTTTCAGCTATCAATGACATGTCAGGTTGTGGCATTGTTGAGTAATCTGTCAAGGACTTGTTATTGCTTTGTAACACTTTCTCTATTTCTGTAAGTGTCAAACTTTTTAGTTGTTGTTCTGATAGTTCCAAATCTGCAGTAGATAATGTGTGGTAGATAATCAGAAACTGTAAAAGAAAATAGTTGTATAAAAATATGTCAATTGTCACCATTAAACTGAAGAAGTGATCTTTGGCTATGTAAGATGTCATCACTAAGATATGCCCAGGTATGATTCCAAACAAATTCTGGTCTAGAAATCTGATTGGACAGCAGTAAAGTTACAAAAAGCCTCCTCAAGTAATTTCCTGTACCCCAATGACTTGCTTCTACAATGGCATCTACGTACTCCTTGTCATCATCTAACAATCCAAGAGCATAACATGCATCTTTGAAAGTTGTATATTGTACATTATTTACAGTCCTTATATCATCAAAAGATTGTGCTCCCTTAACCGTGTTGAGCAAATTCTTCAAGTAGTACACCTCGCCACTTCCAGGAGGAACAAAATGCAGCCTGCCAATGGAAAAGCCTTGTTTTCTGGGACACCATTCATGTTCAAATTGTTTCCATACAAAGGCTGTAGGAAACTCACTATATCTCAGGTTTCTTGCCTCAGGATACTTTCTATTTGCTTCCATCCATGATAGGAATTTGGACTTTTGGATATTTGGCTTTTTAACAACCTGGTCAATGGCATCATTATCATCAAATACAATGACTTGTTCATCAGGTAAATGAAACGATAGTCTTTCAACCGCTGGGTTTCGAAAATGAATATCGAAAGAAAATATCCTCCAGGTAGCCTCACATGATGATAAATATCTACAGTCATAATACATTTTGATTTCATCAACACATTCAGCGTCGCTCGAATCAGTTGTATTCTGATAAAAGCTTGCAGTAACACGGTCATGACCTTTGTTCACATACTTGAAAAGATATTTGATAGAACGTGACTGATTACACCACTCAACATTTATATGTGCATTATAACTCAGAAGCAAATATCTATTGTATGGAACAACAAACCTGTTATCAATCAGGAAGTTACCCTTTTTAATGACCCTTCCATTGTCTCTTCTTCTATACACTGGATATCCATCTGCATCAATAGTTTTCCTTTCTACAAAATTCATTGGAAAATATTTTGTGCACCTTCCATTTTGCATACATGGAGATTTCCTGTTTTGAACTCCACATGGTCCATGGATCATCAAAGACTGCACTACTCTAAACAATTGTGGGTTAGTTCTCTGGTCTAGTATCTCCGCACATATAATTTTGTCAATATCATCAGGATTAGGATATCTAAACTGAGGGTGCGAAAAAATCAATATATGTGCATGAGGCAATCCACGTTTTTGGAATTCAATTGTGTATATTGTTGCAAAATAGAGTTGAAGTCCAATTAAAATATATAAAATAGAGTGGAATTCAATTGTGTATATCTTTATATATAAAGATTGTATATAAAAATCAAAACATGTCATTTAGAATACTTGCCTTATATTAATACATTATATATATGCCTTAACAAACAATCAGCAAAGTAGAATAGTTGCTTACCTGCCTTAACCTTTCCGAATACATCTCCTTGTCTTATTCCCTTCATCAATTGTTCAAGCTTCATCTTGAAGACGCGACAAAGTAAATCTGGCCTATCTTCCGATCTTAGAAGTTGACTGGCAACAACTCTTGATATTTCTGGCCATTTTTGATTGCAAGTAAAGGTAATAAATAAATCAGGATATCCTGCCCATCTACAAATGGCCATGGCATCTTGATAATTTTGAAACATATAACGTGCACCACCAGTAAAAGATGATGGTAAAACTATACGTTTACCAGCAGAAGAAGGTTTAGTTTCTCCCCTCAATATGGCATCCGCAAGTCCTTTATACATTTCAGCTCTTAACTCTTTTTGATGAGTTCTAACAAAATGTAACCTAGAAGACTCAATCATACTATAGGCATCAACCAAAAACTGTCGGAATAGCCGTTTAGATAATAATAAGGGAGACTCCTCCATTTTCCTCTCTTGAACTCTATAAGCAAAAAACTCTCTCATAGATACTCTTTGTCTTTTGTTTTCTAATGACTGGAAACTGTCACTGAGACAAATATCTTCTGTATATCCATCTTCTCCTCGAGGAAATAATAACGGATATTGTAATGGAAGATAAGCAGAACTTAAAATGGATACACGCTGCAAATTTCCTGTTTGTATTTCTATGATAATGTCTCTTTCAGCCCCTGCTGAATCAAAGTCTCCAACTATTAGAGCAGCTACCTCGGAGGCCGTAGGTAGATTATACCTTCTACCATCTCGCCCCCTTTTCCCTATAATCCTTAACTTAAGATCTGGAACTGCATTTTCTTTGAATCTTTCTCGAACCATTCTATAAACTTTTGCATATTCATTACAAGCATCAAGCATTTCTTTTAAATCAGATACAATTGACGCTTGCAATGAAGAGTTTTCACTTTCCCTGTATTGAAAGCAATAAAATAATTTAATTCACTTGTTATGAGACATCAATTAAAATTTTTGTCCAGAACTAAATATTTTTTTTTCTCCAGATTTTGAACCACATACCTGACAATAGACATTGTATTTGATATCTCATTTTCTGTGTCATATATATACAGTTGAGCAAACTTTGGTTTAGATCCAGCAAGTGGAAGTAAACCTCCAATTCTGTGGTAATTTTGTCCACACATGACAAACATTGGAGGCGCATTCCCACAATTTACAGAATGATCAACCTTTCCACCCATTGATGTGAAGGAGAACATCATATTGAATGATCTAATATGGTCCAAAAAATATCTACTTCTGCTATCATTTCCATTCAATAGATCTCTTGAAGGTTGAGGTGGTGTCTTCAAAATAGGACGTTCTATTTTACCCTGAAGGCAGCACAAAGAAAACTTTGGTTGTTTTGTATTCCTTGATTTTTGCACTCTTTCAGAATACCACATCATTGAACCACAATGTGGACATTCCCATGAAGAATCACCAATGTCCCAGTATTCTGAGTGAGCATGAAAGAAGAATTTTTTTTAATATACATCACAATCTGCATTATGATGTTAAAAGAATGTATCTGTTTAACCAAATATTTAGAATACCTTCAGCTAAATCTCCAACCACATCAGGTTCTTATTCTTCATTGTTATCTAAATCAGTCTGCATCAAGTGTTCATTTGATGGATTTCCTACATAAAAAAAAAAAAAGGAAAAGAGCATAAGTTGCTGCAATAAACCAAATCGGCCCAATTATATTACAAAATTTAATTGGATTTTTCCATAATCACTTGTTTCACTGGTTTGCTGCATGATAACATTGTCATTAATGACTTCTTTGTCATTGGTAGCCTTAGGGTGTGTGTGTTCTTATAATAAAAGAAAGCAAAAAATTAGTTCTCACATACATAATCATCAATTTCAGTTGCTTCAAACATATTTTAAAAATAACTAAAAAAGCCAGTTGGTTTTTAGCATAGGATTATTCGTTACAATTGGATATGCAAATATCTAGTTACCCGAGGATGATGGTATAGTTGTTTTTTTTTCTTTGAACATCATCGTTCCCCACAGTATCATTTCCATCAGTAGGTGCTGTTACTCTGCCACCTCTTAACAAAAATCGTCCACTTGCTAGTTTATTTTGAAAGGAAATTCCATTAATATTGTCACTGGACATTAGAGAGTTTTCCACATGATGCAAACTCTGTCTCGATTTCTTAGCTGATAAACTATTGGCTGCAATATTTTTTATGAAAATGAAAAGGAGTACTACAGAAAGCAAATAGTAGGAAGTAGCCATTTAAATTTTTTGGGTATATATCAGTTGGATGATACCACAATACCATTTATAATGTCTGACAATGGAACATTTGGAATGTCCATACCACCGAATCCTACATGAAGTGTTGAAGTCCTCATTGGGGTGTGTCCTACCTTGGAATTTTGTAGATTGGAGTTCTCTGCAAAAATTAAAAATCGTGGTGATTACAAAAACATGGATTTGTTATAATTCAAATACTTTTTTTATTTAATAGATTTTTACCATTGCCATTTGTGATGTTAGATAAAGGAATACTTCCAATATCTATCCCAGCAGGTGGTCTATCCATTTATTTTTTCATTGGGGAGTGCAACCCGTGACAACTTCCTGCTGAAGTGTTTCCTACCAATTTTACACCACTTGATAAATTAATAAAACAGTGATTACTGAGGTAGAAAAATCATATATAATCTGAAATGTTGTATAGAATGATGAATACCCGATTGATTGTTTTGAGAAGAAGCCAATATCTCAGCAAATCTGCGTTTTGCTTTTATAGAATAAACCATTGTATAGTGGACTTTGTGGACAATCAAAGCTTTTAAATGTCTGCAATCATTGTAATACCCCGATTTTTGAGTTTTTCTTTTAATCAGTATTTATGAACTTATATTTTATTCGAGGTCTTAGAAAGGGATATAAAATATTCCGAGACCATAATCATGCTCAGCGATATCGTAGGAAGCTACGATTAAGTTTTGGAGTCGAAAACTCAAACGGAGCCCGGTCTGCGTTTTTACACTGACAGTATGATTTTACTGCTCAGATGACCTCAGATGGACCCGTGAACGAGACAGTAAGTCTTAGAATTCGATTCTCTACGTTTTGGTTAAATTTCGTAAAAATTTCAAAAAAATCATTTCCTGACCTCCGTTCGAGCGAAATCTTCAATCGGGTGGAGAACGGAGCCGCGTATGGACTTACCAGGACCCGACAACGGATAATATGGATATCACATCATGTCAACTCACTTGGGAGAGCATGCCAGAGTCGTCATGACGATCGGGAATTTCGGGATGCGAAATTACCAAAATACCCCTAACTTAAGCCTTTTCACCTTTTACCATTTTACCCTTTGAACCAAATGACCTTTTTACCCTTAATGAACTCTTTAGAAGGCTGGAACAGCCCTCTCAGCCCCTCATTCCACGCAGCCCAGCCCCTCAAGAACACCAAGAACACTTCATCTTCCTTAGAGAAAAAACCTCCATTGAATCCTTGAGAAAACCTTGAAAGCTTGTTGAAATCACTTGATTTCTTGACCAATCTTCATCCATTTTAAGGTAAGATCACTTCTATGGTCTCATATCTTCTTGAATCTCTTTCAATATCAAGATCAAAACTCCATTTTCATGAAACTCATTCTTAGATCCAAAACTTTGAAAATCCATAGGAAATTGTAGGAAAATCCTTTGGATGTGAAACCAAGTTCTTTGAACTCACCTCATCACCCTCTATCTAAACCCAAGAGCTCATGATTCAAGTCTCATCCTAGCTCTAAAACCCCAAAGTGGCCGAAACCTAAGAGTGATGATGAATAGTGTTTTCCATCAAATTTTTGATTTCTAACTCTTGATTCCATCCTTAGCTTTCCTAGTGTCCTTGAATCCAAGTGATGGAAAACCAAATCAATTCCTAGCCTAGATTGCCCTTTATGGCCGAGAGCTTCATGGGGAAAATCCGTGAATGTTGTTTCACATTTTTGAGTCATAGGACTTGAAATAGTGTTAACTAAGTTCATGAACCAACTAACCAAAAGTTTGGAACCAAATGAGATCCCTAACCCTTTTTACCTTTCATGGCCGAACCCTATACCTTTTAGGGGAAGGAAAACTTGTGTTCTTATGTTATAGATTGATGTTGAATTGTTGTTTGAATTGAATTGTGTTTGATTGTTTTAGGCGACGCAAACGAAACCGGAGCCGGAGCCGAGAATCAATCAAGTTTGGACTAAGCAAATTTGAGAGGTAAAGGGAGGTAGTCATTTAAGTTTGAGTAGCTTCATAGTGCATGTTTGATATATGTGTTATGATGTCTTGAGTGATGATTTAGAGATGAGTTTGAATGATGTATATGTATACTTATATCCTGGATTGATTGGATGTTAAATGTTGTGCATAATTGTCTATTTGATAATTTGTGGCATGGATGCCTTAGTTGATATTATGGTGATGATTATGGATTGTTGATGTCTATATATATATATTTATACCCTGGATGAGCATAGGACTGGCTATGTCTCGATAATTTATTAAAAGACTCGAAATCCTAAATCTATGTTTTGAAAACCGTGTTTTTAAATCAAAAAGTGATTTTTGGGAAAACGTGTTGCTTTTTTCAAGAAAAGTTGTCTTTCTTGTTGAAAAGTATTTTTGTTTTGAAAAGTAAAGTGGTTTTGTGAAAAGTCGTGCAAATCATGTTTTATTTCGGTAAAGCGTTTTAAAAAGACGTGAAACCTTAGAAAACGGGTTTTGTTTTCAAGAAAGGTGTTTTTCACGGAAAAATGTTCTCTTGATCAAAAAGGATGTTTTGTTTCGAGAAAACCAAAGTATGTTTTGTTTTCCAAAGTGTTTTGAGGAAATGAAACCAAAGGAAAAATGATGAACCTTTGAGACGAACCCGAACCTAGTGGCCGAGACGTCGGGGCTAGTGTTTTGTGGATTGAGCACTCGGACTTCGTGTCCTGTGTTTTTGATTTGAGTGGGCTTAATGCCTTTTTGAAACGAGTCGTGGACTTTATGTCTCGACATTTGAAAGAATGAACGCAAAGAAAACAGAAAACTTTCTGTGTACATGCATGAACCGGCAGACGTGCCATTTGGAACCGAGCTACAACTTTCGTAGTTGAGAATTCAGCCAGTTAAGACCACTGGGTCTATAGGGGCATTCTGTGTTCGAGATCCCACAAGTGGCCGGTGGCGTAGCAACCCCGTGCTGTGGTAAATCGGCTGCCAAACACGAATGAACTCGATCAGAGACTGGAGTATTCATGATATGGTGAGACGTGGTACCCTGGAACAATTGGAGTTCGGACCTAAATAGAGAGGCCGACTCATGAGAACAATTGTGTTACGGGTGTTACTACGGCCTATCGCTCGAGGTTGGGAAGTTAGAATCTCCGGAGTACATGAATTAGAAAGATGATATTGAAGTCTCATGCATTATTATAACTGATGATAGTGTTTGGGATGTTGTACTGTATTACATAAATAACTGTTCATATAACTGTATTTATCTGTGGATGTTTATACTACTGTTTGTCGCTTGTGTGGCTATCGTGATAACTTTATATGAGTATCTCACCTTTGCCTGTACATGTTGGACACCTTGTTGTGTTTTTGGAACACATGTACAGATGTTGATCATAGGTCCCCGCGGAGACGTGAGGACTCGGACGATGGAAACTTTTGAAGGAGCCGACGTTGGGTTGTACCCCAATGGCTACTTTTAGCTGACCAGCTTAGGAGTCTTTTGTTTTTGAGCAGGCTTATATTTTATTACTGCATATATGTCGCAATTACTTTCTAAGTCTGTAATATGATATATATATTAGACCAGGTTTTGCGTTATGTTTATGTTTTATGAACAGTGAATATCAATGTGTGATATGAAATTTATTCCTCCGTCTGGAGTTGTTTGCCTATGCATGCAGAAAATTTTTAGAACCGCGTTTTCGAACGTAGCTACTTAATTAAAGTATTTTCCGAAAGCAACCAGCGTTTTATTTTCTTGTTTTATTCCGCATTAGAGTCCGTGTATGTAGCACCCGCGAGGGGGGTGTTACATTAGTGGTATCAGAGCTGGTCGAATCTTTCGGGAATCCTTGGGAAGTGAGTCTGTTATGTTTATGTTGTGTGATCTCTGTGAACCTTGTTTGAATTGTTTCTCTGTTGAAGCAATGTGTGTTGACACACTAGTCTTGATTTATGTTTCCTTATTAAGGTATGTTTGGTTTGCCTTGTAGGGAGACATGAATCTTAGAGGTGGTCGTGGTGGAGGTCGCGGCACTGCTGACAACAATGCTGATGACAACAACATGAATCGGGCTATCCAGGCCATGGCTGATATGGCGGCTGCTGTTGCTCAACAAACAGCAACGATGGCTCAACAGAATCAACAGAACCAACAAAGAGCTGATATTGCTGCTGGTGCCAGAGGGTTAGTCGATTTTCGGCGTCACGATCCTCCGCAGTTTCACGGGGACTGTGACCCGGAAAAGGCTGACCTGTGGCTGCAAGAGATAGAGAAGATTTTTGCTGTTCTACATTGTCCTGAGGGAGTGAAGGTGGACTATGCCACATTCCTGTTTCTGGGTGATGCAGAGTATTTGTGGGGAGGAACCAGACAACTGCTGGAAGCCAACAACCAAGAGATCACTTGGGGAGTATTTCGCACCAAGTTTCTGGACAAGTACTTTCCCCAAAGTGCTAGAACCGAGAAAGAGTAGGAATTTCTGAAGCTGCAGCAGAGGGATATGTCTGTCGGGGAATATGCGGCGAAGTTTGAATCACTCGCCAAATATTTCCGCTTTTTCCAAGCTCAGCCTGACGAGGACTGGAAATGCGAGAGGTTCGAAGGCGGTCTGCGCTTCGAGATCAAGGAGTCGGTGTTGCCACTAGAGATCCGTACCTTCCAAGCTCTGGTGGAGAAGTGCAGAAAAGTAGAAAAGATGAGAAGCGGAAGGGAGAACAAGGGTACTACAGGAGGACCGTCTAGGTCAAGGAACCCGAGCCAGTACCAGCAACAGAAAGGGAAGCAGTCCCAGAAGAAGCCGTATTCCCGACCTCAAGGGAATAGTCAGAAACAACAACCTTATCGTCCTGTTGCTTCTGCTTACGGTGGTGGGAACAGAAACGACCAGAACCAAGGCCGAGCCCAGAGATGTTTCAAGTGTGGGCAACCCAGACACCCAGCTGATAGCTGCAAGTTGAAAGGAGTTCTATGTTTCCAATGCGGAGAGATAGGACATTTCGCGAGGGAATGCCCTACACCAAAGCCCGAGCCGACTGTCAACAACATGCGGACTGCTAGACCCACGGCGAGGGGAAGGGTTTATACCATGAGCGGCGTTGATGCTTCCAAATCTGATGACCTCATACAAGGTAGTTGCATCATAGCTGGTAATCTCCTAACTGTACTATTTGATTCGGGTGCGACACATTCGTTTATCTCCTTGAATTGTGTGAGACAATTAGAGTTGCCTGTTTCTTCACTATCTTTTGATTTGGTTGTCACAACCCCGACTGCTAAACCTGTTACTGTTAATACAGTATGTTTGAACTGTCCTATTACTGTTCATGATAGGAACTTTCTTGTTGACTTAATATGTTTGCCTTTGACTCAATTGGATGTGATCCTAGGCATGGATTGGTTATCTTCCAACCATATCCTTTTAGACTGTGCACATAGAACCCTAGTTTTTCCTGACCCTGAGATTTCTGAATTTATAACTGCCAACCAAGTAAGAGCTTCTTTGAAAGAAGGAGATCGGGGATACATGCTTCTATCCTGTTTAGAAATCGAGAGGGACGTTGTCTTGAGCGATGTGCCGGTTGTGAAAGATTTTCCGGAAGTTTTTCCAGAGGCCGTACCAGGTTTGCCACCTGTGAGGGACATCGAGTTTGCGATCGACTTAGTTCCAGGATCCGGTCCGATCTCTATATCTCCTTATAGGATGTCACCTACGGAGTTAGCCGAGTTGAAGACTCAACTAGAGGATCTAATGTCCAAGCGGTTTGTGAGGCCAAGTGTGTCCCCGTGGGGAGCACCAGTGTTGTTGGTGAAGAAGAAGGACGGGAGTTCAAGATTCTGTGTGGATTATCGTCAACTCAACAAGATAACGATCAAGAACAAGTATCCTCTACCCCGCATAGATGACTTGATGGATCAACTTCAAGGAGCCGCTGTCTTTTCAAAGATCGATCTGAGATCCGGTTATCACCAGATCAGAGTAAAGAACGAGGACGTACCCAAGACTGCTTTCAGGACTCGTTATGGTCATTATGAGTACCTCGTGATGCCTTTCGGAGTGACGAACGCGCCTGCTATCTTCATGGACTATATGAACAGGATTTTCCGTCCGTTTTTGGATCAGTTTGTTGTCGTGTTTATCGATGATATTCTCATCTACTCAAAAAGTTCTGAGGAGCACGAGGAACACCTACGACAAGTTTTGCAGATCCTTCACAAGGAGAAGTTGTACGCAAAGCTACCCAAGTGTGAATTTTGGCTGGATGAAGTCAAATTCTTAGGACATGTGATTTCGAAGGAAGGAATTGCCGTCGATCCTACGAAAGTAGAAGCAGTACTTCTGTGGGAGAGACCCAAGACTGTGACAGAAATTCGCAGTTTCGTTGGACTAGCTGGTTATTACAGAAGGTTCATCGAAGGATTTTCGAAGATTGTTGCGCCGTTGACTCAACTTACGAGGAAGGACCAACCGTATATGTGGACTGACAAATGTGAAGAGAGTTTTCATACAATGAAGGAACGTTTGACAACCTCACCAGTGTTAGTACTACCTAAGCCAGACGAACCGTACGAAGTGTACTGTGATGCTTCGCATCAAGGTTTAGGATGTGTGCTTATGCAACATCGGAAGGTTGTAGCGTATGCTTCATGCCAGTTGAAGACTCATGAGAGGAATTACCCGACGCACGACCTTGAGTTAGCTGCTGTGGTTTTTGCACTAAAGATCTGGAGACACTACTTATATGGATCTAAGTTCGATGTCTTCAGTGACCACAAAAGTTTGAAGTACCTGTTCGACCAGAAGGAACTTAACATGAGGCAGAGACGTTGGATGGAGTTTCTTAAAGACTACGACTTCACTTTGCTGTACCACCCTGGGAAAGCAAATGTTGTTGCAGATGCTCTGAGTCGGAAGACCCTACACATCTCTGCAATGATGGTTAAAGAGCTAGAATTGATAGAACAGTTTCGTGATCTCAATCTAGCTGTGGAAGTGAACAATGAGAAGATTTGTTTGGGAATGATTAAGGTATCTAGTGGACTGATGGACACGATCCGTGAACAGCAAGCAACTGATGTATATCTCCAAGAGAAAAAGGAGTTACTTGGACAAGAGAAAGCTGCAGAGTTCAGTATGGGGACTGATGGTATCTTGAGATGCAATGGACGAGTTTGTGTGCCTAGCAACCCGGAGATGAGGAAAATGATTCTAGAAGAAGGACACAAGAGCAAGCTGAGTATTCACCCTGGATCAACCAAAATGTACCAAGATCTAAAACAAAAGTTTTGGTGGCCAAGAATGAAGAAGCAAGTGGCTGAGTATGTAGCATCATGTTTGACCTGTCAGAAAGCGAAGGTAGAACATCAACGACCTGGAGGGATGCTTCAATCCTTGGATGTACCCGAATGGAAATGGGAGAGCATTTCAATGGATTTTGTGGTAGGATTACCGAGAACTTCCAAAAGTTTTGATTCAATTTGGGTGATTGTTGATAGGTTAACGAAGTCAGCACACTTCTTACCTGTTAAGATCAACTACTCAGTGGAGAAGTTAACTGAGTTGTATATCAGAGAAGTAATCAGACTACATGGAGTGCCTTCGAGCATAGTCTCTGATAGAGACCCAAAGTTTACGTCACATTTTTGGCAAAGTCTACATCAAGCTTTAGGAACAAAGTTAAGGCTAAGTTCAGCCTATCACCCTCAGACTGATGGACAAACAGAGAGAACAATACAGTCGTTGGAAGATCTGCTGAGAGCTTGTGTTCTAGACCATGGTGGAAGTTGGGATGATCTGTTGCCTCTTATAGAATTCACCTACAACAATAGCTACCATTCTAGCATAGGGATGGCACCCTATGAAGCCTTGTATGGACGAAAGTGCCAGACACCGTTGTGTTGGTACCAGGATGGAGAGAACATGATCGTAGGCCCAGAACTTGTGCAACAAACAACGGAAAAGATTAAACAGATCCGGGAAAAGATGAAAACGGCACAGAGCAGGCAGAAAAAGCTATTCAAATAAGAGAAGACGACCCCTCGAGTTTCAAGAAGGTGAACACGTGTTCCTGAGAGTCACATCTACGACTGGGGTAGGTAGAGCGATTAAGTCCAGAAAACTCACTCCCAAATTCATTGGACCTTACCAAATTCTTCGGCGTATTGGTCCAGTAGCTTACCAGATTGCCTTACCACCTTTTCTGTCTAACATTCATAATGTTTTCCATGTCTCACAACTTCGAAAGTATATTCCTGATCCGTCTCATGTAATCGAACCTGATATAGTACATTTACGAGAAAACTTGTCTTATGAGACATCGCCTGTGCGAATCGTTGATAAGAGGATCAAGCGACTCAGGGGAAAACAAGTTCCCTTAGTCAAAGTCGTTTGGAACGAAGCAACTGGAGACGCAACGTGGGAGCTCGAGGACAAGATGAAGTTACAGTATCCCAATCTTTTTCAAGGTACGTAATTTCGAGGACGAAATTTTTTTTTTTGAGGGGTAGTAATGTAACACCCCGATTTTTGAGTTTTTCTTTTAATCAGTATTTATGAACTTATATTTTATTCGAGGTCTTAGAAAGCGATATAAAATATTCCGAGACCATAATCATGCTCAGCGATATCGTAGGAAGCTACGATTAAGTTTTGAGTCGAAAACTCAAACGGAGCCCGGTCTGCGTTTTTACACTGACAGTATGATTTTACTGCTCAGATGACCTCAGATGGACCCGTGAACGAGACAGTAAGTCTTAGAATTCGATTCTCTACGTTTTGGTTAAATTTCGTAAAAATTTCAAAAAAATCATTTCCTGACCTCCGTTCGAGCGAAATCTTCAATCGGGTGGAGAACGGAGCCGCGTATGGACTTACCAGGACCCGACAACGGATAATATGGATATCACATCATGTCAACTCACTTGGGAGAGCATGCCAGAGTCGTCATGACGATCGGGAATTTCGGGATGCGAAATTACCAAAATACCCCTAACTTAAGCCTTTTCACCTTTTACCATTTTACCCTTTGAACCAAATGACCTTTTTACCCTTAATGAACTCTTTAGAAGGCTGGAACAGCCCTCTCAGCCCCTCATTCCACGCAGCCCAGCCCCTCAAGAACACCAAGAACACTTCATCTTCCTTAGAGAAAAAACCTCCATTGAATCCTTGAGAAAACCTTGAAAGCTTGTTGAAATCACTTGATTTCTTGACCAATCTTCATCCATTTTAAGGTAAGATCACTTCTATGGTCTCATATCTTCTTGAATCTCTTTCAATATCAAGATCAAAACTCCATTTTCATGAAACTCATTCTTAGATCCAAAACTTTGAAAATCCATAGGAAATTGTAGGAAAATCCTTTGGATGTGAAACCAAGTTCTTTGAACTCAACTCATCACCCTCTATCTAAACCCAAGAGCTCATGATTCAAGTCTCATCCTAGCTCTAAAACCCCAAAGTGGCCGAAACCTAAGAGTGATGATGAATAGTGTTTTCCATCAAATTTTTGATTTCTAACTCTTGATTCCATCCTTAGCTTTCCTAGTGTCCTTGAATCCAAGTGATGGAAAACCAAATCAATTCCTAGCCTAGATTGCCCTTTATGGCCGAGAGCTTCATGGGGAAAATCCATGAATGTTGTTTCACATTTTTGAGTCATAGGACTTGAAATAGTGTTAACTAAGTTCATGAACCAACTAACCAAAAGTTTGGAACCAAATGAGATCCCTAACCCTTTTTACCTTTCATGGCCGAACCCTATACCTTTTAGGGGAAGGAAAACTTGTGTTCTTATGTTATAGATTGATGTTGAATTGTTGTTTGAATTGAATTGTGTTTGATTGTTTTAGGCGACGCAAACGAAACCGGAGCCGGAGCCGAGAATCAATCAAGTTTGGACTAAGCAAATTTGAGAGGTAAAGGGAGGTAGTCATTTAAGTTTGAGTAGCTTCATAGTGCATGTTTGATATATGTGTTATGATGTCTTGAGTGATGATTTAGAGATGAGTTTGAATGATGTATATGTATACTTATATCCTGGATTGATTGGATGTTAAATGTTGTGCATAATTGTCTATTTGATAATTTGTGGCATGGATGCCTTAGTTGATATTATGGTGATGATTATGGATTGTTGATGTCTATATATATATATATTTATACCCTGGATGAGCATAGGACTGGCTATGTCTCGATAATTTATTAAAAGACTCGAAATCCTAAATCTATGTTTTGAAAACCGTGTTTTTAAATCAAAAAGTGATTTTTGGGAAAACGTGTTGCTTTTTTCAAGAAAAGTTGTCTTTCTTGTTGAAAAGTATTTTTGTTTTGAAAAGTAAAGTGGTTTTGTGAAAAGTCGTGCAAATCGTGTTTTATTTCGGTAAAGCGTTTTAAAAAGACGTGAAACCTTAGAAAACGGGTTTTGTTTTCAAGAAAGGTGTTTTTCACGGAAAAATGTTCTCTTGATCAAAAAGGATGTTTTGTTTCGAGAAAACCAAAGTATGTTTTGTTTTCCAAAGTGTTTTGAGGAAATGAAACCAAAGGAAAAATGATGAACCTTTGAGACGAACCCGAACCTAGTGGCCGAGACGTCGGGGCTAGTGTTTTGTGGATTGAGCACTCGGACTTCGTGTCCTGTGTTTTTGATTTGAGTGGGCTTAATGCCTTTTTGAAACGAGTCGTGGACTTTATGTCTCGACATTTGAAAGAATGAACGCAAAGAAAACAAAAAACTTTCTGTGTACATGCATGAACCGGCAGACGTGCCATTTGGAACCGAGCTACAACTTTCGTAGTTGAGAATTCAGCCAGTTAAGACCACTGGGTCTATAGGGGCATTCTGTGTTCGAGATCCCACAAGTGGCCGGTGGCGTAGCAACCCCGTGCTGTGGTAAATCGGCTGCCAAACACGAATGAACTCGATCAGAGACTGGAGTATTCATGATATGGTGAGACGTGGTACCCTGGAACAATTGGAGTTCGGACCTAAATAGAGAGGCCGACTCATGAGAACAATTGTGTTACGGGTGTTACTACGGCCTATCGCTCGAGGTTGGGAAGTTAGAATCTCCGGAGTACATGAATTAGAAAGATGATATTGAAGTCTCATGCATTATTATAACTGATGATAGTGTTTGGGATGTTGTACTGTATTACATAAATAACTGTTCATATAACTGTATTTATCTGTGGATGTTTATACTACTGTTTGTCGCTTGTGTGGCTATCGTGATAACTTTATATGAGTATCTCACCTTTGCCTGTACATGTTGGACACCTTGTTGTGTTTTTGGAACACATGTACAGATGTTGATCATAGGTCCCCGCGGAGACGTGAGGACTCGGACGATGGAAACTTTTGAAGGAGCCGACGTTGGGTTGTACCCCAATGGCTACTTTTAGCTGACCAGCTTAGGAGTCTTTTGTTTTTGAGCAGGCTTATATTTTATTACTGCATATATGTCGCAATTACTTTCTAAGTCTGTAATATGATATATATATTAGACCAGGTTTTGCGTTATGTTTATGTTTTATGAACAGTGAATATCAATGTGTGATATGAAATTTATTCCTCCGTCTGGAGTTGTTTGCCTATGCATGCAGAAAATTTTTAGAACCGCGTTTTCGAACGTAGCTACTTAATTAAAGTATTTTCCGAAAGCAACCAGCGTTTTATTTTCTTGTTTTATTCCGCATTAGAGTCCGTGTATGTAGCACCCGCGAGGGGGGTGTTACAATCATCAATCTCATCATAATGCATAAAAGAAACTACTATCAGATGCTTCAGCTGCACTGAAAGATCTTCAATAGTTCTAGTCCACATAAAAAGTTGCACAACTGTGAGAGAATAATGAAAGAAACATAATGGTTGTGGGTAAGGAAAAGACACATAATGAAAGACATCATTTTTTGAGCACAGTGTAGTTGTGAATTCATCTGTGCAACATTGATCATAATAAATTAAATTATGTTGACATGCGGCGGGATTAATATGTATTGAAGAATGATAGTTATGAGGCAGCCGCAAAATTTTTCGACCATAGCAATAACAACAGTGAATGCAAAAGGTTTTTGTTATGGGAAACTAAAATCACTCGTACTCATGATGTGGTTGAAATAGCATTCATAACAAAAAATCTTAAATAGATATATGTATCTTAATTGTACTTATCATGTGGTTGACACTATCATAATAGTGATGCAACCTGGGATCCACTTTTCACACCTTTCACATATCAATATATTAAAATATATTTATATATCTTTATATATAACATAACTTCTAAGATATATACTTGTTTCTTGTCTTTTATAATATAGTACAATATAATATGTAAGATACATAATACACTATATTATGTATATATAAGATAATAAATCTTATATAAGTTATTTTATATATATAACTTAACATATATATATATATATATATATATATATATATATATATATATATATATATATATCTATATGTGTGTGTGTGTGTGTGTGTGTTATAAAATTTATTATATAACCGCATCTTAATGGAAACATACCGATTTTATGAATACACTTTCATACTGTTTAGAATTTTCCTATACTATATTTGTATTTTTTTTTTTTTATAACATTATACTATATCTTTATATAATATAATATTTACATAATATAATCCAAAAACGTTTGATACTTTAAACTTTATGCTATTTGATTGCTGCTTTAAAGGAATGTAATTAGTTTGGTATTAGATATGAAGGTAAATTGTATTCGTTATATACTTGTATTCATCATATGCGAATTCATTTGCAAACAGATTAAATTTTGGTTCAATCCAGTTAGGATTAAGGAATTAAATTAAAATAAAGATAGAATAACAACAAATTAAATGACAAATGCATATAAAATCATAAGTTCTCATATAAAATCCATTACTTAAATTGTCAATTGGTCTCATCAATAACTGAAACAACTAAAACATAAAACAGAATACTTGAAACATTACAAAATTGATGGTAGTACATCACAAAAACCACCATCATTCAGTAGGCTCCCTAAAGGATTGAAACATAAAACATAATACTTGAGACATTACAAAAGATCTGGTAGCACATTACAAAATAATATTTCATACCTTCATATTGTCATCAACTTCTGCTGAAATAGTATTCTTAAACTCAACCTCTTCATCTACATCACCATCCTATGAAAAGTAAAACCAAATGTTACCTTTACAATGAATCACACCACTCAGCAGAAAAAATAAAATTAAAAGACAACCTTAATATTATGATGTATCTTAAACTGTTCAACCTATTCTTTCTCAGCAGAAATCTTTTTCACAACATAGCTTCAATGGTTGTCTCGCGAATTTCTATTTTAAATAGAAATTCATTGTTCAGCAGATCAAAAAATGGCGGAGGGATATCAGATGTTAACTTTTCCTATACAAAACACCAAAGTCTCATTGTAAGAATCAGTTAAAAGAAAATAAAGTAATTATCACAAAAAATACTAACTATTTAAATTGAAATGTATAACCTTATGCATAACTCAATCAAATCTATAGCTGATTTTCCAGCCATATCAGTCGCAACATGTTTAAACATGATGAATGATGTCGACCGGTGTCATCAATTACTTTCAGGTGTAATTTATACCTATAGTTAAAAAAGAAAAAAAAAATATTAGAATCTCAAACAGTTAGTACAAACTATACATATGAAGAAATTTAAGTCAGTACCTCGGAAGCAACCATCATTTTCTGACAATTCGGACAGTAGAATTTAACCCCAACAGACTCAACCTTTTTCGCACACTTATTACATGACTGATACCACCACCCTTGTGTGGTATCGATTTCAATCACAGTTGCAAGAACAGAAGCAAAACCAGTCTGAAGTAATGAAAAACCATTTTAGTATTAAAATTATACAATTGCATTATCCATATTGGAATTAGTGAAAATTAACCAAGTAGATAGTGACATACTTGGGTAGCCTCAATGATATCTGAAATTGTCATTCTCTCTGATTGAAGAATTTCATCAGCCAATGAAACAGAATTTTGGGCAGATACATGGCTTACCACCTGACTAAGAAAAGGCTTTCATTTTCCAGCCTAGTATATGTGATGTAAAAACGGTTAATTAGTATGCACAACAACATTTCAGATTTTATTCAAGAAATTCAATGTAAAAGTACAAACTTGTCTTTGTATTTCTGGTCTTCATCGAGTTTGGGGTTGATGAGCAGTTTTGTTCCATGATAGTCATTTGATATGCCAGTTTTGCCTACAAAATAAATATGCATTTTTGAATCAGTATCCTTTATTGAAATGGAGAAAACAGTTATTCAAGAGGTAACAAATAAATGAAACAAACCATTAAAAGTCTTCAACTTGCACTGTTGAAGAATAACTATAACAGGACTACTGATATCTTGCTTAGTGAGATACTCATTCATCTGTTCAACAAAAACTCCCCACAAAGTGCAACCAACCCGATTGCTCCTTTTTAAATTCCACAAATAAAATAGCAAAACATTTATTCCATTAGTGAAGAATTTCACCCAGTATTATTAATGAAAATGATCATTAACATCGAGTAATTGCAAAGAAAGTTATTCTTTTAAACATTCCTATATTCTGTGTGACAATTATTTAAACATTCATTCATATATATTCATATATATGTAGTAAATATTCAATTGAAACATACTCCAAATCTTCCAACGCAACATCAATCAGTTTGCTTTTCTTTCCATTTTTGTCAGTTTCCTTCAAGTCACCTCTCTCAACCACATGTCCTATAACATCTGAAAAGTTGAAAACGTGAAATAGTAGAGTAGATTACAAATGAATGAACAAAATCACAAAGTATGAGTAGATTATAGTTTCAATAACTAACCAATCAACATCCCGTCGTCTACACCAGAAAGAATCTTTTCAAAATGAACAAATTTGAAAAAAGTTTTTGGTATATCTTCTGCATCCATTTTCTTACAATCAGTGCTTGCCATAAAGTTCAACTTGAACTTATGTGTGGTTGTCCTAATTTTTGGATCATTTTGAGCAACCAGCAAACTCTTTATAACATATGAAGATCCTTCCTCCACGCTTGCTTCGAATTTAGAGATTAAATTACGCTTGACAGTTGCGTGTATTGTTGCACACTAACAATGAGAACAAAGTGCAAACTTGAAAATGTCATGCATAATCTTTATATAGTTAATCCAGAAATATCAAGCTTTTACCTTTTCATCGAGTAGCATCATTTCAATACTATTCAATTGTTGTGGATCCTTAAAATCAGCAACTTTCCAGAAACGAATGACCCTGACCCTGATTCTCCAGTCTATCCTGCCAGGAACAATATCTGCAATCAAATTAAATTTGCATGCCATCCTTCAAAGTTCACGATTTCTTGGTGTTTAGGCAGATCCCAATTGCTTGGCGTTTTCTGTAAGAAGATGGCACACAACTCTCTCTTATTTATAATGTGCTAGAGTTAAACTTGTAAAACCAATGTTAATGTCAGTAATACGTGAAATTAATGGATAATATCAATTTACTTGAAAATTGCGAAAATAATTCAAATTTATCTCACATGGATAATCACAAAACACAGAAACAGAGAAAACTTTACATTACCTGATGACATAATAACCATACAGTAATTAAAGTTTACACGCTTCCCACCTGCATAATGACAGCACACACCAGTGGAAAAAGCTTTACATTACCCCAAAACAGCCCCATCATATCCAACCAAGCTATTAAATTTACACCAATACCAATACCCATACAGATACAAATACAAATGTATTATTATGGTTGAGTCCTTAATGACTTACATGATTCCCACATTAGTACCACTCATCTCAATAAATGTAAGCTAATCAATTCATCCCACATTATTACTAATAAATTCATCCTAAATATCAGATGCCATCAACAATCTTTATATATGATACATAATTTCAATTTTAATACTAATCAATTTTAATACCTACACATATTAGAATTATTCACCTAATTAAGTCTCTTTGTTTTCTCTATGCAGCTTTTGCTTATTAAATATGGCCTGCATTACCAAAGTTGGTTTTTTTTTTTTTTTTTTTTTTTTTGTAATGAATGAAACACTTACCTACATGAATTAAACTGGAAATTCTCTTTGAATTTCGTTCATCAGCACAAATAATGTTTATTTCTTACTTTAGTCATCAATGAGTCAATATCAGTCTTGTTTTATTTGCATCCTCTAGAATTTTTTTATCAGTAACAAAAGAAACACAACAACATAGAAACACCTAATGCATCAACTAAAAGAACATAAGAAAGCTGCCATTAAACTGTCATAGTTCACCAACCATTATAAATCTAAACTTTAATAGGGTTTATAAATCCAAAATTAACAAACATTACAAATCCACCAAGTGTTACAAATCCAAAAACCAGTATAATAATCCACCAAACACCAACAGTACTAATCACTTTACTTCATAATCCACTAAGCATTACAACCGAAAAACCATTATAATAATCTAAGGACTCAAAACAGTGTTGCTTCATAAATCTCTGTCATGGTTTTCTAACTATTTCAACTTTAAGGTCATGAGGATCTTCCTGTATTTTAAACTTCAGCTTATCCCCTTCTGATAAAGCTTTGTCTCTACAGAATTGATACCAACCGATACTGATGTAGCATTCAGTCTTCCTTCGTCGATTCCTCAACAACTTACACGGGGTTGACTCTCTACCATCATCTATTAAATTGATAGCCTTCTGGTTTTTTATCAACACATCATGAACAATCCTCGCAGGAATGACCTACAGTTATTTAGATGTATGTTTAATAATATTTATATCTTTATATGAAATAAAAATACAGAATAAACCACAGATTCTAAATAAAAGTACTCATTTTTATACTCACCGAAGGATTGGAACCAAAAATAGCAGCCCTGGTCATCTCAGTTGTCCATGCTTTAAGGTCATATTCATCCTCAACATCTGAGTCCCCATCAATTACAGGGGGATAATCCTGCTCAAAGACCAAATCAATGACAGAGACATTTACTGGTTGAGAGTCATTATCCTCATTGTCATAAGTTGTCTCAGATTCATCAGTATTAGAGTCCAAAAATATGATCGGTACATCTTGTGGTAATATTTCTTCCGTCATTGGGTACTCAATCTCATTTCCACAATCAGAGAAAATCCTAATGTTAAAACATTGTATTCCAGTATAAAATAATTCAACATTGTGCACACAATGCAGATTATAAAACTTCACCATTTGTGACACACCATCTACAAATTTTGCAACATATTGGTCTCCATTTACTCGAAGACTGTGAACATTGTCCCGTGGATCCTTTACATATGAATTTACACATGTAAAGCTACCTTTCCACCAAATCCAAAAATTGCTACAAATCTTCATTTCATCCTATTTTAAAAAAGAAGATTATATTAAGCAACGGCATACAAAATAAAATTTTATATTAATTTCTTATATAACCTTATATGGTTGTATCTGGGTTGTAAATTTCCTCCAAAATCGGTCCAGAGCTGTAGTTCCCGGAGGTTCCATTGTTATGAGTTGATGGGAATGACCTGCACATAGAAACTTGTTCATGAGGAATTTCTAGCACCCCAATTCAGAGAGCTGCAAAGACACACATCCAATTTGAATCTAAACTAAATAAAGTGAAGGCTAAAGCATACAAATTCATCAAAATTTCAATTGCCTTTTTAAGTAACCACCATTATGAAAGATGCATTCACTGGACAACACTTGCGTTGTAGTTGTAGTATTTTATAAAAGGTCAATTCATTCAAAGATGTCCATATTGTCAGGCTTTGTAACTCATGGAATAGTTAAAATAATATTCATGTTTCATTTGAATTAACTACTGGCATACTACCTATCAAGTGTTTGAGAACAAAGAAATCAGACTTGAGAGCAAGTATTCAAATAGCAATTACCAAAAAATGCAAGGAAAGAGGAATTTTCAATCAAAATTTGTTTAACCAAATGGAAACCGAAATAGAAAAGAAGATAAATGATGCATGTGTTTGGGTTCCTCAAAGATGTTTAGGGTTTTGGTCAATATTGAAAGAGAAAACCAAATGAAAAAAAATATCTTCAGGAAAAATGATTCACAAGGGAATAATAACTCAGAAATGCAAGATGATAGGAAAGATGACGAACCCAGACGAAACCCCCAAATGAAAACCTTCGTGTCTCTTCAATGGCTTCTGTTTGGGTTCTGCAAAAACAAAAGAACATTGAGAAGATGCCCAGTGATGAGAGATAAGTAGAAAAAGAAACAAAATGGAAAAATAAAAAGAAGATCCATACGAAACCCCAAGATGAAAACCTTCGCATGCCTCTTCAATGGTCGTTGTCTGGCTTATGCAAAAACAAAAGAATATTGAGATTCTGAGACATAAATGAAAGAGAAAACAAAAGGGAAAAAAATATTGACGAGAGAGTTTGAGAGAATGCTACCAGAAGCCAAATAGACAATTAGAGAGATGCACTTGTGCGTGTTACTGAGAGAATGGCAATAGATATCAAATAGAGAATGAGAGAGAATGCACTCTAATCATTAAATGAAAACTATCAGTAATCGAAAAGATCAGTACAATAAAAACAAATAATCTATTTATTATGAAATAGGATATGACAGAATTAGCCTTCATTTCGGTGGGAAAAAAATACCCCTTATTTCCCCCAGCGAACCTTCCTTTATATATATAAAGATAACATATCTGTCTGGTGTGATAATTCAAATGCTATTTGCTTAACTAAGAATCCCGTACAACATTCTAAGGCTAAGCACATAGAAATCAAACATCACTTCATAAGAGATTATGATCAAAAAGGTGTATTTGATGTTAAGTTTGTTAAAACTGAAGATCAATGGGCTGAGGATAATAAGAGATAACTTGAACATACACTGCATTGTTGAATAACCTGTCTAATGAGTTTTGCATTACCCATCTGTGATTAATCGTCAGATCCTATGAGTCATACTCATATTTGAAATAATCTTTTCAAATGGTTATTATCCTTTAATACCGCTTTATTATTTGAGGCAAAAACGTGTACATGACAGTTTTCTTTTTCTTTTAGAAAACTAAACCATTTCTTGTAAATCCTTCACCTTTAAAGTTTTCAAACACCCTCTCTCTTTTTATTCTCGTTTCATCTTCTTCTCACTCTCTCTGTCTCTAGTCAAGAGGATGCATCTGCTCAGGGGAGCAGCTAAAGAAAACTTCAGGAAATTTCCTATCCCTCCTCTCATACTTCATCCTTCTTAGACCTTTTACATTACCTTGTACACAGCCAATGATGACTAAATAACAATATATTTTTTTCTCTCCTCCCTGTCTTTTTTGTTGTTTTTCCTAATGTTAAAAAGGGGGAGAAGATAATAATAATGAACATTTAAGAACCATGTTACTGTTATTGTTAACTGTTTATTTGTCTGATCATGAATGTTAAACTTGTCTGTTCATGTTCAAAATATGTATTGATACATATACGTGTCTGCTTTTTGTGAATTTTCTTAAAGTTCATTAAATCATTTAAAATGTTTTGTCATCATCAAAAAGGCGGAGATAGTTAAGTCTCCAAAATGACTGATGTGCATTTACCATAGTTTTGATGAGAGTAAAACATTTATTTAATGATTTAATTGAACCCGTCTGTGGTGGTTAACTCGTCTACTCAGTGTGCAGATTATAATGATAACCATTAAGTGCTTATATGTACTGAGCTCTAGCGTGTTATCACCCGTATGGAACTAAGGAAAGTTCACCTATCTGAACTAAGGAAAGTTCACACGTCTGGAACTAACTAAAGTTCACCCGTCTGAACTAACTAAAGTTCACCAGTCTGAACTAAGGAAAGTTCGCCCGTCTGAACTAAGGAAAGTTCAACTGTCTGAAGTACTACCAAAAGTCAACTCATCTAATGAAGTCTTCACCAGTCTGTTGACCAACGTTGAAGAAATCCCTCAACTCGTCTAATAAAGTCTTCACCCGTCTGATCAAAGAAAGATTCACCTGTCTGAAGTACTACTAAAAGTCAACCAGTCTAATGAAGTTATGCACCTATCTATTGACTAACGTTGAAGAAATACTTTCAAGACCGTAGAACTCTTTTCGAGACTCCATCAAGTCTAAATTGCAAATGGATGAAAGTTGTCTCGTCTCTTGAAAAGGAATCACAGCAAAGTACTTTACCTGAGTACAACTGCAAGTTACACAAAAAAGGAAAGACTTCCCTCTGAGGACAAAAAGCATATATAAAGACCTACTAAGACCAAAGATGTATCAGAAGACTCTGTCATTCTGATACTAGAGAACAAACGAAGTCCCTCAAACTTTAATGGCTGACCAGAACGACTCTATTTGCATTTAATGAAGATCTGCAAAAAGCCAAGCTTCCAAATATGTCTCTAACGGCTTTAATGCCTTGAAGCCTATTTAATGAAGAAGACTTTGAAGATCAACGCAGAGAACAATCACAACATTCAAAGAGCAATTACTTTATGCATTTATATCTTCATTCTTTCATTGTATATTCTTCAATCATTTGAAGTTATTACGCAGTCTTTTAGAACTTCACATTTAATACACTCGTTTGAGTGCTTGTGAAGGACTTGCAAAGTGTAATTTATTTACAAAGTTCTCTCAAACAATACTCGTCTGAGCCTGGAGAGGCTAGGTGTGCAAACAATACCCGTCTAAGCCTGGAGAGGCTAAGTGTGCTAACAATACTTGTCTTAGACCCTGAAGAGGCTAGGTGTGAAAACAATACTTGTCTGTCCTATAACTTACTCAGTTATAGTGAGAAAACTTGGTGCTACCAAGGACTGGACGTAGCCTCATTTGTTAAGGGGTGAACCAGGATAAAACCTGCTTTGTGATCTCTCTTTACCATAACTCTTTAGTTTGTTGATTTAACTTGTTTATTTTCTAACTAAGGAGGGTATAATCGTTTTAAAAAACCTTTTCTTCGTGCATGCTTGTGTGGCTTTCTATGAAAACCTTCTGACGAGTTACTAGTCTAATTGACATGTCTTAAATTACTCGTCTGTCTTCATCTGTGCTTGCGAAAAAGTTTATATTTGCGCTTAAAGTTGTCAAACTCTATTCAACCCCCTTCTAGTGTTTGTACCGGTCCATTCCATATGTGTGTAGCGGAACCCTAAAACCCTACTAGAGGTTGAGCCCTCGATAAAATGCCTGAACCCTGATGTAGGTACTTTTGGGATATCACCTCTAAGTTGATAATATGGATGATGTGATTGATTGAGGTTGATGTGTTGAACTGTTTACTTAATTATCTATTGGCTTATTTTGTTGAACTGCCTGTGTGATGAATTGATGTTTGGCATTGTGATGATATCTGTACTGGAATAAATTCTGTTGTGATTTTTATTGTGATTTGGCTGGTTGAGTGTTGATGAGAGTATGGTGAGTGATGATGTTGTTCGGGTTGATACCGTCGTGGTCCCGACCATGGAGCTGTAGCTCGTAGACACAGGACGTCGTGATGCTGATGTTGATGTTGATGTTGTTGTGGATGCAGTGCATCGTGGTCGTGGCCGAGTGCTTAGGTGTGAGGTCCCGGTATCAACATGCGATGGATGTTTGTTGCATATCATATCATTTCATACCACAGCATATTTGTCCCAAAGGGGAATATGCAATTGGGGACGTGATCTTTTTAATCCCGAGGCGGGATGTCCAATGGGGGACGTGATGTATTTTAATCCTTACAAGGATGTCCAATTGGGGACCCGATGTTATCCCAACGGGGATGTCCGACTGGGGACATGATGTATCGGCCGACATGCATATAGGGAAGTCAAATATACCTAGGAACTACCATCCCTCTTATAGGTTTATCTGAGAGAATGACTTTTGAGATGGTTCTGCTGTATGACTTAAGAGATGGGTGTCGTCGTGCTGTATCTTTTCTATGTGTTGTGTGCTGCATGTATATATATGTTGTACTGATGCCCCTCTCACATATTTGATGATGCATGTTTCTTATCTCCCACATTTTTCTCTATGTGTCCTTTTCTTTTATGGGAAGACCCCATGGAGGAACCACTGGCTGAGGAACTGGATGGCATTCCGTATGAGCCCGATGCCGATGAACGAGCCCAGGATCCTAACCTCGAGGGGTTGGGAAGTGATCGTGGTTAGCCAGAGATTTGTCTCTCGGCCTACTTTCACGTTTTTATTTTGGTCAGTATTAATATGCTTTGTATGTATTACGTTAACACTATAGCCCTACTGATGGGGCAAATGATATATGTACGTATTTCTCTATATTTTAAAAGTTGTGCACTCTGAGACGTTGTGTGCCTTAAATTCGTTTCGCTTCTGCATTTAATTTTTTCACTTCGCTTCGTATCAACAAGGCGCGCTAACGATTATAATACGATTAAGGTTAGTTAACATTGTAACACCCACTATCCCGCATATAATAAAACCTAAATAAAATCATACATGTCTTTAAGAAAAATATAACAATTAAAATAAAAATGTATCCTCAAGGGTAATGTGCATCACATCATCTATAACATAAAACGTAGGAATCTGAAATAATCAAAATCCTTTAAAAACAAATTGCGGAAAACATAAATAATAAACATAACCCAAATCTTGATGTCACATATCAGAGCTGGTACACATATACCTATAATACACCGGAATAAAGCTAAACAGCTAAACAAAAATCCTAACTACTACTACAACTAAGAGAGATCTCCACGTGATCACTCCTCGTCGGCATGATCACCCTCCTCTGCACATACAACATCATATGCACAAGAACAACAAAAGATAGGAGTGAGAAACACGATCATAAATATATGTAAACGGAATGGAATAGTAATTAAGATGACATACAACATGCATTAATCAACACAGGTATAATCAATTTATATATCAACAATGCATGACAATACGAATGCAACATCACTACTCCGTATGCATTTGGCCAACAACTCTAACTCTGGAAAGTTGATTAGGAGTACATGCCCGGTCATCAACGTGGATGATATGCCAAACCATGGGCCATCCCCGAACACTCTCACCAATCCTGATAACGTATAGTGGCTAGTCAGGGTACTCAAGCTTATTCATTAGGTCACTCCAACAATAGGTAGCTAGCCCGCGTCACCTGGAACTTCCATACCCAATGTACCCGCAAGGCCGAGTTAACACCCATCATGGCCTCCACTATCGCGATTCATCGTTTGCTTTTCACCCAACATATCAACTTCAACGTATGATGCGTGCAATATGTTCATCAATATGCAAACACATGCCAACCATTCACCACCATTATCAATCACATTGATTATTAACTATGACCATCCACGATGGTCTTCAACAACATCACTAATAATAACTCATCGTTATCATTATTAACAGCATCTTTGTTATTATCTTTATTATTTCATGACGTTCTTCTCTAACTCGTTCTATTTTAAACCATGGGGTTACATCCTAGTGTTAAGTAAGATCAAAGATCAAGTATTCTTAAGCTCCTAAGAGTATTCTTAACATCCTATTGTATAGACTTGAGTTTAGGGGTAACTTCCCAAGTTAAACTCAAGTCTCTCAACTCCTCGATCAAATCCATCTCTCTAGCCATCAAGGCTGAAACATGTAAGGCTTTTCTACTCAAAGCATCAACCACTACATTGGCTTTACCTGGGTGGTAACTCAACTCAAACTCATAATCCTTAAGAAATTCCATCCACCTACGCTATCTCATATTCAACTCCTTTTGGTCAAACAAGTATTTCAAACTCCTATGATCACTAAAGACCTTAAATCTAGCTCCATAAAGATAATGCCTCCAAATTTTCAAGGCAAAAACTACAACTCCTAACTCCAAGTCATGGGTAGGGTAGTTCTTCTCATGGGTCTTAAGCTACCTAGAAGCATAAGCTACTACCTGACCGTTCTGCATCAACACACCACCTAAACCTTGCTTCGAAGAATCACAGTACACTACAAAAGGTTCACTAGGATTGGGTAGCACCAACACAGGTGCAAATGTCAATACATTCTTCAACTCCTGAAAACTTTCCTCACACTTAGAGTCCCACACAAACATCTGATCTTTATTAGTAAGGCGGGTCATAGGCAAAGCTATCTTAGAGAATCCTTCTACCAACCTCCTATAATACCCGGCTAAACCCAAGAAACTCCTCACCTTGGTCACTAACTTAAGTGCTTCCCAATGGAGTACGGTTTCTACCTTAGCTGGGTCTACGGCTATCCCTCCTCTAGAGATGATGTGTGCTAAGAAACTCACCTCCTCTAACCAGAACTCACATTTAGACAACTTAGCATACAACTACTTTTCCTTAAGGGTTTTTAAGACTGTCCTCAAGTGCTCCTCATGTTCCTCCTTAGTCTTCGAGTATACTAGGATATCATCTATGAAGACAACAACAAACCTATCCAAGTATGGATGAAAGATCTTGTTCATGTAGTCCATGCACACATCAGGGGCATTAGTTATACCAAAAGGCATAACTAGGTACTCATAATGGCCATAGCGTGTTCTGAACGTAGTCTTCGGAATGTCCACAAACTTGACTCGAATTTGGTGATAGCCTGATCTCAAATCTATCTTAGAAAACACATAAGCTCCTATCAGTTGGTCCATAAGGTCATCTATCCTGGGAAGAGGATACCTATTCTTAATAGTCACCTTGTTGAGTTGTCGGTAATCGACACACAACCTCATGCTGCCATCATTCTTCTTTACCAACAACACTGGCGCTCCCCACGGAGACACACTAGGCCTAACAAATTGCTTCTGAAGCAATTCCTCTAACTGTTTCTTCAACTCAGCTAGCTCTAGAGGGGACATCCTATAAGGTGCTATGGATATAGGTCCTGTACCTGGCACTAAATCTATGCTAAACCCAACCTCTCTCTCAGGTGGCAAACTATAAACATCCTCGGGAAAAACCTCTGGGAACTCTCTCGCAACTGGCACATCCTTAACCTTAGCCTTTCTCTCTACTTCCAGGGAGATAAGATCATATATACTTGGGCTTCTTCTCTAATAGAAGCCTTGACTTAGTTGGCAGTCAGAAAACTCAGATCCTTAGGATCGACAGCAGTTCCAAAAACGACAGTTTTATCAAAGCAATTTAAAAGGACATCATTGGCAGATAACCAGTCCATACCAAGAATAACATCAAGTTGTTTAAGAGGTAAGCATATAAGATCAACTATGAAATTTCTATCATCAATGACAATGGAACAACCTTTACAAATATGTGAGGTAACAACAGGCTTATTGGTAGAGGTAGCAACAACTAGATCATATTCAAGTTGGGCAACAGGTAATCTAAGGTTCACAACACAATCATGTGATATAAAGGAATGCGACGCACCCGAATCAAACAACACTATTAAAGGAGTCCCTTTAATGAGGCACTTACCTTGAATCAGGTCTTCGGATTCTGAGGCTTCAGCTCCACTAAGAGTGAATACTCTCCCACTTGTCCTCAGTCGATTGGCTTGAGAACTCTTGCCGGCACTCTGCGGCTCCATCTTTTCTCCACTACAATCCTTACTGATATGGCCAGGCTTCCCACACTTGAAGCAGATGATGTCTGTCTCCTTGCAGTCACGAGTAAAGTGCTCCTTACCACATTTGCCACACCTGATTGGCCTAGAAGAGGCAAATCCTCCATCACTGGATGGACCCGACGTATACCGTGGTTTCTTGCCGGCGTACTTGAACCCACAGCTAACTGATGCCAACTGCTGCTTCCCTTTATCCTGCTGGGTCATCCTCTTACCCCCTTGAGGACCAGAATTCTTGAACAGAGCAACTCTGAACTTGTAGTCTTCCTCAAAGATTCTGCATTTGTTCACCAAGGTGGGGAAAACACGGATCTCCTGGTAGCTGATGGCTTGCTTGATCTCTGGACACAAACCATTCTCGAACTTCACACACTTAGAGCGATCATCATTACAGTACTGGTAGAGTGGATAGTAACGTGACAAGTCCTCAAACTTAGGGGCATACTCCCCAACTAATATGCTTCCCTGAGTGAAAGCTAGAAACTCCATCTCCTTCTTGTCTCGCATATCAGCAGGGAAATACTTCCCCAAGAACCTCTCCTTGAAGGCATCCCAAGTAACAACGGCACCCTTAGCTTCCAAACATTGGCGGCAATTCTCCCACCAATGTTCAGCTTCTTCTACTAATATGAAGGTAGCAAAGGTAACCTTCGGAGCATCGGTGGTTGCCATGGTCCGAAAGATCTTTTCAAGCTCCCGGATCAATGTCTGAGCACCTTCAGGGTCATAAGCTCCTTTGAAGGATGGCCGATTATTCCTCTGGAACTTATCCAAACCCTGAAATTCAGCAGGTCCACCTCCGTTGTGATTCTGATTTTGCCCTATGGCATTAGCTAATGCTTCCAGGGCATCAGCAATTGCACGATCGTTTCTACCTGCCATAACTTCCTGCATCATTCAAGCAAACTACTCAATATCGAAAGTCAAGCAAAACAAAACTAAACACTTAATACTCTATACCATCGTCATAGACAATCATATAAGAGTACACAGAAGAGAACACAACAGACCCATACCCCGGCCTGTAGGACAGACCGGCTCTGAGACCACTAAATGTGACACCCACTACCCCCCATATAATAAAACATAAATAAAATCATACATGTCTTTAAGAATAATATAACAATTAAAAAAAATGTATTCTCAAGGGTAATGTGCATCACATCATTTATAACGTAAAATATAGGAATCTAAAACAATCAAAATCCTTTAAAAACAAACTGTGGAAAACATAAATAATAAACATAACCCAAATCCCGATGTCACATATCAGAGCCCGTATACATATACCGATAATACATCAGAATGAAGCTAAACAACTGAACATAAATCCTAACTACAACTACTACTAAGAGAGATCTCCACGGGATCACTCCTCGTCGGCATGATCACCCTCCTTTGCACATACAACATCATATGCACAAGAACAACAAAAAATAGGGGTGAGAAACACGATCATAAATATATGTAAATGGAATGGAATAGTAATTAAGATGACATACAACATGCATCAATCAACACAAGTATAACCAATATATATATCAACAATGCATGACAATACAAATGCAACATCACTACTCCGTATGCATGTGGCCAACAACTTTAACTCTGGAAAGACGATTAGGAGTGCATGTCTGGTTATCAACGTGGATGATATGCCAGACCATGGGCCATCCTCGAACACTCTCACCAATCCTGATAACGTATAATGTCTAGTCAGGGTACTCAAGCTTATTCATTAGGTCACTCCGACAATAGGTAGCTAGCCCATGTCACCTGGAACTTTCATACCCAATGTACTCGCAAGGCCGAGTTAACACCCATCATGGCCTCCACTATCGCGATTCATCGTTTGCTTTCCACCCAACATATCAACTTCATCGTATGATGCGTGTAATGTTCATCAATACGCAAACACATGCCAACCATTCACCACCATAATCAATCACATTGTTTATTAACTATGACCATCCACGATGGTCATCAACAACATCACTAATAATAACTCATCGTTATCATTATTAACAGCATCTTCGTTATTATCTTTATTATTTCATGACGGTCTTCTCTGACTCGTTCTATTTTAAACCATGGGGTTACATCCTAGTGTTAAGTAAGATCAAATATCAAGTATTCTAAAGCTCCTACATAACACTATCCATCAAGCATACAGGGTCAGAACTACTTCCGAACGTGCAAAAATCGATTCCTTAAAGTTAGGAATCGACTCCAGAAGTCCTAAATCGATTTCCCCATGATGGGAATCGATTTCCACAAGGCCAAATCAATTTCCACACCATGGAAATCGATTTTGGAGGATTCAAATCATTTGCCATGTGCTGGAAATTGATTTCTAGATGTCAGATCATGCAGAAACGGGTTTGCTGCGCTATCAGACCATTCTACGTTCTCTAATTGATATATCATTCAAGCCTAAGCTATATATCACCAATTTGATTAGCCTAACACTCATAAATCATAACCTAAGTGGTCATCAATCTCACATCACCAATTTATTTTCTCCCTATAACTATGTTCTTATTGCATAAGGTTAGCAAAACACCATATCATTAGGAATGGCAACGGGGCGGGGCGGGCACGGGTAGTACGCCCCCGCCTCCGTTGGGTAAATCTGTACCCGTCCCCGCCTATTATCCACGCGGGTACCGTCCAAGCGGGTATTTAACGGATATCGCAGGTATTCGTGGATAAGACGGGTACCCATGGATATCTGTCAACCTTTTTTTTTTTTTTTTTTAAATAGGTGCAGGAACTCAAAATCAAATATAACAATTAAAATTTAAAACAACACATTCTTCGATATATGTACCATTACAAAATGTATCATAATTATGTCAATACAACCATATTAAAACAACTAGATTATGACAAACAACAACCATATTAAAACAATTCATTCAAGGAGCATCATTTTGCTTTTCAAACTAAACCATCAAAACAACAATCCACTAAACCATGTCTCCATCAACAAACAAAAATGTCTCCATCAAAACAAACAATCCACAAACAACAAAACAACCAAATTAAAATAATGTCTCCATCAAACAAAACCATGAATTGCTTTTCATCATTCAGTTGCAAAAATCCACTCAAGGAGCACCACTTTGACATTCCTGAAATAAAAGTAAAAAAATATAGTAAAAATCCAAACAATTAACAATATTAGGAAGGTTGAAATGAAATATTATAAATATTCATTAACAATGTCAACATCCATACCATCCAATACTGTAATCAATTCCATGTTGCCGTCTTTCGATTTTGAAGAACCTAAAAAAAGAAAAATAGCCAATATAAGTCTTATTATGAACCAATATAAATCTGTAATTAAAAGTAACAAACTTGGTTACCTTTGACGTCAGTTCATAGCCAATCTTGGACACACATCAATGCCTCCAAAGTATCTGGACGCAATCTACTATGATGAGGTGTAAGGAACCGACCACTAGTGCTAAAAGAAGACTCAGAAGCAACGGTTAAGATAGGAATTGCTAGAAAATCTCTAGCAATCGTTTGCATTATTGGGTATTTTAAACCATTAGCTTTCCGCCAACCCAAGATGTTAAAGTCTTCACCTGAATCAGGCAGCACCGCCTCCTCCAAATATTGGTCAAGTTTTGTCCTATGACTTACTATGGCAGTTTGTTTTGCACTAACATGCTTTGCATATTTTGACATCCAACCTCCCACTTTTCCAACACCCACATCTAGATTTTGGTTTGTCCTTAAGGAAGAAACAACACTTTCCTTACCCTTAATTTTGATCTCATATTCCTTTATCATTTCTTGACAAACTTACTTCACATTCTCAATTTTCTCATCGGATTCCTCTCCATAAATTAGAGGGAAAAAATAATCCAACAAAAAAACTTTATACCTGGGATCAGGAAGAGTTCCTATAGCATCACCTCATTAATCACACTCCAATATTTCTCAAATTTGGCCATCATGGCTATAACCATTTGATGAATAATAAAATTAGGAGAATCAACCCACTCAATCAAGGCCAATTTAATTTAACACACCATTGGAAAATAGATATTTACCGTTGGATACAAAGTACCAGAAAACATCTTTGTAACATCATAAAACATTTCCAACTTTTCACAAATTTCTGTGGCCATCTTCCAGTCATCTTCATTAGGCACGGTTTTATATAGTTGCTCCCTTTGTGCTAATCGTTCAAACACATTTTTATATGGTATGGCAACTTGAAGCATTAAAAAGGTAGAATTCCATCTAGTTTTGCAATCAAGAACTAATTTTCTACCATATATAATGCTCTTTTGCTCACATGTCTCTATAAATTTCTCTTCTCTCTTAGGTGTGGCTGTCCAAAAATTAACACTTTCTCTAATATTTTCAATTGCATTAGAGATTATGGACAAACCATCTTTCAAAATTAAGTTCAAGATATGAGCGCAGCAACGCATATGAAACAATTTACCTCCCAAAATAAGTGCTCTAGGTGCAATCTTTTGTAAAATACGATCAATCATGGCATCATTTGTAGAGCAATTATCAACTGTCAAAGTATATAACCTTGTATCTAAATTCCAATCCATCAAGCATGCAGTTAATACCTCAGAAAGAACTTGGCTACTATGAGGAGCAGGCACATAAATGAACCTAATATAAAAAAATGAAAGTTTCAATAATAATACCACCAGCAACAGAATCAATAATCAATAACATGCACATATCAATAACAATACCTTACAAGTCGACTTTGTAAGGTCCATGAATCATCAATAAAATGAGCCGTGACAGTCATGTAGCCTCTGTTTTGATGACTAGCCGTTCACATATTAGTTGTAATTGCAAGCCAGCTTTGGTTCTTTGATAGTAATTTCTTCAGTTTCTCTCTCTCAACACTATAAAGTTTCATGATATCAGTCTTAATAGCGTTACGAGAAACCCCCTTAAATAAGGGTTGCAAAGCATCACAGAATTCTTTAAAGCCTACGTGACCAACCATGGACATTGGATACTCATGAAAAATTATCATTTTCGACAATGCACGCCTTGCTGTCTCTTGATTAAATGCATACAATCGAACAAGTACCGTCTCACTCCCTATTTTCTCGGTTTTGAGAAATGCTTGCCTTATATCCCGAGTTGTCCGCAATTTGCAAGTACTGAAGTGGCTACGCAAATGTGAAGTCCCTTGCCTTGTATCACCCAACAATTTAGAGCCACAATATATGTACAAATGGCTTTCCACTTTCAATCTAATTTTTGCCTCTTGAAATGCTTCTAAACTGCTGAAGTTAGCTTTCTCTGAACTTCGGTTTCACCTTCGTTTTCAATGGGAACTGAGATTTGACTTTCAACTAGAGTTGAATCTACATTCATAGATTCACCCACATTTGATTCACGTGCAATTGATTCATTCACATTAGGAGCTGTTGTAAGCGGCGATTGCTCTTGCCCACCATCCATAGAAGTAGGAGTTTGTTCAGTACATTAATTCAAGGAGAAATTTCTAAAAACAGAAGCATTTAAACAATTACATATTGGTTAGCTGAAATAACAAAGCATTTAAACTTGAAAAATGAAAATGCATACCAAAATCACAGGTTCAAGAAAACTGAGCATACTTAATTGCACCAGTTATACCATTTATGCTCATAACATATGGACAGAAGCTTTAGTACGAAATGCACAGGGAATAACAAGTTAATCTAGTTACTCCCAAGAATGAAAACCACTAAAGACAAAATAGCCAAAAATAGGTTCAGATATGCACAGGGAATAACTGGTTTTACAATTTGAAAGGCACGGGGAATAACAGGGAAGCTTTAGTGCAAAACAACAACCATTCACCAACAGGTTCAGATTTGAGAGGCAGAGCAAACCAATTAATGCAGAAGCTTGCAATCTTACCTGATATGGACGGTGGACCACGCGGCTTGAAGGATAACCGCGTTAGTCGCTTGGCTGGAACGATGCTTGCGTCAGTCGCAGCACAGGGAATGGCAGGAACGAAGCTCGAGTGGAAGTGGAAGTAGAGGGGTCGGACGCAACGGTGGACGACAGAGGGGAGCTCGCGTTGACAACAGAGGGGAGCGGCGCAGGATTTCGTGAGTCTAGGTCTGAGTCTGAGAAAATGAGAATGAAGAAGGTTACTAGTTAGGGCCAAAGAAACTTAGGTTTGAAAAAGGGTAATTTAGTAATTTCATAGGCGAGTATGGGTATCTGCAGGCACGGATACCTCAATACCCGCCCCCGCCCGTTACGCTGACAGATATTAGAATTCCCCATTTATTTTTCCGACGGGTACCCATTTAGTCCCCCGCCCCGTACTCGCCACGGGTTTTACCTATGAATACCCGCGGGCACGGATAAAATTGCTATCCCTACATATCATGGCATAAATAACATGCGCATCATCATCAACTCAATCAACAATCATATAAATCATGAACTCATAATTATAAACATGTTATAACATCAAATTATTCATTAATCAATACTCATATAGCCAGAAAATAACATAACAACATTCATAGGCATACACACCCATACATATGGGTCATGGGCTAACCCCTTCATCTTAACCTATCCCAAAACCCACATATTCGTGACCAATTTCTCCCACCATACCTGGTATGACAATTTACAGCCTAAGGAAAAGAGAACAGCGCCAAGTTCCGCTACAGTTCCTCCTTACGGGTTCAACACTTGATCACGATCGCAGCACTGGAAAGCAGAGTCGATCTTTAAGTTAAGGATTGAAAGGGAACCAACTCTAGGATTAGATAACTCACCTTGGTTTCTAACTTAGGAAGATTAACTCTAGCAGTAGGGATAGACTTGCCAAGCAAAGGCGTGTTCTTGATGAAGAACACCAAAACAAGATTCATCTTTTGGGTTTTCATGAGCAAGAGATCAGTGAGAGCTCCTAGGAATGATAAGAGGCAACTTATGAGTCTAATAGAGTGTAAAGGCTAGGTTTAGGTCACACACTATGTACATATAACTGTGAGGGACGTTTTAGGACGAATGGGCCGTACACAGCATAGCCTGATAACACAAACATGTTTAAAACGCATACACAAGCTTTGACAAGCATGGGAATCAATTCCACAACCATGGAAATTGATTTTCCATTGACCAAATGGATTTTCTTATAAAATAAATCGATTTTGGCTTTTAGATATCGATTTCCCCTCGCTGGATCGATTTCTTCATCTGGAAATCGATTTTCCCTTTAAAAAACGTGTTTTTGGCCTTGAAACCTGAATAATACTTCTAGATAATTCTCTAAGCTTTCTAACGCATCCAAGATCACCTCAATCGGATGTCCAGAACTCAAGATATGGCCAAAACCGTGAAACAGGTTACTTGGACTCGAATGGATCGACTATCTTAAAGGCTGAACTACTTTAACTATGCACTTATGCACACAAAAACAAGCATAAACAACATATGTAAACATATATAAGAAAGGATTAACACATATAAACATATGGGTGAAAAGCAGGGTGTTACAAACATCTTAGGTTCTTTAATGGGGGACGGCGGGTCGTCTAATTTATAGGTATCAGAGCCGTTCGATTCTAATATCGAACTGTGCGGTCTAGGAAGTGTACTGACTTCATGAGTTGTATCCCCATTTGATACCAATTTTGGGGTAGAGTATCCGATACGCGAGTTATCTTGTGTGATAACTGTTCCGTTCATTCAAGGGGTGGTGGACCAGTCAGCAATTTTGGTTAGAAAGGTCGCGGAGGAAAGTTCCAACCAAGGGCGAAGCCTTACAGTCGTCTAGTTCAACAAATGATAGCTGCTGGAAGGGGGAATACCAGTCATGGACAACTAGGATTTTTCAAATGTTTTCGATGCGGCGGACCACATCTAATGAAGGATTGTCCTCAAGCACCGAACGTCAACTGTTTTTGTTGTGGCAAGTAGGGCCACTATGCCAACGAATGTCGATCAGAGGGTACTGACAGAAGAATTCAAGATGCGAGGACAAGGCAATCCGTGGTGGGCCAGCAGGACAGGCCACAGATGACGGGAAGAGTGTTCGTCGTGAGAGGATCTGAAGCCCCTCAATGTCCCGATCCGATACAAGGTAAGTGCCTAGCTGCAGGGAGACTCTTATCTGTTTTATTTTTCAGGGGCTACACATTCCTTTATTTCTTTAGCGTGTGTGGATCATTTGAATTTGCCTATTTCATCCTTACCATATGATTTCGCTATTTCTATACCTACAAGTGATTCGCTGACAACCCTGTTTGTCTGTTTGAAATGCCTGGTTGTGTTAGAGAACCGATCTTTTCTTGTTGACCTAATCTGTCTGCCTATGCAGTAGATTGATATTATCTTAGGCATGAACTGGCTTTCGGCCAACCATGTAGTACTAGACTGTTCAAATAAAACCCTCTGCTTTTCTGAGCAATCTGAATCATTGCCTGCCAAGGATGGTGTGTTGGGCGGTGTACAATCAGGAGAGTGCATGGCGCTGTTTTCGTTGGAAGCTGAGGAGACTCCGAGTCTAGATGCTTTTCCGGTGGTGCGTGAGTTTCCAGATATTTTCCCGGATGATGTGCCAGGATTACCACCCAAGAGGGAGGTAGAGTTCGCAATCGATCTTACACCTGGATCCAGACCGATTTCGATAGTACCTTATCGAATGTCCCTAACAGAGTTGGCAGAGCTGAAGAGGCAACTGGACGACATGCTGCAGAAGCAGTTTATAAGATCGAGTGTTTCACTCTGGGGAGCACCTGTGCTGTTCGTCAAGAAGAAGGACGGCAGTTCAAGGTTGTGTGTGGACTATAGACAACTCAACAAGGTGACAATCAAGAATAAATACTCATTGCCAAGGATTGACGATCTTATGGACCAATTGAGGGGAGCAACGGTATTCTCTAAGATTGATCTGAGATCCGGTTATCATCAGATAAAGGTGACGGAAGATGATATATCGAAGATGGCTTTCAGAAGTCGTTATGGGCACTGCGAGTATCTAGTTATGCCTTTTGGTGTGACTAATGCTCCTGCAGTGTTCATGGACTATATGAATAGAATCTTCAGACCGTACCTTAATAAGTTTGTCGTTGTTTTTATTGATGACATCCTTATCTACTCCTTAGACAAGAAAGAGCATCAAGAGCATTTGAGGGTTGTACTTCAAGTTCTTAAGGACAGACAACTCTATGCCAAGTTGTCGAAGTGCGAGTTATAGTTGGATGAGGTACAATTCCTTGGACATGTGATTGACAAAGATGGTATAGCAGTACATCCTGCAAAAGTAGAAGCTGTGGTTAAGTGGGAAAGCCCTAAGACGGTAAGTGAGATTAGAAGCTTTCTCGGGCTAGCAAGATACTACAGGAGGTTTATCGAGGGATTCTCAAAGATTGCATTACCTCAGACGCAATTAACGAGGAAAGGGAAAGCGTATGAATGGACAGAAAGGTGTGAGGCTAGTTTCCAAGAGCTGAAAAGGAGGCTAACTACATATCCGATACTACTCTTGCCAGATCCATTAACGTCGTTCGATGTGTACTGTGATGCATCGTATCAAGGTTTGGGTTGCGTGCTCATGCAAGAAAGGAAAATGGTGGCCTATACTTCCAGACAGCTAAAAGTGCACGAACCGAATTACCCAACCCATGACCTAGAGTTGGCCACAATAGTGTTTGCATTGAAGATATGGAGACACTATCTCTATGGCGCTAAATTCAGTGTGTTTAGTGACCATAAAATTTTAAAGTATTTGTTCGACCAAAAGGAGTTGAACATGCGGCAGAGGAGATGGATGGAATTCATAAATGGCTATGAATTTGATCTACAGTACCACCCAGGAAAGGCCAACGTGGTGGCAGATGCATTGAGTCGGAAATCTTTGCATATATCCGCTATGATGGTGAAAGAACTAGAACTGCTGGAACAGTTGAGGAATCTGAATCTAGATGTGGAGTTATCCAGAGATAAGATAAGTTTAGGAATGGTCACTATCACTAGTGATTTTCTGAACTTGATATGGAAGAAGCAAGGAGAAGATCAGTACCTACAAGTAAGGTACCAGATGATAGAAGAAGGAAAGACTTCAGAGTTCAAGAAAGGTACTGATGGAATGCTGAAGTTTGGGGACAGAATATGCGTGCCTAAGGATAGCGAAGTTAGGAACATGATCTTGGAAGAGGCACACAAGAGCATGCTAAGTTTTCATCCCGGATCTACAAATATGTACCAGGACCTAAAGGGAATGTTTTGGTGGCCTGGGATGAAGAGGGAAGTAGCAGAGTATGTCCAATCCTGTTTGGTGTGTCAAAAGGCAAAGATTGAACACCAGAAACCAGCAGGGTTATTGCAATCACTGGACGTCCCAGAATGGAAATGGGATAGCATTGCAATGGATTTTGTTTCCGGACTACCAAGGATGCAAAAAAGGTGCGATGCAATTTGGGTAATCGTTGACAGGCTTACGAAATGTGCTCATTTCTTGCCAATCAACCAAAGGTATTCTTTGGAAAGATTAACCCAAATTTACATCAAGGAAGTGGGAAGATTGAATGGAGCACCTTCGAATATAATTTCGGACAGGGATCCGAGATTTACTTCCAGGTTTTGGCAGAGTTTAAACAGTGCTTTGGGAACGAAGCTAAGGATGAGTTCAGCCTATCATCCGCAGACGGATGGTCAGTCTGAAAGGACGATTCAATCTTTGGATGATCTTTTAAGACCATGTGTTTTTGAAAAACACAGGAAGTTAGGACGAATTCGTTCCACTGATTGAATTCATGTACAACAATAGTTTCCACTCGAGTATCGGCATGGCGCCTTACGAGGCATTGTATGGACGAAGGTGCAGAACACCGCTCTGTTGATGTGAAATCGGGCAGAATCAGTTGATAGGCCCAGAGATGGTGCAGCGGATAATGAAGCAAGTTAAGAAAATTCGGGAAAGGATGAAAGTTACACGGGATCGACAGAAAAGCTAAAGCGACAAGAGGAGGAGACCCTTGGAGTTCCAGGAAGGTCATAATGTCTTTATGAGAGTCACTCCAAGAACTGGAATCGACAGGGCAATCAAATCCAGAAAGCTTACACCTAGATTCATTGGACCATTTCAAATTCTTTGCCGAATTGGTCCAGTTACCTACCAAATTGCTTTACATCCCAACCTATCCAATATTCATAATGTATTCCATGTATCCTGTATCACCCCCCTCGCGGGTGCTACGTACACGAACTCTAATGCGGAAATAAAACAAGAAAATAAAATTCTGGTTGCTTTCGGAAAATACTTTAATTAAGTAGCTACGTTCGAAAACGTGGTTCTAAAAATTTTCTGCATGTATAGACAAAACAACTCAAGACGAAGAAATAGACTTCATATCACACGATATTCACTGTTCATAAAAACATAAGCATAACATAAAACTTGGTCTAATGTATAACATATTACAGACATAGAAATAATTTCAACATATGTGCAGTAATATAATATGAGACTGCTCAAAATAAAAGACTTCGAAGCTGGTCGGCTAAGAGTAGCCATTGGGGTACAACCCAACGTCAACTACATCAGAACGCTCCGTCATCCGAGTCCTCACGTCTCCGCGGGGACCTATGATCAACATCTATACGTGTGTTCCAAAAACACAACAGGGTGTCCAACATGTACAGCCAAAGGTGAGATACTCATATAAAGTTTATCACGATAACCGCACAGGCGACAAACAGCATAAACATTCAGAGATAAATACAGTTATATGAGCAGTTATTTATATAATATAGTACAACATCTCAAACATTATCATCAGTTATAATAATGCATGAGACTTCAATATCATCTTTCTAATTCATGTACTCCGGAGATTCTAAATTCCCAACATCGAGTGATAGGCCGTAGTAACACCCGTAACACAATTGTTCTCATGAGTTGGCCTCTCTATTTAGGTCCGAACTCCAATTGTTCCAAGGTACCACGTCATAACCATATCCTGAATACTCCAGTCTCTGATCGAGTTCATTCATGTTTGGCAGCCGATTTACCACGGCACGGGGTTGCTACGCCACCGGCCACTTGTCGGATCTCGAACACAGAATGCCCCTATATACTGATTAAATTCTCAACTACTGGAGTTGCAGCTCGGTTTCAAATGGCACGTCTACCGGTTCATGCATGTACACAGAAAGTTTTCTGTTTTCTTTGCGATCATTCTTTCAAATGTCGGGACATAAAGTCCACGACTCATTTCAAAAAGGCATTAAGCCCACTCAAATCAAAGACACAGCACACGAAGTTCGAGTGCTCAATCCACAAAACACTAGCCCCGACGTCTTGGCCACTAGGTCTGGGTTCATCTCAAAGGTTCATCATTTTTCTTTTGGTTTCATTTTCTCAAAACACTTTGGAAAACAAAACATAATTTGGTTTTATTGAAACAAAACATCCTTTTTGATCAAGAGAACATTTTTCAGTGAAAAACACCTTTCTTGAAAACAAAAACCGTTTTCTAAGGTTTCACGTCTTTTTAAAACGCTTTACCCAAATAAAATACGTTTTGCACGACTTTCCACAAAACCACTTTTTCTTTTCAAGGAACATACTTTTCAAAAAGGAAACTTAACTTTTCTTGAAAAGCAACACATTTTCCAAAAATCACTTTTTAATTCCAAAACGCGTTTTTCAAAACTTTGTTTTCAATTCCGAGTCTTTTAACAATTATCGAGACATAGCCAGTCTTATGCTCATCCAAGATATATATATATATATATATATATATATATATATATATATATATATATATATATATCACAGTTCAATATCATAATAAGGTATCATCCAAGGCATCCATGCCACAGTTATATCAAATAACCAATTATGCACAACACTTAACATCCAATCAATCCAGGATATAAGTATACATCTACATCATTCAAACTCGTCTCCAATTCAATAATCAAGTCATCATAATACATATATCAAACATGCACTATGAAGCCAGCAAACTTAAATGACTACCTCCCTTTACCTTACAAGAAAGTTCAATCCAAACTCGATCGGTTCTCGGCTCCGGCTTCGGTTCTGTTCGCGTCGCCTAAAACAATCAAACACAGTTCAATTCAAACAACAAATCAACACCAATCTATAACATAAGAACACAAGTTTTCCTTCCCCTAAAAGGTATAAGGTTCGGCCATGAGAGGTAAAAAGGGTTAAGGTTCTCATTTAGTTCCAAACTTTTGGATGGTTGGTTCATGAACTTAGTTAACACTAACACAAGTCCTACGACTCAAAAATGTGAAACAAAACTCAACTTTTTGGGACATGAAGGTCTCGGCCATTTTGGGCAAATTAGGCTAGGAATTGATTTGGTTTTCCATCACTTGGATTCAAGGACACTAGGAAAGCTAAGGATGGAATCAAGAGTTAGAAATCAAAAACTTTGATGAAAAACACTATTCATCATCACTCTTAGGGTTCGGCCATATTGGGATAAATGAGTTAGGATGAGATTTGGATCATAAGCTCTTGGGTTTAGGTAGAGGATGATGAGGTGAGTTCAAAGAAATTGGTTTCACTTCAAAATGATTTTTCTACAATTTCCTATGGATTTTCAAACTTTTGGATCTAAGAATGAGTTTCATGAAAATGGAGTTTTGATCTTGAGATTGAGAGAGATTCAAGAAGATATGAGACCATAGAAGTGATCTTACCTTAGAATGGAGGAAGATTGGTCAAGGAATCAAGGCTTTTCTTCGAAGTTTCAAGGATTTCTCAAGGAATCAATGGAGGTTGTTTCTCTAAGGAAGATGAAGTGTTCTTGGTGTTCTTGGGAGGGCTGGCTGCGTGAATGAGGAGATGAGAGGGCTGTTACAGCCTTCTTAAAATCTCATTAAGGGTAAAAAGGTCATTTGGTTCAAAGGATAAAATGGTAAATGGTGAAAAACTTAAGTTAGGGGTATTTTGGTAATTTCGCGTCCCGAAATTCCCGATAGTCACGACGACTCTGGAATGCTCTCCCAAGTGATTTGACATGATGTGATATTAAGATTATCCGTTGTCAGGTCCTGGTAAGTCCATACGCGGCTCCGTTTGTCACTCGATTGAGGATTTCGCTCGAACGGAGGTCAGGAAATGATTTTTTTGAAATTTTTGCGAAATTTAACCAAAACGTAGAGAATCGAATTCTAAGACTTACTGTCTCATTCACGAGTCCATCTAAGGTCTCCTGAGGAGTAAAATCATACTGTTAGTGTAAAAACGCAGATTGGACTCCTTTTGAGTTTTCGACTCAAAACTTAATCTTAGCTTCCTACGATATCGCTGAGCCTGACTATGATCTCAAAATATTTTATTTCCATTCCTAAGACCTCGAATAAAATATAAATTCATAAATACTGATCAATTAGGAAAACTCGAAAATCGGGGTTTTACATATCCCAACTTAGAAAATACCATCCTGATCCGTCACACGTGATAGAGCCTGAATCAATCCAGATAAAGGAGAACTTGGAATATGAAGCCCTGCCTGTGCGAATCGAGGACAAGAGGGTGAAAGAACTCCGCGGGAAGCAAATTCCCTTAGTCAAGGTCATATGGGATTCTGCAACGGGAGATGCTACCTGGGAACGCGAAGAGGATATGCAACAGCGATATCCACATTTATTCTAAGGTACGTCGAATTTCGAGGATAAAATTCTTTTTAAGGGGGGTAGTAACGTAACACCCTGTTTTTTTTAAAAGAGCTTTTTAAAAGCTTTCTAATATTAATTAAATAATATTTGTGTGTTTGTATTTTATTGGAGGGTCTAGAGGGTGAAATAAAATAAACCGAGACCATAGTCAAGCTCTACGCTATCGTAGGAAACTATGGTTAAATTTTGGTCGAAAAAGCAGATGGAGCCCGGCCTGCGTTTTTACACTGACAGTGTGATTTTATTGCTCAGACGACCTAATTTTGACTCGTGAATGAAACAATTAGGTTTTAAATAAAATTGAGAACAATATCGGCGATTTTGAAAAATTTCAAAATAAATAAGTTCTCACGACTTTTTTGGGCGAAAACCCTAAATCAGGAAATCGATGAAATCAAGAACGGATGCAAGGGGACAAAACCGGACACCAGAGTAGGGACACGAGTCACCTGAGCAGGGTGAGTCGTCACCATGACTCGCTGCGTCATCATTGCGTTTCTACAAAATATCTGAGATATTTAGGGCGAGAAAAGACCGTTTTTCCCTTAGGAACTGATGGAATTACGTTCGTGCCATGTGACTGATCACCATCATCATTACCTCTCCAAAATATCTAGATATTTTGGTTACTTTAAGGGTGAAATGACTATTTTGACCTTGGTCTTTTGTTAAAATGACAATTTTGTCCCTAAGCGAGATTACTCTTTTGTCCCTAAAATATCCAAAAGTTGGGCCATGATCCAAAAAGCCCACCAAAGGGGGGGAGGCTACTTAGCCTATAAATACACCCTCCCTCCCTTTGTTTTCCTTCACACAAAACTTGATCATCTTCTTTAAGATCACGAAACCTCTATTGTTGTCTTCAAGGGCAAGCTTTCTTCTTCACTTTTCTTCAAGCTTCAAGAGGTAAATTCTCTTATACTTATTCTCATTGATCCATAAGTTTCTTATTCTTCACTTAGTTCTTGTTTTCAATCCATGATCATCTATGTTCAAAATTCTAAGTTCAAACTTCATAAATCTCTAGAAAATCATAGAAAAATCCTTTTAATGTGAAATCAATGTCTATGGTCTAGTTTTAACTTCATCTTTCATTGTCCAAGAGCTTGTAATCAAAAGATGTTCCTAGCCCATTTATTTATGGAGGGGCTGAAACCCCTAGGGTGAGAAAGCTTGAGTTTTTTATTCAAGTTTTGAATAATGAGACTTGATCTAGTGTTGGGTATACTTGAGGATCATTCATCCAAGAGTTAGAAATTTTTAGACACCTCTAGCTATTTTGAACCTTGATGGCTGAATCTATGTCCTAGGAGATAAAGAGATGTACTTTTGTTAATATTAGAATTTGATTTGTTGTGAATATTAGATTGTGCTCGAACGCCGTAAAGCGTGCTAAAGTGCTTGCTGCGGAGCTGTGTTCGGGAGCTTGTGTGGGAAGGCGAGTGTGCGTAGCAGTTTCAGGTGGGGAGAAAGAACTGATATCCTCGGGAAGGCAAGCTTAGTATAGAGTATATATGTGTGTAGGAGAAGCCTAAAACCCTATTAGAGGTTGAGCCCTGGATAAAGTGTCTGGACCCTAAGTGTAGGTACTTTTGGGCTATCACCACTAAGTTGATAATATGGATGATGTGATTGATTGAGGTTGATGTGTTGAACTGTTTACTTGATTATCAGTTGGTTTATTTTTTTTGAACTACTTATGTGATGAACTGTTGTCCGGCATTGTGATGATATATGTACTGGAATAAATTCTGTTGTGATATTTTATTGTGATTTAGTTGGTTGAGTGTTGATGAGAGTATAGTGAGTGATGATGTTTGGGTTGATACCGTCGTGGTCCCGACCATGGAGCTGTGGCTCGTAGACGCAGGGCGTTGTGATGCTGATGTTGATGTTGATGATGATGCCGATGTTCATGTTCATGTTCATGTGGATGCATTGCATCGTGGTCGTGGCCGAGTACTTAGGTGTGAGGTCCCAGTATCAACCTGGGATGGATGTTTGTTGCATATCATATCATTTCATACCACAGCATAATTGTCCAAAGGCGGGATGTCCAATTTGGGACGTGATCTTTTTAATCCCGAGGCGGGATGTCCAATGGGGGACGTGATGTATTTTTAATCCTTACAAGGATGTCCAATTGGGGACGTGATGTTATCCTGACGGGGATGTCCAACTGGAGACGTGATGTATCGGCCGACATACATATAGGGAAGTCAGCATAAAAATAGGGACTGGTATCCCTCTTATAGGTTTATCTGAGAGAATGACTTTTGAGATGGTTGTGCTGTATGACTTAAGAGATGGGTGTCGTCGTGTTGTATCTTTTCTATGTGTTGTGTGCTGCATGTATATATATGTTATACTGATGCCCATCTCCCATATTTGATGATGCATGTTTCTTATCTCCCGCATTTTTCTCTTTGTCCTTTTATTTTATGGGAAGACCCCATGGAGGAACCGCTTGCTAAGGCACTGGATGATATTCCATATGAGACCGATGCCGGTGGACGAGCCCAGGATCCTAACCTCGAGGGGTTGGGAAGTGATCGTGGTTAGCCAGAGAATTGTCTCTCGGCCTACTTTCATAATTTTATTTTGGTTTGTATTAATATACTCTGTATGTATTACGTCAACATTGTAGCCCTACTGATGGGGCAAATGATGTATGTAAGTATTTCTTTATATTTTAAAAGCTGTGTACTCTGAGACGTTGCATGCCTTAAATTCGTTTCGCTTTCGCGTTTAATTTTTTCTGCTTCGCTTCATATCAACAAGGCGCGCTAACGATTATAATACGATTAGGGTTAGTTAATATCTTAGGTTCTTTAATGGGATGGCAGATCATCTCAGAAAGAGCATTCTAATTTTTAAAAATTATTTTAAATTTTTTTAGAAGACAATATGGTTATGCTACAAAATCAGTAGTATAGCGGATGACCCAATTAAGTCCTTCGTAGTCCAACATGTCCCAAAATGATTTTTTTATTTTTTACTTTTCACTCCAAAGCTAGGGTTAGAGGTTATTAGGTTTGAGTTAGGGTATTTGAAAGCTCATTCAAATTTTTTTTTAATAAATAATTTTTTTTAGAAAACAATATGGTTATATTACGAAAGGAGTAATATAGTGGATGACCCAACTAAATCCTCCGTAGGCCAAGATGTCCCACGATAATTTTTTTTATTTTTTATTTTTCACTCTAAAGCTAGGGTTAAAGGTTATTATGGTTGAGTTAATATATATATATATATATATATACACACACATAAGTATTAAAACTAATGGGCAATTGAAATTACTCTTATAATTTGAAATTTATTTTACGTTACTAAAATAAAATTTATGATAAAAATTAAAATTATAGATATAATATATTATAATAGGTTCATGTTATTAAAAATATAGTAATTTAATTAGAGGGAACGTAGCTGATTTGGTCATTTATTTCATCTTCTTGTCTGGGGTTGCGTGTTCAAATCCCAGCTCAACAGAGTCGGGGATCGAATCCGAGAAATGGTGACGGAAAAAGAGGGACGCTAACCATCACACTACGCACCATTTTGATGCCATCAGATAACACTTTTTTTATTTTAAAGTACTAACTTTCGCGGAAGAACTACATCTTCCTCACCCGACTGCAAAAAAAAACGAGTCTTACAACCAGCAAACACAACCCGGACAAATCTCTCAATTCAAGTAATTAATCGCTTTGATATTTCAGTACAGTAGTCGCATAATAGTGAGTAAAGGAAGCCCCAAATCAATTTTGAAAATAGTGAATGTAAATTAGGAGATTGAAGTGGGTCGCTTTTGCTCTGTTAATTAACACTACCAATCTTTCATCGTTAGGAAAGCAATGAAATGAATCACTATAACATTGACAGAGGAAGAGACATGACGATAATTCACTCGCGATTCTTGCATGCCTTCGTGCTCAACAATCCGTTGCCCAAGGAGAGAACCAAGAGATCCTCGACGCCGTTAACCGACAGGAAGTCACGCTTATTGTGGAGTACGTGGGTGACAGCGGCCGCCGTAGGGTTGTTCATCATGAAGCTGCCATCGATGGCTGAGCAGGAGGTCTTCATGAGGGCTGTTCGTCACGATGGCTATTGACATGGGTAATAGATTTTTAATTTTTTAAATAATGATTAAAAGTAATTTAAAGGTTAAAAACATATTTAGATATTCAGAGACTAAACAACAAAAAAATAAAATTTTTCTTGATAAATGGTCAAAGAGATGATATGACTACATTAAATGAACCCCGGGTCAGAAATCAAAGGTATCAAAACAGTTGAATTTCTCTAGGTAAAGTAGAAATTTTCAAATCTTTAAACCACGAATTTGGCTCCGCTTCTTATTAGGTTAGGAAGCAATTAATGCATCAAGTTTCTCAATCAAGTTAGACAAAGAAGATGAGCTCTACTGAAAAACCCATTTTAGCTAAATGTCTTAAAGCCACTCCTGAAGTTGAAATTGCTGAAAGTAGGAAAGATATAATGCATAGAAGCTTTGGATTCGATCTACACACATGGAATGAATGACATGGGCCAAACAAGGACAGAAAGAGTACTGTAGCTCGTGCATGAGCTTGCTTTGTGAATTCGGTATAAGTAGGACTTGAATGTGGGAAAGAAAAAGGTAAGTTTGCCATTTTGTTGTTGTTGTACGAGAAAGGAAATTAACTTGGACAAAACCAACAGTGTTATCTGAGACTTTCATACTTGCTCATCATTGATATGTCACAGCCTCACCTCATAGTTCACGTTGCCTTCTGCAGCCATTGTTCAATCAGTGTTCTCATTATATTTTCTCTATCACAAGTCACAACCTTTTGGTCAAGATTTCATATTTGACTACAACTTTTAGACTATGATGGTTTCTGGTGACACTTATGTTATTTACGTGCATTAGGAAAGAAGTGGATTTTCTCTCAGATTTTATGGTGTGCATTTTGAAGGATAAAGTTAACTTGCACACAAGTACAGAAATGGAAAAAAAAAAAAAAAAAACGGAGAATTAATTTTAAGGATATAATAAAAACTTAATATTTTGTTTAAGGATTATGGTCCAGATTTGAGATGATTCATTGAAGCAAACAATTTGATTGTCTTGCAAAATCAACTACATGTTATTATTCAATATGATTTTTTAAAGAGTTTAATTACTATGTACTGACAATCAATCAGAAATTATGGTATGAATGACTTTTAATGTAATTAACATAAGGGTCAAACATTTTAGGTGATATGTCAATTTGTGATTGATTGACTATATAAAAAATCTTTACACTGACAGTATATACTAATCAAATCTCTTTTTAAAAGAAAATATATTTTGAAATACCTTATATTTTGGTACAATCCTTCCCTGAGAAAAGGCTGTCACAAATCCCAAGTGTACATATATATATATATATATATATATATATATATATATATATACAAAAGGAAAAAAGCAAGAAAAGTTGTCCCCATCTCAATACCTCTGAGATAGTTATGTCTTGCCATGCCTGGTTTTAAATGTACTAATAATTAACAAACATGGACTGCTATAAATTGTTATCGAAATATAAAAATTGGAGCTTCATTTAGCTCCGGCAACTTCTTTGATCTTTTAGCTTTCACTCATAAGTTAAATATCCTTACGTAATTAAAATTGTAGGTTAATGACACATTATGTTAGTATACCAATACACTTATAAGTTACAAGACTTGTGTTTTATATAAAACTCATGAATATTGTAAAGGCCATCTTGAAAAGTATAATACAAAGTTTCTCACATTCTCTCTTGTTTCCGTTGTCTTTATTTCCCTCTTTCCCTACAACAAATTCGTCATATACCTACGGATATTTTTAGTGACAGTCGTTAAAACTATAGGTATAAGTATTAGTGTCAGTCAAACCATAGGTAAAGGTAGATGAACAGTAAGTAAAGATTATTGACAGTCAAATACAACTGCAGGTAAATATATGTGGATCTTAGGTAAAACCTATAGTGACAGTCATTTCTCGTTATTATTCATCACTCATAATAGACAGGTGGACCTGCCGCAGGTGAGTGTAAGTTTTACATATACCTACAGATTTTAAACATATAGTAACAGATTTTGTCTGTTACTAAAAGGTAAATTTTTTGTAGTGTTTTCTCTCTTCTCACTCTTTTTGAGTTAATCTAATTCACGATTGTGTTCTTTTTTATAGCTTCGTTTTTCTTGTTAATCACTACAAGAAAAACGTGCCTTAGCGATCACTTTTAGCGACTGAAATTGTTAAGTCGCTAATAGCGACCAAGTTAGCGACCGAAATGATATTTTTAAGGAAATGGTCACGGGTTCCCTTCAGCGACCAAATTAGCAATCGATCTAATTGGTCGCAAATGCATCAGTCGCTAATTCGGCCGCTAAATTAGAAATTGCAAAAGTCAACGTTGTTGACTCAGTTTGCGACCAAATTAACGACCACACAACAACTCTTTTTTAGCGACCGATGTTATTCGGTCGCTAAGCCAGTTTTTTATTATCTGAGGCCGATTTAAGCACCTTCACCCTGCCAGTTCAAGGTTGAACCCTACTGGTTTTGGAGGTTTTGGAATTTTCAGAATTGCTTTTGGAACCACTAACATAAGAACCCTACTGACGGGTAAGATTCTCTTCTTTGTTTCTTCTCTTATTCTAAATTGTGTTGATTTTTCTGTGTTATTCTAAGACATTGTGAGTAGTTCCGTATTTTCTGGGATTTCCATTTTTTATGGGATTCTTTTTCCCCCTCTGTAATGGTTTGTGTTTTCTGTGAGTTGTTCTTTGTTTTGGTTTTGGTTTGTTGAATCTTTTGATGGGTTTTTTTTTTTTCCTGAATTCGTTGTATTTTTTTATTTTTCTTTTGTCAAAATCTGAATTGGTATTTAGCTTCTTTTCTGCCCAATATTTTTTTTGTGCTTGACAGATTCATGTATATGAGTCTCTTTGAATTAGGAGGTTATGTTTTTAGTGGTAACAATTTTAAATGATGAGAATTTGAAGTAAAGGTTATGTTTTGTAAATATTTTTTGTGAAAAACGTGTTTGTTGTAAAGAGGTTAAGAGCAATTTTAGTTGTTCATTGATGATGGGACTGTGCACGCATATATATCTTTACAATTGAAGTTATAGGACAATGATAAAGAAGTTCATTTGTTGGTGAAATTAAAATTGATGATTTAAATTAGTTGGCTTTATACACGTTTCTTTCTTACACTTTGTTGTGATAAGTTGAAAAACAAAAGGAAAAAGCTATGTGGATTGTGACAATCAGAACTTCCTCTCCCTCATTTCACCCTCAAGCTCAGCCATCGGAAGCTCCTCCCTCCACCGGAAGCTCGTCACCGAGAAACTCTTTGATCGGTGCTCCTCCATCGGTGCTCCATCCGTGAAGGGTAAGTTTTCCCCCTTTCCTATTCCTTACTTTTCCCTCTTCCTTTCCCTCCCTGAAGTTTTCGAACCTTAACCCCCACCCATATTCCTTCACTCTTCCCTCTTCCTTTTAATTTTTCTTGTTGCTTTTTCTTATTTTATATTATATCATCTAATCACATAGTAGGCTTAAGTGTACGTTTAATACATGTTTCATAGTGTCTACAATCCATTTGCATGCCTAGATGTGCATACTAGAGTGTGGTATGACATTCAGTGTTGGGTACATTTTTCAATTGAAGCGTGCATATATAATGGTTACAAATTTAAGGCAAAATCAGATAGAATGTTTTTAACATACCTTATTAGGGAATAAAATGCTATAAACCAGCATATCATGTTGGAATATTCTGTATTTAATTATATTCCAATGTCATAATGTGGATAGATATCGTCAATTAATTATATTAGCTATTTATCAATTAGGAGCCTTAATTGATATGTGATCAAATTAAGTGATAAGGCTAATTAAATTTCTGATTTGATAATAAATTAGTTAATTGATATGGACTAAATATGAGTGGATGTCATTGATGGCCCATTTCGGAATAATGGGAACCCTAATTGGCCATCACCCTATATATAGGCTATGGTCCCCAATACACCGGACACAATATCACATACCGCCTCTTCTCCCCATCTGAAGAGCGACTAAGGCATAAGGAGTCCCGGTTGAGGAAGAACCACAAGCCAACGGGTGTTCATTACCCGTCTCTCTTTTCTCTTCCCCCTCTCTGCGGTTCAGGATTACTGCCTTCCGTTCGTGAAGGTTGGTGATCAAGTTCATCCTCTGAAGAACGCTTGAGGTTAGGAACATACAATGGATTCAGGTATTCCTATATCTTTGATAAATCAACATGTTGTAGATCCTAAGGATATCAAGTTTTAGTTGTTCTTGATAATAGAGATGCATGTTATATATATGGTTATTATGTTTCCGCAATAAAGACTTATGATAGCATGCCTTGTATATGATTATTGAGTTTAAATCTAACAAGTGGTATCAGAGAGGTCTTCATGTTTGATTTATTGGGATTATTTGTATGAATCCTAATTTTGAAAATTAGGAATTTTGAAAGGAAATATTTTTTTTTTAATTGGCACGTGGTATTAAATATATATACCTCCAGTACGTGATCCAAATTTTCTTCTTCTTTCGAAATCGGAATCCAGGATTCTGTATTAATAAATTATAATCAATTTTCGATCTTTGGTGAAAGTTTGGAAAGTGAATCTGGAAAGTTTGATTCATAAGGTTTATTTCATTCATGGTTTTTTTGGTTAAAAATAATATATCTATCTTGGTTTTTCAATCTTTGAATATATGAATTGATGATGATATATTTTTTTTTTTTTACGTGATTCATGTTTCTTGATTGAAATTTTTTTTGTTTCACGTAATCATAATCATCTGGGATTTGATGTCAATGTTGTATATATATTATATGAAGATGAATGGGAAAAGACTGGCTTTTCCATATTGTTTTGTGGTCTCACTGTGTTGAGCAATGTATTTGTTATACTTTTCTCACATACTTATGAGCGAGACCCTAAACCCGGGCCTGAGTGCAACTTGAGATAGGGAAGAGGTTGAGTAGCGGTAGCCTTCTGGATGTACATCCTGTTTGGTTATCACGAAGGCCTAACTTAGAGTAATTCATTTCGAGGGTATTGCGACTTCTAATAGTTTACCTATGGTTGTGTGTAATATTTCGAAATAAGTCCAGACTCTAAGGACCAAAGTTAGAACTATAGAACCACCTATTCGGAAAATTCATGTATTAGAAAAATCCTTTTTTTTGTAAAGGTTCTTTTCACACTAAACATTAAGGTTTCCATGTTTTTAGTGTGAATATGACAAATTCGGGACCCCCCATTTTAATAAAATTGTCTGGTAATTTTGGTTGAGTTGGTTGAAACAACATGTTGCCAAAGTAACCTCTGTTGCGTAAATTTGATTCAATTGGATTTACAAAAGATGTAGTATGAAATTATTCATGCGAGTTATTGTCGGCCCGAAGGAAGGCACAACTTGGCCGGATAATTACATACTTGTGATGGTAAATGTGTGGTGATTATAAAGTATTTTCCATGTGGATAATGGGATGCCCGAAGGTGACCATTATTTGACAGGATTTATCACCAATATTTGATCATTACGTTGAGAGTACCCCTAGAAATTAATTCTTACAATCCAAAGATTGGGAATTGATGGTGCGCTTGGTATCTTGTTTGGGTCTTCAATTTGCCAATTTAGATTTTGAGTGAGTCAATTAATGCATGAAGTCGCCAAGGTGACCTCTCTAGTGGAAATCACTCAAAAGAAATATTAAAGATTATGTGAGTGTACATCCATGCGGATATTAATCGGCCCAAAGGAAGGTTAATATTTGGCAGGATTGCATTCACACCTGTGATGGTAAACACATAGTGATTATAAAGATTCTTTTCATGTGAATAACAAAGTATCCAAAGATAGTTGTTGTTTGACAGAAAATATCACCAGTGTTTGATCATTACAATAAAATACCACTAACAATTAATGTTATTGTCCTAAGACTTAATATTAATGGTGCACGGGGTATTTTGGTGAGTATCTTTATGGTACTTATGTTCTCTTTAAGCTAAAATTGCTTATATATCTGCTGATTTAACTCAATTTCGATTCTCAAAAGTTCTGACTAATTTTTGGGATTGAAAGGAGAACATTAAGATTGTTCTTGGATCTTGACCTTGCATAAGGATGGAAAAAACCACCTTCTCTCACAGAATTCAATTTCTCTGAAGAGAGGATCAAGTATAGGAAGTGGGATCGCTCCAATTGCACGAGTCTTATGATCATAAAGGACGATATTCCGGAAACCTTTAGGGGTATTATTTTGGATGGCATAATTAATGCCTGAGATTTCCTTGCTGAAGTTAAAAAGTACTTTCTGAAAGCAATAAAGACGAAAACAAGCACTCATTGGAGAGCTAGATTTTCATTAAGTATAAAGAAAAGGAAATATAAGGAGCACGTTATAGGAGTGTCCAATCTTGCTCATAAACTTAAGGCGCTAAAACGTGGCTGTCTAACGACTTGCCCATGCATTTAGTATTTAGTATTCCTTCATGCACAATTCAGTCCGCTTAAGTCAGCTTATAGCTGTTATAAAGAGAAATGATATCTGAATGGATTCATTTCATAAGGTGTGCAAGAAAGGAAACAATGAAATAAGAGACGACAAATAGTGCTCATTTGATAAATATCTCTAAAGATAAGGGCAAACAAAAGAAAACTAAGGATAAAGCTGCTAAGGGCCCGTCTCAAAAGAAAAACTAGGGTCACAATTATTTCTTTTCTAAGGACATCGGGTATCTAAAGAAGAAATGTCCCAAATATCATGTTTGGCATGCCTATAAAGGAATGTCTGAACTGATGAAGGCCAAGTGATGCTGAAAGATGCATCTATATTGGATTTGACCAAGTCAGTAAAGGATAAGGCTATTGACATTTTAGATTGTTGTTACTGGCTAATATTTGAAATTAAAAGACATTTTGGTTTAGCCATCATTTAGATGAAATTTGGTTTTGGTTTCTTATTGAACAAATCAGGATAATTTTGTTCATTTAGAAACGATGGATTCAATTTGTCTTTTAAATTCAAATATTGTAGGAACCAGTTAAGCTATGGGCTGGACAAACTATAATTGCTTGGTATTGAGACCTCTTGTGGCAAAACATTGAGTGAGGAATCGTACGACACTAAGTGTAATGTTGATAGTAAAATTAAGGAGCACTATGACACAAATATATAGAGCACATCTCTACGAATAGAGTTGAGCAACTTGTATGAGGGAATCCTATATTCCATTGGCCTTATACATTTTATTGTTTGTATTAAATGCATTAAAGGTTAAATATATCAGAATATGGCTATCAAGAATGCAGTTAAGTCCAAGTAATGACGCTTAAGGGTATGGTAAGGAGTATGATTAGTCATTCTACCTTACCAGAGTCACTACGAGCGTAACAATAAAGATTGCAGCTTAAATGCTTGACAGAGTACCAACTAAAGTTACCGATCAATCACTTTCAAGTATGGGAACATCCAACTAAGGCAAGACCTTATGAGTCTTGCGAAGGAGATTGGAGCTCCTCAAATATTGAGCGGCAACCTTATTGATACTCTGAAAGGTCAAAGGGGTAAATGACTTTGATAATCCCAAATTAAAGAAACCTTGAGACAGGAACTGACTAGTTCTTTGAGGATATTGAGTTTGGGGGGAGATAAGATTAGAGACAATATCTTTGAGGAAGAATTGGTTGTAATCCCTGAACCAATTCATACAGTTGCTATTAGTGTAGCAAATTTGCATCCTTGTGAGGATATTGTTGTTATTCTTCCCATTCAAGATAAGGAAATTATTCCTGAAGGTCAAACTCAACACCCTCAAGAACTAGAGCATCAAGAGCCGATGCCTTTTGCCATGATCCACTAAAGAAATAGTGAATACTATTTTGGATAATTATATAGTATTTCTCTAGGAACATAAGGTAAGTTGTATTATGGAAGATGATTTAATCAACTCCCATCAAACCATATGACGTTTCTATTCGGAAAAGTGGATTGAAGGTATGAGTACAAGCTTTAGCTAGACATTAAGGTTTGAAACTTATCCTGATACCTGAAGGTTTCAAAGGGTAATATGGAGAGGTATAAGGTTTGTCTAGTGGCAAAAGGCCATACTCAAAAGAAAGGATTGCTTGTAAAGAGACATTCTCTTCAGTACCATTGAATGACTCTTTCAAGGACAATCATGGCTCACGTTGGTTATTATAATTTGGAGCTTCACAAGATGGATGTCAAGACGGTGTTTCTCAATGGCAACATTGATGAAACAAATGCATATAATGCAAACCAGGAAACTTTGTGTCAAAAGACATAGAGAAGATGTTTTGAAAATTGACGGAATCTATCTATGGGCTAAAAAAGACGTCTCGTTAGTCATACCACAAGTCTCATCAAGTGATTGTCTCATTTGGTTTCGAGATGAATATCGAAGACAACTGTGGGTATTACAAGTTCAGTGGGAGTAAGTTCATTTTTCTGGTATTATATGTTGATATTATGCTAATCAAGAACGATATAGGCTTATAGCGCGAAACCAAGAAATTTATGACAAAGAATTTTGTGGGGAAAGATCTTGGGGACGCTTCTTTTGTCTTAGGAATTTCAATACTTAGAGATCATTCTCGAGGTATCTTTTGGGTTATCACAAAAGAGCTATATCGATATAGTTTTGGATAAGTTCGACATGAAAGATAGTAAACCAAGAGATACCCGGTCACTAGGGGAGACATTTTAGTCTCACTTAAATGCCCCTATGAAAATCTGGAAATTCAGGAAATGCAAAAGATTCCCTATGCTTCGGCTGTGGGAAGTCTGATGTATGCTCAAGTTTGTGCGCATCCGGAAATAGCGTACATAGTAGGATTATTAGACAGATACTTGAGCAATTCAAGGATTATTGGAAAAGCAACCATAAAGAATGTGAGATACTTAAAGAGAACAAAAAGGCATATGCTCATATATCGAAGATCTGACAGTTTAGAGATCATGAGAAATTATGACTCCGATTTTACAGGATGCCAAGATAGTAGGCATCCGACTATGGGATATGACTGGAGTAATTTTTTGTCACTTGGTTGCATTTAGTAAAAGATATTGAAGTACCACTCAAGTCATGTTGTGACAAATAAGTCAGTCATATTGTACTTCAACAACAACATAAGTTTTACAAAGTCGAAATTCATCGACATCAAGTATCTTGTAGTTAAGAAAGAGTTCAGGAAAAACAGTTTTCTATGGAGCACATAGAGACAAATTCTATGCTAGCAGATCCACTAACTAAAGGCTTAACACCTAAGGTTTTTTCACGAGCATGTTGCTCATATGGGTGTTGTCACTGAGGATGCCTTAGTTTAGTGGGAGTCTCTATTTGTGTTTTATATTTGAGATACAAATTAACCTTTTGTTATTTCGGATTTTCTGCAGAAATAAAGTTATGTTTATGAGTTCATTATGAACTTGTTTGTATCTTGTTGTGTGTAAAATTTATTTACACGTTAAGGACTTTGGTTTGCAAAATTAAATTTTTGCAAAATTGATCTCACTAAAGACTTAAGTTGGACCAGTTGGAAATAGGCATGATTCAGAGATCACATTGCATGAAATTTCCATGCCACTCATCCATATCGATCTATGTCATCAAGTGCATTGATGTGGTGGTCGTCGGGGTTTAGTCACAATAGACGTTAGTGACGACAGCCGCGGTGGTCCCATTGTTGATGTATGAGGTGGACCAGATTGTAAAGGGAAAATTTAAAGATAAATAGCATTCAGATGCGCGCCTGAAGAATTCTGATATAATTATTACGATATATTACCCAAGTGGGAGATTGTTGGAATATTCTATATTTAATTATATTCTAATGTCATAATGTGGACAGATATCGTCAATTAATTATATTAGCTATTTATCAATTAGGAGCCTTAATTGATATGTGATCAAATTAAGTGATAAGGCTAATTAAATTTCTGATTTGATAATAAATTAGTTAATTGATATGGACTAAATATGAGTGGATGTCATTGATGGCCCATTTCGGAATAATGGGAACCCTAATTGGCCATCACCCTATATATAGGCTATGGTCCCCAATACACCGGACACAATATCACATACCGCCTCTTCTCCCCATCTGAAGAGCGACTAAGGCATAAGGAGTCCCGGTTGAGGAAGAACCACAAGCCAACGGGTGTTCATTACCCGTCTCTCTTTTCTCTTCCCCCTCTCTGCGGTTCAGGATTACTGCCCTCCGTTCGTGAAGGTTGGTGATCAAGTTCATCCTCTGAAGAACGCTTGAGGTTAGGAACATACAATGGATTCAGGTATTCCTATATCTTTGATAAATCAACATGTTGTAGATCCTAAGGATATCAAGTTTTAGTTGTTCTTGATAATAGAGATGCATGTTATATATATGGTTATTATGTTTCCGCAATAAAGACTTATGATAGCATGCCTTGTATATGATTATTGAGTTTAAATCTAACATATCAAAGTTACTACAACATTAAAATGAGTTTATAAATTACCTTTTTAGAGAATAAAATGCTATAAGCCAAAGTATCGTCATGACATCATATACATGCTGCACCGTAGGCTGTAGGTATCTAAATAGTCTTGAAAAGTGTGGTACGAATTGTAATTATAGATGAAATTTATATGCATGTATTAAAAAACGAGTCCTGGCTGCAAACTTTAAATACCATATCTTTATTATGTAAGTTAAAGAGTCCTGAATTGTACTTATTATTCTTGACATTGTGCATTGTAACATCCCTAATTCTGTAAATCTAATCGAGTAGGATAATCTCGATTAGGGATTTGATTGTTTGTTTGCTTGATTGTATGTTAGTTTTAAGTCTAGTTGGAAGGTTAGGACTAGGCTCGAATCATGAAAGTGTTTAAGGCATAACACGAGAAACGGGAGAAAGATCAGACGTTCGGGAGCACCTTCACAGCTGAGCAAAATGCTATAGCATGGGAGAGGAGCGCGCTTTATCGTGCTGAGTGGTGCACCAGCTGTCTCGAGATTTGACACGTGTTGGACATGTGTCAAGCCTTGGAGAAGGCGAAGTGGACAAGGTTCCACGCTCAAGCATGGATACGCTAGAGAACAACACACTTTCACACTCGTACGGGCATTTCTCTCTCAAAACACACTTCCACCTTCTTATCTTCTTCCTTTCAAAGCCTCCAACCGAAACCTTTCTTCCATCACCATCTTCATTTTTCCCTCTTCATTTTCAAGAGAGCAACATCTTCCTCTTGTTAACTTCATCATTTTCGTGCATCAAAGGTGAGAAAGTCACCACCTTTTTCTTATTCCTCTTCCTTTCCCAAACCCATTTCCGTTTTGGGTCCTTTTTCTAACAAAGTCTCCTCTTTTCTTTTTATTCTCTTGATTTTGAATGGTGTTTAGAAGCTAGAAGAGGCGGGACAACATTTTTCTTGGTGGGTTGTGTTGATGGCCGAAAATCACATCTTGAAAGTGGGGAGGACGATAACTCTTCTTTGTGGTTTGGAGTAGTTTAGCATTTTAGGGGAAATCCCCATTCGCTTTTTCTATTTTTTAGCTTATTTTGCATAGTGTTTATTTTTATGGTTTTATTTGATTTTATTTGGTGATTTTCGGATTTTATTTTTTATGGTCGGAAAGATGATGAAAAATTCACCCACCCACTATTTTTATGTGATTTATGTGTTCTCTTGGTGATTAATTACTTGAACTTGCTAATTTGAACCTTAAATGACATAGTTAGGATTTCTAAACCCTAACTTGAATGCCTTTGATTGGTTGGAAATAGGGAGGTGAAGATGCTGAAGACTTGAAAACAATTATGGGAATGTTAAAAATCAAACAATTTGGGGCTCTTTGGCCACTTAATGGTCACGGTTTTGACAATAGAAAAAGGGAGCCAAAGCTTCAAATTTTTTGATGCAATCACAATTACACATGTACTTAAAGTGTTAATTAACAATTAGGAGAGATTAAAATTAAAACAATTCATTATAAGGTATTAAGTATAGTTGAAATTAGGTGGTAACGGACTAAGAAAATTGGACCAATCACTTGGTCCTCTATGGCCTACAATATTTGGCAATGGAGACCCAAGTGGGATACTCACTCTCTAAAAATATAGACTATAAATTCTTAAGGCCCAATGTGAGATTTAGACTTGTATTAGATTAGTGTAATAGAAGTCCAATAGAAGTAAATAATTAAATTAGGATTCCTAAATTAGTTGAGAGCACTATATGACTAGTGGACATTAAGAACAAAATTAGGAAGACCTAAACAAAAATGGGCCCAAAGTCCATAACTTGGGGCCTAAGTCAAATGAGCTAATAATAAAATAAAAAAAAAAAACAAACAAACAAAAACTTCACCCCTTTTGCTAATGGAGACTCAACTTAACTAATTAATTTGAAATATATTAAATTGATAGATCTTGGATTAATTAGGGATTAAGATTAAAGTTGATAAATCTAATTAATCACTTTAAGGTTTGAAAGAAAGAATGATTGAAAATGGCCACATTATGCTAACTTGAATAATGGGGCTCACAACACCCAAAATGACATTACCTTGAGACAATTGAACTTGATCGTGCTCAAATGGAATATGGAATAATAATGGACTTATTGTTGGGCTTGACCCATCTAATATTGGAAGAAAATGACCATTGAGCAAACACCAAGGTGGATGGACTTTGTATGTGGACTACGAATGCACCTATTTGGTTCACTATATGATACTTGATCATAATTGCACTTTCATGATGACCATGATTAGGGAAAGACATGCACATCAAGACATTGATCATTAAGCATTCGTTACATGTGGTAAACTGTGAGTGAGCTACACCCTAAGTGCGGGTGAGAGTACAATAGGGAAGGTTGTGGAGACCTAGTGGACACTCATAGTGCAATACTCCACGAGGGGTCAGACGGTAGCTGAGACAACCCCTTCCTCGGAGGTCCCATTGGTAACCCGAACTCAAATTATTAACGTTGCAGCGCAGCGTGGGAATATAAAAAAAGGCGGAAATAATAAAACAACCAACATTGATACCATAACTATATATGTCATACATATAAAAGTATTGATCCAATCAGTAGAGCCTACAATAACTGATACCAATTATAAAAGACTTCACAGTTCGCATCAAGTAAAACTGAAAGCATAACAGCGAAAATAAAAGTACATACGACTTCCTCTCTTGGCCCCAAAAATACATGTCACTCAACCCATATACTGGCCATAACAACTACAATTACTAACCCCAATGTTTAACGTCTTCCAGCATCGGGATCCAGGGCTCTCCCGCCAGCATCTGGTTCTACGGGTATACCATCAATCTCCTCCGGCAAATCCTCAACAGGATCTTCTCGTACAGTCGAGAATAATAAAATACGACATAGAAAATATAGGGGACAAGAAACAACAATTCATCATATATGGGAAAACGGCTATATAAAATAATCTATATGGATAGCAACACTCGTAGCACAACAGTAATAGCCAAACAACTCCCAGATAATTCTCTCTTAACTACTGTCCCTTACACTCATGCAACTAACAACTATATGGACGCGATCACGACGCGACATCTCCAATAGATCAAGATATCTCGTTCATCTCTGTGCCCCGTAATGCAGGGTTCGATCAAAAGCCCTCAGGCTCAACTCGCGGCTACGATATTCCCCCGCCCGCAGGCGAGGTCGGAACAATCGCCCGCCCACAACATAACTTACAGCAACGACATATCCCCCCGCTCGCAGGCCAGGTCGGAACATTCGCTTGTCCGTTAATAACTCGACTTACAGCAACGACATATCCCCCCGCCCGCAGGCCAAGTCAGGACATTTGCCCGTCCGTCTACAATTCGACTAATGGGTACGATCATCTCCCCGCAGGCAAGATCGGAATCGCCCCTATGCCAAACTAATCGGTACGATCATCTCCCCGCAAGTAAGATCGGAATCGCTCGTATGCCAACAAAGTGATGAACAACAACTATGCAACATGAATCTCACTGACTCATCTCAGGATCAACACTTAGTGTCTCAACCATGACTCATAAACAACCACAACCAACTTTCATCCGACTTAACCAGGTATCAACTTATATCACAATATTAACAGATCAACTGTATCGCTAGGTTGAGCACTACGACACAAATAAATATCTTCTATTTCCTCACTACACATTCATCTCCCAAGAAATCACTGCCTAGCTCTAATCAGATATTAGCAGTCACAATAGTACATCAACAACAGCCAGAATATATATTCAACAGTAAAATCAACTTACAAATAAATAACATTTAATCAATTATAGCATATAATAGACATCATACACATATCACATATAATATACCAAATATCTAATCACAGCACAGACAACCTCAATATGCAGTAAAATCAACCTAACGGTCAAACGACCTCTAGTAGGGTTTGGGTCGCCCTACGCATATCAATATATATTATTTAAAGCTTGCCTCCCCGATGATATTGTGGTTCTTTCCCCCACCTGATAGCAGACGTAGCAACGATCACGAACTCACGAGCACTTCTTGCTCCTCTGCACTGCCTCACAGCCGCAGCCTCGCTCCTCTTGAAGCTTGAAGAAAAGTGAAGAAGTAAGCTTGCACTTTGAAGAAAGTGATGAAGGAGAGATGTGAAGAAAGATGTGCAGAAAAAAAAGGAGGGGGAGGGGTATTTATAGGAGGAGTAGCCGCCCCCTTGGTGGGCTTTTTGGCCCATGGCCCATTTGTTTAGATATTTTGTGGCAAAAGAGTAATTTCTCTTAGGGACAAAATTGTCATTTCAACAAAAGATCTCATAAATATCTAGATATTTTAAGAAAATATCTAGATATTTTCAGAAACGTAATGATGACAGTGCTGAGTCACAGGCACACCTTCCCAGGCGATGTGACTTCATGTTCATCTGTTTTTAGCCCCATTACTTTCACGATTTAGTATTTCGCCCCAAGAAAGTCGTGAAAACTTATTTATTTTAAAAAATTTCAAAATCGCCGATAACGTTCGCAATTTTATTTAAAGCCTAATCGTTTCGTTCACGAGTCAAAATTAGGTCATCTGAGCAGTAAAATAATACTGTCGGTGTAAAACGCAGACCGGACTCTGTTTGAGTTTTTGACCAAAATTTAACCATAGCCTCCTATGATAGCGTAGAGCATAACTATGGTCTCGGAATAATTTATTTCATTTTCTAGATCCTCCAATAAAATACAATTACCTAAATACTGATTAATTAAAAGAATAAGAAAGTCGGGGTGTTACAGTAGCTCCCCTGAGCTGTGGTATTCGATGCGAACACATTGGTGTCCCGACGGACCCTAAACTACTTGAGATCAGTGGAGAGTGTTCCAGTAATCCGTATAGCGCGCATTTAAATTTGATGGCACTTATTGGGCTAGTGATACGGAACATGTACTCCTGATCACTCTTCCGATTATATTGTCGCTCCATGGAGTCGAGTCGGTCCAGACACAAACATACGGATACCCATTCCATATGCATTGTGCATTCTCGACATCTTGTATAATAATTAATGGATGACATAATGACATTTGGAATTATTGAGGGGAATGTTTATCATATGTTGTTGATTTTAGACTGATGCCCCATTTATATTACTTTGCTAAAATGTTAAATCTACTCAGTTAACCTTTTACATGGAAGTTAGTTATCTTACCTCCTTTTGTGTTTTGTTGTTGTATTGGATTGTTGTGCTTATAGATGGCGGGTCGGAGAATGTATTTGGCAACTCTTTGCCTCACCTTCCATGATGAGAATTGTAACGGCCCCGACTGCTTTAAGGATTGCCGATTGTCCCCACAAACCAACACGAGTCTCTTTGGCGTGCTTTGTCCTCACTCACACGCTTCCTAGAAAAATTTCCCAGGAGGTCACCCTTCCCAGAATTACTCCGTCAAGCACGCTTAACTTTGGAGTTCTTACGTGATGGGCTACCGAAAAGAAGATGTATCTTGTTGGTATAGGTAGTACCAGTCAATTCTTATAAGCCTTCCGTCAACTGTACAGTCCCATACTTGCACAGCCTCAGGATCTCTCTCATTTCGGTGTGAATCGGTTCATTCATGTGTCCCTCCGCCTAGAAGCTTGCTAGGAGCCGCTCCTTGTCTGTGCCTCATGCACCGGCGATCACTCCCCGCCCTCGTTAGTCCCGGGTGTCACATGCCCACCAGCTTCCGCTTAATTCGTCCCCGAACCACACAGTACTGGGAGAGGTCCGCTCTAATACCATTTGTAACGGCCCGGACTACTTTCAGGATTGCCGACTGTCCCCACAAACCAACACGAGTCTCTTCGGCATGCTTTGTCCTCACTCACACGCTTCCTAGGAAAATTTCCCAGGAGGTCACCCATCCCAGAATTACTCCAAGTCAAGCACGCTTAACTTTGGAGTTCTTACGTGATGGGCTACCGAAAAGAAGATGCATCTTGTTGGTATAGGTAGTACCAGTCAATTCTTATAAGCCTTCCGTCAACTGCACAGTCTCATACCTGCACAGCCTCAGGATCCCTCTCATTCTGGTGTGAATCGGTTCATTCATGTGTCCCTCCGCCTAGAAGCCTGCTAGGAGCCGCTCCTTGTCCGTGCCTCATGCACCGGCGATCACTCCCCGCCCTCGTTAGCCCCGGGTGTCACCAGAATGGGTTTACCCCCAACCTCTGTAATCGCACGGTCACCTATATAGTGATGTATATTTTGACCAGCTTTGGGGAGTCTTTGTTGTTGTTGTTGTTGTTGTATATATAGTGATGTATATTTTGATAGCTGGTTGTATATATTCTTAGCCATATTTCTATGTAATCTTTGCTTTGTATTTTGAAAAACTTCTAATCTTTCACTAACCCCTCCTGAAATATAAACTTAAACTTGACTTATGGATCTAACTTAATTATGTGAGATATGATGATGCATATATAATATATGAATATTAGTTCTGGATATCAAACAGGTGTTGGATTTTAATTAAGTATATGATGTTTTGATGTGATTATATTTGACAAATTTGATTGACTGCCCGGAGGGTCATATATGTGGATTATGTGTGGATTATATTTAAGTCTGCATGAACATGTCATACTGTTGTCATTGATTTATGTTGTAATTGGTCTTAGGATATGTTTATATGAGACACTAAGGGTATCTCATCCAGATCCCTTTACTACACCAGCCACACAAAATGCATTCTTACAGACATGGTTCTCCTCCAATGGCATATAATGACTATTTTTTTATGCAACTGCTTCACGAATATGCCCAGGGAAAGAATCAAAATAATATTCCATCACCGCCCTACCCCTTGCTCTGAAGCCTCCCAGACTTGTATTACAAGTTCGGAACACAGGACACAACGAGCAGGATGAATCCAATACAAGACATAAAAATACTCACTATAACAAAAAACAGTTTTAATAGCATTTATTTTTGGCAATTAATAACGCTTTTAAATGCCGTTAAATCAAGCGTTATTAAAGGTTGAAGAAACAATAGAGCGCTTTTTAAGCGCTATCTAAAGCAGGAATAAATAGCACTTCCTATCTAAAACCCAGGAATATCCTAGGTTTTAGATAGATAGTCCTGGGTTTTAGATAGGAAGCGCTATCTATTCCTGCTTTAGATAGCGCTTCCTAGCAGGAATAGATAGTGCTTCCTTGAGGAAGTGCTATTTATTCCTTGTTTTTTTTAAAAATTATATACTTTAATTTTCTCCTACTCTTCCCTACACTCAGCAAAATCCAAACAGTACATAAGCAATATTTGGGATAATAATTGGCACAGTATACATAAATTCATTTCATTCATTACAAATGTTACAACACATAACAATATTGTTACAATCAACACTATACTAACCAAAAAACTATGCTATAGTACATACAAATTCAAACAACTAGCTATAGCCTATACCAAAAATTCCCCCAAAACTTTAGCAAACCATCAAGTTGCAAAATTGGAGACAAATCAAGCTATTAACTGAACTTGAAGTACATAATTCAATCTAATCACAACTCACAACTTAAATATAACACTAAAAAGACAAACTTAATTACCTTTAATTATTGATTCATAATGATATATATAGTTACACCACTCATCTAAAATTTCAAATACTTGGTCATCAGTGTATGTGTCATATTTACAATTGGGAAAGTACTGCATGCGATAGGAAAAGTAAATTAAGTTAGCATTAAAGTACATTCAAATGGTTCCATGTAAGTGTAATTAAACCGAAATTACATACCGACAATGGGATTTGAATTTGGTTGTGAGCGATGATATCCTTAATGAACCTTAGAATGTAGTATCCACAGTCTATGTTGTTGTATTGGCAGGCACACTATAAAACAAAAATAATAAGTTAATTGGTTTTAAATTTAAATAATTGCATAATTACAGTTTGAACAAATACCTCTACAAAGATCCAATTTGTCTTTGATGATTTTGAAGATCGGGACTTAGCTCCCCTTCTATATCCACGATGAATTATCAAAGCACTGAAATGCAAAAACAAACAAATTCATTAAGGTACACGTACAATTTGAATCATCACATATCACATATATAAAGATAAAAATAAATCATTTTTCTTACTCGTTAAAGGTAGTCGACTATAAGCAATTTTCGCTCTTTAAAGGGTACATGCAACGGATTCATGTAGTAGATTGTGTCTTCATTGGGATTGAACGCTAACAATACCCAATGTCCTCTACAAAACAAGAACGAGTTATCAAATCATAAGCAGAGGTAATTAGTCACAATAAAATACAGGATCATTAACTAAATGACTCACACTACGTTCACAGGTGCCAGAAACGGGGAACCAGCATCTGGCTTTGCTAGCTCAAGGCGATCAGCTATGTACTCCTTTTGCCCAGATATATGTGGATATAAAGCTGTTTTATCTGGGCATAAGAAGACAAACCTCCTGGTGTTATTCGTGGGGATCAACATCTCTTGGTATAAGTACCTTAAATTAAAACATGTATAATAAGCGTTAATATTTAACTATTGTAGAATAAAAGAAGTTATATACTTTAAAGTTTGATGTATTACCTGAGATATACGCTGATACCAGTCGGACTGATTTCATCACGAGTGATAACGTCGTTGATTTTGTCTTTACCCATTGATAGCGTATGTTGATAACCCAGAATTTCTTCATCCATCTCCAAGAAAGTTATAGCGCTCAAGCCTTTTTTTCACAAGGATCCTCATGTAGGATATACAATCATATGAGCCTGCTACTATAGGAGGCCAGGAGGACTGTTGCTTCTTAGGGAATGTAATAGACCCCTTTGTATGCTCTTTGTTAATTATAGGAGGTCGGGACTCCACAATCTTCTTACCCTTGTCCTTGGATTTGAATTTTTCGGAGATAACCTACATATTGAAATATAGTAGCTAGTGACGACCCAATTTAATAAATATATACAATATATCATAATGGATAGTAATTATTAACATGTTGGAACCAAAGTGGTTATGGTCCAAATAATCCCTTAAGTTTTGATGTTAACAAAGAGCTAATTTAAGATGAACAAAGATTTGTTATGGACTAATGTTTTGTATTAAGTGTGCAGGACAAAACTTAATTGAGTCCAAAGACTATCCATAGTCCAAAGACTTTATCTCGTCCAACATAGTCCAAAGACTTTATCTCGTCCAACATTTATTCTTGGTTTACGACTGGACGTTAATATATAGAACCATGAGTCCAAAGACTCTTTTGGTTATCTTTTGTAATAGCTAGTCCAATAAATGCTTTTATATTTCAAGCGCGAATATCTTGTAAAAGTATTTGAATTTATTCCCTGTAAAAGGCTTATATCCTTGGGACAAAACATTCTTTGTAATATTCGTACAAATGTAAAGCATAAGCCAGAATGTCTCTGTCACCTAAAGAAGTTGACCTTCTTCTTTTGGAAAAACAAAAGGCAACTTTCGTTCTACTCAGAGGATACGTCAGCACCACTTTTAGCTATCACCCTGATAGTCTATTCTGCTGATCAGAAACTTCAGAAGCTATCAGACTCAACGGATCAAATGCATTCAATGCTCATCAGAACGGATCCTTTTCCATCCGTTGAAGACTGAATACTTCTCAAAGAAAAGAGGCTATATATACCTCCATCTTTTGAAAGTGCTAGGTTACCGAAGAAAAACAAGATAGAACTTGAGCAAAAACACAAGTGAAGCAACACTTAGCAATTCAAAATCTTTCAAGAGATACAAGCAAACATTAGCTCAAGAAATTAAAGAGAAACTCTCAAGCTTGCAAAGCTAGCAAAGCTACTCTGATCCTCATTTTCATATTACTCTCTGTGTAGAGTTGTTTTAAGAGTCTAAGCTTTAGTTTCGAATTCTCACATTTAGTGAGTTAGTAGAACATCCTTTTTCAAAACCTTAGTTTGGTTGAGCCTGAAGAGGCTTGTCTATAAAAGAATACTTAGAGAACCTGAAGAGGTTGAGAATACTGCCTGAAGAGGTGTTGAATACTTTGTAACAAAAGGTTTTTGTTATAGTGGATAAAGCTCTCATGTAGAGAGGACTGGACGTAGCTCTTTGGTGAAGAGTGAACCAGGATAATATCTTTGTGTTCTTTTCTCTCTCTTTCCTTACATTAGTTTATAATCTAACTAACTAACTGGGATTGAATTGCTTTTTTCTACTCTGTCTTCTTATCTTACTCAAATTAAGTTAGCGTCAAACTTGTTGCTTGGAAGAGCTCTCTTAGCTTTTAACCGTTTTAGCGTCCAACCTTGCGAAAACTATTATCTGCTTACGAAAAGAATTTAAAATCTTCAAAAACACAATTCAACCCCCTTCTTGTGTTTCAAACAGGTTCCTTCAATTGGTATCAGAGCTCAGCCTCTGGGTTGAGCACTTTGTTGTGTAGAGGAAAAGATCCTACTGCAGATATGTCGGGACCAAGTATGCCAAGTGGGAGTCAACCTGTTATGGAAGGCACTTCCATGACCAGACCGCCATTCTTCAACGGTACTCACTACCTGTACTGGAAGGAGAGATTCAAAGGTTTCATCCTCAGTACAAACTCAGCTCTCTGGGCCAAAATCACAAACGGTCCTATTGTTTGTCTCAACTTTGACGGGACAGACAAAGCAGAGGACGACTGGACTGATGCTGAACGGGCTAGAATGGAACAGAATCATAAAGCAAGATATGCTTTAAAGTGTGCTCTCAGTCCAGACGAATTTCAGAAGATTCACGCATATGAATTAGCCAAACAAATATGGGACACCTTGTCTAATCTCCATGAAGGGATAACCAAGGTGAAGGACTCTAAAATCATCATGCTGGTTGGCTAGTATGAAATGTTCACCATGGCTGAAGGAGAGTCCATCCTAGACATGATGGGTCACTTTCAGACGATCATCAACAATCTGAAATCCCTTGGAAAGGTCTTCACTACCAAGGAGAATGTCACCAAGATTCTTAGGAGCCTGCCTAAGAAGTGGAGACCTCTTGTCATTGCAATCACCCAGGCCAAAGATCTCTCTACTTTGACTCTGGATGATCTTGTCGGGACGCTTCAAGTTCATGAGCAGGAGCTTGATCTTGACAATCCTGGAAAGAAGAATAAAGGGATTGCCCTGAAAGCTCATAGGTCCAACAACTCAAAAGCTTTAAAAGCTGATGAGTCCAATGATGAAGCTGATCAGTCTGATGATGATGTATCAGACGATGATGAGCTATCTTTTATCTCCAGAAAGATTCAGAATATGTGGAGAAAGAAAAATGGAATGAAAAGGAGGCCATTCCAAAAGAAAAGCTTCAAGGATCATGCTGAACCCAAAGATAAGAGTCAGCTGGTCTGTTTTGAATGCAACAAACCAGGACACTTCAAAGCTGATTGTCCTACGCTAAAGGACAAGAAGAAGTTCTTCAAAAAGAAGAAAAAGAACTTCATGGCAACTTGGGAGGACCTGAACTCTTCTGAAGAATAAGAAGAAGAAACAAATGAAGAGGCTAACTTATGCCTTTGGTCCAATAAACAAGATGAAGACTCTTCGGACGATGAACAACTTGTTGTTTCCGGAGAAAGAAGTCAAGAGTCTACCTCTGAAGGAGGATGGAATGTGAATGTTCCACCCATCTTCAAGGGAACAGACTATCCTTATTGGAAATTACTTTTCCAATTATATGTCCAAGCTCAAGACTATGAGTTGTGGGACATCTTCACTAACGGAGATTATCGTCCAACGATTACCCTTGAGGACGGATCAACATCGTCCAAACATGAAACAAAATGGACGAGTGATGATATCAGACGGTGTTCTCAAAATGCTCATGCCAACTGGTGTCTTGTAAACGCCCTTGATCGTCTAAGACTGGACATGGTCTCGCAATTCCAAACAGCTAAGGAGAAGCTGGACGCTCTGGAACATCGGTTCAGACCAAGGAGCTCGTCTACCTCAAATCTCTGCCTGATGGCCAAAAGCTCTTCGGACGCTGAATCAGAAGATGATGAGGTATCTGTTTCTGACTCTCTTCAAGAAGCATATGATGAACTGCTGAATGATTCTTCTCTATTGCATCATCAATACATCATGCTTAAGAGAAAACTGTCAAAAGTGAATAAAGAGTTGGAAGAGTCCAACAAACTAAATAAGCAGCTTGTTGAAGAGAATAATAAGCTTAAAGCTGAGAATGTCAGTCTAACTGACAAACTCACCTCTGAGTCCAGTGAACCCCTTGAGGTAACTAGACTAAAACAAGAGGTATCTGATCTCACCAAAAGCATATCTAAGCTTGTTGGAGGATCAGAGAAGCTAGACCTGATATTGAGGTATACTAGATCACCTCATGATAAGTCTGGCCTAGGCTACGACTCTGAGAAACAAAGCACGTCTCAAAAAATATCAGGGTCCAACAAACATCACAAGGCTTTTCATTCCTATGAAAAGCAAAAAGAAAATAAATTGCATGCATCCAGAACTTACTGTAAGATTTGTGGAAAGAGTGGTCACACCTCTTCAAAATGCATTTATAAGAACAAAAACAAAATGCATGGACGAAGACCACCAACTAACCCAAAAGGACCCAAGTCTATCTGGGTACCTAAGAATATGATAATACCTGTTGCAGATCTGCTTAGCAACACAAAAAGGACCCCGGTCTTGGTACTTGGACAGTGGTTGCTCACGTCACATGACGGGAGAAAGGTGTATGTTCCAAGAAATCCGTGAGAAGACTAGTGGATGGGTCACTTTTGGAGGCAACTAGAAGGGAAAGATAGTAGGAATAGGTAAGATTGGTAAGCATCCTCTTCCATCTATTGATAATATTCTTCTGGTTGAAGGATTAAAACACAACTTGCTTAGCATAAGTCAATTATGTGACAGTGGGTCTGTTGTTTCCTTCAATAAAAGTGAATGTATAGTCAAGAACCCTGATGGATCCATCTTATGCACTGCCAAAAGGCAAAATAATCTGTGTAAGATTAACTTGGGGGAACTTTCAACTCAAAGTGTTTCATGTCTAGTGTCTGTTGAAGATGATCTGACACAAAAGACTTGGTCATGCTAGTCTGAGATTAATCTCTAAACTAAATAAGCATAACCTTGTAAGAGGTTTACCAAAGATTGTGTTTAGATCAGACGCTCTCTGTGACGCATGTCAAAAAGGAAAACAAGTTAAGAACTCATTTGAGTCCAAGAACAATGTTAGTACTTCTAGACCACTGGAATTGTTACATCTTGATTTGTTTGGTCCAACGAGGACTGCCTCTGTCAGTGGTAATAAATATGGACTTGTCATAGTAGATGACTATACTAGATGGACATGGGTTAAGTTCCTTGCTTACAAAGATGAGTCTATCAAGGTCTTTTCTAAATTCTATAAGCGAGTTCAGAATGAAAAAGGCATATTCATCAGCTCGATCAGAAGTGATCATGGAGGCGAATTTGAAAATGAGCTTTTTCAAAGGTTCTGTGATGAAAGTGGTATTCATCACAATTTCTCTGCCCCTAGAACACCACAACAAAACGGTGTTGTTGAGAGAAAGAACCGATCTCTTCAAGAGATGGCTAGGGCAATGCTCAGTGATAATTCTGTCCCTAAACACTTCTGGGCTGAAACTGTAAATAATGCCTGCTACATTCAAAACAGAATATATATAAGACCAATCTTGAATAAGACTCCTTATGATTTGTGGAAAGGACGTAAACCCAACATTTCTTATTTCCACCCCTTCGGATGTCAATGCTTTATTTTAAATACTAAGGATCAACTAGGAAAGTTTGATGCCAAAGTAGATAATGGAATATTGTTAGGATACTCTGAAACGTCCAAAGCTTTTAGAGTCTATAACTCTAGGACTTTGATTGTTGAAGAATCCATCCATGTTAAATTTGATGACAAACAGCCTGATAAGAGATTATCAGAGCTAGATGATTCTTTTGCAGATATGAATCTAAATGATTCAGATGCTCGTCCAACAACCAACAAAGACGAGGCATCAGACGCTACGCAGGACGCATCATCGTCTCAGCAAGCTGTAAACACCCCTCGTTCGTGGCAATTCAGAACTTATCATCCTAATGATCAAATCATTGGCAAACCTAATGATAGTGTTCGGACAAGGTCAACCTTCCGAGAGCAAGCTGACTCAGCCTTCATCTCTGAGATGGAATCAAAGTTAGTGGACGAAGCCTTAATCGACGAAAGTTGGATCCTCGCTATGCAAGAGGAGCTCAACCAGTTTCAACGAAGTGACGTTTCGACGCTGGTCTCCTTGCCTAAGGATAAATCTGTCATTGGAACCAAGTGGGTCTATCGCAACAAGCTGGACGAAGATGGCAAAGTGGTAAGGAATAAAGGAAGACTTGCTCAAGGCTACTCACAAGAAGAAGGTATTGACTATACTGAAACCTTTGCTCCAGTAGCTAGATTAGAAGCTATACGCATCTTACTCTCATATGCTGCACATCATAACATCATGCTTTATGAAATGGATGTAAAAAGTGCTTTCCTAAATGGTGTAATTAATGAAGAAGTATATGTTCTTCAACCACCCGGTTTTGAAGATCCGAACCGTCCTGAGCATGTATATAAGCTTAAGAAGGTTTTATATGGACTCAAACAAGCTCCTAGAGCTTGGTATGAGAGACTCAGCACCTTCCTAATGGAGAATGGCTTCTCAAGAGGAAAAGTGGACACAACTTTGTTTATAAAAATAAATAAAAAGGAATTTATTGTTGCTCAAATTTACGTTGATGATATAATATTTGGTTCAACTGATGAATCTCTTTGCCAAGAACTTTCTGAATTAATGCAAAGGGAATTTGAAATGAGCATGATGGGAGAACTAAAATTCTTCCTCAGACTTCAAGTAAAGCAAACTTCAGACGGAGTGTACATTCATCAGACGAAGTACACAAAGGAGCTTCTGAAACGCTTCAAGTTGGACGATTGTAAACCTATGAATACACCGATGCATCCAACGTCCGTGCTAAACAAAGATGATAAAGATAAAAAGGTAGACCAAAAGGTATATAGAGGTATGATTGGTTCCCTCTTATATCTAACTGCGTCCAGACCTGATAGCATGTTTAGTGTTTACTTATATGCTCATTTTCAATCCGATCCAAGAGAGTCTCATCTCTCAGCAGTAAAAAGAATTTGTTAGATATCTAAAAGGTTCTACTAATCTGGGTCTTTTGTATAAGAAATTTGATGAATACAGATTAGTTGGATTCTGTGATGCTGACTATGTTGGAGACAGGATAGAAAGAAAAAGCACAAGTGGAGGGTGTCACTTCATTGGTGCTAATCTTGTCTCATGGTCAAGCAAAAGGCAAAGCACAATTGCTCTATCAACTGCTGAAGCTGAGTACATTACTGTAGCCAGTTGCTGTTCACAACTGCTTTGGATCAAACATCAGTTGGAAGACTACAACGTGTTTGTAAGCAACATTCCTATCATGTGTGATAACACTGCTGCTATTAACTTGTCAAAGAACCCCATACTGCATTCTAGAGCAAAGCATATAGAAATAAAACATCATTTTATTAGAGACTATGTGCAAAAAGGAATAATAGATATTCAATTTGTTGATACTGACCATCAATGGGCAGATATCTTCACTAAACCTTTAGCCGAAGATAGGTTCACATTTATAAGAAAATATCTAAACATGAATTTCATTGATTGACTGAGAGTCCAATGCATGCGTCCAATATTTGCATTACATCCAATATATACACGTCCATTGTACTTTCTGATTGCTCGTCCAATGCATTAATGGAACTCAATCTTTGTCGAATGAATTATTATCTTTCATTCCCTTAACTGAGTCAGTTTTTTGTTTTCTTTATTTGCCAAAAATGCTTTTTACGGTTTCAAAGTCTGAACGTGTGTCAGGCATTTAATGCACGTCGTTTTTTTTTCTCTCTCTCTCTCTTTGAAAAATACGAAAGGTTTTCGTTCTCTCTTCTCCTCCCTTTAAAACCTAAGTTTTGTTAAAAATCAAACCTTTACAAAAAGCTATCATCTTTCTTCTTGCATCTTCGAAAAGGAAAACCCTTTCTGAAAAACCCTTTTTCTCTAAACCTCTTCTCTGAATCTATGGCAACCTCTTCTGCTGCTGGCTCTAAGGGTAAAGGAAAAACCTTTAACGCTCAGACTGCTGATGTCATGGTCGAGTTCAAGTTTAATCTACAATTCCTGGCTGATAACGGGATTGACATTTTCTCCAATATCCATGCTGCTGGATGGTCAAACTTCTTTGAAGGTTCTCCAGTAATCTACCCTGCTCTAGTTAAGGAGTTCTGGATAAACCCTACTGTCTCTGCAAGGGAGATTCGCAACAAAGTGCTTGATACTGAAGTAATAGTATCTGAAGCAACCATCTCTAATGCGATTGGGTGCGCCCAATCTAGTATAACGGTTGAGGATGACTGGGAGGAAGAGATTGGTGATGCTTCCACCATCAGAGATTGTCTGCTGAAGAACTCGGGTGACAAACTCATAGCCTCAAAAATGACTGATAAGGCTAGGGTTCTTCACCAAATCTTGAACAAGGCTATCCTTCATAAGGTTGGGTCAAAGGATAATGTATCCAAGGCTCATCAATTTTGCCTGGTTCATTTGATTCTAGAAAGGCAGATAAACCTTCCCCACCTACTCTTTTCCTTCTTCAAGTATGCCATTGAAGGCTCTGGGAAGAATACTGCAATCATCTATGGTGCTCTTCTCTCAAAATTTTCGAGAAGCATATGGTCTACGACGACATAAAGAACTTGACTCCAGAAAGAAAAGTTAGATACTATGGAGTTCATGGCATTGAACGTTTGCATCAGCCTGAGTTTAGCAGGTAAAGTTTGGTGATGATGCAGTTGGACTGTTTCAAAAAGTCCAAACTTGAAGGAAAACAAAAAGGAGCTCAGACACAAGGCTCAGAAGAAGCGTCTGAACAATGCATCACTACTGGACGCTCTACTGAACTAGCTCGTCCAATAGTTAGGACTCTTTCTTCTCGTCCAAAGCTCACCGTCCAATCATCAAGAAAAAGGAAGCTGATTCTAGCTCCCATTGATGATGACGAAGACGACAATCTACCCATCTCCAGGGTAGTTAAAGGGCCAAGATTGGAAACCTCGTCTGCTGCACCTCTGCCTAAACCTTTGTCAACAAGGGCAAGGTCAACTCGAGCAAAGACAAAAGGTAATACTGAACCTATCTCCAGTTCAGTTATTACTTCTTCTGTTGTCCAATCGTTTGAGATCGAGGACTTGACCTTTGAACCTTCCCTACCACCCTCATCCTCTGACCTACCACAAACCCAAACTCTAACCTCACAAAATGAACCCGAAGACTGGTTCACACCCTGGGGAGATCACCCCTTCCAACCTTATGGTGCTCCCTACCCTAGACGGATCTTTCCCAAAAGTAAATATAGACGCCTCCAGGAGTAGACTACAATAACAAATGCTCAATTTGGGCTGAGGTCAAACGCAACTTTCCTGCCCTTTTCCTTAAACACACACCCCCCACTACTGAACCTCACCCCAAAAGCCCTCTTCCCTTACCTGAATATGAATATGAACAACCACCCACAACACCCTCCTCTGGACCAAGGAAAGTCTATCCCAACCTTATCAAGGACAAGTCATTCCAATGGTGCCACTACAATATAAAGAGGCACGTTGTTCTTCGTCATGAAGAAAAGAAAGGCTACAAAACGGAGTACGAAAGAAGAGCAAGGACGTTTGGCTTACCCAACTTCATCCTTGATCCTGATCTTTCTTTCATACCAAGCTATCCATCAACATGGAAGGAGTATTCTGATGTTTGGGACTTTCTTCCTTATTATGCCATGCGGAAAGAGTGTGACATGCCTCGGGAAGCTAAGATTCATCACAACCTTCCAAAGAAATTTTGGTTAAAGTCATCCAACACAAGAGTAGGAGTTGTTCCTCCTCGAGCTTGTCCAAGGCTCCCTATTCTAGATCCCAACAGGAATAAGGACCTTCGCAAAAGGCTTGAGTCATGGACGCTGCCTTACAAGAATGCTTTTGATCCCTTGTTTTGGAAGAAACATCGAGATGACTCTGAGGCTTTAGCAAACATTTGGAAGAAAGATCCCCGATTCAGATTTAACCCAGATGCTAAAGTCTACTGGGAAAACCACATCTGGAGATGCTCCTAAGAAGCATCATCATCTGGATTATCTTTTGAAGAGAAAGCAGAGATTCGCGTCTACCCAAGACAATATCGAATCCGTGAAGCAGACTACATGATCATAGACAATATCTTTGGGATACCTCTTTATCCTAGAGATGTTTTGCCTTTACCTGCTATCAGATGGAGAGAAAACAAGTATGATGATGCTGAGATCATACTTGAAGTGCTGCCACCTCCACCAAAACCTGTCATTAATCCTAATGTTCCGCCTCCTCTTCCTCCTAAGCCGGTCATTCCTGAAGAGACTGGGGACACCGAAATCGTCTATGCGGACCCCTCCTCTGAAACTCATGATGACGAAGTGGAACAAGTTGCAGACTCAGCTCAGTCCAAGTCTCAACCTATCCCTCTCTCAATGGTTCATCCTGTTGATCCATCTCCCTCTCAGGCTCTCAGTGTTATTCCTGATCAAAGAGGTGTGGATGCAACCAGGGCCACTGCTGAGAGTTCCGCCTCGGTTATTCCTCCTGAGTTTCAGGAGTTCGTCCAACGGACCATAGAAGCCAACAATGCGGTGCTCCTTCAGCAAATTGCGGCTATGTTCAAAGATTTCATTCCAAAACCTCCTCCCTCTTCTTAAAATTTGTTTTATTTATTTTCAAATATACTGACTATGATGTGTTTCTCACTCTTTCGTCTGATGACAAAAAGGGGGAGAAAATGGGTTGATTGAATATATACATCTTGATTGCTTTTAGAACATGATGTCTTATATGCTTTAAATGTTTAGATGCTTTAAATGTTTAGAATGTTTGTCTTAGGGGGAGCCCTTCAGCTCTCCAGGACTCTTTGTAAAATCAAATTAGTATGTTTCGTCATCAACAAAAAGGGGGAGATTGTTGGAACCAAAGTGGTTATGGTCCAAATAATCCTTTAAGTTTTGATGTTAACAAAGAGCTAATTTAAGATGAACAAAGATTTGTTATGGACTAACGTTTTATATTAAGTGTGCAGGACAAAACTTAATTGAGTCCAAAGACTATCCATAGTCCAAAGACTTTATCTCGTCCAACATAGTCCAAAGACTTTATCTCGTCCAACATTTATTCTTGGTTTACGACTGGACGGTAATATATAGAACCATGAGTCCAAAGACTCTTTCGGTTACCTTTTGTAATAGCTAGTCCAATAAATGCTTTTATATTTCAAACGCGAATATCTTGTAAAAGTATTTTAATTTATTCACTGTAAAAGGCTTATATCCTTGAGACAAAACATTCTTTGTAATATTCGTACAAATGTAAAGCATAAGCCAGAATGTCTCTGTCACCTAAAGAAGTTGACCTTCTTCTTTTGGAAAAACAAAAGGCAACTTTCGTTCTACTCAGAGGATATGTCAGCACCACTTTTAGGTATCACCCTGATAGTCTATTCTGCTGATCAGAAACTTCAGAAGCTATCAGACTCAACGGATCAAATGCATTCAATGCTCATCAGAACGGATCCTTTTCCATCCGTTGAAGACTGAAGACTGCTCATTGAAAAGAGGCTATATATACCTCCATCTTTTGAAAGTGCTAGGTTACCGAAGAAAAACAAGATAGAACTTGAGCAAAAACACAAGTGAAGCAACACTTAGCAATTCAAAATCTTTCAAGAGATACAAGCAAACATTAGCTCAAGAAATCAAAGAGAAACTCTCAAGCTTGCAAAGCTAGCAAAGCTAATCTGATCCTCATTTTCATATTACTCTCTGTGTAGAGTTGTTTTAAGAGTCTAAGCTTTAGTTTCGAATTCTCACATTTAGTGAGTTAGTAGAACGACCTTTTTCAAAACCTTAGTTTGGTTGAGCCTGGAGAGGCTTGTCTGTAAAAGAATACTTAGAGAACCTGAAGAGGTTGAGAATACTGCCCGAAGAGGTGTTGAATACTGTGTAACGAAAGGTTTTTGTTATAGTGGATAAAGCTCTTAAGTAGAGAGGACTGGACGTAGCTCTTTGGTGAAGAGTGAACCAGGATAATATCTTTGTGTTCTTTTCTCTCTCTTTCCTTACTTTAGTTTATAATCTAACTGACTAACTGGGATTGAATTGCTTTTTTCTACGCTATCTTCTTATCTTACTCAAACTAAGTTAGCGTCCAACTTGGTGCTTGGAAGAGCTCTCTTAGCTTTTAACCGTTTTAGCGTCCAACCTTGCGAAAACTATTATCTGCTTACGAAAAGAATTTAAAATCTTCAGAAACACAATTCAACCCCCCTTCTTGTGTTTCAAACAGGTTCCTTCATAACATACCTGCACGAGGTTGATTGGCCATGCGACAAAGGTACCTATTGCATGATCCACTACCATGACATCAACATGCTCAATTGGTACAGGCAATGGTGCATGCCCCTCCAATGCAACTTCAATCTTCACTTTCACATGACCAGGAGGTAATGGTAGGTTGTGCAATGTGGTACCTTCCTCATTAAAGACCATCGCCCTAGCGACAATGCGATGAGTTGGGTGCCGTAGATACAAGTTGCACACAGATTTATGCCCTAAACCAATTGTAAATGAAATTTTAGCATGAATTATAAACTATCAATGCAATACATAAAATTAAAAAATGATCATTGATAAGTATTACTTCGAGAAGGGGTATATGTGGTGGCATAACGGTGCAACTATCTCTAACACTGTGTTGGGTAGGAGTAGGAGAATCATTAGCTGGCTTATAATCAGCAAGTCCCTATTTATCCTGCTTGCCAGCCTTCAACTCCTCTACTTCACGAGTTAGTTCGGCTAGCCTCCTTTGCGTCTCCATTTGAGTCAACATATCTTTATGTTTTGCACGTTGTTGTGTGCCAAAAACAATTCTCTGGGAGACGGCAAACCCCACACACCTTAAGCGACCAGAGTATTCTTGGTGATTCAATGCTCGTGCAAGAATGTCTTGCAGTCCAACACAGTATGTTATCTCCTCCTGTGATACAGACTCTGATAAGGACACCTGGGACACAAATATTAACGAACAAATTAAGATGTTAAACATAATTATAATAAGAAAATTACAAATGAACTAAGTTAATTAATGAGGGCGTATACTTACAATTCTGTCAGCCACTTCCTTAGTGGCAAGGTGCAAAATCTAACCATCGTGGCCCATGCGGTCTGTCATCCATAAAGTACTCCGCTCAACTGCCTCGGTTGCTGGATTCTCTCATGCACTCTTTAGTTGTACATTTGAACACACAAATTAAATAAAATTCATCAATGATAAGAAAAAAACCATAAGTGGGTTAATCAACAAGTTATAAGGATACATTGTACTTACAATTTGTTCCTCGAGGCCATCATAACTCGTAGGCCCTGCTTTGTATGGGTACGGAGGGTTTGACGCTCTAATCCGATTTGCTTTACTTGTTTTCTACATAGACACAGAAGTATAATCAATGCATGATTTAATATATATATATATATATATATATATATATATATATATATATATATATATATATAACATGGTTATATTGTACATACCTTAAATGTCTCATTTTCTGTGCGTGTCATTACAAAAGCTCTACAGTTGTCCACCTTTATCATGTTTGCATACTTTACTGGAGGCTCTTGTCTGACATTCCCACCCTCATCTTTTACATACTTGTTCGTCAACTTTGTTCAGAGTGTCCGATGACATCTTCTGGCAATCTGGAGTACTATTTTCCTTTGAGACTCATTAATTAAGAAACTATTGTTAATTAATTACTTATTTACCTGTATATCGCGCCAAATGTGTGATTTGGCCTCGTCCAACGCTCTATCCTTCCACGTCTTGCATGTAATTGGGATCGTTTGTCGAACTACGGCCCCAATATAACTCTGTAGCTCCTTCCCATTTTGTCCAATGGGTTTGCCTTTTGTAATCCAGGCAACCTGATAAAATGAAACACCTGATTTATAACATAATGAAACAATTAATTGATAAAACGAAACACTTAATTAATAATTATCTTATATACATCTAATCTCACGCCTCTACTCCTCTTAAGAATCAGATTCTTCTTGAACGTCGGTCCACGACGCCTCATTTGTGTTTCGGACGCCTCTAGGCTAGAATCTGAACTACCATCATGATCACTAGATGAAGACATGATCTGCAACACAAGTAAAAACGCCATTTCACAATCTTAAATAAGTTTAATTGGAAAAAAATGATGAATATAAATTTAATTGATGAAGAATTAAAAAAAAAAAATCACTACATACATGTTTAAGTAAATCTTGTCCAGTTCCTCGTTGGATTTAGATTTGTGTGTCCCTTATTGGTACGAAACGATGGATTGACCCAAAGACCCTCGTCATGATCATTTCTAATGTACAAACCCTCATCTATATTTGAATTGGACTGAAGTGATTGCGATGTTCCGAAGAAATGATCATCATCAATATTAGCATCTTCATTTGCTTGATCATCAGTCTCATTAACAATCTTTTTGTTAGTCAATAGAACGATAGACCACTTCGTATTAGCTGGATCGATGAGATAGTACATTTGTTGAGCTTGGGATGTTGAAATAAAGGGTTCGTCTTTATACCCCCACCTTATTGAAATCCACATGCAAGAACCCCAACTCATTCATCTGTACACCGTTATTATTGTCAACCCACTTACATTGGAACACAGGCACCCGGAACATCGTGTAATCCAACTCCCATATACATTCAATTACCCCGAAGTATGACATATTCGCATATATGGGGTTTCTGTCTTTGGCACTTGAGATATGCATGGCTTGAGCTACAAGAGTGACCCAACTATTTTGCATTTTACTTTGATCATCTTGTTTTTTTTTTTTTGTATAAAATGTGAACTCGTTCATTAGATAACTAGTGTAAGAGAAGACATGTATTGTTGGACCTCTCGCTAACCATCTCAACCTTACTGAAACCGATGTAGGATTTACAGCAAACCCTGCAGAAATGTGTTCTTTTAGCCACAGTATGAAACACCGATTGTGTTCTCTTGTCAACCAATTCTGACTCTTACTGGGATACAAACCTTGAATTATGTGCTTGTGTTTTTCACCATATGACTCAAACTCATCGGCATTGTGTAGAACATACAAGTGTGCTTGCTCCCATTCTGTTCGTTGTACAGTCAGTAGTTCAGTTCCATTAATATCTTGACTCATCGTTCTCCCTGTGTCACGAGAATTTTTCAACCCTATGGAATCAACATCAGTGAGGTATTCGGTACAGAACTCAACAACTTCTTCGACTATGTAACATTTAACAATATAACCCTCTGGTCGTGATTGATTTTTCACAGACCCTTTCAATATCTTCATGTAATGCTCAAAAGGGTACATTCATCTCATATAAGCAGGCCCACACAGTTGTGTCTCTCTGACTAGGTGAACGGTTGAATGATTATATCAAAGAATGAAGGCGGAAAATACATTTCAAGTTAACACAATGTCACAACAATCTCTTTCTGCAATGAAGGCAACTTCCCAGGGTCAATCACCTTATTGCAAATTGCCTTGAAGAAGAAACGAAGTTTAGTTAAGGTCTCCCGCACTTTATTAGGCAAAATTGACCATATACCGATGGCTAGCAAATTCTCTATGAGGACATGGCAGTCATGGGACTTTAGACCCATTAACTTCAAATCTTTCATATCCACGAGGTTCCTAATGTTTGAAGAGTACCCCTCTGGAACCTTAACTCCACGAAGAAACTTACAAAGAGCAATATTCTCTTTTCTAGCTAGAGTATGAGTGGCTGGAGGTAGATATGTACGTTTCCCCTTCTTTATTGGTCCCAACTCTTGTCTCAATCCCCTACTAACCAAGTCCAGCCTTGCATTGATGCCATATTTAGTCTTGCCTGACACATTAAGTAAGGTACCAATGACACTATCAAAGACATTTTTTCAACATGCACCACATCAATGAAATGTCTGACGTATAAGGATTTCCAATATGGCAGCTCAAAAAAGATCGACCTTTTCTTCCACCCTCTTGTGGTAAGCTGTCCTGCAAAAGGTTTCCCGAATTCAATGTTCAAATAGTGTACCTTTTCAAACATTTGCGCACCCATCAACGGAGAAGGACTTCTACGATTTTTTGTATTCCCATTGAATGCCTTTCACCAGGACCGATAATGATGATCTGATTGCAAAAATCTACGGTGCCCAAGGAAGACATTCTTCTTACCATGTTCTAATGTATCCAATCGGTATCACCTTCACAAATAGGACATGCACACTGACCTTTGTTACTGTATCCTGACAGATTACCATAGGCTGGAAAGTCATTAATTGTGCCGAATATCATAGCCCTCAAGGTGAAACTTTCTTCTTTATACCCATCGCACACCTCTACATCCGCCTCCCACATTTTCTTCAAGTCTTCAATTAAAGGAGCCAAGTATATGTCAATATCATTTCCTGGTTGTTTGGGCCCAAAAATTAACAAAGACAATATCATATATTTTCATTTCATGCATATCCATGGTGGTAGGTTGTAGCTCACCAAAATCACAAGTCATCAACTGTGAGAGCTACTCTGAATACCATGCGAGTTAAATATGTCAGTAGACAATAAAAGCCTTAGGTTTCTTGGTTCTTGTCCGAAATGAGGATAATCATGATCAATTCTTTTCCATTGAGGAGAATCTGCCGGATGTACTAACTTGCCATCTCTAATCTTTTCATCCTCATGCCATGTCAAGTGATTTGCATCTTCCGAGCTATGGTACATGAGCCTAAATCTGGGAATTATAGGAAAATACCACAGAACCTTCTCTGGAGCCGATTTTTTCTTCTTATATCGTGGGGCATTACACTTAGGACACATCTGTAAATTTGCATAATCCTTCCGAAATAAAATGCAATTGTTAGGATAAGCGTGTATCCTCTCATAGCTCATGCCAATAGAGCGTAATATTTGTTTAGCCTCATATGTCCAACAAGGAAGCACATTATCCTCCGACAACATATCTTTCAATAATGCGAGTAATTCCGTAAAGCTCTTATCTGTCCATCCATTGTCTGATTTGAAGTTATACAACTTTAACATCGCCGACAATCTTGTGAATTTAGTACAACCCTCATAAACGGTTTCTCTGCATCACTTATCAACTTCTCAAACATTTCAGGACAATCACGAAGATCTTCTTCAACTGCGTGTGTCATCTCTTCAAAACGGTCGCCCTCATATGTATCTGTACTGGTATCATCCTTCGCATATCTCTCACTAATATTCCCCATATCACTAGACTCACCTCTTGTCTTACCATGCTTTGTCCAATAAGTATAACTTTGATCAATTCCAGAACATACTAAATGTCCTTCCAACTGAGCTACACTAACTTGTCTTGTATAACAACAACTTAAACAGGGACATATGATTTTACTATAGTCTTAGGCATGCCGAACTACAAATCTAATAAAATCTTGCACTCGTCTCTATATTCATTCGATAAACGATTGGCAGACATCCATTTTCGATCCATATTTTCCCAATCTACCACAATTATTTTGAGTTTGGAGAGGTTGATGTCTACCTTCGATGAGAACTACATTAATGCATGACGCACGCCTACTTCATACTACAGGGTGAGGGTCCTATCCTATCCAAGATTGCAAACTTTGCATTATATTATTGTATGTCCTAATTACTTCTTGTTCTAAGAAAATTTCGGCAACATTTCCCCTTAGTTCTCCAAGCGCACAACTTAATTCAGGTGATATTATGACCCAAATTAAGTGTACATGTACCCAAAGAACAATGAGCAAATAGAAACCAATGAAATTTGCATAGATCAGAAGTAATATTTAAGGCATACAATAATATGTATTGAATGTGAAGTTTACAATCTTAGACAGTCCACTTTGGACAATTCAAGAACAAGTTGTATACTGTGTCATGGCACAATATACAAATCGTTCTTGAACAGGAAACTAAGCTTAATGCATGTGCATACCAATAAAAAATAAACATGCCTACTGCTATAAAACACAGGGGAATAACATATATGTGTACCAGAGTCAAGCCGCGCAACTTGAATAGTAGAAAGGTGATGGACAGAAGTTCCTGAGAGAATCCAAAATCCAAGTTTGCTCACATGATCCTACTTAACACAACCAGCCAATTAATAGCATGAAATCATTGTCTCAAAACAGAAAAGGCACAGTTATCTCATAAGAATAATTGAAACACACCCAGTATAGATACAATGCAATGCAGCAACTTCCATATAGATGATGCCCATAAATTGACAATTTAAGGCTAGAAGTCTTGACTTAGTCAATTCAAAACTATGTGTCATGCAATGCTAACCATTTTGGGCATGCGAGAATAATAGGGTGAAAAATATTAAACAAAACAAGTCAATCCTCCCATCATCACTTTACAAACCAGATTCCTCAAACAAATGCAAGAATTCATCCTAAACCTTATAGCAAATCCTCAAACAGTGGTAAAAAGGAACTGGCAAAGCTACCCACGCGTAAATCCTAAACCCAAGGTAGCAACCCCATTAAAGGGGAATAGATGAAAAGGCAACAAATCCTACTCTATTCTTTGGGACAATAGATATGCAAATTATGCACGTGACATAAAATTCTAATGGTCAGGATTAGTTTATCTTATTTCTCATATAACATGAGTTTTCTTGGTAGAAAAATCCCATACATATTTGTTTTTCAAAGCCACATTGTCATTTATAGTTTACAATTCTAGAAACATAACATATATTGTATCCTGCAAAAAAGAACGGACCTGTTTTATATAATCAAATGAAATCATATTTAATGAAATGAAAAAATGTTACATATAATCATCTAAAAATAACTACATTTTCAAAGTTTAGCAGAAAAAAGGTGTCTCAGAAGAAATGATTGCTTAGCCTTTAAACTAGTTGGCAGCAAACAGAGAATTCAACTAGCCTCTACCCCATTGAAACACAAACACTGAGGAATGAGCAAATAAAATCATCCATGGAACTAGACCTAGCTTTAAACAATAAAATTAACGTCCAGGTTTAGAATAGAGAACAACAAAATTATGAATGCAAAATGCAAAGAAATTGCAAAAATCACAAGGCTGTAAAGTTAAAGAAAATGCAAAATCCCAGAAAAATTCAAAATGGTGGTGGTGGGAGATACCTTCTAGTTCTCTGAAAGAGAGACTGAGAGTGGGAGAGGTGGCAAGGTGGTGGCGTTCACGGCAGTGGTGGCATTCACGTAGTGGTGGTGGACAAAGAACAAAAATGTTGCTGCTGGTGGTATTCGCGGCGTGGGAGAGGAAGCGAGACTGAGGTTACAGTAACTGAGAGTGGGAGAGGATGCCTCTGAGACGCGCGAGACGGTGGCGTTCGCGAAGGAGACAAGGAGGGGTTACACTAACTGGTGGTGGTGGCGTTCGTGAGAGTGAAAGACTGAGAGTAAGGGGGTTTGGAGCGAAAAGTGAGGAGGGAAGTATTTAGTGAAATTATAGTAACAATTACGATAAATTAAAAATATTTGAATAGGGGGATAGATACCGCTTCCTTGAGGAAGTGTTATCTGAAGTGCACCTATAATAGCCCTTCCTTGAGGAAGCGCTATCTAAAATCCTTCGCCTCTTTTTTAATAGAGTTTCACTTAAAAACGTTATTAAAGGTGCGTCCTTTATTGTATAATCTGACGTAATGAATACATTCACTATTTCATAAAATTATGAATTTTTAGAAGTTCTCATCATAAAAATAATACACCATGTAGGGCACATATTTAACAAAAAGCAACCCACATCATCACATATCAAACTTATCAGGCATCCTTCTCAAAGAAATATTCCACAATAATCAAACTTATCATGCATCCTACTCATATATATAACCTTCTAATTTGTTCAGTGTGCGAAATAATAAACAAATGCCCTTCTAAGTTCTAAGGTTTAAAAGCCCAAGTTTGATACTATAAAAAAGAGCCCAAAGTTTGATTATTTAATAATTTAAACCCGGTACAACTTATAAAAGCCATTTTAAAAAAATCACGTTGTCACCGTAAACAATAGTTCAAATAAAAGTTATTGTCAAAAAAAATATTTCAAATAAAAGCATAGAATTTCTCATAAACTATATTCTAAACTTAGACTCTCTTATTATATAACGCGATTTATTTCTTATTCTTAAATTAATTATGTTTATTTGTTATAGTACTTATAAACAAGAATTTCGAATTTTTTTTTTTTAGAACTTATTATTATAAAATTTGCAAAGGGAAAATTAAATATAAGAAATTTATTAGGAGTTAGGACTTATTTGTTGGATGACTCAATACTGATAATTAACTAGATTAATTAAGGTTGAATATTAAATTAATGTGAACTGGATTTTACTAACCTTTCAATTATGGAATCACATGTAAATGAAAAAAAAAAAAAAGTAAGTATAACATGTAATATTAAATAGATGATTTTGGAAAAAGAAACTTTAAGGTTTGACGAATATTTTGGTCACTGCAAATAGGGTGAGATTTAGTTTTAGTCCCTCTAAAAAAAAATCTTAGTTTTTGATCCCTAAACGTATTAAAACTTTGAAATTCGTCCTTGCCGTTAGGGTACGTCCGTTAAGTGATGACATAGCATCAGTGCCACGTGTAAAAAATATTAATTTTTAATTCCACAATTTTTTTTAAACTACCTTTTGGTCCCTGCAAAGTTCATCAATTTTGGTTTTAGTCCCTATAAAATTTTGTCTTAGAATTTTGTTCCTGTAATTTCAAATTTTCTGTAAATAGTCCCTACCGTCACCTTTCTCTGTTAATTGCTCACGTGGCAAAAGGAACACCATGTCGGTGCCACGTCCAAAAATTGGGTCTTGTAACAGTTTCGTTCAATTTGGATATATATACTAAAAGTTATGCGACACAATTTACAGGTTGTTAGCAAACCAGATTCTGCAGAAATCCAGCGGTGTTCTAGCTGTTATTGGGAACAATTCGCGCATCTAAAATTTTTAATAATTTTATCAAACTTAGATGAGGATATTAGCTTTAATTCTAGGTTTAATTACTTTGGAGGTCCCTGAACTTATTGGGAATTTTTAAATAGGTCCATGAACTAAAAAAAATTGTAATTGGGTCCTTGAACTTACATTTCATTTGTAATCAGGTCCCTCACTTAGGGTTCTGTTTAGGTTCCGTTTTCTTGGAAAGAATATTCCTTAATACCTTCCTAGCTGGCACTCTATGTCACCCTTATTTGACATGTCATTTCCACGTAATTCCCTAATTCTTCAATTAGAAACACATGAATCCCTAATTACCTAATTCAAAGATTGCCCCACCCCGAGTGACCATTCCCATTCCGGTAACACCGCAACTTTCTTAATCTTTTAATTAATCAGTAATTAATTTATTTTATTTTATTTGAGGGTCTAGAAAAGTTAACAAATTATTCAGAGGCCATAGTCACACTCTACGCCATCGTAGAAGGCTATGGTTAAGTTTTGGGTCGAAAACTCAGACGGAGCCCGGTCTGCGATTTTTACTGACAGTAGTGTTTTACTACTATTAGGACCGAATTAGGACTCGTGAACGAGACAGTTAGTCTTAGAATCACGTTTCCTATATTTTCGAAAAAGTTCATCCTGACGTTCGAAAATGAAAATAATATATAATATTCGGATCGATAATCGTTCTAGGAGACGATTCGAGCCGCGTAAGGATTTTATGAAGCCCATGATCGGATAATTTTCATGTCAAGGCTGTATTAGGTCATCTAGGGACTCATACCAGTGTCGTGATAATTTCAAAATATCGGATCGCGAAATGACCAAATTGCCCTTGGTCTTTTTACTAAATTACCTTTTTACGCTTTTTACCTTTCTTAGCTCTTAAGAAAGCTTAAGAAAATATCTCACTCCCTCACTTTCCCTCCTCACTCGCTGACTCTCTCTCTCCCTTATCATCTTCACTTTCTTCTTCTTTTTCTTCTTCTTTCCTTCTCCTTCCTCCATTTTCTCTTTTCTCCATTTCTTCATCTCAATTTTTCTTTAACTTCCTCAAGCTTTTTCAAGAAAGTTTGCGAAGTAAAGTTGCTCATCTCATCCTCCTCTATCACCTAGGAGGTATAGATTTCATCCTTGAGCTCTCAAACTTCTTTTTCTCCATTGATTTCCATAGTTTTAAGTTTTAAGATCCAAACTTCAAAAATCTCTAGAAAATTGTAGAAAAATCATTTTGATGCCAAACCAATTCCTATAAGCTAGCATCATCCTATACTATCATAATCCAAGAGTTTGAAACCAAATAATCTCTCTAGCCTATTTATCTTTTAGGGGCCGAATATAGGAAATTTTGGGGGGGAAATGGGTTTTTGTTCAATGTTCTTGATTTCACCTATTTCCTTCCTTAATCATGTAATCCAAGTGATTAGGAGGCCAAATCAAACTCTCACCTATTTTTCATGGTGATGGTCGAAACCCTACCTTGTTGGTTTAAGGGGTTTTTATTCAAATCTTTGATAATTGATCATTGATTATGAATTAAGGATCAATGATCCAAGAGTTGGTAGAATTTCAATATCCCTAGCCTATTTTAAAAATATGGGCAGGAGCCTAGTCCTAAGTTTAGGGGAGTTTTTGATTTAACTGTACTGATTTCTGATTTTATTCTGTTATATAGAATCGGACAAGACTCGAACATCCGACAGCGCACCCGACTGACAGCTGCGGAGTCGTAGCCGGAGCTGCACGAGAAAATCACTAAGGTGGGGAGAAAGAACTAATATCGTCGGGAAGGCAAGCTTAGTATAGAGTATATATCTGTGTAGGGGAACCTTTAAACCCTACTAGAGGTTGAGCCCTGGATAAAGTGCATGGACCCTAGGTGTGGGTACTTTTGGGCTATCACCACTAAGTTCATATTCTAAATGATGTGATTGATCGAAGCTGCTGTGTTGATTTATTTAATTGATTATCTGTTTAATTGTTGTGTTGAACTGCCTGTGTGATTTGCTGCTATTCGATTTTTATGATGATATCTGCCTTTGAGTGAATTACTGTTGTAATGTTATTGTGGTTTGACTGGTGGTTGAGTGTTGATGAGAGAATGGTGAGTGTGATGTTGTTCGGGTTGATATCGTTGTGGTCCCGACCGTGGAACTGTGGCTCGTAGACGTAAGGCGTCGTGATGCTGATGTTGATGTGATGTTGATGATGATGTGATGTTGATGATTGATGTTGATGTTGATGTGATGCGATGTGTTGTGGTCGTGGACAAGTGTTTAGGCGTGAGGTTCTGATATCAACTTGCGATGGATGTTTGTTGCATTTTCATATCATTTCATACCACACCATTTGGTCCCAAAGGGGGATGTCCAATTGGGGACGTTACTTAAAATCCCGAGGCGGGATATGATGTGATGTGATGTGATGTAATCCCGACGGGGATGTCCAATTGGGGACGTGATGTATTGGCCGACATGCATATAGGGAAGTCAGCATATACATAAGGACTAGTATCCCTCTTATAGGCTTATTTAAGAGAATGATGTTTGAGATGATTGTGATGGGTGACTTAAGAGATGGGTGATGTTGTGTTGTATATGTTATCTGTGTTGTGTGATGTATATATATATATATATGCTGTACTGATGCCCCTCTCCCATATTTATGAATTATGTTTCTCATCTCCCTATATTTTCTATATGTGTTATTTCTATTTTATGAAAAGGCCCCAAGGAGGAACCAGTTGCTGAAGAGCTGGACGGCGTTCCATACGAGCTTGACGCCGGAGGACGTGCCACGAACCCTAGCCTTGAGAGGTTGGGCAGTGATTGTGGTTAGCCGAAGGATTGTCTTTCGGCCTATTTTTCGTACTTTTATTTTGGTCTGTATTAATATACTCGTATGCTTTACTTTATTATTGTAACCCCAATGACGGGGCGACTGATGTATGTGATATATTTATTTATATTTTAAAGCTGTGTACTCTGAAGCGTTGCGTGTCGTATATTTGTCTGCTTCCGCGCTCAATTTTCCGATTCACTTCGTAGTAATAAGGCGCGCTAACGTTTATTACGCGATTAAGATTAGTTTATATCTTAGGTTCTACTGATCGGACTGCTGGTCGTCTCAATTCCCATTCGAAGACATTGGAAGACTACCGCCCTAATTTTGATGCGCATACCAAACCCGAAGACCGTGTTCGTGTTTCTGGCAGTTCTGGCGCTTCCATCGGCTCCGGCAGTCCTTTTCCAGCGTCCGTTGTTTCCCTTCGCCCTTGTTCAAGTTCTTTATCACTCTCGCACATTCGTCAGAGGTACGCAATTTTCCTTGTTACTTATTTTCATGTTGTTGTTGATGTTTGGGTAGCTGTGTGGGAGTTGTGTTATGGACTCTCTGTTAGGCTTTTAAAATGTGCATATTATTGGTGTTTATGTAGGTAGTAATGGCTGACCCTAAATTTGAAGTAGAATCATGGAGATCAGTTTTTGAAGGGGAAATTTGGTAATGAATATATTGGAGGAAAGACCATGAGAGGGCTTCAATTTGACTTGGATCACTGGTCACTCCAAGAGATAACAGCTATACTGAAGGAATTAGGGTATAAGGGGTATGTGAACATTTGGTTTTGGGAGCAAAGGAGATGCATTAATTACGGCCTCAAGGAATTGAGGACAGATTCTGATTGCATTAAAATGGTGAAGTTTGTGTTAAGCACAGTGATGAAGCATGTGGAGGTATTTGTGGTCCATGGTTACAATGAAGGTAATAATGGGGTTGAAGTAACTTCCAATGATCCAGATTATGTGCCTAGTGAAGATTCTGGTGGAAGTGATGACTGTAGTAGTGATGAGATTGTCCATGAGGTTAAATTTGATGATAGTGCTGATGATGGTGAGTGTCAAGATTATTTTGAAGTTGAAATACAACCAGTTCATGACAATGAACCTGCTCAAGTTGAAAAGCAATGTTTTGGATCCCAATTTCAGGCCAATGTTGAATCTGAACCTATTGTAGGAAATGCCAATGTTGAAGCTGAAGGTGCAATCTCGGATGGATATGAATCCGAAGCTGTATACAGTATGGATGGATCTTCGGATGATGAGTCAAGGTAACCTAAGAATCTATTATATAATCTGGCAGAGATGTGCATGGACTATGAGTGGAAAGTTGGGACTGAATTTTCATCAATGAATCAATTCAAAGAGGCTATGAAGGAAAGGAGCTTATTGAATAGGAGGGATATTAAGTACGTTAAGAATGACAAGATAAGATGTAGAGTGAAGTGCGTAGGGGAATTTTGTGAATGGATGGCCTTTGTCAGCAAGGTGGGTAATGCGCTAACTTATAGGCTTAAGACCTATAAGGGGGTTCACACTTGTGGGAGAACATTTAAAGGGCATTTGGCATCTTCCAATTGGGTTGCAGAGAAATTCTCTAAAACAATGACGGTCGATGAGAAGAAGAAACTTGCATATGTTATCCAAGATGTGAAGGAACAGTACATGGCTGAGATTTCATTTACAAAGGCATATTGGGCTAGAAAGGCATTAGAGAAGTTAGAAGGACAAGCTCTTAAGCAATATGCTAGAATTTGGGATTATTGTGAGGAGGTTAGAAGCAAAAATGTGGGATCAACTCTAAATGTGTTGATTGACCGACCTTCACTAACACATGAGCCACGTTTCCAGAGATTCTACATGTGCATAGATGTTGTGAAGAGGGGTTTCTTGGCCGCTTGAGACCAATAATTGGAGTTGATGGGTGTCACCTAAAGGGTCAGTATGGACAACAGCTGTTGGTTGCTGTTGGGAGGGATCCGAATGATAATTATTTCCCTTTGGATGTTACTGCTGTTGAAGCTGAAACAAAGGCTCGTGGGGTTGGTTCCTAACCCTCTTGTTACAAGATTTGGGCTTACAAAGGGAGAAGAAATGGGTTTGGATCTCTGACCAACAAAAGGAATGGTCTGTTACTATAATTTGGACCATTTTTGGACTGTAATTTGAACTGTAATTAGACTGTAATTGGACTGTAATTAGATTGTAATTTAGGACTGTTTTTGGACTGCTTTAGGACAATTTTTGGGACTATTTTAAGATTGTTTTTGGATTATTTTTGGACTGATATGTATTGTTGGACTGGTATGTGGTGACTATTTTGACAGGGTCTTGTACAGGTCTTGGAAGAGATGATGCCTGGTGTTGAATACAGGTTTTGTCTTGGGCATCTATCTACTAATTGTAAGAAGCAATTTGGTGGAGGGTCAGCTCTAAGAGACTTGATCATGAGTTGTGCAAAAGCAAGTTATGTACAAGAATGGGAGAAAAAAATGAAGCTGCTAGAGGAGGTTAAAAAAGACTGTCATGACAAGAAGAGGACACTTGATCCTAAGTTGTGGACTAGGTCACACTTCAGTTTTTACTGCAAGAGTGACATGCTGATGAACAACATTTCAAAGGCTTTTAACGGATGAATACTAGAGGCCAGAGACAAGCCTGTTCTAACTATGAAGGAGTGGATTCGATGTTATTGGATGTCAAGATTTGTTGAGAAGAGGAAAAAGGGTGAAAAGTATAAAGGAAAGATATTACCAAAGCCTAAAATGAGGCTAGATGCAGAAATGATTTACTCGAGGAATTGGACATCTACGTGGGCTGGACAGTTCAAGTTTAAAGTGGAGTATTCCTACAGACATATATCTGAGAAGTTTGTGGTGGACTTGAAGAGTGGGAGTTGTAGTTGTAAATTCTGGGAATTAACTGGATTGTCTTACAAGCATGCTTGTAGTGCTATTTATTTCGAAGGAGATAATCCGGAGGACTATATTAGTTACTTCTACACACCTGCTGCTTACTTGTCCTGCTATAGCCCAGTGGTGAACCCAATAAATGGGGAAAATCTTTGGCCAACTATGAACAATGGTAAGATTCTCCCCCAATACACAGAGTCAAGCCAGGGGGACCCAGAAAGTTAAGAAGGAGGGAACATGACGAGAACCCCAACCAATCAAGAAGTTCAAGACAAGGCACAATCATCAGCTGTTCAAGGTGCAGGCAAGTGGGCCATAATAGAGCCTCTTGCAAACATCCTGCTACTGAAACTCAAGGAGGTGTTTTTTTTTCTTCATTTTCAGACTTTTTAGGCTGATGTTGATGATTTGTTGGGACTGATGTGCAACCTATTTCCAGGATCTAGTGCACCTGCGGGATCTTGTGCACCTACACCTGCTGGATCTAGTGCACCTGCACCTGCTGCTACTGGATCTGGTGCACCTGCTGTTGGATCTGGTCCCCAAGCAAGTGCAGCTGCTGAATTTGGTTCCCAAGCATCTGCAACCACACTTACTGGTGTAGGAAGAGGGAGAGGAAGGGGGAGAGGACAAGGGAGATCCGTGTGGATTCCTAATGGCACTAGTTCATCTCAACCAACTATAGGAAGAGGAAGAGAGAGAGCTGCCATCATAGCTCTAGGTTAAGAAGACCAAAGCTTCCAACAATAAAGACAAGGGTTGAGACCTAATGAATACTACAACTGTGTGGGGCCACTTTTTTTTGTAAAGATTCCATCTCTAGGTAGAAAATGTTAGGATGTAATATGTGGCAATGATGTCTGGGGCCACTTTTTTAGTAAAGATTCCACCTAGGTAGAAAATGTTAGGATATGATATGTGGCCATGATGTCTGGGGCCACTTTTTTTGGTTTTTGATGATGGAATATTAAAGTATTTTATTATGTATTAGACAAATGTTGGAAGTTGAAAGCAAACACTTTTTGGAATTGTCCGCCAATTGTTGGAAGTATTTTATTATGCTTTTGTTGTCTGCATTTGCCAAGGTTATCTAGTGCTTATAATAGGTTTGCCACGTCACAGTCCACCTGGACAAAGAAAACAGAGTTTTAACAGAACCCTAACGGAGGGACCTGATTACAAATGAAATGTAAGTTCAGGGACCCAATTACAAATTTTTTTAGTTCAGTGACCTATTCAAAAATTCTCAAGAAGTTTAGGGACCTCCAAAATAATTAAACCTTAATTCTAATATGATTTCACTCAATTCAGACAAATATAGAGGAAGATACACATCTCACAAGGTAAGGACTGTTTACAAAAAAATTGAGATTACAAGGACGAAATTGAAAGAATATTTTTTTACAGGGACTAAAACCAAAAAGTTATTTAATTTTTTTTTATGGAATTAAAAATTAATATTTTTGTACACATGGCACTGATGATGTGTCATTCTGTCTGCCACGTCATCACTTAACGGAGGTTTCCTAACGGCAGGGATGAATTTCAAAGTTTTAAAACGTTTAGGGACCAAAACCTATGAAAAACTTTTTGAGGGACTAAAACGAAATCTTGTCCTATTTGCAGGAACCAAAATATTCATTAAACTAAACTTTAATTTATATCTGGCTAAAAAAAGTGACGAATGTGCATTATTCTTGTAAAATTCATGTTAAAGAGTAGAGGAAAGGCCCATATTTGATCCCTGACAATTTGCCATGTACTCAGTTTAGTCCCTACGAAAAAAAACTCACCCGTTAGTCCTCGACAATTACAAAACAGGGATACGTTAGTCCGTCTGTTGATGACCGTTAGGAAGACTCCGTTAGTTCGCTGATGTGGACCGTTAAGTAGCTCAGCTGTCCGTTAACTTGTCCCACGTGGATAAGGCCATTTTGTCATCAAGAGCAAATACCCAAACTAGTCCCCGACAAAAAGCACGAGACCCAATTTTGTCCCTCGAGAAAAAAAATGTCCTGAAAAATAATTTTAGGATAACCTAAGATTGTGGCTACTACGTTGAAGTTAATCAAGGATATCGTCGTTGCATACTGAATGAAATTGTTTGATTTTCAACTCACGGCTTTGCTAATTCACCGTGCCTACACTGGAGGAGCCAAGTCGAGATATTTTAAGTCATCTAAGACTAAATGAATATCAATAGAGGTATTTACAAAAACTCTTACGCAATTATTTAAATTAAAAAATGAAAAAATTTAATTTATTATTTTTGGTTTTATAGTGCCCCGCCAACCGAATAGAGACGATTGTGGCTACTACATTCTAAAGTTTATCAAGGATATCGTCGTTCAAAGCCAAACGCAAATCCCAATGGCGGTATGTAATTTCAGTTCTAGTTTTTATAATTAAATTACACTTACATTTTACTATTCGAATGTACTTTAATTCTAACTTGATTTAATTTTCATTTCGCAGTACTTTCCTGAGTATAAATGCGACTGATATTCTTATGCTCAACTTATTGAACTCAAAGAAGAGTGATGTCGGTATGTTGTTATGAATTTTATCCAAAAATAAAAGGACACATACTCTGATATTATATGCTAGAGTAGTGTCTCTCCTATTATATTTGTGTATATATGTGCAAGTGACTATGTGTGTATCTTGTGCACAACAAAAAGGATTTTGTGCAAAGGGCAGAAGTTGGAAGAAATATTGGTATATAGTTAGTAGCTAGTTATAGTGTATTAAGTTAGCAATACAATGGTTATGTTGAGTTTAATTTGCTGATATATAGTGTACAGCAGTGTATACATGGTTTTGTTGAGTTTAATTTAATTGCTGATATATATATATATATAATATGAGAGATGAGATGAGTAAATCTGGACCTTTGGATCACACATAAATGGTCAAGATTAGAACATAAAGTCATGTGACTTTTTTAAGTGATCACATGATCATGAACTAACTTATAATCCTGATCATCCATGTATGATTTAATGGTGCAGATTTGTTTCTTTCACTCTTACAATAATACACTCCTCTCACTTGAGTCGTCCCCTATATATATATATATATATATATATATATAGTGCACAAATTAATATTGATGATCAATTTTGCTGAAAATCTATTGAGTTTAAGTTGTTGTATCCATGAAACTGTACTGATTTGCTGAGTGCGGGGGGTAAAATTCAGAAAACAATGTGAATTATTAAAAAAATAAAAAGACTATAGACAACGCTTCCAAGCTACTTTTAGATGGCGCTTCCTTGTAGAAGCGTTGTCTGTATCTAGTCCAAAGGCAGCGCTTCCTCAACCAAGCGCTCTGTAGTTACTTTTAGACAGTGCTTCCTTGAAGAAGCGCTGTCCATAGTTACTTTAAACAGCACTTATTAAGCGCTACCCTTTTATACTACCATAGATAACGGATAAATAGACAGCGGTTAGAAACGCTGTTAATGAGCAAAATAAACGTTATCTAATTCATTTTCTGTTGTAGTGAATGTACATGTTCATAAATGTAAATTGATAAAAAAAAGTGTAGGGAAATTGAAAGACAAGTGTTGAAAATAAATGACTTTGAAATTGTAAAGAACAAGAATTAAAGTGCGATGAATTTAAGAATGTCATAACAATGAAAGAAACTGAAGAACATGCTTTGGAAAAGAAATGAACTCTGAACAAGAGATTTAGAATATATGAAATTGTATTGTAATAGAAGGGTGGAAGGAATACTTGATTTTTAATCCATCAATCTGTTGTGTGATTGAGATGTTTCATCAAGTTTCCCAACCCTTATTACATCAGAAATCCTAGTATTTATAAAAAAAACTATGAAATAACTGACTACTTGTCTATATGATGCGTCTTATGGCAGTTTTTTTCTTGTGCCATTAACTATACAACCGACAAAATCTAAACAACAACTATTTAACAACGTCTCATGCCTTCGACAACTTCAATTTCTGCCACCTCATAAAAAATAGTCATGTCAGCCATGTGGACTTAATGTCTTTTCTTGCTTGTAATTGACATTTGACGATTTCTCCTCGTCAACACTTTGTTCGACAACTCTTTTCTTCTTGTCAATCCCATCCGTTTGTCAATCCAAATGTTTCTGTCGATTCCAATATTGGTCGGCTTAAAAACCGAGTTCAATTATGTCAGAACTTTGGTCGGCTTACTATCTTTGTCAAGAATACCTCATGTATCTGTCGGAAGTAGAATTGAAAAATTCTCCTCCAATGGCATATAATGACCATTTTTTTGATGATCTGCTTCACCAATATGTCCAGGGAAAGAATCAAAATAATATTCCATCACCGCACTACCCCTTGCTCTTAAGCCTCCCATACTTTCATCACAAGTTCGCAACACAAGACACAATGAGCAGGATGAATCCAAGACAAGAAATAAAAATAATACATTCACTATTTCATAAAATTATGAATTTTAGAAGTTCTCATCATAAAAATAATACACCATGTAGGGCACATATTTAACAAAAAGCAACCCAGATCATCACATATCAAACTTATCAGGCATCATATATATATATATATATATATATATATATAACCTTCTAAGTTCTAAGTTGTTCGGTATGAGAAATGATAAACAAATGCCCTTCTAAGTTCTAACTTCTAAGGTTTAAAAGCCCAAGTTTGATACTATAAAAAAAAGCCCAAGTTTGATTATTTAATAATTTAAACAAGATAAAACTTATAAAAGGCATTTAAAAAGAATCACGGTCGTCACCGTAAACAATAGTTCAAATAAAAGCATAAAATCAATATGTGGTTTATCCGAGTGGTAACGAACTCGGCTCCCTAAGCAAGTGGTCAAGGGTTTGATCTCTGACTCTTGCGTATGGAGAAAATCTGGTTGGAAGAGGTCAATCCTTAAATATCGTCCAGTATTTCGTGGAATTAGTCTCCGCAATTGTACGCGGAAGATACCTTCAGAAACCAAAAAAATAAGAGCATAAATTTTTTGATAAACTATAGTCTAAACCTAGACTCTGTTCTTATATAAGGCAATTTATTTCTTATTCTTAAATTAATTATGTTTATGTTATAATGCTTTTTTTCCCAATAAATATCATTTTTTATTAGAATAATCTAGCTATAGCATCATAGCAGACAACCTCCCGGGCCACCTTCTAGAAAGGGTTGAAAGGAACTCACCCTATCATTAATTTGCTTGAGGCTAGATTTAGAAGTATACAAAATCTCATCCATAAGGGAATCACCCTCCCAAATTTTTTGTTATAATAATTATAAACATGAATTTGGAATTTATTTTATCTTTAGTAGAACAAATTATTATAAAATTTGCAAACGGAAAATTAAATAAAAGAAATTTATTACGACTTATCTGTTGGATGACTCAATACTGATAATTAACTAGATTAATTAAGGTTGAAATTGAATTTTAAATTAATGTGAACTGGATTTTACTAACCTTTCAATTATGGAATCACATGTATATGAAAAAAAAAAAAAAGTAAGTATAACATGTAATATTAAATAGATGATTTCGGAAAACGAAACTTTTATATATGGCTAAGAAGCAAAGAAAAGTTTAAAAAGAAACGAGTGTGCATTATTCTTGTAAAATTCATGTTAAAGAGTAACATGTACGTGTGTTTTAACTCGAGGGAAGTAGCAAAAAGTATCTGTTTGCCTTTGATTTTATGTTAACATTGCAAGAATATTCCTTATCATAATCATCACCGGAACTTAATATTCAATCCATCAACCCAACCCTAGAAAGACTTTACTACTGTATGTAATGTACACCATATCCTTGTTACATATGTTGTTTTTCCTATGTTTAATTAAGAGACCATGCTTCAAAAAAAAAAAAAAAAATTAAGCGACCATTAAGGGGTACTTGGCCTTTGATTCACTCAAGGGGCAGATAGCTTAACTCCATCCAACGCTATCCTTGCCCAAAATAGAAAATCCTTTTGTCCTAATCGTGTTCTAAGGATCCAAGTCCCACAATCAATTATATTATTAATGCCGTTGACTTATTAGACACCATGTTTCTTTGGCAAACATGTGGTTCAACCATAATCAAACAGATAGCTTAAGAATATTATGTAAATATATCTATGGACAAATCTGACAAAAAATTTGTGTTAATCTAGCAATTAAATTAATAAAATAGCATAAGCTTTTTGTTTTATTTATGGGAGTAAGAAAAACGCTTAGTTATAAAATCGTTCCCACACCGCTAAATTCCATGTGATCATGGAACTACTTTTTTTAATTGCATTTTTCTGTTTGCTTGATAATATTGATTAAAGCATACCACCATTTTCAGTTTTTCACTGTTTTCTTTTTAGGATTTTGTTAACAAACCTCTTTTTAATTTAAGGGTTAAATATGTTTTTGATCCCTGTAAAATAGCAAAAATTCATTTTTAGTCCCTCATTTTTTAAAAGTTTTTTTTTGTTCCTCAATTTTCAAAATAGCCAACTTTGATGCTTAACGTTAGTTCAATTTTCAAAATGGGGATCAACGGTAAACTATTTTGAAAATGAGAAACCAAAAAAGTACGTTTTGAAAATAAGGAACTAAAAACGAATTTTAACAAGGATCAAAAACATATTTAACCCTTATAATATTCTCCAATACTTTTTTTGTGAAATTTAATCAAAAGGATATACAACTCATAATTGTTCTATGTGAATAACAAATAATCATATAATGCAATTATTATATAGTTTGAATTTTAAATTAAATAACTACATCATAAACTTATTAAATTTTTACTAATAAAAAAATAAATTTGAATATATATATATATATATATATATATATATATATATATATATATATATATATATATATAAGTCAAAATTATTACTTTTTTGATCATTTACTTGATTAGGATAATTCTGGTCTTTTCTGGAATGTTTATTATCATTCTTTTTCATCTAACTTTTTTCTTATTTTTCATAAATGTCAGTTATTAAATAATTTATTTAAATTAATTACCTATTATATATCACTCCTACCTACCTCAATTTATAATTAAGAATTATAATAATTACTTTTAATAAAAAAATCACATCCTAACTATAATGGAAGATTTCTTTTAATTCAATGTGTCATAAACCCAAAAAATAAAACTTAACGTAATAGAGAGAATTGATATTATTCATCTATACTATTATAAAAAATGACTTCTCATCTCAGTGTCTTATTTTTGTTTTTTAAATTATTCATTTAATAATTTAAAATGATATAAAAAAATATAATTATAAATATATTTTATTACAGATGAAAAATTTACAAATAAACTTGTCAAGGATAATGTTGTAAATAAATTTTGTTCACCTATCAAATAACTCGCACATATTTAAATATGTTTTTGGTCCCTGTAAAATATTGAAAATTCATTTTTAGTCCCTCATTTTCAGAACGTTCTTTTTTAGTCCCTAATTTTCAAAATGTTCTTTTTTCGTCCCATAATTTTCAAAATAGCTCATATTTGGTCCCTATTTTAAAAATTGAGATAACGTTAGGGATCAAAAGTGAGTTATTTTGAAAATTAAGAGACTAAAAAGAGTCTTTTTTAAAATGAGAGACTAAAAACGAATTTTCGTTAATTTGGAGGAGCTAAAAACATATTTAACCCTTAATTTAATGTTAAAATCATTAATTTACATTATCTATAACAATATTGATTTTATTGGTATATACACCACTACCGCCATTACAATTTGATTTTTTTTTAAACAAAAATTAGTGTGCAATGGCATATATAATGCATTCCATGGAATTTGCATTAGGAATATGCTTGCTTCACTTAAATTTACACACCATCATATATGCATATAATATAAATGACAACCCAAGAACATTTGGATGAGATGACACGAGTCTCTTCCAGCTTAACCAGTGGTATAGATCGAGTTCAAATTCTAGCCATAGGAATGCAGCAGCATTAAAACTCTTAAGGGAGAGCTTTGTCACCATTATGGTCCTACCCGGCTCGAGGGATTAGTCTCTTCAGTTACGCAAAGATACCCTTAGAAACCAAAAATATATATAATATATTTGCTTGCTGCTTCCTAATAGCTAGGGTACCACTCATATATATACCAAATTAATACCACTCCTAGTTATATCAATATATCATTAGTCTAATTAATTTAAGTCTCTTGAATGATATGGGAATCTAGAAAGTTTAGGTTGGAGAGATCGGAATACGTTTGGTTTCTCAACCTTTCCTTGAAGAAGATAATCTAAACAAAAGAGAATTACTAGCACATTCATTAGATAACCCTTAGTATTTAAAATAATATGCCTCTTTGTCCTGGAATATTCCTGATGTGGACCATATATAGCCTATGGATGACTTTGATGGGAATGCTCATATATGATTGTTATTTTGTTTTCTTCAATGTACATAGATAGAGCTATGTATATGCAAACAATAAACTATAGACAGAATGCTCTAACTGCAGCTTTTATTTTGTGCTCTACTTTTGTTTGTTTATTAGGCATATAATACTTTATGCTGACTGCTGGCGACAAATGCACAATTACATATAATTGAGTCTAGATGATACCTTCATTCTCAAAGTCTCCATCTTAAAAAAAAAAAAAAATCATATATAGCATATCACCACCATGCACATAACTACAATATCACATGCTGCAGTGCAGAGAGATTAGTTTAGACCGTTATTTGCAAATTTTCCTTCTTTTTTAAAAAAAACCAGTATGATCATATAGGTGGATTACTTCACAAGAGCACCGGGTTCTATAACACATAAGAGGAGCCTACATCTTTTAGATGTGTCACTAATCTGGTTTGGAGTATTAAAGTTGTCCCTTCTATCTGTGTGTTTTTGCGTGTTTGAACTCGTGATATTGCGCATAGACCCCTTAACCGCTTAACTGAAGTTTACTTACCACTTGAGACACTGTAAATTATTGCTGAGCTAAATTGTTAAACGTGAATAGAGAAATGCTAGCAATATACTTTTTTCAACACTTCATCCAACATACTCTTTCTTGTTGGGTAAATTTCATTTGGGATCCACTAAATCACATGAGTGCGTGTGGAATTTACCCAATAAGAAAAAATGTATTGGAGAAAGTGTTAAAAAAAGATTATGTTGCTAGAATTTCTCATGTAAATATATTTCCAAGTGTATTAATAGTAATTTAAATATTCCTTTTACTTCTTAAACAAATTTTCTTTTATTTCCTACTGATCAAAAAAAAAAAACAAATTTTCTTCAAAAAATAAATAAATAGTTGTATACATAATTAAAGACAGAAAGAAGAAAAAAAAAATTGAACATAGACGTTAAAAAAACACAAATCTGAGGTTGGAGATCTTAATCAAAATTCAGAAATGAAACTATTTTGATGGATTATACTCACTTCTGTGCTTTAGTTGGCTTTACTTTGTGATTACTTGTTATAAACTTAGATTTGAATATATACACTCAACAGCCTGTTAAGACTCACCAATTTGCATGGGTGATAGCTGAGATCATGACTTTGTTAAGGCGCACATGGAATGTGAAGATCCACCATGCGTATAGAGAAACCAAATATGCAGATTTTTTGGCCAAGTATGGTGCAAAAGCTTCCTCTACCTGGAAGGAGTGGAATGAACCACCCGCTGCCAAGGGAGCATTTTTGATGAAGGACTCGTCCGGGGTTCCTTAATTTGTCTTTTTTTTTTTTTTTGGGTTTCTTTTATCTACTGTACCAAAAAAAAAAAAAAACAGCCTGTTGAGCAGCAGGGTAAATTTGCCAAAGTTAAATCCAATAACTAAGAACCCATCGATTCATCGAAGCTAGAAGGGTTATGAAAAAAAAAAAAAAAATTTATTTTAACAATGACACTTGATGGCATCGTAAAATTACCTCTACCAATTTTAATTTTCAGTCAAAATATTAATTTACTGCGTTCAAAACACTATCAACTCCAACATGTAAACCGACCTTCTTGTTGACACAACCCCTAGCAAGAGTTGAAGTCCATCATATTATGAAAAGGCTTTTGAGAAAAGGGGTTTGTAAACACGTATTATATGAATAATAATACATTAATTGTAATGGAAATGGGGGGACAAAGTGATCCACATTGTCAAGTAGGTTGAATAATTGGAAATTCTTAAGATCATGTTTTGGGATATATATATATCCTCACTTAGTTATTGTTATATACGGGAAATTGACATTAATGAATTGACTAACCTAATTAATTAGATATGGATTGGTTTTATGATTTTATCCATATGATAAGAGGGAATATTATTGAGTATCCTCATCTAACACGCAATATACTTTGAAAGGTTGGTTTTGACCATGTGTGATTGAGTTTGTGCATGTACATTTCTTATGCTTTTAAGGTCATTTTGCATAAATTAACGTGTGTAGAGTGATTGCAGAGGCAATGCAAAGGGTGTTGATCAGAGTGAAAAAGATAAGGAAAGGAGGGTGAAAAAACAGTAAAGAGAAGGCAAGGTAATCTTGTCGAAGATTCTAGAGATCATCAATGGAGCTCCCACCTAACTTTCAAATGGAAGTAGTTCATTAAGTAATTCTGATATATAAAGAAACTAACCTTAATTAATAGAAGAGAAAAACGTTTTGAGGAGGATTTTAGCCGGTCAAGGCAAGTAAAGTTTAAAGGGATTTCTTGTAACTTAAGCTAAAGTGGATTTGCGTTGTCCATTCGTATTTGAATGTTTTTTACTACGTAGTTTGCTCGTAAATATATACGGTAATTAATCATTTTTACGTGAAAATTGAAAAGCAAATCATTTTTATTAAGTTAAAACTAATACACACTTGATATAGTCATATCCCCAAAAACTCTATACTATCACCAAACTTCCTTTATTTAGGAAATATTGGTGTACATTTTGAAAATAAAATAGAAATTGAATTTATTTACTCTAAACATAAACCGAACTCTTCCACCCAATTTATTTCATTCTTATGACTAGGGCCATATTATCATTGGGTGCATACATTACGAGCGGTGGGATTGTGCCATTATGGGATGGTTATACAAAGAGACTAAACGGCCTTGTTATGTGCTTGAAGTGTCCAAGTAAAGACAAAAGTAATGGTTTGATGAGGATTCAAATGTAGAGGATTCCATGAAGAATCCTGCATTTGAAATGGCTTAAATATGTGTGCCATATTTTCAATCCCTTTTTTTAGTAAGCTCCTGTCAACTTGCAAGGTTATTTAAGCTTATGTTTGGTTTAGGTTTAGATAGAATTGATTTTGAAGGATATGTTTGATAATGATATTTAAAAGTCGGGTTAGAAGAATTGGTTTTTTATGATAGAGTCAAATCACTTTTGAAATGTAAATATAAAGAATATTATGGATCTCACATCTAGAATCAATTATACTCAACGTAAAAGCTAGGAATTCTTACTTCTCTTCAAATCAATTATACCAAACTCAGAATTAATTTTATTAAACGCTAAATTTAAAACAAACATCTTCAAAATCCCAAATCATTTTTACATAAAGCAAACCTCTGACTTGGGTCATCTAAAATCTACACCAAAAATGCACCAACACGAGAAAGGAGAAACAATGAGTAAAAGAAACGAATAAGGACCATATCAAAATCTAAACTATGCAACAACTTTAATAATCCACACTTGCCATTTAGTCATATCCCCGTTAACGTTTCATGATTGACAAAAAAAAATTAAACTAAGGTGGCGGCAATATTCTATTTCACGGTAGCTGAAATTGGCATTTTCACAACTAACATATGTCTGTATCTTCTTTGTCCTATGTAGATTTTGTTCATTGCATATTCTGCGGGATATTCTTTGATTCTCCTTCAGGTTCAGCAAGCGACTACTATAATCCTATTATAACTCAATCAAACTAACTCCAACCCCAAATAACGAAGACAGTGCAGGTGGACCACCCATCACTAATAAATTACACGGTGGTTATGAGTTTGCTCAATCAACAATGGCTGAGAAGGTAAAATCCAGAGACCCCAGTTTGAACTTCAAAGTAATTTGTCACAATCTTGATAGGTTGTACCAATTAAGGGACATTGAACATGCTTCCAAATTCAAACTTTTAAATTTCAGTTCAACTTGTGCTAAGGAAATAACATGGTAGCCAGCTAAGGGTGTGACTTATTTAACATCAAAATTGTCACTTTCTCTGGATTTTACCTCTATAATCTATAATTTAAATCCAAGGCAACAGGAAGAAAGAAAATTAAAAACAAAAAACAAAAAAGACAAGAAAATATTACATGACTTTCTACAACAATTTGGTCACAGAACTTGTAAAACATCTTTAAATTCAATAGCCAGGGGAAGTTCTGGTGGTATGTGTGGTGGATGATGAGGCAGGGGAGTTTGAATGAACAGCCCCTTCTTCACTGTGATTAGCCCTTTCTTCTGAGTGTGAATGCTCAGACAGCTCTACTTTCTTAAACGGTGGCTTCTTAATTGAAGCAGCTAGTGCGCGTGAAACAGCCGGAGGATGTGTGGCCACTGGCGCATAAATTCCGGTAGGTGCCGCAACTGTGGTTAGCTCCCCTGATGCTGTTGAGGTAGCTACAGCTGCATATTCTTGTGGTTGAACAAAAATGTTCCCTACAAGGACATAAGGTGCACTTTGTGGATTGGCATTGTTGTGAGCCATGGGACTTGGTCTTCTAGTGTGCAGACGGTATTTCTGCCCAAAACCCCCAAAGAAATAGACTATGATTGAGAATATAGAATAATTGGAACTCAAGAATATGGTTGTAACATATGCAACAAAAAGAAGATTACCCCAATTATATTTGTAAAGTGCTACCTCTGTCATTTTACTAGAACAACATTGTAAACAACTATTTTCAATCTCAAGCTTAGGCATTGCAATGTAAAAAATACGCTTAGTTGTGGTGCTTTCCTAAATATTTTGTCACTCATCAATCTCATATATAGATTGGAATACTTTAAAACTGAAGTGGTGAGATTTTATAAAACAAGACAGAAAAAAGATTCCATATCATGGAAAGAACTAGAAAGACTAGACAATAAAAATTACAGAACCGTTATGAATTCTACTAACTTAAGCCAGCCAAATTTGATAATCAAACAATATACAAACCTGTAAATGGCTTTTGACTTCATCATTTGTGAGGCCATCAACATTCATTAGGTCTCTGATTTGCTTTGGTGTGGCAGCTGTAAAAGCCACAAAAATTATCAATATGCAGTTACAATTACAACCAAAACACAAAACAATCAGAACTTGGTATAGCTTAAGATACTCACAATCTGCACCACCAAGCTGCTGAATGGCCTGCAAGAAGCGCTTATGCAACTCCTGTGACCAGCACCGGCGCTGCTTTCTCTGCCCTTCTTTCTCCTCTCTTTTGCTGCTTCCAGAATTGTCTCTGATGACTGTCACCGCAGTAGAACTTGCAGCAGCTACCCGCAGCGTCGAAGAGGGTGGTTTACTCAATGATTCACTAGACTTGCCAGCTTTCTCCTCTTTGTGGAATGGCTGGAATGCACCACCACTTCCACTTCTCTTTACTTCAATCACAGACACTTTCTGAACAAAATTTCACAAGAATTACACAAAGTTATACATACATAATATTAAGTCAATTAATCACTTATTCTATTTTTCTCTTCAAAAAACAAAACATAAAAGAGACTAGAAAAATGATAATCAAGCATTGCATTTATTTTTATTTTATGTACCTCTTGAGCTAGGGGATCTGGATTCCATAACTGAACAGATCTAAGCCAATCTGATTTCCTTTTGTCAGTGTTGTTATTATTATTGTCCTTTGAAATCTTGGGCTTATGTGAGTGTTGCTCATCTTCATCATCTTCTTCATCACAATCAAGGGATGCCCTTTTCTTAATTGGAATGAACTCCTCCAAAACAGGACCCTCCATTGATGTTGTCTGCTCTGAACACTCCGATTGGACATTCAAATTATACTCCGTGGTTGTCCCAGATAACTGTTGCCTACAAGTTTCAATGGCTGCACAAAAATTTCAACCAAAACCAAAAAAAAAAAGTCTAAGAAAACAAACCCAGAAACAAAAGGAAGAAACTTTATCATCTTCAGACAGAAACAACAAAAGGGTGTTTGTTTGTTTGTTTTTTGTTACCTTGTGTGATGAGTTCCAAGGAAAGAGGAAGCTCTTTGGAGAACACCTGAATCTTATGGCGTTCTTCTTCTAATGCTTGGATGTAGTCACGAAACCCCATCTTCAGGCGATGCATTTTCTCAGTGAAATCCATGGAAGAAGCCAAGGTGGGAAGGGAAAGAGAAAGGTGGTGCTTTTGTTTGAGGAAGAAGGAGAAGATGAATAGGGAGAAGGAATATATAAAATAAATGGCGTTTTATGGAAGCAGCATAGAGGGATCCGAAGAGAGAGAGAGAGAGAGAGAGAACTTATCAATGAAGAATATGGGATCTAAGTAGAATCAAAATTTGGAATAATAATAATAATAAACTTGTAAATCAAGCAAGAAATAAATTGGGGAAAAAGAGAGAGAAAATTCCCAACATAGAGGGAAGATAGAGAGAAAAAGACAGATCAGCGATGAACTCGGGCAAAATATCGAGGTCGGGGCGTCGCATACAAAACAAGAATCTTTGATGCATTTTATATTTTGTTTTTTTAATATAAAATTGTTTTGGTGTCTTTTCCTATTTCAGCATTTCTCTTTCTGTGATAGGAGGGAGAAAGAGTTATTATTGTTTTTTTTTGGTGATTGGAGAAAGAGTTATTTACTAAGTTCAATTTGTATATTGGGTTTATTCGAAAAAGCTTATGAAAATAGCTTATGGAATTAAATTTACATAAATAGTTTATGAAAATAGTTTATAATCTTTTCATTAGCTATTTTTGGCTTATTTCCATAAGCTTGTCAGATAAGCTTATGAAAATAAATTATTTTTAGCTTATTTAAAAAAAAGCTTATTGCATAAGCGTTTAAATAAACTGTATTCTCAAACACACCCATTTATCAATGTAAAACATTTTTCATAGATGTTTATTAACATATTCATATTTGTGTTTTTATTTTGAGGGTGTAATTAATTAGGGTGAGAATTAGCACGTCGCTCATCCCTATAATCTAACCTATTTAAGGCATAATCTGGCCTAGCCTATCTAACAAAAATATTAGATCAAGGCTTTTTAAAAAACCTGTATAGCTAAAGAGATCAGACTAAGGATTTAAAAAAAACCTATTAGGTCTATCAAGTCGGCCTATTTAATATATATATATATATATAGAGAGAGAGAGAGAGAGAGGGGAGGGATCAAGTTACACAGGTGTAATACTTGAACATTGTTACAACATTCAATAACATCCTATCGGATAAATATATTTCAAAATCAACCATTGGATTGAAAGTTACTATCATATAGATCATATCTATAAATTTTTACACAAATCTATAATCATTTGCTATATTATATACAATTACACCGTTGACGTTAATCTTGATGACATAGCAAATGATTATAGATTTATGTAAAAATTTATAGATATGATCTATATGATAATAACTTTCAATCCAACGGTTGATTTTGAAAAATATTTATTCAGTGAGATGTTATTGAATGGTGCAATAATGCCCAAGTATTACACCGGTGTAATTTGATCTCTCCTCCTCATATATATATATATATAATACTATAATATGTTATTTATAACATTTGAAAGTAACAACTTATTTCCCATTTAAATGTAGAGGTCTACTTGCATATTTATTTGTGAAAACCTAACAGTTTATTTATCAGTATAAACCTACCAACATTTTTATCATTAGAGGCTTATAAGTCTATTTGTGACACCCTCAAAACCCGTGCCACTTTCGTAACTCAACCCACTTAATGAAACGATAAATAAAATTTCGCTGGTTTTATTTTCGGAAAATAAATCCTTTGTATAAGCAGATTCTGAAAATCGTGATAAAATTTTCTTATTAATACTTATAGACCACCACTTAAGACAGAATAGAAATACTCATATAAAATATATATATATATATATATATATATATATATATGTATATACATCAACTAAAACCATGGGCAACACGTCCCTTTACAAAAGATCAATAAAAGAACTCCTAAAAGGCTATAAACTAGGCAGCGACAGTCTGGAACCATATCTCTAAAACCTATGGCCATCAGTAGCCGTTAACAGACTACCCAAAAACCGCTACCTCAAAAGAAGGTCTACACCGTAAGCTGGTCCAACTAATGGAAGCCATTGGACAATCCCCCGGAGGGAGGTCCAATGCTGAAACTAGGGGAAGAACTCTGGGAACCTGCGTTCCCGTTCCCATGTGGATAGGGCTCGGAAGCATCCGAAAGATGATCCTCCGGGTCCTCCTAAGGATCCTCCTCAGGGTCTTCCTCCTCCTCCTCCTCTTCCTCCACATCCTCCACTGCGTGCTTGCCCGCTACCAAAACAAAAGGCGGGGGAGGCGTCTGTGGCGGCTGCTGCTGCGGGGACTGTGCAGCGGGGGCGACCGACTCGATCACACCCTGCTCCATGAGGGCCTGCAGCATCAACCCGATGGGAGGGAGAGGAACCTGGATGGTCTCCACGGTACGAGTGCTCTTCCGCGGTCTCATCTCAGTCGTCCCGCTTACAGTGCAAACCGGTCCTGTGTATGCCGCGCTTTCCACTCCTGGGTGGATAACCCACGCAGCTGGGTCCGTCCTCTGATCAAATACTAGGACGCGCATCCCTGAGTGCGCTAGATGACCTGGTATCGGCTCCATCTATAAATACGATATAATATATACCAAAGGACAACCCGTCCAAAAACATGCAAGGGTGAGAAACCAATATATGAATCCATAAACGACAACTATATACCCAATCCACACAACAGACTCATATAATGTAACTCACTCAAATCATCACACATCATATAGCATAGCATGTATAAACAAGTACAATAGCAGTAAGGTCACGAGGGCTTCGTACCCCACAATCAACGTTATTTCCTAAACGTATGCATGGCACTTCCATATATCTCAACTAATATTCAAACTAGATTTCTGGAAATCCTATCACCATTTGCAATGAACTGATCAGGCTCTAATGATTAACACCAAAATTTGGCCCAGAAACGAGTACTTTGAATCCCATAACACTATGCGATTCTCACATGGGGGCGCAATCAGAAGTACTCCACAAGAATACGGTCATATTATATTGCCCAACTTAAGGCACAATACGTTCCCAGAACACATATGACACCATTGTCCATCAAGGCACAATGTCATGACAAATAAGTCATCTCAGGTTCTCCTTGCTTACCAAGGTCCCTCGTTTCACGGCACGTCTGCCCCGCATTTAATGCATAAGAAAACTATCTAGTTTCCGATAATTGATCTTTGTCGCATCAATATTTCCTCGTTGTAGCATCAATGCTAACAACCACCATAATGTCTTATACTCTTTAAACCTCAACAACATTTTCTCAACACAGGACACTTAGTCCAAAAACAACTCCAATCCCAACATCCCTAACCGATGCACCAGTCTAGGACGCCGGATTTTAAGATCATAAAAACATCCTCAAGCTTACAGGACCACAAAGATCGTCCTTAAGCCGACAGGACCACAAACTAACACGGATCCTTGATCCACGTGTTCTACAGAATCCTAGAACCTCGACGTCTCGGTTTCTAGTTTCTAAGCTTTTAAACCACTTTCCTTGAAAACTCGAAAATCAAAAACCCCAAATCTCCGATACTTACACAAAGTCATCGGGATCGGTTTTCCATAAAACAAAACTTGGTCTAGAGACCATTTTCTTTTCTTTCGTTGTTTTTCGATGAAAGACGAACTTACAACAAAACTCGCGAAAACTCATTTTTCTTGAATAAACTCAATATAACTTTAAAAACCACATTTCTCAAAATGCCTTCTCTCAAAAGGGTTAACTTATCAAATTAGGACAATTGAAGGTTTCTAATGCCCTATTTGCTTTTAAACTTCACTTCTCATTATTAAAACACATTTCAGACTTTTAAAGCTTTTAAGTTACACGATGTCGGATCCTAATCAAAATTAGGTCCTCTAATGCCTAAATCCCACAGCAGGGCACACGATACATCCATATAACTATTCAGCAAGTATAACATGCATTCAACTATATCAGCAGTTATATCAACACATCAATACATATTCAATACATATTCCAATCAACAGCAGTAAATCAAGAAATCAACCAACATCAGATATAAACTATTTAAAGACAATACAGACACCGATGCAGCACATAGCTGTCGAGAATGGAATTCCTCAGGTTTATCCCCTTACCTCTTGTAGCTTCCAGCTAAACTTTGAACACCCGATCAACTTGCTCGCTAGCCCGGTACGTTGCCGATCACTACATACACGCAAAACATATCGGCATTAACTTACAAAACAAAGATTTCTCCTAATGCACCACCCCTAGGGTTCGGCCCTATTACACTAAAAATAGCTAGGGAGCTCCAAAATTTCTCATTTTCTGGATAACACCCTAACTAAGTGTGACAGCCCTAGATATCAGATCAGATCATCAAAAACCAACCAAAACCCTACCCTACACACATAGGGGGGTTTCGGCCTCCACCTAGAAAATATAGCTAGGGAGATTTCTTGGCTCTAAGCTCTTGGATCATACAAGTATGTCATGAACCTAGGCCACAGAAATTGGTTTGGTACAGATACGATTTTCCTACAATTTTTCATGGATTTTCAAAGATTTTAGGGACAAAACCCTAACATCCTTGATCATGAAAATATGAGGAGAGAAAGGAGAGATTGAGAGAGATAAAGATGAACCACTACCTCCTATGATGATCCACTCCAAGTTTGATGAAGATTGCTTCACAAAAACTTAAGCTTTAGGCCTTCAAAAATGGAGTCTTGGAGAAGAAAAGAGAAAGAAGAGAAAGGAAGAAGATGGAGTGTTGGGAGAGAGGGGGCTGCCGAAATTGAGGGAAGAAAAGTGAGAGGATGAGAGTGAAAAGTTGATAGATATTTAGGGTTTTATTAGTTTAATAATAGAAGAGGTAAATTTGTAATAAAAATTAGTCAAGGGCAATTTGGTCAATTCACATCCCGATATTTGGAATCATCCTGACACTGGTATGAATTCCTCACATGACTTGATACAATTTTGACATGAAAAACATCTGATCGTGGGTTTCGAAAAACCCTAAGACAGCTCAAATCGTCTCCTCGATCGATTATCGGCCCGAATATAAAATATTATATATATTTTGGACGTCAGGACACATTTTAGGAAAAAGATAGAGGATCGAATTCTAAGACTAATGGTCTCGTCCGTTAGTCAAGATTAGGTCGTGATAGTAGAAAACACTATCATCTGAAAAACATAGATCGGCTTTTGTTTGAGTTTTCGGCCCAAAACTTAACCGAAGGCTCCTACGATTTTATGAAACAAGATTATGATTTTAGTTTTCCCAAACTCATTTTCTAAAACACAGATAAAAATATAAACTCATTAATTGAGTTTATCGTCCTTAGAAAGCACAAAAAAATCGGGGTGTTACACTATTCATAAGTGAAGGTCCGTGAACTATTTATAGGTGAAAGCATATTTAAAGGTCTTGTTGAATAGTAGGTTTTTAAATAGGCTTCCAGGCCAAGTCAGGCTTTGAAGTAGGTCAGGTCAGGCCTTAAAAATTGACCTATATCAGGCTAATAGGCTAGCCTCAGGCCTTGAGATTAGAACACATGTCAGGCTTAAACCTAACTAGACCTAACTTGGCCTAACCTATTCTCACCCCTATTATTAATGAGTGTTCTAACTCTTAAGATAACGTTTGATTCATGTAATGTTTTATTAGCATATAAACTACATTTTGGGAAATCTCATTCTCAGGAATATTTCTTTCTCACCTTTATACATAAGAATAGAAATTTTAATTTTCATTCACAAATAAGTTTTTATTAACCAGGCAAAAAATAAAATTTATTAAAAAATTAAATATATAACTTCTCAAAATGTTTATTAGTAACTCATAAAAAAATATTTAATTAGTATTTATTTTAATCTTAAATGTTAGACCTATAAATGTTAGACCTGTTATTATATTATATTTTATATATATATATATATATATATATATATATATATATATATATATATATATATATATATATATCACATTACTCGTTTTCCCATATTGGAGCGCCAGAAATTTGATTCGCATTTTCATTGCCGGCTGGCAATGGCGTCACCCTTTATCCATTCACCATCACCAATCAACAATCACCATTATTCATCGGATAGGATCAAAAACTTCTCCCCTATCCTTTGTTTTTTTTGTCACCAAACCGATATACCCTTCCTTTTATATTCGAAATTTTCTTTTACTATATCATATAATCATATTATATTATATATATTTATACACTTTTTTTCCGATTAAATATATACACTTCTTTTTTGGTACATATAATAAGTGTTCTTTCCTTTATATATGTTTATTTCACTGAGTCAAAAAAAAAATGTTTATTTCATTGAAGCTATTTATTAATAATAAAGTTTAATTATTATATAAAGATAATATAAAATATTTTTATACTGACATTTAATCATAATCTAACACATTAGTCAAAATATTCAACTTTTATCTTAACTATTTTAAAAGTCATTCATATCATGATTGGTGACTGATTGACAGTATAAAAAACTTGACATTATCAATATATAGCAATTAAACTCTTAATAATAATGCACTATTAATTTAAAAAGTTTGTATACCATCTTTTAATCACATGTTGTCATGTATATTAAAAATAATTGACTCTCACACTAATTATCACAAAAGTCATGCATATTTTAATATATAATTAGTTATTGTATAAAAAATTTTACATTCATACTATATCAAAATTAATTTAATGATCATAGCTAAAAAAATTAAACTCAATGATAATTAATGTTATCTTCATATTAATTATATTCAAAATTTACTTTTACTAAACCACATAATCATATATACTATACATATAATTTTTGGGGTACATATTATATATATATATATATTTGCTTTATATACGTTTCTTTTAATTAAGTTATTTATTTATTAATGATAATTAATGTTATTTTCATTACTAGTCAAAATTTTGATTATGTGTCTAAAAGCAATTAAACTCTTAATAATAATGCACTATTAATTTAAAAAGTTTGTATATATTGTCATGTATATTAAAAATAATTGACTCTCACACTAATTATCGCAAAAGTCATGCATATTTTAATATATAATTAGTTAATTGTATAAAAAACTTTACATTCATATTATATGAAAATTAAATTCAACGATCATAACTAAAAAAATTAAACTCAATGATAATTAATGTTATCTTCATTATTAATTATATTCAAAATTTACTTTTACTAAATCACATAATCATATATATTATACATATAATTTTGGGGGTATATATATATATATATATATATATATATATATATATATATATATATATATATATAAAGTTATTTATTTATTAATGATAATTAATGTTATTTTCATTACTAGTCAAAATTTTGATTATGTGTCTAACAATTTGTAGCTGAGGAGATCACATACATAAGTGAGCGCTAAAATTTGGAAATAATATTTTTGGTCTGCTTTCATAAGGATTATCCTCGATCGTTAATCGAGACTAATCTCCTTGGGGGATTTGAAGGCACACAATGTGGGATGCCCCTCCCAATCAGGCTTTTTCCATATGCAATAGTCAGAAATCGAACCCCTGACCACTTGCTTAAGAGACCCGAGTTCATCGTCACTCGGACCAACCTTGATTGGTAATTAATTTGGAAATAATATGTGATTATAGAATATAATAAATTTAAATAATATAATTAATTGGTTTTCATATTAGGCTTTGTTAATTTAGAGGTAATAAAATTGTAGAGTATGTTTATTGAAATAATATAAGATTAAATAATTCAATCAATTCACGGATTTGAAAATAAATTAAAATAAAATATCAAAAAAGATATACTTGACCCGTAAAAAAAAAAAAAAAAAAAGATATACTTGATTTACATTAAGCGTATGTTTGGAAAAAATGTTGGGAGAGTGAAATGCGCGTCCTAGAAGCTGAAAATAGTTGCTTCTACGACCAGGGACGCGCGTTTGAGATTGGCACTCGTCAATCCAAATATATTATAAGACAAGTTATGAGCGATTACCAATTAAAAAGGTATCTCTTATTTATGAGCGATTACCAATTAAAAAAGCATTTAATCGATAATTTTATAATGTGTCCTTCTCATGCTGCACATGATAAGTGGAATTATGTTTGCTATTTGAGGTGGATATTTTGTGATCATGTTGGTTGTAATGAAAGCATTCTCTATTTCTCCCTCTAGGTAAATAGGAAGGCCATTGTGCTGATTGCGTTGGTTTTTTTTTTTTTCATAAGGGTATCATTTAATCGATAATCTGAGAATAATCCGTTTTAAGATATAGAGAACATCGAAATAATTTTGTTTCTCCCAACAAAGGTTTTTTCATACATACGACAGAAATCGAACCTCTAACACATGTTTAAAGAACCTATCTATCTATGAATTTTGGTGGTCATTGTTGGTATTGCTTTGAGTGTTTAGTGTTTGGCAAAATCCCTTTTTTTTGTGTTTCATTAACTCGTTAAACGTGCTAATTAATATGTTCATGTAAGCTCTCTTTCTTTTTTAAGAAGAATACTGATTAAAAAAGGATTTAATTGGTATACACTATCAGCGTAAAGATTTTTTTACACAGACAACCAATCAGAAATTGCCAAATAAGCTAAAGTGTTTGACTCTTATCCTAACTACCTTAAAAGTCACACATATCATGATTTTTGATTGATTGTCAGTGCAAAAAAAACTTTACACTAAAAGTACATAACAATTAAACTCTTAAAAAAAACAATAAGTTGTTCCTTTGTTCACTTATTTTAAAAAACATATAAAGCAAAGGTAGGTGTTTAGTTCTTAGAAGGGATAAAATAAATATTTTTAAATTTATTAATGATTTGCACAATTAATTGGAGGTAATTGTTTTAAGATGAATGCATGTAATTGAGGATGTTGTGGGGTTAAGTTTCCACAATTCTATGTGGATAATCGACTCTCGAACTCGTTTTGGTTTTAAAGATTATTTTCTTTTAGGTTTTTTAATTTTTCCTAATTTAAATAAAATTGGTGATGAGTTCACGTAAATTATAGTTGTCTTCTTTCGTTAAAAAAAATTTATATATCATGCCTAGGCTTTGGTGATCTTGAACCCCGGACCAAGATATCATGAGTGATTTGTATGTGTACACATGCATGTTGAAGTTTGAAAAAGAGGTGAAAGGAGTGACAAAGATTGAGTGCTTTGGATGATGGGTGCGCATTGAAGGTTGAAAAAGGGAGATTAAGACCATCTCCAGTGCTGGTCCTTAAACGGTTCTTATATGTTAAGAACTCGCTCCTTATTTTGATAAGCATTGGAGCATATGTAGGTGGTAGGTCTTGTTAAGGACCGTTCCTTATACAAGGAACGGTTCCTTACAATTAAAATTATCAGCAGCCAAACTCAAAAAGAGGGAAATAACAGAAATCAAAGAATTCACAAGTTGAACCATCAGAAATTGAACCATAAAGATCTGAAAATGCAATAGAAATCAAAATACCCAGAAATCACAAAGAATTAAAACAACAATGTCGAATACCCACAAATCAAATACCCAGATCAGCAGAACCCAAACCAAGAAACCACCGTCTCGACGTCTAGGTCAGCATCGCCGCTGACGCTGCTGCCGTCTTGCCGGAACCACCGCATTGTACCGGTTCAAATCTCCCCAATATAGGTGTTTGTGATTCTCAGCCAAGAGATGAGCGGCTACGTGCAACGGAGGAGGGTGAGAGGGGGAGTGATCGAGGATTAGGGGGAGAAAATTTGATTAAGCAAAGAAGGGTGAGGAGGGTGAGAGTGAAATTTTTTGTGATATTGAACCAGCATTGGAGATTAATACAGTGGTCACTGGGTCAAGAGATATTATGTGTTGGGACATTGAACCAAGCATTGGGATATTGATCCAACTTGGAAAAATAATAATACGCTGGGTCAAGAGGATGGTTCCAGAAGAATGGTTGAAAAAATAACCAAAGAGACAAAAATTGGGTATTTAATTTTTTTAAATTAATATATATATATATATATATATATATATATATATATATAGTTTATTAATATTTTAATTTGAAATAAAAATAAATTTAAATAAAAGTATAGAGAATTGGTCCTATTAAAAGTAAGTTAAGAACCTAAAGATGATTTTTGCATTGGAGGAAAAAATAGTGGGTGTTCCTTAAATCCTATGTGGCATTTTTGGACCCACTTAAAAGTAGTTAAGAACCAAAACATGGTTTTTGCATTGGAGATGCTCTAAGTGTTGTGAACGCGGGTGCATTGCAAATAGTGATTAACGCTTGGAAGAAGTAAATTGTATGACTCTCACATGATAACTTATACTATTTTCCATTTGTTTGTTGATAGAAATCAAATGGAAGAACTGATGCACATTTTGAAATCAAAGGGACTAATTGCAAGCTTTTGAAGTTTCATGAGCAAAATACATGTGGACTACAGCTGAAAGAGGCAAAATGGATATCACATGCAGATATTTGAAAAAAGGGCATTGCTATTTGGAAAATAGAGGATTTGAGCATCCTATGTCCAATCAGAATGCATCATCTCAATTAAATGATCATGTCAATATCATATTGGACTAAATTCTCACAATCTGATTGGACCACATAGGCATAGGTATGATATCTAAAGGGTACCATAGATTTTTCCTTGAAGAAATTCCACCTAAATACCCTAATGTGCAGATCATGTGCATATTTTTATCTAAAGTTGGACAAATATAATCATTTTGGAGTTAAATGCTCACTTTAGAAGTTAATTAACACACATTCGCGTTTTTAAAGTTTGATGACTGAAATATATCACAAGTGAAGTTAAAACAGGTTTTTTGGACCTTCTTATTTGTTATAAGAAGTAATCTTCTTATCTTCTCCAGAAAACAGTTTCCTTATCATTACGCTTAATCTCTGGTGGACTAACCTTTGGGTTACTGTGATAATTAGATAAAACTATATATTTAACCATGCTGGTAAAGTTCACTTAGAATTACAATTTACTTTTACTATAATTAACCACTTGATTTAAGTAATCATAATTATTGATATAATACCCATCAATCATTTGTTCAACTAATTCTGTGTACTTGTATAAAATAATGCAATTGATTATGTATTTAATTAAATTAATAAGTTTGTTATTCTTTTCTTCTTCTTTTTTCGTACAAGAAGGGGCCTAAGCCCAAAGCAACAAAACTATCTAATGTTTACTAAACAGGGTATAGAAGTCTCTGACACATCACCAAGAAGGATGAGAGAAAGATCTTCATAAGGGGAAATAATCTCCTCAAATCCAAAAGCTTTATAAAGACTTTCATTGGCCAACCAATCTGCATACTAGTTACCCTCTCTGAAAGTATGAATGAAGGCTACCTCCCAAGGAAGAAGACATAATCTTCTTATTTTGGTCAACAAACGAAAATTGCTTCCCCGAACATCATCTTTTTGCAAAGCCCTAATTGCAACCTCAGAATCACTGTCCACAACAAGCTTTTTGAAACCTGAATTCCAAAGCCCAAAGCATGCCAATATAGATGCCCCAAAATTCAGCTGTAAGAGCGCTACATTGACCAATATGATAGCAGAACCCCTTGATCCAGCCACCAGAGTCGTCTCTTGGAAGGCCACCACAACCGGCATCTCCAGGGTTACCCTTTGAGGAACTGTCAGTGTTAAGCTTTGTCCATCCTAGAGGAGGAAACTTTGAGGTAACATTTATAGGATTCTTGCCATTTGTGATCAAAGATCTTACCGGATGAACAGTGATAATTTGATCCACAAAATTTTTAATGACAAACTTAGGGTTTTGAGGCAAGCTGAAATCTTCCTCAAAAATAGATGCATTTCGCCATTTCCAGAGTTGCCAACAAATCACCATAAAAAACTACTCCAATTTGCGAAAGAATCGTAACCTAGGTTTTGGGAAAGACAGAGATTGAACCACTCTGAATGATCAGCTGAATAAAATTCCAAAATTTTCTGAGGAGAGACAACTTTTGTCCACAATGAGCAAGCCACTAGACAATCTCTAAGGATATGAATGACTGATTCAAGTATACCATTACACTTATGACGATCTGAATTCGAATTCGCCCATTTACACCTTCTAAGAGCTGTCATGATTTTGTTGTGAGCAGCAAGCCAAATGTAGACTGACTGATAGGCGGTACGGCCCTTCCCAGTTCCAGATATGCTTCCAAAAATCATGCTCACTTTCAAACTGAGGCATGATAGTTTGGTAAGCACTCTTAACTGAAAATTTTTCATTTGAAGATCTAGTCCAAGCATATGTACCAGGACCATCCGAGGAATAGGGTAGATGAATAGCTCTAATTCTATTGATAGATTCATTAGGAAGTAAGGAATATAGATAGTTAAAATCCCAGTGACCATTGTCATTGACAAAATCCATGACCAATCTATGGTCATTAGCAGAGAAAGAGGGATCTAGAGCTTCAGCGAATAGTTTATGACCATTCCCAATCTAATTGTGATGCCAAAATTCAGTATTATTCCCATCACCCAACAAATGAGAAGTATTATCATAAATATGGTGCCAAAGCTTCATTATAGCTTTCCAAAGACGAGAATCTATAGCATTAGCTTTAACTTGAAGCTTATTTAAGTTATCCCGCCCCTAATCACCTGAACCCAAAGAGCATCTTCATTTGTGAGAATTCCCCAACCAAGCTTGAGAATAAACGCATCATTCATACAAGGTAGATTTTCTTTTCTAGACTTACACATAATGTTCCAATTTATAAGATGAACTTTACAATTAGCCTGCTCACTGCCCCATATGAAGTTCCTCTGCCTTTTTTAATGCTAAGGAGAATAGATTTAGGATTTTATCATGTTGCATGTGGAATGAAGCTGCAGCTCCCAAAATCGAATTAGCTAGAGTCATTCTCCCAGCTAGAGATAAACATTGACGCTTCCATCCCCCCAATCTGGAATTCATCTTCTCTGTAATGAACTTGTATTGATTTATGGTGGTACGACCTGAATAAATGCGGGCACCTAAACATCTTCCAAGATTTTTAGAGACAACAAAACCTCCCATATCCGCAATAAATTTATCTTCCTATTCAAAAACATTTTTGGAGAAAACCATGCTTGTTTATTGAGGATTAATCTGTTGTCCAGATGCAGAACAAGAATGGTTAAGGCAACATAGAATTATCTCCATTTGTTCTATAGAAGCCTCCGCGAATAAGAGAAGATCATTCGCAAAGAGGAGATGAGATATTTTAGGCCCTTTAGAACCAGCCCTCATAGGCTTCCACTTGTTAACATTAACAAAATCAATGATGCAATGAGAAAGAATATCCATACACATAACAAAAAGGTAAGGGAATAACAGGTGTCCCTGACGGATTCCTCGGGTAGGATTAAAAGAATCAAACATAATCTATTCCAAAGAACTTTGTATGAAGTAGAAGTTATTCATTCCATTATTAAACTAATTGTCTCTGGTCCAAACCCAATTGCTTGAAGGCAGAACCTAAAAAAGTTCCAGTTTAGACGATCATAGGCCTTAGCAAGGTCAATCTTAATGGCCATAAATTTCTTCCTGCCCTTCATTCTTCTCATAGGGTGGATCATTTCCTTAGCAATGATGATATTGTGATGGATGTTACGACCCGGGATAAAGCTGCTTTGAAAGGGAGAAATGATGGAATCCAGCAAAGGCTTTATCTTGTTAACATAAATTTTCGAAATGCATTTATAGATGACATTATAGAGAGCTATAGGCCGAAGTTGATTGATAAATTATGGTTTCTCAACTTTGGGGACCAAACTATTAAAGAGTTATTTATGTTTCTGATTAAAGAATGATCTTTCCAAACAAATGTAATAAAATGAGAAACAGATTCTCCAATTAAAGCCCAGTTTTTATGGTAGAAAATAGCGGACAAACCATCCTCCCCCAGGGCCTTAAAAGGACCAATCGCATGCATGGCAAAATTAATTTCATCATCTGAGCAAATATTCTCAAGGTTAGAAACAATTACTTGATCAATAGGAGGAAAAGAAAGCATAGGGAAATTAAAATCTCTAGAAATAACATCTTCAGTAAACATTTGAATGAAATGAGATTTGGCAATGCATTTGAGCTCATCTTGATCCAAAATCCAATCACCCTGAACATTCTTAAGAGCCAAAATCTTGTTTCTCCTTCTTCTAATTATGATTTTAGTATGATAGTAATGAGTATTTTGATCCCCATCCGCAATCCAAGAAGACCTAGATTTTTGGAACCAAAGAAGTTCCTCCTGGGAAAGGATCTCCTCAAACTTCTTTAGAAGAGAACATTCAAGATCTTTTAGAAAAGGGTTTCTTCCATAATTAGAAGTTTCTGAATACCATTTAATCTTGCTATAATCTTCTTCTTTCTATAGTGGATGTTCCCGAAAACTTTATAATTCCATTTTAGGAGAACAGAAGTAAGAAGGTCCATATTTTCCCTGAAAGTTTTATTCTTATTCCAATGACCTGAAACCATGTTAGGAAAATCCTCATGGTTTAACCATGCAGCCTCAAACCGGAAAGCTTTAGGCCCAAAATATTTAGATTAACTATTTAAACGCATAAGAAGGGGATGATGATCAGAGTGCATCCTTGTTAGAGTTAAAACAAGAGCCTCCTCAAATCTGGTTCTCCAAGTTGATTTACAAAGGGCTCTATCAAGACGTTTAAAACACACGGTCAAGACCTTGCCATTTAGGACCTTTCCAAGTAAATTTAGAGCCTATGAAACCAAGATCTAATAACTGACAGCCATTAATCCAATTAGAAAAGTTATCACATCTGTTTAAATCAACTTGACCGCCACCTTTTTTTTCAGTAGCACGAGAGATTTCATTGAAATCTCCAACAATCAACCACTCTTGTTGCATATTATTAGCTATATCTAGAATAGAATTCCATAGCTCTGTACGTTCACCCACTCTAGGACTAGCATACACCATAGTTAAAATCCACGGTTTCTCATTTCGAAAATGCACCTCAGTGTGCAAAAGCTGATCATCCATTCTGATAGTGTTCATACTAATGTTATCATCGTTCCAAAGGATCCATATACCTCCAGAGAGCCCCCTGGCTTCAACTAATTGAAGATTTTTAAAACCTAAGTTCTTGATAACTCTTCTAGCATTATTGCCACTGCAACGAGGTTCTTGCAAAGTGAGAACATCTGGATTGTGAATTCTAACATATTCTTTTAGAGCTCTGGCAAAACTTTTTCCCGAAGCTCCCCTTACATTTCAATTAAAAATAATCATAGAAACAAAAGATAAATATGGAATCTGATTACAAAAAATAATAGACCAGACAAGAAACCTTATGAAAGCATGGAATTCATTCCAATGCCCTCATATTCAGCAGGGATACCATTTAGACCCTGAACAACATCTTCTTGCATTGAATCATCCTTGAAACCAGAACAATGATTCTGTAAATCTGGGGGAACATGATCAGGGGACATATTACATTCCCTAGATTCCCCAAGCCATTAGAGGGCTTATTAGGACATAGAAGGGGATTATCAATTTCCATTAATGGAGGAGTCTCCTTTACAAAAGAAGAGGTATCCATTGGGGAGGATGAGTGACCTATAGAATCTGGGACTTGATCATTAGAAGGAATGGAAGACTTTTGGGGAACTTGAGGAATCTACATGATAGGAACCTGAGAAGAGCTGTCATGAGAAAGCATTTTAGCAGCCTTTTCTTTACGCATTTGTCTACCTGTTAAAAATTCCTTCTTCTTTTCCATAGGATCTTTGACTTGAGAGATAGCTTGAGTAGAAGGGATGACTATAATATTAGGAATACCCTGAGACTTGTCTTGAGCAGCAGAAGGAACCTCATTACTTGTAACAGCAGGAATAATGGGAGTAGCCTGGGTGTCCTGAATTTGGATAAGGTCAGATTGTACATTCTTGTTTGAGTTATCATTATTGCCTTTCCTTGTCCGACAAGGCTTATTAAAAAGCATCCATGGACCATAACAATAAACTTAATTACCTTCCACCACACCTACTGCTGGCTGCACTTGATTAAGGATAGAATTGCTCTAATCTTGGACAACCGAGACAAATTCTTGAGGTTTAGGAATGGGGTGAATCATATGAATGCAAGCATCTTTTTTATGGTCGTACCTACCACAATGAAAACAAATTAGATGTATTCCTTCGTATTCAATCCTCATAGGATCCTCTTTCCATTGATACTTGGCCACAAGTTTGTTATTCTAAGTGATATATAAATAAAAATTTATGGTAGTTAGAATAAAAGTCTATAATTTTTAATATTGATGTGATAATTTCTGATTGGTTGGTAATGTAAACAAATTTAACACTGTTAGCATATAGCAATTAAATCTTTTAATTAAATTAACAACTACTTTTTTTTTATATATCACTTAGAATAACAAACTTGTTACGGGTAGCATATAGAATCTCCCAAGAAGATAGGATTTGATTGTGGTGTATTCCATATATAATATAATACTATGATGGGTGTCATGTATGCATGGAATATACCTAGTGGGTTACAAAGGAGAAGGAATGAGAACGTTTCATGCGTGCCTTATGCCGTGTATGAGTGGGTGTAGGACAGATCTTAAACTTGGCCTTTCATGCCCTCTAATGGCCAACCAGATTGTCAATCCATTGCACTCGCTTTTCTAAATTTTCTTGGTTTCTTCATTTATAAGAGTCGGGAATCGAACCCCTAACTACTTGCTTAAAAGGTCCAAATCCATTATCACTCGAATAAACACGTGTTAGTTGTGGGTGACTTATAATATTGACCCAGCTAAATGTGAGTTTTTTCTTATAAAAAACTTAAATTTCATAGATAATGATACCGATTTAATTTGTATGAGGTTAGAGCTTAATATATTTTGTTTACAAAAAGTTGAATAATGGTTAATGATACAAATTTCATTTCGTTAATTTGGTGCAAATGGTTGTCTAGTTAGAAATGATCCCATTCTCTTTTTATCTTTTTTTCCTCCTAATTTCCGTTTTTCCATTTTTTTCACGATTGTAACATAAATTGGTACGGTTCCTGTCATCGTGTGGGTATTACTTAGGAATTCTATTATTTGAACATCAAAATTTAGATATCGTGTGTGTTTATCTCTATGTCACATTTACTTTTTATCTTCTTGATATACAAACATGTAAAAAATACATCCAAAAAACAAAGGAGACACCGTATAGTGTCCCCATTCTAATGTTCAAAATTCATTCCTGCTACTTAGCAACACTCTAACATTTTGGTTAAAATATTTGTTTTTCCCTTAACTTATTTTTTAGTTTTGATTTGGTTCTTTAACTTTTAAATGTTTCAATTTGATCCCTTGACTTGTCTTTGTTAACACAAGTTAATCATCTCCTTCAATGACATAAGCAAATGAGTTTCAAATTGGTCTATTAACTTTTAAATGAGTTTCAAATTGGTCTCTTAACTTTTAAATGAGTCTCAAATTAGTTCTTTAAATTATCAACACGTGTGACACTTCCCTCACTATTGTTTATGTCATTGACGGAGATGACTAACTTGTATTAACAGAGACAAGTTAAGGGACCAAATTGAAACTTTTAATAATTAAAGGACCAAATTGAAACTAAAAAAAATAAGTTAAGGGACAAAAAAGATATTTTTGCCTAAAATTTTATACATATCATTTTTCCTCTATTATTTATAGGAAACATTTATGCATAAATCATATATATTTATAAGATATATAGATGTAATTACTTAAACAAAAGGTTTGTTCAGTTATAAATGGAGGAATGTTATATAAATAATGGAATTTGAATGTACTAACAGGAGTATTGGATGCAATAAGTGGGAACCTTATCATGGCAAGTTGTAATTTTTCTTAAATTTTAATGGATAGAAACTTTCGTAAATACGACTGTTAGTTGAGAATTTGTTGAATTCTCTTTCCGATAGAGACTTATGATATTCTCGACATAGATGATAAGCCGACCAAAATTCTGACAGAATTAAACTCGGTTTTAGTCTGTGATAATGAAATTTTAGAAGTGTTGGAATTGACAGAATAACTTGGGTTGACCAATGAATAGGATTGACAAGAAGAAGTTGTCAAATAACAGTTACGAGCAAGAGAAAAATACTAAGTCCACATGGTTGACACGGCTATTCTTATGACGTGGCAAAGAATTGAAGCTGTCAAAGACATGAAACACTGATTAGTTGTTTTCATAGGTTTTTGTCAGTTGTATAGGCAATGACACAAGAAAAACTGCCATAAGACGTGTCATATAGATAAGAGTCAGTTATTTTATAGTTTGTCTATAAATACTAGGATTTCTGATGTAATAAGGGTTGGAAACTTGATGAAACATCCTACACATCTCGATCACACAGCGGATTGACGGATTAAGAAATCAAGTATTCCTTCCACCCTTCTATTTCAATACAATTTCATATGTCCAAAGTCTTTTGTTTAAGGTTCATTTCTTTTCAAAGCATGTTCTTCAATTCTTTTCATTGTTGTACACTCTTACATTCACTGCACTTTAATCTTGTCTTTTACAATTTCAAAGTCATTTATCTTCAAAACTTGTCTTTCAATTTCCCTTTACTTAGCTGTCAATTTATATTCATGTTCTTTACATTTCTGTACATATATACTTCTGGACTTTCATGCATATTCATTTTCTTTATTAGTATGTTTATTTAAAGTCATTTATTTTATTCGTACTTAATGTCTCATTTCGACGATATTCTTGAAAATCATAACATGAACTTGACTTTCTATCAAATTTGACTTTATAGAAGACATCAATCAAACTACATCTGACAGCGAGATTACCACATAACTCGAAAACCCACTATTCGTATGATCCTTTCTATTTGTTTCTCGTCGGATTTGGCCTTAACAAAAAATCAAGTTAACAAATTGGCACGTCCGGTGGGATGAGTTTAGAGTAACTCGTTTAGTGTCACGAAACTCAATTGATTGTATGCGTTTGAGAAGTGGAAGATTAGTATCTGCTTATTCTTCCTCAAATTCAGAAAGTGCAGAAGTCATGAGTGATGCAAGTAATGTCAATTCACATGGCACGAATGCAAGTGTTTCAAGTAATAAGGCAAACTTGCCAAGTACCAACACGATTCCGCCAATTGCTAATGTAATTACCTCTAATGTAGAGGCAGAAAACATTAATGCATCTGGCAGACGAAATTCACAGATTGGGGATAATTCTCATCCAGACGAAGTGGTGCCACGCACACTCCTTGGCTCCCCAATCTTACAACAAGTTAATGCATCTAGTGCTACACAATCGCCAAATAGCATAGCCAATTTTAGGGCCCGAAGGGCATCACAACCATCGACAAAGCCCTTATAGGGCATGCCACATGGATTTACGACCAGTTCATCCCGGTTTGCAATCGAGTTCTGCCCTTGTGAACTGACCAATTTCTGGGGGACAAAACTCAAGTTAGGCAACAGAAGTGGCAGGGATGAGTGTAACGACATCAACTCGTTAGGAACGTTTAAATTTTTTACCACCTGCTTTCCCAAATATACCAAGGCAAACACCACAAAACATTGTTACATTGACACCAACCAAAGGCCAAGTCCTCAATGAAAATGCCCAAGGACAAGGCCAAGTCCCATTAAGATTTGGCTAAGTGCAGGTTGTCCAACCTGAAGAAAATGCTGATGACGTGGTAAACCGTGTTGCAATAGGGGCATTACGACAGAACATAGTTGAACATAATGTCAACTAGGTAGTCGAACAAGCCCTTAACAAATTTGGTTTTAACATTAGTTATGCCAATCAGCCGTTCTTCGCATCTGCGTTTCCCGATTAGGTCCAACCGACAGAGATGCCTGGAGGGGTAAAAATACCGAAATTTACTAAGTTCTCTAGAGAGAGTGGAGAATCGACCGTCGAACATATTGCACGTTACACGACTAAGAGGGGTGATTTAGCTTTAGAAGAATGCCTAAAAATGAGGTTTTTTTTCCAAGTTCTTTAACTAAAATTTGTTTTTCTTGGTTTTCAACCCTGAGGCCAAATTCAATATATTCGTGGATTCAATTAGAAAGAAGTTTCCATGATCAGTTCTTCAGGGGAGAACTAAAAGTTGGATTCACATATTTGTTTAGCAGAAAACGAATGTTCAACGAATCTGGTAATGACTGCTTGGCCAGATTCAGACAAATGAGGAGTAGATGCTTTACTCTCATTCTTGAGGTTGAAGTCGTTAAGATTGCAGCAAGGGGTTGGATTACCATTTAAGAAAGAAATTAGTAAACCAACACTTAGTTGATTTAGCTTAATTGGGTGAAAGAGTTCGACAGATAGAATAGTTGAAAGCAGAGAAGGCTTTCAAACGTAAGAAATTCCTCAAAAGAGAGAAAATCAACTTTGCCGGATTGGATGAATCCGATGAAGAAGAAAACGATTTCGAAGGTTACGAAATAAATTTTGCTGAACTGAGGATTCGTCCTCCATATGCTTGCTAGGCCTTACGACCAGCACGAGCTAAAGAGAGGATGCCTTATGTGAATATGAAACTGTATAGATTCAATGTATCAAAGGCCGACCAAATTTTTGATATTTTACTGAAGGATAAATAGTTAAAATTGTCAGATGATCATTGGCTTTTGAAATCTCATGAAATTAAGGACCGAAAATATTGTAAGTATCACAATCATTTCGGTCATGTCACTAACAAATGTATGCATTTTAGGGATTTTGTTCAGAAAGGTTTGATAGGCGGAAGATTGAAGTTTGCATATAAGAAACCAGATATGAAGGTTGACATCGAACCATTCGGAAATGAAGTTACTAATGTTGACAGCCAGGTTCCTTTGAGCAATGACGTGGTGAATATTAGAGCTAGTCAACAAATGGAGATGGGTGTGTCAAATCAATTTGACATTTATCAAAAACCAGGAGAGCCATCGGAGGATTTCCTAATTAGAAAGAAGTTTGGGGCAAGCTAAAAATTTGCCCAAGATGTGAGGAATTTTTCTACGACTTGGCTGCTCAAAAGGTTAAAGAGAAGAAGACGCCATCTTACCATCCGCAAAGGAAGATTGAATCTCATTATTCTCAGAGGCAAAACAGACTATTACCATTGAGGAGTTATACGGGATCAAATAATCCTAAGGATATGCCAAGATCATTCGTTAATAAGCAGAATAATTTTCGTCGACCGCCTTAATACTCCCCAAAGCTGAAACAGGGTTATAATCCTAGGCTTAAAACAGGTGGTTGATTGAGTGAATCCACAGGAGAATCAGTAAGCAGCAACAAAACTCCAAAGGAATATGACAATCCCATCAGAATCAGGGTGCCACCATCAAACGTGACAGTCAACAGATGGATGAGAAATTCTGCAATGGCCAATCATCCAGAATTGCGAAATCAGGAACTGGCCAAGAGGAATAAGTTTGCTAAAAACCCTCCCTTCTGGAATGAGGATTATCAACAAGGAAGGTTGGTGCAAAAGGACGGGTTACCAGGATCGGTTTTGGTAGGCCCATCTAGCCAACCGGTTCTATCAAAAAGTAAGAAGAGATGTTTGCAACGACTCAGACAACTCCAAAAAAGGAAAGAAACCTTGGTTGAAGGGATCAAGATCAAGGAGTTGCCATCGAGGGATAAAGGTTGTTTGACAAATGTTAATGATAAGTTGTCGGACGCACGTCTTGACAGGAAGTTAAAAAGCATTGTGACTAAGCAGCCACCTGTTTTAAAAGAGATCAATTCTCCCGGAGAGTTTAGATGCTCAAGCGTGGACCTTCTAACCAATTGACTGGCACGTGATGGGCGGTGCCTTGGCGGTGAGGAAGAGTCAACGCTCAATCATTGAGGAAGCTAACGCTCAAGCGTTGGAACGCTAAAGCGTGAAGATCCAGAACGCTAAAGCGTTGTTAGCAGAGTTTTACCTCTATAAATAGCCTTCATTTTTACCATGGGAGGGTTGTTCCATTTTTACTGAAACTAAGAGCTCGAGATCGGAGAGAGAGAGAGAGAGCAGAGTTGAGATTCAAAGTTCTTGATCAAGTTTCATTCAGTTCGTTCATCCGATTCCAGTTCCAATCATGTTTTCGTGATCAGCGCGACTCCTACTCCAGTTCTACCAGTTTGCTTTTGTGATTCGACAAGGGTAAGCCGAGGTTCCATATCTACCTTAATTGTACCTATACACTGTTCTCCTTTGGTTTAAGCCTCTTTTCACGGTTTTGACTTCGTATTAGGGTTAATGCTATAGTCTACATGTTATTTCTGTGATTAGGGCAAGTTTGGAAGTGGCGTGCGGAACCCTCTTGGAGCAAGTGACTGCGGCTATGAAGGCAAGGAGAGGAGCAAGGACTGCCCGTTGTGTTCGTGATTATCGCTACATTTGCTATCAGGTGGGGAGAAAGAGTTACACACATCGGGAGGCAAGAGTAGTTCATATAGCTTTAATGTATGTTTGTGTGTGTAGGGGAACCCTAAACCCTACATGAGGTTGAGCCCTGGCAAAGTACCTAAACCCTAGGTTTAGTCTACTTTGGTCTATCACCGTTATGTTTAATACCTTAGTTTAGCAGATTGGTGATCCATGATAAAATGTGATATCTGTTGATATATGCGTACCTGCTATTTGTCATATGTGATATTTGCAAGAGATGCATGATGTATTGATGATAATGGCATGTTGGTATGTATGTTGTTTATTGCTTTATGGAGCATGTTGATAATTGATGAATTGTTGCATTATGTCTGGAAATGCTTGTATGTATGAGATTCGGAGGTTTAGTTTGATTAGGGCTTTGACCCCATTGTGAACGTTTGAGCTGATAGCTAAGATTTGAGGTCATAGTTGGAGCTTGGAGCTCGTAAGGTCATGATGGGAGCTTGGAGCTCATATGGTTACAAGTGGAGCTTGGGGCTCGTATGGTTACAATGGAGCTTGGAGTTCATATAGCTACTTTTGGAGCTTGGAGCTCATGTTGCTAAGAGCAAGTTTGCATGTGTTGCTATATTAGCTCACGAGAGATGAATGACATGCATAGCATATGCATATGATGGCAAGAGGCGAGCCGTATGCTGTGAGGCATACGAGGTTGGTGCACTGAGTGCAGGTGCGGAAAACGGAAGGGTAGATCGGCGTGATCTTGGGGATATATTGGACACAGGTTTACCCACATGAGACCAATATGGTAGCGCCTATCGTGTCGTGGCGGTCTTGGGCATGTCCTACTATCCCAACTGGACCCTAAGTCTTCCGAGGAGGCCCAATTAACCCTCTTTGTCTAGGACAGTTGAGCGGTGATGCACTCTTATGGGTCACGGCGAGCAGAACGGATTACTGGAACGAACCAACTTGTTGTCCGATGTGCGGATGTGATGTTGCCCTTAGTAGGGTGTTTAGTACCGGCCGGCATGCATAGAAAGAGTATGTGTACATCTAGCTAGGGAACGACCGTAGTGTCGAGATATTAAGAGATGGTTGTGTTTGCTATATGTTCTGCATTGCATCATCCCTATCATAGATGTGTTGTATATCTTATCTCCCTGTATTTCCTTGTATGATATGCTTTCGATCTGCGAGAAGACGATGAGTTAGCTAGAGGTGACTATGGATTTGAGGATGCATCCCTTCCTCCAGACAGCACCGGGGATCCCGATGCTGGGCGACCTTGAGATCGTCTACCACGACGAGCAAGGGTGGCAGGTGGACCCCTCTACGTTTTTTACCGTGTACACCGGACCAATGAGCTTACTGTTTGGGGCGGTAATCCACCACGAGCAGACATCATAGGACCGTACAGAGTGATCCAGTTTCTTCAGTTTCCCCAGATATGGTAACCACGCAGGGCCGCGTGAGCAGGACTTGATGTGTGTTGCCCCAGCATCATCCCACGTGACTAGTCGCAGAGGCTTAATGCTGAGAGGACAGCGCAGGAGGTCAGAGCGGTATTTGAGATCTACCAGGCGTAGGCGGATTGTTATGTCTAGTTCTTCCTCAGACTATGTGCCTTTCAGGTTTATAGGCGCACATATGGGGAAGGACAGGGTAGCTCTTGACTATCACACCATTGAGGACGTGATGTCACCAATGCGTTTGTCATAGGATGTGAGGTGAGATCTTTTTGATGTATTTTGAGAGGGGGTGGGGAGAGCTTGTGAGTTCGAGCGTTGGAGTCCCTTTTGATGTATATGTTATATTTCTGCTTTCTTATGTACTTTTGTTTGTATATGTACTTAGTCCTACTGATGGGGCCACTATGTATATATATCTGTACTGTGTGCGAGTTTTCATTTATCCTGTTGCGTTTACTCTGATGTCATGTGCTTTTATGTTGGATGCATGTTATCATTGTTTTAATAAGCGTGTAATTGCTAGGTTATAGTTAATGGTATAATTGGGCTCTAAAATAATGGGATATCCTCGAGTGGAATTTGGGGACGTCACATTATGGTGGTATCAGAGCAGTTTGGTTCTATTCGGACTGTGGAAGTCGGGGACCAAGACTGTGAGGTATTAGGAAGTTGAACTGGCAAAGTTTGTCATCTCTGCAAGAGAGTACGACCGTGCTTAGGAGGGTAGAAGGAGCGCGCTCAATTATTGTGATGATTGTATGAATGATAAGTAGATGTATGTATTTATATTGCTTATCATGTTTGAACTCTGAGCTAACGGTTACTTGAATCAAGAACCAATTGCTCGAGGTAGAGGTAGAGGCAGAGGTAAGACCGGACCCAACGAAGGTCAAGAGGCTGAAGCTTCACATACTGGGAATGGAGCTGAGTCGTTGGAAACCCTCAGAACTATGAGGGATACGACTGCTGCTATGCTACAACAAACTCAACAGAATGCACAATTCATTTAGTTAACCCGTGAGAATCAACAGCAACAACAACAGGGGAATGTTAGGAATGAAGATGCTGGTTTAGATGCCTTTATGAGGCGACAACCTCCTCAGTTTAATGGGGACGACAATCCCGGGGGGCATAGCTGTGGATCCAAGAGTTGGAGAAGATCTTCACAGCGACAAACTGTGATGAAGCTCAGAAGGTTTCTTATGCTTCTTTCATGTTAGTGGGAGGAGCAGAAATGTGGTGGAGAGGAAAACAGAGGTTGTTTGAAGTTGAAGGAAGAACCGTGACTTAGGGGCTGTTTAGGGAATGTTTCTTAGAGAAATATTTTCCTAAGATGACCAGGAGGGAAAAGGATAAGGAGTTCCAGAGTTTGAAGCAAGGCAATATGATAATCGAAGAATATGCAGCAAGGTCCGAAGTGCTGCTTAAATTCTCAGAGTTTTATCAGTGGTATCTAGACGAGGAGTGGATGTGCCGCCGGTTTGAGGATGGTCTGAAGTACGAGATTCAAAAGCCTATAGTGTCGTTGGGGATTACTGTATTCCTTAACATGCGGGATCGATGTTCGGTAACTGAGAACATTGAGAGAAGAAGAGATATGGCAACAAGGAGCGGAGAACCTATCCGTAGTGACCAAAGGGGTAGAGGCAGAAGGTTTCAGAGTGGTCGAGGACCTTACCAGAGGCCAACCCAGAAGACGAGAGACGCTGGATGTCAGAGACCAAGTGCAACTCAGGGGTTGCAAGGATGCTTCAAGTATGGAGGGCCACACATGGCTCGAGATTGCAGAAGCCAAGTGCCCGAGAGGACCATGACTTGTTATACATTTGGAAAGCAAGGACACATGGCCAAGGACTGCAGGCAAGGGAATGCACGACCAACTGGTGTGGCTGGACAGGCTGCGAGACCACAAGCCACGAGAAGAGTGTTTGCCGTGAGGGGAGCTGAACCTCTCGATGCCCAGATTTGATCCAAGGTAAGTGTTTAGTTTCAGGAAAGCTCTTATCTGTGTTGTTTGATTCGGGGGCTACCCACTTGTTTATTTCTATGGAATGCATGGATCATTAGGGTTACCAGTTTCATCTTTACCATATAACCTTACTGTTTCCACACCCACGGGTGATTCATTGACTACCCTATTTGTATGCTTGAAATGCCCTATTACAATAGAAAACAGACATTTCATTGTTGACCTAGTCTGTCTGCCTATGCAACAGATTGATGTTATTTGAGGCATGGATTAGCTTTCAGCTAACCATGTGATATTGGACCGTTCGAACAAAACCCTTTGTTTTTTGAGCTATCTGGATCGACGGCTGCTGATGAAAGTATTCCGAAGGATGTACGATCTGAAGAGTACGTGGTGTTGTTCTCCTTGGAGGAGAAGGAAACTCTGAGTGTGAAAGCACTACCGATTGTGCGAGAATTTCCGGAGGTATTTTCGGATGATGTTCCAGGGTTGCCACCGGAGAGGGAGATCGAGTTTGCAATAGATCTTGTACCAGGAATTAGACCTATTTCAATAACACCTTATCGAATGTCTCCAGCAGAGTTGGTGGAGTTGAAGAAACAGTTGGATTAGATCCTAGGCAAGGAATTCATCAGACCTAGTGTGACCCCATTGTGAAAGTTTGAGCTGATAGCTAAGATTTGAGGTCATAGTTAGAGCTTGGAGCTCATAAGGTCATGATGGGAGGTTGGAGCTCATATGGTTACAAGTGGAGCTTGGAGCTCGTATGGTTACAATGGAGATTGGAGCTCATATAGTTACCTTTGGAGCTTGGAGCTCATGTTGCTAAGAGCAAGTTTGCATGTGTTGCTATATCAGCTCAAGAGAGATGATGACATGCATAGCATATGCATATGATGCCAAATGGCGAGCCGTATGCTGTGAGGCATACAAGGTTGGTGCACCGAGTGCGGGTGCGGAAAACGGAAGGGTAGCTCTGCGTGATCTTGGGGATATATTGGACACAGGTGTACCTATATGAGACCGGTATGGTAGCGCCTATGGTGTCATGGCGGTCTTGGGCACGTCCTACTGTCTCGACTGGATCCTGAGTCTTTCTATTGTCAGTGGATCTTCCGAGGAGGCCCAGTTAACCCTCTTTGTCTAGGACAGTTGAGCGATAATGCACTCTTATGGGTCACAGCGAGCGGAACGGATTACCGAAACGAACCAACTTGTTGTCCGATATGCGAACGTGATGTTGCCCTTAGTAGGGTGTTTAGTACCGGCCGGCATGCATAGAAAGAGTATGTGTACATCTAGCTAGGGAATGGCCGTAGTGTTGAGATATTAAGAGATGGTTGTGTTTGCTATATGTTCTGCATAGCATCATCCCTATCATAGAAGTGTTGTATATCTTATCTCCCTGTATTTCCTTGTATGTTATGCTTTCCATCTGCAAGCAGACGATGAGTTAGCTAGAGGCGACTATGGATCCAAGGATGCATCCCTTCCTCCAGACAGCATCGGGGATTCCGATGTTGGGCGAGCTTGAGATCGTCTACCATGACGAGCAAGGGTGGTAGGTGGACCCCTCTACGTTTTTGAACGTGTACGCTGGACAGTGAGCTTGCTGTTTCGGGGCGGTACTCTACCACGAGCAGACATCATGGGATTGTACTGAGTGATCTAGCTTCTTCTGTTTCCCCAGATATGGCACCCACCTAGGCCGCGTGAGCAGGATTTTATGTGGGCTGCCCCAGCATCATCTCACGTGACTAGTCGCAGAGGCTTCGTGCTGAGAGGACAGCGCAAGAGGTCAGAGTGGTATTTGAGAGCCTACAGGCGTAGGCGGATTGTCATGTCTAGTTCTTCCTCAGACTATGTGCCCTTTCAGGTTTATAGGCGCACATATGGGGAAGGACAGGGTAGCTCTTGACTATCACGCCATTGAGGACGTGACGTCGCCAGCGCGTTTGTCATAGGATGTGAGGTGAGATCTTTTTGATGTATTTTGAGAGGGGATGGGGAGAGCTTGTGAGTTCGAGCGCTGGAGTCCCTTTTGATGTATATGTTATATTTCCGCTTTCTTATGTACTTTTGTTTGTGTATGTACTTAGCTCTACTGATGGGGCCACTACGTAAATATATATCTGTACTGTGTGCGAGTTTTCATTTATCCTGTTGTGTTTACTCTGATGTCATGCGCTTTTATGTTGGATGCATGTTATCGTTGTTTTGATAAGCGCGTAATCGTTATATTATAGGTAATGGTATAAGTGGGTTCTAAAATAATGAGATTTCCTCGAATGGAACTTGGGGACGTCACAATAACAAAATTAAGGATAATTCAAAGGGTGTTTTGTCTATGAAGTACCCATATTCATAATGAAACGAAATCGAACTCCTACGCTTTTATCTTTATTCTTGTCGTCTAAGTTTTTGTTTAATTATCTTAAAGAAAAATCCAAAAAGATTTTATTCCTTTTATCGTTTCTTCAATTTTATTGAGTTCTCTCTTCCCAAACGCACGTCTAAATAGTTGTTTACTTTGAAAATTGGCAATTAGCCACTAATCCCTCATAACGATGTCCGGTTTCTCACCGTTTTATTTTACTTGCATCGATTTGATACCCTTATCGTGATCCCATCATGACACTTTAAAACAACTCCAAACATAATTCGAACTCTATATAGAAAGACATACCAATTATAAAACTTCAAAAGAATATATGACACTAATTAAAACGACTTCAAATATAATTTGAACCTGACATAAAAGCACATCACACTAATTTTTAAAGACAACCTATTAACTTGTATCCTTAGAGCACTAATTTTAAAGACAAATGCTAATGTGTATCCTTAGAGCACTTATTAAGTATTTAAAGGTTGAAAATTTGTATTGAAAAGTGTTATATTCAATACTTTAAAAAATTTAAAATTATAATTTTCTGATTTTTTTTATAAGAAATAGTTTGCAAGACCTATTTTAAAGAGTAAAGGCCCATTTTGGTCCTTGACAATTTTCGGGGTATCCAATTCAGTCAATGACAAAAAATTACTCATCCGTTAGTCCTTGACAAATACAAATCAGGGACACGTTAGTCCCTTCGTTGATATCCGTTAGGAATGCTCCGTTAGTTTGTTGGCTTGACCCGTTAACTCGTCCAGCTGTTCCTTTAAGTAGCCCACGTGGAATTTAATTTTTTTCTTCTCCATTTTCACCCAAAATGGTGTCATTTTCGCACAATGGAGGGAAGCAATTAGCTTCTTCTTCCATGCATTTGCTGGTGCACCCAAATGTGAAGAACCCTAATTTTTACTGCTTTGATTCCGCCCCAATCCCATGCGCAATAACCCTATTATTTCCCCCCATCAATCTGTGCAATAACCTTCAATAATATCCCCAATCTTGATTTCGCCCCTTTCACTTCTTTCCCCTAAACGGTATGAGTTACACTTCCAATCCCATGTCCATCCGTGATCATAGTTGGAGTGCTTCTTCATGCTTTGCAACTCCGAAGTTTGATCCTTCAATTTGTACTTATAAGAGACCATGTGTCATCAGCACATCAAAAACATTGAAGAACCCAAATAGACCATTCTATGGGTGCCCTTATTTTAATGTAAAGAAACCTTTCATTCTATGGCTTCCCTTAATTCTATGGGTGCCCTTACTTGCTTACTGTTTTATTGTTGTAGGAGAAGAAACCTTGTGAATTTTTTGTTTGGGTAGATGAATACGAGGAGAAGCTACTGACAATATCGAAGTTGGTAGAAGGGAGAATTAACCGGCTGGAGATGGATATCAGTGACAACAAAGCAAAGATGATTCGAATGCAACTTAAGATGATTGAAATGTAACTAAATCTGAATGAAATGCAACTAAAGATCAATGAAGTTACACATCTCCAAAGATCTCTTGAAATAGTGATAGGGGTTATGATTGTTGTTGTGGGTATGATACTTTGTGTTTGGAAGTCAGTCTACTTAACAAATGTACTTTAGTATCTTAGTCTGAGTGTTATTAATCTATGTGTAAGTGTAATTGTAATCCAAGTTTGTATTACTTAGTGTTATTAACAATTGTGTTTAAGTATTGTAATGAAATGGAAAGTTAGGCTTCTTTATTTATCCAACTTTGTGCCTTATGAAATTTATGTTTTTTTTTTCCCGTTAATTCAGTTTGTAATTCAGTTTTGAAATAAAACACATGAAACAATATTCACGAAAAAATTGTTAATTCACAAAAAAAAACATTAAACAATCGACAATAATAATTAAAGAGATAAACTAACAATGAATCAAATTTCATTCCAAATTTCATTGAATCCTTTCCAAAATACATTGTACTGAACAATGTATCCAAAAGTGTATGAACAGTGTATCCTTTCCAAAATACTATGTATGAACAGTGTATCCAAAAGTGTTTCCCTTTCCGATAACTGTAATGACACTGACAAGTGTATAAAAAAAAAACTTAGTCCCAAAATACCAAAATACCACCCCCAAAATCGCTATCAATCCCTTCACTTGTTGTTTGAGTTCTTCTTTGCAGGTGGTGGCCTAAGTCCAGGTGTTGGCATGAATCTCATTGCAGCTGCTGGCCATGGTATTGTTGGTGGCCTAAGTCCAGGTATTGGCATGAAAGTCATTTCACTTGGAGTCCCTTGAAGTCTTGGTGGCCTGTGGGGTCTCATTGGTGCTCCTGGTGGTTGAATTGGGAGGGTTCCCATTGCTGTAGATGGTGTGAATGATGGTGGCATTACAGGAGGTGTCCTTTGAGTAGATGGCCTAATAGGAAGTGACTTGATAGCAACACGTGTAACACCCCAATTTTCACACTTAGATTATAATGTGTTAATCCTTGCTTATATATATTGTATATATATATTGTTTATACTTGCTCTTGGTGCCTAAGTTCATAGTTGGGGTCGTTCAGCCTTAGGGAATGGTCAATACATTTGAGTCCAAGAAACCTATTTTACGGTTTTGTCCATATCTTGAGTTCTAGACGTCCGATTTAGGCGATTTTGGATGCGTTGGAAAGATTAGAGAATTATCTACAAGTCTTATTACAGGTGTCAGGGCCAAATTCAGCTTCTATAGTTTCGCGTAGCGAAGAAACTTCGCCTAGCGAATATGGCAGACAGATTCTTGCAGCTCTCTGGTTCGCCCAGCGAAAATGTATTCGCGTAGCGAATCTACGGGCAGCAGAATCGTGTTTTCGGGCTTCTAATCAGCCCATAATGACCCTAAATCATATTTATACCATAAGACTCGACCTAAACCTATTTTCTAACTCGAAATACTCTTAGAAACTGCCTCTTTCTCTCCAAACTAGGATTCCTAAACCCTTTCCATAGATTCTTGAAGGAGATTACACCGTTGTTCGTCGTTCTTCGTCGCCTTCGCTTGAAGAGCATCGCTGCCATCACAAGCCCTCTTTCTCGCTGCTACTCTTGAATCTTTTGGGTCTGTGATCGTGAAATATTGTGTCGTGAGATCGAGTGTTCGTGAGACGCAGCCTTTTCCGGACCTTTTCTCTTCCTTTGTTCATTGTGATCGTCATACCAGGTATGGGGGGAGAAAGATGATTATATCATATGGGAATGTGAGAATGGGATTGAGGTGATTGGGGATTCCCATGATCCCCTTGTGCCTTGAGTGATTTGTTGTTACCATTGTTGGAGCAATGGCTTAAATAATTGTATGTTATGATTAATGTATTGAACTTATTGTATGATTATAATATCACAAAGCGTGTATGTATTGCTATAATGTTATAAATATGTATGTGTTACTATAAGTGCTATAGTGTTTGTAATTGTTATTATAATAATGTTTTGACAGTTGTAATCATGAATTATATGACTATTGGTTTAAGATTATAAGACGTGAATATTGATTTATATTTAAGGATGAATACATGTAGACTATGATTGTGACTATATTGGAATGTGAGGTATTGTTTGAGTGTAAGACTCAGTTCTAAGGAGCCTGTTTATGGGTACTCATTTGTGAATGTTTGTGTGAGACCCAGCTCTGCAAGGCCTGTTTATGGGACTCAGGTCAGAAGGGCCTATTTATGGACCCAGCCATGGAATGGCCTGTTTATGGGACCCAGCCCCTAGAGAGCCTGTTTGTGGGTACTCAATTATGTGTGCTGTATGAGTCTGAGAGGACATTGTTGCTTGTGATTGTAATGCGACATGTATACAAAATATAATGAGATGATATGTTAAACTGTTGTGCGATGATTTGACTTGATTTACGAGAATGATTATATTATGATTGTGGGTACTCATTTATGAATGTTTGTGTGAGACCCAGCTCTGCAAGGCCTGTTTATGGGACTCAGCTCGGAAGGGCTTGTTTATGGACCCAGCCATGGAATGGCCTGTTTATGGGATCCAGCCTCTAAGAGCCTGTTTATAGGACCTAGCCCCTAGAGAGCCTGTTTGTGGGTACTCAATTAGGTGTGTTGTATGAGTCTGAGGGAACATTGTTGCTTGTGATTGTAATGCGACATGTATACAAAATATAATGAGATGATATGTTAAACTGTTGTGAGATGATTTGACTTGATTTACGAGAATGATTATGTTATGTTTGTGGGTGTGTAGTACTTATACGTGTATGTATATATATGTATATATGTATATCTATGTGTATGCACTAGCCTTAATTTCCATTTTACTTCCACAACATATGTATATGAGTATGTCTTCTCACCCTTTTGTATTTGTGTCTTTTCTTGTGCAATGTATGATTTGTTCAGATGACTCTCAAGTGACTGAAGAGTAACACGTCGGAGCTTACGTGGAGTTGTTGATGCTTAGAGTATTAGTAGTTGAATTCTTTTGATGTTATTCTTTAGGCTTTGGATCATGTTATTTATTTCTTTATGGGTTTTTGTTTAGCTCTGATCCATGTGACATCGGGCTAGAGGATTATCTTGTTTAAACTATTTATTATTTATGCGAAACTTGTAAACGTTTTATGGCACTGTGTTTAATTTAATTGGATTTGAGGTTTGAGTTTATGAATGGTGATACTCTTAACTATTGGGAAAATGTTTATTAATGGTAGAACTCGTATATTATTTCGTGTGTTTTTCTGCAAAGAATATTTTCGCAAATTAATATTTATATAATAAACGTATGCTGGGGTTAAGGGTGTCACAACACGTGGAGGTGAAGGGGGACTTCCCAATGGTTGTTCTTGAAATGCAGTAAAAAACCATGCCTCAGACAACAATTATGCACCCCAAAATACCAAAATATCAAAAAGCTCCCGACTATTCCTATCGTGGGACACATTAGTCCCTCACTATTTCTTTCGTTGGACTTAGTAGTCCCTGACAATTACAATAGTGGGAGAATTTAGTCCCTATGTGACTCATGTCAACCTGTGTTACAGCTAGTGTGCCAATGGCTTCTGTGGTCAGCATTCCTTCTTGAGATTGTGACAATGGCACTTCTTGAGTGGTGGTCTTTACTCTGATCCTCCTTTATTTAGCAAATCCAGGCCTAGCAGGTCCTTTGCAAGTTTTTTCATAGTGTCCAGTTTCATCACACTTATAGCACACTTACCTCATAGGCCTTTCTGATTTTGTGTTGTTGGCTGCCTGGCACATCTTCTGAGTGAGGATATTTTCTCCTGTGCTTTTTGGGTTTGGCAATAGGCCTTTTAATCTTAGGAAGCCCTGGCTTAGGGTGATCAGTTATGTCCCAATACTCCTTGCTTGCAACAGGTTTGATGAAGTGCTCATAAGTTGCATTCAAAGCTTCCATAGTCAGCCATTGATGCACATGATCTTCTGGCCTCTCATTCTTCCATGCTATGCCTGCAATAGCATGATGACATGGCATACCAGTCAACTGCCAATCTTGGCATGTGCAAGTCTATAGGGTTAGGTTGACCTCCGACCTTTTTCCTATGCCTCTCAACCTCAAATTTCTCATTGCCTGGATCTCCTGTCCAGGTTCGTGTCCACCCATTGCTTTCTATCTTCAGTTTTTCAAGCCCCTTCTGTTGAGTGGGTGGTTGTTTCCCTTTCACTAAGCTCAACACATTTCTATGATTAGATATCCTCCTCATTAAATAACACCTCAGCTCTTCTAACATAGTCAATACGGGCTTCTCCCTGTACTTGACAATCTTGTTGTTCCACACTTCACATGTGTTGTTGGTAATGTTATCCAACTTAAGCCAATGACTGAAATAGGCTTTTACCTATGCAATCGGCTCAATGTTGTTAAGGTAACTCCAAGCTCTTTCATTCTTAGTCTTCAACCTCAGCATTGTTGCTTAAAAATCAGCCTCAATTGTGCATTTTGCACATACCCATGTAAACCCACTAAGCTCTTTATCCTTAAAATGCTTGATGAAATTCTTTCAAATGTGCAACATAGTTTCTGTGGTTTGCAACTGGCATGACCTCTTTCAACGCAGGTTGTAGTCCCTGCATGCAGCATATGATAAAGTTCAAACCATTATATTTGACCCAATATCCATAGAAAGTATTTAAGTGACCCAACCAAGTCCCTGACTATTAATATCTTGGGACAAATTAGCCCCTGTATGATGCATAAACCAAAAATGCAGATATTGAACCAAACCAGATTGTGCAGTATTGTTCAGTTAAGTGCACACTACCAAACCAAAAATACAACAATATGACAGTATGCATTTTCAAAAGTGCAGCACGCCAAATGCAAACCAAAATTCATTAATGTTCTATAAAGTGCAGTAAATAGTAGTAAACAGCAGTATTGTGCAATTAATTCACACTACCAAACCAAAAATACAACAATATGACAACATACATTTCCAAAAGTGCAGCAAGTCAAATGTTAACCAAATGCAAACCAAAATTCATTAATGTTCTGTAAAGTGTAGTTAACAACAGTAAAGTGCAGTTTATTGTACCTTCTACTGGTCAGATACAAAGTTCCATCCATTGCTAACATGATCTCTTATATCATCTTCAAGAAGACTTAGAAACCACTTCCAGTTATCCTTGGTTTCAGCATCAACCACAGCATATGCGATCACGTAAAACTGGTGTTAGCATCCTAAGCAACTGCTGATAGTAGCTGCCCCCCATAGTATCCTTTCCAAAAACAGCCATTAAGGTCTATCAATGGCCTACAACCTACCTTATATGTCTCCAAACAGATATATTCATCACTGTCACTGTCAACAGCTAGGGGGCTATACAAGGAATCTTCCACACTATCATCGTCATCGGAGGACAGCAATGACTCCACATGAACATCATTTGCAGCAGCAGCACTCGGTGGTGCATCCTCCACTCCAGTATCAACAAACTCAGCATCCCTATCATCCAAGACTAGATGCTCAAAGTATAGGTGAACATCACATGATGAAGAGTCCTTGGAATGCTTAATAGCTGCCTCGCACATAGAATTGATGTGGGTATCCCCCTCAAGGGGTGTCAAACCAACATCAAAATTACTAAAACCGGGATGCATCTAGTATATAGCCTTGTAGTTGTGATAACCCAGGTTCTTGAACAATGCCACCAGGTCAAAATAATTGACTAGATCAACGTCCATTGGAGGCACGCTTTCTAGTCTTCCATCCATGTATTTGAGCACACACCATCCTTGTCTCTCACAAGTTACCTTCTATATGAAAGTCGAATGTATTATAAAAGGTCATCTGCAAGAAAGAAAGAAACAAACACATCAATATCAGGGACCAACATGACCCACATTGTGCTTTAAGAGGGACAAATATGATCCACAAAACACCATATTTCCAACATAAAAAATCACCAACAAAACTCCAAAACCCACATACACGCCCCCACACAACTCTGCTCTCCCTTAACAATTATGGTCCCCTCGCCCGCAACATTGGTCCCCCCACATGTAATATTTAACTAGCAGGCCAGTAAAATAGGGAAAAACCATCACACACCCCACAACAATGGCCCCCACCCACATTCGTCCCACATTCAACCCTATAAAAACAAACCTACACCATTAAGTCATAATGCGAAATCAAAAATGTAAGATGAATTAGAAACAACCACAAATCTGAAAATGGGAAGAACAGAAACCTAATTTATAAATGTAAATGTAAATAGCAAAGGGGAAGAAATTTAACTCACATTTGTTGTCGATAATCGCAAATCACAAAGAACCTCCCAAGATTTCTGGATGAAAATGCTTATAGAGATTGATTAGGTTAGGGTTTGAGGGACTACTGAATGAAATTGAATTTTTTGGTGCTAAGTACATGACACTTCATATACAAGGGAGATGGAAAAATTGGGGTTTAGGCTATGATTGAAACGATGTCGTTTTGGGCCTTTGGGACATGTCTGAAAATAAGATAAAAATAAAATTCCATGTGGTCTACTTAACGGAACAGCTTGACGAGTTATTGGGCCACGCCAGCAAACTAATGGAACCTTCCAAACAGACATCAACAGAGGGACTAATGTCCTTGCTTTGTAATTGTCAAGAACTAACGAGTGAGTTCTTTTCCTTAGGGTGTGTTTGATTCAAACGAGGGGAGGGAATGAGAGGGGATTTTAATGGAGGGGAGGGAAAGTAACATTTTTTGTGTTTAGTTCACAAGGGAAGCGGAGAAATTTTAAAACTAACTTACTTTTATACCTTTATAATTTTAGATTTTAAATTACATATGTAGGATTATTTTAGTTATTCTATTCAAAATATTTTAAAACCTCTTCCTTCCCCTCCAAATCCCTCCACTTTTGGAGGGGAGCCAAAATTGGATGAGGAGAGATTTTGCTCCCCTCCATTCCCCTCCCCTTCCCCTCTAAGAAATGAACAAAACAATAAACGTTTAAAAAAATTTCTCCCCTTCATTCCCCCTCCAACCAAACACTATCTTAGGGACTGAAATGGGCACCTTTACTCCATTTTAAAATTGAAGCTTACCGCAATTAATCAGGGATAGAAGATGGATGAGTTCAAAGAGTGGAGGGCAGTGTTGAAATCTTAGAAAACAATCAGAAGAAAGAAAAAATGGCAACCATAAGTGCACCGCAGATTCTACTTCACTCTTGTCGTCCGTCACTAAAATCATTCTCATCATCATCATCATTATCATCATCCCTTCTTCTCTTCCGAAAATTCCCAAATTCCTTCTTCTCCTCACTCCCCAAATTCACTCCTCGTCGCTTTTGCTCCAATTCCAATTCCAATTCCGAATCCAATTCCATCGTTGGTGACCTTCTCGATTATTTAAACGAGTCTTGGACTCACTTCCATGCCACTGGTACGGTTAAACCTCTTCCCTTACCATAATGCCTTTTTTTTTTTTTTTTCATTTAATAATCACATCTTATATTGTTCTCAATCACATCATACCCTATGCTTTCTGCAGCGGAAGCAAAACGACAATTGATTGCTGCCGGTTTTCATCTCCTTAACGAGAACGAGGAATGGAACCTCAAACCCGGTGGACGCTACTTCTTCACTCGAAACATGTCTTGTTTAGTTGCTTTTGCTGTTGGGGAAAAGTTAGTCAATGTTTTATGCATGCACAATAATTATTATTATCAAGGTTGTAAATTGCGGTCACCCTAGCGGTTACATTGCCTTTACCGACCATTGTGAAAAAATGGAGCCGATGCGGCCAGAAAGGCCCCAATTGTGGCCACAATGCGGTTGGAGAGACTACCAAAGCCACAATGTTGCCCTCGATCTGATTTAAAACCTTGATTATTATTATTGTTATCTACTATTTGAATGTGTATATTAGAGCCCTCTGATTGTTTTGCAAATTTAATGATTGAATGTGTGTTATTGTGGAAGGTACAATGTTGGCAATGGTTTTCATGTCATAGCAGCGCATACAGACAGCCCATGTCTGAAATTGAAGCCGAAATCTGTGTCGTCTAAATCGGGTTATTTGATGGTGAATGTGCAAACTTATGGAGCTGGCTTATGGCATACTTGGTTTGATAGGGATTTGAGTGTTGCCGGGCGTGTCATTGTTAGGAGTAGCAGTAACTCTTATTTGCATAAGCTTGTCAAAGTTAAGAGACCTCTTTTGCGCATTCCCACACTTGCCATTCATCTTGACCGGTATATCTTTGTTCCACTTCTGATATCATGATTAAATTGCACTACTAATTTGCAAACTATGATCATAACTACATTGTTTAATAACTTCTTATGGACATTGAATTTCATTAATCCAACCTTTGAATTGAAAGTTCTTATTAAGTAGATCAAGTCTACAGAATTTCATAAAATTTGAGAATTATTTGATACTTCATAGCATAACTTTATTTTAACGTATAATACTTTATTTAAAGTACAAGTAAATGTCGACTAAAAGATTACATACCTATCAATGTCTAATTTATCTAAAATTTGGTATACATGATCATTAAAATAATATCATGTGATTCAACAGTTGGATTAATGAAATTCAATGTCCATAAGAAGTTATTAAACTAAGTAAGTGTTCAAGACTTACTCTTGGAGTAAGTGGATCCCTTCCAAAGGTCCAGATTTACTTCTCCCATCTTTCACAATAACAACTCCTCTTACTTAAGCTGTCCCCTATATATATATATATATATATATATATATATATATATATATATATACGTAATCATTACTGGAATGTACATTTATCAAATTTAAAAAAATAAGTTGATATTTCCCAATTCAGATTCAAACATGTACTAGTTGTAAAGAATTGCAGATAATGATTGTCTTGAATATTTATACAGATTCAGATGCCCACATTGTTGTCAAAACTGACGCAATTTCATTGTGCTTTATGAACTTCAAGCTTTTTGATCTTTGTCCAAGCTGTTGTGTTGTAACTATCAAAATAGTGTTACTGACTTGCTGGTACTTGAGGAATTTATCTGGTTTTCCTATTTGGCCCCAGTTTTGTTTTTTCCATTACTTTTTTGCCATATGCCAATGCCCTGCCTCAGAAACATGCAAGCTTGCAGATTCTGTCACGCTCTCTTATTTGTTTCATTGTTTAGCACAGTGAACCAGGATGGTTTTAAGCCAAATTTAGAGACTCATCTTCTTCCTTTACTCTCAATGAAACCTGAGGAAATTTCTTCGGAGTCAAAAGAGAAGACTACTGCTTTATCGTCTAAAGCTTCTCATCATCCACTGCTTATGCAGGTAGCTATTGTTTATCCTTTTTCCAAGTTGAATGTGAAGTACTATCTCGAAGGGTTTGAACAAACCGCCATTTTCATGGATTTGAACTAGTTGCACTTCATTCAAATATTATTAATTGTAACTGTAAGAGGAAGTTAAACCATGCATATTCAACAAAAAGATATTGATTTCATACTTTTATTAAAAAAAAGAGATATTGATTCCATACAGTCTCGCAGAAATCACTCACACAATTATTGTTCTCTTCTTTTATTTTAAATTTTTTATAGTGCAATCTAGACTCTAGAGTGAGTAGAAGAAATAGAATTAACAATCAAATTCTCACTTGTTGCCAAACATGAATTTAAATGACTATAATAGTTCCTGTAGTATAGGATAGCTTCATATGTAAATTTAGAGAAACATCATCCGGGGCCTGGCAGTGTTAGGGAGCTCCCTCTAAAAATTACTCTGGTCAGTATTATCGGTTTAAAAGGGGGTGGGGGAATCATCTAATGCAGATTCCTCAGGGTTTGATCACAGTTAGAAATCAATATGTAATTTAGGCTAGAATTCTGATTTCACAGCGTGTTCTTGAGTTGATGTTCATTATAATATAAGAAATATTGGTACCTGATAGACCCACAATTAAACATGTGAATAATAGAAGTAGTAAAGAGGGGCAGCTAGTGGAAGTGGAGAAAATAAAGAAGGCAGCAATTACGGCTAGTGGGACAGGAGAGAATAAATAGGCAGTTAGTGGAGAGAATAAGTAGGGAAATGAGGGGGGCAGATGGGGGATATTCTGGTATTTGGAGGGATTGGATTGGTGTAGGCCATAGGGCAGAGACTGCGCTTATGGCTCTGATTTTCTTTCTTTCTTTCTCTTCTATCTACATCTGTATCTAGACTTTTCTGCCATTTTCTTTGTAATCGGAGCTCTGCTCACTGAATTTTCTTATCATTTTTCATAGTTAATACCAGTATCTATAAATACCTTTCAAATTCTATCTTGTGTACTTGTACTTTCTTAGTCTCGGAAATATGCCATTGAATTGGATGTTTGGTTTGTAAATGCATGGCAATATGTGAGAATATGGGGGAACAAAGCAATATGCCAATGAATTTGGTACATATAAAAAGCACATCTGGAAAAGAATTAAATGGTTTATGCAGACAACTAAGAAAAAAAGGAGACAGCAAGGAACATGATGGTGAAATGATAACAACAGAATAAGTACTAGTGATCTAGGCAAGGCCCAGTGATGAAACATGAATTCGTGTGTGCATGCCACTAATTTTGTATATCATAGCCCGTATTTAGTAGTTTGGATTTTAGAATAAGCTACTGAATCAAAGTAGGTTGATCTCTTGGTGTTTTAGCAATTCATATGGGTAATAAGTAATAACATATAATGCTGCTATGCTGAGAATGGATTTGTGTAACAGTTTTTCTGTCTTGATTTTAAATTCTCTTTGATTTTATTTTAACTGTAGCATATCTATCTATTGCTTATTATTCTTTATACTAGCCCTTGACTTTAATTATCAGTTATTGTCAGATGAGTTGAATTGTGATGTTGATGACATAGTGAGTGTTGAACTGAATGTTTGTGATACTCAACCTAGCTGCCTTGGAGGTGGAAACAACGAATTTATATTTTCTGGAAGATTAGATAATCTTGCTTCAAGTTATTGTGCATTAAGGGCACTTATTGATTCATGTGAATCTCCTCGTGACTTAGCAAGCGAGCACACAATTCGGATGGTTGCTTTATTTGACAATGAGGAGGTACTTTTCTTCTTGCTTAATTTGCATGCTTTACGTTTTATACATGCTAGATATTATTCCGTTTTTGCTCACTAACAACAAATTATGTGCATATTATATTGGAAATTGTTCTAAACTGAAATGACACACCTAGGATTCACCAAAAGCATGGAACCATTGTCTCCAAATGGAAGTCTTTAGTACACTGTAGGGTATCACTCCCAGCTATCAATATATCGTCACCATATACCACCATGTGATAAAACCAACCTCTAGACTGCCGGTACCACCATGTGGACACAACCACCACTAGACTGCTGGTAGAAAATAGAGTGAACCACAACTGCTTTTCTTCATTCCAAAAGATAAGATTAACTCACTCAACCTTCTAAACCAGGCGTGGAAAGATTGTTACAAGCCATATAAAAATCTTTTGAACCAACAATCCTTCCCAGACTCCTAAGCAACAAAGGCAAGTGGTTGCTCTGTATATACTTCCTTTTGCAAGTCACCATATAAAAATGCATTTTTAACATGGAGTTAGTAAAGGGGCCAATGTTGAGATGTAGTTAGAGCATTAATGCTAATAGGAAAGTCTTCCATTAATTGTTCCATTCACTTGGGATCGAGACATCCTATAAATTGCTACAAGCAAGATTCCATTTTTTATGATATTGTTAAAACTAAAATCAGAAATAGAATGAGTTTCTTGTACATTATTTGAAACTTACATTGAGAGAATTACTGAGAACTTTGATAGATATCTTCTTCTTCTTCTTCTTCTTCTTCTTCTTCTTCTTCTTTCTTATTATTATTATTATTATTATTATTATTTAATAACAAATTCTTTGATGGAGTTTATCTTTGATAAAACATATAACTATACAATAACAATAAACAAGAAATGCTACATCATTAAATCATTGCAGTAAAAGTTAAAACATTTCTTTGATTTGATGGAAGATGATATGCTTCGTTGATAGATAAACTCTTTACGCTAACAACAGATCAAATTAAATCTTTATGATATTAAGGATCATTGTGCCTAACTTTAACATCAGTTAATATATTTATTAATTGTTTTAAATTTTTTATGCAATAGTCTTAAATTTGAACTGTTCTTGCACTCATAGAACCCCTGCAAAAGAAAGATAGGCCCAAAATGAGAAATTTCCTAAATTTGAAAGGTGTAAGCCATGAATCACTAGGATAATGTAGGTTTTTTTGGTTCTTTTCCCTATTATGAGTCAGTACAATGCATCTTTTTTATTGCATTATCATGATATTTCATCGTTCATCTCTCAATGCTATGTCCAAACTGCTGCTATTTAGGTTGGTTCAGATTCTGTTCAAGGAGCTGGTGCGCCAACCATGTTTCAGGCCATGAAACGCATAATTGGTGGCTTAACAAATAACTATGTTGGTGAAGGTTCTTTTGAGCGCACTATTCGGCAATCATTTCTTGGTAAACATCCACTTGTCACCCTTCTAAAGTAAATTTCTGACATGCATGAACATCAGGGTTGATACCATGAGTTTTATTCTAAAATTTTTGGCGAATTGCAAACTTCAATTGTCAGTCATGTGTAGGCTCCTATAAAAAAATGTGTTGTAGGTTTGCCTTAGGCTAAAAGGTTATGGATTTTGGTTGAGTTCTTTTGTGTTCAGATTTTTTAAATTGATTTAAAATAGGAATGACGTGGGTGGGGGTTTGAAACAGTGGCTGAAATCGTAAAAAGAGGTTTCAGGATCTGTTTCAGCCACAGCGACTGGTTGTTGCCGGACTTATTTTAAGGGTTATTACCAAGGAAATAATCCTAGTATTTATTTATTCTATTTCTAGGACTCTGTTTTGGTTGCTAGATCTATTAAGATGTCAATTTGGATTTTTTTAGCACATACTGAATTTTAAATTTTTTAAAAAAAAAAGAGGGAAAGAGAAAGTGCTTATTAAGGAATTTGTTTGAGGATTCTGTCAAATGGTCAGATGATTTTGTCCCAAGATATGAAACGTTTGTCATTTAATTAGATGTTAAATGTGACAATAAAATATTAGTTCTATTAAGGAAAAATGAATATATTCAATGGAAAATAGTAGTTTTTGTTTTGGTGTATGAGCAATAGTAAATTTAAAGTCCTCAATTTGTTGTTTAACCTAATATTCTGAAAGGGACCACTAAAGTATCTTTTAGATTCTATCCCTAATAGTGTCTGCGGATATGGCCCATGGAGTTCATCCAAATTTCATGGATAAGCATGAAGAGCTCCATCGACCAGAGCTGCAGAAAGGACTCGTTATTAAGCACAATGCAAACCAGCGCTATGCTACCAGTGGAATTACATCTTTTCTTTTTAAAGAAGTTGGGAAAATCCATAACCTTCCAACTCAGGTAATTCCTCTTTAGGGTTTCATTTGTTTAAACATATTATACCATTTAATGTAAAAAAATTATTATAAAGGTATGGAGACTTTTATTAATGCAGATGACTAAAGGAAATTATTTTTGTCATATTTTATACCAATTCTTGTGTAGCTGTCTGTATAGTTCTACCCTTTTATATAATTTTCTTTCTCGTGAAGACTACCTTTTCAGAACAGAACAGGTGGAAATAAAAAGAACAAATAAAAATGACTTTAGTGGTCCTTTCTAGGGAATATATGTTTCTCTCTTCCCATTTCCTTAATAGTTTGAACATTTAATATAAACAATTCTGTACATTTGTACTTGTAACAAGTATTTTAGTGGTGAGTTTCTACGTGCACCTTCAGCTTAGCAAGAATCACCATCTGGTTATGAACTAGCTTATCAGTTTCCTATGGTTGTTTGGAACATCATATGATCATATTATTAATCAATAATCACAGACCATTGGAGGTAACTTATTATTAATGTTAGTATACTTTTCTAGAGGTGCCTCTTCCTCTTTTAGAAAGCAGTTTTTGAATCATTATAAGGAAGATAGTAAAACGGTTGAATTATCAAAATGAAAATATGTAGATAAGAGGATATGTCTTCATTTCTCTTGTTGGTTGTTATATAACATAATTGAGGCTTCTAAAAAAATAAAAGTTTGCCTACTCACTTAAAATGTAGGAATTTGTGGTTAGAAATGATATGGGATGCGGATCAACCATAGGTCCAATACTCGCTTCTGGGGTTGGCATCCGAACTGTTGACTGCGGAATTGCTCAACTTTCAATGCACAGGTATCAAATGATTTTTGCACTAATTTATAATGTTTTTAAAAAAAATTAACGAAACCTATCTTTAACCAAAGCCTTTGTGGAACCATGTCATATATACTCAACCTTGATACTAAATTTATAACCATTTCTGGTGGTCGGTTCAAATACTTCTATGATCTTGCATATGAAATGACCATAGGTTTTTACTTTAATGTTCCATTCATCTGTGACGATCTGACCCCTTTCAAGGATATATGAAATATGGTCTGCTCATACTTGGATTGCAGTATAAGAGAAATATGTGGGAAGGAAGATGTAGACATTGCTTACAAGCATTTCAAAGCTTTCTATCAAAGCTTTTCAAGTATAGACAAGATGCTGACTGTGGATATCTGAGCTATGTTCTTGAGCCTAATGTATGGTACCACAGCTGCATCCTCTGGGGAAGTGGTGATGGTAAAATCAGAACTACGCATTGGTTTTGAGATAGCTTTGTATTCTCTTCTTCAATCTGGGAATTCTCCTCCTTAAACTCGAGCATGTGAACTTTCTTCCCTAGCTTTTCATTGGATTATGCGAGGGTTCTGTTTTGCAAATATGACTGACTGCAGCTTCTCTGTATTTGCGGAAATGCTGCCTATAAATGCATTAAAATATTAACATTTTATAGGCAGTGGTCCTCAGAAAGTTGGAGTAAATTGAGTAGCATCATGAAATCTGAGTGCCTATTCTCATTTTTCACGCAGGCTTGATAGTTTATATGCTGTTTCCCCCTAAATTCCTTACGCTTGTTATTTGCTTGGAGCCGCATTAATAATTTTGTCCATGAAGAGGATATACATCTAATGATTGCTACAACGGATGAAGAAACACAAATGTGCTTTATTTCGGTAACAAGTTATAATAATCTATAACATATAATAGCCATATATTTTAGTAGAATATAATCCTTACTATACAATTATGCGGGAATATGTAAGAAGTGCTGCTATCAAATTTTAATAATAAAATGATAAACTAATAATTAGCTAATTGTTGCTACTCGTTACGAAAAGCAATTCAAATTTCCAAATATTAATTCAAGTTATTGATTCTACTATGTGGTAAATTGCTATGTTAGTGGAATTCAATGGTTGACTCTTAGAAAGTTCATATACATTCTTGAAAGAATGAGACAATTTTCAATGGCTTCGGAAATGTGAGAAACATTTAATTTCCACTATCCTTTCTTGGAAGAACTCATTTTCCCTTCACTATATAAAGGGGGGTTTGTGAAGAGTTGATGCATCCAAGTCCAAGAGAAGTGAACAAGTGTGGGTGATCACTTCTAGTGAGAGTGTCTCTTCTGAGTGGGTGTTTATTATTCCTTGTAACTGCTAAGTGAGGAGCTCGGGTTTGTAGGGTGATACACAACTTGGGGTGGGCTTTCATGTTTTTACAAAACTTGTAATCTTGTTTGAGATAATAAACACTTTATTGGAATGTTTTTGTGGACGTAGGCAAGAGGTGTTGAACCACTTAAATTTGTGTGTGTTTTATTACTTTCTTTGCGGTGTGTTGTGTGTGTTCACATCTTCGATCCTTGACTTGCTCTTTTTTTTTTTTTTTTTCTTCTAATAGTGGTATCAAATCTATGGTGGGGAGTATACCTAAGTTTGAGATCCCATTGTTTGATAGGAAAATAAATTTTACAATTGGACAAAGTACCATTCAAGACCTCTTGATCAAGTTTTAGAGAAGGAGAAGTCAACTACCATGAGTACAAGTGATTGGACTAAAGATCTAGAGAAAGATTGTGAGCACGATTCGGTTAGCTCTTGCTCCCGAGATCAAGTACAGTGTATTAAAGGAGACAACACCAAAGGCACTATGGGAGAAGCTTGAGAGCCTTCATTCGTCAAAGTCACTAACTAATCGACTCTGTCTGAAGATGGAGTTATACCAACTCAAAATGGAGATGGGAGGAAATCTTCATGATCGACCACATGAATACATTCAACCAGCTAGTATGTCATTTATTGAAAGCTGAAGGTAAAATCTCATACAAGGAGCAAGCGTTACTGTTGTTGGCTTCACTACCAAGGTCCTACAAGCCTCTGGTTCACATGTTGCTTCTAGAGAGGACAACATTAAAGTTGGATGAGGTGACCACAACTTTATGAGAAAAGGAGTGAATGATGAGAAATGAGATTATCAATAATGAAGACTGTATACTAGTTATGGAGGAACCGCGTGAGGGAGGAGTTAGTCAAGGAGACAATGTGGACTTAGAGGAAGATCAAAATTGAAATCACACCCGCAACATGATATGCGTAATGTGGAGTATTACTGTTGCGGGGAGAACGACCATGTACAAGCTAGGTGTAAACAAATGAAGGAGGGCTTAAAGAAATTAAGAGAGATGAAGAAGGATAATGATAACTCCCAAACCAATGTGGTCAAGACCTTTGAGTAGGGATGTAAATTTTACCCATACCCGTGGATACACGCGGATAATATCCGTAACGAGTAGAAAATGGATACCTTAATGGATACCCGCGGATAAATTAAATAGGTATTTTCTTTACCCGTTTATTAATGGGGCGGGGATAGGTAGTATAGTATCCATACCCACGGGTACCCGCCAATGTAAATTTTAGTATAGTACACACTTATGGATTAGTTTTACTATTTACTATTTTAAATTTTAATTTAATGACATGTATGATTATGTTGTTTACATATCATATTGTTTAGTAACTACTATACTTTTCAAACACAAGAAATTCTCGTACCAGCAAGGAGCTCAAATGCAGAATTAGTTTAAATTTTATGTGTGAATAAAAAAAATATGAGGTGTTCAATATTCATGGATAACCGCAAATATTGATAAATTTGTTTAAAATTCGCAAGATTGATACCAGCACGGATATGGGGCAGGGACGGATCATCCAACGGGGTGGGTAGTGGGGGACTACTACCCGTACCCACCCCGCCCCATTTACATCCCTACCTTTGAGGATGATGATGTGTACTTGGCAACAACTGAGGTGGTCATTAAGTAAGAATGAGTGATGGATTCTGTGGCCTCAAAGTATAGTTGTCGAGACCGAGCGATGTTTGACACTTTGAAGACTAATGAAGAATTCGATTATTTCAAGTTAGGAAATGATGACAAAATGAAGGTTGAAGGCATTAGAAGTGTAAGAATGAAGCTCTACAATGGTGCAGTCCAAAATTTCAATAACTTGAGGTTTGTACCTTCTATCGTTATCAAAATCATCTCTTTGGGGGAGATGACATCACAAGGGTACAAGTTTGTTGGTTCAGAGTGGGGATGCAAAGTGTATAAGGGAAGACACTTGGTCATGCGAGGGTAGAAAAATGAGAAGAACATTTCCTACTTAGAAAGGCAAGCTTTGAGAAAGGCAAGCGGTGGTAGCAAAATGGAAAAGAAAGTAAAATTTTCAGATATTGTAAAGTTTGGAAATTTTAGTTGAGAGAGGAATTGTTGGTAAAAGTAATTCAAATTTCCAAACATTAATTCAAGTTATTGGTTCCAATGCATAGTAAATTGCTATGTTAGTGGAATTCAATGGTTGACTCTTGGGAAGTTTACATTCATTCTTGAAAGAATGAGTGCAATTTTCAATGGCTTTGGAATGAGACACATTTAATATCCACAATCCCTTCTTGGAAAAAGTCATCTTCCTTCCACTATATAAAGGGGGTTTTGTGAAGAGTTGATGCATCGAAATCCAAGAGAAGCGAGCAAGTGTGGGTGATCACTTGTAGTGAGAGTGTCTCATATAGTAAGTGTTTATTGTTCCTTGTAATTGTTGAGTGAGGAACTCGGGTTTGTTGGGTGATACATAACTTGGGGTGGGTTTTCAAGTTTTTACAAAACTTGTAATCTTGTTTGAGATAGTGAACATATTGTTGGAACATTTCCGTCGACGTAGGCAAGAGATGTCGAAGCATGTAAATTCGTATGTGTTTTATTACTTTCTTTACGGTATGTTTTGTGTATTCATATCTTCGATCCTTGGCGTGTGCAATTTTTTCCAACACTACCATGATTGCAACGGAAAAAATAGAGTTGTCACTGTTTGTTTATTGGAAAGGAACAAATATTGACAAAATCCTTTTTATTGGAAAATCATTAAGGTGGTGGTGCTGATTAGGGAGAAGCAACCGGCACTGCTGGTGATTCCGATGTGGAAGAGGCTTTCGTGATCGCGTGGATGCAAAAGCTGGAGTAGTAGCATTCAGTTAAGTTATAATGGAAATGTGTGAGATGAACATATAGTAAATTAAGGTTGCTTTGAGAGAAACCATAATTTATAGATTTTGAACTATCCCATTATAGGAGGGTTTTACCATGATCTTGGTGGTATTTAAGTATAACCTATTGTACTCAGTCAAAATTGATTTTTTTTTTAAAAATAGAATTGGTTATAAGGGTTTTTTTAATTAGATAAAAAGAACTTTGCAATCAGAGAATCTTAACAAATCATCTCCCTCACCAGTCACCACTCCTCGGGAATCGCCTCCTCGGCCAAACCGGCATTGACTAGAGGCTACCGCTCCCAACCACTTATCACCGTCACAACTTGAACTTTAACTCTTAGTTTTTGATGAACCCAAACATTAATAATGATTAAATGAACTTAATGAATATTGTTGATATTCTCACTAAGTGTGCAGATTGCTATGAGTGTCTACAAAGGCATAGAAGTCAAAAAAGATAAACTCAAGTATCTCTTTAAAGATCCAACGTTTAATCCTTAAAGTATATCAAGTGTTTGATCATATGAACAAAAGAAAAAACGTCTAATCAGTTCAAGGATCAAATGTCTAACAATTAGCTTCTAGTGAACTGGACAGCTAAGCTTCTAATTATGGTCAATACAAAAGTCAAATATTCTAAAAAGTTGTTTTACGTGAAGGACAATGAAGTACTAAAAGGGAGATACAAAAAGAAAACTTTTATCTTCTCTGTCTGAGACGTAAACAAGAAAGGAAAGTTCTCCGCGCTAGGACAAAAGCAACTTGTTGCGTCATATAAAGTGAGAAAGCAAATCAACTTCTCTGTAAGAGACTCAGACCAATGACTCCTTGCTTTAATGGCATTAATGGAGATCAAGATGTTAGAATTAAAAGAGCTTAAGGTCATAAGAATGTCTCTAACGATTATAATTGAATGAAGGCTATAAATACAAAACCTAAAGAACTGATTGAAGTTTTTTTTTTTTTTTTTGAATCAAAATTGGTGTGCAAAGGCATTGAAGGAACCTGTTTGAAACACAAGAAGGGGGGTTGAATTGTGTTTCTGAAGATTTTAAATTCTTTCATAAGCAGATAATAGTTTTCGCAAGGTTGGATGCTAAAAAGATTAAAAGCAAAGAGAGCTCTTCCAAACACCAAGTTGGACCCTAACTTAGTTTAACTAAGATAAGAAAGCAGCGTAGGAAAAGGCAATTCAATCCCAATTAGTTAGTTAGATAATAAACTAAAGTAAGGGTAAGGGACAGAAAAGAATACAAAGATATTATCCTGGTTCACTCTTCACCAAAGAGCTACGTCCAATCCTCTCTACTTGAGAGCTTTATCCACTATAACAAAAACCCTTTGTTACAAAGTATTCCACACCTCTTCAGGCAGTATTCTCAACCTCTTCAAGTTCTCTAAGTATTCTTTTACAGACAAGCCTCTTCAGGCTCAATCAAACTAAGGTTTTGAAAAGAGTTTGTTCTACTAACTCACTAAATGTGAGAATTCGAAACTAAAGCTTAGACTCTTAAAAACTCTACACAGAAAGTAATATGAAAATGAGGATCAGAGTAGCTTTGCTAGCTTTGTAAGCTTGAGATTTTCTGTTTGATTTCTTGAGCAGATGTTTGCTTGTATCTCTTGAAAGATTTTGAATCGCTAAGTATTGCTTCACTTGTATTTTTGCTCAAATTCGATAACCATGCATCTTCATAGGATGGAGGTATATATAGCCTCTTGTCTTTGAGTAGACTTCAGTCTTCAACGGATGGAAAAGGATCCGTTCTGATGAGCATTGAATGCATTTGATCCGTTGAGTCTGATAGCTTCTGAAGTTTCTGATCAGCAGGATAGACTATCAGTATGATAGCTAAAAGTGATGCTGACATATCCTCTGTGTAGAACGAAAGTTGCCTTTTTTTTTTCCCAAAAGAAGAAGGTCAACTTCTTTAAGTGATAGAGACATTCTGGCTTACGCTTTACATTTGTACGAATATTGCAAAGAATGTTTTGTCCCAAGGATATAAGCCTTTTACAGGGAATAATAAATTCAAATACTTTTACAAGATATTCGCGCTTGAAAGCACTATTGGACAAGCTATTACAAAAGTAACCGAAAGAGTCTTTGGACTCATGGTTCTATTTATTACCGTCCAGTCGTAAACCAAGATCAAATGTTGGACGAGATAAAGTCTTTGGACTATGGATAGTCTTTGGACTCAATTAAGTTTTATCCTGCACACTTAATATAAAACGTTAGTCCATAAGAAATCTTTGTTCATTCTTAAATTAGTTCTTTGTTAACATCAAAACTTAAGGGATTATTTGGACCATAACCACTTTGGTTCCAACAATCTCCCCTTTTTTGATGATGACAAAACATACTAATTTGATGAACAAAGAGTCCTAGAGAGCTGAAAGGCTCCCCCTAAGACAAAATTCTAATCATTTAAAGCATCTAAACATTTAAAGCATATAAGACAGATATAAGCATTTAAGCATGGAAAGCCATACATGTTATAAAAGCAATGAAGATATATATATTCAATCAACCCATTTTCTCCCCCTTTTTGTCATCAGACAAAAGAGTGAGAAACACATCATAGTCAATATATTTGAAAAACAAATAAAACAAATTTTAAGAAGGAGGAGGAGGTTTTGGAATAAAATCTTTAAACATAGCCGCAATTTGCTGAAGGAGCACCGCATTGTTGGCTTCTATGGACCGTTGGACGAACTCTTGAAACTCAGGAGGAATAACCGAGGCGGAGCTCTCAGCTGTGGCCCTGGTTGCGTCCACATCTCTTTGATCAGGAACTACACTGAGTGCCTGAGAAGGAGATGGATCAACAGGATGGACCATTGAGAGATGGATAAGTTGAGACTTGGACGGAGCTGAGTCTGCAACTTGTTCCACTTCCTCAGCATGAGTTTCAGAAGAGGGGTCCTCATAGATGATTTCGGTGTCCCCAGTCTCTTCAGGAATAACCGGCTTAGGAGGAAGAGGAGGAGGAGCATTAGGATCAATTACAGGTTTGGGTGGAGGTGGCAGCACTTCAAGTATGATCTCAGCATCATCATACTTGTTTTCTCTCCATCTGGGAGCATGTGAAGGCAACACATCTCTAGGATAAAGAGGTATCCCAAAGATATCGTCTATGATCATGAAGTCAGCCTCATAGATTCGATATTGTCTTGGGTAGACACGAATCTTTTCTTTTTCCTCAATGGATAGTCCAGATGATGATGCTTCTTGAGAGCATCTCCAGATGTGGTTTTCCCAATAGACCTTAGCATCTGGGTAATATCTGAATCGGGGATTTTTCTTCCAAATGCTTGCTAGAGCCCCAGAGTCATCTCGAGGTCTCTTCCAAAACAAGGGATCAAAATCATTTTTGTAAGGTAGCGTCCATGACTCAAGCCTTTTGCGAAGGTCCTTATTCTTGTTGGGATCTAGAATAGGAATCCTTGGACAAGCTCGAGGAGGAACAACTCCTACTCTGGTGCCGGATAACCTTCACCAAAACTTCATTGGAAGGTTTTGATGAATCTTAGCTTCCCGAGACATGTCACACTCCTTGCACACGGCATAATAAGTAAGAAAGTCACGAACATCAGAGTACTCCTTCCATGTTGTTGGGTAGCTTGGAATGAAGGATAGATCGGGATCAAGGATGTAGCTGGTTAAGCCAAACGTCCTTGTTCTCCTTTCGTAATCAGTTTTGTAGCCTTTCTTGTCCTCATTACGAAGAACTGCGTGCCTACTTACATTGTAGTGGCACCATTGGAATGCCTTGTCCTTGATGAGGTTGGGATAGACCTTCCTTGGAGGAAACGTCTTCTTCTCCTGACAGACAACCAAGGGTCCATGAGCTGTGTACATCTCTGTGGCCAGACGTTTAGATGAGGTGTGTGGGATGAGGTGTGTGGGATGGGGTAGTAGCCATGTTCAGGGGGTGGTCCAGAGGTGGGTGGTGTGGGTGGTTGTTCATATTCATATTCAGGTAGTGGAAGAGGGCTTTTGGGGTGAGGTTCAGTAGTGGGGGTGTGTGTTCAAGGAATAGAACAGGAAAGTTGCATTTGACCTCAGCCCAAATTGAGCATTTGTTACTGTGGTTCATTCCTGGGATGCGTCTATATTTTCTTTTGCGAAAGATCTGTCTGGGGTAGGGAGCACTATAAGGTTGGAAAGGGTGATCTCCCCAGGGTGTGAACCAGTCTTTGGGTTCATTTGGTAAGGTTAAGGTTTGTGTTTGCGGTAGGGCAGTGGGTGAGGGTGGTAGGGAAGGTTCAATGGTCAAGTCCTCAATCTCAAACGATTGGACAACAGAAGAAGTAATAACTGAACTAGAGATAGGTTCAGTATTACCTTTTGTCTTTGCTCGAGTAGACCTTGCCCTTGTTGCAATAGGTTTAGGCAGGGGTGCAACAGACGAGGTCTCCAATCTTGGACCTTTGACTACCCTGGAGATGGGTAGATCGTCCTCTTCGTCCTCATCAATGGGAGCTAGAATCAGCTTCCTTTTTCTGGATGGTTGGACGGTGAGCTTTGGACGAGAAGGAGGAGTCCTAGCTGTTGGACGAGCTAGTTCATTGGAGCGTCCAACAGTGACTCGTTGTTCAGACGCTTCTTCTGAGCCTTGCGTCTGAGCCTTGCGTCTGAGCACCTTTTTGTTTTCCTTCACGTTTGGCCTTTATGAAGCAGTCCAACTGCATCATCACCAAGCTTTGCCTGCTAAACTCAGGCTGATGCGATCGTTCAATACCATGAACACTGTAGTATCTGACTTTTCTTTCTGGAGCCAAGTTCTTTAGGTCATCGTAGACCATATGCTTCTCGAAGATTTTTGAGAGAAGAGCAGCATAGATGATTGAAGTATTCTTCCCAGAGCCTTCAATGGCATACTTGAAGAAGGAAAAGAGAAGGTGGGGAAGGTTTATCTGCCTTTCCAGTATCAAATGAACCAGGCAGAATTGGTGAGCCTTTGATACATTATCCTTCGACCCGGCCTTGTGAAGGATAGACTTGTTCAAAATTTGGTGAAGAATCCTAGCCTTGTCAGTCATTTTTGAGGCTATGAGTTTGTCACCTGAGTTCTTCAACAGATAGTCTCTGATGGTGGAAGCATCACCAATCTCTTCCTCTCAGTTATCCTCAACAGTTATTCCAGATTGGACGCACCCTATCGCATTAGAAATGGTTGCTTCAGATACTATTACTTTAGTATCAAGCACTTTGTTGCGAATCTCCCTTGCAGAGATAGTAGGGTTTGTCCAGAACTCCCTAACTAGAGCAGGGTAGATTACTGGAGAACCTTCGATTAAGCTTGACCATCCAGCAGCATGGATGTTAGAGAAAATGTCAATCCCGTTATCAGCCAGGAATTGTAGATTAAATTTGAACTCGACCATGACATCAACAGTTTGAGCGTTAAAGGTTTTTCCTTTACTCTTAGAGGCAGCAACAGAAGAGGTTGCCATAGTTTCAGAGAAAAGGTCTTGAGAAGAAGGGTTTTTTCAGAAGGGATTTTCCTTTTCGAAGATGCAAGAAAAAGATGAAAGCTTTTTGTAAAGGTTTGATTTTTTTTAACAAGACTTAGGTTTTAAAGAAAGAAGAAGAGAGAACGAAAACCTTTCGTATTTTCAAAGAGAGAGGGAGAGCGAAACGACGTGCATTAAATGCCTGACACACGTTTAGACTTTGAAACCGTAAAGAGCATTTTTGGCAAACAAAGAAAACAAAAACTGACTCAGTTAAGGGAATGAGAGATAATAGTTCATTCGACAAAGATTGAGTTCCATTAATGCATTAGACGAGCAATCAGAAAGTACAATAGACGAGCATATATTGGACGTAATGCAAATATTGGACGCATGCATTGGACTCTCAGTCAATCAATGAAATGCATGTTCAGATATTTTCTTATAAATGTGAACCTATCTTCGGCTAATGGTTTAGTGAAGATATCTTCCCATTGATGGTCAGTATCAACAAATTGAATATCTATTGTTCCTTTTGCACATAGTCTCTAATAAAATGGTGCTTTATTTCTATATGCTTTGCTCTAGAATGCAGTATGGGGTTCTTTGACAAGTTAATAGCAGCAGTGCTATCACATATGATAGGGATGTTGCTTACAAACACGTTGTAGTCTTCCAACTGATGTTTGATCCAAAGCAGTTGTGAACAGCAACTGGCAGCAGCAATGTACTCAGCTTCAGCAGTTGATAGAGCAATTGTGCTTTGCCTTTTGCTTGACCATAAGACAAGAGTAGCATCAATGAAGTGACACCCTCCACTTGTGCTTTTTCTTTCTATTCTGTCTCCAGCATAGTCAGCATCACAGAATCCAACTAATCTGTATTCATCAAATTTCTTATACAAAAGACCCAGATTAGTAGAACCTTTTAGATATCTAAAGATTCTTTTTATTGCTGAGAGATGAGACTCTCTTGGATCGGATTGAAAACGAGCACATAAGCAAACACTAAACATGATATCAGGTCTGGACGTAGTTAGATATAAGAGGGAACCAATCATACCTCTATATACCTTTTGGACTACTTTTTTTATCTTTATCATCTTTGTTTAGCACGGACGTTGGATGCTTTGGTGTATTCATAGGTTTACAATCGTCCAACTTGAAGCGTTTCAGAAGCTCCTTTGTGTACTTCGTCTGATGAATGTACATTCCATCTGAAGTTTGCTTTACTTGAAGTCTGAGGAGGAATTTTAGTTCTCCCATCATGCTCATTTCAAATTCCCTTTGCATTAAGTCAGAAAACTCTTGGCAAAGAGATTCATCAGTTGCACCAAATATAATATCATCAACGTAAATTTGAGCAACAATAAATTCCTTTTTTTTTACTTTTCTAAACAGAGTTGTGTCCACTTTTCCTCTTGAGAAACCATTCTCCATCAGGAAAGTGCTGAGTCTCTCATACCAAGCTCTAGGAGCTTGTTTGAGTCCATATAAAGCTTTCTTAAGCTTATGTACATGCTCAGGACGGTTTTGATCTTCAAAACCGGGTGGTTGAAAAACATATACTTCTTCATTAATTACACCATTTAGGAATGCACTTTTTACATCCATTTGATAAAGCATGATGTTATGATGTGCGGCATATGAGAGTAAGATGCGTATAGCTTCTAATCTAGCTACTGGAGCAAAGGTTTTAATATAATCAATACCTTCCTCTTGTGAGTAGCCTTGAGCAACTAACCTTGCTTTATTCCTTACAACTTTGCCATCTTCGTCCAGCTTGTTGCGATAGACCCACTTGGTTCCAATGACAGACTTATCCTTAGGCAAGGAGACCTGCGTCCAAACGTCACTTCGTTGAAACTGGTTGAGCTCCTCTTGCATAGCGAGGATCCAGCACTCGTCCAGTAAGGCTTCGTCCACAGACTTTGATTCCATCTCAGAGATGAAGGCTGAGTCAGCTTGCTCTCTGAAGGTTGAACTTGTCCGGACGCTATCATTAGGTTTGCCAATGATTTGATCCTCAAGATGATAAGTCCTGAATTGCCACGAACGAGGGGTGTTTACAGCTTGCTGAGACGATGATGCGTCCTGTGTAGCGTCTGATGCCTCGTCTTTGTTGGTTGTTGGACGAGCATCTGAATCATTCAGATTCATATCTGCAAAAGAATCATCTAGCTTTGATAATCTCTTATCAGGCTGTATGTCATCAAGTTTAACATGGATGGATTCTTCAACAATCAAAGTTCTAGAGTTATAGACTCTAAAAGCTTTGGACGTTTCAGAGTATCCTAACAATATTCCATTATCTACTTTGGCATCAAACTTTCCTAGTTGATCCTTAGTATTTAAGATAAAGCATTGACATCCGAAGGGGTGGAAATAAGAAATGTTGGGTTTGCGTCCTTTCCACAATTCATAGGGAGTCTTATTCAAGATTGGTCTTATGTATATTCTGTTTTGAATGTAGCAGGCAGTATTTACAGCTTCAGCCCAGAAGTGCTTAGGGACAGAATTATCACTGAGCATCGCCCTAGCCATCTCTTGAAAAGATCGGTTCTTTCTCTCAACAACACCATTCTGTTGTGGTGTTCTAGGGGCAGAGAAATTGTGATGAATACCACTTTCATCACAGAACCTTTGAAAAAGCTCATTTTCAAATTCGCCTCCATGATCACTTCTGATCGAGCTGATGAATATGCCTTTTTCATTCTGAACTCGCTTACAGAATATAGAAAAGACCTTGATAGACTCATCCTTGTGAGCAAGGAACTTAACCCATGTCCATCTAATATAGTCATCTACTATGACAAGTCCATATTTCTTACCACTGATAGAAGCAGTCCTTGTTGGACCAAACAAATCAAGATGCAACAATTCCAGTGGTCTAGAAGTACTAACAATGTTCTTGGACTCAAAAGAGTTCTTAACTTGTTTTCCTTTTTGACAAGCGTCACAGAGAGCGTCTGATCTAAACACAATCTTTGGCAAACCTCTTACAAGGTTATGCTTGTTTAGTCTAGATATTAATCTCAGACTAGCATGACCAAGTCTTTTGTGCCAGATCCATCGCTCATCTTCAACAGACACTAGACATGATACACTTTGAGTTGAAAGTTCCCCCAAGTTAATCTTATACAGATTATTTTGCCTTTTGGCAGTGAATAAGATGGACCCATCAGGGTTCTTGACCATACATTCACCTTTATTGAAGGAAACAATAGACCCATTGTCACATAATTGACTTATGCTAAGCAAGTTGTGTTTAATCCTTCAACCAGAAAAACATTATCAATAGAGGGAAGAGGATGCTTACCAATCTTACGTATTCCTACTATCTTTCCCTTCTGGTTGCCTCCAAAGGTGACCCATCCACCAGTCTTCTCACGGATTTCTTGGAACATACACCTTTCTCCCGTTATGTGACGTGAGCAACCACTGTCCAAGTACTAGGACAGGGGTCTTTTTTGTGTTGCTAAGCAGATCTGCAACAGGTATTATCATATTCTTAGGTACCCAGATAGACTTGGGTCCTTTTGGGTTAGTTGGTGGTCTTTGTCTATGCATTTTGTTTTTATTCTTGTAAATGCATTTTGAAGAGGTGTGACCACTCTTTCCACAAATCTTATAGTTAGTTCTGGATGCATGCAATTTATTTTCTTTTTGCTTTCCATAGGAATGAAAAGCCTTGTGATGTTTGTTGGACCTTGATATTTTCTGAGACGCACTTTGTTTCTCAGAGTCGTAGCCTAGGCTAGACTTATCATGAGGTGATCTAGAGTACCTCAATATCAGGTCTAGCTTCTCTGATCCTCCAACAAGCTTAGATACGCTTTTGGTGAGATTAGATACCTCTTGTTTCAGTCTAGTTACCTCATGGGGTTCACTGGACTCGGAGGTGAGTTTGTCAGTTAGATTGACATTCTCAGCTTTAAGCTTATAATTCTCTTCAACAAGCTGCTTATTTAGTTTGTTGGACTCTTCCAACTCTTTATTCACTTTTGACAGTTTTCTCTTAAGCATGATGTATTGATGATGCAATAGAGAAGAATCATTTAGCAGTTCATCATATGCTTCTTGAAGAGAGTCAAAAACAGATACCTCGTCATCTTCTGATTTAGCGTCCGAAGAGCTTTTGACCATCAGACAGAGATTTGAGGTAGACGAGCTCATTGGTCTGAACCGATGTTCCAAAGCGTCTAGCTTCTCCTTAGTTGTTTGGAATCGCGAGACCATGTCCAGTCTTGGACGATCAAGGCGTTGACAAGACACCAGTTAGCATGAGCATTTTGAGAACACCGTCTGATATCATCACTCGTCCAGTCTGCTTCATGTTTGGACGATGTTGATCCATCCTCAAGGGTAATCGTTGGACGATAATCTCCGTTAGTGAAGACGTCCCACAACTCATAGTCTTGAGCTTGGACATATATTTGGAAAATTGATTTCCAACGAGGATAGTCTGTTCCCTTGAAGATGGGTGGAACATTCCATCCTCTTCAGAGGTAGACTTCTGACTTCTTTCTCCGGCAACAACAAGTTGTTCATCATTCGAAGAGTCCTCATCTTGTTTATTGGACCAAAGGCATAAGTTAGCCTCTTCATTTGTTATTTATTCTTCTTCTTCAGAAGAGTTCAAGTCCTCCAAAGTTGCCATGAAGTTCTTTTTCTTCTTTTTGAAGAACTTCTTCTTGTCCTTTAGCGTAGGGCAATCGGCTTTGAAGTGTCCTGGTTTGTTGCATTCAAAACAGACCAGCTGACTTTTAACTTTGGGTTCAGCATGATCCTTGAAGCTTTTATTTTGGAATTGCCTCATTTTCATTCCATTTTTCTTTCTCCACATATTCTAAATCTTTCTGGAGATAAAAGATAGCTCATCATCGTCTGATACATCATCATCAGACTGATCAGCTTCATCACTGGACTCATCAGCTTTTAAAGCTTTTGAGTTGTTGGACCTATGAGCTTTCAGGGCAATCCCTTTGTTCTTCTTTCCAGGATTGTCAAGATCAAGCTCCTGCTCATGAACTTGAAGCGTCCCGACAAGATCATCCAGAGTCAAAGTAGAGAGATCTTTGGCCTAGGTGATTGCAGTGACAAGAGGTCTCCACTTCTTAGGCAGGTTCCTAAGAATCTTGGTGACATTCTCCTTGGTAGTGTAGACCTTTCCAAGGAATTTCAGATTGTTGATGATCGTCTGAAAGCAACCCATCATGTCTAGGATGGACTCTCCTTCAGCCATGGTGAACATTTCATACTGGCCAACCAGCATGATGATTTTAGAGTCCTTCACCTTGGTTGTCCCTTCATGGAGATTAGACAAGGTGTCCTATATTTGTTTGGCTGATTCACATGCGTGAATCTTCTGAAATTCGTCAAGGCTGAAGGCACACATTAAAGCATATTTTGCTTTATGATTCTGTTCCATTCTAGCCCGTTCAGCATCAGTCCAGTCGTCCTCTGCTTTGTCTGTCCCGTCAGAGTTGAGTCAAACGTTAGGACCGTTTGTGATTCTGGCCCAGAGAGCTGAGTTTGTACCGAGGATGAAACCTTTGAATCTCTCCTTCCAGTATAGGTAGTGAGTACAGTTGAAGAACGGCGGTCTGGTCATGGAACTACCTTCCATAACTTGTTGACTCCCGCTTGGCATACCTGGTCCGGACATATCTGCAGTAGGATCTTTTCCTCTACATGGCAAAGTGCTCAACCCAGAGGCTGAGCTCTGATACCAATTGAAGGAACCTGTTTGAAACACAAGAAGGGGGTTGAATTGTGTTTCTGAAGATTTGAAATTCTTTTCATAAGCAGATAATAGTTTTCGCAAGGTTAGATGCTAAAACGATTAAAAGCAAAGAGAGCTCTTCTAAACACCAAGTTGGACGCTAACTTAGTTTGACTAAGATAAGAAAGCAGTGTAGGAAAAGGCAATTCAATCCCAGTTAGTTGGTTAGATAATAAACTAAAGTAAGGGTAAGGGAGAGAAAAGAACACAAAGATATTATCCTGGTTCACTCTTCACCAAAGAGCTACGTCCAGTCCTCTCTACTTGAGAGCTTTATCCACTATAACAAAAACCCTTTGTTACAAAGTATTCAACACCTCTTTAGGCAGTATTCTCAACCTCTTCAAGTTCTCTAAGTATTCTTTTACAAACAAGCCTCTTCAGGCTCAAACAAACTAAGGTTGTGAAAAGAGTTTGTTTTACTAACTCACTAAATGTAAGAATTCGAAACTAAAGCTTAGACTCTTAAAAACTCTACACAGAGAATAATATGAAAATGAGGATCAGAGTAGCTTTGCAAGCTTTGCAAGCTTGAGATTTTCTCTTTGATTTCTTGAGCAGATGTTTGCTTGTATCTCTTGAAAGATTTTGAATCGCTAAGTATTGCTTCACTTGTATTTTTGCTCAAGTTCGGCAACCATGCATCTTCATGGGATGGAGGTATATATAGCCTCTTGTCTTTGAGCAGACTTCAGTCTTCAATGGATGGAAAAGGATCCGTTCTGATGAGCATTGAATGCATTTGATACGTTGAGTCTGATAGCTTCTGAAGTTTCTGATCAGCAGGATAGACTATCAGGATGATAGCTAAAAGTGGTGCTGACATATCCTCTGTGTAGAACGAAAGTTGCCTTTTGTTTTTCCAAAAGAAGAAGGTCAACTTCTTTAAGTGACAGAGACATTTTGGCTTACGCTTTACATTTGTACGAATATTGCAAAGAATGTTTTGTCCCAAGGATATAAGCCTTTTACAGGGAATAATAAATTCAAATACTTTTACAAGATATTCGCGCTTGAAAGCACTATTGGACTAGCTATTACAAAAGTAACCGAAAGACTCTTTGGACTCATGGTTCTATTTATTACCGTCCAGTGGTAAACCAAGATCAAATGTTGGATGAGATAAAGTCTTTAGACTATGGATAGTCTTTGGACTCAATTAAGTTTTATCCTGCACACTTAATATAAAACGTTAGTCCATAAGAAATCTTTGTTCATTCTTAAATTAGTTCTTTGTTAACATCAAAACTTAAGGGATTATTTGGACCATAACTATTGGGTCAAGCAACCATCACACAAGAGGGGGCTGAATTGGGTGATGTGGGAATTTTAAAAACTTTTCTTCAAAACAGATAACCAGCACCAAAAACTCTTTTCTGAATATGTTCAAGGAACATTGAGATGAATCAAAGATGTTTTACTAACATATTTTGTAATACAAAATAACTTAGAGTTTGTCAGTTTCTCTGAGTCTAATTACATCGGACTATGTTGAGTCCAATTACATCGGACGCAAATTGTGTTGTGTCCAATTACATCGGACTATGCTGAGTCCAATTACATCGGACTATCAATTACATCGGACGCAAATTATTGTGAGTCCGATTACATCGGACTATGTTGAGTCCAATTACATCGGACGCAAATTGTGTTGAGTCCAATTACATCGGACTATGCTGAGTCCAATTACATCGGACGCAAACTGTTGTGAGTCCGATTACATCGGACTATGTTGAGTCCAATTACATCGGACGCTGGACTCTAACCAGATTGGACGCAATATGTTGTGAGGGGATAAATACTTTTGAAAACAATTTTAGAACATAGTTCTTATCCCTAGATAGAAACTTGTTGAAATACATAAAACAACATAGATAAAGAGATATGGGCAGAGAGAAACATGCAACAAGATTTATCCTGATTCACTCATAAAAACCATGAGCTACGTCCAGTCCCCAGCGTCAACTGAGTTTTCTTTCATTATCATACTAGATAATTACAACAAGTATTATTTGTACACCTAGCCTCTCCAGGCTCAGCAAGTATTGTTCTTAACCGACCTCTTCAGACCGTTGAGTATTCTTTTCATCTAGCCTCTCCAGGCTCATTGAGTATTGTTCTTCACCGACCTCTCCAGGCCATTGAGTATTCTTTTCACCTAGCCTCTTCAGGCTCAATAAGTATTATTCTTAACCAGCCTCTCCAGACTGTTGCCAGTATTATTTTCGCCTAGCCTCTTCAGGCTCACTGAATTTTGATGAAGGTTACATAGAAATAATCTCACAACACTCATAGAGTGTGTTTTAAAATGAAGTATAGAGAAAGTGTTCTTCCTACACTCACAAGTGTGAATATATAATGAAGTTCATAAGAACTAAAGAAAATCTCTCATAGCACTCACTTGAGTGGGTATAGAATAATTTTGTTGAGAAGAAATTCTATTGAGATGTAAATAGTGATGCTCTCATTTTTATCAACTGCAGTAGCAACAACAGTAGCAACCTTAGCTTGTATAAGCATTCACTCTCACTGATCTTCATCTACAGATCTCCCTTATGTAGACATATAAAAATATAGCTGCTGAAATATAGCTGTTGGAGATTTTTGACTGTTGCACAAAGTCTTTATCCTTTATGCTGAGTACACTTTAGATGAAGTGTTTTTGCTTCTGCAGATTTTGCACTTTTGCTCAGGCTTTTGTTCTCTTTCTTCCTTTTCCTTCTTTCTAATAAAGTTGCTTAAGTTTTTGTCTTCTTCTGCTACAGTAACTCATGTTTCAGAACTTTGTTGAAAATATTGTCTCATTTTCTGATAAAGCTTGGATTTTGAATATATTAATACTTAATTCAAAATCACTTGTCCAGCCATCAATTGTTCTATATTCTGAGTAGACACTTGATTAGCTTAATTAGACGCTTCTTAAACGAGGCGGATGCTTTGTTCTGCGGTAGACATATTCACAAGGCTGTCGAATTCGTAAAATCTACCAAATCAGCGTATTTTACTTCTTTGACCTTCTTAACCTTAAAATTAGTCTTCGATGTCTTCATGAAAAATATAGCTATGGAAGTTAGCTTTAATTTGACACCTATTTCATCCAATTTGGACACCTACAGCTCCAGATATTTCTATTGGGCGCATGAATGGTTTGGCTGTCAGGAACAGCATTACGTCTCCAACTTGCAGACAAAATTTCACCCCGATAGAGATTAATTAAGATCTTGACTTCTTCATAAAAGATGTAGATCTTTCTCTTATCTTTCCAACGAGACCAAGATCATCTTATTTGGATAAGTTTATCACATAATATGTCAAATCTTGCTTCTGACCATTGATATCTTTTCTGACCTTCATAGCTTCTTTCCTTATAAGTCTTACGTCGGACCTTCAGTCTTTGTTTTCCTTCATTATATTGGACGCAGAACATTTACTATATTCTTAAGGTGTATTCTCCTTGTTCTGCTACTTCGCTTCAACTTGTAAGATGGTTGATCATTGAGATATGTTGGACGTGCTTAAGCTTTGGACTTATATAACTTCCTTTGATATCATTGGACTCTTTGTGCAGTCCTTACAGTCTTTAAACTATAAAGACTTATCTTTGATTTATCAATCTGCACACTTGAGCACACAGTTAGCAACGTTCTCACGTTTATATGATAAATTATATATGCAATATTTTTAGCAAACTTATTTCTTTGATTTGTTATTACTCAAAACCACATAAAGTAATTGTTCATAACAATTACAACATTTTCAATAACCAATTTGGTTCCAACAGGCATCATTGCAAGGAGAGATATCCCAACAAGGTTGGCACCTCAAACTCCACCCATCATTTGCAGCAGACCAAAAATATTATTAAAAAATAATGAATAAAAGAATGCAAAGAAACCATGGGGGGACTAGACCAAAACCCATGGAAAGAGCGAAAAGTTATCTGAATCTATAAAAAGACAGATTAAATCTATCATGATTAAAGTCATCTAAAATAGTACTAAGGGGCAAATCCCACCAAGTAAAACGATGATTACTAATGCCATGCCCAACTAGCTTCTCCGCACAAGAATTACCCTCTTTATAAATGTGTGAAACTAAATATTGTATTTTATTTGTTAAATGCTAACAGTTTCTCCATCTATTCCTTAGGTTCCAAGGAACTAGATCCATTGATTTGAAAGCAGCCACCACAAGGGTTGAGTCACACTCTAACCAAAGTTTATTCCACCAATGTTGAGAGGCAATTTCAATTGACTTCAATGCAGCATGCAATTCTGCTTGGAAAGATGTTGAAACACCAATGAAATATGAAAAACACCCCATGAAAGCACCACAAGAATCCGTGAAAATTCCCCCATAAGAAGCCAAACCTAGATTCCCTCTTGAAGCAGCATCAGAATTACATTTAACCCAACCACAAAGAGGTTTGCAACAATTGACTTCAATGATGGAAGATGTTTTTGGATACTGTCCCGAGACAAAGAATAGCTTGAGAATTCTGAAGTCATCAATTGAAGAGAATGACTTCCCAGCTGATAAATTACTAGACAGAGATATGTTTGCAGAAATCAAGTGAATAGCTCTATAAAGAGGAATGAAACAATTGTCAAACCTGACTTGATTCCTAGCATACCAGATTACCCAAATAATGTGGATTACTGCAGAAAGAATCATATCCTTAACTTGAGCACTCCACCTTTTGTGGCAGATTTTCGTAACAGAAGCAATATTAGAAGTATCAATGAAATGATGTAGCAATTCACTTAACCAACTCCAAATGGCAGCAACATACTGGCAAGACAAGAATAAGTGATCTGCAGATTCAGATGAGCTGCCACAGAGGTTGCAGACTGAAACAACAATGCAACCTCTCATTCTCAAATTATCATCAGTAAGGAGCTTCTTATGGAAGAATCTCCAAACCAAGAATGACCTAGAGGGGGGGATAACTGGATTCCAGATCTGCTTACCCCAATTAACACAACTATTAAATGGATTCAAGAAAGAATAAGCATCCTTAAAAACTCAGCAAACCATTAGCAGTGTTCCCAAATGAGATGATCAGCTATAGCATCAATTAGGATACTTGTTTGCATAATTTCAGTAGATATTTCGGGAAAGGTATGGACAAAATTAGATGGGATCGACCACGAGTTGTTCTGTATAAAATCTTTGACTGTAGCTTTTAGCTTTTTGTGCACATTCACAGGCAATTGCAACTGATCAACCAAAGAATTGAAGAACTGATTGAAGTTAGTTACATGATCATAACAAACAACATTTACTCTCAAACATTTAATTCTTCTTTTCATTCTTTCATTATTTACTCTTACAGAAGTTATTATGCTATCTTTTAGTTCTTAATATTTAGTTCACTGAGTGTTGATGGAATATTAGCAAGTTGTAATAAACACTTTACACTCATTTATTTCAGAGTTGTTGAACCTGAAGATGCAATGTGAAAAAAAGAATACTTGTATTAGATCCTAAAACGACTAGGTGTGCAAACAATATCGTAGTTATGGCAACTGAATCTGAAGAGATTACGTGTGCAAAAAATACTCCTTTGTAACCAATTGGTTTAGTGAAAATTTTGATGATAACCAAGAAATGGACATAACCCGAGATGTTAAGGTCAAATAGCATAATCTCCGTGTGTGATTCTCTCATCCTTTAAACTTTTTAGTTATTGGATTATTACTTATCGTAAGTTAGTGCAACGCTTTGTTTAGTTTCAGTTATTTGCTGCAGGCGGACCCGAGGTGGACAACACTTTAATGGAGTTGGACAGCGACTTCAATTGCTTCCTTGTAGCTCACAGCGGTCGACAGAGGATATGTACTATGCAGGCCCGGCCGATAAAATTCTACCCTAACTTGGATGGGAACAAAATTTACATTACAAAAATTTTAAGGTAATTTTATAAATACAAATAAACCTATAGTTTTTCTAATCGTATACCTTTAGATGGGGGAAGGTGTATGGTAAAATCCTCCCTTCTCCGATAGTTAAATTATAAAGGAGCGTATCAGAATGTAGAATACAGGCAACAGTCGTCTTTTTGTATGATTTGTTTGTCCCAGCAGCATCAGATTTACAAAAAGACAGAAAGCGGAAACATGAAAGCAAATAGCCCATACGTCAAAAGAGCACCGTAAAAATACTGAAAATAGATTGTTAATAAGGAAATCTAGGGGGGGAAACTGCCACTTAGTAAAATATACAATCACATATTCATAAAAACGTCATGTATATTATACAACTTGTCTGGTATAGACCGAACTATAAAGCACAGCGACTTGTGTCTAGAGACCTTTGAGATATTCCAGCTGAATCTCAGCATCAAAAGTTCCTGCAATTGAAGGCAAACTCCGTACTCTTTCAATTGCAACTCCTTAAGCTTTTTAGGGAGCTGTAGCCAAAACCAAGATTACAGGAAAAAGTAATTGAACAAGAGCTCCATTTGCATTACATGTACTTGGCTAGAAGTGAAAAATGGAAATAGTTTTTTGCACTATAATTCACATTACAAGGTGTACCAAAGAATTAGTGTACATAAACACTTGTAGTGATGGAATATTTGAGTAAGTATCCCTGACGATTACATTTTTTTCATTGACCCAATATTATGAAATGAAAATGATAAACTTTCAACATAAATAGGAAACAAGTGCTCAGTCAAGCTACAAGAACAACTGCATTCCACAGTAAAGGTTAAAGCAAAGGATACCTTCATCCAAGTCAAGCACAAACTTAGACGGCTCTGAATAAGTCCTCGATTCACTGTTTGTCATCAGCAGCAACAACATGTATGCTCAAAAAGCTCCAAACAAAAAATGCAATTGTCCACAAGAGACACTGTCGCGGATGCAAGAAGCATCCTTGCAAGACTGAGAATGGAAGAATGGATCAATATTGGTCTTTCTGAGTTACACAAATCCATTCCGGCCCAACTCAGCCTATATGCCTGCATTCCAATCAGCTACAAGAAATATGGAGCTGCAGCAGCCCATAATCTTACATTATATGGCTCTGGCTGATTGGGTGCAGGCATAGCCCATGCCCCTCACCAGGGCCGGGCCAATCCAAAACTTGCATCAGGTGGTGGTTGATGAGACTGCAGAAAGAGTGCAATTAGATCCAAAGGAAAAGTAAAAGACTAGAGAATATGTGAAACTTAAAGAGCACTTGATGTCTAAAATGAAACACAAACTATTTTGTAATGCTAAGCATTTACGAAACAAATGCATCATTATCTACACAAAAGAAAAGCATAAAAATGGTATTAGTAGATGACGATGAGAATTAATATACGGACTGTATAAAACAAATGAAGAAAACTGCCATTGTCAAGAGAAAAAGAAATGCACATTATGGTTGTCTCCTCTTTTGTATGTTTCCTACATTCCTATGTACTTGTTCACACACAAACATATCATACGCATACGAGAAAGAGGAGACAAACTGTAGAATAACAATTAAAATATAAAGCTGCAATTATCATCAGACTAAAACTTTTGTTCTTCTTGTGCTAAGTTTTTACCTTCTTTTCATGCTTATATCCAACTTCTGACAGGTTATCAATACAATATCAAGAAGAAAAAAGGGCAGGTTAAATCCACATCAAGGGTTGAATGATTAGAGGTCAATATACCTCGAGGTTGAAATAGTAGCCTTCCCTTTTATGGCTTTGTACTCCGGAGGTTTATGTAACTACAGCATTACAATACTACTTAGAGTTTCTTCCTATCAGTTTATGTGTGTAGTAAAAAAAATACTCTAAGCATAGGCAAGACAAAAAGTCATGGACATGGGAAGGTATGCACCTTGTTAAAACACTGTATAAGACTTGACCGATCACAAATTGGACATTTTGGGGTCCGTTATACCTGTGCAAAGGGTTGATGAACAGGTTCATGATGGATAAAAGGCATTCCAGGGTGCTGACAAAAATAGGGAGACGAATGCAGATACAAAGTCGATGGGGAGCGCGCACCAACTTGACTAGGATTAAATGGTGACATTATGATCTCTGGATGTCCATATCCCATTCCAGCAGGTGTTGATGGTGGAGCCCAAGGCCCAGGTATATGCTGTGGAAGAGGTCGTGGTTGGTGTTCAGTCAAAAGTTGGGGTCCATGAATGGATCCAAGCTGTGGAAACTCAGTGTTGTAATTCAATACTGTAGTATACATTGGCTGCATGTTGTATGATCCTCCATTGAACCCAAACCCAGGATCAAAAGTTTGCATATACCTGCTATACAAATTACAAGAAAATAATCTGGTTAACCTATGCTCCAAACATATCTCACCCTTTATATTTATTATATTTACAATTGTCAACAGAACATAGTAACATACAACTATGAAAAATAAATTAAAGGGTAAATTACATATTACCACCCTAAAGTTTTGTCCATTTTTACTTTTTATACTTAATTTTTTTTGTAACTTCAGTAAAAAGTATAAAACTTTGTATTTGGTCAATTTCTACCGTGGAAATATGCATGTGAAAAGCATGTAATCTCTAACAACTACTCCTCAATCAGTGAACTCCCCAAACATGAGTAGACTGTCACTGTTGAAGTTGACAAAAAGACAGTTTTACACTTTCAAAGGGGTTATGTTTTCAAAACTAGTAAGCACCGACAAGTATCGGACACATGTCTGACACCGACACGTGTGCCACACTCATAGGACACGTGTCCGGCACTCCTTGTTAGGTGTCCGACTGAAAATTTATTTTTTGTTTCCTCGACACTTGGCTGAGACTTCTATGTGAAAAGGAAATGGGTGATCACCAAAATTTTCAAAAAAAGTATACTTTTTAAAAATAATACATAAAGTAAATTAAAACTTTAAAAATAAAAAAATAATAAATGAAAGAGTTAGAAGCGTCTCATATATGCTTCTGAAAGAAAGATGCGTCCCTCCCCTATTTTCCGTCTTCTTCCCATTTCTTTCTTCACCTTTATTCATACCTCCTCTTTCATGTTCATGACTTCAAAATTCAAATTGTTGGTGAGTTTTAACTTTATAGTATAATGAAGTATTTTTTTGTGTGACTCATTACCATAGGGAAAATGTAATGCCTACCAAATTGGGTTGATGATGAATATATAAATCTTGATTCTCAATTTAGATCTATGCTCATATTTAATTTTATTTGACTTGACACCCAATTATATATATATATCACCATTTTGCGGTGTCCTATATTTTGGACATTGCTGGTGTCTGCGTGTTCGTGTCGTGTCTGGTGACCGTGTCTGTTTCATAGGTTCAAAATAAAGTTCATGTCTTAAAAGTGAAAATGGACAAAATTTTAGGGGGGTAATGTGTAACTTACCCTAAATTAAATGATAAAATAGCATTTCATTCTTACAGAGACCCAACACCAGATCAGTTATACATGTCAGAAACATCTAAAGCTTTAGGACCTTGAACATCTATTATGAAGAATTAAAATGCACACCTTATTCAAGAAGAACTTATGAGTTAGAACATAATGGCCAACATTCAGAACACTGTTTCCTATTTCGTTTGACCACAAAACAGTTTTATTAGTTAACTAAATCAGTTGGCTGGCAACATCAACATGTTTTGGAGCTTTTCAAGTATATCTACTGACAGAAAAAAAAAATCCAATAAAAGTGTGATATTTTAAACACAAAATAATACTAGGTACCATGGCATTTCAGCCATGCAGAAACGTTAACCTATAATCAGTTACAATATACAATAGCCATAAGCATATTTTAGTAGAATATAATCAATACTACCTTACAGTTATGAAGATATATGATAACATTGCTGCTATCTATTTTAATATTGAAATAATAACATAGCAATTATGCTAATCATCCTAGTTTGAGAAATGCTCGCAAACAAACAAGGAAATCTGAAACATTCTGTTAACCAAAGCCAATTATCTATTATGAATTATTCATTCAAACAAGAAAATGGATATAAATTATATTAAATGTGCAATACGACATGGGTTCCAGCAAATATCCTGAAAATGTGCATGGAAGATGTTTGGAATGAGAAATGACGATGTTGGAATTTGATAGTGTTTTTATTCAGAAGCAAACAGACAAGTTTCAGGTTATCAAGATGGATATCATACTTAGAAACATTTACACATAAAACGTGAGATCATAACATGGATCACAAGATCCTACTTAATTTATAAAATTATATATATAACCTTAAAATCACAACTAATACTCAATTAAACTCTAATTAAAAATATATAAAAAGATTACAATATAAAAAGACATTATAAAGAGCATTATAAAATGTCATCATATAAACGGCATTACAACTCAATATATAAAAGATATACAGAGAAAATATAGAACACATTGTGACTCACACCCACAAATCACAAAAATACAGTAAACACACCCGCAACAAACACAGTCGAAGGCCCAAAACAGAGCCAAACTCGAGCTAACAGGCTTACATACTAGCGCACCCACCTCAATGAGCCGCACCTGAGCAACTGTTGGCCACTCACAACTCAGATGGAGGGCAGCTCAATGAAGACCCATGCAGCAGCACCCACATTGAGCAATTCAGACGAACTCAAACGCAGCACCAACACAGATCCAAGGTTAACAGCAACAAGGCAGAGATGAACCAGAGATGGGGAACCACACAAAACCAATGCAGAGATGGGGAAGCAGCCGAAAAGGGGTTGGGGGTGTTTGGTTTTAGGGATGACCTTAGGTTATTTTCCCCCAAAATCTGATTGATCCACCACCAAAAATGATCGTTCGGTCAGCACAGTTAGATCATCCTATCCCACTGCTTTTACAAACAAACTCGACGATCTTGGCTGATCTCACTGTCACCAAACCAAGTTGGTGGCTGTGATCTCACCCAACCAAGTTGGTGGCTGTGATCAGAATTGACCCGAGCAGAAATCATATGAATAAATACCTGATTTTAACAACCTTGGACAAGTTGAACAAAAAAAAAATATTCACCGTACAATCATGGTTGATTAGCTTAGCTCCTACCAGAAAATAAACTCACACCACATATGTACATGATCTCAAAAGTAAGAGATATATAAAATAGCCATGCCATCTAAATACACTAACAGTGACAGCATCAAACTCATGTCTGAGAACTCAAATCCTTGATTTTGAGAAAGGGGAACAAGAAAACATGCTCAGAAATTCTAGCAGACAAGTACATGACAACAAAAATGACGAGTCAGCACATACCTGTCATAGCTCCTGTCATAATCAGGATCCTTGCGGTCAACTTCACGGTCCCGGTATATAGCCACCCTATTACTTTGCCTATACCTACCAACTGGCTCCTTCTCTGTCCTACTTCTAGCCCTACTGTTATTTGTTGAAGACTCAACCAGACCCCTACCAAAACTGACATTAGATACAGAAGCAGATTTATCTTCCACCCTAGAAACCCCCAATGAACCAAGTAAAGAATTATCCTGCTTCCTTGACTCACATTCGGGCTTCCCACCCACAGTACCACCATTACTGCTCGAACTAAAGATCCTAGCACGAGCCCTATTATACTCCTCTTTTCTCTCTTCCACGCTTTTAGAGTTGCTATTCTTCTCTGAATTTGAATTTGTTTTGCTAAGAACTTGTGTCTGCTTCTGTGGCCTCTGTTTAATTGCAACTTTAATAACAGAATTGCCTTCTGATGATAATTTTACCGGGATGTCTGCAAGGCGAATAGGTGGAAGCTTACATTCAGATGTTTTGCGGACAATAATTCTTGACCCAGAACCATCTGGTAAACTATTATCCAGCAAGACCATTGACTGCAATGAGTAATGCTGAGCCACCCGGTGTGCAGCCAACCGTAAATAGGATGTTGGCAGCTGCTGAAATTCAAGCTGCTGTTCTTTTGGATCACGAATAAACTTCTCAACATCTTGCTCCATCCGCAAAACTGTCGATTAAATTAGAAACCTTAATCAGTTGTGAAAATGTATCATTAACATAAAGCTTCATCAGGTCTGAAACAAATAACATACAAATAACGTATTCATAAGTGCATAACAGTCATTAGAAAGTAGCAAGCAAATGTATGGCACAAGAGCACCGTAGAACATTCGAGCATCAAATTTTGAAATTTGAATAAGCTATGTTTTTCACATTTTTATGTTTGGATGAGGGGGCCAAAATCATTCCTACATAAAATATATTAATCTCCCCAGAAACATCATCGTTAACATACACACAAAATTCTGAATCTTGGAGCAAGAGACGAAGTATATGCACCAAATCAGTATTTACAAAACGCATGCTCTCACCAACAAATACACAAACTAGTTAAAAATCAAAGTCACAATCAAGATGTAGCTATATATCTTCTACTAAAACAAAACAAAAACAAGGTCAAGAAGCACGTTGGTTGGTATTTCATATGATTAAAACAGTTGAAAATAGAGAGTATGATGGAATTGTGTATCTAATCAGATAAAACAGTGACATATTTATAGTAGTACAGTATTAGAAATCTAATTCCAAGAGTAATCAGGGATAGAATAAGAGGGCAGACTTGAAACAAATGTATCAGGTTCAGGTTGTCAAAAATCGGGTTGACGGAGTAGGTATTGTTGGTGGAGAGGAAGTAACACTGCTAATTGGAACACTTATTTTATTGACTGTACAAATATACCAAAAAAATGGATTTAATTGTGGTGCACTGTCAATTTAAAGATTTGTTACACATCATTAAAAATGTTAAGACTCTTACAATAACTCCCTTAAAAGTCACATATAGGATCATAAACATTAAACTCAAACTTTAAAGTGACTCTGTATCAAAATTAAACTCAAAATACATAAACATTCTTACAATTACAATTTGAACATATAAATTCCACCTTGTGCATACACGAACCTTATAAATTCACATAGCGACCCTAATTTCTATCAGAGCTTATAAATGTGTTGCTCAGATTGATGCATATATCAATCAAATAGAGAAAACCTACCTGAAAGGCGTTCGCGAGGGTTCCTAATGGCTTCGCGGAGGAACTGATCAACCTGGTTGATGACGTCATCAGAGACCCAAGAAGAGGAAGATGGTGCAGAAGAAGAATCATCGGAGTCATTGTTGGAGGATAGAATGAGGTTCAAGCGGTTCATGGACTCGTCCAAATCGGCGACCTCCAATGACTCTGGGGCTCCGAGATCCTCTGCAGAGCCCTCCATGGAACGAAACAATTTGCTCAGATTAGAGAATCCAGATATTCATCGGAGAAGGACTCAGCCTGAAACCCTAGAACTATGCTACACACCGGATTTCATGACAAGTTTGAGGTAGAGTTAAGGTTAGGGTTAGGGTTCGGAATTGCAGTTTTGGAAAATTGGGGGCAAAGTCATAAGGTGCGAGAGGCAGGGTTTACCGACGATGCAGAGGCTCGAGAAAGTATCTCTCCCGTTAAAGTATCTCCAAAAAATGTTCCCTTACATGTTTCCTTTTTCTATATGGGAATCTGCAGTTTGAATTTTAATTTTAATTTTAATTATCAAATATTTTAGACTGAAAGTTCAAATTAGTTGTTGAAAATTGTTGGAGAGCTAGTTTTAATCACTGAAAAATATTAATTAATTATTTAATCCTTTAAATTTATCAATGTGGGATATATTAGTCTTTACGTTTAGTTTCGACATTTATTTACTTGCTTACGTTTCCCATTAACTATTCTACTTGACCCATTAGTGATCCGTGTGGCCTATGATGAATTTTTATTGTGGAAAATGAATGAAAATTGAAAAAATATATAATTTTCAGGTATTTTGGTTTTAAAATTATGCATAGTTTTTTTTTTCACTTTTTATTCTTTTTTCAACGAGGAAATTCATCATAGGTCACGCAAGACCACTAACGAGTCAGGTAGGATGGTTAATGTGACACGTAGGCAAATAAATGAACGTCGGAACTAAACCTAAGAATTAATGTGTCCCGCTTTGTAAATTTGAGAGATCAAATAGTTAGTTTAGTTTTCCAAGAACTAAAAGTGGGTCCCCGAAAATTTTTAAGGACCAATTTGAGCCTTCACTCATTATTTTATTAATCGTTGCTTATTATAAAGGAGAGAGAATGTTCATAAAAAACGGAACTATTTTTTTGGACCAAATGAACCTTATAAAATTTTAGATGTTATAACTTGTGTCCCTATACCTTACCTTGAAAATGAATTTTTATGTCCTTTAGAGCATGTTTTGGGAAAGCTGGATTATTTGGCTTTCAGCTGTTTTGGATAAAAAAAAATGTTTTTGAAATAATCTTTCTTGTTTGGCACCCTACTTAAATTTATAAAAAAAAAAAATTTTTGGGAGAAAAAACTGTTTTATACAATCTAATTTGTTTTAGCTTAAGATTGTTGTGATTTGATTATTTTTCATTCTCAAAACTATTTTTCCTATTTACCCCTACAAAACTAACTTCCAAATAAATATTATTAAATTATACAAATAACTTCATACCTTTTTTCGTAATTTAATTTGTAAAAGTGATTTTTTTGCATCACCCAAACGAAATAAATTATCACAAAATCGCTTTTCAGCAAACATATCCAAACAAAAACAGATTCTGATTATAATCGATTATCAGCACAATCTATTTTTTCCGGCTTTCTCAAACACACCCTTATTGTAAATTTGTAGCAAAAAAAACACTTCTACGTGGTTCTATCCAAACAAGTTAAAAATTACTTTTCCACTAAAAAATGAATTTTAGGATGTTAAACAAATACAAATTAATTTTTGCTTTATTTAAAAATCACTCAAAAATAATCTCATAAATTACTTTTTTTTTTATTCGGTCTCTATACGTGTCACAGATTCTTCATTTAGTCCCTATATATAGGAGTTAACAACTGTTAGAGAATGTAGGGTAACGTCAGCTAACGGGAGATGCCAAATGGGCAACGACTGCACATATGGGGACCTTTTTAATAATTTTTATGTATAGAGACTAAATGAAGAATTTGTGTCACGTATAGGGACCAAATTATTACTTTAACCTAAAATCAAATAATGATAACTAATTAGTGTATTGACCGGTGCGATGCATGGGTACTTTCAAACTTCTATAAAAGGTAATTATTAGAAAATAGTTTATTAAGAATATAAATTTATTACAACATTTAATTGATAAAGAGTTTAATTAGTATGCATTCTCACTGTAAAGTTTTTTATACCAACAATCAATCACAAATTATGGTATGTGTCACTCTTTTATGCTTGCACCAAATTAGAATACTATCTACTGCCAAGGGAAGTTTTGGTGATGTGTAATGCAACATCCCAAGAATTAAATAAAAGTATAAGAATTCATAAAAAAAAAAAAAGTATAAGAGACTTTAATCTTCACAAATAAAATTAATAAAGTGTTAGGGAGACTTAGAATGGTTGACTTCAAACCTTAAGGGTGATGATTTGACCAAAAGAAGAAAAGAGATAAGTTTTAAGTTGAAATCTGTCACAGTAGCATCGGCACGCTCATGCTCATATCCGGCACGTCCGTGCTAAAAGAGCACGGTCTGAATCCCGCCGTGCTAACTGTTAGCACGACCGTGTCGGAAAGTGGACATTTTTTACGCTGTTTGGCATGCTCGTGCTCAAGGGAGCACGCCCATGTCGGAAACCACGCGAAGTTTGATGTTGATTGGCATGACCGTGCCAATCAAGAGCACGCTCGTGCTCTATATCAGGATGCGTTAAAAAATAGGATTTTAAAACAGGGAACCAGTGCAACACTATATATATACCATTATAAAACCCTAGTGCGGCTAGAAACCTTTTTTGCAATCTAAAACACGGTTTTGCTTGCCTTTGAGGATTGAAAAGCTTGGAGAAGACGATTCTAGAGTACAAGGAGCCTTGAGGAGGAAGAAATGGGGAGATTCTTGAGGAGCTTCTTGACGCGTTTGTGACCAAACACTTTGAGATTCTTGGAGGTCTTCAAGAGATAAGTAGAAATACTCTTTCTCACCCTTTCCATAGTACAAATTGTCTTGGGGTTTGGGATATGCTTTCAAAATACATTTTTGGAAAATAATCTTGTGTTAGGTCAAATCCTGATTTTCTAAATTTGACGTTTTTCCTTCTAAGATGTTTCTGTTATGAATTATATGTTTATTCTTAAGATTGATGTTATGATATGTATGATGTATACATGATTTGGTTGATTGACATGCTATATTTGGATTATTTGATGATATTGGTGATATTGGCATGTTTCAATAACTGTTAATTTGATGAATGTTGTTTGCTACAATACCGCATATGATAGGGGTATCGAAAGTAACACCGCCAATGAATTGAGGTGTCGAAATATGAAATACCGTCATAATAGGGTATCGAAAGTAACATCGCCACACGTTGAGATGTCGAAATGAGTAATACCACTAGTGTACAATGGTTGGGATCGAAATGAGTAATGTCACTGAAGAGAATGTGACATCGAAATACCTTCATGAGTAAGGTAGGTAGTGAGACGCCATTGTTATGTTCAGTTTGAAAGTCATATGACATATGAGGATGTTGAGATTATATGATATATGAGAAATTGTTATACCTGATTATGATATGTTGCTGAATGTTTATTGTTAATATTAGAGTGTATAATTATTATCTATTATTTTGAAAATAGCGGGTACCATGATTAGTGTTTCCGGTTACTGCGCCGGCTGAGAACAACGCTTTTGTAAAAACCTTTTATAACTGTATTTCTGTTCACTGGGATTTTATATCTCATTAGTAGTATTGTTTTCAAAGCCTGAGGACAACCTTATTGAGCAGCCAGATGTTTGAAGACCTTATTCTAGTAGTTTAGCTTGGTTAATATTGTATGACATATGTCAGGACAACCCAATGTTTGATTGGTGGTGTGCAGATTTATGGCTACTGGCGGGCGTGGGGCTAACGCTAATGGTGCGCTTTGTGGCAGCTTTGGTCGAAATGACCAGAGTTATGCAAGAGCAGACAAAGACTCTCCGTCAGATGAGAGACAACGGAAATGCACCTAACGTTAGAGCAGTTGCAGCTTAGGATCCGTGTAACGCCCCAAAAATCCCTATCTGTTATATTTAACTGTTTAATCATAATTAATAATCAGAGGTTGATACCTAGAATTCCTTAGGGAATTCGAAATTCAACCCTAATCTCATAAAAGGTTGATTGAGTTTTATCTGCTGTTTTGGAGCGGAGCTGCTAAAATATTATCGGACCTGCAAAGTTTTGGGCTTGGGCCCGGGGCCAGAAATGTTTGGGCCTGGAGCGGGGTCAAGGCCCAAAACCTAATATCCTCTCCTACATGTCACTATCACCCTTTCTCTCCTTGTCTCCACTTTTTCCCAACAAGATCTTCATCCTTACCATTTATGGTAAGAGACCAACATACTTTTCCCTACCAACCAATGTAACACCCCCTTTTTTTTAATTAAACATTATTTGTGTGTTTGTATTTTATTAGAGAGTCTAGAGAGTGAAATAAAATAAACTGAGACCATAGTCAAGCTCTACGCTATCGGAGGAAGCTATGGTTAAATTTTGGGTTGAAAACTCAAACGGAGCCCGGTCTGCGTTTTTCACTGACATTAGTGTTGTACTACTATCAAGACCTAATTTGGACCCGTGAACGAGATAATTAGTCTAAGAATCACGTTTTCTACATTTTCGAAAAAATCAGTCCTGACGTTTGAAAATGAAAATAATATAAAATACTCGGGCGAAAACTCGAACCGGAAGACGTTTGGAGCTCCAAAGGGATTTATCGGGACCCGCTAACAGATAAAATTGATGTCACATCAAGTCACGTCACCTCGGGAAGCGTTCCATGACTCGCCACTGTCATAATGATAAACGAAAATATCTAGACGCGAAAAGACCAAAATGCCCCAGGTCTTTTTCCTAAAGGACGTTTACGTCCCTAAAATATGTAAAATTTTCAAGACTCACCCTCACTCTCTCTCCATAATTTCGAGCTCCCTTTTTCTCTGTCTCACCTCCACTTTCTTCTTCTTCTTCTTCCTTTCTCTTCTCCTCCATTTCTTCATCTTTCTTCATCATTTTCTCTTCATTTCTCTTAAGATCTTCAAGGAAGTTGTAAAGAAAAGTTGATCCTTTGCTCATCCTTAACATCAAGGAGGTATGAACTTCATCCTTGAGCTCTTAAACTTCATGTTTCCTCCATTGATTCATGCATTTTCAAGCTTTTCCAACTTTGAAGCTTAAACTTCAAAAATCTCTAGAAAATTGTAGAATAATCCTTTTAATGCCAAACCAATTTCTATGATCTATTTTCATTCTCTGCTATCACTATCTGAGAGCATGAAATCAAATAATCTTCCTAGACTATTAATCTTAGAGGAACCGAACCTAGGTAAGTTTTTGGGGGAAAAGGGTTTTGGTTCAATTTTTGTGAAATGATTCTTGATTTCACCTATTTCATTCCTTAATCATGCAATCCAAGTGATTAGGAAGCCAAATCAAACTCTCACCTATTTTTAATGGTGATGGCCGAAACCCTAAGTTTTTGGTTTAAGGGGTTTTGGTTCAAATATTTGGTAATTGATCCTGGATTATGTCTTAGGTATGCTTAAGGATCATTGATCCAAGAGTTGGTAAAATTTCAACATCCCTAGCCTATTTAATTAAATAAGGGTAGCAGCCTAGTCCTAAGGTTAGGGGAGTTTTTGATTTAACTGATCGCGCACCTGATTGACAGTTGCGAAGTCGTAACTGGAGCTGCACATGAGCATTACTAAGGTGGGGAGAAAGAACTTTATCGTCGGGAAGGCAAGCTTAGTATATGATATATATATATATATATATATATATATATATATATATATATATATATCTGTGTGTGTGTGTGTGTGTGTGTGTGTGTGTAGCGGAACCCTTAAACCCTACTAGAGGTTGAGCCCTGGATAAAGTGCATGGAACCTAGGTGTAGGTACTTTTGGGCTATCACCACTAAGTTGATAATATGGATGATGTGATTAATTGAGGTTGATGTGTTGATCTGTTAATTTGATTATCTGTTGGTTTATTTTGTTAATGTGACTTTATGATGATATCTGTACTTTTGGGATATCACCACTAAGTTGATAATATGGATTATGTGATTGATTAAGGTTGATGTGTTGATCTGTTTATTTGATTATTTGTTGGTTTATTTTGTTGATGTGACTTTATGATGATATTTGTACTGGTGAAATTACTGTTGTAATATTCTGTTGTGATTTGGTTGACTGAGTGTTGATGTGAGTATGGTGAGTGTTGATGTCGTTCGGGTTGATATCGTTGTGGTCCCGACCATGGAGCTGTGGCTCTTAGACGCAAGGCGTCGTGATGCTAATGTTGATGATGACGTTGATGTTGATGTTGATGTGGATGCGGTGTGTCGTGGTCGTGGTCGAGCGCGTAGGCGTGAGGTCCCGATATCAACCTGCGATGGATGTTTGTTGCATAGCATATCATTTCATACCACAACATTTTTGTCCCAAAGGGGGATATCCAATTGGGGACGTGATACTTTAAATCCCGAGGCGGGATGTCCAATGGGGGACATGATGTGATGTGATGCGATGTTATCCTGACGGGGATGTCCAATTGGGGATGTGGTGTATCGACCGACATGCATATAGGGAAGTTAGCATATACATAGGGACTAGTATCCCTCTTATAGGTTTATCTGAGAGAGTGACTTTTGAGATGGTTGTACTGTATGACTTAAGCGATGGGTAATGTTGCGTTGCATAGTTTATCTGTGTTGTGTGATGCGTGTATATAGATGCTATACTGATGCCCCTCTCCCATATTGATGATATGTGTTTCTTATCTCCCACATTTTTTTCTTTTGTATGTGTCACTTTTATTCTATGGGAAGACGCCAATGAGGAACCAGTTGCTGAGGAGCTGAACGACATTCCTTACGAGCCTGACACCGGAGGACGTGGCACGGACCCTAGCCTCGAGAGGTTGGGCAGTGATCGTCGTTAGCCGGAGAGTTGTCTCTCAGCCTATTTTCATACTTTTATTTTGATTTGTACTAATATACTCTGTATGTATTACTTTAACACTGTAGCCCTACTGATGGGGCAAGCGATGTATGTAATATATTTCTTTATATTTTAAAGTTGTGTACTCTGAGGCGTTGTGTGCCGTAAATTGTTTTGCTTCCACGCTCAATTTTACGCTTCGCTTCGTATTAATAAGGCGCGCTAACGATTATAATGCGATTAAGGTTAGTTAATATCTTAGGTTCTCCAATGGGATGGCGGGTCGTCTCATTTATTGGTATCAAAGTAGTTCGATTCTAATATCGGACTGTGAGGTTTAGGAAGTGTACTGGCTTGATAAGTTGGATTCACATTGGATACCAACTGTGTTAGAAAAAAGGTAGAGCGTTTGATGCGCAAGTTATCGAGTGTGATAACTGTTTTGTTCGTAAGGCATACGATATATATATCTGTTGATTAATATTGTATGTTGCTTCATTCTTCTCAAACTGGCCTTCTGGCTCGCGAGGCGAGTCTTGGTTTCATAGCGCGAGGTCGAAAGGCTGTTCTTTTACTGATCAGTCTGGCCTTCTGGCTCCCGAGGCGAGCATAGTTTTCGCGTCGCTAGGCCGAAAGGCTGTACTTTACTGGTCAGGCTCCCTTTTGAATCGCAGGGCGAGAATAGGGTCGCGAGGCGAGCGCCTGTTTTTGCCTTTTCCCTTGTTTTCTTCATTTTCTTAGCCTTTTCTAGTTGAAAAACTAGATAAGCCGCAGGCCTATCATATGTTTTTGGTCAGAAATTTTGCGGAGGAAATTCAACCAAGGGCGAAGCCTTACAGTCGTCCAGGTCAACAAACGACAGCTTCTGGAAGGGGGAATAGCAGTCAAGGACAACCAGGAATTTTCACATGTTTTTGATGCGGCGGGCCGCACCGAGTGAAGGATTATGCTCAGGCACCGAATGTCACTTGTTTCCGTTGTGGCACGTGGGGCCACTACACCAACGAGTGTCGAACCGAGGATACTGGTAAGGGTCAAGTTCAATAGCAAGTCGGAAGAACTCAGAATACTGGGGCAGGACAACAAGTGGTAGGCCAGCAGAATAGGCCTCAGACGACGGGAAGAGTGTTCGCCGTGAGAGGGTCTGAAGCCTCTCAATGTCCCGATCTGATACAAGGTAATTGCCTAGTTTCGGGGGGCTCTTATCTGTCTTATTTGACTCGGGAGCTACACATTCCTTTATTTCTTTAGCATGTGTGGATCATTTGAATTTGCCTATTTCATCCTTACCATACGAATTGACTGTTTCTGCACCTACAGGTGATTCCCTAACAACCCTATTTATCTGTCTAAAATGCCCGGTCAATTTAGAGAACCGATCTTTTCTTGTAGACCTAGTTTGTCTGCCTATGCAGTAGATTGATATTATCGTAGGCATGGACTGGCTTTCGGCCAACCAGGTAGTACTAGACTGTTCAAATAAAACCCTCTGCTTTTCCTAGCAAACTGGATCATTGCCTGCCAGTGATGGTGTGTCAGGGGGTGTACAATCAGGAGAGTGCATGATGCTGTTTTCTTTGGAAGCCGAGGAGACTCCGAGTCTGGATGCTTTGCCTGTGGTGCGTGAGTTTCCAGATATTTTCCCGGATCTACAAAGATGTACCAGGACCTAAAGGGAATGTTTTGGTGACCTGGGATGAAGAAGGGAGTAGCAGAATATGTCCAATCCTATCTGGTGTGTCAAAAGGCAAAGATTGAACACCAGAAACCAACAGGGTTATTGCAATCACTGGACGTCCCAAAATGAAAATGGGATAGCATTGCAATGGATTTTGTTTCCGGACTACCAAGGACGCATAAGAGGTGTGATGCAATTTGGGTGATCGTTGACAGGCTTACGAAATGTGTTCATTTCTTGCCAATCAACAAGAGATATTCTTTGGAAAGATTAAACCAGATTTACATAAAGGAAGTGGTGAGATTGCACAGGATACCTTCAAGTATAATTTTGGACAGGGATCCGAGATTTACTTCCAGGTTTTGGCAGAGTTTGAATAGTGCTTTGGGAACTAAGCTCAGAATGAGTTCAGCTTATCATCCATAAAACGGATGGTCAGTCTGAAAGGACAATTCAATCTTTGGAGGATCTTTTAAGAGCATGTGTTTTGGAAAACACAGGAAGTTGGGACGAATTCCTTCCACTGATTGAATTCATGCACAACAATAATTTTCACTCGAGTATTGGCATGGCGCCAGACGAGGCACTGTATGGACGAAAGTGCAGAACACCGCTCTGTTGGTATAAGATCGAGGAGAATCAATTGATAGGCCCAGAGATGGTGCAGCGAACAACGGAGCGAGTTAAGAAAATTCGAGAAAGGATGAAAGTCGCACGGGATCGACAGAAGACCTACAGTGACAAGAGGAGGAGGCCTTTGTAGTTCCAAGAAGGCGATCATGTCTTTATGAGAGTCACTCCAAGAACTGGAATCGGCAGGGCAATCAAATCCAAAAAGCTTACACCCAGATTCATTAGACCATTCAAATTCTTCGCCGAATTGGTCCAGTTGCCTACCAAATTGCTTTACTTCCTAACCTATCCAATATTCATAATGTGTTGCATATATCCCAACTCACAAAATACCATCCCGATCCATCACACGTGATAGAGCCTGAATCAATCCAGATAAGGGAGAACTTGGAATATGAAGTGCTGCCTGTACGAATTGAGGACAAGAGGGTGAAAGAACTCCGCGGGAAGCAGATTCCCTTAGTCAAGGTCATATGGGATGCTACAATAGGAGATGCTACCTGGGAACGCGAAGAGGATATGCGGCAGTGATATCCACATTTATTCTAAGGTACATCGAATTTCGAGGACGAAATTCTTTTTAAGGGGGTAGTAATGTAACACCCCATTTTTTTTAATTAAACAGTATTTGTGTGTTTGTATTTTATTAGAGGAACTAGAGAGTGAAATAAAATAAAATGAGACCATAGTCAAGCTCTACGCTATCGTAGGAAGCTATGGTCAAATTTTGGGTCGAAAACTCAGACGAAGCTCGGTCTGCGTTTTTCACTGACAGTACTGTTTTACTACTATCAAAACCTAATTTGGACCCGTGAACGAGACAGTTAGTCTTAGAATCACGTTTTCTACATTTACGAAAAAAATCCGTCCTGACGTTCGAAAATGAAAATAATATAAAATATTCGGACGAAAACTCGAACCGGGAGATGTTTGGAGCTGCAAAGGGATTTACCGGGACCCGCTAACGGATAAACTTGATGTCACATCAAGTCACATCACCTCGGGAAGCGTGCCATGACTCGCCATTGTCATAATGACAAACGAAAATATTTGGACGCGAAAAGACCAAAATGCCCCTGATTTTTTCCTAAAGGACGTTTACGTCCCTAAAATATCTAAAATTTTCAAGACTCACCCTCACTCTCTCTCCATAATTTCGAGCTCCCTCTTTCTCTTTCTTGCCTCCACTTTCTTCTTCTTCTTCCTTTCTCTTCTCCTCCATTTCTTCATCTTTCTTCATCATTTTCTCTTCATTTCTCTTAAGATCTTCAAGGAAGTTGTGAAGCAAAGTTGATCCTTTGCTCATCCTTAACATCAAGGAGGTATGAACTTCATCCTTGAGCTCTTAAACTTCATGTTTCCTCCATTGATTCATGCATTTTCAAGCTTTTCCAACTTTGAAGCTTAAACTTCAAAAATCTTTAGAAAATTGTAGAAAAATTCTTTTAATGCAAAACCAATTTCTATGATCTAGTTTCATCCTCTACTATCACTATCTAAGAGCATGAAATCAAATAATCTTCCTAGCCTATTAATCTTAGAGGAACCAAACCTAGGTAAGTTTTTGGGGGAAAAGGGTTTTGGTTCAATTTTTGTGAAATGATTCTTGATTTCACCTATTTCATTCTTTAATTATGTAATCTAAGTGATTAGGAAGCCAAATCAAATTGTCACCTATTTTTCATGGTGATGGCCGAAACCCTAAGTTTTTGGTTTAAGGGGTTTTGGTTTAAATATTTGATAATTGATCCTGGATTATGTCTTAGGTATGCTTAAGAATCATTGATCCAAGAGTTAGTAGAATTTCAACATCCCTAGCCTATTTAATTAAATAGGGGTAGCAGCCTAGTCCTAATGTTAGGGGAGTTTTTGATTTAAATGTATTAATTTCTGGTTGTGTTTTGTGATGTAGAATCGGACAGGATTCGAACGTTCGACCGCGCACCCGATTGACAGTTGCAGAGTCGTAACCAAAGCTGCACGTGAGCATCACTAAGGTGGGGAGAAAACTTATGGGCTATCACCTCTAAGTTGATAATATGGATGATGTGATTGATTGAGGTTGATGTGTTGATCTGTTTATTTGATTATCTGTTGGTTTATTTTGTTGATGTGACTTTATGATAATATCTATACTGGTGAAATTACTGTTGTAATATTCTGTTGTGATTTGGTTGACTGAGTGTTGATGAGAGTATGGTGAGTGTTGATGCTGTTCGGGTTGATACCGTTGTGGTCCCGACCATGGAGCTGTGGCTCGTAGACGCAAGGCGTCGTGATGCTGATGTTGATGTTCATGTTGATGTGGATGCGGTGTGTCGTGGTCGTGGTCGAGCGCCTAGGCGTGAGGTCCCGGTATCAACCTGCGATGGATGTTTGTTGCATGGCACATCATTTCATACCACAACATTTTTATCCCAAAGGGGGATGTCCAATTGGGGACGTGATACTTTAAATCCCAAGGCGGGATGTCCAATGGGGGACATGATGTGATGTGATGCTATGTTATCCCGATGGGGATGTCCAACTGGGGACGTGATGTATCGGCCAACATGCATATAGGGAAGTCAGAATATACGTAGGGACTAGTATCCCTCTTATAGGCTTATCTGAGAGAGTGACTTTTGAGATGGTTGTACTGTATGACTTAAGCGATGGGTGATGTTGTGTTGCATAGTTTATCTGTGTTGTGTGATGCGTGTATATATATGCTATACTGATGCCCCTCTCCCATATCGATGATATGTGTTTCTTATCTCCCGCATTTTTTTTCTTCTATATGTGTTACTTTTATTTTATGGGAAGACCCCGATGAGGAACCAGTTGCTGAGGAGCTGGATGGCATTCCTTACGAGTCTGACGCCGGAGGACGTGGCACGGAGCCTAGCCTCGAGAGGTTGGGCATTGATCGTGGTTTGCCGGAGAGTTGTCTCTCGGCTTATTTTCATACTTTTATTTTGGTTTGTACTAATATACTCTGTATGTATTACTTTAACACTGTAGCCCTACTGATGGGGCAAGCGATGTATGTAATATATTTCTTTATATTTTAAAGCTATGTACTCTGAGGTGTTACGTGCCGTAAATTGTTTTGCTTCCGCGCTCAATTTTTCCCTTCGCTTCGTATTAATAAGGCGCGCTAATGATTATAATGCGATTAAGGGTAGTTAATATCTTAGGTTCTCATATAGGACGGCGGGTCGTCTCAACCAAAGTGTCTCCTTCCATATCAAGCAGTGCTCATCTATCAAGTAAAATCCCCTCCATTCATCTCAACCCTCCATTCCATCACACTTGGAGTGCAAGACTCATTTCCCTCCCATTTCCCTCATAATATTCGACCAAGCCACCAAAGGGAGACAATGAGTCCATTTGCTCTCTTCTCTCTCATCCAATGTCTCTCATCCATTTGCTCTCTTCTCTCTCATCCATTCCACACTTGCTCTGTAAGGGTAAGAACCCTAGTGTTCACCTTTAAACTCCATTGTTGGACCTTTGAAGTGCACACTACCTCATACATTCTCTTGTTCTTTTAAAGAACTAACTTCATATTTCTAATCTTCTCTTCATGTTCTTCATCTTTAGTGAAGGAGATTTATTCATTGGAGGATTCAAGCTAAGAGTCAAGAACCACCATTTCCTTCAAAGTTGAAGCTCTTGAGGTGAGCAAACATATCTATCTTTCTCTTCATTTTCTACTCCAAAAACATGAACTCTTTATCATGTTCATGACATTTTCAAAAATGACCTTCCTAAGAGTTTCTTGTTCTCTTATAGGAAGCAAGCTTGGGAACCTTGGAACTTCATCTCTTCTCTTCTTTTCTCAACCTTCGAAATCTTCAAAGGTAATGGGGAGTGAACCTTCATCTCACCTCATAGGTGGATGAAAATGGCTTCTAGTTTGGGTGAAAACCCTAAGTGGTGTTGATAGGTCTTCCAATCTTGTGTGGTTGTGTATTAGATGATTGGTTTGTAATAATCTTAGTTTCATGCTTTATATGCTTGTTTGATATCTTACATGATGCGATGCTTTGAAAATTATAAAAAAAACCCTAGCCTTGATCTTGGTCAAGGTAGGAGATTTTGATGATATGCTTAAATCTATAATGCTTATGAGATGTTCATCATATTCATGTGCTTATTATGCTTGCCATGGAAATGTTTTAGTGAAGTGAAACTTCACTCTTGGCCATGTGATGGCAAGTTTTACTTGAGTGGGAGTAAGGGAGAAAACTACCTCTTGAACTTAAGAACTTCTGAAGGACCCAAAGATCATACTTTTGAACCTATGATGCTAAAGGATATAAAGTTTGTTGGGGTTTCAAGAGGGATAATTTTTAAAAACAATTTATAAAAACCTCTTGAGCGGAAAAACCCCTTTACTAAAAGACCACGTATTGCACATGAATCACAAGGATATTGTACTTATCTCTTGAAGGGTAGCTTTACCACTAACACTGTGAGCATGTCAGCAGCACTAGTAAATCTCGAACACTGCTACGGTGTGAATGACAACTTGATCGACACAGCTACAGAGCAGCGGATCCGAGGAACACTGCTGCTATCATCACAAAGGGAGAGGTTCTTCTCTATCACCATTAATGCAAACTAGCAATACGTCTACTCAGTCCATGCAAGCAAACCAACGTTAGAGATAGCATAGTGCTAGCTATCGGGATTGGAAGAGGCGCGACACATAGAGAGAGAAAGGCGGCGCGACTATCAATAGAGTACAACGGCCATTATGAGTGCTCTGTGTTGTGTGTTACTTTAAGTGACGTGCACAACTTACTAATAGCTGTCACTCACTTAACCTAACCCACTTAGGCCACTGTACGCTACAGGCCCAATATTTAATTATTAATTAAATCATATTTAATTAATTAATTAAATTTATCATCATTTAATTATTAATTAATAATTCATATTTAATTAATCAATTAAATCAACCCCATTTAATTATTAATTAAATCATATTTAATTAATCAATTAAACTAATTCTCTGAACATTTGCTCTATGCGTGTGACCCTATAGGTTCTCAATTAATTGTCAATAATATTAATTATTATTAATCATATTAATAATCAATTAATATTATAAACAATGAGTGGCATCTAGCGATACATCATTGCTGCCCAATTAATTAGAATATTGGTGATACAATTAAAATCTTATTGTAACCATATAGAATGTGAAGTTAATGTCCTTTTGTCACAATGTCTTAATTGAACACAAGGCATAAATGTGTCATCCTTGTCAAGTTCAATTATTTATTTCTTGATCTAGTAATTGACGTACGATCATGTGGGCCCAATATCTTATATTGTGCTACCTTAGCATGGCTATGCATTTCTACGTCGCATACCATCAAGAGGCCTATAGACATTACTCATGTTATGTAGGAGGGACGAATCCTATCTACATCACTCACATTCCTCAACATGTTTCATTGCAGGCCCAATAACTGCCTTTATAGTTGTCCTGTTATAGACAACGTTTAATAGTATCAAAGCCTACAACTACATATGTTAGGAATCGTAGCAACTTCAAGTCGAAGGACTACTTCACTATGGTCACCATGAGAATAACTCATGACACTTACATAACTATTATGCAGCGTTCTCATAGCGGGTCACTCCAGTATAAATATTCCACTAATATTTATACCTATGTGAAGACTTGATATCTTATATCTATGACCTGTGAGATGTGGTCATCAGTACACTCAAATAATAGTCTCAATGTATTATTATTGTCTTTATTAATAATAATATTTGACTATGGATATTTAAGAATAGTGTTCTATAATTTAATGGCATCTCACGATCAAGTCATACTTGACGTTCCATTAAATGAACTACCTATTCTAAGGACTTTATTATGCTATATATATGATCATCAAATATAACATAATAAATAAATGCCTTATACATATATCAAATATATGATCAAAGTCATGATACAAATGATTATCTATTCAAAATAGATTGGCCACTAGGGCTTAACCCAACAATCTCCCACTAGCACTAGAGTCAATTGGGCATTAATATAACACCCATCAGTCTAGTGTGAATGTCATGCTACCACTGAGCAAGAGACTTCAATAGTGGATTGTTTATTGTTGTCATTCTGCACATCTTCACATCTCCTCTATCGATCATCTATCGAATGAGATGGAAGCACCTAAGTATATGCTCGGATCACTGGTGAGATCAAGTTTCCTTCGCTTAGGCGATTACTCCATTATCATCGCAACGAGATCAATGGAGTTCGCAAAGTTAGGAACTTCGATTAGTTCATAAATGAAATTTCTAATTCAAACAGCCTCTAAATCTGTATTTAAGGCAACTATATACTTAGCCCCTATAATAAAATCAGCAACTGTCTCAAGCTTGGAACCTTTTCTAGCTTACAGTGCCACCATTAAGGCAAAACAAAAAACCAGACAGCGATCTAAAGTTATCCTTATCAGTTTGGAAGCTAGCATCAGTGTAACCCATTACAATGAGCTCTTCCTCACCATTTTAGATCAAGAATGAATCCTTATTTCTTCTCAAGTACTTAAGGATATTCTTGACTTCGGTCCAGTGACCTTCACTGGGATTGGATTGGTACCTTCTCATCATGCTTGAAGCATGCGAGACATCTGTTCGAGTATATATCGTGGCATGCATCACAGATTCAATTGCCGAAGCATATAGAATCTTATTCATGTGTTTCCTCTACATCTAATGTAACAGGGACTGTCCCTTGGACAGGTATATGCCGCGTGACATAGGCAAGATACCCTTTTGGAATCATGCACATTTATAGTGCCCAAGCACTTTGTCAATTTATGTATATTTGACTAAGGCCTAACAATTTCAGCGATCTATCTCCATAGATCCTGATTCCTAATACATAAGACGTTTCACCTAAGTCCTTCATTTAAAAAATAATTCCTTAACCATGTTTTCACATTTTATGGTGTAGGAATATTGTTTCCATAAGTAGTATTTCATACACATACAATACGAGAAAAAAATAATTATGCTCCCACTAACCTTCTTGTACACACAAGGTCCATCATCGTTCTTGATGAATCCAAAATGTCTTACAGTTTAGATCAAAACGAAGATTCCAACTTCTGGAAGTTTGCTTTAATCCATAAATTGATGTTTGAAACTTGCAAAACCATTCCAGCATTCTCTGAATAGACAAAACTCTCAGGTTGTGTCATGTACATATCCTCGAGAAGATTCCTATCAAGGAGTGTTGTTTTGACATTCATTTGCCAGATCGCATAGTCATACTATGAAGCAATAGCAAGTGGGATCTGAATCAATGCAACTGGACAAAAGGTCTCATCATAATCATACTATGAATTTGCTTCAAACCTTTCGCAATCATTCGCGCCTTGAAGGTATTCACCTTCCCATCCATGTTAGTCTTCTTGTTGAAGACCCACTTACACCTTATGGGTTTTACCCCTTTCAGGTGACTCAACAAGGTCCATACCTAGTTGGTGTACATGGATTCTACTTCGGATCCCATGACTCCTATGACACCCTCAAACCGGCATCACATTTGTAACCAAAATTACAAACAATGTTAAATAAAACTTGCTGGTTTTACTTTCAAAAAAAACAGTTTATTTAAATATATCTCATTAAGTTCTGAAAATCGTGATAAATTTTTTTTCCTTTCTTATAATAACTATAAATAACAGCGACTCAAAGTAATAAACGAAGAACTCGTATATATATATATATATATATATATATATATATATATATATATATATATATATATATATATATATATATATATATATATATATATGCATCAATAGTTAGTTATATACAAAAGAACTGTAGACAACATGTCCCTTCAAAATAAAACTAGTAAAAGCAAAATGCTAAAACTCTAAAAACTAGATAGCGATATTCTGGAAACCATATCACTAAAACTTATGGCCATCAGTAGCCACTAACAGACTAACCAAAAAAAATCGCTACCTCAAAAGTAAGTCTACACCCTACACTGGTCAAGACTAGTGGAACCCATTGGGCAGTCCTCCAAAAGAGGGCCCGGCGATCCCATCAGAAAAGTGATCCGGGGAAACTACATCCCCATCGATCTTCCCTGCATCCCCAGCTCCTCCGGTCAGAGCATCCTCGTTCTCTAGAGGATGATACTCAGGTGTCGCTAGAATCTCCTCCTCCTCGGGATCCTCCTCGTCTTCCTCCCCCGGCCCCACGGGCACAAAAAAAAACGGAGGGGGAGGGGTCAAGGGTGGCTACTGCTGCAAGGGTTGGACGGCTGGAATGTTGTGCTGTAGCTCCCCCTGGTCTACCAGGTACTGCAAGATCATCCAGATCGGTGGTAACCGAATCTGGATGGTCTCTACTGTATGGATTCTCTCCTGAGGTCCCACCTCAATGTTCCCACACAGAGTGCAGACCGGCCCCGTATATGCCGCACTGGTGGCTCCTGGGTGGATGACCTATGCGGCAGGGTCCTCACGATGCTCAAAGGTCCGTGTGAGCCAGTCCCTCGCTCCCTAGATCCATCTGTACATATATATATATATATATATATATATATATATATATATATATATATATATATATATATATATATATATATATATATATATGTTGCAACTTATCGAAGATTCCTGCAAATGAACAACAAAACCAACAGCAATGCAATACACAAACAATAGAACCAATAAACCCAATTCTTCCTCAAGGAAAAATCAGATTCTGATCAATGTCAGGAAATATAATGCAGTAAAATTGAAATCACAGAATTAAGGAGTAAAGGGAAGAAGAAAGATTGACACCAATATTGATGACGGAGTTCAGCAAGATTGCCTACATCTCCGGGACTGAATCCGAGCAAGAAGATCACTATTATTGACTTGTTACAGCTTTTGTATCCTCACAGAATTCAACTCTGATGTTGAATTCATCAGCAAACTCACTCTGAACTCACTCTCAATCAGTTGATACAAGAAAACAATGAATTGATTCCATTCATTGCTGCTGAAACCCGAGACCTATGGCTTTATAAATCAGCCAACTAAACTCTCTTACACCCCCTAACTGTCAGTAGTTAGTTACAAACATAACTACTCAACAACTAATCTAACAAACTAACAGAAAACGGTTTGGAGAAGGTTGAGAGTGTGAAGGAATGGGCCAAGCCCGATAGGAAACAAAATGAGCCACAAATGTATGAGCCACAAGCCTAACAATTCTCCACCTTGGCAAAATACAGATGTGAACCAATGTGATCTTCATATGCAAGGATTCTTCTAGTCCATTTTAGCATCATCCATCTCCAATGCTTAGCAAACTCAAGCAATGCTTGAACTTGCTGACTGTGACAGCCTTTGTAAGCATATCAGCAGGGTTGTCATTTGTGTGCACCTTGGTGACTTCAATTTCTCCTTTCTCCACAATGTCTCTGATATAATGGAGTCTTATATCTATGTGTTTCGTCCTCTCGTGGTACATCTGATTCTTGCACAGATGTATTGCACTTTGACTGTCACAAAACACCCTGACTTTGTCTTGAGAAATTCCCAACTCTGCAGTAATGCCTCTGATCCAGATAGCTTCTTTAATTGCTTCTGTTAAAGCAACATACTCTGCTTCTGTTGTGGAAAGAGCCACAATATGTTGTAAGGTTGCCTTCCAACTAATTGCATTTCCAAATAAAGTGAATACATAGCCTGTAAGCGACCTCCTCTTGTCCAAATCTCCTGCATAATCTGAATCTACAAATCCTTTAAGCTGTTGGACAGATTCTGCACTTTTGCTATATATCAAACCCGAGCTTTGTGTCCCCTTTATATATCTTAGAATCCACTTCACGGCTTGCCAATGATCTTTACCTGGATTCCCCATATATCTGCTGGTTACACTCACTGCATGGGATATGTCTGGTCTTGAGCACACCATTGCATACATGATACTTCCTATTGCACTTGCATAAGGAATTTGCTGCATCTGTTTCTGTTCTGATTCACTTTTGGGTGCCATTCCTGCTGATAACTTGAAATGTTGAGCTAATGGAATGCTAGTAGCCTTTGCCTCATGCATGTTAAACCTTCTCACCACTTTGCCTAGGTAATTCTGCTGAGAGATAATCAATTTGCCTCGATTTCTGTCTCTGATAATCTCCATTCCCAGAATTTTCTTTGCTGCACCTAGATCCTTCATTTCAAACTCAGTTTTAAGTTGTTCTTTAAGCACATCAATCTGTTTCATATCCTTACAAGCCAACAACATGTCATCAACATATAAAAGCAAGTATAAAATAACATTAACAGAAAAATGCTTAAAGTAAACACATGAATCATAATTGCTTCTGACAAAATTATGTTTAAGCATAAATGAATCAAACCTGAGATACCATTGCCTTGGTGATTGTTTAAGTCCATACAAGGACTTCTTCAACTTACACACCCAATTTTCTTTCCCTTGAGCTTCAAAACCAGTGGGCTGCCTCATGTAGATAGTCTCCTTCAATTCTCCATGGAGGAATGCTGTCTTGACATCCATTTGTTCCATTTCTAAGTCAAATTGAACAACCATGGAAAGTAGGATCCGAATAGAGGAGTGCTTGACTACAGGTGAGAAAATCTCATTGTAGTCCACTCCTTCTCTTTGAGTAAAACCTCTAGCTACAAGTCTTGCCTTGTATCTAGGGGGTTCAACTCCTTTGATCCCTTCCTTTCTCTTGAAAATCCATTTACTTCCTACAATCTTAGCATCCTTAGGCCTAGGGACTAAATCCCAAGTGCTGTTTTTCTCAAGTGAACTCAACTCTTCTGTCATAGCCAATAACCATTTACTGCTGTCCTCTGATTTTACTGCATGTTCAAAACATTTTGGTTCATCACTTATGACTTCCTCAGCAGCTTGAAGTGCATAACTAACCATATCAGCTGTATAACCATATCTATCTGGTGCTTTAATATCCCTTCTGCCCCTATCTCTTGAGAGAAGATAACTATCCAACTCTGGTTGTTGACATACTTCAGTTTCAGTTTGCATCTGTCCTGTTTCTGCAATTTCTATTTCATCTTTCTCTGCTTCTGTAGTTTCAGTTGTTGTCTCGGTTTCAGTAGTATTCTGTTTTCTTCTCTTATGCTCCACCTCAAACTCAAATCTGTCCAATTCTTGTTGATCTGTCAACTGATCCTCTGGACTTCTTTGTGCCTTAAACAATTTAGTTTCTTGAAACTTTATATCCCTACTAATGATACACTTCTTTGTTTCCGGGCACCATACTCTAAAACCTTTAACTCCATTCGGATACCCTACAAAGTAGCCATTCTTAGCTCTAGGAACTAGCTTCCCTTCATTTATATGGTAGTAGACTGTGCATCCAAACACTTTTAAGTGACTGTAACTTGCTGCCTTCCCTGTCCACATCTCTTGAGGTGTCTTCAACCCAATGGCTGTTGAGGGACCAATATTAATCAAGTAGGCAGCAGTGTGAACTGCCTCTCCCCAGAATTTCACAGGCATACCAGCATGAGACAACATGCATCTCGTCCTTTCTAGCAGTGTACGGTTCATTCTCTCAGCTAGACCATTCTGTTGAGGAGTATTCCTAACAGTCTTGTGTCTCTGTATACCATGCTCTTTACAATAACTATTGAAAACCTCACCACAAAACTCAAGCCCATTATCAGTTCTAAGAACCTTGACTCTTTTGTTAGTCTTGTTTTCAATCATAGTTTTCCAATCTTTAAAGGCCTTAATAGCTTCATCTTTACTTTCTAACAGATAAATCCATAATTTTCTACTATAATCATCTAAAAAAGTAATGAAATAGCTATTACCTCCATGAGATGGAATCCTTGCAGGCCCCCAAAGATCACTATGGATGTACTCTAAGACCCCCTTGGTGTTGTGTTGACCAGTGGAGAACTTGACCCAGTGCATCTTCCCATAAATACAATCTTCACAGAAAGGTAAATCACCAATTTTGTCTCCACCTAGAACTCCAAGCTTCTCAAGTATTACCATTCCTCTATGACTCACATGGCCAAGTCTTTGATGCCATAAACTTGTGATGTTGGTGCTTGAACTTGCAATTGCTGTACTGCCCGTGATGGTGTGTCCCTTTAGAATGTATATCCCATGATCTCTTATTCCCTTCATGACAACTAAAGAACCCTTGATCACTCTCAGCAGCCCTTTCTCAGCCTTATATTTGCAGCCTGATTCCTCCAACATACCTAAAGAGATGAGGTTTCTCTTTAGATTTGGAACATGTCTAACCCTTGTGAGTATCCTCTCGGCTCCATCCTCAAACCTCAATTTGATTGAACCTACTCCCACAACCTTGCATACTGAATTATTGCCCATGATGACCTTTCCTCCATCAATCTCTTGATAGTCCACAAACCAATCCCTTTTAGGAGTCATGTGGTAGGAACAACCCGAGTCTAGAACCCATTCTTCCTCAGTGACATTTGTAGAAGCCATCAACACATCCGAGCTCTCATATCCTTCTGATGCAATAGACACATTTCCTCTTTCATCTTCACTGTTATGCTTTCCTTTAGTGAACTTTCTATCTGGACAATCCTTTTTAAAATGCCCCTCCTTCTTGCATATGAAGCACCTCTTATTAGACTTGTCCTTTTCCTTTTCTTTTGACTTGTTTTTGTATTTCTGTTTTGAACCTTTCTTCCCTGACTTTCCCTGCACAAACAGCCCTTCTGTATTCCTCTCTTCCTTTCCTTCTGACCTCTTCTTCATCTCTTTCGAAATCAAAGCAGATTGAACATCATCTAATGACAAACTATCCTTTCCATAGATTAAGGTGTCACTTAGATGTTCATAGGAACTAGGTAGAGAACTAACCAGAAGTAGCGCTTGGTCCTCATCATCTATCTTAACATCTATGTTTTCAAGATCCAAGACAATTTTGTTGAATTCATCCATATGTTCTTCAATAGACTTCCCAGATTGCATCTTGAAAGTGTATAACCTCTGTTTCAGGTATAATCGGTTTGCCAGCGATTTAGTTATATACAGCGTTTCAAGTTTGAGCCAGATTGCCGCAGCAGTCGTTTCTTTTGACACTTCTCTCAAAGGCTTATCTCCAAGACTGAGAATCAAGGCACTGTGCGCCTTCTCCAACATCTCCTTCTTTTCCTTTTCAGAGAGCGTAGACGGTAAAGACTTGTCACCGGCGAGTGCGTTCCCCAAACCCTAGTGAACCAACAGCGCCTTCATCTTGAGACGCCACAAACCGAAATCGTTCTTCCCTGTAAACTTCTCAACGTCGTATTTCGTTGCCGCCATACCTTCAAGAACCAAAAGCTCTTGATACCAATTGTTGTAACCTATCGAAGATTCCTGCAAATGAACAACAAAACCAACAGCAATGCAATACACAAACAATAGAACCAATAAACCCACAGGAAATATAATGCAGTAAAATTGAAATCACAGAATTAAGGAGTAAAGGGAAGAAGAAAGATTGACACCAATATTGATGACGGAGTTCAGCAAGATTGCCTACATCTCCGGGACTGAATCCGAGCAAGAAGATCACTATTATTGACTTGTTACAGCTTTTGTATCCTCACAGAATTCAACTCTGATGTTGAATTCATCAGCAAACTCACTCTGAACTCACTCTCAATCAGTTGATACAAGAAAACAATGAATTGATTCCATTCATTGCTGCTGAAACCCGAGACCTATGGCTTTATAAATCAGCCAACTAAACTCTCTTACACCCCCTAACTGTCAGTAGTTAGTTACAAACATAACTACTCAACAACTAATCTAACAAACTAACAGAAAACGGTTTGGAGAAGGTTGAGAGTGTGAAGGAATGGGCCAAGCCCGATAGGAAACAAAATGAGCCACAAGCCTAACAATATCCAACAGGAAACAGAATGGTCCAAGAAAAATGCAAGGGTGAGAAACCAATATATGAATCCAAAAACGACAATTACATACCCAAACACAAAACAACAGATTCATATAAGCATATCTCACAAAATATCATCATGCATAATATTGTACAATATATCAAAGTACTAATAGTAGGAAACACAAAAGGCCTCATGCCCAACAGTCAACGTTATTTTCAAAACGTATGCATGAACACTTTCATATATCTCAAGTAACGTTCAGTTCTTAATTTCCGGAAATCTCATCACCAATCGAAATGAGCTGATCAGGCTCCGAAATCATTGACCCGCCGCCACAATGATTAACACCAAAATTGGCCCAAACATAAGTACGTTGAAACCCATGACATTACGCGATTATCACATGGGGGAACAATCAGCAGTACTTAACAGTAGTCAGATCATACTATATTGTCCAACTCAAGGCACAATACGTTCCCAGAACATGTATGATACCATTGTCCATCAAGGCACAATGTTACATAATGACAATAAGTCATCCCAGGTTTCCTTGTCATCAAGGTCCCCTCGTTTCACGGTACGTCTGCCCAACACATATGCATGAGAAAACAATTTTTTTTCGTCGATTTCTCTTTGTCGTATCAATATTTCCTTGTTGAAGCATCAACGCTATCAACCACCACAATGTATTACATTCTTTAAGCCCTAACAACATTTTTCTCAAAACATGACACTTAGTCCAAAACAACTCGAACCCAAAAATCTCTAACCGATGCACTAGTCTAGAATTTTGGATTCAAAAGCATAAAAGCGTCCGCGAGCTTACAGGACCACAAATAGTGTCCACAAGCTAGGAGGACCAACATACTAACACGGATCCTTGATCCACGTGTTTTTGCAGAACCCTAGAACCCCGACGTCTCGGTTTCTAGTTTCCAAGAAGAAAAACCAAATTTTTCTTGAAAACTCAAAACTAAAACCCAAATCTCTGAAACTTACACAAAGTCCTCGAGATCGGTTTTCCATAAAACAAAACTTGGTCCAAAGATCATCTTTTTCCTTTTCGTCGTTTTTCGGTAAAACGCAAACTTTGAATTACGGTTTATAAAAACCCTTTTTCTTAGATAAAACCAAATAATATGAAATCACGTTTCTCGAAAATGCTTTTGCTCAAAAGATTAACTTTATTATTTTTAAAAAAAACAATAAAGTTTTCCGAAAACAATATTCATCCTAAAAACTTCATTTTTCTTCATTAAAGCCAAATTTCTCCCATTTTGCCCTTCAAGTCAACTTATCCTTAAAAAGCAAATATTTAATATTATTTTATTCCAAAAAAGCTAATTAATTTCTTTTTCTCTTAAAATTACTTGAAAAACAAATTAATATTATTATTTTTCCTTATTCCACGTCTCAAGCTTTTTGATGCTTTTAGGTTACATATTATCGGATTCTAACCGGTGTTAGATCCTTTAATACAATAATCCCCACAATAAGGCACATGATACATCCATACACGCATTTCAATACCATACCATACATTCACATATAAGCAGGTATTGCAGGCATAAACAGATAAAATCAATCATCAGCAGATAAATGCAATCAATCCACAACCAATTAAACACAGATAAATAGTTACAACTCAAACACACAATTACAGCACATAGCTATCGGAATTGGAATTCCTTAGATTTGTCCCCTTACCTCTTGGAGTTCCTAAAGCAGCGCCGAATCTCCCGATTTGACTCTAACTTTGTCCGGTCTCTCGTCCAATTATCCAATCAACAACTACACACATACAATCATATAGGTTCAAACATCCTCAATTAACAGTTTACTAGACTAATTTTTCCAAACTTTAACGGCGGTAGCCCAAAGTAAACTAAACCTAGTATTTAGGTACTTTATCGGGGCTTACCCATTAGTAGGGTTAGGGCTTCCTACACATAGCAGAAAACACACTACACTACTCTTGTCTTTTGATGGCAGCAATACTTTTTCTCCTACCTGATCAATCGTAGCACGACCCCCAAGACAATCACTGGCACGTCGTCTCACGTACCCACTGTTAGAACCAAAACAGTAACGGCTAATGACCCCTAAAAGTTTTAATGATAAACAAAATTATTATATGTTTATTGAATTCACTCAAAGTCAAGTTTATGCTAATCCATAAGGTCAAAAGACCTTCTTATGTTTCTGACTTCAGACGGATCTCCAAATCCAAAGTTTCATCTAGCTCTTAAAGGACAAAAAGCTCATTGCAATATCTTCATCCAAAGAAACTTCATGGTTCGTCCAAATAATCTTTTGGACTATAGTGGTAAAGGTTTACGTACAGACATGATCATATAGTTTTGTGGATCCAACTGTCTATACATATTGTGCGTCCAACTGTCTATACTGTGAATCCAATTGTCTACACTGATTGTGCGTCCAACTGTCTATATTGTGCGTCCAATTGTCTACACTGATTGTGCATCCAAACTGTCTGTATAAATGATGCGTCCAACTCTTTATATATACCTGTGCGTCTAACTAACTTTATTTTGAAGATGACGTGGCTCTCTCTTTCAAAAGTCTTAATTGTTTTTAAAAGGAAATATCTTTTTCACATAAGACAAAAGAAGGTACAAAAGTCATACACAACAAACCACGTAGAGCAAAGAATCACGTAGAGCAAAACGCTTGTCGGCCATAAAGGCAAATTAGTCTGCTACAATTCAAGCTGCTACTACCAAAAGCATCCTCATTCTGAAAGGACAATTACTCCATGGAGAACAACTGGCAAATGGACTTGTGCCTAATGGATATTTGAATGTGTCTAAACGGAAAAGTTTCCTACTTTTTTTGAAATCAGAAGGTCAGACAAATCTATAAGAAGACTCTCTTCTGAACAAGAAAACAAAGATACACAAGAGCAAGACAATATTCAAGAGAAAATTCATTGTCCAACAAAAAGCTTCAAAGCAAGCACTCCCTAGAAATTGGTCTTTAAACCTTCCTATTCTTTCATTGTAAAGTTACAAATAGATTGTTAAGAGCTGTATCTTGTAATACTCTCACTCTAGTGAGTTTGTAAAAAGGTCGAAAAACCCCTCTCAAGTCTTAGGATTTGTTGAGCCTGGAGAGGCTTGTCTGTAAAAGAATACTTGTAGCCTGGAGTGGGGTAGAATATTTGGAATTGTAGTCGTGGAGTGACTTGGAAACAATTTGTGAAAAGTGCTAAGTGATTTAGTGGAAAAACCTTCTCAGGGAAGGGACTGGACGCAGCTCTTTGATTTGAAAGAGTGAACCAGGATATATCTCTACGTGAATCTCTCTATCCCTATCTTGTTAAGTTTTATTTATTTACTAACTTGGGGATTGAAAACAAAGTATCTTAAACGTTTGTAATCATTTTGGTGTGTTCTTTCATCTTGCTTGTGTAAAACGTTTGTTTGAAAAAGGTTTTCGAAAATCGGTTAAGAAACACAATTCAACCCCCTTCTTGTGTTTCCCTGTTTCACTTTCACCCACGAACAGCTCTAAATATCTCTTGGTAACCGCGGTCTCAAGCTTCAATTCACAAGAAATCGCGAGCGCGAACTTTGCTCTAAGTATGAGCCCAACACATATACGATAGTGTTAGTCCTAAGGCAAACTCAAAGGATCTAAGAAAGAGGTAAAGACTCGAAAAACGTCAAAAACACGAAGAATGCGTGTTAGGGATTCGAGTTTACCTTGGACGAATCGAGAAAGTAATCCGTCAAAGTTGAAGGTAACTTAGTTGCGATCACAACTGTGTAGTTCGAATCGCGTTCCGGCAGTTCAATAGCCTCAAACACTCACTTTCTCTCTCTCAGCCTTGTTTTTACTGTTTATGGGAGAAATTTTCGTGCAAAATTACAAATGACTTCTATATATAGAAGTTATCCTCAGTTGACAATGCTTAAGCGTCCTTGATCCAAACGCTTTAGCGTTCCAGCGCTTGAGCATTAGCCCTTTCAATGCTTGAGCGTTGTCGTTTCTGAACCGCCTCTCCAAAGCCAGCTGTGACGCGTTCTGACACGTGTCACACTTTATGTCCCATCAGTGTCAATCAACATGTTAGAGAGACTACGCTTGAGTGTCCACTCTGCTCCACGCTAGAGCGTTGGCACGCTAGGGCGTGCTCCCTTCCCACGCTTGAGCGTGCTGCTCCGCTGGGAAAATCCCCCAAACTTCTGACTCCCACAGTTACTCGTTTAATACCTTAGGTACTTCCAACCTTGTTCAAGCCTATTCCTAAGCTCCCAACTAGGTCTTAAACTAATACAAAACGATTCACATGAACATTCAAAGTCTTAATCGAGATTAACCAGCTCGATTAGAATCACAGAAAATTGGGGTGTTACAGCTCCTAGCCACTTCTCAGAATCTAGGCCAACGACGGCCTCCTGGTAAGTCACAAGCTCAACATGATCCATGAGCGGTTCATCACCTTCTTGAGTTAGGAGTATTCCATATCTCTCAGGTTGATAACATGTCCTGTTTGACTTACGCGAGTCTTGTGTTACTTGAACAGGTGGTTAGGCCACAACATCTTGTGGAACCAGTTCTTGTTCCATTGCAGGCGGGTTAGTACTCTATGGTGCTTGGATTTATCCAAGTTCTACATTCCTCCCACTGTCTCCCTTGGAGATGTGTTCCTTCTCAAGGAACATTCCAGTCCTAGCGACAAACATTATGTCCTCGGAGGTGTTGTAGAAATAACAACCGTTTGTTTCCTTAGGACACCCCATAATGATACATTTGTCAGACTTGGGTCAAATTTTATCTAAGACTAAACGCTTCAATAAACTTGTCACCTCAAATCTTAATGAAAGACATACTTGGTCGCATACCAGTCCATATCTCATATGGTATCTTTCAGCTGTCTTAGATGGAACACGGTTAGGTGTGAAAGCTGTTGTATGTAAAGCATATCCCCTGAAAGAATCAGAGAAGTCTGATTGACTCATCATAGATCGTACCATGTCCAACAAGGTTCAATTTTCTCCTCTCAGACACACCATTCCATTATGGTGTTCCAGCAGGAGTGAGTTGAGATATAATCTCACACTCCTTCAGATAGTCATCAAACAGTTGGCTTAAGTACTTACCACTATGATCTGATCGCATGATCTTAATACTTTTCCAAAATTAGTTCTTCACTTCGTTCTTGAATTCTTTGAACATTTCAAAGATTTCTGACTTGTGTCATACATAAATCCATCATTACTGAAGCTATCAATAAACGAGACGAAGTATGGAAACTTGTCTTCTAGCAAACTTGTTTAGAGGCCCTCATACATCACAGTGTATCATGCCAAAATATTACCAACCCTTCCACCTTAATAGTGAATGGAGCTTAATTATCTTTCCAAACAAGTAAGATTCGCAGACCTCAAACAATTCATAATTGGATGAGTCCAAGAGTCCATGTTAGTGGAGCTTGGAAATGTGTTTCTTACTTATATGGTCTAAAGATATTGCTAAAGATATAGAGGGTCCAAATCACTTGGTTTAATCCTATTCTCATTTATGTTATAGATGGGCATATCGAGATCAAGGACACAAAGTCCATATCTCATATGAATACAAGCATAGAAGACATCAGTTGAATAAATGGAACAACATTTGTCCATTTATTGCAACTTGAAATTCTTTCTTGTCTATACAAGATATAGAAATGATGTTTCTATTATTAACTAGAATAAAATAACAGTTCTTTACTTCCATTAGTGCTCATACGGCAAATTCAAACTCTTATAGTTAATGTAGCAACTTTTGCTCCATTTTAACTCATAGAGTAGAACTTTACCTTTTAGTCAATCAATGTCCTACTCCATTTGATCTTTCACATTAATGTGAGATCCATATGCGGTATATAATACCCATAGTATTGGAGTAGATATGTTGACTTTTATTACACGTCTCTATGATTGCAAGCATGAGATGTCGTACACCAATGACATCGACTTGATGCTTCTATTAAGCATCCCTTTCGACCCTTATGGCAGTAGCAACAAATTGCTTGAGAATTAATTGCTTGAGAGCATACAGTTCTTTTCTCGTACTTGAGGACAATCCTCAAAATATGTACCAATCCAGAAAATTATTTCTAGATAACTCATCCTTCTCAAGGATGTATCGCAACGATACAATAAAAGTTGTGTTTGTAGCCACGGTTATTTAATACAGAAACATACAGAATATTAGTATCATGATTAAAACATATTTAATAGGTCTTTTATTAAATACGCTCCCACAATTATACTCAAATTAATGACGCTCATCATTGACTCGGAAAATCCCGTTGAAAGATTTTCTAGTGGGATCAAGAACCATATTTCACCTCTTTCTGAGTCAGCTGTGGCTGATCGCCCAGATCTCAGCTATTTAGGTAGGAAACTCCTTTCCAATTACATCCAATGTAATTCTTGGACCAGTTGGTGTGAAACCTCATAGGTTCCAATGTGTTAAGTTTTGATGAAGCCAAATATTGATTGTTGAAATACCAAACATGTCACACACATGTGTTTATAAAATGGAATATTATTTGATGATATGTGTTATGACAAACAAGCATTGGATATGTTTCTAAGTGTTCTGTGCATTATAATAATTAATTAATGAACACTAATCATAAGCATGCAGGACAAAAAGAAAATATTTTTTTTACAAGCATGCACGTATTCAAAGGTTAGCAAAGCAAGAAATGAAAATGCTAGAAGTACCAAAGTTTCAAGCATCAAGACCTCAAGCAAGATTAGATAAATATATTAGGTCTTAGATATGTCTTGTAAGAGTATGATGATTAAAACTTGATTTGGCTCATTTAATTAATTTAACTAAAACATTATGCTATTTGAGAAAAAGGTCTTAATCAAAATATTTAATTTTCAAAGTATTTTTCAAAGTGATTTCAAATTAAAACCTGATTTAACATAAAAGCATAAGTTTTACAAAGTATATTGAATCCAATTTCTATCTATTAAAATCAGTTTTCGAAAGGTCCATGCATATTCACTTTATTGAATAAAATTCCAAATCAATGGTATAAAGCCTTTTTATTGGTCAAATCGTTTGACCATAATTGCGTTGGTTGAAGGAACTTCATTATATGCTTATATTGCAAGTCAAATTGAAACAGGTACCTATACATTTGGTTTTAATCGATTGGCTATTGGCTTAAACAGAGGCGTACACAATTCTCTGAATGAATGAACATATTGGCTTTTATGCTGTAGTCGCTTTCACTATTCTTTTTAATCAATTGAGCGATATTTCTCTCAATGGACTGCGATGCTGTTGTTTTTAATTGATTGTATTTATTGTCAAGGTTGACAATGGTAATATTGTGGACAACGGCTAGTTCCCTGTAATATGAGCTTTCCCCAATTAATCCCTAACGTGATGATTTTCTAAATCTTATAAATTGGGATCTGTTCACATGAAAATTGCAAGAGCATATTGAAGAAAAATTATCTTATACTCTGAAATAATTTGAGCCAAATTTTGTGAGAAAATTCATCATACTCATAGGTCCTTCAAATTGTATATCTGCACTATTCAGAGTGCTTCTATTTCCTCTACTCTTTGTATCAAATCTGAAATAGGGTGAGGTATCCCTAGGTTAAGGGTGAGGTATCCCTCCGTTGGAAGGTGAGGTATCCTTTTGTTGTAAAAGGGTAGGGTATCCCTTTTGTGTATGCCTTTAGGCTCAGAAGCGCGGGTGAGGCATCCCAGAGGCACGAAGGAGAGTGCTAGAGGTCGTTGAGGCTCTTACACGTGGGTTAGGCATCACATAAGGCGTGGTTAGAGTGCTCTGTGGTGTAAAGGTATTCAAGCACCTTGAAGCTTGGTATTAGTGGATAAAACCCGGAAACATATTCTGGGGACTGGACGTAGGTCACCAACGGTGGGTGGCTGAACCAGGATAAATCCGGTTTGCAAGCTTTTCTTCCCTATCTATTTTATATTGTGATTTATTGTTCATCCTATTATTTATTGCTTTGATTATTTTTATTGTATGCGCATTAAGTTTTAATAGAGAAATCGCTTTCGCTAAATAAATCTCGAAAATTTTATAAACCCAATTCACCCCCTCTTGGGTTATGGTTGTTTGGGCCAACAAGTAGTATCAGAGCTTCGGCTCTGGTTAGAAGCTTAACAGCTTAGAGTGAAAGATCATCTTTGCTGGCAACCTTTAAAGCTTTGTTTGAAAAAATGAGTTCTTTTGATTTTGATAAACCACCATTTTTTGATGGTGTGGATTTCATATATTGGAAAGCTAGGATATAAATTTTTATACAAGCAATTGATTTTTATTTGTGGGATATTGTTTTCTAAATGGTTTTATTTCAAAACCCAAATCACAATGGAACGATTTTGATAAAAAATGTTTTTCCTTAAATATTAAAGCTATGCAGATTTTAAGAGGTTGTATGGAAAATGATGTTTATGATAAAATCAAAAATTGCTCTAGTGCTAAGGACATTTGGGATGCTCTTAATGCTATTTATCTTGCTAACAATGATTATGTGGATTAAAGTGTAAAGAGAAAGCAAGAAGAGCAAAAGCCATTGATGGAAACGTGTCTTGAAAAATGCCCTCAAGAAGATATTCAAAATGATGAAGGAAGCAAAACTCTTCATGACAACAATAATGTTTCACTTAAAAAAGAGAAGGAGCAAAACCCAAAGGAACATACTCTTGAAGCATTGGCAGACCAAAATGAGAAAGAAGATCATTCCAATGAAGAGTCAAATATGCTCAAAGATGAAATTACCGATCAAATGGCTCAAATAAATTTAGAGGTAAATAATACTAAACTCAACCCTGTGAATGATGAATTATTACATGCATACAATGAAGTGTATGATGAGGTAATGAGTTTAGAAAATAAAAGTTTAAAATGCTTGCAAAGTACTTCATCTATTGAAAATCAAATTGAGATTTTAAAAGACAAATATTGTTTTATGAATGTGGAAGAATTTGTGAATTATGAATCCTCACTTGATTATGAGAATTGTATCAATCTTGAACATACTTTAGAGGACTTATCTCATAAATCTCCTCAAATTCAAAATATTGCATGGCCACACTTCGTATTTGAAAATAAAAAGGGTGAGAATGATTTTGATCATGGAAATACAAGTGCAGCTAATGACAAATACTATGTTCATGACAAGCCAAAAGCTTTTATTGTCAATTCTAGAAAAATGAACTTAATATGTAATTATTGTGGAAAAATTGGTCATATTTCTCATATGTGCCATTATAGGAAAAATTATTATGTGAGAAATAAATGGGTATGGGTTCCTAAGATTATTAAATGCTCATTCACTAACCTCCAAGGACCCAAGTTGAAATGGGTACCAAAAAGTCCTCCCGCTATTTCTACTCTACAGAAAAAGTATCAAGATAGTGAACTAATGGACAAAATGTCTAGAAGATTGCTTGGGATGAAAACGACATGGACTTATTTGATGATTCAGACAAAGAGGAAGCCAACTTATGTCTCATGGCGGATCATGAAAGTGACGATGAGGTAATCTCTAATTCATCATCTGATTGCTCATATGTTACCTTGCATGATGCTTTTCTTGAATTACATAATGACTCTATGAGGCTGGCTAAGGCATTACGAAAATCTAAGAAAATGGTTGAAATTTTGCAAAATCAAGTCATTGCTTTAACCAAAGAAAACCTAGAGTTAAAGAAGGAAAATTATAGAATTGGCATATTGAAGCAAACCTTGCATGCAAGAAATGTGATGGATATGAAAAACAAATCAATGATTTGGAAAACACCCTTGTGAAATTCACCAATGGTAGAGATAATTTAAATTTTCTTTTGGGTAGTCAAAAGGGTGTATATGACAAGGCTAGCTTAGGATATAAACCTAAAGATCATGAAAAATTATTTTTGAAGAAGGCTTTTATGCTTGCTCATATATCAATTAGTCCTTTCATTAAATGTCATTATTGTACTAAAAAGGGCATACTGCATCTACCTGCAACATGAGAAAGGCAATTAATAAGAAAGTATAGGTTCCTTAGGGCACACTTGTTGCAACTAACACTAAAGGATCCAAGAGAATTTGGGTACCAAAAAACAAAGCATAAATTCTGTGTTTGCAGGGTTGCTTGAGAGTCTTAGCTGATAAAAAAAAAATGACAAGCACCAGCGGGATCAAACGAAAGTAAGTTGTGGGACAAAGGTAACAACATTGCCTTTGGTTGTAAATGTGTTCTTGAACATGATGACATCACTAAGCAATTAGCTGATATTCTCACAAAATCCTCAATATGGAGAGCTTTCTTATATATTCGATGGGAAATAGGCATTTTGGATTCATCTGGCTTAAATTAACTCTACTAGATTGTATGCTCTCACATACATAGCATTGTGCGTGTAGAACCTTCTTTGTTTTTGAAAATCACAATTTTAAAATCGATTTTGTTTTTAAAATCCGATTGGCAAAACCTCCAAATCAATTTGTTCTCTCCTTTGGAGCATTACATCTGTTCTCAAGCCTCCAAATCCATTTAAAAATTGCTCAAATCGGTTTTATTAAATGTCAAACCTGATTTCCTTCACTAACAAATCGATTTCTATGTGTTGCTTTGTTTTTCTTTCTCTTTCCCCATTATGTCATGTCATGTACCCCGTTTTTTATTTTGATTAATGATGTGTGTTGTTATTTGCTATCATCTTTATATCTTAGCACTTCTTTTTAATAATGACAAAAGGGGAGAAAATTGGGAAATAAGTAATGCACACATTACACTGATATGTTGAGAAGGAGTTATGCAAATTTAAATTAACTGCTTATATTGTCTCTTGACCTTACTAATGCTTTCTTTGAGTAATGTACATTTGAGAGAGGAGATCCTTTCAGGCATACTAGCTGCACATTCACTCTGATACATACATTACTCAGGTAAGAAAGGTAAGATTTATCATCATAAAAAAAAAAAATAATAATAATAATAACAAAGGGGAGTATTTAGTCATCTTGCTTGTAAGTTGATATGGGTTAATCTCTATCTCTCCTTATATCTTAAAATGATGTTATAACTATATTGGCTTCATTTTGAGCTAGTGAAATTATTTCACTCCTTTCTTCTATATGAATGAATGTCTCAATTTGCTTGCTTGGAGAATTATATTATTAAATGATTTATACTTTCTAGTTTGAAATTATTAAATATGTAATTATTATCGAAACAAGAAGAAAATGGTAAATCTTGTGTTCTAAGCATGTCTTTAACCTTCATCGATCCTTATATTGAACTATGCATATCTTGAAATAAATCATATGAGTTAAAATTAAAAATCATTAGAAGGTACTTTACTTCTTGATTAGCATATGTGTGTGCTTGAAATCTTTACTTACGACTATATGTCGTACAGGATCATTGTTTGCCCCAAAGTGCTTATATTATTTTTGATGATGATCATATCATGGTAACGTTCAAATTTAAAAGTGCTTAAAATAAGTTTTGCATTCAAATGAATATGTGGATAATTTGTCCTTATCAAATGACATAGATGATGATGTGCTATATATATAAATTATGTTATATCTATGTCTTGCTTGTAAATATGCTTAAATGTTATTTGATGCTAACCTTGAATTTGAAAGTTTTATAAGTTTCAAACATAGCAATCAAATACCGGAAGTACAAGCTTATGAGGACAAAAGAAGAGGCAAATAAGAGACTTTCTTCAAGTGATGAAATCTCGAAGGGAGATATCTCAACTTCAAAGATCATTACCACAAACAAAGAGCACATCTCTCCAATAAAATCCATAAGTATCTCTATCCCTGAACTTCATATATTGTATATCATGGATTGTATGATCATAGTCGAATATATTTCCTCTACCCTTCAAATCTTTTGAAAAATTAAGTGTGTATATTTGCAAAATTATTTTTGAAAGGGGGAGAAATAATTTCATCCTAAAGGGGAGCATGAGTACATAGAATTGCATGTCTAAGGGGGAGAATTTAAAATGAAAATCTTTTGTTACTTGGTGGACATTGTAAGGGGGAGGATTATGTATTTCAACTGTGCTACCACTCTGTATAATATTCTTAACAATATAAATGGTTCTTCTTCTTGACATGATAATTTTATAGAAATCCTTTTTGTTGATGTCAAATAGGGGGAGAAAAATTAGAAAGCAAATATATGGCATAACAAGTAGTTTATCTTAGCAAATGGCTAAAGTAATATATTTGCTTACTAATTTGTCATCATCAAAAAGGGGGAGAATGTGAAACCCCATAGGTTTCAATGTGTTAAGTTTTGATGATGTCAAATATTGATTGTTGAAATACCAAACATGTCACACACATGTGTTTATAAAATGGAATATTATTTGATGATATGTGTTATGACATACAAACATTGGATATGTTTCTAAGTGTTCTGTGCATTATAATAATTAACAAACATTGGATATGTTTCTAAGTGTTCTGTGCATTATAATAATTAATTAATGAACAATAATCATAAGCATGCAGGACAAAAAGAAAATATTTTTTATAAGCATGCACGTATTCAAAGGTTAGCAAAACAAGAAATGAAAATGCTAGAAGTATCAAAGTTTCAAGCATCAAGACCTCAAGCAAGATTAGGTAAATATATTAGATCTTAGATATGTCTTGTAAGAGTATGATGATTAAAACTTGATTTGGCTCATTTAATTAATTTAACTAAAACATTATGCTATTTGAGAAAAAGGTCTTAATCAAAATATTTAATTTTCAAAGTATTTTTCAAAGTGATTTCAAATTAAAACCTGATTTAACATAAAACCATAAGTTTTACAAAGTATATTGAATCCAATTTCTATCTATTAAAATCAGTTTTCGAAAGGTCCATACATATTCACTTTATTGAATAAAATTCCAAATCAATGTTATAAAGCCTTTTATTGGTCAAATCGTTTGACCATAATTGAGTTGGTTGAAGGAACTTCATTATATGCTTATATTGCAAGTCAAATTGAAATGGGTACCTATACATTTGGTTTTAATCGATTGGCTATTGGCTTAAACAGAGGCGTACACAATTCTCTGAATGAATGAACATATTGGCTTTTATGCTGCAGTCGCTTTCACTATTCTTTTTAATCAATTGAGCGATATTTCTCTCAATGGACTGCGATGCTGTTGTTTTTAATTGATTGTATTTATTGTCAAGGTTGACAATGGTAATATTGTGGACAACGGCTAGTTCCCTGTAATATGAGCTTTCCCCAATTAATCCCTAACGTGATGATTTTCTAAATCTTATAAATTGGGATCTGTTCACATGAAAATTGCAAGAGCATATTGAAGAAAAATTATCTTATACTCTGAAATAGTTTGAGCCAAATTTTGTGAGAAAATTCATCATACTCATAGGTCCTTCAATTTGTATATCTGCACTATTCAGAGTGCTTCTATTTCCTCTACTCTTTGTATCAAATTTGAAATAGGGTGAGGTATCCCTAGGTTGAGGGTGAGGTATCCCTCCATTGGAAGGTGAGATATCCTTCTGTTGCAAAAGGGTAGGGTATCCCTTTTGTGTATGCCTTTAGGCTCAGAAGCGCGGGTGAGGCATCCCAGAGACACGAAGGAGAGTGCTAGAGGTCGTTGAGGCTCTTACACGTGGGTGAGGCATCACATAAGGCGTGGTTAGAGTGCTCTGTGGTGTAAAGGTATTCAAGCACCTTGAAGCTTGGTATTATAAAACCCAGAAACATATTTTAGGGACTGGACGTAGGTCACCAACGGTGGGTGGCTGAACCAGGATAAATCCGGTTTGCATGCTTTTTCTTCCCTATCTATTTTATATTGTGATTTATTGTTCATCCTATTATTTATTGCTTTGATTATTTTTATTGTATGCGCATTAAGTTTTAATAGAGAAATCGCTTTCGCTAAATAAATCTCGAAAATTTTATAAACCCAATTCACCCCCTCTTGGGTTATGGTTGTCTGGGCCAACAGTTGGGTGAATAACTCCTTATTCTAATCTATCATATGGATCAATGCCCAACCGCATGCCTCTAAGCCGTTCCAATCCTATTGAATACACTTAGTTAAGTTCAGCCTAATGGTTGGCAGTAGTTAATTTCACCTTTCGCGTCTCACCGAAATATATTAAGGTGCTCAGCTGTAGCATGACCCACACTTAAATGATTCTGGCCTTGATGAGTGCCACGCATCAGGAGGCATTTAATAACTTAATTTATTGAGGGAAGTTAATAATTAAGTGATCTCGTCGGCTTGTTTATCATATAAACGTCTCTCATATCATACATGGCATACTAGCTTACATACATTCAAAACATATTAAGCATACAATGACATAATGCTATAACACAATTTAAATTCCAAATTTAAATCATACATCTCATACATTTCATGCATCACATACATAAACATACAAGACATATAAAAGGTATTATGATTATAGCCTCCTAATGTCCAATAATTAAAACTAATTATTATAATCTTTGACCTTCGAGCAAACTTCCAAAGTTCCTCCCACTGGCGTCATGATTTGGTATTGCCTTCATGCCATCTCGAGCAATTTACAAAATTTAAAATAAAATAAATAAAATAAATGTCACGACACGCAGGCCATATTTATAAAATAAATACAATAAATCACGACACGCAAGCCGTATTTACCAAATAAAATAACACCACAGTCTAAGGCCATAACCATACACCTCACATTTAATAAACAATTTATTAAAAGGAAAAATCATACACATGATCTCCAATTGATTTAAAAAATAAATAAATAAATTTGAAATCAAATCATACACATGATCTCCAATTGATTTCAAAAATAAATAAATAAATTTGAAATCAAATAAATACACATGATCTCCAATTGATTTCAGAAAATAAAGAAATAAATTTGAAACCAATTTATTGTCAAAAAATATGCTGCGCAATTTATATCATTGCGTACAATAACCAACTTTAAACTTCAAGTTGGATAATTGCACACAGTGATATTTACAACAAATTTTTAAACATCAATTTTAAAAGTAACGTGAATTCCACAGTGAAAGTTTAAAACAATTTTAAACTTCAATTTGAAAAAGGTGAATTGCATAGTGACCAAGTTTAATACAATTTTAAAAGTCACACGCATAGGGATAACATGCATTCTATTGAATCAGATTCAAAAGCAATAAACATATTATCAAGCAAGGCAAACATCCTAGGATACATGGCAAACTACGACCAATGCTCTGATACCACTGTTAGGGTTTCAAGAGGGATAATTTTTAAAAACAATTTATAAAAACCTCTTGAGCGGAAAAACCCCTTTACTAAAGGATCACGTATTGCACATGAATCACAAGGATATTGTGTTTACCTCTTGAAGCGTAGCTTTACCGCGAACACTGTGAGCACGTCAGCAGCATTGATAAATCACGAACACTGCTACGGTGGGAATGACAACTTGATCTACACAGCTACAGAGTAGCAGATCCGAGGAACACTGTTGCTATCACCACAAAGAGAGAGGTTCTTCTCTATCACCAGTATTGCAAAGTAGCAATACCTCTACTCAGTCTACACGAGCAAACCAACTTCAGAGATAGCATAGTGCTAGCTATCAGGATTGGAAGAGGTGCGGCATACAGAGAGAGAAAGTAGGCGCAATTGTCAATAGAGTACAGCAGCCATTATGAATGCTTTGTGTTGTGTGTTACTTTAAATGACATGCACAGCTTACTAATAGCTGTCACTCACTTAACCTAACCCACTTGGGCCACTGTACGCTACAAGCCCAATGTTTAATTATTAATTAAATCATATTTAATTAATCAATTAAACTTATCCTCATTTAATTATTAATTAAATCATATTTAATTAATCAATTAAACTAATTCTCTGAACATTTGCTCTATGCGTGTGACCCTATAGGTTTTCAATTAATTGGTAATAATATTAATTATTATTAATTATATTAATAATCAATTAATATTATAAATAATGAGCGACATCTAGCAATATATCATTGCTACCCAATTAATTAGAATAATGGTGATACAATTAAAACCTTATTATAACCATATAGAATATGAAGTCAACGTCCTTTCGTCTCAATGTCTTAATTGAACACAAGGCATAAATGTGTCATCCTTGTCAAGTTCAATTATTTATTTCTTGATCTAGTAATTGTCGTACGATCATGTGGGCCCAATATCTTATATTGTCCCACCTTAGCATGGCCATGCATTTCTACGTCACATACCATCAAGAGACCTATAGACATTACTCCTGTTATATAGGAGGGACGAATCCTATTTACATCACTCACATTCCTCAACATGTTTCATTGCAGGCCCAATAACTACCTTTATAGGGTTCCTGTTACAGACAACGTTTAATAGTATCAAAGCCTACAACTACATATATTAGGAATCGTAGTGACTTCAAGTCGAATGACTACTTCACTATGGTCACCATAAGAATCGCTCATGACACTTATATAACTATTATGCAGCGTTCTCATAGCGGGTCACTCCAGTATAAATATTTCACTAATATTTATACCTATGTGAAGACTTGATATCTTATATCTATGACCCGTGAGATGTGGTCATCAGTACACTCACATAATAGTATCAATGTATTATTATTGTCCTTATTAATAATAATACTTGACTATAAATATTTAAGAATAGTGTTCTATAATTTAATGGCATCTCACGATCAAGTCATACTGGACGTTCCATTAAAGGAACTACCTATTCTAAGGACTTTATTATGCTATATATATGATCATCAAATATAACATAATAAATAAATGCCTTATATATATATCAAATATATGATCAAAATCATGATACAAATAAATTGGCCACTAGGGCTTACCCCAACAAAGTTTTCATGAGTTTTGAAACTATATTATGTTTTTGATTTTCATGAAAAACCTAAGGATGAACCAAGGAAGTTTTTAGAAAACTCAAGAAAACGTTTTGGGTGAAACAGTAGGGATCACGACCAGCCGCTGATGGGTGTCACGGTCGTGATACCCCATCTAATGTGGAACGAAGAGTATCACGGCCTAACAGTGATGTGGCTCACGGTCGTGATCTCTCAATAATTAGAAGACAGAAATCATCACGGCTAGGCCGTGATGAGGCTCACGGCCATGATCTTCCTGCGTGATGGGGCAGAACATATCACGACCTGGCCGTGATGTAGGTCACGACCGTGATTGGCAGGGAGTGTTCCACACACCCTTTTCCCCTCCTTTTATCTTGGATTTTCCCTTTTGAAAAGGAAATGACTTTGAAGTTTAAACTTAACGACCTTTTGATTCCAAATGTTTTCAAACCAAAGTGAATTGAGATATGCAAATACGGTTTAGGCTTGAATGGACCCTCTGGGAGTAAGCTTGGACTTATTCCCCATATCCATCCATTGGTTGACCCATGTTCACTATCACTCAATTACTTTGAGGTTTTGAGTAAAGATAAAGGTCTATGTACCTTTAGAACTCAATTGTCTTTCAATAAGTTTCTTTATCTAAAGATAGCTAAAAGGTACTAATATACCTCCTTTTCAATATTTCTAAAGACAAAGAAATTCTCTCATCTTAATCTTAAAAGAGAATAAAGACTCATGTAAATAAGCTTTTGCGAAATAAAAAACCTAAGTCAAGAAAGGACTTAGAATCCTAACATATGAATGCTTAAGTGTGTCAAGTAGTAGATCAAGACTACATTTCATACCCTTGGTGGCGTTAGTCACGAGTTAACCATAATACTTAATCAACAAAGAATGTTTCATAAATGTTTGGTCAATGAGTGATCATGTCTTAGTAAGGATTAAAGAATCAATAAGGGAAAGATTGTAAATCTTCCTACATAAGACATTTACGATTGTAAGACAATCGAATAATGCATAAACACGAACGAAAAACCGCATGTTTGATAACAACCTGACGCTAGGAGGCATGAAAATCGTTTAAGTAACTTATGTTACCTTGTGAAGCCTAGTGATGGCTAGTTTCTTGGAGAAACACATCGTTAGACGTTGAACGCACATTGATCGCATCCGCATGAGAAGTTAAACATATTGCATTGTTGTCAGTTAAGGCCTGTGAGCCTAATAGTTGAGCTTACACCTTGTGCGGGTGCCAATATAGTGGTGACGGCCGATTTGACCTTGGCGATGTTGGTTGTGTAACTCTATATGTGGCTAGTTGGAAGCTCTCCTGTGTCGTGGTAAAACAAGATCCCACACCAACGTTTTCGACTAGACACTGCCTTGTTCAAGATTGATGTGGAGCGTCTTTGCATAAAGCCAGTGTACACTCATGAATTGAAATGTCTTAGCACATATAGCCGACTGGCTGTTGCAAGCAAAGCGTGCACTGAGACAACCCCATACGTGTGAAGCCTTCCCATTAGTCCCAACCTCTTATTATTATTATCTATGCCTAGCCGTATATAAAGCGATAGATTGGTAAACAAATAGCGATGCCGAAGAAAGCAAACAAAATGGCAAGCATAGAAAAGTGATCAGAGTAAAAGCGCAATATATACATAACTGTACAATAACATGCATAAGTTAGCCCCATCAGTAGGGCACTGTACATACATATACATCCTGAAGGTAAAACCAAAATACATCAAAATCAAAATAAAACTCTCGGAGCTCACCAACAACCCCCGTCCCCTCTCAAAATACATCAAAATCTCTCGGCTCACTCCCTAGGACACACTGGCAGGCTCTCACCATCAGTGGTGAGGATGCCCTGAGCTACCCTGACCCTCGCCATGAGTACGCCTATACCGCACAATAGGCTCGTACTCTGACGAAGAACTGGAGACCACGATCCTCCGCCTGTGGTAGGTCCTCAGGTACTGCTCGGTCCTCCTGCGCTGGCCTCGGTAGACGTAACCTCTCCTGCTGGTCACGACCGAAGACTGGGGTGCTACCCACGTGTAGTCTCACTCCCTCTGGCTTGGAGGTCGCCACATCCTCACGAAAGGTAGAAACTGGTACACGCGGTAGGGGTCGATGATATCCACATAAGGAGGCGTGCCGCTCCAAAAGATCAGACTAACGGGTCCTATGTACACCACTAAAAAGGTAGAGGGGTCTACCTGCCATCCCCTTTCATCATGGTACACGATCTCAATATCGCCCAGCATCGGCATCCGTGATGCCCCCGTGAGGAACGGGTGAAGCCTCGAGTCCATGCTAAGTCTCCGCTGGCTCGTCGTCTTCAAGTGATCACATAACAGACCACAAGAAAAAACAGAAGGGAGATAAGAAATACAGCGCATCATAAAGTCGAAAAACAGTAGTAATACAGTAAACACATAACAGGTAGCATATAACAGATATCACATTTATAACATTTACTGTATTCTAGCACACATCTCTCGAGACAATATATGCAACAGACATCCATCCCATGAGTCTCACACTCAGATCAATCCTCTAAACCGGGATACTAATCCCATGCAGCATTTCGGCCGAAAAACGTACTTATGCATGTTCCCAACTGGAACGGTTCCACATCCGAACAAGTCCACACCGGAACAGGTTTTGTGTTGGAATGGAGTTAGCTTGTCCAAGAAACCGAACCGCTCGCCGTGACCAATAAGAGTGCATCCCCCTTCCACACTAGAACCGGGGTATCTCGGTCGCCTCGGAATGTTAGCCTGGAACAACTGGAAAGCTCTGGGATTAGTCGGGCAAACCGGACTGGGGCGGGCGTCACGACAGGATAGGAGCTACCTCATCCGTCACTGTAAACTATTCCCAAGACCGGCAACATCCCTAAGGCCACTCACTTGACCGCCCCATCTACTTTCCGTACCCACACTCAGGTATCGCTAACCTCGTATGACGCTAGCAGCCCATACTACCTGTCATACGGCCTCGCCACTTGGCAGCTGATGATGATATGCAGCAAACATCCTCAACGGGCTTGATAATGGATCTCACGCCTAAGCTCTCAATCGGAAACAACACGATGCTACTGCATCCACACGGCCACAGCCTCGACGCCACGCGTCCACGAGCCACCGCTCAAATAAACACGGCCACAGCCTCAAGAAGTCAGCATAATAGCAACGGCACCATCCACGGTATCAACCCGACAGCAACACGACAGGCAACCAAACTTAATTCTACGACATTCTGCCACAACGCTTAAAAGTACAACATACAGCATATTAACAACAGCAATAACATCAACTACAACATATAGCAGCATACCACATACCAAGCAGCATATGGGCACTTAGACAGATAGCAATAACAACAAGCAGCAGCATACAATCATACGAAGTCAAATATCCTTAATCAACAATTTACTAGCCTAGGGTTTCCTAACTTAACGGTGATAGCCCAAAGTAAGCTAAACCTAGGGTTTAGGTATTTTATCAGGGCTCAACCACTAGTAGGGTTAGGACTTCCCTACTCATAGCAGAAACATACTACACTACTCTTGCCTTCCTGACGACAGCAATACTCTTTCTCCCCACCTGAATAGTCATCACGCGAATCTAGGCAATCACCGGCTTGCTACTCCTTCCTCAAGCTTGAGCTCGCAGCCTTCCTTCAATGGCAGCTCCAAGAAAAGCCCCGATCCTCTTGGTAGCCGCGGCCTTAGTCCTCAATTTGCGGTAGATCACGAGCACACACTTTGCCCTAATAACGAGCACAACACATATATAATAGTGTTAGCCCTAGGGCAAACCCAAAAGATCGAAGAAAAGGTAATGACTCGAAGAACGCCAAAAACACGAAGAACGCGTGTTAGGGATTCGAGTTTACCTCGGACGAATCGAGAAACCCATCGGTCAAAGTTGAAGATATCCTCACCGTGATCACAACGGTGTAGTCGGAATCGCGTTTCGGTACTTCGATCTCCTCAAAAGTGAGCTTTCTCTTTCTAAATTCCCAGAGCCTCTCTCACTAGTTGCAGAAGTCTTAGGCAATTTTCGTGCAACAAATGAAGAAGAAAAGAAAACTCCACTAACTTGAGTTGCTGTGCACGCTTTAGCGTGGACACTGTTGGAACCAAAGTGGTTATAGTCCAAATAATCCCTTAAGTTTTGATGTTAACAAAGGGCTAATTTAAGAAGAACAAAGATTTCTTATGGACTAACGTTTTATATTAAGTGTGCAGGATAAAACTTAATTGAGTCCAAAGACTATCCAAAGTCCAAAGACTTTATCTCGTCCAACCTTTGAACGTGGTTTACGTCCCTCTCAGACTGGACGGTAATAAATAGAACCATGAGTCCAAAGACTCTTTCGGTTACTTTTGTAATAGCTCCAATAGTACTTTTATATTTTAAGCGCGAATACCTTGTAAAAGTATTTGCATTTATTATTCCCTGTAAAAGGCTTATATCCTTGGGACGAAACATTCTTTGTAATATTCGTTCAAATGTAAAGCGTAAGCCAGAATGTCTCTGTCACTTAAAGTAGTTGACCTTCTTCTTTTGGAAAAACAAAAGGCAACTTTCGTTCTATATAGAGGATATGTGAGCACCACTTTTAGCTATCATCCTGATAGTCTATCCTGCTGATCAGAAACTTCAGAAGCTATCAGACTTAATGGATCAAATGCAATCAATGCTCATCAGAACGGATCCTTTTCCATCCGTTGAAGACTGAAGTCTGTTCAAAGACAAACGGCTATATATACCTCCATCACTTGAAGATGCATGGAGACCGAACTTAAGCAAAAATACAAGTGAAGCAATACTCAGCGATTCAAACTCTTTCAAGAGAAACAAGCAAACATCTGCTCAAGCAATCAAAGAGAAAATCTCAAGCTTGCAAAGCTAGCAAAGCTACTCTGATCCTCATTTTCTTATCACTCTCTATTTAGAGTTTTTAAGAGTCTAAGCTTTAGTTTCGAATTCTCACACTTAGTGAGTTAGTAGAACAAACTCTTTTCAAAACCTTAGTTTGGTTGAGCCTGAAGAGGCTTGTCTGTAAAAGAATACTTAGAGAACCTGAAGAGGTTGAGAATACTGCTTGAAGAGGTGTTGAATACTTTGTAACAAAGGGTTTTTGTTATAGTGGATAAAGCTCTCAAGTAGAGAGGACTGGATGTAGCTCTTTGGTGAAGAGTGAACCAGGATAATATCTCGGTGTTCTTTTCTCTCCCTTACCCTTACTTTAGTATATTATCTAACTAACTAACTGGGATTGAATTGCTTTTTCCTACGTTGTTTTCTTATCTTATTCAAACTAAGTTAGCGTCCAACTTGGTGTTTGGAAAAGCTCTCTTTGCTTTTAATCGTTTTAGCGTCCAACCTTGCGAAAATTATTATCTGCTTACGAAAAGATTTTAAAATCTTCAGAAACACAATTCAACCCCCTTCTTGTGTTTCAAACAGGTTCCTTCAGACACTACTGCACGCTTTAGCGTGACCACGCTTGAGCGTGAGGTCTTCTCCACGCTTGAGCGTGGAACCTTGTCGGCTCCGCCTTGACCCTGGCTTGACATGTGTAGCACACGCGTCACAAACACTCCAGCTGGTAAACGCACTCAGAACGCTTGAGCGTCCGCTTTACCAACGCTTGAGCGTTGTCTAGCTATGGCGTGCTCCCTTCCCACGCTTGAGCGTTGCGTTCAGTTGGGAAAAGCTTTCCAAACATCTAGCTTCCACAGTTACTCGTTTAATGCCTTAGGCACCTCCAACCTTGTTCAAGCTTTTTCCTAGGCTTCAAACTAGGTCTCAAACTAACACACAACAATCCACACAATCATCCAAAGCTCTAATCGAGATTAACCAACTCGATCAGAGTTCCCAGAAAATCGGGATGTTACATGCACTCCCGATCACTCTCTCCGACGTTGTCTAGCTCCATGGAGTAGGGATTGTGTCACATCACTGCATTGTTGGTCTTTGCATCATGATATCATCCCACATGACATTGATTTGTTTAATTTGAGATGCCTTATGACTTGGAATTATATGAATGACCATGATGATATAACATGTATATCTGATTATATGAGTATGCCTTGTCTTGTTGTGTCGTGTTATTTTCATCTACCTTATGTTGTGATTGATGAATGGGAATCTCACCTATTACTGTTATTCTTCTGTTATGCTTTTTACTTTTGCTATAAAGACATCGTTTCGAACGAGAATGATGCCTTCTTACGTTTACGTTGAGTTCCACGGAGGAGATATCTCATGGATTGGACACATGGACACCTGGCACACGGTGTACATCAGAGACGCCTCTATCATCATCCGGGAGAGCCGGAGCGGCTGCCTATGGTTCACCATTCGTCTACCTCTTCACATGGAGTGACATCAGAGGAGGAGGTTAGGTCCGTGGGCAGTGACCAAGATCAGAGTCATTGGACCACGTTCCTCTGCTTCTTCTTGTGGTTACCCTCCACGGAGAGATGGTGTTCCGTCGGTTTCACCTCTAGTCGTAGCACCTACATCTGTTCCTACTGTTGCACCACTGGTGCCCGTACATGCTTTTCTTGCTGCTGCTGCGGATGATGATGACCCTACAGTTCTTCCACCCCACGACCCACCTGTTGTGCCGCTGCACCCTCGCATTTGGCATACTGCCGGAAGAACTTTCTCTATAGGCCTAGGTCTATTCTGAGGGATCCGGTGCCAATTGTGATACCCAGTGACACATAGGAGGCTTCAGTGGAGGATTCGGGGGCGGTTATGGAGAAGGAGCCTGAGGAGGACCCAGAGGAGGATCCAGAGATGATGGTTGAGTCCGTTGGGGAGTCTTCGAAGTAGGTGTGTGTGTGTGAGTTTTTGGGCCAGTCTGGTTGTCTTGGTCTTTGAGGCAGAAACCTATATTTTGAGGAGCAGTGACTCCTAGTCTCTTTTTATATTTATTTCAGTTACATTTAGGATTGTAACAGATATTTGGTTACCTTACTTTTATATTATGGAACCCTTTTTACTTTGATCTTATATTCTAGCAGAAAATGATTTAAGTTCGAGTTTATTATAAAAATGTTTAAGTAGCGTTAAGATATTATTTATTATCTTATGTTTTCGAAAAGAGAAACCGCATTTACGAACAAACCTAAGTTTTAATTTCCGCATATTTTACTTTCGGCCTTATAAATTGTTAACAGTGTCACAAACAATGTACCACTCGAGAAGGGTGTTACATTATTTGGTATCAGAGCTGGCCGAGTATTTTTGGGTTTGTGGTTTTGGTCTGTCTTTGTTTGTGCTGTGTATTCTCTGTTATCCTCTGAAATATTGTTCCATGAGGAACGATATTGCTTTATTGAGTTTGTCTCATCTTCCTTGAATCTAATAATCCTAGTTTTGTAGATGGCAAGAGGAGCTACGAGTGCTTCTTCAAACGCTGGTAACAATCAAAATGAGATGGCTGCAGCAGTACAGGCTATAAGAGAGATGGCTGCCGCTGTAGCGCAACGCGAAGAGACTGTAGCTACAGGACGTGGACTTGCTGAGTTCCGTCACAACAATTAGCCATAGTTTCAGGGCGAGTTTGATCCGGATAAAGTTGAACTCTGGATCAAGGAGTTAGAGAAGATCTTTAGGGTACTGAAATGCCCCGACGACCGGAAGGTGACTTATGCAACTTTCATGATGGTTGGTGACGCCGAATACTAGTGGGAAGGAACTCGTCAGCTGCTAGAATCAGAGCACCGCCACATCACCTGGGGAGTTTTCAAGGCTAAGTTCCTGGAGAAGTACTTTCCTGCTAGTGCAAGACATGCAAAGGAGACGAAGTTTCTCCGGCTGTGGCAAGGGACTACAACAATTTTTACTTTAGGCAACACTAATCTTGCCAATGGTTGAAAAACCGTCCCCTATACATGGAATAAGCAACAGTTTTATGACGGTGGACAATATTTTACATAATTTAATATATCTTTTAGAGTATAATATAAAATCGTTGTTTATTTAGAATAGGCTAAGGTTTTGAAATCGTGGATAAATTATAAAGAAGGCAAAATAAGTAGTTTCGTCCTATACGTTTATTTAATTTTTCACATCGGTCGCATATATTTTTTTTTTCAAATTGGTCTTACAAGTTTCATTCCGTTTTCACGTTAGTCCTTTCCGTCAATTTTGACCTAACGCCGTTAATTTTGAGCTGACGTGGCACGATATTAGTGCGACACGTGTCTCTTTATTTGACGGCGTTAGGTCGAATTTAACGGAAAGGACTAACTTGGAAACGGAATGAAACGTGTAGGACCAATTTGAAAAAAAAAAACATATGGGATCGATGTGAAAAATTAAATAAACGTATAGGACCAATTTACCAATTTTGTCTTATAAAGAACGGTTTTGATGCTGTTGACACCTTAAACAACAATTTTATTTTTATTTTAAAATTGTTTTAATTTTGAAATCCCAAGCCCCCATGCCATTTGACTTTTTCCTTTTTCCCGCGTATCCCTAAATCCCGCGAAACCCCCAATTTGGAGCTACTAACTCAGCATTCTTAGTGTGTGTTTGGATGAACGTTTGACAAATATGATTTTGGATAGAATTGATTATGTAGAATTGATTTCAGTACAATTGAGTTTGAAGTGAATTGATTTATGTTTGGATATTTTTATTCTGAAAGCAAGTTTGATGTAAAACTCAGTGTAAATTTTTCAAGTTTGTAGCTTCTAATAGAATCACGTTTGAAGGCAAAATCAATTTTGTCAGATAGTAACCAAACACCTCTGTTTTTACCAAAATCAAGTTTGACAATGGTGATACCAGAAGTGAAACCAAACACACACTTAACCTTTTCATTTCCTCTTCTAACCTCTAGCCAGCCGCCAGTGCCATTCCACCGTCGTCTTTGTTCTGTGTTGAAGCAAAGCCATATCATAATATTTTTCAGGTAATCAAAGCCACACCTTGAATCTCTTTCTCTTTATTTTTCTTTCTCGGATTCCTCTCATAATCTCTTCTTCTTCTTCTTGTAATTCTTTCTTTCAAGTAATCAAAGTCGCACCTTTCTATTGCTTTCTTAGAATATGCATACAGTGGCGAAGCACAAGACGTAAACCCCAAAACTCTATCAGGTAATCAAAGCACTTTCTTTCTTTTTCCTTCGATTGTTTCGTTCATCAGTGAGCCCAAGACGTAAAACCCAAAATTCTTCTTATTCCCTTTTACCTTCAATCAATGTTTCGGTCATTGTATAATCTGAATTTGTCTTTTTGCCGAAGACGAGGTCCGTTCATAGTCCTTCCTCACAATGGTTAAATCCTACTAGATCTCTCTCTGTCTCTACCTTTGTTAATTGCTTTAATATCTCACCTTCTATTTTACTGGGAATCTTATTTGTTTAGTTACAATTTATAAAGGATTCAACTTCACTATTACTGTGAAAAGTAGTCATGCATGATGATTATGTTTCAGTTTTCTCTCAGAATAAGATTAAATTCTTTTGGTCTTGTCGGCAGTGTGGTTGTAGTAATTTTATCTTATGTTCAGTGTTTGGGATAATATTTTATGTGAATTTATGTTTTATGGGTTATTTAAATATGAGATTTAGTGTTTCAAAAATGGCTATATGACTAATTATTGGCTATATTCATGTTTATTAACCTGTTTTAGTCTAATTGTTGGGCAGAAAAGTACCGTATATCCACGAAATTTAAATAAATGTTTGATGTCAAATAATTTTTGTATATAATATTTTTAGGATGGGAAATGTATTGGCAGAGATCCCTATTTCTCTGAATTTGTTCCAACCCTACCATTATAATTTTTCATGTTTGCATCTTCGTTTCATACTTTAACAGCTTCATATTCGACACCAAGTTAATGGTTCCCACTAGCAACACAATGATAATAAAAAAATGTTAAGGACTAGAAGTTTATTCTAACTTGTGTTGTCTTAGATTTTCGGGTGCTTTCTAAACAACTTGCCAATGTTTAATGTTGGCAAGGTGGACTACTAATGGAGAGATTTATCCATCTTCAGAACTTGTCTTATATTTATCTACCTTCAGGAATGATTTTATTTGTGCATTCTTCTACATCAATCCATGTTTCATATTATGAAAAGGTATAACTATATTTACCAAATCTTTGTTTGTGTGATTTAATTGGTTATTATTCTATTCCCATTTGATTCAAAGTTTTATTTGTATACTAAGGCATAAGGTCATATGCCTTAAGTGGAATAGGCATCTCTTAATAGATGCCATGATCCTAGCTTGCAATCTATCTAGCACCTATCTAAGTATCTAACCCTTCAATAGGTCAGTTTCAGTTTGTTTTTTTTTTAAATTGTAGCATGCCATGTCAAGCTGCTTATATTGTAGTTAGCTTTGTTGATGAAGCAATGGATAGTGCTGATTTTTCTCTCTCTTTCTTAAAGAATTAAAGAATATTATAGAAGGATAAATCTTAACTAGAAACATATTTTCAAGTGATGTGGCTTTTTTTGGTGAATCTCCTGCATCGTGTGGTGTTAGGAATGAGTAGAGTTATTTCAGGAAGACTTTGGAGTAAGCTGAAACGAATACTAGCAACTTAAAAATTAATGCATTAATTTGGTGTTTCCTTCAATATCCTTTGATTCACTTTCTTCTTTTCTTAAGTTATGTTTGCTAGACACAGGCTTGTTTACTGATATTTCCTTGCTATGGTTTCAGGCTGCTCTTTAGCCTTTATTTTACTAGATTTATAGTATCTGCTGATGAGTGGCTTTGCTAAAAACATATCATTAATAAGTCAAAGGATAAACTTTAATTCTCACAACTTGAAATACAAAAGGTTTATGGGATTACTCTGGTGCGCTTTACCATGCTTAGTTGGCAGGGTTGTTCACCAGTCTCCTGCTAGATTTGCATATTAGTATCCTCCATCATTTTGCTGATTTAATATCTCAGCTTTGATTTTGTCAACAAGTTTCAATTTGCTACTGGTATTTGAATTGCATTATTTTAAGATGGTATATTATGTATGCATTGTTACTATATTTTAAGTTTGGATTATATTGACTTGATTATCATGTGTGTTGCTACTACAATTTTTCTATTTTTCTATTCTCTTATTTCCAAGAGAAGGGTGGACCATTGCCTAAATTGTCACTAAGTAGCTATCAATACCCGTTGATTGTTAATGTTATTTTACTTTTCCTTTTCCTAACTTACATATACTTTATCATATTTGCCGGAAGATTTTCATGGTGAAGAAGAACATCAACCTCAAGACATGGAAGGAAAATGATTTTATTAACATGCATGGATTCCTATAATCTTCGTGGATGTTTTTCTTTTGGATTTTAGAAGAAAACTATTATGTTAACTTTTCCCACTTGATGAATTTAATTTAGTCTTCTATATTTTGGAGTTATATATATGTCAGACATGTGACAAATTCATGCAAATATATATGCTAGTGTTTTTATGCTTATGTATGTTGTAGTGTTATGGTAGTATTTCAATGTACATAGTGGTTTCACTTTTTTTAGCACATATATTGAGACTTATATAATCCAAGTGTTTTGAAAATTTAAATTATATTGATCCTAACATTTATGGGTGTTGTGATTGAAAGGTTAAAATATATCTTTAGTTATGTATAAATATATAAAGGACTTTTTTCTTCACAATGTAATAAAAGTGAACAGATGTTGAATCATTGCCTATTTATTCCACAATAGTTACAAAAATATCCCTTAAAGGTTTTTTAACCGTTTTCTATATTATTTGTCCATATTAGAATTAGTGTTGCCTATATTATATGAGGTAATTGTGGCTGAAATGTCTAGCAACAGTTATGGAATCGTTGTCTATACTATTTAGCAATAGTTAAATGAATGTTCCCTATACCATTTGCCAACAATTAAATAAATGTGGTTGGAATCTCACGCAACAATTAAGAAACCGTTGCCTAATCAGAAATAATGAAAACTGTTGCCAATGGATGGTTCAAAAAACCGTGGCCTATTCCCCCAATTTAGGCAACAGTTATTGATATACCGTGGCCTTAAGTAAAAAACCGTTGCCTTTGAGAATAGGCAACGGCCACCTAGAGAACGCTTATATAACCGTTGCCAAACCGTTGCCTAAGGTTTAGGCAACAGTTTTCATACTTCTAGGAACGGTTTTTTCTTATTGCCTAAAGTAGAAAATATTGTAGTCCAGAGTTTGACTGTGGGTGAGTATGCTGCAAAGTTTGAGGGCTTGATTAAGTTCTCACAGTACTACCAGTGTAACCTTGATGAAGAATGGAAATGTAGGAAGTTTGAGGAAGGACTGAGGTTTGACCTGAAGAAAGCAATCCTGTCGCTGGAAATTTTAACCTTTCCAGTTCTGGTGGACAAGTATCGACTTATTGAAGATCTAGATGCTAGCCGAAGCAACAAGAACAACTTTGGACCTTAACGGTTCAAGAGTAACACCAATAACAAGTTTCAAAAGAAGACTTATGCAAGACCATCGTGGAACCAACAACAACAACCACAGAGGTCTTCTGGAGCAAACAATGGAGGTTTTGGCCGCTTTGGGGCACCTTCACAGAAATGCATGAAGTGTGGCAAGGGTCATCCTACCAAGGACTGCACGATCAAGGGAATCATCTGCTTCAAGTGTGGAAAACCTGGCCACATCTCGAAGGAGTGCGAACTACCAAAGGCTGAGACATCCGTAAACCACGTGCAAGCTGTCAGGCCCAAAGCTAAGGGTAGAGTGTATATTGCGGGTGGTGCTGAAGCCGCCCAGAATGATGAGCAGATAAGAGGAGAGTGCAACGTAGGAGGTAAGATTTTAACTATATTGTTTGATTCTGGCACTACCCATTCCGCATATTTTACTGTCGACCTTACAAATTATTAACAGTGTCACAAACAATGTACAACTCGAGAAGGGTGTTACAATCAGCAGTACATGGGACTGTAAGAGTTGAGGAAGAATGATCCGCCAACCTTTCGAGGTACTACTGATCCGGTTGAGGCAGAAGAGTGGTTGCTGAAACTAGAGAAGATCTTTCGGGTTATGAGGTGCGTTGATGCACAGAAGGTGGATTTCGCCACGTATATGCTGGAGTATGATGCGGAGCACTGGTGGAATTGTGCTAGGGGGTGATTTTCTAGCCTTGGATGCTCTTATCACGTGGGACAGGTTCAAGGAAGTCTTCTTGGAGAAGTACTTTTCGCATAGTGTTCGCATTCAGAAGGAAACAAAGTTCCTACAGCTCCGTCAGGGAGACATGTCTATTGCTGAATATGTTGCTAAGTTTGAAAGCTTGGCAAGGTTCTCTCGGTCCTTGAGGGACAATCCTTTGGACGACTGGAAGGCGGTCAAATTTGAGCAAGGTTTGAAGCCAGAGATGCAGCATTTTATTGGGATTTTAGAGATTCGGGATTACCCCACCTTAGTAAATAAGTGTAGGGTAGCTGAACAGAAGATGCAAGCTTTAGATATGGAGAAGCCAAACGAGAAGAGTAGCTTTCAGAAGGGCCTGCGACCTGTGCCTACCATCACAAAGGGTAAGCAGGTCCAAGGTGCTCAAGCAGATATGAGAGCTGGATGTTTCAGATGTGGATGGAACCATAGGGATCGCACATGCCCCGCGACACAAGTCTCTTGCAACAAATGTGGAAAAGTGGGACACTTTGCTAGAGTCTGCAAGGGAGGAGGACAATCGCAGACCTGACCCTAGAGCCAAGGAAGAGTTTTCACCATCCAAGGAGAGGAAGTGAAGGAGTCTGACGGTTTGATCCAAGGTATGAGTTTAATTAAAGATAGAAAAGTTATGATATTGTTTGATCCAGGAGCAACCCATTCTTTCATATCTCTTAGTTGTTTTAAAAACTTAGAGTTGCCTATTTCTAAACTACATTTTGACTTATGTGTTTCTACTTCTGCCAAAGATAATTTGGTTACTTCTATTGCCTGTTTAAAATGTTCCTTAATATACCAGAATTTATCTTATGATTTCGATTTGATATGTTCACCTATGTTGGGTTTAGATGTCATACTTGGCATGGATTTGTTGTCACAGAATAATGCTGTTATCAATTGTTCTTCTCGAACCATTTCTTTTCTTCCACAACCAACGTCTATTGACCCTTCAGTGTTGGATTGCTTTTTGTCTGCTGTATCTTCTCATAAGAACTTAGTTGATGGAGCTCAAGGATACATACTTCTCTTTTCTGCTAAGATAAAGGCTGAAAGTGAAATAACGACAATACCTGTAGTGTGTGAATTCCAGGATGTTTTTCCTAAGGAAGTTTCTAGTTTACCGCCAATTAGGGAGGTTGAGTTTAATATAGATCTAGTACGTGGAAGTGGACCTGTTTCAATAGCACCCTATAGAATGCACCCCTAGAGTCGAGTGAGCTTAAGAAACAGTTAAAAGAGTTGTTAGAAAAGGGGTTCATAAGGCCTAGTGTGTCACCTTAGGGAGCACCAGTGCTCCTGGTCAAAAAGAAGGATGTCAGTATGAGGTTATGTGCTGACTATTGGCAGTTGAACATGGTAACCATCAAGAATAAATACCCTTTACCTAGGATAGATGACCTGTTAGACCAATTGAGAGGAGCGACAGTTTTCTCTAAGATAGACTTGAGATTTGGGTACCATCAGATTAGAGTTAAAGTCGAGGATATTCCTAAGATAGCCTTTAAGACTAGGTACGGGAACTATGAGTATGTAGTGATGTCGTTTGGTGTAACCAATGCCCTGACCGTTTTCATGGATTACATGAATCAGATCTTTAGGCCGTTTTTGGACAGCTTTGTGGTGGTGTTCATAGACGATATTCTTATATATTCTAGAACGCCAGAAGACCACGAAGGGCACTTGAGGTTAGTGTTACAGATCTTGAGAGAGGAACACCTTTATGCCAAACCAAAGAAGTGTGAGTTTTGGCTTGATGAGGTGAAGTTCGGGGCCATATCATCTCTAGAAAGGGGGTAGCAGCTGACTCTTCTAAGGTAGATGCGGTTTTAGAGTGGGAACAACCTAAGTCAGTGACTAAAGTGAGGAGTTTTCTAGGATTGGCAGAGTACTATAGGAAGTTTATAGAAGGTTTCTCTAGACTAGCCTTACCTTTGACCAAGTTGACAAGGAAAGGGAGATCCTTTGAGTGGGACAGTGAGTGTCAGGAGAATTCCCAAGAGCTTAAGAAGAGGTTGTGTCATCACCAGTCTTGATCATTCCAGACTCTCCAGTGGGCTTTGTCATTTATTGCGACACTTCTAAGAATGGTCTAGGATATGTGCTGATGCAAGAGGGGAAAGTAGTGGATTATGCCTCTAGGCAGCTTAGGACCCATAAGGTGAATTATCCTACACATGACCATGAGTTGACAATAATAGTTTTTGTCCTTAAGATTTGGAGACATTATTTGTATGGTGCTAAGTTTGAGGTAGTTTTTAGTGACCATAAGAGCCTTAGGTACTTGTTTGACCAAAAGGAATTGAATATGAGGCAGAGGAGGTAGATGGAGTTCCATAAGGATTATGATTTTGAGTTGAAGTACCACCTAGGGAAGGCTAACATAGTGGCCGATGCCCCTAGTAGGAAATCCATACACATGTCTAGCTTAATGGTGCAGGAAATGAGCCTTTTAGAGGAGTTTAGAGATATGAATTTTGAGGTTTCTTTGAATGCTTTGAGTTTGAGGTTGAATAGGTTGAACATTCATAGTGACCTTAGGGAGGAGATTAGGCATGGACAGCTTTTAGATTGGGAATTGCAATCCTTGTTGGGACAAGAGGGTTATGAGTTGTCTATTGATGGCTTAGTAATGTTTAAAGGTAGGATTGTTGTTCCAAAGGAGGGGAGCCTCAAGGAAAAAGTGTTAGAGGAAGCACATAAGGGAAAGTTCATCATACATCCAGAAATAACTAAGATGTACCAGGACCTTAAAAAGATGTATTGGTGGATAGGAATGAAAAAGGATGTGGCCAACTTTCTGTCTAAGTGTTTAGTATGCCAGAAGGTTAAGATAGAACACCAAAAATCGTCAGGTCTGTTGCAACCTTTAGAAATTCTTGAGTGGAAGTGGGAGAGAATATCTATGGATTTTGTGATGGGGCTACCTAGGACACGTTTGGGTTTAGATGCCATATGGGTAATAGTGGATAGGTTGACCAAGTCTGCTCACTTCTTGCCAATTAAGGCAACCTATAGCTTTGATAAGTTGACAGACTTATACATTAGGCAGATAGTCAAGCTTCACGATATACCCACTTCTATAGTGTCAAATAGAGTCTCGAGGTTTACCTCTAGATTTTGGAGAGCTTTTCAGCAAGCCTTTGGTTCTAAGTTGAGTTTTAGCACAGCCTATCACTCCCAGATGGATGGTCAGTCAGAGAGGACCATTCAGACCCTTGAGGACATGCTTAAAGCGTGTGTTTTAGATGGAGGTGGTTGTTGGGATAAGTTTTTACCTCTCATAGAGTTTACGTATAACAATAGTTATCATGCTAGCATAGGCATGACACTCTATGAAACTCTTTATGAAAGAAAGTGTAGATCCCCTTTGTGTTAAAGCGAATGTCTCTTCCATATGCTAGTACAAGTGCTTCCTCTAGTCGGAAGCTCTTAATTCGTGATGCCTCTTCTAGACTATCGGGCGTTCTTCTTGCAAAATGAGTCTCTGGGCACATAGCAAACCACAGATAGGATAGAGATGCTTAGGGAGAGAATGCGCATTGCGCAGAGCAGGCAGAAGAGCCATGCCGATAAGAAGAGAAAGCCTTTAGAATTCCAAGAAAATGAAAATGTATTTTTGAGTCACTCCTAAGATCGGGGTGGGAAGATCAATGAAAGTCAAAAACCTAAATCCTCGATTCATTGGTCCTTTCCAAATCCTAAAAAGAGTCGGGCTTGTTGCTTATCAATTGACTCTTCCACCTTTATTGTCAAACCTTCATAATGTTTTCCATATTTCACAACTCAGAAAATATGTACATGATGTGTCTCATATAATAGCTCCTGAGTCAATACAATTAAGAGATAACTTGATCTTTAAGCCCAGTCCTAGTCAGATCGTCGACAAGAGCACTACAACTCTACGGAACAAGACAATTCCTTTGGTGAAGACGGTTTGGGAAGGATTAACTCCTGAGGAAGCTACTTGGGAACTTGAGAAGGATATCATGCGCCAATATCCAGATCTTATCAGTCAAGGTACCTTAAACGTTCGCTCTCTGCATATGTTAAGTTTTGAATAGGTGTGTTTACAGTTAATTTCGGGGACGAAATTCTTAAAGGAGGGGAGAAAATGTAACATTCCAAGAATTAAATAAAAGTATAAGAGACTTTAATCTTAGCAAATAAAATTAATAAAGTGTTAGGGAGACTTAGAATGGTTGACTACGAACGTTAAGGGTGGTGATTTGACCAAAAAAAGAAAAGAGAGAAGTTTTAAGTTGAAATCTATTATAGTAGCATCGGTATGCCCGTGCTCATATTCGGCACGCCCTTGCTGAAAGAGCACGGTCTGAGCCGCGCTGTGCTAACTGTTAGCACGGTCGTGTCGGAAAGTGGATATTTTTTACGCTATTTGGCACGCCCGTGCTCAAGGGAGCACGCCCGTGTCGGAAATCACGCGAAGTTTGACGCTGATTGGCACGATTGTGCCAATCGAGAGCACGCTCGTGCTCTATGTCAGGATGCGTTAAAAAATAGGATTTTAAAACGGGGAACCAATGCAACACGATATATATACCATTATAACACCCTAGTGCGGCTAGAAACCCTTTTTGCAACCTAAAACATGGTTTTGCTTGCCTTTGAGGATTGAAGAGCTTGGAGAAGACGATTCTAGAGTAGAAAGAGCCTTGAGGAGGAAGAAAAGGGGATATTCTTAAGGAGCTTCTTGGCACGTTCGTGACCAAACACTTGGAGCTTCTTGGAGGTCTTCAAGAGGTGAGTAGAAATACTCTTTCTCACCCTTTCCATGGTGCAAATTGTCTTGGGGTTTGGGATATGCTTTCAAAATACGTTTTTGGAAAATAATCTTGTGTTTGATCAAATCCTGATTTTCTAAATTTGGGGGTTTTCCTTCTAAGATGTTTCTGCTATGAATTATATGTTTATTCTTAAGATTGATGTTATGATATGTATGATGTATACATGATTTGGTTGATTGACATGCTATATTTGGATTATTTGATGATATTGGTGATATTGGCATGATTCAATAACTGTTAATTTGATGAATGTTGTATGCTGCAATACCGCGTATGATAGGTGTAACGCCCTCCGTTACATTGGTAACCCAAAAAAATTAATTAAAGTAAAACATAGTAAAAAGAAATTTTCTAAAATAAATACTGAATAAATACTTAATATAATAATAATCCAAAATAATTGTTTACATCAATTTAAAAACCGAAATAACATATTAAGTTTAGAAGCCTGAAAATCGGGCGTCTATAACATCTTGCATAAGAAAATAACTAAACGATGAAAAGGTCTTCCTGGCATATGTCATACAATACTAACCAAACTAAACCACTAGAATAAGGTCTTCAAACGTCTGGCTGCTCAATAGGGTTGTCTTCAGGCTGAAAATAATACTACTAATGAGATATAAAATCCCAGTGAACAGAAATACAGTTTAAAAGGTTTTCACAAAAGTATTATTCTCAGCCGGTGCGGTAACCGGAAAAACTATCCATGATATCCGCTATTTCAAAAATAAATCGTATTAATTTTATAAATTAATATTAACAAATATATTCATCATCAATACGTCATAAATCAAGTATGACAACATCTCACATATCAAATAATTCCAACATCCACATGTCATATGACCATCAATCTGCACATAACAATGGCGTCTCATTGCCTACCTTATTCATGAAGGTATTTCGATGTCACCTTCTCTTCAGTGACATTACTCATTTTCGATACCAACCATTGTACACTGGTGGTATTACTCATTTCGACATCCTAACGTGTGGCGATGTTGCTTTCGATACCCCATCATGGTGGTATTTCATATTTTCGACATCCCAATCATTGGCGATGTTACTTTCCATACCCTATCATAAGCGGTATTGCAGCAAACAACATCTATCACATATAACAGTTAATTAATCATGTCAATGTCACATATATCATCATATAATCCAAATATAGCATGTCAATTAACCAAATCATGTGTACATCATACATATCATAGCATCAATCTCAATAATAAACACATAATTCAAGGTAGGAACACTTTAAACGCAAAACCCCCAAATTTAGAAAATCAGGATTTGACCAAACACAAGAATATTTTCCAAAAATCATGTTTTGAAAGCATAACCCAAACCCCAAAACAATTTGCACCATGGGAAGGGTGAGAAAGAGTATATCAACCCACCTCTTGAAGACCTCAAAGAATCTCCAAGCGTATCCCATGACGAATCCTATATGTCGCCTTCTTCAACCTTGAATCTCCTTCTCCTTCTCCTTCTTCGTCATCTTCTTCTTCTACCTCTTGTTATTGTTTCTGTCCTTCCAAACTTATTGTTTGTTGCAACCCCATCTCCCAAGAATGAGGATGCTCCACAACCGTTACTAAGGTGTTATAGGGTGCAAAGAGGTTTTGTAGCCGCACTAAAAGTATTAGGATTGGTTTATATAGGGTTACCCACGTATACCTCTTTTTAAAACCTATTTTAACTCGTCCTGACCTAGAGCACAGGCATGCTCTCGATTGGCACGACCGTGCCAATCAGCGTCAAAATTGTCCATTTTTGGACATGGGCGTGCTAACAGTTAGCACGACGCAGCTCAGACCATGCTCTTTCAGCATGGGCGTGCCAAACATGAGCACGGGCGTGCCAAACCTGAGCACGGGCGTGCTCATGCTACTGTGACAGATTTTTAATCTTAAAACTTTCCTTTTTATTGTCTTGATCCATATACACCTTTAAGGCTCGAAATCAGCCATTCTAAGCCTCCCCAACACTTTATTAATTTTATTTGCTAAAGTTAATGCATATTTATATTTATTTATTTCTTGGGATGTTACATTTTCTCTCATCCTTTAAGAATTTCGTCCCCGAAATTAACTCCACCCCCACTTACGAAGCAAAAAAAGGTAATGTATCTTCAACAGCGAGCTCTGGGCATCAGCACACCAAGTCTTCTTCCAGTTCCCAAGTAGTCCTTATGAAGTCAATCCTTCCCAAAACATCTCCACCAATGGAATCTTCTTATTCTTCAGAGTCTTAGTGCTCTTGTCGATGAGTTGAAAAAGCCTGACTCTGTGATTCATGTTATCCTTTAGTTGAATTATCTCAGGAGCTATTACATTAGACACATCTGACACGTATTTTCGGAGTTGAGAAACATGAAATACCTCATGAAACTTCCACGATCATGTTGTAAAAGCCAAATGGTAAGCAATAGGCCCGACTCTCTCGAGTATGTGAAAAGGACCCACAAAACAAGTAAGTAGTTTTCTGACTGACATTGACCTCTACATCCCAATCTTAGGAATGACTCTCAAGAATGCTTGTTCCCCTTCCCAAAATTCTGAAGGCTTACTTTTCTAGTCGGCACAACACACTTTATCTATTTTGCGCAGTGCGCATCTTTCCCTTTTGAATCCTAACTGTGGTCTCTTGGATTAAATCTGGTCCTAACAAGATCATCTCACCTACCTTGCTCTATCATAAGGGAACCTACATCCTTGATATCCTTGATATACTCTAAGCATACATCAGACCACTAGGCTGAAGCATCGATCAATAAATCCACAATTCATGGCTTTTTAACATAAGAATATATATAAAAAGAAGGCAATAAGAACATGTCTAATAAAATCACGCCCTTAAGCATTTGTTTCTGTCCATCCTCCTAAAATCATAATACCTTCACTTGCATTTCATCATTATAAGCATTCTAAAAAAAAGGGTTTATAACAAACAATTCACAAAAGATATTGAAGTAAAGTTTTATAACATCCACACGTAGGTCTTATAATCCCTTATATATATTCTACACCAAAACTATTATATTATTTACAGCACAGAGGAATTTTTATAAATAGATAAACAAATAAAATAAAACAAAGAAGGAAAGGAGAAACAGTAGCGACGTTCACATACTAAGTCCTATCTAGTTCAAATTGATAATTTCATAAGAAAAGAAATAGTTTTGCTTTCTGTTAAGATATGATCTTACTAAAAATAAAATTTGGTAACAAAAAGGAGAATAAGATTTAATTAACATGCAATTAAACTATGCAGTCATTGAGCAGATACAACTATCAAAATAAACTTCATCAATAAATACATAGTAGAACTAAGAAGCCAATTTCACCTTGATCTATGAGTGAGCACATACAAATAAAAAGTAACATTTTTTTTCTTTTTGGTCATTGACAAGAAATATAAGTTTATTAAGATTTGACAGACCATTAATCTATATGGGAAATAAATCCAAAGGGTATATTATTTACGATTAATATTTGGTCACTTAGGAAGTAATCTGAAATTTCAAGGAAAATGATTAATTCTCAAAGAAAATATATATGACAACAATACAACATAATAATAAAATTTGAGCATATAAGTACAACTTTTTTAATACAACATTCATTTTTTTATTGCCGTCCACTAATAATTTTCTGAAGGTTTTGTTACATCTTGGTTATTCATGGATGTATGGTGAACCTTCCCTTATGTGTTTCTTCTAACACTTTCCCTCTAAGACTCATCTCCTTAGGAACAATGATCATATTCTTAAACATCACTAGTCCATCAGCAGACAACACATAAATTTCTGGGCCCAACAAGGGTTGCAATTCCTGATCTAAAAGTTGTTCACGCCTAATCTCTTTTCTAAGGTCGCTACAGATTCCCAACCTATTCAACTTCAAAATTAAGGCATTCAAGGTCACATTCAGATTTCATATCTCTAAACATTTTATAAGATTCATCTCTTGCATTATCAAGCCCACCTTCCCTTCCTGCATCATCACACACTCTAGACCATTCTTAGAAGCGTCACAATCAATGACAAAGCCCACCGAAGGGTTCAAAATGGTCAAGACCGGAGATGACACCAATCCTTTCTTAAGTTCTAGAAAGTTCTCTTCACACTCTTCGCCCCACTCAAAGGATCTTCCTTTCCTAGTCAACTTGGGAAAGGTGTGGCTAGTCTAGAGATCTCATTTATGACTTCCTATATTACTTCTCCAATCCTAAGAAATTTCTTACGTCTGTCACTGTCTTAGGCTTCCCTGATCCTATCTCTGCATCTACTTCACTAGCATCAATCGTCACTCTACTCGACTGATCTAAGGTCATCTATCCTAGACAAAAGATACATATCCTTACTGGTTACTTTGTTCGATTATCTAAGGTCCTCACATAGGTTCATACTCCCATCATTTTTTTCTTCCACTAGAAGCACTCAAAACTTATCACAAAATCAAACTTATTTCTTAACAATAATTAAAGTAGGATTTGAATCAAACTATAATCAAATAATAATGAATTAGATTCCAAATAATAATAATAATAATAATAATAATAAACAATAGCAATTCCCAATAGATGGTGAAATGATGCATCAGGTTAAAAAAGTTTTAATTCCAAATCATTATGGTCTGACTTGTTAAAAAAAAAACACTGATGCACAAAGATATTTCCATTTATGAATTGAAAACTCATTGAAGTAAAAGGAAGTTAAAAACGTGAATTCAAATCAAGTGAAATTTTCTTTAGGCAATTTGCCATCAAGAAAAACATGCACACAAAACGATAAATAAAAGTAAAATTATTTTTTTTATAAATGCAAGGAATATACATCTACCAAATCAATTCTTCAAACGACATAAAAAATATATTTTAAGAATCTAATGTAAGTAATTACATATGTAAAATCCCAATTTTTCATAATAGACAAATATACGTGCGAAAATTCATGTCCTGACGATTCCTCTATTTGTTTCTAAGCTCACTTAACTCTAAAGGTGTCATTATATAAGGCGCTAGTGACACTGGTCCTTTTTCAGGTACTAGATCTATGTTACACTCAACTCCCATATTGGATGTAAGGTAGAGACCTCTTTAGGGAACATATCTAGAAACTCACTGACAACAGGTAATGCCGTTACATCACTTTCAACCTCTATCTTAGCAGAAAAGAAAAGTATGTATCCCTGAGCACTTATTACGATGGACAATTGACGCCAAAAGGTTCAGAAACAAAGAACTCAAATAGACATAGGTTGTGATCTGACAGAAACAGTTTTATTAGAATAGTTTATGGCAACATGATTCCAGATAACCAAAACATACCAAGAATGACATTTATCGCAGACATAGGCAACCAAACAAAATTGACATTATAAGACATGCCTTGATGCACCAGGGAACAATTTAAACAAATAATAGAGGTCCCAATTCCATCATTCGTAGGAGTAGAAATACGTAATTCAAAAGGCATCTTAAAAAAAACCAAAGACAGATTTTCACACAAGCATGTGGCATGAAGGAATGATTGCTCTTGAACCAAACAATATGATAACTTATTGCCATAAGCACAATTACTCTTCGGCTTCTCTAGCTGCTGCAGGATTTGAGCTATCCCGAAAAGATGGCGGTTCGTCCTTCAAAAAAGCGATAACCCCACGTGCTGAGGTTCTTATGGTGCTACCACCCCATATCCCCTCATAAGACGGAGAGTCTCCGTCCGCTCTTGCACATCTATGGTCACACGATCAATAATTGCTACAAGCACATCATTCGTTCCTCGCCTATTAGTCGTCATAAATCTGCTCACTACCAATGAAACACTGAGTTGGTCAGGCTCAATATCCCCAAGCTTAGCGTGCAGCATCTACGACTCTAACAAGCATCTTATGCGCCCAAGTTTTGATTTTTTAACAAACCCAATAACCACAGTCCAATTTGGATTGAACTGCTCTGATACAAAAAATGTAATGCCCTCCATTACATTAGTAACACAAAACAATTAATTAAAGTAAAACATAGTTAAGAGAAACTTTTTTAAATAAATACTGAATAAATACTTAATATAATAATAATCCAAAATAATTGTTTATGAGACAACCCCTCCTCAGAGGTCCATTCAGTAACCCGAACTTATATTCTCAACTTTATAGCGTAGCGCGATCATAAAAAGTACCGAAATATTAAAAAACAACCAACACTAATACCACAACTATATATATATATATATATATATATATATATATATATATATATATATATCATACTCTATTAGTAGAGCCTATAGCAACACCAACTACATCAGAGTATGCAACATATACAAACTAAAAGCATGGTGATAAAATAAAAGTACATCAGACTTCCTTTCCTGGCCCCAAAATACATTTCGCTCAAACCCATGTACTAGCCATAACAAGCTAGGACTGACTACCCGACCAAGATGCTAACGAGGATAGCGAGAACGCCCAACCGAAGCTCGTTGCCTCCGACGGTAAGTCTGCAAAGCCTCGTACTCGATCTCGCTCTCGGACATCACGATCTGGCAACGACGATACTCCCTCATCCTCCTCTCAGCACGATGACGTCAGCCTCAAGCCACATGACCAATCCTAGAAGATGCTCGAGATCTCCATCCAACATCGGAGTCATGATGATAGTCCCATGGCCTGTTCCACAGCCTCTCCAATGGCAGTCTTTGTGCGATCTGGAAGTCTCCTACCAAGTAGCTCCTAGACGATCCCCAAGCTCTGAAGTATACGGTAGTCAGGCCCGTATACACCACTCGTTGCTCAGAGTAGTCAATCTCCCAGAAACAGTCATCGTCCTCGTACAGTAACTCAAAGTCTCCCAAGACTGGGATTCAGGGCTCTCCCGCCAGCATCAGGCTCAGAAGGTGTGCCATCTATGTCCTCAGGCAGCTCCTCAACAGAATCTTCTCGGGCGATCGAGATAAAATACAACATATAAGAGTACGGTAGATAAGAAACAATAATACATCATAAATAGGGAAACAACTATAAAATAAGATATACTGATAGCAACATACAACAACACGACAGTGTTAAGCAATCATCTCCCAAGTCCTTCTCTCTTAGCTATTGTCTCTCACACTCATGCATCTAGCAACTATATGGACGCGATCACGACGCGACATCCCCAACAGATCAAGATGCCCCATTCATCACTGTGCCACCCCCTTTAATGTAGGGTTCGGCCAATAACCCTCAGGCTCAACTCAACTCATGGGTACGACATATTCCCCCGCCCTTAAGCCAGGTCAGAATATTCGACCATCAACAACTCAACTCACGACAACGACATATCCCGCCGCCCGCAGGCTAGGTTAGGACATTTGTCCGTCAACAACTGATGGGTACAATCATCTCCCCGCATGCAACAATAATCATACAACAATAATCACTAATATCATATCATAGGCAATCATAATCATGCTCAATAACCATATTCATCATATCTACTCATAGGCATATATTCAAGTAACCCTAAGCATGATACCAGGCACACATACATATCAACATGTATCATATTAAGCATACCAACACACAAGCATACAACCTCGACATATCATAAAATCAACCTATCGGCGATAAACCTATAATGCCTAAAACTACATTGGTACCATCGATTGGTAGTCGCCAATGTGAGTTAGGTGTTATCGGTTACTTAACCACTAGTGGGGTTTAGGTCGCCCTACGCATATCAATATATTATTTTATTCTTCCCTTCCCGACGATATTGTGGTTCTTTCTCCCACCTGATAGCAACGTAACAACAATCATAGACACACGACCTTTCCAAGCTCCTCCCTCTAGCCTCACAATCACAGCCTCCTAGTTGCAAAAAGCTCCGAATACAACTTCCAAACTTGTCCTAATTACGGAAACAACACGTAGACTATAGCATTAATCCTAGTACGAAGCTATAACCTTGAATAGAAGCTAAAAATAAAGGAAGAACATTACATAACCACAATGTAGGTTGGTACGGAACCTCGGCTTACCCTTGACGAATCATAGAATTGAAGAAGACGAAGAGCTGATCATGAAAACACCAACGGAACTGCGATCGGATCAACAAACAGACAACAACTCAGAATCAAAGCTCCAACTATCACCTCTGCCCTCTCAGTCTCGACCTCTCTTTCTGTAAGATAATGAAGAAGTGAAAACTTCTTCTAGCTAGGTGAAAAATGTCAACTATATATAGGAAAAGATTTTACTGTCCACGCTTTAGCGTTGACAAATTCCACGCTTTAGCGTTCCAACGTTTAACCATTGGCCTTCGCAACGCTTGAGCGTTGACGTTTCTTCACCGCCAAGGCACCGCCCATCACGTACCAGTTGCGAAGCGTAACCGACCCGTGTCACTTTACGTCTCATCACTGCCAATCAATTGGTCAGAGTGGCAACGCTTGAGCATCCACCCTGCCCCACGCTAGAGCGTTAATGCGCTTGAGCGTTCCCTTTCTCCACGCTTGAGCGTTCTGCTCAGGATCACATACTCTTCATGAGTTTCTTATCCAATTCAACCCCAACTCTTAACGTACCTTCTAAGCACATTATCAAACCAGCATACGTTCATGCATTTAATTAAGGTTATGAAAATGAGGATGTTACATCTCCACCCCCCTTAAAATAAATTTCGTCCTTGAAATTTGACGTACCTTAGAATAGATGTGGATATTGCTGCTACATATCTTCTTCACGTTCCCAGATAACATCTCTTGTAACTTCATCCCATATGATCTTGACCAACGGAATATGTTTACCTCGGAGTTCCTTAACCCTTCTATCCGGGATCCTTACTGGTAAGGCCTTATACTCAACGTTCTCTCTTAATTATACTGACTCTGGTTCTAGAATATGTGATGGATGGTAATATTTCCTCAACTGAGATACTTGAAAGACATCATGAAAGATTGGATAGGTTTGGAGGTAAAGCAACATGATAGGCTACATGACTAATTCGACAAAGAATTTGAATTGGTCCAATGAATCTAGGAGTAAGCTTTCTAGATTTGATTGCTCTGCCAATTCCAGTCCTTGGAGTTATTCCCAGAAATACATGGTCTCCTTGAAATTCTAAAGGTCTTCTCCTCTTATCGTTGTAGCTCTTTTGTCTATCTTGTGCAGCTCTCATCTGTTCCCTTATCCTCTTAGTCCGTTCTGTCATCTGCTGTACCACCTCCAGTCCTAGCATTTGGCTTTCTCCTGTCTCATACCAACACAACGATGTTCTACACTTTCTTTCATACAACGCTTCGTAAGGTGCTATACCTATACTCGAATGAAAACTATTGTTATAGGTGAACTCAATCAACAGTAAGAACTCATCCTAACTTCCTTTTTTTCCAAAACATAAGCTCTTAAGAGATCTTCCAATGATTGAATCCTTCATTCAGACTGACCATCCGTCTGAGGACGATAAGTAGAACTCAACTTTAACTTAGTTCCCAAAGCCTTATGTAACTGCTTCCAGAATCTAGATGTAAATCTAGGGTCCCTGTCGAAAACAATACTAGGATGCACTCCGTGCAACGTTACTATCTCCTTGATGTAGATTTGGGTTAACCTTTCCAACGTATAACTTTCACTAATAGGTAAGAAGTGAGCACACTTTGTCAGCCTATCAACGATTACCCAAATTGCATCATGCCTCTTCATGGTTCTCGGCAACCCAACTACAAAATCCATAAATATACCATCCTACTTCCACTCTGGGATATCCAAGGATTGTAACAGCCCTGCTGGCTTTTGGTGTTCCATCTTTGCCTTCTGACAAACCAAACAAGCCAACACGTACTCAGCCACTTCCTTCCTCGTCCAAGGCCACCAAAACATCTTCTTCAAATGTTGATAAATCTTGGTCACTCCTGGATGAAAACTCAGCTTACTCTTGTGCGTTTCTTCCAAAATCGTCTTCCTCATCTCTACATCCATTGGCACACAAATCCTATTACCATACCTCAAGACTCCATCCCAATCCATCCTAAACTCAGATGTTCTGCCTTTCGCTATTTGTTCCTTCACCTTCTGAAGATACTGATCAACTTCCTGTTTCTCTTTAATCGTCTTCAAAAATTCTTTCGTTACTGTGACCATCCCTAGGTGTATCTTATCCTCTGACATTCTCATACCTAGGTCCAAATCTCTAAACTATTCAATCAGTTCTAGCTCTTTCACTATCATAGCAGATACGTGCAAGGATTTCCTACTTAACGCATCTGCCACAACATTTGCCTTTCCTGGATGATACTGTAGATCAAATTCATAATCCTTTATGAATTCCATCCACCTTCTTTGTCTCATGTTTAACTCTTTCTGATTGAGCAGGTACTTTAAACTCTTGTGGTCATTGTATACAGTAAAGTTAGCTCCATATAAATAGTGTCGCTATATCTTTAAAGAAAACACTATAGCCGCTAACTCCAACTCATGAGTTGGATAGTTCCTCTCATAGACTCTTAGCTATCGCGAAGCATATGCCACGACTCTCCCTTCTTGCATTAGGACACATCCTAAACCTTGGTATGACGCATCACAATATATGTCAAACTGTCCTAAAGAATCTGGTAATATCAATACTGGTGATGTAGTCAGCCTCTTCTTCAGCTCTTGGAAACTCTTCTCGCATTCATCCGTCCATACGAAAGATGTTCCCTTCCTTATTAATTGTGTCATCGGCAACGCGATCTTCAAGAATTCTTTGATGAACCTTCGGTAATAACCTGCCAATCCTAGGAAACTTCGTATCGCACTTACCGACTTAGGACTCTCCCATTGTATCATCGCCTCAACCTTTGCTGGATCTACCGCTATCCCATCTCGGTTAATTACATGACCTAAGAATTAAACTTCTTCCAACCAAAACTCACATTTGGACAACGTCGCATAAAGTTGTCGGTCGTTTAACACTTGAAGCACAATCCGAAGATGTTCCTGATGTTCTTCCCGATTTAGGGAATAGATAAGAATGTCGTTGATAAACACAACTACAAACTTATCTAAGAACGATTGGAAAATCCGGTTCATGTAATCCATAAACACTATTGGAGCATTAGTCACACTAAAAGGCATAACCAAATACTCATAGTGTCCATACCGACTTCTAAATGTCGTCTTCGGTACATCCTCCCTCTTGACTCGAATATGATGATATCCAGATCGTAAGTCAATCTTCGAAAACATTACCGCTCCCTTCAACTGATCCATCATGTCGTCAATCCTAGGTAACGGATACTTATTCTTGATGGTCACCTTATTCAACTGCCGATAATCAACACATAGCCTTGAACATTCGTCCTTTTTCTTAAGGAACAACACTGGCGCTCCCCAAGGCGAAGCACTTGGTCTTATGAATTCCTTACCCAGCAGATCATCCAACTACTTCTTCAATTCTGCTAATTCTGCTGGAGACGTTCAATAAGGTGCTATCGAAATCAGGTCAGTTCCTGGTACGAGATCTATAGCACTCTATCTCTCTATCTGGTGGCAAACTTGGAACATCATCAGGGAAAAATTTCGGAAACTCGCGCACTATAGGCAACGAATCCAACTTAGGAGATTCCGTAGCTTCCATGGAAACTAACAGCACATGTTTCTGAGATTCACTACTCAACACAAGATCTCTATCCTTGGTAGGCATCAATCTAGATTGCTCATGAAATATTAGGGTTTTTTTAGAACAGTTTAGCACTGCATGGTTAGCCAAAAGCCAATCCATCCTTAAAATTACATCAAGTTGTTGCATAGGTAAACAGACAAGATCAACAAGAAAAGTTCTATTTTCAATGGCGATAGTACAATTCAAACAAATAATCATGGTTGTTAAAGAATTACCGCTAGGAGTAGAAACAATTAAGTCATGAGGAAGTAAAGAAAGAGGTAGTTTCAAATGATCTACACACTCTTGGGATATGAACGAATGCGTAGCTCTCGAGTCAAACAGTACTGATAAGAGTTTACCTGACACTAGGCACATACCTTGTATAAGATCAGGGGATTGAGAGGATTCAGCTCCTCTGATGGTAAACACTCTCCCCGTGGCTTGTGGTTTTCCCGCTTGCTGTCCTGCTCCTTGGGCTCTAGTCACTGGGCCATGCCCACTTGTGTTGTACCTTGCTCCTTGTGAACATTCTGGAGCTATATGACCCACCTGGCCACATTGAAAACATTGGCGAGTCTCCCTCACCGGACAAACTCGAATTAGATGTGATCCTCCACATCTAAAAAATCCACTTGGTTGTTGTTGTTGTTGTTCGGGGGATCCTGTTACCTGACGGTCATAACGTTTCCACCCTGTCTGAAACCTTCCTTTTCCTCCTTAACATTTCTGATTGAATCTCCGAGCTGGTCCTCCAGTTTTTCCTTGTTGCAGCTCTCTCTTCTTATCGATGTTCTCAATGACTGAACATCTCTCCAGTATTTCAGGTAGCCGAGTGATATTCAGTGGTGCGATCACCACTGCAAATCATATTTCAAGCCATCCTCAAATTGCTTGCACACCCATTCTTCATCGGGAAATCTCTGATAAAATTCAGAAAATTTGAGTAGCGCCTCAAACCTTGCAGCGTACTCACCAACAAGCATGGTCCCTTGTTTCAGACCCATGAACTCCTTCTCTTTCTCTCTTCTCATCAATCTTGGGAAATATTTCTCCAGAAAACATTCCCTAAACAACCCCTAGTTGATAACTCTCCCTTCTGCTTCAAGCATTCTCTGCTTGCCTTTCCACTATAGCTCTGCACCTCCCATCAGCATGAAAGATGCATAAGTTACCTTCCTGTCCTCACGACAGTGCATTGTCGCGAATATCTTCTCAAGTTCTTGTACCCAAAGTTCCGCTCCTTCCAGATTGAAGTCACCATTGAATTGTGGCGGATTCCCTTTCAGAAAAGTACTCAACCCAGCATCTTCGGTCACTACTTCACCCCTCTGATTCTGCCTCTGTTGTTGTTGCATGGTCACTTGCAACAGTTGAGCATTTTGCTGCATCTGATGCATCATTGCCGCTTCCAACTCCCTAACTGTCCTTAGGGTTTCAGTTGATTCCGTCCCATCGCCAACGTGGGAATTCTCTCCGTTACCGTTTCGGGGTTCTGCGGCACCCTCCGTGGTTCTTCCGCCACGTCCTCTACCTTTTCCATGAGCCATTTAATTTTCTGTAGAAGAAATTATCATCTCACATTTGTAAGACATACAAAACTATATTATCATATACATGCATTATATGCCTTATAACGGTCAAAGCAGTTATCTCTCATGATAACTCGCATACTGGACACTCTACCCAACTTCTAAGCATAGTCAGTATCCAAAATGGGTTCAACTAGACACGGCCAGCATTCACATCCTAACCCAAACAGTCCTTGATTAAGAATGAAACTGCTCTGTTACCATAAAATGAGACAACCCCACCTCGGAGGTCCCATTCAGTAACCCGAACTTATATTATCAACGTTATAGCATAGCGCGATCATATAAAGTGCGGAAATATTAAAAAACAACCAGCACTAATACCACAACCATATATATATATATATATATATATACTTGCTTCATCAGTGGAGCCTACAGCAACACCAACTACATCAGCGTATTTAACATATACAAACTAAAAACATGGTGATAAAATAAAAGTACATCAGACTTCCTCTCCTGGCCCCAAAATACATTTCGTTCAAACCCATGTACTGGCCATAACAAGCTAAGACAGACTACCCGAACAAGACTCTAACGAGGATAGCGAGAACTCCTAACTGAAGCTCGCTGCCTCCGACGGTAAGTCCGCAATGCCTCGTACTCGGTCTCGCTCTCAGACATCACGATTCGGCGACGACGATACTCCCTCATCCTCCTCTCAGCACGACGACGTCGGCCTCGAGCCACATGACCAATCCTAGAAGATGTGTGAGATCTCCATCCAGCATCGGAGTCATGATGATAGTCCTATGGCCTGTCCACAGCCTCTCCAATGGCAGTCTCTGTGTGATCCGAAAGTCTCCTACCAAGTAGCTCCTAGACGATCCCCAAGCTCTGAAGTATACGGTAGTCGGGCCCGTATATATCACTCGTCGCTGAGAGTAATCAATCTCCCAGAAACGATCATCATCCTCGTAGAACAACTCATAGTCTCCCAACATTGGGATTCGGGGCTCTCCCGCCAGCATCAGGCTCAGTAGGTGTGCCATCTATCTCCTCACGTAGCTCCTCAACAACATAGAAGATTACGGGAGATAAGAAACAATAATACATCATAAATAGGGAAACAACTATAAAATAAGCTGTATTGATAGCAACATACAACAGCACAACAGTGTCAAACAATCATCTCCCAAGTCCTTCAGTCTTAGCTACTGTCTCTCACACTCATGCATCTAGCAACTATATGGGCGCGATCACGACGTGACATCCCCAACAGATCAAGACGCCCCATTCATCACTGTGCCACCCCCCATAATGCAGGGTTTGGCCAACAGCCCTCAGGCTCAACTCAACTCATGGGTACGACATATTCCCCTGCCTCCTGGCCAAGTCAGAATATTTGACCATCAACAACTCAACTCACGGCAACGACATATCCCCCCGTCCTTAGGCCAGGTCAGGACATTCGCCCGTCAACAATTGATGGGTACGATCATCTCCTCACAGGCAAGATCGATCGTCCATACGCCAACATAGTGATGAACAACAACGATACAACATGAATCTCACCGACTCATCTCGGGATCAACAACTTAGTGCCTCAACCATAACTTGTACACAACTACGACCAATGTTCTCCGGTATAACCAGGTATCAACTTTATATCTCAACCTAAATATATCAACAGGATCTCTAGGTTGAGCACTAAATCATATATATATCCTCGAAATCCTCACGCTCCCAAATTATCAGGAACTACTGCCTATCTCTACTCATACAACAATAATAACAAATATCATATCAAAGGCAATCATAATCATGCTCAATAATCATATTCATCATATCTACTCATCTACTCATAGGCATATATTCAAGTAACCCTAAGCATGTTACGAGGCACACATACATATCAATATGTATCATATTAAGCATACCAACACACAAGCATACAACCTCGACATATCATAAAATCAACCTATCGGCGGTAAACCTACAATGCCTAAAACTACATTTGTACCACCGACTATTAGTCGCCAATGTGAGTTAACTGTTGTCGGTTAGTCAACCACTAGTAGGGTTTAGGTCGCCCTACGCGTAGCAATATATATTATTTTATTCTTGCTTTCCCGATGATATTGTGATTCTTTCTCCCACCTGATAGCAACGTAGCAACAATCACAAACACACGAAATTTCCAAGCTCCTCCCATTAGCCTCACAGTCGTAGCCTCCTAGTTCCAAAAAACTCCAAATGCAACTTCCAAACTTGTCCTAATCACGGAAACAACACGTAGACTATAGCATTAATCCTAGTACGAAGCTATAAACATGAATATAAGCTAGAAATAAAGGAAGAACATTTTATAACCACAATGTAGGTTGATACGGAACCTCGACGTACCCTTGACGAATCATAGAAGTAAACTGGTAGAATTAAAGAAGAAGAAGAACTGATCACAAAAACACTAACGGAACTGCGATCGGATCAACGAACGGACTACAACTCAGAATCAAAGCTCCAACTTTCACCTCTGCCTTCTCGGTCTCTCTCTCTCTCTCTCTCTCTCTCTCTCTCTCTCTCTCTCTCTTTGTAAGTCAATGAAGAAGTGAAAACTTCTTATCGGTGAAAAAGGAAAACTATATATAGGAAAAGATTTTACTGTCCACGCTTTAGCGTTGACAAACTCCACGCTAGCGTTCGAACATTTAAGCGTTGGCCTTCTCAATGCTTGAGCGTTGACGTTTCCTCACCGCTAAGGCACCGCCTATCACGTGCCAGTTCTGACGCGTAACCGACACATGTCCCTTTACGTCCTATCACTGCCAGTCAACTGGTAAGAGTGGCCACGCTTGAGCATCCACCCTGCTCCACACTAGAGCGTTAATACACTTGAGCGTTCCTTTTCTCCATGTTTGAGCGTTCTGCTCAGGATCACATACTCTTCATGCCTTTCTTATCCAATTCAACCCCAACTCTTAACCTACCTTCTAAGCACATTATCAAACCAACATACATTCCTGCATTTAATTAAGTTGATGAAAATGAGGATGTTACAGTTTACATCAATTCAAAAACCGAAATAACATAATAAGTTTCAAAGCCTCAACACCGAACATCTATAACATCTTGCATAAGAAAATAGCTAAACGATGAAAAGGTCCTCCTAGCATATGCCATATAATACTAACCAAGCTAAACTACGAGAATAAAGTCTTCAAACGTTTGGGTTCTCAACAGGGTGTCCTCAGCCTCTGAAAACACTACTAATTAGATATAAAATCCCGGTGAACAGAAATGCAGTTTAAAAGGTTTTCACAAAAGCATTGTTCTCAGCTGGTGCGGTAACCGGAAAAACTATCCATGGTACCCACTATTTCAAAAATAATTAGTATTAATTATATAAATTAATATTAACAAATATATTCATCATCAATACATCATAAATCAAGTATGACAACATCTCACATATCAAATAATTCCAATATCCACATGTCATATGACCATCAATCTTCACATAACAATGGAGTCTCATTGCCTACCTTACTCTTGAAGGTATTTCAATGTCACATGCTCTTCAGTGACTTTACTCATTTTCGATACCAACCATTGTACATTACTCATTTCGACATCCAAACGTGTGACGATGTTGCTTTCGATACCCCATCATGACGATATTTCATATTTTTGACATCCCAATCATTGACGATGCTACTTTCGACACCCCTATCATAGGCGGTATTGCAGCAAACAGCACCCATCACAAGTAACAGTTAATTAATCATGCCATTGTCACATATATCATCATATAATCCAAATATAGCATGTCAATTAACCAAATCATGTGTACATCATACATATTATAGCATCAATCTCAATAATAAACACATAATTCAAGGTAGGAACACTTCAAAGGAAAAACCCCCAAATTTAGAAAATCAAGATTTGACCAAACACAAGAATATTTTCCAAAAATTGTGTTTTGAAAGCATAACCCAAACCCCAAGACAATTTGTACCATGTAAAAGGTGAGAAAGAGTATTTCTACTCACCTCTTGAAGACCTCTAAGAATCATCAAGCGTATCCCATGGCGAATCCTATATGTTGCCTTCCTCAACCTTGAATCTCCTTCTCCTTCTCCTTCTCCTTCTCCTTCTTCTTCTACCTCTTGTTGTTGTTGTTGGTTTTGTTGTTGTTGTTTTCCTTCCAAACTCATTGTTTGTTGAAACCCCATCTCCCAAGAATGAGGGTGCTCCACAGCCGTTATTAAGGTGTTTTAGGGTATAAAGATGGTTTGTAGCCGCACTAAGAGTATTAGGATTGGTTTATACAGTGTTACCCACGCTTCCCTTTTTTTAAAACCAATTTTTAACGCGTCCTGACATAGAGCACGAGCGTGCTCTCGATTGGCACGGTCGTGCCAATCAGCGTCAAAATTGTCCATTTTCCGACATAGGCGTGCTAATAGTTAGCACAGCGTGGCTTAGACCGTGCTCTTTCAGCATGGGCGTCCCGAACATGAGCACGGGCGTGCTCATGCTACTATGACAGATTTTTAATCTTAAAACTTTCCTTTTTATTCTCTCGATCCATATATAGCTTTAAGGCTTGAAATCAACCATTATAAGCCTCCCCAACACTTTATTATTTTTATTTGCTGAAGTTAATGTCTATTTATATTTATATATTGCTTGGGATGTTACAATAGAAGTATCAAAAGTAACACCGCCAATGAATTGGGGTGTCGAAATATGAAATACCGTCATAATGGGGTATCGAAAGTAACATCGCCACACGTTGGGATGTCGGAATGAGTAATACTACCAGTGTATAATGGTTGGTATTGAAATGAGTAATGTCATTGAAGAGAATGTGACATCGAAATACTTTCATGAATAAGATAGGCAATAAGACGCTATTGTTATGTGCAGTTTGAATGTCATATGACATATGGGGATATTGAGATTATATGATATATGAGAAATTGTTACACTTGATTATGATGTGTTGTTGAATGTTTATTGTTAATATTAGAGTATATAATTATTATCTATTACTTTGAAAATAGCGAGTACCATGGTTAGTTTTTCCGGTTACCGCGCCGGCTGAGAACATCGTTTTTGTGAAAACCTTTTATAACTATATATCTGTTCATTGGGATTATATATCTCATTATTAGTGTTGTTTTCAGAGCCTGAGGACGACTCTGTTGAGCAGCCAAACGCTTGAAGATTATATTCTAGTAGTAGCTTGGGTTAGTTGCATGGCGTATGCCAGGATGACTTTTAGTATTGTTTAGTTATTTGTTTGTGCGAGTTGTAATAGACACCCCGTTTTGAGGTTTAAAAACTTATTATGTATTTCGTTGCTTTGGATTGATATAAACAATTATTTTGAATTATTATTATATTATGAACTTATTCATTATTTATTTTAGAAAATTTTTATTTACCTTTTTTTATTTATTATTATTATTATCTTGGGTTACTAATGTAACAAGGGGTGTTACATGTAAAATTGATATTATAAAGTAGTTGCTTAATAGACCAGTATTGCAAGGGAGGTTAATGAAATGGACTATTAAGTTGAGCGCTTTTGCATTGAAATATACACCATTATGAGTTGTAAAAGGACAGGCTTTGGCGGATTTTTTGGCATAACATCCATGCATCGAAGTTAAAGATCCGCGAGCGGAGGTCATTTAGTATAGAAGTCTCAAACCTTGGATATTGACAGTTGATGGGTCAAGGACAAACAACGATGTTGGAGCTGGAATAACAATAACAAACCCCTCAGGATAAAATTGGAAGTTCATGCATCGGCTAGAAGTAAGTTGCTCAAATAACTAGGCAGAATATGAGGCCCTATTATTAGGGTTAAGAGCATTGGTTGTTTTGAAGGCCCAATGTGTGCAGATAATGGGTGATTCTCAATTGATGATTAAGCAGATAGCTGGGGAATACAGGTGCAACAATTCAAACCTGCTGAAATACTATGAAACGGCTAACAATTTACTTAAATGTTTTGCCGATGTAGTAATAATGCATGTACCAAGAAAGGATAATGAAGAGGCTACTGAGTTAGCCCAGCAGCCTCAGGGTATAAAGATATAAGTTTTAATGTCCAACCAGTTGATGAACGGCTAAGAAGGGCTTTAATTGGCAAAGTAGATGTACCCGAGGATTGGAGAAATGAGATTATTGCTTATCTGAAGAACCCTTCATCCCCCGTAGATTTTAAACTAAGACAAAAGGCTTTGAGGTATGTTTTAGTAGATGATGAATTACAAAAAGATGAATGGAGGGAATTTTGTTGAAATGCCCAAGTAAAGCAGAAGCACTAAGAATAATGGGAGAAATACCTGAAGGTATATGTGGATCCCATAGGGTAGGCCTAGCATTGAGGTGGTTAATATATAGATATGGATACTATTGGCCCACCATCAACACCGATTGCTATGCTTATGCTAAAGAGTGCGAAGAATGTCAGAGGCATGGTCCAGTATAGAGGGTTCTAGACAATGAATTACATACAGTTGTCAAGCCTTGGTCATTTCGGGGTTGGGCAATGGATTTGATAGGGAAAATATATCCTCCCTCTTCTAAAAGACATTCTTTTATCATAGTGGCTACTGATTATTTTACAAAATGGGCGGAAGCTCAGCCGATGGTAAATGTTGCTCAGGAAGATGTAATTAAATTTATCATGCAACAAATTATTTATTGGTTTGGCATTCCGGAAACCATTACTACTGACCAAGGCACTATGTTTACTGGAGGAAGGATAACGACATTTGCCCAAGAGTACGGAATAAAGCTGATACAATCCTCCCCCTACTATGCACAAGCTAAGGGTCAGGCAGAAGCCACAAACAAGATCTTGATCGCGATGATTAAGAAGGCTATAGAAGATAAGCCTAAAAGATGGCATGAGGTGTTAGCCGAGGTATTATAGGCCTATAGAAATTCAAAGTCTACAACTATAGGTTTTACTCCTTATCGATTGACTTTTGGTCAAGATGTAGTACTCCTTTTAGAAATCAATGTTAAATCACTAAGGGTAGCTAAACAACATGGCTTAAGCTTAGAAGATTATCAGCAAGCTATGTTTGTGGAATTGGAGTCAACCGATGAGGATAGATTGATGGCTTTAGGAAACATTCGATTAAACAAAAAAATGTAGCCAAGGCATATAACAAAATGTCAGAATAAAAAAGTTTGTTGAGGGAGACCTAGTATGGAAGACTATTTTGCCTGTTGGGTTAAAAGAATCGAAACTTGGAAAATGGTCACCAAATTAAAAGAGCCCTTTCGTTGTTAGTCAAGTCTTTTCAGGGGGTGCTTATCAGCTAGTAGATATGCATGGAACATAGTTGCAGAGAAGCATCAATGAAAAATATTTGAAATAGTATTATCCTTCAATATAGGAAAGTAACATTACTAGACTTATTTTTGTGAAAATTAAAGCAAAAGAAGAATAAGTATCATCTGGACCTAGGACTAGCTAGTCAGTAGTGGCTGGTTGAGAGGGGTCATTTTTGTCTTCAATAACCGAGGCAGGGACAGGAGATGCAGGTTGTCCTAAAGAGGGATCTTCAACTTTTTCTTCAATTGTTTGACAAGTTGCCTCGACAATGGTCCCAATTGATTGATCAGCGAAGGAGAAACTTCAGTGGCACTTTCCAGAGGAGGTTCTAATTTAGCAATAGCAGTAATATCAGTGGTGCTTTCAAGAGGAAGTACTGGTTCAGCAGAAGCAGGATCCATACCAGTAGGATTTTCAGAATAACATGCAGTAGAAAGGTCAGTCTGGACAATTGTGGACTCGGGGACAGGCACGGTGTCAGCTTCTGGCTGATTATTTATTGTATCAGCCGATGCAGGTGCCACGCTGTTCTTGGCCTCTGCTAAGAGTTTTTTCAAACCTTCCAAAGATTCTTTAGTGGATAGGAGTCCACATTTTGCTATTGATAGGTCCTCTTCAAGAGCTTCTTTCTGTTGCAGTAAAGGAACTATTTCCACATCCAAAGAAGTGGAGTGCTGGTATAGGTGGACCCGGAACTCAGAACTTGAATGCAGCTTCTTAGTTAGAGCCTCCATTACGACTATAAGGAGTTCCCAATTAGTTATGAGCTGTAAGTTAGTTGTTAGTCAGTTATAGTTGGTTATGTATTAGCTGTACCGATTATGTATTTGGTTAGGAATAGAAGAGCACTATAAAAGGTGTCTTAGTAGTTTGTAATTAACAACTCAATTTTTCATTTTGAATGGATTGAAGATTCAATCCAATTCTCTCTTTCAGTTCACACCTTCAATATGGTATCAAAAGTTTCTTTCTAATTTCTGCATCTCTTTCCCTCGTTCTCTCTTTCTCTTGCTCTTTCTTTCTCTCTCTCTTGCACCTCTGATTCTTGAAGTTCATCAATGGAGGACGTCAATCCCTACACCATTCACCCCCCGACAACCCTGGTGCAAGCCTTGTGTCTCAGCCACTGGAGGGCGATAACTTCAACTCATGGAAGCGTGCAATGACAATGGCTCTTGAAGCCAAGAACAAAATCGGCTTTGTGGATGGCTCTATCCCCGAACCTCCTCTTGCTGATCCTTTGCTCAATTCTTGGCGGCGCAACAACAGCATTGTTGCATCCTGGCTCCTCAATTCTGTGTCCAAAGATATCAGTGCCTCTGTGATCTACGCCTCCTCTGCAGCTGCAATTTGGACTGACTTGCATGAACGGTTTGGCCAAAAGAATGGGCCTCACATCTTTCAGCTCAAGAAAGCGCTGGTAAGTTGTAGTCAAGGTTCCCTTTCCATTAGCAATTACTACACCAAGGTCAAGTCTCTGTGGACAGAATTGAGTGAGTACATTCCAACACACACATGTCACTGTGGTGGTGTTCAACCACTTCTTGATCATCGACATGTGGAGTATGTGCTTATTTTTCTCATGGGCTTGAATGAGAGCTACACACAAATCAGAGGCCATATTCTGTTAATGGACCCCATTCCCTCCATTGCTCGAGTTTTCTCTCTTCTTCTCCAAGAAGAGAAACAACGGGAGGTTGGGAGTTCTGTTGTTCCCTCTGACCCTGACATTGCTTATGCTGTGCAATCGGCCAAGACTAATACCACTACCAAGAAAGATCGCCCATTGTGTGCTCACTATGGCATTCTTGGTCACACTAAAGACAAGTGTTTCAAGCTCCATGGATATCCTCCAGGACATAAGAAATTCAAAACCGTGCAGGCAAATCACTCAGTTCATCAAGTTATTGATTCTGAGACGTCTCACATCATGGAAAATGACACGGCTTCTATGACTCCTCAACAATGCCAACAACTGATAGCTTTCTTGCAAGCTCAAATGTCTCAAGCTGCCATCAATGACTCTGATCAAATGGACACGTTCAATCTTGGTATGAGTTGTTCCATTCATGATCTTACTTCAGTAGGTAGCCCCAATATTTGGATTGTTGATTCTGGAGCTACTTCACATATTTCTTGCAACTTGAATCTTTTTCAGTCTTACACAAATATGTCAAATAGATATGTTACTCTTCCAAACAAAACTAAAGTTCAAGTTACTGCCATAGGTACAGCATCCTTAGGACCAAATTTGCTACTCGCTAATGTCCTCTACATACCAAAATTCCATGTCAATCTCTTATCTGTTAGTGCATTACTGCAACAGTCTAATTTTTCCATTATATTTTCTAACAGTCACTTTGTGATTCAGGACACACACACAAGGAAGATGATTGGAAAAGGTAGCACACTGCATGGCCTATACTTGTACACTGTTATTCCTTCTATATTCAGCAAAAATAATATACCCCATTCTTGTAATGCTGTTGTACTACATTCTTGTAATTCTGTACAATCTCACTGTAGTCATCTATGGCATGCTAGGCTAGGACATCTTTCTGCCAAAATCTTGAAAGTTGTAAGCAATAAAGTACCTTTTACCATCTCTTCCTCTTTCAATACTACTGCTTGCTCTATATGTCCTTTAGCTAAGCAAAAAAGGTTATCTTTTGTCTCCAATAATAATCTTGCTTCCCATCCATTTGATCTCATTCATTATGAAATTTGGGGGCCATTTAAGCATCCCACTTATGATGGCAACCAATACTTTGTTACTATCGTTGATGACTGCACTCGATTCACATGGTTATATTTGTTAAAATCAAAATCAGAGGGTACACAAAGAATTATTCAGTTCTTTAGTTTGGTCAAAACTCAGTTTAATACTACAATCAAGACTGTCAGATCTGATAATGCCAAAAAGCTAGCTCTTACTGAATTCCTGCAAGCTTCGGGCACTTTACATCAGTTCTCATGTCCCTATAGACCTGAGCAAAATTCAGTGGTAGAGAGAAAGCATCAACACCTTCTCAATGTAGCCACATCACTCTTATTCCAGTCCAAACTTCCTATCAGGTTCTGGGGTGATTGTGTCTCTACAGCAGCTTTCTTGATTAACCGAATCCCCTCCAAGATTATGAAGTACCAAACACCTTATGAACTATTGCATAATCAGCCACCTATTTACTCTGATATCAGAGTCTTTCGCTGCCTCTGTTATGTGTCCACAGTGCCTCAACATAGATCAAAATTCAGCCCAAGAGCCACTCCCTGTGTTTTTCTTGGTTATCCACCCGGCTACAAAGGATATAAGTTGTACAACTTCACCTCCAAACAATTCCTCATTTCTAGAGATGTCAACTTTCATGAAGAGGTATTTCCCTTCCACACTTTACCTCTTTCTCATGACACGACTGATCCTTTCCCTCACACTGTCATACCCTTACCTGTGGCTGACAGTGTGCCCTCACCTGACCCAGTCCCAGATACTGCCCTTGTTCCTCTTCACAATGCACATATCCCTCCCACTCAGCCTACACATGTACCCCCCTCAACCCCCTAACCCACCTAGAAGATCCTCTCGACCTCACAGACCACCCTCTCACCTTCAAGACTACCTATGCAATGTCCAATATCCCATCCAACACTACCTCACATATGACCACCTCTCAGCCCCATACCGACAATATGTTCTCCAAGTGTCAACTATATTTGAGCCCCAATTCTTCCACCAAGCTGTAAAACACCCTGAGTGGCAGCAGGCAATGGCAGAAGAGTTGGCTGCCCTTGAAGCTAACAATACTTGGACCATACAGTCCCTTCCACCTGGAAAACAAACCATAGGCTGCAGATGGTTATACAAGGTTAAGTATAAGGCTGACGGATCCTTGGATCGATATAAAGCTCGTTTAGTGGCAAAAGGGTATACGCAACAGGCTGGCATCGATTTCATTGACACCTTCTCTCCCGTGGTCAAATTAACCACTGTGCGGGTGTTATTAGCCATTGCTGCTCAGCGAAAGTGGAACATGGTGCAGCTGGACATCAACAATGCTTTTCTAAATGGAGAATTATTTGAAGAAGTTTATATGCAACTTCCTTTGGGTTATCCTATCCAGGGGGAGAATCAAATATGCAAACTTAACAAGTCACTCTATGGCCTTAGGCAAGCCTCCAGACAATGGTTCTGTAAATTTTCATCCACACTAAAAGAGCATGGATTCTGTAACTCTTCAGCAGACCACTCTTTATTTACTAAAGGTACAGGTGACTCTTTAATTGTGCTCCTAGTATATGTGGATGATATCATCCTTGCTGGCCCAAATTTGAAATTGATCCATACCACCCAAAAGCTACTCCAAACTCACTTTAAGCTCAAGGTGATAGGTGACCTCAAATACTTTCTGGGTTTGGAGATTGCTACTTCCACTAAGGGTATTCATTTGTGCCAAAGGAAATATACCTTGCAACTTCTTCAAGATACGGGTTTCATATCTGCCAAACCTCAACATCTGCCTATGGATCCTCATGCTCCTCTGAATGACCATGATGGGGACCCCCTCCCTGAAGCTTCTCTGTACAGAAGGATTATAGGCCGCTTAATGTACCTTACCATCTCCAGGCTCGACATCACCTTTGCGGTAAATAGACTTAGTCAGTTCATGGCACAGCCCTGCACCCTACATCTTCATGCAACTCATCACTTGTTGCAATACCTGAAATCCAATCCTGGACAAAGGTTATTGTTCCTTGCTGCCCCTTCAATGCGGTTATCAGCATTTGTAGATGCTGATTGGGGTAGCTGCACTACCACTCGTAGATCAACTACAGGCTTCTACATCTTCCTAGGCGAGTCACTTGTTGCCTGGAAGTCTAAAAAGCAACCCACTATAGCTAGATCATCAGTTGAAGAAGAGTACAGGGCTCTAGCTTCTCTCACAACAGAGTTAATATGGCTCAATCAACTTCTTCGCGCCTTTGAGGTCCAGCAGCTCTCTACCATGGTTTTCTGTGATATCAAGTCAGCTATCCTTCTTGCCAGCAATCCCACTTGCCATGAAAGATCAAAGCACATCGATATCGATTGCCATTTCATCCGGGAACACGTCCAAACTGGTTTTCTGAAGCTTGTACATGTTCCATCCAAATATCAACTAGCTGACCCCCTCACCAAGGCTTTACCCCGAGCTCAATTTCAACCTCTAATGGCCAAGTTAGGGATTCATGACATATATCATCCCACTTGAGGGGGAGTATTACGACTATAAGGAGTTCCCAATTGGTTATGAGCTGTAAGTTAGTTGTTAGTCAGTTACCGTTGGTTATGTATTAGCTGTACCGATTATGTATTTGGTTAGGAATAGAAGAGCACTATAAAAGGTGTCTCAGTAGTTTGTAATTAACAACTTAATTTTTCATTTTGAATGGATTGAAGATTCAATCCAATTCTCTCTTTCGGTTCACACCTTCAATAGCCTCTAGTATTGGTTGTGTCTCGGCTATTTCTTTCTCAATTTTTTCCTTCTCGGCCAAGAGCTCAGCTAAGCGGTCATCCATCTTAGTTTTCTCAACTAGATTGGCTTGCCGTTTGCCTTCTGCTTGTTTAAAAGACGTTTGAAGTCGCAATTTTTTGCCTTGAAGGTCCTCTAGCCGAGTCAAATCTTTAAGTGCATCATCATGGCGTCCTTTATAAGCTCGGTAGCTGTAAGAAATGTCATTAATTTGGACAGCCATGTGATTGAAGATGACCTTTTGAATATCATTACCTTGAGAGGATCTAGCTAGCTTTGATAGAGTTAGGTGCAAATCCACTATGGTCTAAGGCTTTATAGGGATGTCTTTACTTAGAAATTCTTCCACAAGAGCCAATTGTTGCTCTGATGTTGAGATGGGAGCAATAACAGCTTGACGAATGGGAGATGAGAAATGCTTGGTCAAGTCTTCTTCTGAAACTTAAATGTTTGGAGAAACAATTGATGGAATTTCGGTTCTGGAAGATTGGCGATTGGATAAAGGACTAAGATCCTGTTGATAATTATATCAGGATGTTAGCCAATTTGTTTAGGAATCTTGTTGGCAAACAAAAGATAACGTAGGGAGTTACCTGAATAAAAGGTTCCCTTGAAGGAGAAAGTGTCGGAGGAGGTACCCTTGGAGGGGAAAGTCTTGGGGAAGAAATGTGTGAAGGAGAACTTCCAGGGGTAGCCTTTAGTCAATGGTTGATACTTCTGAAAAGGGCTAATGGTTAGCCAAGAATGTACATAGGCCAAGGGTCAAGAAAGATGATGGAAAGAAATACCTTTACAACTCTCCTCTTTTTAGCTGAAGGTTGCTGAATGTTGGAAGGAGGTTCTCTTATCATTATTCCTGATTGCCAATTTACTTTTCTGGCAGCCACAGTTCTTGTTACTCGAGGAGTTTCTGGTGTGTCCTCTACTACTATGGCAGCCTCTTGGGAAACACTTGGTAGGAGTTGTTTAGGCAATGAGGAAATGATTGTTATGATTAAAAAGAGAGGATCAGAAAGGAAATTATGTTACATGCTGTAGCTGGTTGAGAAGGATTTTTCAAAACCTTGGGTTTTCTGACAGACAATGGGGGTGCATTGGTGGCTGCTGAAGTTTGACTTCCCCCAATAATCAGTCTAGTCATGTAACTAGACACTAGAGCTAAGAAAACTTTGTTTACCACCGAGGGCCACCAATTGATAAAAGCTGAAGATTCTCCTGGGAGTTTTGGAAACGGGGTATACTCAATTATTCAATTTTTGATTGTTCATTTGAGTTAATGCTGCAACATCTTGATCCGATAGAGTTGGCCGAGCAAATGGCGTTACCACGGACTGGTAAGCTAAAGGGATGTTTTGGATGAGGCCAAACTGTCGAGCCAATAGTTGAGGATAAGAAAACTCAGCTGAGATTTTGTTATAGCGAAGCGATGCTTTTACCTCACATAGCAAATCTCTTGCTGTTAAAGCACTGCCCCAACCAGTTGTCATATCATTTATTAGCTGGGCATCTTGGGTATGATTCGATTCAGTCCTTGCCCACATGACGTTGTGAGGCTTGTCAGCTAATGGGAAAAACTTGTTTGCATGCCGAGTTGAAGTGAATAATTCAGTTGCAATCTCAAATGATGAGTTCTGAACTGTAGGAATGTTTTGGAGGAATATACCCAAAGGAATAGGAGCCGAGGTAGAAGAAGTTATCCTTTTATGAGATAAAGGAATGAATTCAGGGAAGTATAAAATAATCCAAAGTTGCAATAACCATAGGGGACCAGGAATGTTGTATAGTTTTTCACCATTTTGAAGCCTGTTCACCATGGTGAATAGGCCCTTGTATAGAAGCGATAAGAAGAGAGAACCAAGCGCTACACACCTTCTAGAAGTGATTAGAGAAACGAATGAAGAAATTTCCAAAACCACCGCTATTGAGCTGGAACAAACAAAATATTTGCAGAGCCAATATAATAGCAAAGCATGGTGTTCATTGTCAGTAACCTCACTAGTGGATTTGGCGTTGGCAGAAAGAAAATTGGAATAAGGAGAAAGAGTCTTGGAGAATTGGACTTTCACTGCTGGAAACGATAGATGATACATTGTTGGGACTTCATCTCCAGTAATAGGGAGTCCAGTAATCACAGCCACATCCAACAATGTAAAGCTTATAATACCTGAAGGGAGTATAAAGCCATTGACGGATGTTGACCAAAATCCAATGAAGCTGAAAAGAAGATTGAGGTTGAGTGGGATTTCATGTTGTGATAACATGATGAGGTCATAAATGCCCCATTCTTTCCAATTCTCTCCTCGGCTGGTCGAAACACGAGCTAGCCATTCAGTATACGGAACAGTAAGGTAAGGCCAAGTACGCAAGTTATTGGGACATTTGTTAATCGAATACCAATCGGTTGTGCTTGGAAGTGAAAAGTTGGATGGATAAAGGCGATGATCTAGAAATAATTTTCCCTCGGTGATGTCAAAAGTGCAAGGGGTTAGTGTTTGGGAGTCCATAAAGGGAGCAAGAGTGGTTGAAGGGAAGTCTTGATTTGGCTCCATTGAAGAGAGAGTGTGGCTGGAAGATGAAATAGAAGATGAAGATGAGGCCCTACCGTATGAATGTTCTTGATTTTGAAAATCAGAACCATAAGACATAGTGAAATTGGGAAAATTGCAAAGATTGAAAATCAGGGATATGAGAAGGCAACAATATTCGGCTGAGTAAGTAATTCGGCTGATTATATAGAAGTGGAATAGAATAAGTTTTATCATTGAAAATATTACCGTTAGAGTTAAAACGGGCTGGATTTGTATCAGAAACGGATGATAGCTATTTAGCTGTTATGGTTTAAAAGGGAACACTTACCTAGGAGTGAAGAAAACGTCACATCGTTTTAGCTTCCCGTTGATCAGCTAAAAGATGTGAGGGGGCAAATGTTATAACTCAAAAAATTCACCTGATAGTTGAATACGGTTATGACCAGTCAAGTTAAAATGATAGCCGGGTTTGGTTTAGGATTGGCTTAAAGATAGGTGGTTTCTATTTTATGAAAGCTAATGAGTAGAACGAAGATTTGTGGTTTAGCCGAAAATTAATGGTTTTGCTTACTGATGTGGATTTCCGGGAATTATGGGAGCAGTTGTAGACGTGATTATGTAAACAGAAAGACAAGAAGTGATTAACGGAAGCCTTGAAAAACGCCTAGGAAATAGGAAGATGGGGTGATGCCGGTTAGTGTAACACCCCGATTTTCTTATTCTTTCTAATTAATCAGTATTTAGGTAATTGTATTTTATTGAAGGGTCTAGAAAATGAAATAAATTGATCCGAGATCATAGTCACGCTCTACGCTATCGTAGGAAGCTACGATTAAATTTTGGTCGAAAACTCAGACGGAGTCCGGTCTGCGTTTTACACTGACAGTATTATTTTACTGCTCAGACGACCTAATTTTGACTCGTGAACGAAACAATTAGGCTTTAAATAAAATTGCAAACATTGTCGGCGATTTAGAGAATTTTCAAAATAAAAAAGTTCTCACGACTTTTTGGGACGATATAATAAATCGCGTAAGTAACGGAGCCAAAAACGGATGAACCTGAAGTCACATCGCCAAGGAAGGCATGCCCGTGACTCACTACTGTCATCGTGGTTTTTCCAGAAAATATCTAGATATTTATGAAATTAGAAAATATATGAACACGAAAATACCAAAATTCCCTCGGTCTTTCCTAAAATACGTTTACGTCCCTAAAATATCCAAAAAGTTGTCATCCACTCACTCTTTCTCCTCATAATTTCGCTTACTTCTCTCTCTCTCTTTCCTTCTTCTTCTTCTTCTTCTTCCTTTCTTTCTTTCTTTCTTCCATTTTTCCCACCATTTTTTTCCTTCAACTTCCTCTCCATTTTTCTTCAACTTCCTCAAGGATTTTCAACCAAATTTGTGAAGCAAAGTTGCTCCTCTCATCCTCCTCTATCAACTAAGAGGTATAGATTTCATCCTTGAGCTCTTAATCTTCATTTTTCTTTATGGAAAGTTCATAGTTCAAGTTTATGCTTCAAACTTCAAAAATCTCTAGAAAATTGTAGAAAAGTCATTTTAATGCCAAACCAATTTCTATGATCTAGTATCATCCCCTACTATCATAACCCAAGAGCTTGAAATCAAATAAGCCCTCTAGCCTATTTATCTTTTAGGGGCCGAATGTATGTAGGAATTTCGAGGAAATGGGTTTTTCTTCAATTTGTGTGAAATGATTCTTGATTTCACCTATTTAATTCCTTAATCATGTAATCCAAGTGATTAGGAAGCCAAATCAAACTCTCACCTATTTGTCATGGTGATGGCCGAAACCCTATTTTGTTGGTTTAAGGGGTTTTGGTTCAAATCTTTGATAATTGATCATGGATTATGTATTAGGTATGCTTAAGGATCATTGATCCAAGAGTTGGTAGAATTTCAACATCCCTAGCCTAATTAATTAAATAGGGGCAGTAGCTAATCCTAAGGATTAGGGAGTTTATGATTTAACTGTTATAATTTCTGGTTGTGTTTTGTGGTATAGAATCGGAGAGGACTTGAACATTCGACCGCACACCCAATTGACAGTTGCGGAGCCGAAGTCGAAATCTCTCGAGAACATCATTAAGGTGGGGGAACAAATTACAATATCTTCGGGGAGGCAAATTTAAATAATATATATTGATATGTATAGGGCGACCCAAATCCTACTAGAGGTCGTTTGACCGTTAGGTTGATTTTACTGTATATTGAGGATGAATGCTCTGTGATTGGATATTTAATATGATATATGTGATATATGTTATGCTTATTATATGCTTATGATTGATTGAACATGAATTATCTGTAAGTTGATTTTACTGTTGGATCTGCTGTTGGTTGTAATTTATGTATTATTGTGACTGCTGATGTCTGATTAGAGCTAGGCAGTGATTTTTGATAAGTCGGGAGATGATTGTATGGTGAAAAAGTTGAGGATATATATATGTCGTAGTGCTCAAACTAACGGGAGTTGATAAGTCAGGAGTTGATATGTTGATGTTATGATATAAAGTTGATACCCGGTTAAGCCGGAGGAAAGTTGGTTGTGGTTGTTTATAAGTCGTGGTTGAGGCACTAAGTGTTGATCCTGACATGAGTCAGTGAGATTCATGTTGCATAGTTGTTGTTCATCACAGTGTTGGCATACGGGCGATTCCGATCTTACCTGCGGGGAGATGATCGTACCGATTAGTTTGGCGTTGGGGCGATTCCTATATTACCTGCAGGGAGATGATCGTACCCGTTAGTCGAATTGTAGACGAACGGGCGAATGTCTCAACCTAGCCTGCAGGCGGGGGGGATATGTTGTTACCGAAAGTTGAGTTGTTAACGGACGGGCGAATGTTTCGACCTAGCATGCGGGCGGGGGAACATGTCTTTACCGTAAGTTGCGTTGTTGACGGGCGAATATTTCGACCTGGCCTGCGGGCGGGGGAATATGTCATACCCATGAGACGAGTTGGGCCTGTGGGCTTTTGACCGAACCCTGCCTTATGGGGGTGGCATAGTGATGACTGAGACATCTTGATCTGTTGGGGATGTCGCGTCGTGATCACATCCATATAGTAGTTAGTTGCAAGAGTGTGAGAGACAGTAGTCAAGAGGAAATTATCCGGGAGTTGTTTGATTATCACTATTGTGATTCTGAGTGTTGCTATCTATATAAATTATTTTATATAGCTATTTTCCCATTTATGGCATATTACTGTTTCTTATCCCCTATATCATTTGTGTTATATTTTCTTTATTCTCGACTGTACAAGAAGATCCTGTTGAGGATTCGTCAGAGGAGATTGACGGCATCCCGTAGAACCAGATGCTGGTGGCAGAGCCCTGGATCCCAGTGCGGGAGGACTTTAGACATTGGGGGTTACTAGTTGTAGTTGTTATGGCCAGTATACGGGTTGAGTGACATGTACTTTTGGGGTCAGGAGGGGAAGTCATATGTATTTTCATTTTCGCTGCTGTGGTGCTTTTATTTCATTTATCAGTTGCGTACTCTGCGAATTTGTTTACCTCATTTGTTGTAGGCTCTACTGATGAAGCCAATACTCTTATGCCCATATATATTATTATGGTATCAGTATATTTAATGTTTTAATATTTCCGCAATTTTGTACTATCACGCTACGTTGTAACGCTAATAATTATAAGTGAGGTTACCAATGGGACTCCAAGAAAGGGGTTGTCTAATTTTCTGGTATTAGAGCAGTTTGATTTTTAATCAAGGACTGCTTGGGTTGGGTTGTAATTTTTGGTCATGTCTAGTCGAACCCGCATTGGGTATTAACTATGCTTAGAAGTTGGGTAGAGCGTCCGATGCGCAAGTTATCGAGTGTGATAACTGTTTTTGTTCGCAAGGCATATGATATATATATGTCTGTTGAATAAGATTGTATGTTGCTTATGTCTGGCCCTCGAGGCGAGAACTGGTTTCGCGTCGTGAGGACGCAAGACTGAACTTTACTAATCAGGCTAACCTTCTGACTCGCGTGACGAGAATAGGTTCGCATCGGGAGGCCGAGAGGCTGTACCTTACTGATCAGTTTGGCCTTCTATCTCGCATGACGAGCGTAGTTGTCGCGGCGCGAGGCTGAAAGGCTGTATTTTACTTCTCGGACAGACCTTCTGGATCGCGAGGCGAGAATTGTTTCGCGTCGCGAGGCCGAGGGTCTGTATTTTACTGCTCGATCTGACCTTCTGGCTCGCGTGGCTAGCATCGTGTCGCGAGGCGAGTGTCTTTTCCCTTGTTTTCTTCTTTTCTAGCCTTTTCTAGCTGAAAAAAATTGGATAAGCCGCATGCTTATCGTATGTCTTATGGATCGAAGCATGGTAAGGCATATAATGCATGTATTGGATAATACAGTGTGTATGTCTTACAAATGTGAGCTAACAATTTCTGCTACGGGAAATTAAATGACTTGCGGACGAGGTAGAGACAGAAGATGCTGGATTGAGTACTTTTATGAAAGGGAAGCCGCCACCTTTTAATGGTGACTTCAATTCGGAGGGAACAGAACTCTGGATACATGAGCTGGAGAAAATCTTTACGGCAATGCACTGTCGTGAGGACAGGAAGGTGACCTATGCATCCTTCATGCCGATGGGAGGTGCAAAGCTATGGTGGAAAGCCAAACAGAGTATTAAAGCAGAAGGAAGAGTGATTAACCGAGGACTGTTTCGGGAATGTTTTCTAGAGAAATATTTCCCCAGATTGATGAGGAGAGAAATAGAGTTCGTTATTGATCTTGTACCGGGAACTGGACTGATTTTGATAGCACCTTATCGACTGGCTCCAGCGGAGTTAGAAGAGCTGAAAAAGCAATTGGACGACATGTTGGATAAGGAGTTTATAAGACCGAGTGCTTCACCTTGGGGAGCGTCGGTGCTGTTCGTCAAAAAGAAGGACGAAAGTTTAAGGCTATGCGTGGATTATCTACAGCTGAACAATGCGACAATCAATAATAAGTATCTGTTGCCTAGAATTAACGACTTGATGGATCTGTATTTTCGAAGATTGACTTAAGATCTGGTTATCACCAGATTCGAGTCAGGAGGAAGGATATACCGAAGACGGCGTTTAGGAGCCGGTATGGACACTACGAGTATCTGGTTATCCCTTTGGTGTAACTAACGCTCCAGCAGTTTTCATGGATTATATGAACCGGATTTTCCGACCGTTATTAGATAAGTTTTTGTTGTGTTCATTGACGACATTCTTATTTATTCCCTTAATTGGGAAGAACATCAGGAACACTGAGGATCGTACTTCAAGTGTCAAAAGACCGACAACTTTATGCAAAGTTGTCCAAGTGTGAATTCTGGTTAGAAGAAGTACAATTCTTAGGTCATATGATTAATCATAATGGGATAGCAGTAGATCCAGCAAAGGTTGAAGCTGTAGTACAATGGGAAAGCCCTAAGTCGGTAAGCGAGATATGAAGTTTTCTGGGCTTAGCTGGATATTACCGAAGGTTCATCGAAGGATTCTCGAAGATCGCGTTGTCAATGGCACAGTTAACTAGGAAGGGAATATCCTTTAAATGGACGGATGAATGTGAGAAGAGTTTTCAGGAGCTGAAAAGGAAGTTGACTACGTCACCAGTATTGACGTTACCGGATTCTTCAGAACAGTTTGATGTGTACTGTGATGGGTCATACCAAGGATTAGGCTATGTCCTGATGCAGGAAAGGAGGGTCGTGGCGTATGCTTCACGGCAGCTAAGAATTCACGAGAGGAATTATCCAACTCATGATTTGGAGCTAGCAGCTATAGTGTTTGCTTTAAAGATATGGCGACACTATTTATATGGAGCTAAGTTTATAGTGTTCAGTGACCATAAGAGCTTAAAGTATCTATTTGATCAGAAGGAGTTGAATATAAGGCAAAGGAGGTGGATGAAATTCATAAAGGATTATGAATTCGATCTACAATACCATCCAGGAAAGGCGAACGTAGTAGCGGATGCGTTAAGTAGGAAATCCTTACACGTATATGCTATGATGGTGAAAAAGCAAGAACTGGTTGAATAGTTTAGGGATTTGAATCTAGGTATGGAATTATCTAGGGATAAGATACACCTAGGAATGGTCACAGTAACGAGCGACTTTTTGAAGACGATCAAGGAAAAGCATAAGGTTGATCAATATCTTTAGAAAGTAAGGAAACAAGTAACGGAAGGTAGAACTTCTGAGTTTAGGATGAATCAAGATGAAGTCTTGAGGTACGGAGATAGAATTTGTGTGCCAACGGATATAGAGCTAAGAATAATGATCTTAGAGGAAGCACACAAGAGTAGGTTGAGTTTTCATCCAGGAGCAATCAAGGTGTATCAAGACTTGATGAAGATGTTTTGGTGGCCTGGAATGAAGGAAGAGGTAGCTGAGTATGTGTTGGCTTGCTTGGTGTGTTAGAAGGCGAAGATAGAACACCAAAAGCCAGCGGGACTGCTACAATCTTTAGATATCCCAGAATGGAAATGGGATGGTATATCTATTGATTTCGTGGTTGGTCTGCCAAGGACTAACAAGAGGCATGATGCCATCTGGGTAATCGTTGATAGGTTGACGAAGTGTGCTCACTTCTTACCTATTGGCGAAAGTTATACATTGGAAAAGTTAACCCAAATCTACATCAAGGAAATAGTAAGGTTGCACGGAGTGCCTTCTAGTATTGTTTCTGACAGAGATCCTAGATTTACATCTAGATTCTGGAAGCAATTACATGAGGCTTTGGGAACTAAGTTGAGGTTGAGTTCTGCTTATCATCTTCAGACGAATGGTCAGTCGGAACGAACGATTCAATCATTGGAAGATCTCTTAAGAGCTTGTGTTGTGGAACACACAGGAAGTTGGGAGGAGTTCTTGCCGTTGATTGAGTTCACCTATAACAACAGTTTTCATTCAAGTATAGGTATGGCGCCTTACTAAGCGTTGTACGGCAGAAAGTGTAGAACACCATTGTGTTGGTATGAGACAGGAGAAAGTCAAATGTTAGGACCGGAGGTAGTACAGCAAATGATGGAACAAATTAGGAGGATACGAGAAAAGATGAAAATTACACAGGACAGGCAGAAGAGTTACAACGATAAGAGGAGAAGACCATTAGAATTCCAGGAAGGAGACCATGTTTTTCTGAGAGTGACTCAGAGAATTGGAATCGGCAATGCAATAAAATCTAGAAAGCTTACTCCTAGGTTCATTGGACCATTTCAAATTCTTCGCCGAATTGGTCTTGTAGCCTATCACATCGCTTTACCACCAAACCTATGCAATCTCCATGATGTCTTTCATGTCTCTTAGTTGAGAAAGTATTATCCTGATCCATCACACATTTTAGAACCAGAGTCAATACAATTGAGAGATAACCTTGAATATGAGGCTCTACCTGTAAGGATCGCGGATAGAAGGATAAAGGAACTCAGAGGTAAAAACATTTCGTTGATCAAAGTCATATGGGACGAAGCAACAGGAGGAAGAGGATACGCTAACAGCAATATCCGAGCCTATTTTAAAAAGGTATGTCGAATTTCGGGACGAAATTCTTTTAAGAGGGATAGTAATATAACACCCCGATTTTCTTATTCTTTATAATTAATCAGTATTTAGGTAATTATATTTTATTGGAGGGTCTAGAAAATGAAATAAATTAATCCAAGAATATAGTCACGCTCTACGCTATTGTAGGAAGCTGTGGTTAAATTTTGGTCGAAAACTCAGCCGGAGCCCGGTCTTCATTTTACACTGACAGTATTATTTTACTGCTCAGACGACCTAATTTTGACTCGTGAACGAAACAATTAGGCTTTAAATAAAATTGCGAACGTTATCGGCGATTTTCAAAATTTTCAAAATATAAAAGTTCTCACGACTTTCTGGGGCGATATAATAAATCGCGTAAGTAACGGAGCCAAAAAACGAATGAACCTGAAGTCACATTGCCTAGGAAGGCATGCCCGTGACTCACTACTGTCATCATGGTTTTTCCACAAAATATCTAGATATTTATGAAATTAGAAAATATCTGAACGCAAAATGATCAAAATGCTCCCGATCTTTTTCCTAAAGGACGTTTACGTCCCTAAAATATCCAAAAAGTTGTCATCCACTCACTCTCTCTCCTCATAATTTCGCTGACTTCTCTCTCTCTCTCTTTCCTTCTTCTTCTTCTTCTTCTTCTTCTTCTTCTTCCTTTCTTTCTTGCTTTCTTCCATTTTTCCCACCATTTTTTTCCTTCAACTTCACCTCCATTTTTCTTCAACTTCCTCAAAGATTTTCAACCAAATTTGTGAAGAAAAGTTGTTGCTCTCATCCTTCTCTATCACCTAAGAGGTATAGATTTCATCCTTTAGCTCTCAATCTTCATTTTTCTTCATGGAAAGTTCATAGTTCAAGTTTATGCTTCCAACTTCAAAAATCTCTAGAAAATTGTAGAAAAATCCTTATAATGCCAAACCAATTTCTATGATCTAGTATCATCCTCTACTATCATAACCCAAGAGCTTGAAATCAAATAAGCCCTCTAGCCTATTTATCTTTTAGGGGCCGAATGTATGTAGGAATTTGGGGGAAATGGGTTTTTCTCCAATTTGTGTGAAATGATCCTTGATTTCACCTATTTCATTCCTTAATCATGTAATCCAAGTGATTAGGAAGCCAAATCAAACTCTCACCTATTTTTCATGGTGATGGTTTAAGGGGTCATGGATTATGTATTAGGTATGCTTCAGGATCATTGATCCAAGAGTTGGTAGAATTTCAAAATCCCTAGCCTAATTAATTAAATAGGGGCAGTAGCTAATCCTAAGGATTAGGGATTTTATGATTTAACTGTTTTAATTTCTGGTTGTGTTTTGTGGTATAGAATTGGAGAGGACTCAAAAATTCGACCGCGCACCCGAAGTCGGAATCTCTCGAGAATATCATTAAGGTGGGGGAAAGAATCACAATATCGTCGGGGAGGCAAGCTTTAAATAATATATATAGATATGCATAGGACGACCCAAACCCTATTGGAGGTCGTTCGACCGTTAGGTTGATTTTACTGTATATTGAGGATGTATGCTCTGTGATTGGATATTTAATATGCTATATGTGATATATGTTATGCTTATTATATGCTTATGATTGATTAAACATGATTTATATGTAAATTGATTTTACTGTTGGATCTGCTGTTGGTTGTGATTTATGTATTGTTGTGACTGTTGATGTCTGATTAGAGCTAGGCAGTGATTTCTGATAAGTCGGGAGATGATTGTATGGTGAGAAAGTCGAGGATATATATAGGTCATAGTGCTCAACCTAGAGATACAGTTGATCTTCGATGTTGTGATATAAAGTTGCTACCCCGGTTAAGCCGGAGGAAAGTTGGTTGTGGTTGTTTATAAGTCGTGGTTGAGGCACTAAGTGTTGATCCTAAGATGAGTCAGTGAGATTCATGATGCATAGTTGTTGTTCATCACTGTGTTGGCGTAGGGGCGATCCCAATCTTACCTGCGGGGAGATGATCGTACCGATTAGTTTGGTGTAGGGACGATTCCGATCTTACCTGCGGGGAGATAATCGTACCTGTTAGTCGAATTGTAGACGGACGGGCGAATGTCTCGACCTAGCTTGCGGGCGGGGGGACATGTCATTACCGAAAGTTGAGTTGTTAACGGACGGACGAATGTTTCGACCAAGCCTGCGGGCAGGGGAATATGTTATTACCGTAAGTTGCGGTGTTGACGGGCGAATATTTCGACCTGGCCTACGGGCAGGGGAATATGTCGTACCCATGAGACGAGTTGGGCCTGTGGGCTTTTGACCGAACCCTGCCTTATAGGGGGTGGCATAGTGATGACCGAGACACCTTGATCTGTTGGGCATGTCGCGTCGTGATCGCGTCCATATAGTCGTTAGTTGCAAGAGTGTGAAAGACAGTAGTCATGAGGACATTATCCGGGAGTTGTTTGATTGTCACTGTTGTGATTCTGAGTGTTGCTATCTATATAAATTATTTTATATAGTTGTTTTCCCATTTATGGTATATTACTGTTTCTTATCCCCTATATCTTCTTTGCTGTATTTTCTTCATTCTCGACTGTACGAGAAGATCCTGTTGAGGATTCGTCAGAGGAGATTGACGGCATACCCGTAGAACCAGATACTGGCGGGAGAGCCCTGGATCCCGGTGCTGGAGGACTTTAGACATTGGGGGTTAGTTGTTGTAGTTTATCCCGGTGACATATACTTTTGGGGCCAGGGGAGGAAGTCATATGTATTTTCATTTCCGCTGTTGTGGTGCTTTTATTTCATTTATCAGTTGCGTACTCTGCGACTTTGTTTACCTCAGTTGTTGTAAGCTCTACTGATAGAGCCAATACTCTTATGTCCGTATATATTATTATTGTATCAGTATATTTAATGTTTTAATATTTCAACAATTTTGTACTATCACGCTACGCTGTAACGCTAATAATTATAAGTGGGGTTACCAATGGGATCTCCAAGGAAGGGGTTGTTTGATTTTGTGGTATCAAAGCCGTTTGATTCTTAATCAAGGACTGCTTGGGTTAGGTTGTAATTTATGGCCGTGTCTAGTTGAACCCCCATTGGGTATTAACTATGCTTAGAAGCTGGGTAGAGCGTCCGATGAGCAAGTTATCGAGTGTGATAACTGTTTTTGTTCGCAAGGCATATGATATATATATATATATATATATATATATATGTCTGTTGAATAAGGTTGTATGTTGCTTTTGTCTGGCTCGCGAGGTGAGAAATGGTTTCTCGTTCGCGAGGCTGCAAGACTGAACTTTACTGATCAGGCTAACCTTCTGACTGGCGTGGCGAGAATAGGTTCGTGTCGCGAGGCCGAGAGGCTGTACCTTACTGATCAGTCTGGCCTTCTATCTCAAGTGGCGAGCGTAGTGTTCTTCTCGAACAGACCTTCTGGATCGCGAGGCTAGAATTGTTTCGCGTCGCGAGGCTGAGGGACTGTATTTTACTGCTCGGTCTGACCCTCTGGCTCGCGTGGCTAGCATCGTGTCTCTAGGCGAGTGTCTTTTCCCTTGTTTTCTTCTTTTCTAGCCTTTTTTAGCTGAAAAAAATTGGATAAGCCGCAAGCTTATCATATGTCTTATGGATCGAAGCATGGTAAGGCATATAATGCATGTATGGGATAATACAGTGTTTATGTCTTACAAATGTGAGCGGACAATTTCTGCTACGAGAAATTAAATGACTTGCGGACGAGGTAGAGACAGAAGATGTTGGATTGATTTCTTTTATGAAAGGGAAGCCGCCACCGTTTAATGGTGACTTCAGTCCGGAGGGAACAGAACTCTGGATACATGAGCTAGAGAAAATCTTTACGGCAATGCACTGTCGTGAGGACAGGAAGGTGACCTATGCATCCTTCATACCGATGGGAGGTGCAGAGTGTAACACCCCAATTTTTGAGTTTTCCTAATTAATCAGTATTTATGAACTTATATTTTATTCGAGGTCTTAGGAATGGAAATAAAATATTACGAGACCATAGTCTTGCTCAACGATATCGTAGGAAGCTACGATTAAGTTTTGAGCCGAAAACTTAGACGGAGCCCGGTCTGCGTTTTTACACTGACAGTATGATTTTACTGCTCAGGAGACCTCAGATGGTCCTATGAACGAGACATTAAGTCTTAGAATTCGATTCTCTACGTTTTGGTTAAATTTCAAAAAAAATTCCAAAAAAATTACTTCCTGACCTCCGTTCGAGCGAAATCTTCAATCGGGTAGAGAACGAAGCCGTATATGGACTTACTGGGACCCGACAATGGATAATCCTGATACCACACATCATGTTATATCACTTGGGAGAGCATGCCAGAGTCGTCATGACGTTCGGGAAAATCTGGACGCGAAATTACCAAAATACCCCTAACTTAACCTTTTTCACCTTTTATCATTTTACCCTTGAACCAAATGACATTTTTGCCCTTAAGTGACTTATTAGAAGGCTGGAACAGCCCCATTTCACGCACCACACAGCCCCCTTGAGAGCCAAGAACTTCATCTTCTTCCTTTGAGAGAAACCACCATTGTTACCTTGAGAAATCCTTGAATCTTTGAAGAAAAACCTTGAATCTTTGATCAATCTTCATCCATTCTTAGGTAAGATCACTTCTATGATCTCCTAGCTTCTTGAATCTCTCTCAATCTCATGATCAAAATCCATTTTCATGAAAACCCATTTTGAGATCCAAATCTTTGAAAATTCATAGGAAATTGTAGAAAAATCCTTTTAATGGGAAACCAAATTCTTTGAAATCATTTTATCATTCTCTGCCTAAAACCAAGAACTCATGATTCAATTCTCATCCTAGCTCTTAACCCCCAAAGTGGCCGAACCCTAGTAATGGTGATGAATAGTGTTTTTCATCAAATTTTTTATTTCTAACTCTTGATTCCATCCTTAGCTTTCCTCTTGTCTTTGAATCCAAGTGATGGAAAACCAAATCAATTTCTAACCCTGTTGCCCAAAATGGCCGAGACCTTCATGAGGAAAAACCTTGAGTTTTCTTTCACATTTTTGAGTCGTAGGACTTGTGTTAGTGTTAATTAAGTTCATGAACCAACCATCCAAAAGTTTGGAACCAAATGAGATCCCTAGCCTTTTTATCTTTTCTTGGCCAAACCTTGAACGTTTTAGGGGAAGGAAAACTTATGTATTGGTGTTGTATATTGATGTTGATTTGTTGTTTGAATTGTATTGTGTTTAATTGTTTTAAGCGACGCGAACGAAATCGGAACCGGAGCCGAGACCGATCGAGTTCGAATTGAACATCTCTGTGAAGTAAATGGAGGTAGTTCATTTTTAGTTTGGTAGCCTCATGGCATATAATTGATTAGTGTGTTATGATTGAATTAAGACTTGATGTATATGTATACTTATATCCTGGATTGATTGGATGTTAAGTGTTATGCATAATTGGTTATTTGACATAACTGTGGTATGGATGCCTTGATTGAAGTATATGCTATTGTTGAGCTGTTGATATATATATATATCCTGGATGAGCATAGGACTGGCTATGTCTCGATAATTATTAAAAGACTCGAAAACCGAAATCAGAGTTTTGAAAAACAAGTTTTGAAATACAAAAAGTATTTTTGGGAAAACGTGTTGCTTTTTCAAGAAAAGTTATCTTCCTTTTGAAAAAGTGATGTCCTTTTGAAAAAGAAAAAGTGGTTTTGTGGAATGTCTTGCAAAACGTGTTTTGTTTCAGAAAAACGTTTTAAAGAGACGTAGAACCTTTCGAAAACGGTTTTGTTTAAGAAAAGCGTTTTTCCCCGGAAAATGTTCTCTTTGATCAAAAAGATGTTTTATTTCAAGTAAACCGAAGCGTGTTTTGTTTTCCAAAGAGTTTTGAGAAAATGAAACCAAAAGGAAAAATGAGGAACCTTTGAGATGAACCCAAACCTAGTGACCGAGGCGTCGGGCTAGTGTTTTGTGGATTGATTACTCGGACTTTGTGTCCTGTGTTTTTTATTTGAATGGGCTTAATGTCCTTTAAAACGAGTCGTGGGCTTTATGCCTCGACAATTGAAAGAATGAACGAAAAAGAAAACAGAAAACTTTCTGTGTACATGCATAAACCGGCAGATGTGCCATTTGGAACCTAGCTACAACTCAAGTAGTTGAGAATTTAACCAGTTAAGACCGCTGGGTCTATAGGGACATTCTGTGTTTGAGATCCCACAAGTGGTCGGTGGCGTAGCAACCCTGTGCCATGGTAAATCGGCTGCCAAACACGAATGAACCCAATCAGAGACTGGAGTATTCAGGATTTGGTTATGACGTCGTACCCTGGAACAATTGGAGTTCAGACCTAAATAGAGAGGCCGACTCATGAGAACAATTGTGTTACGGGTGTTACTACAGCCTTTCGCTCGATGAAGGATAGTAGGAATCTCCGGAGTACATGAATTAGAAAGATGATATTGAAGTCTCATGCATTATTATAACTCATGATGGTGTTTGGGATATAGTTATATAAATAACTGTTTCTATAATTATATTTATTTGTGAATGTTTATGCTGTTTGTCGCCTGTACGGTTATCGTGATAAACTTTATATGAGTATCTCACCTTTGCCTGTACATGTTGGACACCCTATTGTGTTTTTGGAATACATGTACAGATGTTGTTCATAGGTCCCCGCGGGCACGTGAGAACTTGGATGATGGAGCCTGTTGAAGAAGTTGACTTTGGGTTGTACCCCAATGGCTACTTTTAGCCGACCAGCTTAGGAGTCTTTTATTTTTGAAGCAGTTTTATATATTCTACTGCATGTATGTTGAATTTATGTTCTTAAGTCTGTAATAGGATACATATTAGACCTGAACCTATGTTATGTTTATGTTTTATGCATCTTAAATATTAGCGTGTGTTATGAAATTTATTTCTTCGTCTCGGTTTGTTTTGCCTATGCATGCAGAAAATTTTTAGAAACCGCGTTTTCGAACGTAGCTAAATAATTATATTATTTTTTGAAAGCAACCAACGTTTTATTCTTTTGATTTTTTCCACATTTTGAGTTCGAGTACGTAGCACCCGCGAGGGGGTGTTACACAGAGCTATGGTGAAAAGGCAAACAGAGTATGCTTGAAGCAGAAGGAAGAGTGATTAACCGAGGACTATTTTGGGAATGTTTTCTAGAGAAATATTTCCCCAGATTGATGAGGAGAGAAATAGAGTTCGCTATTGATCTCGTACCGGGAACTGGACCGATTTCGATAGCACCTTATCGAATGGCTCCAGCGGAGTTAGAAGAGTTGAAAAAACAGTTGGACGCCATGTTGGATAAGGAGTTTATAAGACCGAGTGCTTCACCTTGGGGAGCGCCGGTGCTGTTCGTCAAAAAGAAGGACGGAAGTTCAAGGCTGTACGTGGATTATCGACAGCTGAACAAGGCGACAATCAAGAATAAGTATCCGTTGCCTAGAATTGATGACTTGATGGACCAGTATTTTCGAAGATTGACTTAAGATCTGTTTATCACCAGATTCGAGTCTTGAGGAAAGATATATCGAAGACGACGTTTAGGAGTCGGTATGGACACTACGAGTATCTGGTTATGCCCTTTGGTGTAACTAACACTCCAGCAGTGTTCATGTAACTAACGCTCCAGCAGCGTTTAGGAGCCGGTATGGACATTACGAGTATCTGGTTATGCCTTCATATCAGTTTGTAAGATTATTCAATTTTTGTACTTATGCCTTCTGAGGGAGTGTTTATTTTTTCATTTTGCATTAGTGAGATACATTATTTCTCTATTTATTACAACCTCTTTTTACTAAAGGTTTTTTTTTTAATTTCACAAATATATTTTTTCTTTCCTCTCACTTTCTCCTCAATCAAACAAGAAGAGAGAAAGGTTTTGATTTTTTTCCCGTTCATTTTCTCTCAAACTAGACAACTAAACAATCCTCTCATTTTTTACTCTTTTTCTTTATTTCTCCTTTCTTTCCTCTATTTTCTTTCCAACAAGCAAACAAAGTAAAAGTATTTTAAAAAAGGCTTAATAAGTCCTCGGTGCCTGTAAATTGTAATTATATGTCGTGTTGGTTTTAGTCCTAGGATTTTTTTTTTCCTAGGTTTTAATGTATAAAAAAATTGACGGAAATACCTACCATCGAGATAGTAACCCAAGACACGTAGCATTATTGGATTAAAATAGTTAAATTAATATTATAATTATAATTTCCAAGTTGTTGTCATCATTTGCCGTCAAGATGGAGCTTTTCATGGCAGAGGGATATCTATTGCAATCATCCCATCAAATCCATTCAATACACATGATCTGTTATAGATTTTGAATCCCCCCATGATGTTATTGTTGTTCTCTAATTCACACGCAGAATCCCAAAAAGTTATGAGACTATAATGTAAAAACACCACATTTTTTTACCCAGGAAAAGAAAAAGCCAAGAAAACTATATGTGATGCAGTGCAAATGAAATTGAACTTTTTCATTAGACTGAAATAAAGATATTGTATTTCATTTGTGTATCTATTTGACACCCCAAGAAAAAAACATAATAATTTAACATTAATAAATTTTGAGATTTTCATTAAATCAACGTTATCACCATCTCCACCTTGAGGCAGTAAGTTGGTAACATATAGAAAGAAAATCAATGGCGAAGGAAGGAAGAAGATTCGTCGTACAATAGAAAAAGGAGGAGGAGTAGGATTCGACTGCGGCCAAGATGAGGATGCAGATAGCATGTTTGAAACCACTTTCAAATATTCCAGAAGCTCTTTTAAAAGGAAGAAGCTACTCACATTAGCTTCTCCCAAAAACACTTCCATCCCTTCATCCTTATGTTTCCAAACACACATGGGAGCAGGCGAAAAGCTATATCAGACCTGTGAGGTAAAACAAATTGGAATCTTAGTTGAGTGCAAAAAACAATGGTGGGAAGGAAAAAAGTGAAAGCAAAACTCAACATCCACATCCCATTCTATTTGGTTTTCTTTATGGGATTCCCTTTTCACATTTTTTTTTTTGGCACTTTTCATATTCATTTGGATTAAAAGTGACTGTCTGCCGCAAAACTTTTTAACCCCATGAAATGCATTAATGTAATTATTATGTTTATAATAAATTAATAATTTTAATCCTATAATGCAATATGTCTTGGGTGATGTAACACACATCACATCACCACTTAACCTATACTTGGTTAAGATTTTCTTTCACGCAAACGAAACAATTTATCGTCCCAAGATACTTCTCTTCCCAAAGCTCAAGAGAGTAGCTTTGACTCAACGGAACTTTGAACGTTGATATGCGTTTAAAGAAATTTAAAACACATATCCTTAGTAGTAACATTCTAACAATAGGACTTCAGCCAAACGTTTATACTCTTTATAAATTAAAACCTAGGGGGCATATCTAATGAGAGATCCGGATTCCCTGCTGTAATAAAAACACACATTTACACATAACAAATAATCTCGGCTATTGATTTAAAATCGAACGACTTATATTACACCTTTATTAAACCAACTTTGACGCAGTAACAGCAGGGAATCCACTTCCATCTAGTATCTAGTGAGGGGTTTTTTAATGTAAGTGAGAAAAACAAATCTTAACCATTAAAATCATATGTTGATGATCAAGTGATCATGCAATCATTTAAAAAAATCATGACTTTATGTTCTAATCTTGACTATTCATGTGTGATCCAAAAGCTAAAAATAACCACACTCACATAAAAAAATCCCTCACTTAATATATAAACCGGCTAAATAATGTGCAACATTGGTCCTTTTTTGGGAAGGAACGTTCATTTTTAAAAAAACACAGGACGCAAAAAACAAACAATCCATAAGAAAAGAGTACGGTAAAAAAATTGCTAATAAATATTCCTGGATTTCATTTGTCATTCTAGAAAATCAATAAAGCATTAATTTTTTTCTAACTTAATCCTCGTTATATCTCTCCAATAAATTGAATGAGAACATTAATAAAGTAAAAGGTAATTTAATTAAATATATATTTCTCTAAAATTGATGGTATTTAATAGATTTCTTAATGTTTGTGCAAAAACCTTCAACAACAAATATTATAAAACAGATGGAGCATACAATAAGGAAATGCAGAAAAAGAAATGTTATAAAGGAGTTAAATATTTAATCTCATCCAAAATAGTCCTGTATTATACATGAGTTCAGGATAATTCATCAGAGTATACTGTGAAGTATAGCGACCAGTAACTAGAGCATTCCAGTTAAATCTCAGCATCAAAAGTTCCTGCAATCTGAAGGAAAATGACAGGCCGAGCTTTTACTGCAACCCCTTAAGCTCTTTAGGGAGCTGTAGCAAAACAACAAAAGCGCAAAAAAAAAAAAAAGAATTTGTTAACCATCACTTATAGTATTTATTTTGGGCGAAAATATGGTTTATTTTTAAAGCTCTCTCAGAAAGCTTTCGATTATAAGCTATTTTGAACACAATAAATTAAACCAAACACACTTAAAATGTAGGTTGAACAAATGCTCCATGTGCATTACATATGTCAGCTTGAAGCGAAGAATGTAAAATTTGTTTTACCCTATAATTCACATAAAAAGGTGTTGAGAGCAAATTAAGTATAAAAAAGAACATATTGAAGGAATGAGTGAGTATCACTGATGATTCCACTTTTTCATTTATACCCACAATTATAAGAAAAGAAATTGATGAACTTCCAACGCAAACAGAAAACAATTACTCAGTCAAGCTAAAAGGACAAGTGTATACCACAGTGTAGGTTAAGCAAAGCGCATACCTTCATCCAAGTAAAGCACAAACTTCTTAAGCTCTGAAGTCGTCAACTCACTCTTCTTCATGATCAGCAGCATTTGCATGTGTGCGCTCTAAAAGCTACTCCACATATAATTCAAATGTCCACAAGGGACACGGTCATGGAAGATGCAAGAAGCATCCTTGCGAAACCGAGATTGGAGGAATGGATCAACGATGGTCTTTCTGAAATACACAAATCCATTCCAGCCCAACTCGGCCTAAATGCCTGCATTCCAATCAGCTAAAAGAAGTTTGGAGCTGCAGCAGCCCATTATCTGACATCAAATAGCTCGGGCTGGTTGGGTGCAGGCATGGCCCATACCCCTACCGGGGCCGGGCCAATCCAAAACTTGCATCCGATGGTCGTTGATGAGACTGCAATATCGAGAAAATAAGAGTACAATAAGATCAAAAGGAAAAGTGAAATACTAAAGAATCTATAATACCTCACAAGCATTCAATGTACATAAGGAAGCAAAAAATTGACAAAACACAAACTATTTTGTAATGCGTTTAAGATTTCATCATTTCTTGGCTTTAAAAAAAAGCATTTTGTCAAAAATATGATATTATAGCATAACTCACGTAGATTGGAATAGTAAATTGAACCTACAAACAAATGAGGAGAAACTGTCATTGTCAAGTGCAAAAGAGGTGCACAATAAAATACTTAATCTCACCAATAAATGGCACACCTCAAACTATAACACGGATACATCCAGCCAGAATATCATCACTTCAAACATAAAATAATTTTTCAAGTGTATGCTAAGAAAAAGCAAAAGAAACACTTTTCAAGTTGAATTGTAATATATAGGTTAAATTGCTGATATTTTGGAAAATGAAGTATCTGTAGATTAAAGTTGGTAAAGGTTATTTTTTAAAAAAATTGGGTTGCAATAGCACTCGTAACATCATGGTTAGGAGTATTTAGGGTCCCTTTTTTATAAACTATAGGGACCTATTTGAATTTTTCCAAGAAGTACACTGACCGACACTGTATTTTAACTGACATAGCAAGGTTACTTCCTCACAGTCAGAACAGTTGGAGATACCCATCTAATTTTATTAGAGAGTGACCTATGTGTCTATTACGACTATCAAATTCCTTTTCTTCCACAGCTGCAAAGTAAAAGACATTTAAGCATCACAGTATCAACCCATACAGCAAAAAATGTATTCGCATTCAGAAACAGAACTGTTAAAAATAAAGAAAAACCTCATTCAAAGCAAATGAAACACATCCCTACAAATTTCATGAAAGCATATCATGATTCATGGCCATTCCTCTTTCGCTCTTCTTTGTATGCATCCCATGTTCGTACATACAGACATATCAGATGCATACAAGAAAGAGGAGACAAACTGTAGGATAACAAGTACAATATAAAACAGCCATTGCCATCAGAGTACAAATTGTGTTAGGAAATTACTATCGAAACTGAACTTTGTATTAAGAACTATGAAGAAGAAGACAATACAAGAAGAAAAATAGGGCGTAGCCCTCCCCAAGTCAGAGAATATTCTCTTGACTCCCGAATCCTAACAATAAACTTCCCATGACCCTCCCTCACTCACGTCTACCCCTATATAACAAACTCCTCACCTTCTCTCTCCCTGTAACTAACTATTATTTCCCCGAATTTGGCTCCTCTAAAGTGAGTGGAGCTCTAAAGTGAGAAAGTAAAGGACTATCCACCCTTACATCATTTAGTGGATTAAGATCTCTGTGTAGTTAATCAAATCAATGGTGGATAAACCCTTACTTTCTCACTTTAGAGGAGCCAAATCCTATTTCCCCATAGTGCTAACCATTATTTCCCTAATTATAATTTCCCATAATGCTGTGCTGGCTTCTCGTGCCTCAAGGAGGCTGCTTTGGGGTCTTGGGCCTTCGGGTGTAAACCTGAATGGGCTTGGCATTGGGAACTGTTGAATTCCTATCAATACTACCTCCTGTAAAGATTGCCTTGTCCTCAAGGCAAAGAGAAGGAAAGTGCCCTTTGTTCACGTCTGCCTCTTCCCAAGTGGCTTCCACCTTCTGGAGAATTCCCTGCAGTGCTGTTGTATGTTGGTTGTCCCCAATGTGATAATCATTACGAGTCACGGTCCTGCCTGCCTTCTCAAAGCTCACTGTCTTCCTTTTCCAGTCAATTCTAGTTTTGCCCAAGGTTTCCAGCCACTTCATTCCTAGTATAAGGTCAATATCGTTCATGTCTAGCACATGTGCGTCCACTATCTCGCAGTACCTTCCAACCTCCACCTCTAGCCCCTTGCATCGTCCCTGGGAAGTGCACCAACTTCCATTCCCCATTTTCACCCCAAACTCCTTAGTGCGTGACACTGTTAGCCCCAAGGAGCTCACCAATTCTTGGGTAATAAAATTGTGGCTAGCACCACTATCCACCAAAAGAAGGATAGGAGACACTCCCAACAGACCTTCAAACTTTATTGCCCTAGAATGAGATAATTCGTGAGGGTCAACTCCCCTATAATCCAAAACCTGGCACACCATCACCCTTTTGGTATTCTACTCCTCTTCTTCCACTGCAATCAGCGACTTGACAGTGGGCTCGTCTCCCTCCCAAATCAGAAGATGTAGGTGTTTATCAGGGCATTGGTGCGTAGGACTATAGTTTTGTCCGCACTTGAAACAGAGACCCCTCCTGCGTTCCATCAATTCTTGATAAGACAGGTTCCTCGTTCCCCCTCGTGGTTGGGAACTAGAGTGTTGAGCTTGCCCATCCCAGTTTGTGGTACCCCTCTCCCCTCCTGTCGAACCTGAGGACTGCAACAGCTGTTTCGAACCATTCGCCCCCCCGTAACTAATAGAGGAAGACACACTTCAGAGTGGGTTCGACCCACGCCCCCCTGTAAGGACGCTAGATGATGTAGAGCGATGGTGCCGTCGCTCAATCAACCGCGCGATGGATATTAATCGATGGCGGTTAGGGGGTTCAAAAGCTAGAACTTCTACCTGAATCTCCTCCTTCAACCCTCCCAAAAGAAAACCCATATATTGCTCCTCGGACATTGGAGCCACCTGCGCCATTAAAATTTCAAAAGCTTCAACGTACTCATCCACAGTATTGGTCTGCTGAAGCAATTTAAGCTGCGAAAATGGGTTGCCGGCATGGTGGTCGTAATAGTGGTCCATCAATGATCTCGTGTCCCAATCTAACTGTGGGTTTGAGTCCTTCGGGATTTTAAACCAATGCCAAGTCATTCCCTCCATACTGATTTGTGCAAGCAGCAATTGAACCTCCGGCAGAGTCGCGTGCACGACGAAGTAAGTCTCTGCCTTAGCGATCCATCCCACAGGGTCTTCACCATTGAAAGAGGGAAGCTCAACCCGTTTTGCGGACAACCGCAGCTCATCTACGGCCGGAGAGGTCGGGCCGGATCCTGTTTGCGAACCCATGCCGGTGCTGGAACCGGGTGTTTACTGTCGCAGGAATCCTTCTCGCACCTCGAGATGCAAAGCTTGGAGGGTCCTGGTGATCTCACCAACACTAGTCATCAAGGAACTCAGCTGAGTTGTATGTTCCTTCAGTGTGGTAGCATGAGATCGTACCAGCTGATCTTGCCCCTGGAGCAATGCCTCTTGGTTTCTGAGACTCGACTCCATAACGGCAATGCGTGCTTCCACGACATCCAATCGTTGTGTTGTCATCCTTGTGCTCATACACTCTCAACGAAAGCACCAATTGATAGGAAATTACTATCGAAACTAAACTTTGTATTAAGAACTATGAAGAAGATGAAGACAATAAAAGAAGAAAAATAGGGAGTAGCCCTCCCCAAGTTAGAGAATATTCACGACTCCCAAATCCTAGCAACCTCACTCACGTCTACCCGTATATAACAAACTCCTCCTCACCTTCTCTCTCAGTAACTAACTATTATTTCCCCATAGTGCTAACCATTATTTCCCTAATTATAATTTCCCATAATGCTGTGCTGGCTTCTCGTGCCTCAAGGAGGTTGCTTTGGGGTCTTGGGCCTTCAGGTGTAAACCTGAATGGGCTCGGGATTGGGAATTGTTGAATTCCTATCATTGTGCCTCCAAGGTGAAGAAGACTTCCCTTTTATGGATTTATGTAACTAAAGCTTTGCATAAAACTTTTTGAATTGCTTCCTTTTAGTTCAAGCAAGTAGTACCAAAACAAATACTCTACATTAAGTCACTGACATGGAAGCTATGCACCCTGTCAAAACATTGTATAGGACTTGACCAATCACAAATTGGAGATTTTGGCGGCTGTTATACCTGTGCAAAGGGTTGGTGAACATGTTCATGATGGATAAAAGGCATTCCAGGGCGCTGGCAGGGATACTGAGATGAATGCAAATACATGGCTGATGAGGAGTGTGCGCCAACTTGACTGGGACTAAATGGTGACAACATGGTCTCTGGATGTCCATATCCAATTCCAGAAGGTATTGATTGTGGAGCCCATGGCCCAGGTATATGCTGCGGAAGAGGACGTGGCTGGTGTTCAGTAGAAAGCTGGGGTCCATGAGGGGATCCAAGCTGTGGAAACTCAGTGTTGTAATTCACTACCGGTGTATACATTGGCTGCAGTGTGTATGATCCACCATTGAACCCAAACCCAGGATCAAATCTTTGCATATACCTGCATGTAAATTACAAGAAAATGATCAGGTTAATCCATACTCCAAGTCTCCAACCATATCCCGGCCTTTATATTTTTGGTTTTTCAGTCAGAGCATAGTAGAATACAACACATTTCAATTTCAATAAGACAATAACAATAACCTACATATATATATGACAGACAAGCAAAATGGCAATTCATTCTGATACAGAGACCCAACATCAATCAGTTTATAGATGAACATACATTATGCAGAACATAAATACATAGTTTATACAAGAAATTAGGACAGAAAGGCCACCACTGAGAACTCTATTTCTTTTTTTGTTTAATCCCCATAATAATTATACTAATAATACACTGTCAACAGGTTAGCAACTTCAATATGTTTTGGGATTTCTAGCGTATGTACAAATTTGAATCTCTTCACCTTCAGAGTGTATTCAACAAATTTTACTTATCTAGAAAATAAATGTTACAAAAATCCCAAGTAAACCACACAAAAAAATTTAATCTTGTAGAAACCAATAAAAGTATGGGTTGACAGCAATTGTTGTCAAGATTGCGATTTACCTCGTAGGATCGCACGAGTTTTGCCCCCTCAGCGATCCAGATTAGGGATGGCAACTTGTACCTGAGTGGGGATCCCCACCCAAAATGTCCCGAATGGGGCCCCGCGGAGACGGGGATGGGGGAAATCCCCCCAACGAACACTTTGGGGACGGGGATGGGGGACATGTTCCCCCGCTCGTGGGGTCCCCAACCCAGAAAAGATTACTAAAATATCCTTATAAATATATATGTGTATATATATAAATATTATAAATTATAAATATATTTTATTAATTTTAAATACATATTATTTTATTAAATTAAATAAAAGAAAATTTAAAAACATTTCAACCCTTAATTCCAAATGCTTCATCAATTCCTCCTTCATATGACATTATGACTAATTATATGTACGATATTATTTTAATAATACCATTATTTTATTTTATTTTAACAAAATTACAAGAATAACAAATTTAAACCCTCTGTTTGAAGCAAATCAATTCCAATATTTATTCGGATATATAGATTAAGTAATTCTCCTTTTTAGATATGTATCAAAAATAGAATTTACTTATATATATAATTATATTTTAGTAATTTTATTAAATTGAAAAAGTTTGAACCCTAAATTCTATTTCTATTCCTTTCATAAAGACCTTATATGCCGAACATGACAAAAAGAACTGAACTTGATGATGTAGTGCTTGACCTTGTCGTAATTTTATTGAATCTTTGTACTATATGAGGTTGAACTTGTCACAATGTCTTGGAGAGTGCTTTACTTTAAATATTTAAGAATTTTTAGTGTTTTTATATTTTATTGGATTTTAGTAAATTAATTTTTTTTTTGAATTTTGAGGTCCCCGAACTCCCCACGGACGGGAAGCGAGGGAATACTCCCTGCCCTGCTCCATTGCCATCCCTAATCCAGATCCCACCCAAAACTCAGACTGATGTGGGTGCAATGGGATCGATCAAGAAGCCAGTGAAATAGTTGGAATCGTGCGATTTTGTGCGAGTTCATGTTTCTATGTTTTTTCCGGATTAACCTGTTTTCCATGAAAATGGGTTAGGCCCAAACTAACCTTAACCCGGTTTTCAGCCCAAAGACCACTTTAACCTTCAGTAATTCTTTGGTCATTCTCTCATATTTCACTTCAACCCATTAAACGCTCAACCTGAGACTGAGAGCGGCTGAGACGATGACTTTCAGCGGCAACTGCTATGACTAAGACGACTAAAACCAGAGGCGACAGTGAAGATGATCCCTAAACGGTGACCGCGAGGTTCGACTGGTTCGAGCCTCCATTCCTTCTCTGCTTCTTCTCTATTTCACATTTTTTTGTTGGTGAAATCTGTTTTCCATGAAAACGGGTTAGGCCCAAACTAACCTTAACCCGGTTTTCAGCCCAAAGACCACTTTAACCTTCAGTAATTCTTTGGTCATTCTCTCATATTTCACTTCAACCCCTTAAACCCTCAACCTGAGACTGAGCGGTTGAAACAACGACGATCGGCGACAACTGCTATGACTGAGACAACTACAACCAGAGGCGACAGTGAAGATGATCCCTACAACAGTGACAGCGAGATTCGACTAGTTTGAGCCTCCATTCCTTCTCTGCTTCTTCTCTATTTCACATTTTTGTTGGTGAAATCTGCTTCACATTTGGTTGAGTCTCAAGTTGTCACTGGCAGTGGCTCCGTGCCCATCTAATTTGATGCTACTAAGATGTTTTTTAAGAACAGATGTATTCTTTACTCTCTATTTGGGTATGACAGTTCTTTGAATTCGAAGTTTCGAACTCTCCTCCAAGTCTCCTTGGTTGTTGTTTCTAATTTTTTTCCTCTTTTTCCTAATACCATTCCTTCTGTTTGTTTTTTTTTTTTTGTTGGTTGATCTTAATCTAGATTGGTCGGTTGGTTGTTTAATTTTTTTCCTAATACCATTTATAGTCTTAACCTGGTCTTTAATTTGATATCACTTGTGATTTTGAGACTTTTTTGCTTACTTATGTCATTTTATATGGATATGTACATGTTTAAATATAAATTTACATTTTTTTATAGGATCTTACTATCCATGTTATGATTCCACGTTTTACGTGTCTTTCCCCGCTCCAGATCCTACGTAGGATCTTAAATTTAACAACCTTGGACAGTATAAATATTATAGATAATCACACGGTTCATGTTGCAAGACCCAACAGAAACATGGCAGAAAGAAAAATGCAAATACAAATGCAATATGTTAGAACATAAAATAACATATATATATATATATATACACACACACACACACACATACATATACTGACAAGTACCATGACATTTCATCCAATATGCAAAAAGTTAAGTTATAATCATTTATAAGATATAATAGCCACATCTATATTTTAATATAACATAATAACATAATAATTAATATTTTGCAGTTATGCAGAAATATGATAGCATTACTGCTATTACATTTAAATATTAAAATAATAAAATAACAATTAAGCTAATCATCATCCTATGTTTAAAAAAAACTTAAAACAACAAAGAAATCTGAAACTGAATCTTAAATCAATGTTGTCATGAAGGAAAAGTGGGTTGATGCGGCCAGCTCAAAAACCGCATCACTGCGTTGAGGCGATGCAGATATTAAAAAAACCGAAATTATGCATCTAATCATAAAGCAATCCACATAGGGTCTGTCAAATGGTTTCACTTCCAAACAATATCTTTCTTACTAGAAGCTGAGGATTCTTCATGGGTAGCCATTTAAATACTGAAGATAGGGGGGAGATAAGAGAAGGGAAATAGGTAATATGAGGCTGTCAAGAAGAGAAGGGAATAAGACAAAATGAGGGTACAGCAAGTGCTGGATTCTGGTGGGTCACATAGCTTCTAGGTTGTCAAGCACAGCAGGTTCTGGGTATGGCCACCATCTTCAGGTGCCTTTGAAGGAGCTTCTGCATTCAGCCTCCTGACGCTGAATTTCTCAAGTGACTGCAAGTTAACAATTTAGTGTTTTTCTCTTCCTAATGGATTTGGAAAAGGGTGGATGGACCTATGTTATCGATAAGCGATTTGTGGAGGCGTAGAGCGGATTCGTGCCCTGCCGCTACGAAATCCTCCAATGCGTTGCATTTTAAGGCTGAGGCGATAGGGGCCATGAATCGCACCAAATTCGCGGCGATTGCGGCCAGTAGCGGCCACAATAGGGACTACGAATGAAAGCCCGATTTTACATCTTCTTTCAAGTCGTTCCCTCCTTTTTATTTCGGCTTTTAGGTAATTTCCCCTACCCTTTTAGTTTTACATCACCCCAACCTCGTATCTTCTCTTATTCAAGGACCCATTACTTCCCCCTTTGCTCCCCTACCCTCGGAATTTTCTGGCGACGACGGCGTTTGGTTCTTCTCTTCACTGCTTCACTGTTTGGTTATTCTGGTCACTGCTTCACTACACATTTGAACTGCATCAATTTTGCACATCAGTTCTCTTTACTTCTATTCATCTATGCATCCTCAACCATCATGGCATCATCTCAACCACCAAGTCAACCACCAACTCCCCAGAGCACTGCTTTTCCACAATTGACAACCTTGATATGGCTTGGAATGGAATTCCTTGAAGGACATTAACAACAAAAAGGTTATCACCTGTGCCTTTTGTGGCAAGACTACAACCGGTGAAATAACAAGAGCCAAGAGAAACCAAATGGGGGTGAAGGGTCTTAGAAATTGGGTTTGGGACTAACTCAACCCCAAAAGCTAGCTCATAGGATGAGGGTTGCCTCCCACTTATATGCACTATTCAGGTCATATCACTATCTAATATGGGACTCTAAACACCCCCCTCACGCTCAGGATTGGACATCTAGAGTATGAAGTTTGCAGGACCGGACGTCTACGGGTAGCCCAACATATACCAGATAGACTCTGATACCATCTTAGAAGATGAATAGGAGAGAGAAGAGAGAGAGAGATATGAATATTTTGTATTATGAATTTCACAACTGAATACAGTTACTGAACCGGTACTTTATACAAGTCAAGATTCAAACTTGGTTAGTTACAAGAGTGCACTTAATTAACAATGACACTGTGCGTGAGCTTACTCTATTAAAGGGAGATGTTGGTGCTTGCCTAAAAATCCCAGCTGAAATCAAGCTCAAAATCAAGGACGCTTGTGATGAAAGAAGGCTGAAAGTGATGCTTTCTCAAGTGAGATGAATGAATACCATAGTTATCAATCCTGGATAGCGGCACGTAGCGGCTAGCCCCCAAAACTGCTATAGCGGGATAGCGGGAGCGCAATGGCCGCTATTACAAAGATGGGGGCATAAGAAAAGAAGGGAAGAAGAAGGAAAAGGGGAGAAGAAAGGGGAAAAACGTACCAGAAAAGAAGAGAAAGTGGTCTGATGGAAGAAGCTCTAAGTAAAATAGGGTTTTACCAAGTTTAAGTGAGGGTAAAAACGGGTTTTAAAGATAGGGTTATTTTTTTTAGACTTGGTTAGGCCCATTATTTCAGAAGATTATTTTTTCTTTCTTTCAGCTTAGGTTAGGCCCATTTGTTTTAGAAGAGGGAGAGACTTAGGGTTAGCCCACATCATAGTAAAAATAGGGTTTTACAAAGTAGCTTCATCACACTATGAAGAAGTGCAAGGCCACCAAAAAAAGAGCAGAGCCGCCGTTAGCACATAGCCGCGGCCCAATAGCATGCAAAACGCTGCGATTTACACCAATTTCGCCGCCGCGACTGTGAAACACTCTGCCACGTCTCCAGAGTATACCACCAGCCGCTCCGCTCCGCCACGATAGCAGCGCTATCGCGCTATTGACTACCCAGATGAAGACAACAATGAGGTGAAGTGGTGAAAGAAATTTACAGCATTCGGGCTGGAAAAAAGACATGCAACAGCAGGTTCTACCCTTGCTTTTGCTGCCAAGAAAGCAACAGCGAAAAGCCCTCTGGATTTGCTTCTATTTAAAAGTCTAGAAGCATTAAACAATTGACAACGGCAATGGCCAAATGACAAAAAGCATTAATGATGCTTGTCAGAAAGAAGCAAGGGCTAGAACCAGTGTTATCAAAAAGCCGCCATGGCGGCGCCATGGCGGATTGCGGTGGCGAATTTTTTGCCAACCGCTATGGCCAATTTATGAAGGATGGTGGCGCCATGGCCACAATGGCGTTTGGAGGCGACTTAAAATGGCGGATTTTTGGACTTCCGCTATGGTCCGCCATCCGCAATTGATAACATTGGCTAGAACCATTCGATACATTTCCTAGTGCTTCTAGAGGAATGAGATTCCTTTTAATGTTGTGCGCTCTAGAAGCTTCAAGTTGATGGTTGAAGCTATTGGAAACTATGGTCCACACTTGAAGCCTCCAAACTACCATGAGATGAGGGTTCCCTTGTTGAAAAAGGAACTAGAGATCACAAAAGAAATGTTAAAGGGGCATGAGATAGAGCAAACTCAAAATGGATGCTCATGTCTAATGCATGGACAAACAGAAAGACAAGGACGTTGATCAATTTCTTGGTCAATAGTCCAAGCGGGACCATGCTTATAAGGAGTGTTGATGGTTCCAAGTATACGAAGACCGGGTTGAAGGTGTTTGAGCACTTGGACTCTTTTGTTGAAGAGGTTGGAGAACAAAATGTTGTCCAAGTTGCGACCGACAACGGTAGCAACTATATCTTGGCGGGTAAGAATGCTATTGTTAATTGTTAAATTTTTCTAATGCTTCATGTGACAATTGGTTACTCATTCAGTTTATTTAATTTGGTCTTAGGTAAATATTTAGAAGGCAAGAGGAAAAGACTCTTTAGGACTTTGTGTGCGCACATTGTGTGGATTTGATGTTAGAACATATTGGGAAGATTCTAAGAGTCAACAGCATTGTACAAAGGGGGCAATTTCTTGTCGGTTTCGTCTACAACCATTCCTTGGCCCTTAACACAATGAGGAAGTTCATCAACAAAATGGAATTGGTTAGAAGTGGAGTGACAAGGTTTGCCACAACATTCCTCACCCTTCAAAGGCTACACAAACAAAAAAAAAACAACCTTAGAAGGATGTTCACCTCGGAGTAGTGGCTGAACACGAAGATGGCTAAAGAGCGCAAAGGAAAAAGGGCAAATGATATTGTCCTTATGGGAGCATTTCGGAATGATGTCCTCTACACTGTCAAGGCAATGGGGCCTTGTGTGCAAGTTATGAGGCTCGTTGATAATGAGAAAAAGCTGACCATGGATTACATCAACGAGACAATGGATAAGGGCTAAGGAAGCTATTGGAAAATCTTTCAACGGAAATGAAGCCAAGTACTCTGACATTTTTGCTATCGTTGATAAAAGATGGGAGAGTCAACTCCATCATCCATTGCATGCAGCAGGGCATTTCCTTAACCCTCAACACTTCTACAATGACCCAAATGTTGATCATAGTCCCGAAGTGTCTACGAGACTCTATGCTTGCATTGATAGGCTTTGTCTAAATGAGGGAGATAATGATAAAGCTCTAAAACAGATGACCATTTATAGGAAAGCTGGAGGTACATTTTGCATTGGTGTTACAATTAGACAAAAGGCCACTTTGGTTGCTGGTAAGTTAAAGTGCTTTGTTTTGATAAATTTTACATGACCATTCGTGTAAATAAAGGAATGCTAATGAGTTATTGCATTACAACTGAGTGGTGGGGGATGTTTAGAAAACATGTTCCAAATTTTCAAACCATTACAATTAAAGTGTTAAGCCTGACATGTAACTCAACAAGGTGTGAGCGTAACTGGTCTCCATTTGAGCAAGTAAGTAAATGTTAAATTCATTTCTTCTATAAAGTGTGATATAGTGATTGTGAAACTAACATTTTTAAAAAAATTATAAAGTAGATTCATTCTAAGAAAAGAAGCAAGCTTGAGCATCAAAAGCTTCAAGATTTGGTATGTGAAACTTGGTATGTGAAGTATAACCAAGCTCTTAAAGTCCGCTTTGAAAGCAAGGGTTTAATTGATCCCATTCTCCTAGACAATATTGATGATTGTAATGAGTGGTTGGTAGGGGGAACGGATGAAGATGAAGAAGTGGCTGAAGATGAACCGGTATTTGGCGATGATAGCTTGACTTGGAGAGTTGTTGGTGATGCAGTTGGGGCTGGTGAGATAGCAATACTCACTAGATATCAGACAAGATTAATAAATGCAGTTGCGCCTACTGAAGAGGCGGAGGAAGAACATTTCTTTGATTTAAGTAGTGCAGAAGAGAATGATGATGAGGAAGATCTTGGAAATGGAGATAGTGATTCTATTTAACAAATCACATGTAATTATTTTGAAAAACTTAGATTTGTATTTAACTTTTAAGTTATATTGGATTTGAATGTTAGTGACAAAGACAATGAATTTTGATTATTAATTATGAACATGTATTTAATTTTGTATTTCTCTATTTTTGAGTATTTATGTGTATAATATAAATTATGTATGTTTTCTAATCTTCGCAATAGCGGCCATCCCGCTTTAGCGGTTTTGGGGTCGGCCGCTCTATGCCGCTATCCGTGATTGACTTCATAGGGATGGACCAGAATACCCCTTTAAATTTGATATCCATTGGTTGAGGATAGGATTGCCATTTTGGCTGAGTTTCATGATGCAGATGCAGATGCATTACCCTACATCACCCTGATGATGGTGCTTCAGGGCCGCATCATTGAACCTGCTCTGCCTCATGCAATCTAAGGCATTGAAGCTAATTTCTGGCCAACCACTACGCCTAGGTGGCCACCTCAGCCGCTTTTGACAATACTATCTTCAATATGACACATGTGCTTGCAATGTCCAGAAAATATGCATGGGATATGTTTACTCGTGAACACATGTCCATAAAATTGAAAATGAGACGTGATGATGTTGAAATTTGATAGTGCTTTTATTTGGAAGCAAACAAACATGTTCAACAACAAAATCCTCACTGCATAATCGTGGCTGGTTAAGCTCATACAACGGAGCAAATAGATTGACACCAGATAAAGATGTCTGCACCGCACATTTAAAAAATTCATAACATGTAATCTGAATAGGAAGAAACATATAACATTTCTAATTGCTTTAATGTTGACAACATCAAATCATTCATGACTGAGAACGCAACCTTTATTTTAAAAAATGGGAAACAAGTCAACAAGATCGCAAAGTTCATAATCCATGAATATTACTAAATAAAATAAATAAAATGATAAAAAACACTCATACCTGTCATAGCTCCTATCATAATCAGGATCCTTGCGGTCAATCTCACGGTCCCGGAATATAGCCACCTTATTACTTTGCCTGTACCTACTACCAACTAACTCCTCCTCTGTCCTACTTCTAGCCCTACTGGTATTGGTTGAAGACTCGATCAGCCCCCTACTGGTATTCGTTGAAGACTCGACCAGCCCCCTACTGGAACTGACATCAGATACAGAAGCAGGTTTATCTTCCACCCGAGGAACCCCCAAGGAACCACGCAATAAGTTATCCTGCTGCCTTGATTCACTTTCCAGCTTCCCACCAACAGTACCGCCATTATTGCTGGAACTAAAGATCCTAGCACGAGCCCTGCTATACTCCTCTTTTCTTTCTTCCACACTTCTAGAGTCACTATTCTTCGTTGAGTTTGAATTGGCAATGCTATAAACCTGGGTCTGCTTCTGTGGCCTCTGTTTAATTGCAACCTTCATAACAGCATTGTTTTCTGATGATAATTTTACTGGGATGTCAGCAAGGCGAATAACAGGAAGCTTACATTCAGAAGTTTTGCGAACAATGATTCTCGACCCAGAACCATCTGGTAAGCTATTATCCAGTAAAACCATTGACTGCAATGAGTAATGCTGAGCCACTCGGTGTGCAGCCAATCTTAAATAGGAAGTTGGCAGTTGCTGAAATTCAAGCTGCTGTTGAGTAGGATCACGAATAAACTTCTCAACATCTTGCTCCATCCGCAATACTGGATCATAGCAAAACATATCATTCTATGAACATAAAGCTTCATTACATATTTACATATAAAACAATAAAACAAATAACATACAAATAATGCATTCATCAGTTCATGAAGTGCTACATTTTGAAAAAGCTATGCTTTTCGCGTTTTCTGTTTGGATAGGAGATACAACGTCTGATAGATACCTACCTATTAAGAAGGTGTACATTAGGAAGAAATTACATAAGCACCAGAGGATCAGCTCCCAAAGTAAGCATGACCAGCAACAAGAGCAACTAAAATCCGACATGGCATGGGTCTCATGATGGAGAGAGGGAAAACAGTGGAGGTGGCATGGGATATATGGGGGGAAGGAAAGAGAGTAGGCAAGAAATTAGTGAGGGAAGGATTTGGGTGGGAGCGAACATGACCTCTTGAAAGTCTGGGTTACCACTGAATCTTTTTCTTGTTCAGTTTGCTACATCTCTCCGTAATTTGTACTTCTGAAGCTGATATCTCTCTGACATCAATAACATAATAATGAATACATAGCATTTTTTTCTGTGATCTGGTATAGTTTTCTCTCAAATTCAATCCTACATATAAAAAGATTAATCTCCCCATAAAATAGATACATTCCCTCAAATTCTAAATCAGGAAGCAGCAGAAAAATCCTATGCCACAGATCAGTATTTACAAAACACAAATTATTTCAAAATATCACAGTCAAGAAGCAGCTTGCTTAGTATTTCATATGATAGCTCACATGAAAGTAGAGAGAGTATGCTGGAATTATTAATGGAATCAGACAACACAAGGATATATTACTATCAGTCTGTATTATTACAATCATTACAATACAATTTTGAGACTAATCAGCTCCTAAATTACTTCCTTAATTAGAATTTAGAGGTACAATTAACTGTATCCACGTCACTTTCTAACAATCTCCTCAAGTTGGAACCAATGATTTCAATGGCGGATGGCCAAAATTCTGCCATATAAACATGGGATTGCGACCTATGGCGCAGCCATGGCAGGTAGCGCTTCACAAATTGCCTATGGCAGCTGGCACAAAATCCGCCACGCCATGCCGCCATGGCCGCTATTTAACAACACTGGTTGGAACTTATTATTATTACAGAAAATTTTACCCAAGTTTTCTAAGGGACTGTAACCCACAAATGAAGTGTAATGTTGACACAAATAAATATAGCAAACCGTAGGCTATGTTTAGGAAGATGGCAAGGGAAGGAATGGCATGGAATGGCAAAATTTAATGAAAATGTGTTTGGGGAGTTATTTTAAAGGAGGGTCCACCCGAAGTCTCCAAATTTTGTCCCTCCATTTTTGGAAGGAACACTCCCCTCACTCATTAAACATCCAAACAATGGAGTGGCATATTATATTCCATTATGAGTCACTCCCGAACACAGCCTTATGTACCAAAAATACATATAGCAAACCATAATTTCTACAAATAAAAGTCTTCCTCTGACTAATGCAAATAGGGAAACAGATTCAGCAAATAAAACCTACTTGAAAGGCGTTCGCGAGGGTTTTGAATCGCTTCGCGTAGAAACTGATCAACTTGATTGATGACGTCATCAGATAACTTGTCCCCAGTTGACGAAGAAGACGAAGCTGATGGCGCTGAAGAAGAAGGTGGAGAATCTTGATCGCAAGGCTTGGAATCTTTGTTAGAAGATAGCATCAGGTTCAATCTGTTCATGGATTCGTCCAAATCGGCGACCTCCCATGACTCCGGGGCTCCGAGATCCTCTGCAGAGCCCTCCATGGAACGAAAATTGGAAAAGCAGAAAAGAATTTTCTTTCAAGGGTTAAGGAATCGAACCTGATCTTGAAACCGTGGAATTAAGCGTAGCGAACTTCATGAGAAGGTTCGGTTTTAGGGTTAGGTTTGGGAATTGAAATTGAGATTGGAATTTTGGGATTGGTGGAGCAAAAGTGGTTGAGAAGGTGAGAATGCGAAGCGAGATAGGGTTTGACGACCCCGATGAAGAGGTTCCAGAGAGCATCTCCCACGTGTCCCCACCTCTAATACTTATGATTATGATTATGATTATTATTCCATACCGTTCGGATTATTTTCAACGCAAACATTAATAACGTTTTTCGAGATAATTATTTTAAAAATTATGTGAGAAGAGCTTTCTCTCAACATGATTTTTCAAACATGATTTTACCTTTGTAGAATCTAAAATAAACAGTCCCTTAGAATCCCTTTCGAAATGTTTATAGTGAGTTTATAAGAATTGCTTATGAAATTAGGTGCATTTTTCGATACTCCTAATAATTTTGGGATAAAAATTATCATGTTCAACCAGAATGTATCACCTCAATTAAATAAGTCATATTAGTGGGTCAAGTCAAATGATTCTCACCATCTAATTGGACCACCTAGGCAAGGTAAAGTTACCCTTGGAGTACCATAGAATTCACCGTAGAATTAAACTTATACAAATAGTTTATGAAAATAGGGTGTGTTTGGAAGAGCTTATAAGAATAGCTTATGGAAATAAACTTATACAAATAGTTTATGAAAATAGTTTATGGTCTTTTCATAAACTCTTTGTAGTTCATTTTCATAAGTTTATCAGAGAAGCTTATGAAAATAAGTTGTTTTTAGCTTATTTGAAAAAAAAAACTTATTGAATAAGCGGTTAATTAAGCTATTTACCCAAACGCACCATAAAACTAAAAAAATGCCACGTATCTAGCACGATTTTACTTTAATTATTTAATTATTTTAAGAGTTTAATTTGTATACACTAGGCAAAAGAGGTAGATTGATCCTATACGTTTATTTAATTTTTCATATCGGTCCCATATGTTTTTTTTTTCAAATTGGTCCTTCACGTTTCATTCCGTTTCCACGTTAGTCCTTTCCGTCAATTTTGACCTAACGCCGTTAGTTTTGAGCTGACGTGGCACAATATTAATGCGACACGTGTCTCTTTATTTGACGGCGTTAGGTCGAATTTGACGGAAATGACTAACGTGGAAACGGAATGAAACGTGTAGGACTAATTTGGAAAAAAAAAACATATGGCACCAATGTGAAAAATTAAATAAACGTATAAGACCAATCTGCCTATTTTGCTTATACACTAATAGTGTAAAACTTTTTTACATATATATCCAATCATAAATTGTCATGTCAGCACATTTTTCTGACTTTTATCCTAACTACTTTACAAGTTGTCCATAACATAATTGATAATTAGTTGACAGTGTAAAAAATTTTACACTGTCAGTGCATAAAAATTAAACTCTTATTTTAAATAAGTAACTATCTTATTTTATAATCTATAGTTTATAGCCTATAGTCTGTATCTATATCTATCTATAGTCTATAGTATATATAAATCAGGATAACATTATACTGTTCAATACACCTGTCAAATTATTATAAGCTTTATCCACTGTTACCTAACGTGTCAACCTTATGAGCATTTTTCCTTTCAATAATAATTTTTTATCTGTCTTCTGCTTTTCATCAGAGAGTACAGGCCAAGCACATTTCCAAGATAGAGAAAGAAGCTTCCAGATACAAGAATCTGCAAGATCATGCCTTTGGTTCCTCCTTCACCTAAGAAAACCGCAATTTCCAGCCTCAACCGCTCTCAGCCTTCCTTCACCACCCACCAGCAGCAGATCGGCTTTTTCCCCCGCCATCCGCTATAATATCCCTGTTTTCGGTAACCCTAATTAAGATGGATAATATTGATCGGGTCTTCACTTAGATGTGTGATGGGTTGTGTGTTGGTTATAAGTCTGGTTGGATGTTTAGGACTAGGCTTAAATCAAGTTGTAAGTGCTTAAGGCGTAACACAAGAAATGGGAGAGACCCGAAGGCTGGAAGTCTCTTACCAGCTGAGCAGAACGCTCAAGCATGGGAGGACTCCACACTCAAGTGTGGGAACGCTTGGACGTTGGGAGCTTGCACGCTCAAGCGTTCTGAGTGTGTTGCCAACTGTTCTGAGTTTTGACGCATGTGGGACACGTGGCAGACCATGAGGAAGGTGGTGTGGACGAGGTTTCACGCTCAAGCGTGGATAATTCTGCATGCTAAAGCGTGCTGATCACTTACCCAAAATGACCAAGTTTCATTTCATTTTCATTTCACACGAAATATTGCCAAAGTTCTTTTCTCCTGCGACCTGAGAGAGACCAGAGAGTGTTGAGAGGTTCTTTGGGTGATTCTAGTTCCTTCGTTCATTGAAACCCTATTCCAACTACATTTTTGTGCTCGTAGCTTCGGATTCGTCTAGGGTGCGACTTTGGTTTCGAGCTTCTTTCAGGTAAGCCTAGGTGTCGACATCTCGACTTTAAGTCCTTTTTGGTATTTCTCTTGGTTTCCAGTCGTTTCTTACTCCTACTTCAACCTAATGATGTTCTGCTAACAAATTTTGGTTTTACAAGTGTTTTTACCCGAGTGTTAGTTCGAGGAGCCGTGCGAGGACCCTGCTTGAGGTAGCAGCTGCGAGGAACAGCCCCTGATTGGGTAAGTTCCCTCTCAATTTTTGTGGCTTGATCCTTGGTTTGCCTTTGATTCGTTGTTTTATGATCGTTTTTTGTTGAATTTGTGGTCGTTTCAAAGTTTCTGGTTGTTTCTGGACCCCGTGCGTGTAATCGGGGCGATTATTAGCCCAACGTGCATGCAGGGGGTGCCTTTGGCAGTGTTGGGAACTGCATGGTGGACTTGTGGTGGTCGTGGCTGTGTTCGCTGTGTTCGTGAGATCGAGGGTCAGGGCTGTCCGTGGATACGAGAGTATATCGGGACGAACTGTCAAGTGAGGAGGAAGAAACCACAAATATCTGGGAAACGTAGGCGTAGGATATAACTATCAACATGTGCAGGGCTCCTCAACCCTACTAGTTGTGGAGTAAGCGCCAATACCTAACTCTCATTGAGGACTACTGGATTGTGGTACCAATGCAGTTTTAGGCATTGTGGGTTTATCGCCGTTAGGATCGATCTATGATATATGTTGATTGAGGATGTGTGCTTATCCGTGGTATTTGATAACATGATTAAATGATGTCGTACATGATAACATGCTGGTGATAATATGATTAATTGCTACTTTGGTATGCCCGCAAAGATGATATGTTGTTATACTATGACATATTGATGTAATTGTGATTGATATGATCTTGATTGACTGTGGAGACGGTTGGTGTGATGCTAGAAGGATAGAGTTGTTGGTGTTATTGGATTCGTAGTTGATGTTATAAGCCAGTCGATCACAGTTGAAGGTGGTTCTCATAGTTGGAGAGTGAAATCCTCACAGTTGGAGGATGTGGACCTTGAGACGTTGGGTTAAGTTATTGTAAGACGTTGTTGAGATGATGGATGCATAATCATAGCATTTGCATTGTCGTGGTGAAAATCTGTGAGTACAACTGTAACAGCAGTTTGAGTGATTGTCACACGAGGTTGGTATTCGAGGTGGACACTCCGAGGCGACCAAGACGGCTGAACTCACAGTTGGAGGGATGCAGGTGCTTTCTCAGAGTTGGACAACTTCTCAGGTCTTCTCACAGTTGGAAGGGCTCGGGGAAGCAGTGCTCCTCGTAGTTGGAGGAACCATTGTTGCACTATCTTGGAAACTCAGGAGGTGGTTACCTGAATGTCCAACTCGATGTCCTCACAGTCGGAGGAGCCATTCTTACCTGGTGAACATCCACCCTCACAGTTGGACATTGGATTGTCATTCCTCGCAGTTAGAGGTTGACTGTTGTATTCCCATGGTAAGAGTGCGCGTTGTAGAATTGGCCAATCATATAGACTCAGTTGTGCATGTAGAGTAATCAGTGATCCCTAATTTTGATAACCTGGAGGTTAACTGTTGTGGTGAACTCGAGAGATGGATGTGTTTGCTGGTTGTGTTTGTTGTTGTGCATGTTGATGTGTTATATACTACGTGATCTCCCTTTGCATGATATTGTAGCATTTCTTACCTCCTATGCATGCTTCCCTGTGTTTTACATGTATGTGGTTATTCGGATTGTGATCCGAAGGCAGAGGTGCTGGTTGGTTGTCGGAAGTGCTGCAGCTGGTGAAACCGAGTCGAGGTGGACTCCATCATGAGCAACAAATTTGATGGCAACGCTTCTCGAGTAGAGAGAGAAACCTCTAAGGTAACGTTGAGTCTCTTGTGAGTTTGTACCACGGCCAGTGGGGCATCTGTTTTTATTATTGTTGTTGTTTTTATGCCATGGCTTCCAGGCGGAACTCTGGTGTATGATCTTGAACTGTAATAAGTTCTTATCTATTAAAGTTGTAAAATGAACATGTTCCGGTTGTGTTTTAAAGGTATCAGAGAGAGTAAGGTTAAGTTTTGGGAGCGTCACATTAGGTGGTATCAGAGCAGTTCGGTTCTATCTGGATTGTGAGGTAATGTTGTTGGGACTGGCCGTGTCTAGCTGAACCGGCCCAGGGTATTGACTATGTTTAGAAGTTGGGGTAAAGTGTTTGACCCGTGAGTTGTCAATTGTTTCTAGGTTGAGAATCAATGATAATTGTCTCAACTATTCATAAGACCTGTATTTACATGTTGGCGATGTTATACGCCTTCTGAATATGAGTTAACGGTTGCTTTTTCCAGGAAGCTATGGTTCGAAGGACTCGCAATGAAGGAAGTGATAGGGATGAGGATGTTGGCATCGAGATCAATGGATCTCCTAGGACTGAAGGAGAAGATTCTGAAATCATGAGCACTTCGAGGGACATAGCGGCGGCTATGTTGCAGCAATCGTAACAGAATATGCAGCTGATACAACTACAACAAAAAATTCTGCTGAGGGCGCAGAATCAAGGGATAGAAGAAGGGGTGGTGGATGCATGATTGATTGCCTTCATGAAGGGAAATCCACCTCAGTTTCACGGAGAATACAATCCAGAAGAAGCAGAGCTGTGGATACAAGAAGTGGAAAAGATCTTTTTGGCAATGCGCTATAGGGAAGATCGGAAGGTCACCTACGTGTTTTTTATGCTGGTAGGAGGAGTAGAGTCCTGGTGGAAGAATCGACAGAGAATGCTAGAATCAGATGGAAGAGTGATTACATGGGAACTATTCAGAACCTGTTTCATGGAGAAATATTTCCCTGAAACTCTTCGGCATGAGAAGGAAAAAGAATTCCTTGGCATGAAGTAAAGGAACCTGTCGGTTGGTGAGTATGCGATGAAATTTGAGTCCTTACTCAAGTTTTCAAAGTTCTATCAAGTGCACCCAGATGAGGAGTGGATCTATAGAAGGTTTGAAGATGGGCTAAGGCATGAGCTGTAAAGGGCGGTGCTACCTTTGGGAATTTCAAGGTTCCCAGAGATGCTTGAAAGATGTGCTGCTGTGGAAAATCTTGACAAGCGAATGGAAGCTTGTCGGTAGGAGAAGAAGAAGGGGCCTATAAGAACCCATCAGGGGGAAGAGAGGAGAAGCCTTAGCAAGAGCAGAAGCCGTATAATCGTCCCAAACCGCGAGCTATGGCAACCGGAGAAGGAGGACAGAGAAGGATCATATGTTTCAGATCTGGAGGAGCACATTTGATCAGAAACTACCGGGCAAGAGACTCAGTGTGTTTCCAATGTAGGAAGCTAGGGCACATAGCTCGGGAATGCAGACAGAGAGCAACAGTAGGGCCTAACACTGATGAAGAACAAGAAGAAAGGGCAGAAAGATTTCCAACGACGGGGCGCGTGTTTGCAATACGAGGAGTTGGGACTTCTCAACCCTGAGCAAAAGATATAAATGTACATTTGGAAACTAGTTTGTAATGTAACGCCCCGATTTTCACGTTTTCTAATTCTTCAGTATTTTAATGTCTTTATTTTATTCGAGGTCTTAGGAATGGAAATAAAATATTCCGAGACCATAGTCATGCTCGACGATATCGTAGGAAGCTACGATTAAGTTTTGAGTCAAAAACTCAAACGGAGTCCGGTCTGCGTTTTTACACTGACAGTATGATTTTACTGCTCATAAGACCTCAGATGGACCCGTGAACGAGACAGTAAGTCTTAGAATTCGATTATCTACGTTTTGGTTAAATTTCGTAAAAATTTCAGAAAAATCACTTCCTGACCTTCGTTCGGGCGGATTTCTCAATCGGGTGACAAACGGAGCCACATATGGACTTACCGAGACTCGCCAACAGATAATCTTGATATCACAACATCCCAGGACACTTAGGAGAGTATGCCAGAGTCGTCATGACGATCGGGAAAATCTAGACGTGAAATGACCAAAATGCCCCTAACCTTAGTCTTTTGCACTTTTACCATTTTACCCTTTTGGCAAATGACCTTTTTGCCCTTAAGTGACTTGTTTTAAAGGCTGAACTCAGCCCATCCAGCCCCTCATTCACGAAATTTCTGCCCAAAGAAGAACACCATTGTTGTTCTTGAAGAGAAACTCCATTTTTCTTCTTGAAAAGCTTGAATCACTTGTTGGAATCACTTGATTCCTTGAGCAATCTTCCATCATTTTAAGGTAAGATCACTTCTATGATCTCTTAGCTTCTTGAATATCTCTTTATTTCAAGATCAATCTTCATTTTCATGAAAATTATTTCTTAGATCCAAAACTTTGAAAATCCATAGGAAATTGTAGAAAAATCCTTTTGAGGTAAGACCAAGTTCTTTGAACTCACCTCATCATTCTCTATCTAAACCCAAGAGCTTATGATTCAACTCTCATCATAGCTCAAAAAGCACATTAGGGCCGAACCCTTCTTGATGATGATGAATAGTGTTTTCATCAATTTTTGATTTTTAACACTTGATTTCATGCTTAGCTTTCCTAATGCCTTTGAATCCATGAATGGAAAACCAAGATCAATTCCTAGCTTTATTCTCTTTAGGGTGGCCGAAACCCTCTTTGTGAGAATTGTTGAGTTTGGTTTGATTGTTGTTTAATGTTTGATTATTTGGTTGTTTGTAGTTGGTGTTAATTATCAGAAGGTTCACAAACCGATCAACCGACTTTGATCCGGGAATCTGCTCTTCAACAGGTATGGGGAGAAGAACCTCATCACACCAAGATGGTGGTGGTGAAGATGGTTGTTTACTTTATGTGTGGGTGAAACCCTTTAGTTTGGGTTCACTTTTAGTTGTTATGTTTTGTTAAGTTCTCTTGGAGAACAAGGTTGTCATGATGAGTTTATGCTTGAGTATGTTGTAGTGTGCTTTAGTGTATGTTGATGATGAGATGATTGAATGAAAAACCATTTTCATGTATGTTGGAAAACCTACTTTGATCATTAGATCAAGTATGGACTTTTTATTGTTGATTATGAGACCATAATGTGTGATGGACTTGGATGTTTGATTATGATGTAGTAATGTGTATTATGGTTATCATGATTGTGTAAGTGTTGTGAGCCATACTTTGATTGGTTGATGAAGTAAAACCTCACATTGATTCCTAGTTGGCTATTGGCCATGACCTTGAGGAAGGGAAGGATATGAATAGTTCTTGGACAAGTCAAGTTTTGATGTAAAGAAAGTGTTTTCAATAACTTGTGTTTTTTAAGAAAAACCCTAAGTGACTTTGAATGGGATTAAATCTCAAAGTGGTTTCACCAAAGTGAAACATGTTTTATACCTTATCCTTAGTTCATCTAGCTAATCAAGTGACTCAAAATGAGAAAAGAAGTGTTTTCATGAAGAGAATCAAAATGGTTCCATAAGGTTGATGTCTTGTTTTAAGGCAACTTTTCGCTAAGCGAATTTACTTTCGCTACGCGAAAAACAGGGAGAGTCTTAGTTGGGCATCACTGCCTCACTTTCGCTAAGCGAATTCATATTCGCTAAGCGAACCCAGCAAATTTCGCTACGAGAATTCTGTCTCGCCGAGCGATCCAGAGGTATTTCTAAAGAGGTGCAACCGTCTGAACTTGTGCTAAGCGAATTCATATTCGCTAAGCGAATCCAATATATTTCGCTACGCGATTTGTGTCTCGCCGAGCGAACCAGAGGAGTTCCAAAGGAGGCATTACTGCCTCATTTTCGCTAAGCGAATGAAATTCCGCTAAGCGAATTTCATGTTTCAGAAAATGCTAGAAGTGAAGTAAGTAGTTCAAATGTTGTTTCAAATCAAATGAGTTTTTAATTGTAAAAGTTGTTTGGTTTACAAAAGGAGTTTTCTAACTCAATCATAAGAGTTTTATACGTGAAAAACCTAAGTTAAGTAATTAACTTAGAGTTGAAGACAAGGGTTAATTAAGTATGGTATGTGGTGGAACAAGACCATGTACTATACCATTGATGACTTAGTACATCAATGAGTTCATAAGACTTAAGTGAAATCCACACTTATTTTCTTAATTGAAAGACAAGGGATTAATATCTTAGAAAGGCTTAAAGACTTATCTAAGAGGATTCTCAATCCTTATTCATAATGCTTAGGACTTGAGACATAATTCATAAGACGTAAACACAAACACGAAACGTTTTGGTTTTCGAAACAGTAGTTCGATGACGGACCGATGATTCGGATCTAGGTTAATCGTTCAATTGTTTCTGTCTTGTGATAACTGGAATGAGAGAGATCCTGAGGCTGTGCAGGTATGGGACTGTACAGTGGAAGGAATCCTGAGGCTATGCAGGTATGGGACTGTATAGTTAAGGGAAGGCATATAAGAATTGATTGGTACTACCCATACCAACAAGATTTATCTTCTTTTCGGGAGCTTAGAACATAAGTACTTTATAGTTAAGCGTGCTTGACTTAGAGTAATTATGGGATGGGTGACCTTCTGGGAAGTTTCCTAGAAAGCGTGTGAGTGAGGACAAAACACGCTGAAAAGACTTGTGTTGGTTTGTGGGGACAGTCGGCGATTCTGAAAGCAGTCTGGATCATTCCAAAGGAATCACGAGATATTTATCCGATGGATAATTGTTTTATCCGATGGATAAATGTTTTATAAAACAAAGATGTGTGTAGTTCCTAAGGAAGAGAACCTTAGTGAACCTTGAGGTTTATCCAATGGATAAACATTGCTTTATCGCATCTGCTTTGTGTAAGCATTGGCATTTCATGTGCATAGTTGTAAGGCCTTGAGCCTAGGAGTTGAGCTTACACCTTGATGCGGGTGCGAATCTTACGGTGACGATCTTCAATGGTCTTTTTGGAGGTATCAGGGTTGGAAGGGCTGACATGTGACCAGTTGGTGATTCTTTTGTGTCGTGGCGAATCCGTGCAATACACTGATATCCTCTACTAGATGCCGTACTTTTCATGTTTGGTCGAGAGTGTTACCGTAAAGCCAGATACGTGCACGTTACGAATTTTGTAGCATATTGCTCATGGCAGCATCTTGCTCATGGCTGGCAGAAACCGGAACATGTCCTCCCATTCACTCTCTCCGAATGTTTTGTTAGCTCCATGGAGTAGGGGTCAGAGTAGTACCCAGTGACATTGACATTGAGTCATATACATTGCATTGCATTGCATGGCTATTGATGTTTATGGCTATTGATGTTATATTTACTGTTATACATCGCTGTACTGTTTAAGGATGCCTTATATTATGCTGTTAAATGTTTAACATGATTTATATTGAGATCCTTGTAAGCATGTTGGGTACGCTGTTACCCGGTGAGTCGTCCCGTTTTTACTACTGCTGTTTTGTTGTGTTGATGAACGGGAATCTCACCCATATCTGTATGTTTTCTGCTGGTACTTGCTGTTGATGCTTAAACAGATGGACGCGACGGTGGTTCGGTTCCGCAGACCCTTTGAGTTCGGAGGTGGACTCTTTTTCTGTTTTAGCTTTGTTGTCGGCCAGACTATGTCAGTTTTTGTAGTACCTTTTGGGAGCTACGACTCCTAGTACTTATTGTATTTCTTATGTCAGTTAGACATTAGACTTATGTCTGTATACAGTAATGTTGATGTTTCTGTTTTTCGTTTTCTGTTTCTGTATTTAGTATACAGTATGTCCTAGTAATGCATGTTGAACCTAAGTTCACTTATTAGTATTATTTATTACCTTTACTAATCCCATTACATCTTTATGAAAAGAAAAGAAAAAGAAAAATCGTATTTTCCGCATTAATAAATATTTTCGGCCTTATAAACGTTCGGGAATGTGACACTCGGGAAAGGGTGTTGCATGTAACGTCCTTTCAGGATGACCTTTTGTTTACATGTATTAAGAAAACAGTGGTGTTGGAATGTTAAAGCGCGAAGATTCAGAAAAATGAATAATAGATAATTCTGTGGCGAAGATGGGGATAGCGAATAAGGATGGAAGCCCCCTTAACTCTGCCAGGGACTGGACAGGTGTTAGCTCTGTAAATGTGTAGAGCCAATGTAATGACGATGTCATCGTCTGTATATATGTATCGAACTGATGTAACAAGTGTACTTTTCAAGAAAGTTTGTACATTTTGCTTGCTCCATCTTGGATGAAGTAGTGTAATTTGTATGCCTATCCGCTGACAAATTTCGAGGACAAAATTCTTTTAAGGGGTGGTAATGTAATATCCCTGTTTCCGATAACCCTAATTAAGATGGATAATCTTGATCGGGTCTTCGCTTAGGTGTGTGATGGGTTGTGTGTTGGTTATAAGTCTAGTTGGATGTTTAGGACTAGGCTTGAATCAAGCTTAAGGCGTAACACGAGAAACAGGGGAGACCCGAAGGTTGGAAGTCCCTTCCCAGCTGGGCAGAACGATCAAGCGTGGGAGGACTCCACGCTCAAGCGTGGCAATGCTTGGACATTGGGAGCTTGCACGCTCAAGCGTTCTGAGTGTGTTGCCAGCTGTTCTGAGTTTTGACGCGTGTGGGACACGTGGCAGGCCATGAGGATGGCAGTGTGGACGAGGTTCCACGCTTAAGCGTGGAGAGAGCCAACGCTAGAGCATGGGAACGCTCAAGCGTGGATAATTCTGCACGCTAAAGTGTTCTGATCACTTACCCAAAATGACCAAGTTTCATTTCATTTTCATTTCACACAAAATATTGCCAAAGTTCTTTTCTCCTGCAACCTGAGAGAGTCTAGAGAGTGTTGAGAGGTTCTTTGGGTGATTCTAGTTCCTTCTTTCATTGAAACCCTATTCCGACTACATTTCTGTGCTCGTAGCTTCAAATTCACCTAGGGTATGGCTTTGGTTTCGAGCTTCTTTGAGGTAAGCCTACGTGCCGACATCACCGACCCTAAGTCCTTTTTGGTATTTCTCTTGGTTTCTAGTCTTTTCTTACTCCTACTTCAACCTAATGATGTTCTACTAACACATTAGGGTTTTACGGGTGTTTTTACCCGAGTGTTCGTTCGAGGAGCTGTACGAGGACCCTGCTTGAGGTAGCATCTGCGAGGAACAGCCCCTACTTGGGTAAATTCCCTCTCGATTTTCATGGCTTGATCCTTGGTTTTCCTTTGATTCGTTGTTATACGATCGTTTGTTGTTGAATTCGTTGTCGTTTCTGAGTTTCTGGTTGTTTCTAGACCCCGTGCGTGTAATCAGGGCGATTGTTGGCCCAACGTGCATGCCGAGGGTGCCTTTGACAGTGTTGGGAACTGTGTGGTGGACTTGTGGTGGTCGTGGCTGTGTTTGTTGTGTTCGTGAGATCGAGAGTCAAGGCTGTCCATGGATACGAGAGAATATCAGGACGAACTGTCAGGTGAGGAAGAAGAAACCACAAATATCTGGGAAACGTAGGCATAGGATATAACTGTCAACATGTATAAGGCTCCTAAACCCAACTAGTGGTGGAGTAAACACCAATACCTAACTCTCATTGCGGACTACTGGAGTTTGGTACCGATGCAGTTTTAGGCATTGTGGGTTTATCGTCGTTAGGATTGATCTATGATATATGTTGATTGAGGATGTGTGCTTATCCGTGGTATTTGATAACATGATTAAATGATGTCATACATGATAACATGCTGGTGATAATATGCTTAATTGCTATTTTGGTATGCCTGCAATGATGATATGTTGTTATACTATGACATGTTGATGTGATTGTGATTGATATGATCTTGATTGACTGTGGAGACGGTTGGCGTGATGTTAGAAGGATAGAGTGGTTGGTGTTATTGGATTCGTAGTTGATGTTATAAGCCAGTTGATCACAATGGAAGGTTGTTCTCATTGTTGGAGAGTGACATCCTCGCAGTTGGTGGATGTGCACCTTGAGACGTTGGGTTAAGTTGTTGTAAGACGTTGTTCATATGATGGATGCATAATCATAGCATTTGCATTGTTGTGGTGAAAAGCCGTGTGTACAATTGTAACAGCAGTTTGAGTGGTTGTCACACGAGGTTGGTGTTCGAGGCGGACACTCCGAGGTGACCAAGACGGCTGAACTCACAGTTGGAGGGATCCAGATGCTTTCTCATAGCTGGAGAACTTCTCGGGTCTTCTCACAATTGGAGAGGCTCGGGGAGGCAGTGCTCCTCGCAGTTGAAGGAACCACTGTTACACTGTCTTGGAAACTCAGGAGGCAGTTACCGGAAAGTCCGACTCGATGTCCCCACAATCGGAGGAGCCATTCTTACCTGGTGAACATCCACTCTCGCAGTTGGAGATTGGATTGTCATTCCTCACAGTTGGAGGTTGACTGTTGTATTCCCATGATAAGAGTGCGCATTGTAGAATTGGCCAATCATATAGACTCAATTGTGCATGTAGAGTAAGCGGTGATCCCTAGCTGTGATAACCTGGAGGTTGAGTGTTGTGGTGAACCCGAGAGATGGATGTGTTTGTTGGTTGTGCTTGTTGTTGTGTATGTTGATGTGTTATATGCTACGTGATCTCTCTTTGCATGATATTATAGCATTTCTTACCTCCTGTGCATGTTTCCCTGTGTTTTACATGTATGTGGTTATTCGGATCATGATACGAAGGCGGAGGTGCTGGTTGGTTGTTGGAAGTACTGTAGCTGGTGAAGCCGAGTCGAGGTGGAGTCTATCGTGAGCAACAAATTTGACGTCAAAGCTTCTCAAGTAAGAGTGAAACCTTTGAGGCATCGTTGATTCTCTTGTGAGTTTGTACCACGTCCAGTGGGGCGTCTGTTTTTATTATTGTTGTTGTTTTTACGCCATGGCTTCTAGGCAGAACTCTGGTGTATGATCGTGGACTGTAATAAGTGCTTATCTGTTTAAGTTTTAAAATGAACTTTTTTCGGCTGTGTTTTAAAGGTATCAGAGAGAGTGATGTTAAGTTTTGGAAGCGTTGCATCCGCCACCCTGTCTGGCAGAGTAGCAACCACTACAGCTTACACGAATTTGAAGCCAAGGTTAAAGCCTTCGAGAAAACCTACCTCAAGAAACACTACTCGAAGAAGAGTAGTGTGTTGCCTTCGCCGCTTGAGAGAGAAGGCCCAAAGTAAAACAGAGTCAAAACTTAAAATATTACTACCACTGTCCAGGTTAGCTTGATATATGTTGTGAGCATCTTGTCTAAATGACTATTGAACAATGATGGAGAATGTAATGAGACGTTTTGACATAATTTCTAATTATCTTACAACTTGCCATTAAAAATTTCATATGACTACAAGGATTACTATCTGGGAATTAATTGTATTTAGGGTTTATTAAAAAAAGTGAGATTACAAGGCTTCAACAATTATGTATCAGTTGAGTATGTTTTATTCTTTATTTATGATTTATGGGGATTGAGGTTATAGTTACCTCCTTAGTGTATAGAAGGGAATATGGATATTGGAAGGTTTGCGTTTTTATTAAATACAATTGGCTACCTAAGATGCTTGGATTGTATTTGAAATTCTTGCTCCAAGAAATATTTTATGTTTCTTGGTAGTTATTATATCATATATCTGTATCCATTTAAGATCTGTTTTAGGTCCATATGCAGTTCTCTAGGCCAGCAACCAATGTTACTATTTATTTTACATTGTTGACATGACTCTATTCTTGATTAAAAATCTGGAAATTTCTATATATAGTAACAGCTTGAGGTATAAAAACAAGATCATCTATAACGTAGCTTCTTTTAGTTGGCCTTTTCAGAAATCACTCTTCAAGATAAAACAAAGCATATTCAAGAACCATGAGATACTAGTTCATGAGCATGTTTTTTAATCTAAACACAGACTAAATAGTCAAGTTAAACAAAAAGTACATGCACACTGAATAAGAATTATTAATATGAATGGAAGTGTTAAAAAGGAACCTCTTTGACAATTCTTTTTATTTATTTAATGCTACCAACCAAGCAAAAAAATGTCACTTCTCTCTTGAATGTTAAGAGCCTGTTTGATAAAATTAACTATTAGCGGATAAGCTAGCTAATAGCGGATAGTTTATAGCGGATAGCGGATGAGGTAGCTGATAGCGAATAGCGGATAAGCTAGCTTCTTTTTTGTAGAAGTGTTTGGTAAAACTAACGGTTGAACTAGCTGAAAAATATAAAAAGACATAAAAGGACATCTTCATTAATGATTTTACATAAAAAAAGAGAGAAGATAATAAAGGTAGAATTAAATGTAGATAATATGGATAAAAGTGGAAAGAAAAATGAAACGCTATAAGCTCAAACGCTACTTCAAGTAACGTCTGGAAAAAACGCTATAAGCTCGTGAAAAAATCTTATCCCATTTCTCTTAGTTGTTTTTTTCCTACATAATGGCAAGTATTTTCTTAGGGGATAGCATTGGGTATAGAAGATTTGAGTCCAATGCTACCCATATGTCAACAATGGAGAGCCTTTGTTAAAGTGGAAGTGCTTATTATGATAAATTACATGTATTGTGGTAATCAATACTCATTGGATGCAACTATATAAGTCGGAACAAAAGGGTCATATGCTTGATTATCACGAGGAAACATTGTTCTCTTAATTAGCTCTCTTGGTTATAAATAATGTCCTAGTGTAAGTTTTCTTTTCTCCTCTTTTTTTATTTGTTATTTTTTCCAATTAGTACAACTATCTTATTATATTGGTTTATTAGCATTTCTCAATTCATTCCTTTTATTAGCGTTCCAGTTGACACAAAACATGTAAGATTAAGCAGAGAAAGGAACTATCTCAGGTTGAGATTGTTGGTGCAGTTGGAAATTACAATGTACAAGAGTTTGTTTTAGAGTTTTTCATTGATTATTGAAACTCTAGATATTTATTTCGTCTTTTAGTTCTCTTATTTTATAATAGATAAATAGTTATATCTTCCACACTCACAAAATCGAAGTTAGCACCACCCTAGGCCTGCAGAGATGTGGAAAGAGCTGCCGGCTAAGGTGGACTAAATACCATCTTAAACATGGCCAATTCTCAGATGCTGAAGAGCATACCATTGTGAAGTTCAACTTAGTTTTTGGTAACAGGTCCATAAAATCTTTCCTATATGTTGAAATCATTCTCTTTTTTCCCCATGAACATCCCTCTATACTCTAGCTTAAGGAAAAAAAAATTTTGTTATCCCCTTTGATAGTTTCAATTAAATGAATGTTCAGATGGTCACTGATACCAAACCGGCTGCAAGGACGTACTGACAATGATGTAAAAAATCAATGGAACACCAAGCTTAAAAATAAACTATCAGGCATGGGTATTGACCCTGTCACACACAAGCCATTTTCACTCCTACTGTTGAAATTGCAACAACATTGCCACCCCCTCAGGCTGCTCATCTTGCTGAAGCAGCCCTTGGCTTCTTCAAAGATGAGCCACTCCACCTTCTTACCAAGGAGCAATTAACTTCATGGCCCAACATCCCACTGCAGCACTGGGGAATAGCATTGTCCATTACATAAACTGTAAAGCAGAAGAATACTGAGAAGATTAAGCTTGGCCTAGCGAAGGCGATACAAGAACCTGAAATAGTATCTTCAAATATACACTGGGTGTCCACTACATCTACATCTGCATGTTTTGTTGCAGTGCCTGACTGTTTTCCCTACAATGTCAGGGTTTCAATTTAGTCCAGTATGTTTCGGCAATGAAGGGGATGCATCACCATTGAGCCAAAGTGTGTGTCCTGGAAGCACATGCACAACCATGGACGAAAACTTGAAGAAGAAAACGGATATGATTTTGAGGTTGCAAAAGAAATCACAAATGCATCCAATATATTCGACTCAGACTGTGTCCTGTGGGATTTACCACCTGATGATCTTATTAACTCCATGGTATAAGAAAAATTACACAATAAAGGAAGGCAAGAACTTCAACATTCAGGGAAAAAGAATAGACTTATAAAGATGGTCAATGGTACAACGTAAACTAATTAGCCTATGAATGTTTCTGACCTCGCCAGGGAAAATGTCGAATTTCGTGTGTGTTACAAAGCATCAATGAATTCCAACAAATAAAATAGAAACATTCATGTTTACATTACCCGCTTCACTTTATATAATAAATTATAGTTCATCATCTTAAAAGTGACTTTATTTCTTAAGTTACTCTTCTTCTAAGCATGACACGTTATTCTCAATTTTTTCTTTTAAATTTTAAATTTAAATCATCTTTTTAATTAATTTAGTACATCGCTTTTATGTTTATAATAATAATAATTTAAAATATTCTTTCTCTTTTGATTTATATTTTTATTAAAATCTCATCTGTATATATTAATTATACGCGCGTACTTTTTTTTATAATTTTAAATATTTTTTTAATCTGTATTTATCCAAATTATTATATCTAAAGTTAAAACAATGTTATTAGTTATATATTAAATTAGACTAATCTATTTGAAAGTAGCTGCCTTGCCAGCAGCTATTGACATGGTATATAATGGCAGAGGCAGACATTTTCTTTTCTGCTTATTTATATTTCAGATCATGGACCATAAATCGGTTGTCATTACCATGTAAAATTATTTGGTAATTTTTTTATAAGTATTTGACACTTTGTTAACTTATGGATAATATCTATGGATAAATAAACGCTTTACCAATATGTGTATATTATGATTAGGATTTAATTGGTATATATTGTCAGTGTAAAAAAATTTTACATTATCAACCAATTAGAAATTGTCACAATAACAAAAATGTTTGATTCTTATCCTAACTACCTTACAAGTTACTCATATCTTAATTTTTAATTGGTTGACAGTGTAAAAAAATTTATGCTGAAAGTGCATAACAATTAAACTCTTATGATTAGGAGGTGATATCTGTTTATATCAAGTGTAAGTCATTTTTCATTTATACTTAATTTCAGTTCTTGATTTTATTTTCATTTAATGATTAAAAAAAAATGAAGGGGCTTGATATTTAGTGTAATAAAAAATGACTTACACCATTATAAATGATTCACTCCTGATCCTTGAGTCATTAGATATCTTAGGCATATATTAATTTTTTAGTTTTATTAAAGAAGTGGATCAAGAACTATTCATAAATGAACTTTTTAAATTTTGGTCTCCTACTGAAGACCTACTAAGGAATAATTTTATTTTTTCACAACTAATATTTCTTTTTTTTTAATACATATTGTTCCTTAGTTGCTATATTGGTAGTTTGATGCGCTATTCATCCCAATATCATTCATTATTTTTTTAAAACATCAAACCTTTCAAGTACGAATTACACAACAAATAGTTTTCCGATTATGTCATTGTACATCAGCACAGACAAACAAAATATGATCCTTTATGTAGGGATGATAATGGATAGGATTTGGATAGGGTATTATAATACCCTTCCCCATACCTGCGTTTGAAAAATATCCATGTAACACCCGGGGCTGACGAGGGCGGGGAATAATCGCTGGTGCATGAGGCACGGACAAGGAACGGTTCCTGACAGGCTTCTAGGCGGAGAAATACATGAATGAACCGATTCACACCGAAATGAGAGGGATCCTGAGGCGGTGCAGGTATGGGACTGTACAGTTGAAGAGGAATGCTTATAAGAATTGATTTGTACTACCTATACCAACAAGATGCATCTTCTTTTCGGTAGCCCATCACTTAAGAACTCCAAAGTTAAGCGTGCTTGACTTGGAGTAATTGTAGGATGGGTGACCTTCTGGGAAGTTTCCCAGAAAGCATGTGAGTGAGGATAAAAAACGCTGAAAAGACTCGTGTTGGTTTGTGGGGACAACCGGCAATCCTGAAAGCAGTCCGGGCCGTTGCAATCCGTACCCGCTTGGATAACAATACGAGTACTCTTACCCGTACCCTCTGGATACCTAAGTACCCATACCCGCATCCATTGCCCACACTTTAACTAAGAAAAAGGGGAAAAATAACACAAAGAACATCAGCGACTGTTGTTAGTGCTTAGGTCAATAGGTGATTAAGTCTGAAAGGGAAAAATAGTTAAGAAACCATAGATTACATTAATTTTATTTTTAAACTTTGATATATAATTATAATTATATGTATTAAGATAAATAAATATATAAATATATATTTATATATGCGGGTGCGGGGCAGGGTGGGTACTAGAGTACTCGTACCCGCACCCATACCCTCTCTTGTTTGCGGGTTATTACCTAGACCCGCACCCGTACCCATAAAGCGGATATTTATCCTATTCATCTTGGATATTTTTTGCGGGTACCCAACGGGTAGGTTCCAAATTGCTATCCCTACCTTTATGCTTTTGAAATCTAAAACAAATAAATTTTTCTAATATATAATATTTAAGTTTTTAAGACCGGTGCTTGGCACAGGTCTCTTTACTAGTTCTCTAATTAAAATATTACAAATAAAAAAAATTACATAAAAGTAAGAAGGTGTTTGGGTAACACTAATTTTTATTCAAACAACTATTTTTTAATAGAAGCTAGTATGTTTGGGTAAACTGATTAAGTTGAAAAGACAATTGTTTTTATGAGAAAAGTTTTTAGATAAGTTAGAAGTTTAAACCTTATTTAAAAAACTCCTAGATTATTTTGAAATCAATAACATTCATTCGTACCCCTGCAAAACTAATTATCAAACAAATATTATTATTAAATTATAGGCAAAATTATATTTTTGGTCCCTTAAGTTAATTGTTTTGTTCAATTTGGTCCCTTAACTTTTTTTTTGTAACAAACTAGTCCCTCATGTTTACCAACGTTAAAAATATTGACCTAAGTATTACTCTCCATTCAATTTTGTTAACTGTATCCGTTAACTTCACAACTGGACGTATTAAGTGGTTGGTGACCTAGTTGTTGCTATTGGGGGTATACGAGTTATCTTCCTCCCCCTTAAATGATGATCTAGAGTTCATGGTTCTCAATCTTCTTCCCTATAATCATGGCTACAAAGCTTGGTTTATATCTACCTTACTCAAACACCGATCTGAAGTCGCCAAAACGACGTCGTTTTGGTGAAGCCACCAAGCAAAAGCCATGTTGGATATTTAACGGACACGAAGGACTGTTTGAGATGGTGTTTACTAATGTTTAGGTCAACGTTGTTAATGTTTGTAAACATAAGGGACTTATTTGTCACAAAAAAAAGTTAAGGGAACAAAATGAAAAAAATAATTAAAATAAGGGACAAAAAGAGTAATTTGGCCTAAATTATATAAATAACTTCATACTTTTTTATGTAATTTATTATATAAAAGTAATTTTTTTACACAACTAAAATGAAATATATTATCTCAAAATCGTTTTTCAACAAACACATCCAAATATAAAACTGATTATATTATAATCAATTATATCAATAATCAATTATGCATATAATCATTGAAATAATTAATTTTTGACTGCTAATCCAAATACACACTGAATAAGAACGTGAAATACAAAATATGACTTAATATTCATCTAAACAATTTACTAAACTTTTCGTCTACCTAACTATATTCCTACCGTAACACCATTCTCGGGCATTACATTTTACGTGATGTTCTACGGCTGAAAGTATGTGGATATTAAAAATCATTAGAAAATATGGGGTAAAATTTTCCTTTTCACAAGACATAGATGTAAAAGCTTGTAATCGTTTATACGTGTAAGATAAATAGGAGCATTTCATAATATAAGGTCATAAGTTCAGAAAGGACTTACATAAAACCTAACCCAACTACAGAAAGAAATACAAAAAGATACAAACTCAACATAAAGGTTTGGAGACACAGCTTCTAAACATAAGATACTTGGATGTGCAGCTCCACAAAAGATAAAAGAACGGTACAAACGCTCCGACACCCAACAATGGCCGACAATAGACAACACCGGAAGATATCCTTCAGATTAACTATTGGATCCCTCCTGCGACTTCTCCTCAGTAGAGAGACAAGAGAAATGGATAGGAAGGCGTGGATAGATCACCTCCCTCTATACTTCTCGCTTATCGCCTTCCTACCGGGACCCGTCAAATGAGGCCTAACAGGAACCCTAGCAAGGACTACTACTGGCGTCCTTACGAAAGACATGACAAGAATTGCATCAGATGCAACTATACTAACAAGCGGCTTATCCTTAAGATGGAGAAGGCACTGAACGCACCGCTAGAAAACTCCACCTAGCGTTCCACTTACGATTACATCCCTAATGGCAGACGACATGATGACAAGCGGTTAAGCGGACAAGAATCCTTCCTCTGTGACCCATGCGGATGGTGAGTGTGGATCTTCCCATATACTTTGCTAGACGCCCATCATGGCCAGATGTCTAAATGCCAGAATTATCGGGAAACTCAACGGAGAGACACACCCGTAGCATCGGATGAAGTCTCAGCATCACGACCTTCTCGGAAGACAAACAAAGAAGTACACAATTATGCAATACAAAGTAATGAGGTGAGATTCTCATTCATCAACACAACATATAGTAAATGTGAAAATAGTACGACACACATATACATCATATATCACATTAATAGTCATGCTGTCAAAAATCACCATGTAAACAATATTACATTTAAACAAGATAACAACATCGAAGATTCATGATAAACAGGATGCATTCAATATGTAAATGGGTATGACTCAGAGCCCTGCTCCATGGAGCTAAAATGATCATCGGAGAAAGTGAATGGGAGTACATGGTATGTGTACGCCGGTCATGGGCTAATGCTACAACATTCGTAACGTGCACGTATCTGGCTTTTACGGAAACACTCTACATCAATCGTGAAAAGTACGACATCTAGTCGAGGATATCGGTGCATTGATCGGATTCGCCATGACATAGAAGAGCTACCAACTGGTCAATTAATCAAAATTATGGATTACCATTAATTAATTATTTGGAATTATAATTAATATGTTAATTATGGTTAATAGAATTTTATCAATATTATGAATAGTATTGGGCTTTTGTTCTGAATAGTCCGTGATGGGTTGGGCTATTCAATTGATGCCCAATGAGAGGTCCCTGCCCTTGTGACACCACCTTCTGGGGCACCACATGGTTACCCGTTGCGGAAAATAAATTTTAATTAATTGTGCTGGTTACTTTCGGAAAATAAGATTTTCTAAGTATTTAGCTTAATGTGAAAATCCGTGATAAAATTTTTTCTTCTAACTTAGCTTACTACACATCAACGTAACGTAAATACGCACGGAAATAAACGTCAAGCAGAGTATACATAATAAGGTACCATAATATACTACATAGGCCTTATACATACGGCCATTCAAAACAGTCATAGCTTTCAGTAGCCAGAGCAATTAACTAACCGCTGTTCAAAATAAAATAGGACATATCCTATAATTGGTCTTACTACTATAACACTGTGACTTCTCGTATGTCACCCTCCTTCCGTGCCCTCAAGCATCAGGGAATGGATCCCCGAATGTTCAGGTGGCATCTTGGAATTCATCTAAAGATGTAAGGGTGAGATACCAATATATGGATTCACACACGATAACAACACGCATTATACATCAATAGCACATAAGCATGTATAATTACTATGCATAAAGTTCTACTAGATAAACAAGTAGTATATCATAGGGTCTCATGCCCGACAGTCATCGTCATTTTCAAAAGAAATGCATGACACTTCAATATTCATCATCTAATTCTTTACTTAATCTCCGGAGATACCAACACCGCTTTACAAAAATTGAGCTGATCAAGCTCGATTGCCAAAATGGCACACCGTTGTTAAAACTACAGCGCACTGTCCAACACAAGGCACAGGCAATCACCGTTTATGGTTTTTCATTGTCCATCAAGGCACAATGATATATACACCGTTTGAATATCCTGACCACCAAAATATCCAGAACAACACCGTTGGCACGTCTGCTGAATTTTTATGCATGGAAAAACGTTTCAAGTCTTGCCACTTTTCTTTGTGTTCGTTCTTTGGTTGTCATAGCTCAAGGCTCCCGACTATTCATCGGTTACACCGTTTTAAAACCTCTTACCATTAACACAGGACGAAATGTCCGAGTGCTCAATCGCGGAGCCCTAGACCGATGCACTAGCCCAAGGTTCATGGTAATAGAAAACATCATTCACCTTTAATCACGTTTCCTCATAACGAGAGGAGGACACATAGTCCATAGGACACGTAGTCCATAACATCGTTGCACGGCTTCTCGTGCTATTTTTACAGAATACTAGCATCCCGACGTCTTGTATGCTAGGTTCACGTTTTCATCGTTTTTTCACCGTTTTTCATTCTGTAAAACACAAATCCAAAACGAAAACTCCGCAACTCATCCGAGTTGCCGGATTTTACACCGTTGGAAAAACTCGTTTTACAGAAAAACTTTTCTGTTTGAAAATGGTTTGAAAACCAATGAACTCTGATAAAAACTTAATTTTGGTTGAAAGTCCCTTCCCAAAAACCAATTTTTGAAAGGAAACAACTGAGACCAAAACATCATCCCAGAACAACATTTCTGTTTTCGAAAACGTTTTCCGTAAATCTTTTCGGAATTAAAATATCGTTTTTAGCGTCAAAACGTCCTAAGTTCCAAAAACTTGACTTTTTCCTCTTAATTTTACTTTTTCCACATAAAGATTAATTTATTCTTAAAAACTAATTTTTTTTTCTAATAACTTCATAAATTACTTTTGGATCCTCTTTTTCTTTAGAAAACTTGCGTCGTTGAAAATACCCAACGTTTCCCAAATAAATCTTTATCATTTAATACAAGGCTTTTTAAAGCTTTTAACACCATTAATTAATTGAGCACTGATCACCGTCAGGCTTCCCAATCAACAATTAACATCAGAATATGTTTATAGCAGATAATACAGTTAAAACACATATTCAACTACTATAACACATATTAATAAACAATTATCAACCAATCAAATAATTGTCGAAAGTAAATACATGCAGTCATCGGGAGAATCCCTCAGGCATTTCCCCCTTACCTCTTGTAGGTTCCCGGTGAGCGAAAAGTCGTCCGATCGATCCGGTTCCTCGTCCGATTACTCGTCGACAACCACACACACACAATCAATTAATACATCAACTTTAAATCACAAAAAACTCCACTATTTACACCCTCCTAGGTTCGGCCTTAGCTAGATAAAATAGCTAGGGATGTCCAAAAATTCTAATCTTTTGGATTCCATCCTTACTAGGTGTGGTAAGGCTAGATCAAAGCTTATTACACCAAAACTTGAACCAAAACTCTACCCACCCACACATAGGGGTTTCGGCCAAAAATACCCATATTGCTAGGAAGCCCTTATGGTTTCCAACTCTTGGATTTAGGTAGACAATCATGAACTAGGTTCATAGAAAGTGGTTTGGTATTTAATGGATTTTTCTACAATATCTTATGAATTTTTGAAGTTCTAGATCTAAAACTAAACCATCATGAATCATGAAGATGAAAGAGAGATTAAGAGAAGAAAGTTGCGGGTAATACCTCCTAGGTGATAAAACTAGAGAAGGAATCAACAAAATCCACTCAAAACTTGAAGATCTATGAAGAAAAGTTTGAAGAAAAGCTTGAAGAAATGAAAAATGGTGAGAAATGGGTGTGTTAGGGGAGAAGAAAGAGTTCTGGCCGTGAGGCCTTGTGGGAGGGGTGAAATAGAAAAATTTTCATCTCAATGGCAAACTTGTAATTAAGTGAAAGGGTAGTTTGGTAATTTCCTTAAAAGACTAGGGGTATTTTGGTCATTTCGCGTCTCGATATTTTCTGAAACCATCATGACACTGGCACGCATCCCAAGATGATGTGACTTCAAGATTATCCGTTAGCGAGTCCCGTTAGATCCATCTACAGCTTCAAACGTCTCCCGGTTTGAGTGTACGTCCGAATATAATATATTATTTTTATTTTTGAAGGTCAGGACACATTTTTTCAAAAATGTGGAGGATCGAATTCTAAGACTAATGGTTCTGACTGTTAGTCAAAAGGAGGTCTTTATAGTAATAAAATACTACTATCCATGAAAACGTAGACCAGGCTCCGTTTGAGTTTTCGGCCCAAAATTTAACCATAATCTCCCACGATTACCCGGAGCATGAATATGATTTTAGTTTTCCCAAAATCATTTTCTAACAGAGATAAAAATATAAACTCGTTAATCAAGTTTATTGTCCTTAGAAAGCATGAAAAATCGGGGTGTTACAGACCTCATACGATAGGTTACTTAATCGTTATCCCATTAGACGATTAATGCTCACCATTCGTGATTGAGGGGAATCTACTCTCATTCCAGTGCTCAAGCAGGTGATTCACTTTCACAGGAGTTCAAGAGTTCTCTCTTCTTCTGTTCACTAAACAATGGATCTCAGAATCAGGTACACGTTTATTAATCTATCTCTTGAATGTAATATATTAATATGCTATATTCTTGTATCTATTATTGATGTGAATATAAGAAATTCTCAAATATTTCTTCAATTGGTATCAGAGCCAAATAGATACAGATTATGGCTATTATTATTTGTCCTGTTTCCATAAGTAAATCATTTTTTTCGCAACCTATGAACGCTAATGTCTTGGAATTCGATTTCTTCGAAATAGTTCAATGATTTATGAAATTGATTGAAGGCTTTTCTTAATCTCATCATTGCATTTAAAATCCCTCAAGTATCACACTTTTTCGTCGAGAAAATAGGGAGAAAATTCCAGAATACCGCGGCCCCTTTGTTGCGTGAAAACCCCAGATTTTTTGGTTTGAATTCTCTTCAAACAATCCATGGATCTGGAAATTGTTCTAGGCTTCTGTAGATCTAAGTGACACGATCAAAACCTAGAAAGATTCGTTGCAAATCGTTGCAAATTTTGAGGGTTTTCGCTACTCATTTGTTCCGCTTTTTTTGCGACAAAACCTATGTTTTTTCGAGCTCGATTACTCATCAATGGGAGCATGATTCTTAAAATTGATATAGGACTTCTCTTAGTCGCATATCAGCAAACAATATTCTCGAAAATCTCTGCAAACCGAGGTCTATACATCGAGATCGAACCGAGTCCTCTCGTGGGTCATACGACCCGTTTCATGCTCCATTCAGTTGAAGAAGAAGAAGCAAGCTGCTTCAGTACGTCGCCCAGTCTCGGGCGCAACGCGTGGGAGCGCGTGGGCCCACCTCCAGGGCCCAAAAAAAATAGTTTTTAATTTAAAAGTACTTATTTTATTTCTAGTATTTTGGTAGTTTTTGGAATTTTTTGGACACCTTAAATATTTTATATTGTTAAATCTGGAGATAATTTGTATTTTAAAATATTATAGTCTCGGTTATTTGGCCTGAATTTTTTTCTTAGTTATTTCTTACTCTGTCGCTGACACCTTGGTATATTATACTCTCTGTCATTGTGTCATTATTATGGAATTATTTTTTAGACCTTTATGTAAATTGTTTATTTTATGTTTATGCATGATATAAATTTATCATATTCTTTGAAACATAATTATTCTTAATTTGTATGAATGTAATCTCACCTATCGTGGGTACAATTATGCAAAATTTGTGTTTGTTGAATAATTAAGTTTAATCGTTAATTATAATTTGTATTGCGTTAATAATAATTATACTCTATCAGTGTGTTGTTATTAATGTAATTTGTGATTATACAATGTAGCTTTTGTTTTATACTTATATCAAATTTTTTTCGAGTACCCTATCGGTATTAGAATTTTGGTGATATAAGTCTTGTGCATTGTATATTTTTGTGAAAATTCTCTTTGCGTCAATGGCACTTTTTGTACAACACTCTTTCATTAAAAGGGATATGATTATGAAATTAATCTTAAAATGTCAAATATGATTATTCTTTTGGCATAATTTAATATTTTTTATATATTGCATTTTGACTACTTTGCTTTCTGTATTTGAATCCAAAATTTTCTAGTTTCCTATTCTTTTATGACAACAAATATATACTTTTGACACTCTTTAATGATTAATTATAGTTACAAAATTAAGTTTTGGGTCATTACGGTTAAGCCTATTCCTTTTTATTATATAAACATATGTAGGGAATTGTTGACTAATAAAATGTATACTATTTTGTCATTTATTTATATTAAATTGATTTAAATTGGAAAAATTAAATATTTTATATTATTCTAATATACATTATTTTTTTCACTACTATACTCTTTGAATTTAGACCCATAATTTTTTTAATTTATTATTCTTAATTTTGTGACAAATATGTACTAAATATTTTCTCTAATCATGTGTCTTAGTCACAAAATAAATTTTGGATCATAATATAATTAAATCCTATACTTTAGTGAATAATGAAATCGTGTATTATTTTATGTCAAATCCTTTAATTATATTGCCTTGTTATTATTAATATAGTCACTTGTAAAATATCATCAAGATAATTGTGTTGAACAATTCTCGAGGTAATTGAAAATTCTGTCATCCTTGTAATCTATATGAATCATATTAATTTATAAGTAGAGTTTTTCTTTTTTGAGCTGGCATTCTGCAAAGTTTTATGATACTTTCATTATATAAGTCATCAAAGCTACAAAGATGAATTGCATTGTCTGAAGTTAGTTGCAAAATCTTTATTTTTTAACTTATTATATAATTGCATATAAGGAGAAATTTGTTTATAAGATATTATTCTCCTTTTGTGGTTATTTTCATTCTGAAACTATGCAAATGCATATAAATGTGTCTATTTCCTAGAATATTATGAAATTATAGAATTCTACAATTAACTCATTGATTTTCGTTATAATACTCCCTTTTGAAATTATATTCTTATTTATAGTGGGAGTATAATGTAAAGGTGTGATAACACCTATTGTTATTTTTTTTTTAAGTTCTATTCTGGGATACATATAAAAATTGCTTTATGCACTTTTATATGTTTGACTCAGTAAAATAATAAAGAATAACTTTTGTTATTGTACTCTTTTATTTTAAAGTGTCGAGATCATAAAATTAATGTCATGGTCTTTATGTGGATAAAGTCATGTTTATTTCATATTTATACTAGTGTACATGTCTTGAATTTATTTGAACATGATTGTTTGTTGAATATCCTTTTAAATGAGAATTTTGGTTAATACAATGTAAAATATTTCTTACTTATTATGATTCGGGAATATTAGGTGGGATTATGATAAGTAAGGAATTTTTTGGGAAGGCCGTGTTTGACTTTGTATATGGAATCATATAATCCTCCACTTATATGACAAATATTTCCTTGTTATTAGCCCATTGTTTAGATTGTATTATTACATTTCTTATTTATTGTAATTTGGGACCCTTAGACGGGATTGCAGTAGATAAGAAATTCTTTTTAAATGGCATAGTTGGTTGTAAATGGGGATAATTTAATTATCTTTTTTGTGCATAATAAATGTTTCCCTTGTTCTGTTTGATATCAGCTCTCTTGCCTAACTCTATCAAAACTATTAAAATGCAACTTATATATTATTGTGTGAAACTTGACATTTGAGTTAATTGGACATAATTGTTTTTGTAATTCAATATTATGTTAAATCATTTGTCTATCGCAATGCAAATTTGTGTTAAATGAAACCTTTTTTTACTCGAATGCATTATAATTATTATTGGATTAATTTTCTCATTATTTGATAGAGAAAAATAGTTGAATATTCTCTTAAACCTTTATTTGAATATTATTTTATTATTAGTTCAACTATTTTCTCTATTAAGTGGGAGAATCTTGGATATTGTAATTAAGATCCCGTAAGTGGGATTGTTGTGATACATTATCTTTACCTTAATTTATTGCCCAATTAACTAGCAAGATTTCCTTTTCGCATATTGTTTTTGTTGCTTTGTTATATGGACCTATATATTGAGGACATTATAATCTTTTCGAGAATATTAAAATACACTAAACTCCCTATTTTTGTTAAGAAAATATAATAAAATCCCAAATTAGTCTACATTTGTAACACCCCGATTTTTGCTACTTTCTAAGATCAGTAATTTATATGAATAAGTTTATATTTTATCCAAGATTTAGAAAATGATTTTGAACAAACCAAGATCATATCCATACTCTACTTTATTTTAGAGAGTTACGGTTAAATTTTTGGTTGAAAATTCAGATGAAAATCGGTCTGTGTCTTCATTGACAGTAAAATTTTACTTATCAGAAAACCTAATTTTGACTCGCGAACGAAATGGTTAGCTTTTATATCTCATTTTCAATGATATTGGTTATTTTGAAAATTTTCAAAATAAATAAGTTGTTATACTTTATTTTGGCGTAAAACCTAAATCGAGTAATCGACGGAGTCGAGAACGGACGTGCAGAGACAAAATTGGACACCGGACAAGGGACACAGGTCACTTGAGTGTGGTGAGTCAGAGGGTGAGTCACCACCATGACTCACCACAAGTCATCATTACTTTCTAAAAATATCTAAGATATTTATGGCAATAAAAGACCATTTTGCCCCTAGGAATTAATGAAAACACATTTTTGCCATATGACTCACCATTGTCACGATGGCTTTAGAGATTGTATGACATTTATGTCCTTAGCCTTTTGTTAAATGCCAATTTGGTCCCTATGTTATTTTACTTTTTTGTCCCTAAATGAACAAATTTTGGCCCTCCTTGCCCCTTGAGACTCATGCCTAGAAAACCCACCCAAAATCACTCATTTTACTCACACTTACTACAAACAACAAAGCTACTTGGTTATTAAGTTTTCAAGGATCAAAAGTGTGAAGCTTCTTTTCTCTCAAGTGTTCTTCAAGTTCTTGAATGTTCTTCACTTTTTCTACATTTTCCCATCAACCAAGAGATAAACTCTCTTAAATCAAGTTAGTAAACTTGTTTCTTGCTTCATTGTCTTGACATCTATGTATTTGATTTTTCAAGTGTTCTTCGAGTGTTCTTGAGCCTTCCTTCAAAGATCATCACCTTAAGGCTCTCAAATTTGGTATTTAAGCTTTTATGGCCATTCTCTCTAAGCGTACCGAAATTCAAAGTGAGCAAAAGTTTCCTTCCCCTTGAACCCCTCAAAACCGTGACCTATCATAAGGTTTTTTCCCTTGGTTTTGCTTATGCTTGACTTGAATAAATGTTTGTTGATGAAGGTTGTGAGTTGAAGTTGCTTTATGTTGCCTTGGTTATGGAGTAGAAGTGTTGAAAGAGCAAAGAGGAGAACCTTACTTGTCTTCAAGAGGTAAGGGAAGAATATCTACAATGAGTTTGATGGGGGCATAAGATGGTTTGTTGGTTGATTGTTGTGATGCCTGAGGCTGACGAGGGAGGGAAGTGATCGTCGGTGCTTGAGGCACGAACAAGGAGCTGCTCCTGGTAAGCTTCTAGGCAAAGGGACACATGAATGAATCGGATTCACATCGGAATAAGAGAGATCCTGAGGCTGTGCAGGTATGAGACTGTACAGTTGAAGAAAGGCTTGTAAGAATTGATTGGTACTACCTATATCAATACGATGCATCTTCTTTTCGGTAGCCCAGAACATAAGAACTCCATAGTTAAACGTGCTTGACTTGGAGCACTTGTGGGATGGGTGACCTTCTGGGAATTTTCCCAGAAAGCATGTGAGTGAGGACAAAGCACGCTGAAAAGACCCGTGTTGGTTTGTGGGGACAGTCTGTAATCTTAAAAGCAGTCCGAGCCGTTACAATTGTGATTATGTTATTTGATGTTGATGATTCTCTTGTGAATGTATTATGTGGTGTATATGCTTGATTTATTTGGTGCATATGTGATTGAATATTTAACCATGAATTGTAGAGTTGTTGCCTTGGATTGAATATATGTATGATGTCGATTTTAAGATTTAATGGATATATATGTATATCTTGAATTGTGATTTCTTTGACTGGATTGGTTGAGAGCATGACATCGGCTATAGCTTGATAATGAAGATTAAGCTGCTTAAAACCCTTAATCAAAGATTTAAAGATGTTTTGGTTTTAAAGATAAAGACTTTTAAGTTAAATGGCATAGTGGTCAATTTTGATAAAAAAAATCACTAAGTAAGAACTGAAAGAGGATTTTAGAAAAGACTTAGGAAGTTGAGAGTTAGTGAGGAAAAATAGTGAGAAATTGCTTTATCATTATTTTCTAAACATGTTTTACAAAAAGAAAGCCTTGAAAAATATTTTAGTTTTGTCATAGGAAGAACCTTCTCAAAGTATTTGACCTTTCAAAAAGAAAAAGTCTCTTTGGAAAAAGTTTGCTCCAATGAAAAACTTTTGAAAATTGTTTCAAATGATGAAACTTTTAGAAAAGGCTTTTTAAGTCAAAATCCTTTTGAAAATGAATTTTGAGGATTTAAGCTTTTAGAAATAGCTTTGCAAAGAAAAGATTTTGTGGAAATAACTTTTAGAGCGAAAATGATTTTTGGTCTATACTAAAGAGATTTTTGAGTTTTGTTTTCATGTTTTGATCAACGAAAAACGAAACTTTGATGAAACTGGTGATTACCCCTTCACGCTGTGAAGCACATGAACCTAGTGATCGAGACGTCGGACCGAATTTCTGTGAATTGAGTACCCGGACTACATGTCCAAATGTCCTTTAAAAAGAGTCGTGGGCTATGTGCTTTGACAAGAATGAATGAACGAAAAAGAAAACAGAAAACCATGTGTTACATACATGAGTCAGCCGACGTGCCATGAAATCGAGCAACAATCCAATGTGGTTGAAAATATGAGCCAGTTAAGACCACTAGGTCTATAGGGACATCTTGTGTTCGAACTCCACAAAAGGCCGAGGCACCACGACCCCGTGCAGTGGAAATCGGCTGCCAAACACGGAAGAACTCAATCAGAGACTGGACTATTTCATGATATGGTTGAGACGTGATACCCTTGAACAATTGGAGTTCAGATCTAAATTTGAGAGGCCGACTCATGAGAACAATTGTGTTATCACTCGATGAAGGGAAGTTAGGAATCTCCCGAGAACATGAACTAGAAAGTTGGTTAAAGTCTCATGCATTCTTTTAACTTATCTTGATGAATGGGTGTGATCCCACAGAGTGAGATTATCTTGTTGTGATATTATGTTGAATGTTGATATTCTATAGCATGACTGTGTTATATATCGATGTATTATTTGTATTTTGTTTTACTTGTGTGGCTATTGCGATATATTTGTGAACGAGTATCTCACCATTGCCATGTACATGTTGAATACCCTGTTCTGTTTTTGGATACGTGTACAGATGCTTCCCAACGGCTCTCTGAGTCACTTCGGGCCCTTTTAGCTTGAGTTTCTTGAAGTTGACGACGAAGATGTGTGGACTGTTGACGACTAGGTAATATGCTCTCTTGTCCTTAGAGTTCTTTTTATCTGACCAGCTCTTAGGATTTTTGATGTTTAAGTTAGGTCTTTCGACTGTGACTAAGTATGTTGTGTATTAAGAGATTGAAAAAAAAATGTACATCTTATGGCAAAGTTGAATTACTTTTTTTGATGACTAGCTTCAATTTGTTTTCATTCTAGTTGTTAAAGTTTTCCTTTGGTATCAGATTTCCGCAACTACTCTGTTTAATTAACGAAAAAGAAAAAAAATTTGGTATAGGAAATGTGACACGGAGGGGGTGTTACAACAATGTTTGTTGAGAATAATTTCTCTATTCTATACCATTGTTCTATTTCATTATAAATGATATATTTGGGATATTCACTGAGCAATATCATTCTTATTATTATCCTTTAAGATACAATATAATATTGCTTAATATATTAATACTTGTGGGAGTTACAGAGTATTTGTTGTTATATCTCAATTGCAGTTAAGTATAGGTACCATGTACTTCTGCTGCCGATAACCTAATCTTGTGCTCAAGTGCTTGTGATTATTATTTAACACTTCAGTTTTGAGTGAGTTATTGAAAACTTGCAAGTAATCTCATACCTTTTTTAATTACTAAGTATTTTGATCTTACTCATATGATGATAAGCTTTTCAAAATTATCATCGTACTTTATAATGTGAATGTTACCTTATTTATAAAATTACTAGTATGGTACCCATGCATTCGCACGAGTCGCATTGGTTTGTACGTATGTGTTCTTGAAACGACCTGTATATATACTAATAAGCTGTTAATATGATTTGATCATCAAGCATTTGTATTTGGGATTAGAAAGGTTAATGCAATGTTTTTATATGAGGTTTGATTTATAAAACATGTGTATTTGGGATTAGAAAAGTTAATGCAATGCACTATTATCATATATTCAACAACTTAAACCGATTCAGATGCTGACTATTGTCCAATATGTAACAGTCCAAAACAATGACAAATATAAGAATAACAATCCAATGAATGAAGATGCTTGCCAAATATATATCAATCCAAAAGATCATCTCTCTTGCAAGATTGCAAATAACCTGCAAATAAATTAATACTTAAGTAAATTAAAAAGCGAATTATACAGATGTCACTGTAATTTAGACATTTGACAATTATGCAAATCATGAATAAATTAATAATCAATAAAGCTTTTTATGAAATAAGGATTTACCCTCCATTCTCTCCGTAGTTGCTCTGCAAACTAGTAACAGTCAGAATAAAGTCATTACATATACTGCACGTATTAGATAAAGAAAGCATGAAAGTTTTCCATAAACCTCAGTTCCCAATTTCTCAATGAACGTAAACCATAATTGTTGATTTGTTAAACCATTTCTAATACTACATCCTTCCAAATCTATTACTTTTTTTTAGTAGCACATAAAATGCAGTTTCTGAAGTCAATAGTCAAAATAACCTCAGAATTATAGTAAAAAGGGCAACACTGACATCCTCTCTGCTCTGGTGCTGCGAATCCTCAACAACCTCTAATTCCGCTGCCTCATCAACCAATTCTTCATCCATGTCATAGTTATAACTTCATTCAACAACGTTTTATGTCCATTGTAACAAAGTTAGCAATTAATCAACAAATTAATCAACATCAATCTGTAAAAAAAAACATATTTAATTAATAAATATTAAAAAAATAGCATTAAAATCACAAAAGAAAATATGTGAATATTTTATTTGATTTTTTGAAATGTGAAAATCTAGAAAATGAGAAAACACCTTGGAGAAGATAACTTCAGCCTTAAACATATTTATAACCTCCTCGGTGAGTCTCATTTTGACGCAATAAGATATAAAATCAAATATTAATAATATTGAAACTTGATAAATGGGACATAAAAGATATTGGCATGTTACTGATGGAATAAGAGAAGAAGAAATTGAGGAACAGAAAAGGAATTAGGTGGAAGCGAGGAGAGTGTGAAGGGCAACATTTTCAGTGCCCAGATTGTGAAAGGAAGAAATCCAACCTGCGTACAGATGAATCAACAAAGCTCCAAATCAATAAACCCTAGATCATAATGAAGTGAGAAATAAAAAGATGAATGAATGAATTGAAAGTAAAGAGACTGCAGAGAATGAGAGAGATCAGCAAGTGGGTGCACTACACGCTAAAGGACAAAGCAAATGAAAAAGGAGGAGAGAAAGGGAAAGGGGGGATTGGTCCGACGGGAGAAGAGAAAGAGAAATGGAAGAGGGAGAGAAAGAGTTGAAAAGATGATAGAGAAAGAATTTTAAAAAATAAAAGATAGCAATGATAAAACAAAGATATGTGACAATAAAAATAAAAAAAATGCTGAAATGAAAACAGTGTTGTTGCTGTACGAAAATACAGGAAGTGAAAAAAGAGCGGGAAAAAATTCTCCCAGCATGTGACACGTGTCCAAGGAGGACTTTGTTTTATTATATAGTAAAGTAAATAGATAGACTACTTCCATACACCCCATTTCCCAATTTTCATGCTTTCATCCTCAGATAGCATGTACTGCATGTATTAGATAAAGATTATTACCTACTAACAAATCAGTACAGGCCCGTCCACTAACTATGTCATCAAACTTTGTGAAGTTATATATATTATGAGGAATTTCTGGAAAATCTTGTTGTTTGACGATTGCTCCTCCCCTGAACAACAACTTGAATTGTCAGGACCCAGCTTAGGCGTCCCTGAACGGCCAGAATGGAACTTCATTATCCAATTTCAAGCACGTATAAGTCACATCATAACAAGATATGTTGCATATCATATGTAATTATCAGAGTAAAAAGATTATACCAAAAGAAAACTAAAGGTGGCCCTGAGTCAGCATCAAGAGTTTTAAAACAAAGCCCAAACGGGTTTAAAACTAGAAAGAAGTTTAAAACTCCAAACAAAGGAGAAATCTCATATGACAATAAACCGAACTAAAGTGAAAATGAAATAGCAGCAGCTGCTCGCACTACACAAGTGCATGAGCTCCCTGAGATGGCTCCACTTGCTGAATACCTGAAGCTAAAATCAAAAAGGGCGGGGGTGAGTCCCAGAACTCAGTGAGGGATAAACAAAACATAATAGCAAATAGCGCAATTTATAAACATCTCAATAAATAGATGTCATTAAGTACTTTACATTGTACATAACCTTGCATAGAAGTTCTTCACTTGCTATGTAGTCAATTTTTCATTGGGCAATATGCTTGTGTATTCCCTTGGAGTTGTTCACTAGAGTCTCCCACTCTGACGGTCACATTTATATCCTGGTCGAGTCCGCTGACCGGTAAGTGACCTCGGTCATTACACAACCACCCTCCAAACTCCAGGGTTTTTCACTAGAGGCCCCACACTCCGACGGTCACATTTATATACCGGTCGAATCCGCTGACCGGTCGAATACACCAAGTCTTGTCCAATGTCTAAGCATCATACCAAAATACCAAATACAATATATCAAGTCTTACCATAGCATACGTCCACTATGTTTCGTAACATAGCTTGCATAATCACCTCAGCGGTAATCAATAACGTCCATAAGGTTATCAATCACAAATATATATGGGCTATATTATAGCCATTCTGTTCATATATAGTATCACCTTGCCATTCCGTTAAACCACTTACTACATATGCAATTACATAGAGGAAGCCAACAAACCTTATCTTGACATATTTCAATAATCTCATAGCAAACATTATTCATCAGAACAACCATTTATATCACCTTCGAGGCTCAACGAACTCAAGATACAAGCATGCAACAAACTCATAATTCATTAATCGCTTGGATAAAAATAAATCATTGCTCATAGACCCTCAATAAATATAGAGTAGGAACATAACTCACATATTCTTCATGTCATTTCACTTAACTACTTTCTCAACATTTCTTGGGTACCTTTACCAGCTTGACTAACGTTCCTTATCGTATCTAACATAATTGCAATGTAACACTTATAACATTACTCTCCTCTTTCTATAAGAACCAACTCAACTATAAGCTAGAGCCATTCTTAGCTCCAACAAGAACATATGCATCCATATCACCATCATAGAACTACACTCAAGGCTTCCTATATCTTTTCTTAAACTTTTTCCTTTCTTAATTTCCTAGCCTATAATTTCTTAATTTTCTAGCCTATAAACATAGTCCATAATCATGTTCCTTACATTTCCTATCACCATACACCTTCATAAAATAATACTCACCTCATCATTTATATCACAATTATACATCATCATGTCCATAGATTTCCCGTAATTTATACCATCATATAAAAGAACTTACCAATAAGGTCATCAACTCAAATCATTAAATAAAACTTTCGATATGTAATCTTAGGTACAATTCAATACTTTATTCTCATAACAAACACTTCACATAGCAATTGATCATCATCATGTGTGTGTGTATATATATATATATATATATATATATATATATATATATATATATATATATATATATATATCAAATCACCTATAAATACCCCATAACGCAAGACATACATTAAAGTATGCAAAAAGATTTTTGAATACTTCAAAATACCCAATAGCCATCATAAACTATGATAAACCATCATTTTTTTGAAATATAATATCCTAACCTTTGATCACCATTTATTCCATAACTTTTCAAATACATAAAGTTTTAATCTAAAAGTTATTGCATATGAAAATAGATTCAAAAAGCTTTCCAACAAGATGTTATTTACCCAAAACGGATTAGAAATAAAAAAATATGCATATTTAAAGTTTGCTGTCTCTGTATCTAGCGCCCAGCGCTGGAATCATCTTTCCAGGCCCATTCTCAGGTTCTCCAGCGCTCAGCGCTTCACACTAGGCGCCCAACGCTGTCTGGAAATTGAAGAAATGCAGCAAGACGCTGCTCTTTCGCCATTTTCACCCCAAACCCCCCTTTTCATGATTTTCAACTAACAAATAACTATAACAACTCACCAACAACATATAAATCAAAGAATAATCAAACTAAACATGTTCCAAATGATTTTCATGGAAAGAATTCACTCAAAACAATTCACAAACATCATTATTTCAGCCATCACTAACCCATTTCATATACCACACTAATACCCACGGAAATTAACCAAAACAAATCACAAATCCCTCACCTCTTGATACTCCATTGCTGCCTCCATCTTCTTCCTCTCTTCTCCTTCTTCTTCTTCTTCTTCTTCTTCATCTTCTTCTTCTTCTTCTTGTTTCTTACCAAATTTCTCTTCTTCTTCCTCTTTTATTCTTTTTCTACTAGGGTTACTGATGGCTGCCCACCCTCCTATCTCTACTATTTATACCTCATCATTTTTACCAAAACGCCCTTGATATTAGGCTAACTCATAACTTAACACTTGTGTAAACAAAATATGTCTCTAAGTTTATTATAATAATTCATTTATTTTATTTATTTATTTAATAAAAAAAATACCTTATGCCATTTTTTTGCGGGTATTACATGAATGGATGGTCAGATGCCCTATATTCTTCATCATTGCAGTGAACCTCAAAATTCTGGACAATATAGCAATTATCCTCTTTTAGCCGAGGCTTCCATTTCTCAACAACTCTAGAATTGCATACACCGACTTGTATTTTATCTCCCTAGGTCATGGACAAAATAACAAAATTATTTAAAGAATTATCCTACGGATAGTGACCAACATAAGAAAAATAATAATATCTTCGAATCCATCAAAATCATTTCTATCGTGATAGGTTTGCCAGGTTTCTGGACATACCATTGACTTGTTGCTCTAACAGCCAGCTTCCATATCTTTTGTTTGTCATTTATCTCCGCAATGAAGTTGATTTTTCGGGCCATGGTAACCTCAAATAACATAGCAAGAGAAAAGTAATAAGGTGCAATAATGAAAAAGCCAAAACAGATTCAGGTTTTTTTGCAATATGTTAAAATATAACCTCAAATAACTTGCATGATGCTTATAAGGCATTACAAAAATCAAGCATATGAAATGGATTCATGGCAAGTTAAAAAAACATAGCAATAGCTAAGTAGTAAGATGCAAAAAATGAAAAAAAAAAAATCCGCAAACAAACATTGCAATTTTTTAATATACATAAAAGATCCCTAATTAAAAAAATCACTATATTGTAAGCTCATTAGACCAACATTTCATTTGTTTAAAAACAAATTTTATGTGCTTCAATCTCATAAGACTACCAGGCACCAAACAATAATGTTTTAAGGCTTTCTAGCTCCAAGCAACAACTAACTTGAAGAAAAAAAGAATTAAACAACTAACTTAAAATGCTAAGAAAAAGAAGGTTGTTGTTATTTAAACGAATAAAAAATGAAAAAAGAACTAATGAAAAGAAAAGATGGTCAGGGGCAACAATATGTTTATCTCTCATTCTTAGTATCAAAAGTGAGGAATAAAAGGAGCTTCCTAAGTGATGATCTTAGCTTCCTAAGTGACATCACATAAAGCTTTAGGCTTTTGCAACCATTTTGTCTTTTGATGAAATAGAAATGAAAAAATTGTAGTCAGAAATAATATACTCAACCTGATTTAAAAGGCAAGAGGCACCGACTAGAAGTGTGGTGCTCTGAACAGGGTGACCCTAAAATATTGTCTAACCTAAAATATAGAACTAAAACCTATGATTCCACAACATAACGATAATAACCCAGCAGTGATGGTAACGAAATTACTTACCCTCAACTTCTCAACTCTGAACTAATTGGAGATGGCTCGCGATATAAAACCCAAAGTAAGAAGAACAATGGAGAAGAAAGAAGAACAAACAAACATGGTATTCTGAAAACCCAAATGGTATGAAGAAAACAAACAAATTGAAAATTCTCACCGGTTTGATGCCTCGTATGGACAGAGAACTGAAGAGCAGAAAACCCTAATTTTTTGAACAATTGAGAAGAAAGAAGAAAGGAGAGAAAGAAAAGAAAAGTTGAGTGAAAATGGTGGTCTGTGGGATGAGAGAAAGAAAGATAATATAGCAGTTTTGAGAGGAGTGTTAAGAGCAAGCAAAGTGATTATTACACGAAACTCAAATGGTTTAAAATATAATGTAAAATAATAATAAAAAGTCACAAATATATAAGAAAAAAGGGGTGATGTTTTTAAGCGGGAAATGTGTTAACGTTTCCAATATTTTGACACCTGTTCTCATGTACTTAGTTTTATTATATTGATGTTGATTTTTAGAATTTATGTCTGGTAATGACTCGAAGAGATTCTATGTCATGAAGTGTCAAATGAACACTTATAATCTCCTTAATTCTATATGTTGAATATGTGATTAACTATGAAACCCAAATTTTGTGAAAAAAACTGTCATTGATAAATTATATGTTGGGTTTCATATTATTATCTTGTAACCACTTTTCTTGACAATTATGCACTAGTCAATTTCTCTCTAATTTATAGACATACTCTTAAAGAGAGAAAGATAGTGAGTTTTGGACTCATTTTGGATATTATACTGCATAGTTAAGACCCCACTATTAAATATTATATCATTAGAGTATTTTAATACTAATGAGCTCTAATGAAAATCCTAATTTTTTTTGGGTATATTGGATTAGTGGGAGTGTGTACACAATATTGTTGTGTCTCGAGACTTATTAATCTTATATTGCCATATATTTGTGCGCGCATTTTGTGATCGTATGACATATTCTAAAAGGACATTGTTATTTAGTCTTGTCCTATTGTACTGAGATATATATATAAAATCTGTTGATCTCAGTAGGCATCTCGCATAGATGTCAATGCCATTTGTTCGGAATAGTATATTAATCTCTTTAGCATGCAATTATATTATGCTTCTCTTTTACCCAAATACCACATTCTGATAGGTCACAGATATATAAGTATTTTGCAGGTATAATGTTAGTATGATGTTCTGCAATGTTGGAGTACTTGTAAATCTTATGTTTGGACCAATAGTCTTAAGTGCTTACTCATTATTGACCTTGTAGCCACATTAATCTATAGTATCATTCTATTTAAAGTAGGTGTTTATGTCTTCCATGTCGGAGATTCTTGAATTTCCTAATTGTTTCCGGATTAGCATAGTCACTTATTTGGTAGAATTTGGATTAATTGAATGTCAAATATTATAAAGCATTTGTTGCTTTAGCCCATATGTATTTCTCTTATCACTGGGCTATTGTGAGCACTTAGACACATGTGGATTATATTTCTGGCATTTACAAATTTCAGACTTGAATTGAGCATATTGTTAGAGAAAACATGCTTGGACAACCGCTAATCAAAGAGTTAACTATTGGAGTTTATCGAAATACTGCAACGCATGTTTTGGTTAAAGTCTTATGGTGTTTTGGGTTAGTGGGAGTCTGAAATTATTTTATATGAGATATGATGACATGACGTCTCTTTGATATATCATATCTCTTATAGCATTTTTAGATGTTTGGACCATACTTGGATTGCATATTACTCTTAACTTGATTATGTTTTTCCAAATACATCATTCTTTGTATGGAATGTAAGTCTTTAACATGTATGATTTGCTTCCCTATCGGATACCATTTCTGCAGCATTGGAGCTTATGTTTCTTAGACTATTGTTTGATATATGCTCTAACCATAATTGGTATTCAAGTCATAAAATTATTGTTTTCCCGATAATTGATATTCTAATCATCAAGTGTTTCTGACGAAGTTATCAGTAAAACTCTATAAAGAGGCCTTAAAATCACAACTTAGAACTACTTAGCTCTGATTCCCTAACTGGGATACGTAGGAGCAAGATTTTCATTCTGTCAAGCTATGTACAAACAATTTTCCATTATATCTGAGGGAGAATAGTGGAAGGTGAGGGAGAGATCTTATTTCTGGTCATATATCTCAGAGATTGAGATATTTGGACAGAACATTGGCGCCCACCGTGGGGCCGAGGTAAATTTTCCCCGGTCACACTAAAGACTTTGCTGAGATGGTACGACTAGGAGTGGTAATGGCGAAGATAGAAGGAATGGTGGGGGTAATGGTGGAAGCAGGAGAAATGAGGAAAAAGCCAATAGGGGGAGTGAGGGAGGAACTGGTGGCGAACTTGAGTATGAGGTCCACGAACCAAAAGCTGAACAGACGCATTCACATGCTAATCAACCCCTGGAAAAGAATTCGTTAATCGAGGATATGAGAGCACAAATGGATGCACTTAGGCGGGAAAATGAGCAAATCAGGGAGAATTATCGCCGTTTGTAAAGGGACCGTAGCAGGAAGCGAACACCAACTTCTTTCCAGCCGACTGCACAGGAAAGGCCCAGATATCATTCCCAACACCAGAAAACTCACAATCATCATTATCAGCAGACTCCTCACGTCCCACATATAGGAGAAAGGAAATGAACCCGGGATTGGGCTCGAATGGACGAGATTCCTTTGCAAGTCGTCCCACCGGTTGGAGGGTCCAGAGTTTGTAGACATCCTTTTATTGATGGCATCATGGAAACCCCGCTCCCCAAAGGATGGAAACCACTGGACATTGAAAGGTATGATGGCACAACTAATTCTGAGGATCATATTGATGCCTTTGTTACACAAGTCAATTTGATAACTAATGATGATGCAATATTATGTTGAGTCTTTCCTGCTTCCTTAAAAGGCACAACATTAAATTGGTATATTCGGTTGCCATCGAGATCTGTAGACTGTTTTGACACTCTAATGGCTAAGTTCAGCGCTCAATTTGCCACCAGCCGAGCTCATTGTTTGACATCGGCAGCGTTGGTAAATATGAGACAAGAACTAAACGAGTCATTACGAGATTTCATGGATTGCTTCAGGGAGTTAGCAGCCCGAATTAGGAATTTAAACCCGGATACTGCCCTTAATGCTTTATTAATGGGACTCAAGTTTGGCCCATTTTCTGATCATTTAGCTCAGAAATCGCCTGCAAACATAGATGAATTGCGAGAAAGAGCGGCAAGGTATATTCAGATGGAAGAAGTTGCTGAATTCAAAGCCAAAACCCATGAGGATCATGGAGGATCTGAAACAACAAGAGAAAAGGTGAAACATAATGAGGACAGACGGAAGATGAAGGCAGCAGAGCGATCCTCCAAAAGGCCAAAATATGATTTTTATACCCCACTCAACACTAGAAGACCTCGGATTCTAGATGAAATTTGCCAATTGGAGTTAATTCAACTTCCAAAGCCTGTGCAAACCCCATCAGTCGCTGATAGAAGCAAGCACTGCCGGTACCATCATAATTATGGTCATACCACAGAAGAATGTTGGGCTCTAAGGGATAAAATCAAGGAACTTATCCAAGCAGGACATTTGAACAATTTTGTCCCAAGAAACAATCCTGGCTGACCACAGTACAGAGGTCGAGGCCGTCAAGGCGGCAAAGGACAAGGTGGATAAAGGGAACATAATGAAGAAGAAAGAAGGCAGAATGATAACAACGAAGAAAACCGAGGCACAAGAGGAGTCATCAATACCATATCTGGAGGATTTGCAGGAGGTGGCCTTACAAGCTCTGCCTGAAGACGTCACCCGAAGGCTATCTGAGCTATAAACTTGGTATCTAAGAAATTGATGAAGTATAAATCTTCACCCTCGATCATATTCACGGATGAAGACTTCAAAGGTGTTGATCCTGATCAAGATGACCCTATGGTTATCTCTGTTGATGTAGCCAATTTCACGGTGAAGAAAACGTTGATTGACTAAGGGAGCTCGGCCAATATTTTATATTATTCAACTTTCAAGAAGCTAGGCATACCTGAAGAACAAATCAAACCCTACGACAACAAACTAGAGGGGTTTGCTGGTGAGCAAGTAGATACAAGGGGGTACGTGGACCTTCTAACTACTTTTGGCAGTAGTAAACTATCATGGACAATTACAGTCAGGTATCTTATTATCAACGTTGTCACTGCGTACAATATCCTGATCGGACGACCCTCCTTGAATGAGCTCGGGGTAGTGGTGTCTACTCCACATCTTACCATGAAAATCTCGGATCCAAATGGGAAGATAGTCGAGATTAGAGCAGATCAAGTAATTGCTCGAAAGTGTTATGTAGACAGTCTCAAGATCCAAAAAGAAAAGATAGAAGAGGATGAAGAAACAATGAAAGATGGTCCTGAGTCTGTCAATTCCATTGAACTCGACCCTCGAAGTGAATTACAAGATCAGAGGCCAAATCCTATGGAAGATGAACAGAAACTGCAGATGGGAGAATGTCCTGAGCACTGGACAAAGCTCGGAATCCAGTTGGACCACGAGCTAAAAAACAAATCGTAAAGGTGCTGAAAGAAATTGTGGATCTTTTTGCTTGGACAACCTCAGATATGCCAGGAATAGATCCCAATTTTCTATGTCATAAGTTGCTCATATGTCCAGAAGCAAAGCTCGTAGCTCAAATAAAGAGGAGACTTGGGGAAGAAAGAAGAAAGGCAGTCGAGCAATAAACAACAAAGTTATTGGCGGAAAACTTTATCAGGGAGGTTGAGTATACAACTTGGCTTGCAAATGTAGTCCTTGTTAAAAAGGTTAATGGTAAGTGGAGAATGTGCACTGATTATACAGACTTAAACAAAGCCTATCCAAAGGACGCTTATCCCCTACCAAATATAGACCGACTTGTGGATAGGGCTTCAGGGTATAAAATGCTCAGCCTGATGGATGCATATTCAAGCTACAATCAGATCAGGATGTACCCACCCGACAAGGACAAGGCTGCCTTTATGACTGAAGGATCCAATTACTATTATCGGTTGATGCCATTTGGTTTGAAGAACGCAGGGGCCACATATCAAATAGGACCAAGAATGTGAAGCAGCCTTCATAGATTTTAAGACCTTCCTGTCTGCACCACCAATTCTAACTTGGCCACATCTTGAGTGTAACACCCCTCTCGGTGTCACATTTCGTATTCCAAATTTTCTTTTTCGGTTAATTAAAACTTTTTCGAAAATTACTCAATCGAGTAGTTGCGGAAATAGGATACCAAAGGAAAACTTTAACAACCAGAATGAAAACAAATTGAAGCTCATCATCAAAAAAATAATTCAACTTCGCCATAAGGCGTATATCTCTCCAATCTCTTAATACACAACATACTTAGTCACAATCGAAAGACCTAACTTAAACATCAAAAATCCTAAGAGCTGGTTTGATAAAAAGAACTCTAAAGATAATAAAGCACACTATCTAGCATACATCGTACCAATGAGGCTGGGCCTCGTTGTCAATAGTCCACATATCCTGATCGTCGACATCAAGAAACTCAAGTTATAGGGTCTCGAAGTGACCCAGAGGACTGTTGGGAAACATTTGTACACGTATCCAAAAACACAACAGGGTGTCCAACATGTACAGGAAAGGGTGAGATATTCGTTCACAAGTTTATCGTAATAGCCACACAAGTAAAAAAATTACAAATAATACATCAATATACAACACAGTCATGCTATAATCTCACTCTGTGGGATCACACCCATTCATTAAGATAAGTTAAAAGAATGCATAAGACTTCAATCAACTTTCTAGTTCATGTTCTCCGGAAATTCCTAACTTCCCTTCATCGAGCGATAGGCCGTGAATACTCTCATAACACAATTGTTCTCATGAGTCGGCCTCTCAATTTAGGTCCGAACTCAAATTTTTAAAGGGTATCACGTCACAACCATATCATGAATAGTCCAGTCTCTGATCGAGTTCATCCGTGTTTGGTAGCCGATTACCACGGCACGGGGTCGCGATGCCTCGGCCTCGTGTGGAATCTCGAACACAAGATGCCCCTATAGACCTAGTGGTCTTAACTGGCTCATATTCGCAACCACTTGGATTTTAGCTCGTTTCTGTAACATCCCAATTTTCAGATCAGTAAAGTATACAAATCTTATCTAAGGCATAGTGGCAAAGTTGTAAATATCAAGATATTTTAGAGAAGTAATCATGACTACTTTAGAAAAGTAATCATGACATGGATGACTCATGATGATGAGTCATGGTGGAGTAATCGTGATGGTGATAAGTCATGGTAATGACTCATCCATTGACTAATCACACTTAGGAACCGCGTCTCTCTTCCGGTGTTTGATTTTATTGCTACGTATCCACTTTCTGGATACAGCACAGATATTGTTTTACTCTACATTACTGGTAGAGAATTATGGTTAAGGTTTGGGTTGACGATTCAAACGAAACCCGGTCCGCATACGAGACTATGGGAACTGGTAACGGATAAGCATAAGGTCGCTTTCACCTTATCCTTATCCATAAGTAATGATTACATGGATGACTCACCTAGGTGAGCCACCATGCTAATGATGGCAAGGGGTGAGTCACATGGGTGACTCACCATAGTAATGATTATGGTATGGAAACAATTTTGCCCCTAAGAGGAAATGACCTTTTTGCCCTTAAGCAAATTTTATACAATCCTTACCCTTATATATATATATATATATATATATATATATATATATATATATATATATATATATATATTCCATCTCATATTCCTTTCTCCTTCACTTTATTCTTTAAGTTCAAGTGTTGAAGTTTCTAGTACAACTTTTGGTAAAATTCCAATTTTGTTCCTAGGTGAAATGTCCATTTTACCCTTAAGTAATTTTTTAACATCCTTATCCTTTCCCTTTATATAGGCCACGAAATCCCCTCATCCATTCCTCTAGAATTTCTTTCTTCTTCATCTTCTTCTCCACTTCAAGTCTTCAAAGCATCTCCAAGCTTCTACCTCCATTTTCTCTCCTTTCTTCAAGAAATCTTCAACAACTTGGTGAAGCAAACTTGCTTAGAATCATCTTCTCTATCATCTAAGAGATAGAAATTTCATCTTTAAGCTCTTGATCTTCACTTTTATCCATGAAAGCTCTATGTGTTCATATGTGTTCTTGAACTTCCAAAATTCATGAAAAATTGTAGAAAAATCATATTGATGTCAAACCAATTTTCTTGATTTAGATTCATGATCTTCTATCATTAATCTAAGAGTTTGTAATCATAAGATCTCTCTAACCCATTTGGGGTGGAGAGGGCCGAATGCCCTATAAGAAGGAACCATGAAGTTTTGTTTCAATTTTACTTAAAGAAGTGTTGATTTGAGTTCTATCACACTTAAATGTCCTTGAATTCAATTGATTATGATCAAGAACCTTTCTTACCCTAAGTTTCTAAGTCATGGCCGAAACCCTATGCTTGGTATATCTTGAGTTTTGTTTCAAATTCTTGAATCAAAGGACTTACAGGAGTGTTGTCTATGCTTAAGGATCATAAATCCAAGAGTTTGTCAAATTTTAACACTCCTAGCAATTTTGTCTCTATGGGGCCGAGACCTAGCTTATGACGAACTAGGTATGTTTTGGTTGATTTTACTAATTGTGATTGTGATTTGTGGTGAAGGATCCAACTGTGTTCAAGTGCTCTAAACGGTGTACGGTTATCCATTGAAGGAACGAGGTTGTGGCTGTGGGAAGGTGCCAGTGAGCTTGTGGGCATTGATACCTTGCTACAGGTAGGGAGAAGAAATTGTTATCACCGGGAAGGCAAGCGTAGTATAGTTTATATACATGTGTAGGGGAGCCTTAAACCCTACTAGAGGTTGAGCCCTGAACAAAGTACTTAGACCCTAGGTGTAGGTATCTTTAGGCTATCACCATTAAGATGATTACACCCTAGGCTAGATGACAATTATTGGATGGATGATTGATTGATATACTTGATGATTATGTGCTCTAGGTGTTCTATATGAATTAATTGTGAATATGTGATTTATGTGTTCTATGTGATTTATATAATGCTCTATGCGAGTTAATTGTGACTATGTGTTCTATGTGCTCTATGTGAGCTATATGATTATATATCTAATTGATGATGTTGGCATGCTCATTATTGTAATACTTTGTTATTGTGATTGATTGGATGTTTACGAATGAGCATATGATAAGATTGATGAGATTGATGAGTATATGACAAGATTGATGAGCATATAATGAGTTGATAAGCATATGAGCATATGATGAAATTGATGAACATATGATGAGATTATGATATTGTGCGGTTGATACCGTTGTGATTCTAATTATTACTATGTGATTTTAATGGAGCAGTGGGCTCGTGGACTGTTGTGATTTTAATGGAGGTGTGGGCTCATGGACTGTTGTGATTTGATAGAGCTGTGGGCTCGTGGACGCATGGTGTCATGATATTGATTTTAATGTTGATGCAAGGCATCGTGGTTATGGCTGACTGCCTAGGTGTGAGGTTCCGGTATCAACCTGCAATGGATGATTGTACATGCATATCATGCCACATAAGAAACCCCTTCGGAGGGCGGCCCAATTGGGGGTGTTATTAAGAAACCCCTGATGCCGGGTCAGGACGGTCCAAATGGGGACGTTATTGAGAAATCCTCGATTACGAGGCGGCCTAAATGGGGACGTTATTATTGAGAAATCCTCGATTCCGGGTCGAGGCGGTCCAAATGGGGACGTTATTGACACCCCTCCGAAGGGCGGTCCAATTGGGGACGTTATTGATCCTTTCGAGGATGTCCAAATGGAGACGTGAATTATTGATCCCGACGGGGATGTCCAATTGGGGACGTTATCGGCCGATCATGCATACATGCATATAAGGATTAGTATCCTTCCTTAGAGGTTTGATCTGAGAGAAATATCTTGTAGATGGATGTGATGTATGCCTAGGGAGATGACTGTTTATTGTGTTATTTATTGTGTTGTATGATTTCTGTATGTTATGTGATACATGTATGTATGCCATGCTACTGCTCCTTTTCCCATATATATGATGATACATGTTTCTTACTCACTGTCTTTTCTTTTTATGTCTTATATATATATATATATGAAAAGACTTCGTGGAAGATCTAGCTGCGGAGGAGTTGGATGATACTCCATATGAGACTGAGGCCGACGAACGAGCTTGAGGAGTGTTGTCTTATGTTAACATCTTTTGATATAATTTTGTTTAAAGTTTGTGCTGAGCAAGAAAATTGGTTTGACATAAATATGATTTTTCTACAATGTTTCATGAATTTTGGAAGTTCAAGAACACACATGAACATATAGAGCTTTCATGGATAAAAGTGAAGATCAAGAGTTTAAAGATGAGATTTCTACCTCTTAGATGATAGAGAAGATGATTCTAAGCAAGTTTGCTTCACCAAGTTGTTGAAGATTTCTTGAAGAAAGGAGAGAAAATGGAGGTAGAAGCTTGGAGATGATTTGAAGACTTGAAGTGGAGCAGAAGATGAAGAAGAAAGAAATTCTAGAGGACTGGATGAGGGTATTTCGTCACCTATATAAAGGGAAAGGATAAGGATGTTAAAAAATTACGTAAGGGTAAAATGGACATTTCACCTAGGAACAAAATTGGAATTTTACCAAAAGTTGTATTATAAACTTTAACACTTGAACTTAAAGAATAAAGTGAAGGAGAAAGGAATATGACATGGAATATATATATATATATATATATATATATATATATATATATATATATATATATATATATATATAGATATATATATATATGAATGGCGTGGGTTTCATATGAAAGATAGATAAGGATTGTATAAAATTTGCTTAAGGGCAAAAAGGTCATTTCCTCTTAGGGGGAAAATTGTAATTTCCATACCATAATCATTACTATGGTGAGTCACCCATGCGACTCACCCCTTGCCATCATTAGCATGGTGACTCACCTAGGTGAATCATCCATGTAATCATTACTTATGGATAAGGATAAGGTGAAAGTGACCTTATGCTTATCCGTTACCGGTTCCCGTAGTCTCGTATGCAGACCGGGTTTCGTTTGAATTGTCATCTCAAACCTTAACCATAATTCTCTACCAGTAATGTAGAGTAAAAAAATATCTGTGTTGTATCCAGAAAGTGGATACATAGCAATAAAATCAAACACCGGACGAGAAACGCGATTCCTGAGTGTGATTAGTCAACGGATGAGTCATTACCATGACTTATCACCATCATGATTACTCCACTATGACTCATCATCATGAGTCATCCATGTCATGATTACTTTTCTAAAGTAGTCATGATTACTTCTCCAAAATATCTTGATATTTACAACTTTGCCACTATGCCTTAGATAAGATTTGTATACTTTACTGATCTGAAAATTGGGATGTTACATTGCCACCCCCTTAAAAAGAATTTCGTCCTCGAAATTCGTTGTATCTCTTAGAACAGATTCAGTTACTGTAGTTGTCTGTTCTATGTGTCTTTCATCTGATCTCTTATCCTCTTGATTTGTCATGTCCTTTACTGTACCACCTCCGGTCTTAAGATTTTATTCTCTCTCTCGTCTTGTACCAACACAACAGAGTTTTATACTTTCGTCCATACAAAACTTCAAAGGATGTCATTCCAACACTGGAATGGTTCCAACTTTTTGTCTGTTTCCACACACAAGTTTTTAATAAATCTTCCAATGCTTGAATTGTTCGTTGATAATCTCAACCTTGACTTTGTCCCCAATGCTCCTTGTACACTCCTCCAGAACCTTGATATAATTCTTGATACTTGAAGGCACACCATGTAACCTTACTATCTCTTTGATACAAATCAGGGTTAGTCTTTCCAAGGTATATCTTTCAATGATGGCTAAGAAATATGCAGATTTCGTTAACCGATCCATGATTAACCAAATTGCATCAAGTCCTTTTGGAGTCCTTAGCAATCCCATTACGAAGTCCATTGCTATGCCATCCCATTTCCATTCTAGGATATCTAAAGATCATAATATTCCAGCTGCCTTCTGATGCTCAATCTTAACTTTTTGGCACACTAATCAAGATAAAACGTATCCTACTATTTCCTTCTTTATCTCAGACCACCAAAATATCTTTTTCAAATCTTAATACATCTTTATTGCTTCGGGGTGAAAGATTGACTTACTCTTGTGGCCTTCTTTTATGATCATCTAATTTCTATATCATCAAGCACATAGATTCTTTTCCTTATATCTAATAATCCCATGGCCATCTATGTTAAACATAGAAGTCTTACTCTGCTCCATCAATTCCTTCATCTTTTCAATATACGGATCAAATCCTTGCTTCTCTCTAACCATCCTTAAGAATTCACTGGTCACTGTGGTCATCCCTAAGCACCTTCTATCCTTACATATTTTCACTCCCAAACTTAGGTCTTTAAACTATTCCAGCAACTCTACCTCACATAAGTAAATATTTCCAACTCAATGCATATGCCACCACATTAGCCTTTCCCGGATGGTAATTTAGATCAAACTCATAATCTTTTATGAATACCATCTACCTCCTTTGTTTCGTATTCAGTTCCTTTTGATCAAACAAGTACCTTAAGCTCTTGTAATCGCTGAGCTTTCATGAATTCTAAATTATCTAGAAGCATAAGTCACCATTCTTCCTTTTGTATAAGCACACATTCTAGTCCTTGATATGACGTGTTGCAGTGAACCTCGAACTGCCCCATAGTCTATTCCTTCTTCAATTCCTGGAAACTGGTTTCACATTTCGTTGTCCATTCGAATGTCACACCTTTCTTCGTCAATTGCATCATAAGTAGCGCAATCTTTGAGAAGCCTTCTATGAATGCCCGACTGATAGGGCAACTGATGTATCTGATATATGTTTTATAGTTGCGTACTCTGATAAGTTGCTTGCATAAAGTTGGTTTACTTCCGCAAGCGCGAAATTTTCTGCTACGCTTCATCTTGTTAAAGCACACTAATGGTTATAATGCAATTAAGGGTAGTTAATATATTAGGTTCTTTAATGGGATTATCCTATGTAAGTGGGGTCGTCTCAGTTTCCATGGCACGTCGGCCAACTCATGTATGTAACACATGGTTTTCTGTTTTCCTTTTTCGTTCGTTCATTCTTGTCAAGGCACATAGCCCACGACTCTTTTTAAAGGACATTTAGCCCGTTCATTCAAAATACAGGACACATAGTCCAAGTTCTCAGTCCACGAAGTACTAGGCCGACATCGCGGACACTAGACTCGCATATAGGACACTAAGTCCGTTCATTTCAAAACACAGGACATGTAGTCCGAGTTCTCAATTCCCAGAACTCTAGCCCGACGTCTCGATCACTAGGTTCACATGCTTCACAACGTGAAGGGGAAATCACTAGTTTCATCAAATTTTCGTTTTCATTGATCAAAGCTTGAAAACAAAACTAAAAAATCTTTGGTATAAACCAAAAATCATTTTTGCTCTAAAACTTATTTCCACAAAATCTTTTCGTTGCAAAGCTATTTCTAAAAGCTTAAATCGTCACAATTCATTTTCAAAAGGATTTGGACTTGAAAAGCATTTTCTAAAGGTCCCATCATGTGAAACACTTTTCTAAAGTTTTTCATTAGAGCAAACTTTTTTTTTTGAAAGAGAGTTTGTCTTTTTGAAAGGTCAAATACTTTGAGAAGGTTCTTCTTGTGACAAAACTAAAATAATTTTCAAGGCTTTCTTTTTGTACAACATGTTTAGAAAATAATGATAAAACAACTTTTCACTATTTTCCTCACCAACTCTCAACTTCCTAAGTCTTCTTTGAAATTCCTTTTGAGTTCTTAACTTAGTTGCTTTTTAGTAAAATTGGTCGTTATGCCATTTAACTTAAAAGCTTTTCAACTCTCAAATCAAAACATCTTTAAATATTTGATTAAGACTTTTAAGCAGTTTAATCTTCATTATCAAGTTATAGCCGATCCTATGCTCTCAAACAATCCAGTCAAAGAAATCACAATGCAAGATATATATATATATATATATATATATATATATATATATATATATATATATTCAATCCAAGGCAATAACGCCACAATTCATATTTCAATATCCAATCACATATTCACCAAATAAATCAAGCATATACATCACAAGAGAATCATCAATATCATCCCACAAACAATCTTGTGCGGCTATCAAACTCATTGGATATATTCTCCCCTTACCTCTTGAAGTCAAGTACAGTCCTTTTCTTTGTTCCTTCAAAACTTTCTTCTACTCTACAAATCACCAAATTCAAGCAAATCACGCTAAACCACTAAGTGGTGCTCACGGTTTTTGGTCTAAAAAACCTAACCTAGCAAGATTAAACCAAAATACAAAAAGGATTAGATACATATGTTTAGCTAGGATCATAGAAGATAATCCATGGTAGAAATATTTACTTTGAAATAGGAAAATAGATGATCAAGTGTGGGATTTCTCTAGGCCAGAAATACCCATTTCCAAGGAAGGCTCAAAATGGAAATTTATCTGATATAGCATGTGTTTAGAATGATGAGAGGATCAAGGATCTAGTCTTGTTTTTCTAAACAAGTGAATGGATGGTGTTTAGGTGGTGATAGCCGAATTTCCCAAAGAGGAAGGAATAGGTTTTTGTTTCATGAAACTTGGGTAAGTTAGAAAAATGAATGAGGAGCATAGAGTTTATGAATCAAGAAGAGTAAGGTTCATCTCTTAGATGATGAAAATTTGCAAGAATCGATCAAGTTCTTCACAAATTTTTTATTATGGTTACTTGAGAAAATGAGAGAATATGTAGAAGATGAAGAAAGTAAGAAGAAAGATGAGTGATGGCATGGGGGGAGTTTTGGGCGTGGAAGAGGAGGGGCAAGGTTGTCCAATTTTGTTCATTTTAGGGACAAAAGGGTAAATTCACTTAGGGACAAAATTATCATTTAAATAAAAGACTAAGAACATAAACCTCATTTCATCTCTAATGCCATAAATATCTAGATATTTTCCTAGAGGCAATGATGCCGGGTGGTGGGTCACAGGGCCAAAAATGTATTTTCACAAATTCCTCGGGGCAAAAGAGTTATTTCACCTAGGGACAAAATTGTCATTTAGGAAAAGATCAAGGGTATTTTGGTCTTTTCCTAGTGTGATCGCATTTCAGATATTTTTAGAACGTAATGTTGACAGTGGTGAGTCATACGGCCCAATTGTAATTTCGTCAATTCCTAAGGGCAAAATGGTCATTTCTTGCCCTAAATATCTTAGATATTTTCAGAATTCCATAAATATCTTGGATATTTTTAGAATGTCATGATGACTTGTGGTGAGTCATGGTGGTGACTCACCCTCTGACTTACCGGACTCAGGTGACATGTGCCTTTCATCCGGTGTCCGGTTTTGTCTCTACATGTCCGTTCTCAACTCCATCGATTTCCCGATTTAGCTTTTTCGCCCGAATAAAGTATAATAAGTTATTTATTTTGAAAATTTTCAAAATAACCGATATCATTCGAAATGAGATATAAAACCTAACTGTTTTGTTCACGAGTCAAAATTAGGGTTTCTGATCAGTAAAATCTTACCGTCAGTGAAAATGCAGACCGGGTTCCGTCTGAATTTTCAACCCAAAATTTAACCATAACCCTCTACGATAATGTAGAGTATAAATATGACTTTGGTTTATCCAAAATCATTTTCTAGGTCTCGGATAAAATATAAAAGATATATATCTTTACCGTAATTGATGAACAGTAAAAATCGAGGTGTTACACCAAGAAAGAATTACTTCTCTACTTATCAGTTACAGAATATGCCATCAGTGCAGTAATTGTTCAAGAGGTTGAGAACCAACAGGTCCCTGTATACTTCATCAGCCGAGTACTTCATGATGCAGAGGTGAGATATCAAGTCATTGAAAAGCTGCACTAGCTCTTAGACCTTATTTTCAAAGCCACCAGATGATCGTCAAAACCGATTATCCAATAAAACAGGTCTTGAGGAAGCCAGAGCTAGCATGGTGGATGATTACATGGTCGATTGACTTATTAGAGTTCGGCTTAGAGTACCAACCCAGAGGACCCATGAAAGCACAATGTCTTTCGGACTTTGTAGCCGAGTTGACACTAGCACCAAATACCGATGAAGTTTGGTGGACTTCGTATGTTTATGGGTCTTCCAATACTAGGGGGAGTGGAGCTGGGGTTATCTTGGAGGGACCCAGGGAACTTATTCTTGAGCAGTCCTTAAGGTTTGATTTTAAAACCTCCAACAGTCAAGCAGAATACGAGGCGTCAATTGCTGGTTTAAATTTGACTAAAGAAGTGGAAGCTCGACGGATCAAATGCAAAAATGACTCACAATTAATTGCCGGACAAGTTATGGGAACTTATCAAACTAAGGATCCCAGTTGATGAGGTATTTTCACAAGGTCTCACAAATGATTGTGGGCTTTGACAAGTTCTTTATTGAACATATTCCCCGGGAGGATAATTCTCGTGGGGATCTATTGTCAAAGCTGGCAAGTACAAAAAGGCCAGGGCAACACAAAACAATTATTCAATAAACTATGAAGGAGCCAAGTTTACACTTGGAAGAAGTATTGGAGAATCAATACGAATACTGAGGATGGATGACCCCTATTTGGAATTATCTCACCTTGGGTGCTTTACCTGAAGACCAGAATGAAGCTAGAAAAATCAGCCTCAAGGCTAGCTACTTTGTGATTGATAATGGAGAACTTTGCAGGAGAGGTTTTTCTGTACCTCTGATGAAATGCTTGAATAAGGAAAAAGCTAATTATGTGATGAGTGAAATACATGAGGGGATTTGTGGGATGCATTTAGGTGGAAGATCTATGGCAGCTCGGGTTATTGGAGCCGGCTACTACTGGCCGACTCTTAGGGCTGACTGTGCTGAATGGACGAAAAGATATGATCAATGCCAAAAGTTTAGGAACATGTCTCATTGTCCCTCGAAGGAATTGCATAACATTCTCTCCCCGTGGCCGTTCTCATTGTCCCCCAGAGGAATTGCATAACATTCTCTCCCTGTGGTCGTTCACTATATGGGGGATGGATATTCTAGGTGCATTTCCCATGGCAAAGGGGAAGGTTAAGTTTCTCCTGGTAGGGATAGACTACTTCACTAAATGGATTGAGGCTGAACCCCTGGCCAAGATCACGACACAAAAAGTTCAGAAATTTGTGTTGAAAGATATCATCTGCAGGCATGGACTGCCTTTTGCCATAATTACGGATAATGGCAAACAGTTCGTTGACCAAGCATTAAAAGAGTTCTACCAGGGCTTGGGTATTAAACATCTTGTCACCTCTGTAGAAAATACCCAAACAAATGGGCAGGTCGAAGCAACCAACAAAATCATTTTGGGAGAATTGAAGAAGCGTTTGGGACGATCCAAGGGCGCATGGGCAGAGGAACTTCCGAGTATCCTCTGGACTTACCATTGCACACCCCAGTCTTCCACCAAGGAGACACCTTTTCGGTTCACGTAGGGGACGGATGCCATGATCCCGGTACAGGTCGGAGAATCTCAACTAAGACGCCTACGATTCAGTCAAGCGTAGAATGATGAAAATCTACAGGTAATGATGGATCTAGTGGAAGAAATACGAGAAGAAGCTCATATAAGAGAGGAGGCATGCAAGCAAAGAGTTGCTCGAGCATAAAACTCTAAGTTGAAACCCATAAGTGTTATAGTCGGGGATCTGGTGCTGAGGAAGCAGGGAGAAGCTAGGAAAGATTCTGCTGAAGGAAAGCTGGCAGCAAATTGGGCGGGCCCATTCCAAGTAGTTGAGGCACTCGGAAATGGTGCCTATAGGTTAGAGAAAATGTTTGGTGAGGTGATTCCAAGGACATGGAATGCCTCACATCTCAAATTTTATTTTAGTTAATTTAAGTAAGACAAGTGTGTACTCTTTTTCCTACCTTGACATTTTTATCCCACCATGAAAAAAAGTGTTTTTCGTCGAGGAGGTTTTAACGAGGTACACTCTAAATAAATAAAGCAATAAATGCTATTTATTTTTCAATATGTTGCTCCTATCGTTATGTTTTAGTTATTTGTATATGATAGTAGTGAATTATACAAACACAATGACCAAAGTCATCTAACTTAAACCCTTAATGACGAGTCATGCTCGGATAACAGGTAACGTAAACCCTTAAAGACGAGTCATGCTCGGATAACAGGTAACTTAAACCCTTAAAGACAAATCATGCTCGGATAACAGGTAAATTGATCCCTTAAAGACGAGTCATGCTCGGATAACAGGTAACTTAAACTCATAAAGACGAGCTTCCTCGTGTAATAGGTAACTTAAATTCCTTAAAGCGAGTTATCCTCAGATAAACAGGTAGCAAGTTATTCTCAGATAGCCAGAATTTAAAGACTGAACACTGAGATAACCTTAGCTGAAAAGGAGAAACAAGTACTTATACGAACAAGAAAAAGACGAAGAAACATTTCATTAATCTTTTAAAGGGGACCTAATCGGCAAGTAATAGTTTCACACAAAGAAGAGAAAAAGGTAAAAAGTTATTTAGCATTATCTTGGTCGGCTTGCGATGAAGTGCTTCCATGACCGAGCTGGACGACCTTATCATTATCGCCGAGATCTTCTTCGTTCATTAAAGTTCCACCCCTAACATCTTTGTTGATATCAAATTGAGAAGTCTCAAGGTATGGAATGAAATGGACGGCTTGACGAATGGCTTTTTCAAAACCCTTTATGTGGGTTGCGCAGATCTCATCTTCGGCCTCTTCCAGGTCCTTCTTTGATTGTGCAAGCTCGGCCTTACAAGACAACAGATCAGCATTGTAAGCTTTCTTCTTTTCCTTTTTCTTGATCAGAGCCTTTTTTCCTTCATCAAGGTTGCTCGAAAGATCCCGTACTGTTTCTTGAGCTTTCCCAGCCTCCAACTCCAAAGTTTTCTTTTCCTCGGATAATGAGGAAACTTAGGCCTCCAAATCCTTTTTGCATTTTTGAAGCTCAGAAACTTCAGGAGATAAGCGCTTTTTTCCTCGGACACTCGAGCTAAACTTTCGGAAGCTTTGTCAAGTTGTTCTCTTAAGTGAGAAAGATCAAGAAACTCAGCCTCTTTCTTCTGAATCTCTTGGTGCCACTCTTCCAATTCCTTAGCCCAAAATTGACCCATAGCAATGTTACGAAGAGAATAAATGGACATGGCCTCCATACAAGCCATTGGGCCTTGCTTTTTCATAAGCTTCATATCAGCAGATTTCAGGAAGTCAGAGGACAGGACAGAAAAAGGATTTAAATCATCTCCCCAGAGAGATGGAGTGCCCGGCTTAGCAGCTCAGTTAAACCATTTTGAAGAGGTGGGAGTCGGAGGTGGATGACCTGTTTCTTTCTCGGACAAATCCACAAAAGAAGGACTTCAATCATAAGACGTTTGTTGGGAGGATTCTTGGGAGGAGAAGTCCTTGGGACACTTTCACCTTGAATCTCATTTCTTCCTCTCTTGGTTCTACCCGAAGAAGATCCCGACTTTAAATTCGGAGCAGAGCTCGTCAGTGGTAATTCTTTCTCCTTCTCCTTCACCCTTTTTGGCCTTGATCTATCGCCAATCAAATTTCCCCATAAGGTTTGGAAATATTGAAGTATGTTAGTTATGCATACATATAATAAAAAGCACGAACATATCTAAGTTATGATCGACTTACGAGCCTATTTCGGATCTGCTGGGAAGGTTTTAGGAACTTTCAAGATTTCTGAACAGCCTAAGGGTTTTAGTAACCGCTCTAAATGATTCACATACGACTTGTCATCATCAGAAATATCTCCATAACACCAACCCGCTGTTTTGATAAGATGACTAGTCCAGTAGAAGGGAAATTTAGCCTTATTTTGGGTATCAAAGAAAAGGTCGGAATGACTTTCGGCCGACCGAACTTTGAAAAACTCTCCCTTGAAATGGTTGTAAGAAGAAGTGACTGGGATGATCAGCCCCTTCTTGTTAAGACTACTAAGGGAAATCCATCCGATCTTCCCTCTAAATCTGATTTTGTAAAAATAAAGGAAGATGGGAGCGGAAGTAGGACTATGTAAACCCTTACATAATATTTGAAAAGCTCTCATCTGAGCCCAACTATTCGGATGAAATTGTGTAGGAGCCAGGTTGAGGGCATTTAGAACATCACACTCGAACTCAGAGAAGGGGAGTCTGATACCGAGTTAAAAAAACATGGTCTTATATATAGAGGTGAAGTCCTTTTGGTTTTGACATCTGGACATGAACACATGTTCGGTTTCTGAACAAGACTCCGCTAAAAATTTATCCTCGGACCTCCCACCTCTCGTCAGACGTATCTTGTTTCTCAATTCGACGATAGACTCGAGAGAACGATAGTTTGAGAAGAAGGTTCTAACCTCACCCTTTACCCACTCAAAACCAGGGAGGGTGATGGCTGGGGCAGGGTCTTTGTTAATCCTAACAGCCTTCTTACGGCGCTTAGAGGGATGAGAAAGAGTATTAGTAAACTCTCCCTCATCCTAAACATTGGCTTGCTCATTCTCTAAATGAGCACGAATTTCCTCTGAGGGAATATCTAGTTCCTTGGAAAAAGATGAATCAGAAAGGGAGTCCCCTCTAATTGACTCAACTTCTTGAGAAAGGAGAGTCATAGGCATTGTAGAATCTCCAGATTCTGAGGCCATTTGGAAAAATAAATAAGGTTGAAGAAGAAGAAGAGTGGCGTACATGTGTAGAAGGAATAGAGGTTTCATGGAAACTCAATGAAGAAAAAGAAGTGGAAAATGAAATGCAAGGGGTACAGAATTATTTGTAGGGTTCTTCACCCCGGATGGCGAAACGACGCCTCATTTAAATTAATTAAATGAAGAATGGACGCGTTCGTAGTCTCAAAATTGAAGAAGCGTGTTCAATACCCCAAGAGATGCAGTCTGAAGTGATGTGACTCTTGAAATTCGAAATGAAAAGCCATCATTACTCACTCTTAATGATGACGTGCTACTCTAAAAGCCTATTCAGCTGATAAAGGAAGGGACCAGACATTACAAGCGTCTGTAAAAGACTCTGAGACCTGTAGGAAGGAAACCCAATGTCCACAACTCGGTTTGTTGATCATAGAGCGATGCTCAGTTATACAAATACTTAAGCTCTTCCTTTTATTTAAAAAAATCGAGCTTGGGGGCCTGTGTATTGGCCAGGATATTAATGCTTGGCAAACCGAATATTCATGGTAAGCAGGCCGAATATCTTTTTCCAGGCTATCAACTCAGAATTCCATGATCTCAAGATAAATAGCTCGACAATCAGGCATGTTACTCGGTGGCCGGGTGTGTGTTGAAAGGCGAATGACTTCATCCTTTATTTGAATATTTGTGACTACGGTCATAAATCAAGGATCTAATCCCTTAATATTCAGAACCACCCTGAGATTAGATAAGAACTTGAAATATCTAATCAAATTGAAAAGATTAGATATACTAAAATCTCGGAACTCCATAACAAATTGGAGCCCTCTTGAAATCCACGAAGGGATAAGATCAATCCCTCTATATTCGGAGAAAATTATCAGTAAAATTCTATAAATAGAGCCTTCCAATCACACTTATAACTACATAGCTTTGATTCCCTAATTGATTCCCTAACTGGGATACGTAGGAGCTGGATTTTCATTCTGTCAAACTATACAAACACTTTTCGGATATATTTGAGGGAGAATAATGGAAGCCGGGGAGAGATCTTATTTCTGGTCATATGTCTCAAAGATTGAGATATTTGGATAGAACACTATCCAAGTGGGAGAATGTTAGATTAATAATTTCAATTAATCAAAATTATGGATTACCATTAATTAATTATCTGGAATTATAATTAATATGTTAATTATGGTTAATAGCATTTTATCAATATTATGAATAGTCTTGTGATTTTGTTTTGAATAGCTTGTGATGGGCTGGGCTATTCAATTGATGCCCAATAAGAGGTCCTTGCCCTCATACGATAATGTACTTAATCGTTATCCCATTAGACGGTTAATGCTCAGCCTGATGAACCATTCGTGATTGAGGGGAGTCTACTCTCATTCCAGTGCTCAAGCAGGTGATTCACTTTCACACGAGTCTACGAGTTCTCTCTTCTTCTGTTCACCAAACAATGGATCTCAGAATCAGGTACACGTTCATTAATCTATCTCTTGAATGTAATATATTAATATGCTATATTCTTGTATCTATTATTGATTTGAATATAAGAAATTCTCGAATATTTCTTCACCTTTTTCTTAAGATTTGGCCGAATTGCATTGCTTCACCAAAGCAATTCATAATCAAGTATAATCACTAATACATCAAAATAAACAACAACATAACATCCATTTCCAATATGCAACAGGAAACTTGTATACATGATTTTTCAGCATCCAAACATCAAATTGTGCAAAGCATTTGATAGATCAAACGAACTCGGATTTGAGCAAATAAGCACTCATATAAAAGCTTAGGATGTCTACTTTTTGTCTATCAAATTAGTTTTCACAAAAAGTTATCACATTAATTCAATTTCACTAAATAACCCACTAAAATCAGAATCCGAAATAGAATCCTATGCTTAGATTGAACAGATTTTCAAGGGCCAAATTTCCAATAAACCAAACGAAATTTGTGACCAAAATGAAGCCCAAGATGTCTATTTTCAGGATCAAAAATAGTTTTTCAAATCCGAGGTCTAGGCTAAGAGAAAAACAGAAATGACTCACCCAAAGTCAGAATTCGAAAATCACATTTTATGAACTCTTCACAACAACTACATGGAGGAACCCTAGGTTAGGGTTTTCCAACAAACAAAAACCATTTTCAACCAAACAAACATATCAATGAACACAAATCAAGCAACAAATAAATATTACAACATTGTTCTCATAGAGAACCAAATAGATAAAGTAGAAAAACCCTTGGTATAGGGTTTTCTCAAACCAAACACATAAACTATTTTCACAACCACCAATATGATGTGATGTGGTTCACTCCCCCATTACCTTTAATGAATATCCTATTTGAATGAGACAACTACAACACCAAGAGCAAGGAAGTGGTTGAACCTATGTTAGCCAAAAACATCATGGTTTTAATTAGCAAAATCATGAGCTAGGAAAGGTTGCTTCATGATTTTATGAAAGGAATTGAAGAGAAAATGAGTTATAAACTTATTTAGTGAAGAGCACTTTGAAGATCAAGGTGGATGTTCTTGAAGCTTAAGAACAAAGTTGCTCCAAATGAAAAACTTCATTCACCAAAGATGTAAAGGAGATCAAAACTAGATTAGCTATATGGTTTTAGAATTGAGAGACAAAATTTGGTTAATGATTTTCTAGTGATGGGTGAAAGTGAGAGAGGAAGAGAGAGAAGAGAGGATTTGAGAAAATGATTCGTAACAAGAGCTTAAGACTTTAAGTGATAGGATGGAAGTGATTTTAGTGTAAAAATACACTATATGGCCGTATGGCCTTTCAAGGTTGGTAGCAAAAATATTAACTCAATTACCAAGTCCTAATGATGTCATAAATAGGTAATTGTGTAAGAAAATGGATGGTTATTATCTAACAACGACAATGTGTTGTTGCTATCACATTTAAAGTAGGCTTGATTAACCAAAAATGGTTAATTAGCTTTTCTATAAAGATAATGTTGAAAGGATATTAACCATTGGTTAATAAGTGTTAGGGAAATGAGAAAAATTGTCATGAACCACTCTTGGTTCTGAGCCAAAACATCTTCCTGAGCACACATCCCAATGCATAACAGTCCTGATTAAAATAATAATATTTTTATCGACTTCGCTCTAAATCAACACATACAAGCTCAAGAAAGTATTTTATGAATTATGAGTCCTTTACATGATATCAAAAGAATTCTTATCTATAAGTAATTCATATTACTTATAATTAGCTAGATTCTATTTTCAAACAATTTATTCACAAAAACAACTAATCAACAGAAACATGATTTTCGGGGTATTACACCTATAACCATTATATATAATATGTTGCGGTAGTAATCTATATATATATACACAAATGCACACATAATTAATTATAGTGGGAGAGTTCACATTCCAATCAAGATAAAATAAGTAGAATGTATCTGGTGTATTGTACAGGTATTTTAGATTTTAAAAAATACAAAATAAATAGAATAAAATAGAAAATATTTTAATAAAAATATTCCAAATTATAATTAATATACATAATTAATTCCAAATATTTTATATATATATATATATATATATATATATATATCCATTGACACCTGATGTGAGTCTTTTAACTTAAACCAAATCACAACCGTTCAAATCAATTAATCCTACGGCATAAAATATTTGGCTAAAAAAAATAAAAAAATTAAAACTGAAGTCACGTGCCCCTTTTCTTCTTCCCATCATTGAGCCTTTTCTTCTTTCTCTGTTAGGCACTTTGGGCATATAACGTACTTTCTTTCTTCTCTGTTAGGCCGCTGCCCACTACCGCCACCGCGTGACTCGTTCCGTTCAACAGCGCCGACGCTGCCCATTGTTGGACACTAGGATTTTTATTTCCGTTCAACAGCGCCAACCCTTCTTGAACACCTAAAAAAGAAAACGGCTAAATAATTCATGTGCCATTTAATATTGGGTTGTTATATCTAATAAGTGAAACCACATTTAATTGTTTCAACCAGTACGGAAGTTGCATATTTGGCATTCTTTTTGGTGCCAATAAAGAATTTGGGGAATACAAGCGGGGCAATGATGATTAGTATCATAATATTGGAGAACAAAGGGATAGAACTATTTACATTTTCTACTTAAAGAAAGGATGAAGGGATGGGCTTTTACTGCATTACAATAAGAAGCAATCTCCTTATGACCCAGGCATAGGAAAGACATACAGAAAGGCATACCCTTCGCAACAGTAGCAACGAGTTTAATCTCTGTAGAAAGCCAAGAACTTGATGGAGTGTTTTGATATACTTCAAAACAGAGTATTGCAACAATGGTTGCTATGAGAATGAACAATCTCGAGAGAGAGAAAAGTGAGAAAAGAGGCGGAGCTGGTTGAAAACTTCATTCTATTAGAGAAAGAGAACAGTTCAAGGTTTTATACAAGGTGTATGACAAGTAACTGTCATAACCAACTAATAGCTAAGCTAACTACTTTCTAACAGCTAAGCTAACTAACTGGCAAAGTAAACTAACTTAACTAATGCTTAATTTACACCGGTTAAGACCCCCCACAAGCTGGAGCACAAATATTGAGAAGGCCCAGCTTGGATTGAACGTCTCGATAAGCCTAAGAATGGAGTGGCTTGGTCAATATGTCTGCAAGCTGCAAGGCCAAAGGTACATGCAATAACTTGAGGGGGCTTGTGGAGGACTTCTCCCTTACTATGTGACAATCCAACTCAATGTGTTTGGTGCGTTCGTGGAAGACCGGGATTGCTTTAATATGCATGGCAGACTGGTTGTTGAAGTAGAGGAGTGCAGGGGAGATAAAAGGGATTTGTAAGTCATGGAGTAAATAAGTGAGCCGTTGTAGCAGCCATAGCCCTGTACTAGGCTTCACAAGAGCTTCGAGAAATAGTGGTTTGTTTCTTGGATTTCCAAGAAATGAGGTAAGAGCCTAGAAAGATACTATAACCTGTTGTCTGGTGTCAGGGCAAGTAGCCCAATCACTGTCACTATAGGACTTTAATTGCATAGTGGAGTCAGCAGGAAAATGAAGGCCAAGGCCAGGAGTGCCTTTGATGTACTTTAAGTTTGAGAGGGCTACAATTTGATGGATAATGGTTGGGTTACACATGAACTGGGATAGCTGCTGGACTGCAAATGCTACATCAGGCCGAGTTGTGGTCAAGTAGAGCAATCTACCTATAAGTCTTCTGTAAGCCTTGAACATCATCAAATGGGGCAGTATTCTCTTGATGCATGTGTTGTTTGCAGTCCATTGGGGAGGTGGCAGGCTTGCTAGCAAGCAGTCCAACATCTGCTACAAGCTCTAAGGCATACTTCCTTGGGTTAACAACAATACCCTGAGGAGATCAGGAACCTCCAATCATAGGAAAAATTTGAGATCCCCTAAGTCCTTGATTTTGAAGGTCTTGTCAAGGGCATGTTTTATTCTATGTATCTCATTCGGATCATTTCCTGTGAGTATGACATCATCCACATAAATGAGAAGGGCTGTGAAATGTTGTGGAGAATATCTGACAAAAAGAGAATGATCACTTTTAGACTGAGAATAGCCAGAGTTGAGAAGGAAGGATGAGAGCTTTGCGAACCATTGTCTGCTGGCCTGTTTAAGGCCATACAAAGATTTCTACAACTTGCATACTTGGCCAGGATGAGGAGGAGTGAGGCCAGATGGTAGAGTCATCTAGACACCCTCAAGCAAGTTACCATGTAAGAAGGCGTGGTTCACATCCAATTGTTTCAAATACCAACTATGGATGGAGGCTAAGGATAAGATGAGTCTCACTGTGGTCATTTTTCAACCGGGGAGAATGTATCTCGGTAATCAATACCTTCGGTTTGTGTGTAACCCTTAGCCACGAGCCTTGCTTTGTATCGTTCAATAGACCCATCAGCCTTGTGTTTGATTTTAAAAACCCATTTTGCACCCTATAGGAACTATCCCTAGAGGAAGATCAATCAAGGTCCAAGTTTGGTTCTCTACCAAAGCATATAATTCAGCTTGTATGGCTTGTGTCTAGCAGTCATGCTTGATATCAGCAGAATAGCTAGCAGGTTCAACCTCAGTGGACACAGATAAAACAAAAGCTTTGTGAGAAGGAGATAAGGCATCATATGATAAGTAAGAAAAAATAGGATAAGTTACAGTAGAAGTATGAGTGGTGACAGCTTTGGCAGCTGCAAGATTGTAGTGATAGTCCTATAAAAATGAAGGTGCCTGCCTCACTCTATTGGATCTTCTGGGCTGCTTGCATGGGGGTGAGGATAGTGGACTATGGGAAGAAGTGTCAAGGTGTATGGAGGGATCTGTGGCATTGGGGTGTGGTGAAGAACTGTCATTTGTAGGGGAGGGGAAATAAGTGATAGGATTAGGGTCAGGAGGTGGTGCATAAAGGGGTAAAGGGGTTTGGTCATAGAAGGCAGGGTACATGGGTGAAGAAATGGGTAAAGGAGAAGGGGAAGGGTAGGTTAGGGATGAATGAGATGCAAAAGGAAAAACCAATTCATGAAAAACAACATTTCAAAATACAAAAAGTTCTCTAGTTTACAGATTGAGGAGTGTAAAACACTTTGTTCCAGCTTTATATCCTAAAAACACACACTGACAAGCTCTCAGGTCAAGTTTAGTTTTGGGTACAGGTGTGGTGCTAGCAAAAGACAAGCAGCCAAAGACTTTCAAATGAGTCATGCCAGGTGCAGTATTATGCGATTTTTCATGAGGGGAGTGTTGGTAAAACAAGGGTTCGGGGAGTAAGTTGATGATATACACAACATGCAAAATGGCATAGGACCAATAGATCCTTGGTAAATGACTTTGAATCATGAGGGCTCTTGCAACATTTAAGATATGTTGGTGCTTCCTCTCAACAATTCCATTTTGTTGAGGAGTGTAGGTACATGATGTTTGGTATACGATGCCATTTTTTGAAAAAAAAAATCAGTCATGGTAAATTCGGGTCCATTATCACTTCTAATGATTTTTTTTGTGGTGAATTGCCTTTCAACTATAGCTACAAAAATTCTGTAAAAACTGAGAGGTTTCACTTTTGGTTTTCATTAATATGAACCAAGTGTACTTTGAAAAATCACCAACTATGGTTAAAAAATATTTGTGTCCATGAATTGAGGGAATTGAAAGTAGGCCCCAAATATCAGCATGTATAAAATCAAAGCAATGAAGAGATTTAGACTTGCTAACAGTAAAAGGTAACTTCTTTTGTTTAGCTAAGTGACATACATCACAAATGTACTCCTTATTTACAATAATAGAGGGAATAATGGAATGAAGACCATTAATGCAATCATGGGATGCATGAGCTAATCTAAAATGCCACAAACTTGATGGGGGTACAGTAATAGAGTAAACAGAAACATGACTAGCAGTTGAAGCAGTGGTAGGGATAGGCATCCTCAGAATATACACGCCATTGTGCACCTTAGCTGTACCAATCTGCAGCAATGAAACTTTCTCCTGAATGATGCAAAGATTTGAATAAAAAAGGAAGGTGTAGGGTAAAGATGCAATAATTTTGGTAATGGATAAGAGATTGTAAGAAAATCAGGGATATATAAAACATCATAAAGCATAAAATTGGAAGTGAAATGTACAGTTCCTGAATGACATGCAAGGATCTCATGCCCATTAGGAAGTTTAACATGAATAGGTTTAATTTTATGGTATGATGAGAAATAAGAAAGGTTAAAACAGATATGATCAGTGGCTCCAGTATCCAAGATCCAAAAAATGGAGGTTACTGAGTTACTTGGTTCCTGAGGACCAGAAAAGGCACCAACTGTGGAAGACATGATGATATTGATATGATTGGTGGAGTGGGAGGCTATCTGCTGCTGTGACTGCTGTAGCAAGCTCAATAAGCCATTATACTGCTCAGCAGTGAGACCAAACACTGAACCATCTTGTTCATCCTTCGAGGAAGCATTCCCCAGATCAGGGTCCTCTTTCTCATTATTCATATCAGAACTCACTGAATTTATGGATACTTGCAATCCCAGGTTTGATAATTTCTGGTTTGTGAATTTGAAGTTAGGGGGAAATCCATGTTTCCTATAGCAAGTATCAACTATGTGCCCAGTTCTCTCACAGTAAGAACAAACTTTCCACTATTTGTACCTTTTCCAGCAAAAGGCTTAGTGAATCCACCAGTCCCTTTGCGACGGCCAAAGGCATTTCCTCTGCCTACAACAGCTATCAGTTTGGGATCTGTCTCTCCCCCAAGTAGTTGTCGTTCTTGTTGAACAACCAAAGAAAAAACACAACTCAAAGGAGGCAGGGGATCCATTATCATGATTTGGGACTTTACAGTGGAATAATAGTCATTCAAACCTTTCAAGAATCGAATAACACGATATTGAGTTCGATCATTCTCAACATTCACAAGAGCATCACAATTGCATTTAATGGTGCAACTACAGGTTGGCAAGGGTCTATAGTTATCCAATTCATCCCAAAGTATTTGCAGTTCAGTGAGATAATTGGTCACCGCAGACTTACCTGTTTGAGAGAGGTGATGCAATCTTGAATGTTAGAGATGCGAAAGAGATCTCCCTGAGAATATCAATCCTTCAGAACTTTCCAAATGTCACAAGCTTTATCAATCCACATAACACTCTGAGTTATGGTTGGAGAAAGGGAACGAAAAATCCAGGCAAGCACTATATTGTTTTCTATGTAAATACCCAATTTGGTCCCTGAAATTATAGAGTCGTATTAACTTAGTCTCCCACATTATCAATATTCCAAAATGATCCCTGGAATTGTAGAATGTTAATCAGATTCGTCCCTCCATTGGTATTTACATGGACTATAATGACATTAAGTGGGTAATGTCAGGGATACATTTGAAACTAAATGAATAATATCAGGGATGCATTTGCTACATTTTTCAATTCCAAGGATCATTTTGGAATATTGATAATGTGAGGGACTAAGTTGATATGATCTTATAATTTTAGGGACCAAATTGGACATTTACTCATTGTTTGGCCTTTGCCAGATAGAGAAAAGAGGATCGGTTCTTGATGGACTAAAAATTGTTCCATCTACAATCCCTAATTTGTTCTTCGAGATCAAGCTCACCGTCATGGATCTTGCCCATTGAGGATAATTCTGCTCCAATAGAGGAGGAGAAACGAGAACCACACTCGGATTCTCCGAAGGATGCATATAATACGGCGAATTTGATTCTAAGCGGAATCATCGTTCGCATTCGTCAAACGAGACCCCAAATGATTGGTATTGTAAGAGCCATCAGCCATTGAAGTAGCGAAGAGTATTAAAATTCTTCTGATACTATGTAGAAAGCCAAGAACTTGATGAAGTGTTCTGATATGCTTCGTTAATGTTTAAGGACGTGTTTTAGGATAATTAACCTTAGAACAAGCCGAATCAGTGATCCTAACAGGATAGCACGCCCGCGCTCTCGTGCAGCACGCCCGTGCTCATGGTCAGCATGCTCATGCTCTATGCACGCACCAGAAACGCGTTTTGGACTTTAGGTCGACCCATTTCTCCCCAATCCTTTTTATACCCCTTTTGCTCGACTTAAAACTCATAGCCTCATTCCTAGAGTTAGAAACAGCCGTCATTGACCTTTCTCTTGGGTTCCCATTGAATCCTTGAGCGTTCTCCAATCCTTGTCGGGTGTTCATCGTCAAGAACACAACCCTGTGATGTTCTTCGTTGTGATTGGGGATAAGCTGCTAGCTTAGTGTTACTCTGAGGTAAGGTAACCAACCTTGTTCATCGTTTTCTTTGAATCCTTGAGTTTAGTGTTGAGCCGTTTTCTCCTTATCAAGACAAACTTTGTTGTTCGGTTGCCAGTGCTGTGAACGATAACTAGCAGATTAGTTCCCCAAGGATCTAATCGAGGTATGTTTATAACCCTTATGTTAATTCCCTTTTCTTTTCCTCGTTTGGTGAATTAACTTATCCTTTTACCTTGGCGTTCTTGGTTAAAGCTCACTGAACCTGTTGAACCCGTTTGGAGGAGTCAAGTGTGGACTTCGTTCTTGTGGGCTCATAGGGTGGAATCGTCACGCCAGGTATGAGGAGAAGGAATTAGTATGAACATATAGATTCTAGGGTAGCGTAAGATGAGGGTTAACCCATGACCCTATTGTGTGCTATCTGCCTTAGTTGCTGTATGAAATTGTTATGGTTGTTTATACGTGATGTTAATTGTTTAATTGATTTATATGACCTTGACATAATGTTTATGATGTTGTTAATGATGTTGTTGATATGCCATGATTGTCTGAATTGGTACGATGGACACTGATGTTAAAAATATGTTAATAAAAGACATAGGGATGTTAGCGCTAAGCCTAAAACTAGGATTAGTCTAATTGACGTGCATAGAACATAACGATGTTGATGAGGGGTGAGATTAATGCCAATGGATTAGTCAAGAATCTTAGGATTGATTTGAAGTGTTGAAATCTAGAGAAAACACTAAGTTCCCAGAACTGAAACGCTGTGAGAGCGTTGAGCACACTCGTGCTCTATGCCCAGTAAAGCCAGCACGATCGTGCTCTCAGTAGCACGCCCGTGTCGGAAAAATGAGAAAAGTGACATTGTTTAGCACGCCTGTGCTCTCGTGCAGCAATCCCGTGCCAGATGGCCAACACGCCTGTGCTCAGGCCGTGCCACTGTCAGAATTAAGAAAACTTCACAGTTTTAAATGAAGAGATTAATAACCTTTTGGGATAAAATATGACAAAAGAAATTATAAAACATGACCTTGAGGATAGTTAATGAACTAGGATAATGATAAGTAAGATATGATAACGAGGACTTAATAAAGAGATTATTTAATAAGACAATGATGTTATTGGTAATGACGTACTGTTATCAATGTTGTTGGTTAAATCATTCTTGATGCTTATTGGTCAAGTATGATGTTGATAAATCACTTTGATGCTTATTGGTCAAGGTTGACAGCCTGTGTTAATGGTGTTGATGGAGGTGGTTGCCATGTTGTTTGTGTGTTAGCATTGCATGCATCATGACATGGTGTTGTTAGTTTAGGGGAAGTTACGGTTACTGGGGAATTCGTCCCAGAGTATGGCAAACTGGCCGTCTGCTATGATTCCTCCGAGAGTTAGGTGAATCAAGCGCATTCGTGGTGGTCCATCAGAGAGTAAGATGGATCGACTATCCAAGGGGTTCACCCGTGAGTTTGGTGAACTGTCGGCGTTGGTGCTTATTGGCCAATGTGGAGATGTAACTCCAAAATCGTCTTCATGAGTTAGTTATTGGATCCACATTGCATATGGAGTAGCGGAGTAGTTTTGCATCACATAACATGTTATAATGTGATACGATGAAGTATGATTATGTTATATATATATATATATATATTATATTATATTATGATGTTTTACATGTTGTGTGATCATCTTGCTAATTGCTCTATTACCGTTTATGTTTATACGTACAGTTCTTTACTCCCTACTGTTGTTGTTGTTTTGCATGTACCTTTGGTTGTGCAGAGAATGGTGACCAGCAAGCTGAGGAGTAATCCCGAGGAGATCGCTTGCTCATAATATAGTTTAGTTATGTTTAGTTTGTTTTTTCGATGTATTATCGGTAGTGGTTACCAGCTCTGATTATGTGACATCGGGATTTGGGTTTTGTTTTCTTTATATTTTCCGCAATTGTTATTTATAATTAAAACGTTTTGGATCATGTGGTACTTGTTACCCTTATGGATTTTAATTTATATGATATATTTCTACATTTATCGTATGCGGGATAGCGGGTGTCACACTCCCGGTTTGATCTTTTCATTTTATGGTGCATGGTTCAGGCCCAGCCGCTGAACGTCGGCTATGTACTGATGCAGACGTGCTTACACTTGGGAGATAGACAGAGGCAGAATCAGAGGGGCTACATCTTGGTTGGCTCCTTCCTATCCTAGCTAGCTCGTAACATGGAGCAGCTGCACCCACGGGTCAGACAGTTGAGAACGATCTCTGCGAGATGATGCTGCTATCGATGAACATTCTGACACAGGGGCCCCATGGAGAGCTGAGATTAGCTGGAGTCGAGGCTGCAGAGGACTCAGACTCAGAGCCTGACCAGGAGGAGCAGCAAAACGATCAGGTCCCACCTGAAAAGATTCACAGAGACGGCTCGCCTGTTCCGCCTATCTCGTCGGTCTACGAGCATGATTATCAGCACCTCACCGACCATTTCGATCAGTTGGATGTTCGCCTAGACTCTCAGAAGTAGGAGTTCCAGCAGTTTAGAGCGGATGTCTACAGGAGGTTCGATGGTCAAGACCAGCAGTTGGCTCAGATGATTCAGATGATGCAGAGAGAGTACGACCATCCTCCTCTACCGTAATGATCCCCTGCTATGATACTTTAAGCGTCTGTGCTATTGTATCAGGGGTTATTTTGTAAAAATTTCTCTTCTCCTTTCCATCTCCACTTGTATTTCATGATTAAATGTGTTGCATTGAGGACACTGCATCAGTTAAGTGTGGGAAGGAAAAATATATTCATATTTTTGCATTGCTGCATCCAATTATTTGGCTTATCTTTCTTTTAAAATTAAAGATACCCCTTACAAAATAATTTTGGCAAATTGCTTTGATAATTTCATAAGTATGTTTGAAAAGTTAGTCTTTTGAAAACTGATAATTGGCAGAAAAATTTTTGGTTGAAAACTTTTCGTTAGACTTAGCTTCTAAATTTGAGATTTGGGCTTTTATAGGGTTAAGTTACATTGATAGGCACTCTTAGGTAATTTTCTGGTCCGCATTCTTTGTTAAACACTTCCTCTAGTTGCCCAAATTTGAGCCTTAATGAAAATTCTCTTCTTTGGTCCCTTTTCTTAAAATTAAAAATTTTATTTGGTGACACCTTGGAAGTATAATGGAGTAACAATAGGGACGTGTGGTGGTGGATCTCTTTCCAAAAATAAAAATGTTAAAAACAAGTTGGCAGCAAAAAGAAAGAAAAAAATGCTTCTCTCTCTTCTCAAAAAGAAAAAGAAAAAGAAAATATATTTGATGAAAATAAAGTTAGAGAGAAGGCACCAAAAAGGAAAAACTTGTAGCAAAGGAAAGAGGGAAAGGTTGAAGAAAAGTAGTAGATCCTTGAATGTTTTGAAAAGGTGTCGATGCACTTTGTGTTCCTTTATGCTTCAAGAGGTTATTACTTTACTTGGTTTAGCCCTTTGAATATCCCTTTCTTTCTTTACCGCACCTGACATCAATGCCTTAGTCCCGTTACAACCCTTGAAAGACCCCTTCCTTCTTCAGCATGCATATGGATCATATTGTGGAGATTTGATCAATGGATAAGCCTATGGTAATGTATTTATTTAAGAATCTTGAGTGCTTTGAATATCTTTGCCCAATACACTGAGAGATTGTGAGCGTAGTGGCCCTTGGTCTTTTGGAAAGTTTGATTTCAAGAAATTTAAAGTTTTAATTGGGTGATCTCTCGACTTTCTTTTGAAAATTATACTTGCTTGACTATCCTCGCAATTTTGAAAAATTCTGTTTGTTTTGGTTTCCCTTGGTGTAAGTCTGAAGCTTCTTTTGAAAATTATTTTAAGCCAAATAATTGCTTGAGGACAAGCAATGTTCAAGTGTGGGAAGTTTGATGAACCTCAATTCTGTACATTTTATAGGGGGTATTTGGGTGGAATTTCGATGCATTTAATTATAAATATTATTGTATTTCACCCTTTTACTTAAGTTTTGACAGAATTGACGTTCAAAGGTAGCTTGATCAACTTTTGAGGAAAAGTGAAGGGTTTTAGAGCTTAATTGGACAAAATACTGAAGTTCTGGGAGTAGCACGGCCATGCCATGCGAGAGCACGCCCGTGCCAACCCTCCAAAGCCATCTATCCAAACAAAGCCTTACGAAAATGCTTAAAATTGGCCTCTGGAGACTTTGCACGGCCGTGCCAAACATCAGCACGCCCGTGCCACGGTGAAGAAAGGCCAAACTTAGAGAAGCAAGACCAGACAAAAGCTAGCACGGTTCCAATCGCGAAGAGCACGGTCGTGCCAGATGAAAAGCACGCTCGTGCTGCAGCCCGTGCACTAGAACGTTGTTCTACGCAGTTGGTACGCCCTGACAGATTTGAGCATGGCCTAACATCGTGAAGAGCACGCCCGTGCTGAAAGAAGAGCACGCTCATGCTGACAGCGCAGAAGACCTAATTCAAGGCCCTGTTCACATATTTTGTTATAAATAGAGGCCCTCTGTGCCACTTTATAGATATCTTTTCATCTTTGAACTCTCTTTCATCTCTTTATTTCTTTGAGTACTATACTCTTGTTTTAGTCTTTTAGTTTATAGTTTTGCTTTCTAGCGTAGGATTTGGAACCTGGAGGTTAAGTTGGAGACCACTTCTCTCTTTTCCATTCTTCAGGATGCGTTTCCCTTTGTTGACTTTGGTTTTCTCTATTACTATGAGTAGCTAAATTCACCACTACAGTTGTGGTGGATCTTGTGTTAGTAGAAACTCTTTTAGCTATGTTTTAGCTTTAATTTAATTCTATTTGGTTTCAAGGTTGCAATTTGAATAGTGTTATTCTGTTGTTCTTCATTCCATACTAAGATTGCACACCCTTTGTATGCTCTTAATCAATTGATTGATATTTTGGCTATCAAACCCAATTAAATTAAATTGGTAGATCTATAGGATAACCAGGATTTAACATCTAGATTTGATAAAACGTGATTGATTCCTTTCAGTCATTTAACCTCTTTGTGCTTTATGTTTTCTAATCATTTAAACTCTTTGCCTGACAACCATTGGGTTCATCTAGGGAAAAGAATATTAGTTGCCAGACAAACAATTAATAGTTTTTATAGAGGGATTGATATTCGAAAAGCAACGGTGAAATTGAATAGAATTAGGATTTGGGGGATATCGAAAGCACAAGTGAAACCACGGCTCTAGGCTCTTTTACTTTTGATTTCTTTTATCTCTTTTTGTTATCTTTTACCATTGCTCTATTATTATTTATTTCTTACTTGATTAGTCTGAATAGCGCAAGGATTTCCCTATTATAGTACTTGCTTCATCTCTGTTATATCACAATTAATCTCTTGGGTACGATATCTGGACTTCTGTCCTATATTACTTCTATGATAGGGTACACTGCCCATAAGTGTGTTTTGAACGCAAAAAGTTTTTGGCGCCGTTGTCGGGGATTGATTTTTGATATTTTGTGATTTTAGTGATATTGGAAGAATGAAATCCTAGTTACTTTAGACAAATTTTTTATTTATTTTATTTGTGTGCTAACAGCCTGCTTGTAGTTGATCTTATTTTGCATAACCATGAGTGAGAGGATAACTCTTGGAGATTATTTCACAATCAGTGATTGTGGTCTGTGTGTGTAGAAGCCAACAAGCAATCCTTGGACTAATTATGGGAACAACTCCAACTGGGGCCAATATGATTATGTCTACGAGCCACTTGTGACACCCGCTACCCCGCATATGATAGATATAAAATAAAGCATGCAAGTTAAATAAAAACTTTAACATAAAAGGGAGCAAGTATCACATGATCTGAAAATGTTTAAAACATAAGTAACAACTGCGGAAAAACATAACATAAAATAAAACCCAAATCCCGATGTCACATAATCAGAGCTGGTAACCACTACCGATATTACATCGGAAAACAACTAACATAACTAAACATAAATCAAACTATACTATGAGCAAGCGATCTCCTCGGGATCACTCCTTAGCTGGCAGCTCACCATCCTCTGCATAACCCAAGGTATATGCAAAACACAACAACAACAGATAGGGAGTAAGGAACTGTATGTATAAACATAAATGGTAATAGAGCAGTTAGCAAGATGATCATGTAGCGCATATAACATACATATTATAACACATTCCATCATATCACATTATAAACATGCTATGCGATACACAACTACTCCACTACTCCATATGCAATGTGGATCCAATAACTAACCTAGGAAGACGATTTGGGGTACATCAACTTATTGACCATCATGTATCAACACTGGCTGTTCACCTTACTCTCGGATGAACCCCCATGAGTAACATACTCTCAGATGAATCCCCACGAGTTGCCTGTCCACCAAACTCTCGGGTGAACTCTCAACACTGGCTGTTCACCTTACTCTCGGATGAACCCCTATGAGTAATGATTCACCATACTCTCAGATGAATCCCCACAAGTTGTTTGTTCGCCATACTCTCGGGCGAACTCCCCGATCATCGTAACTTCCCCCAAACTAACAACAACTTGTCATGATACATGCAATGCTAACACACAAATAACATGACAACCACCTCCATGAACACCATCTAACACATGCTATCAACTTTGACCAATAAGCATCAAAAGTGATTCATCAACATCAATCTTGACCATTAAGCATTAAGAATGATTTAACCAACAACATTGGTAACAGTACGTCGTTACCGATAACATCATCTTCTCATTAATTAATCTCTTTATTAAGTCTCTATTATTACACTTTACCATATCATTATCCTAGTTCATTAACTATCTTCAAGTTCGTATTTTATAATCTCTTATATCATACTTTCATTGCTAAAAAGGTATTAAATATCTTTTTATTTAAAACAGTGAAATTTTCTTAATTCTGACAGTGGCACGGCCTGAGCATGGGCGTGCTGGCCAAATGGCACAGGCGTGCTGTGCGAGAGCACGAGCGTGCTAAACGGCGTCACTTTTCTCATTTTTCTGGTACGACTGTGCTATTGAGAGCACAGCCGTGCTGGCTTTACTGGGCGGAGAGCACGGGCGTGCTCAAAGTTGTTACAGCGTTCCAGCTCTGGGAACTTTGTATTTTCTCTAGATTTCAACCCTCCAAATCAATCCTAAGGTTCTTGACTAATCCATTGGCATTAATCTCACCCCTCATCAACATCTTTTATGTTTTATGCACATCAATTAAACTAATTCTAGTCTTAGGTTTAGCGCTAACATCCATATGCCTTTTATTAACATATTTTTAACAGCAGTTCCAACATACCAACTTATACAATCATGGCATATCAACAACATCATTAACAACATCATAAACATCATGCCAATGTCATATAAATCAATAAAACAATTAACATCATGTATAAACAACCATAATAACTCCATACAACAATTAAGGCATATAGCACACAAATAGGGTTATGGGTTAACCTTCATCTTACGCTACCCTAGAACCTATATGTTATACTAATCCCCCCATACCTGGTGTGATGATTCCAGCCTATGAACCAACTAGAGCGAAGTCCACGCTTGACTCCTCCAAACGGGTTCAACAGGTTCAGTGAGCTTGACGAAGAACATCAAGAAAGGACAAAGGTAGTTAATTCTCAAACGAAGAAACGAAAGGGAATTAACACAAGGGTTATGCACATACCTCGATTAGATCCTTGGGGAACTAATTTGCTAGTTGCCGTTGACAGCATCAGCACATGAACAACGAAGTCCAGTTTGACAGGGACAAAACGGTTCAACACTAACTCAAGGGATTCAAAGAAAAAGGATGACAGGGTTGGTTACCTTACCTCAGAGTAACATTAAGCTAGCAGCTTAACCCCGAACACAGTAGCAAACACCATAGGGATGTGTTGTTGACAAAGAACACCCAACAAGGATTGAAGAACTCTCAAGGATTCAATGGGAACCCAAGAGAGAGGTTGAAGACGACAATTTCTAACTCTAGGAATGACAACTATAAGTTTTAGGTCGAGCAAAAGAGGTATAAAAAGGATTGGGGCGAAACGGGCTGACCAAAAGAGCCTAAAACGCATTTCTGGTGCGCGCGAAGAGCACGGGCATGGTGAACAACTGGCATGGGCGTGTTACACGGGAGCACAGGCGTGCAACCCTATCAGGATCATTGATCTGACTCGTTCTAAGGTAACTACCCCAAAACACGTTCCTAAACGTCTAGCGTAAGCATAACAACACATAACATATATATATATATATATAAACAACAAGGATAATATATATAACAACACTTTATAACAAGCAAGCGAAAACTGGGGTGTTACACCACCTAACTAGCAAAATCAGTGGATGAGACAAGAAGAGCAAGAAATAGACTGGGACGAGTTTATGGAGCAGAGCAAAAACCGATTCGATGTTATGGAGACTCAAATAGAGACTCAACTCTCCAACCTATCTACGATGTTGTCTCAGTCAGCCCAAAAACCATTGGCCCCTCAAGTTGAGCTCAATCTGGAGGAAGAAGTCGAAGATGTCACTTTTCAAGATGCCATCAAAATGAATGAAGAGCTTGAAGAGGAGCAACTCTATCAATTGTGGAAAAATATCCTTTCTGAGGATACTACCCTAAAAAGAGAAGAGCTTGGTGATGAGCAACTTTACCAATTTTGGATGAATATCATTCCACTCATGAGCAGACAGGCATCCACAGAAGAAGTTCCTACTGAAGGGCACAACTATGAAGATCAGGCACAACCGTACATAGTTGACAGTGTGCCAGAAGAGTTAGTTGATAGGACCACCGAAAAGGAAGGAGCTCCTGCTGAAGAAAGCAAGTCTGGTGGTGAGCATGGCAGTGTACCAGTTGAAGCACAACCGTGTACCATTCCTGGTGAGCCAAAAATGGTAAACATTAACATGCAGCCAGAAAAGACTCTCTTAGACATTGGTGATACTGAAATTGAGGTTAAAAAGGGGAAGGTAACATTAAATAGTGGTACTGAAGAGGATGTTTTAAAAATGTTAAAATCTACTAAAGATCCCTCTCAATAGTTTTCTCCTTTTCTTTATTCTATTTTTGCTGATAGTGTAAAGATGTAGGAACCTATGAAAGAAAATTGTGTCTTGCATAATCCTAATATATTGGCGGATGGTGAGAAAGTAAAAATATCATCATCTTTTGAAGCTCATCCACCAAAGGAAAAAGGAGAAATAACTTGAACCACATGGTCAGAAAACTAAGAAGGGGCAATGCCTTACAAGCTAAGTTTGCACTATGAGTCGCTAAATTCACCTCTAGAGTTATGGTGGATCTTGTGTTGGTAGAAACCCTTTTTCGCTATGTCTTAGTTTTAATTCAATTCTATTTGGTTTCAAGGTTGTAATTTGAATAGTGTTATTCTGTTGTTCTTCATTCCATACTAGGATTGTGCACCCTTTATATGCTCTTAATCAATTGATTGATATTTTGCCTATCAAGCCCAATTAAATTGGTAGATATATAGGATAATTGGGGTTTAACATCTAGATTTAGGAAAACGTGATTTACTCCTTTCAATCATTTAACCTCTTTGTGCTTTATGCTTTATAATCATTTAAACTCTTTGCCTGACAACCATCAGGTTCATCTGGGGAAAAGAATATTAGTTGTCTGACAAACATTTGATAGTTTTTGTAGAGGGATTAATATTCGAAAAGAAACTGCGAAATTGAATAGAATTAGGATTTGGGGGTATCGAAAGCACAAGTGAAACCACGGCTCTAGGATCTTTTACTTTTGATTTCTAAACTCTCTTTTTATCTCTTTTTGTTATCTTTTACCATTGCTCTATTGTTATTTATTTCTTTTTAGTTCTTGATTAGTCTGAATAGCACAAGGATTTCCCTATTCCAGTACTTGCTTCACCATTATTATATCACAATTAATCTCTTGGGTACGATATCTGAACTTCCGTCCTATATTACTTTTGTGACAGGGCACATTTCCCTTAAGTGTGTTTTGAAGGCAACAACACGCAAGCCTTAGACTTAAATTTATATGCATTATGGTTAAGCCTACAAGGCGAACCTGTTCATGTTTATCAACCGGATAAACTTCGATATTACTCCGGCAACCCAAGCCATTCTAGAGGCCCATATGATAGTTTCTAAACTTTTGGATACAAACACTTCATTGGTCTATCATTGGTTCCCGATTGTTCTTAAGCTTTGGTCTTTGCGCATTTTCTTTTCGATGTCCTTCTATAGGCGATTGGATAGTACCAAACTCTTGAATCCAAACACCTCATTAGACTATTAATGTTTCCCACACGCTTAAGTGTATTATGAAGGTGGATTCTCAAATCCAATCCTTTATCATCCTTGTTTCCTTTTTGAAGCACAGTTACTTGCCGAGCAAGCAACCAAAAACATTCTTTGTTTAGTTAAGTCCTATGGATCCTTTTTGATGATGTGAAATCATCTAAGGCATATATCAATACAGAACACACTCTTAAGATTCATATCTTATATTTTGATTCCATAAGGACCTAATTGAAAATAACTTTGACTTTTAGTCAAATATTGACTTTTGGTCAAACGTTGACTTTTAGCATAAGACGTTGAATTTCCAAAACATGTTTGCTAAAATCATTCCAAAATACTTTGAAATCCTTTTCCTCATAAAGTACTAATATAATTCATTTTCCTAGGATTATTTCAAGGTACTTCCTATTACACTAATTATATTCATTTCTTTTATTTCATTACACTAATTATATTCATTTCTTTCATTCTATTACAACTTATTTCTCACTAAGGTGATAAGTTAATTCTTCTAGGTTACATGAAGTAATTAATTAGTAAAGAGATCCAAAGGTATACTTCCTTTATCATAACTCTTAAATCTCAATAAAGAACTCTTATGAGCCAACAACTGACAAGCCATGGAAAGCCATCAAACAAGCTATCAAGCTAAATAGTATGGTCAATCCAGCGCCTAAACCATGGTGTCACCTTTCATTCATTGAGTTTGAAATACATTTTTGAAAACACTTACTTGAAATGTATGATCACAAATCTTAATAAGACTTGATCCTTTCAAAACTAGTTCAATTAAATAAATCTATGACTTTGGTAAATCATATGATCATAAGTTAAGTATCAAACTCATCTTGGAACCCAAATTTTGACACTAAGGCCGTGACCTCGCTCATCCTCTGTGATCATAGATTCTTCTTGAAAACTTGATTTTACTTGATTCACTAACTTCACAACTTTTTAGAAGCTAGTCCCATCCACCATAAGGTGTGATGTATAAATTCTTACCCATACCTTCGTTGAAGACCTACTTCACAACTTTTTGGAGGGATAAAGGTGATGGCTTCAAAGCTTGAACCATTAACGAAGATGGAAACCATTTACAATACCTGAGTTTCGAAAATCGTACTAGAAAAATCATTGATTTTTCATGAACTTCAAGAACAAAAGTTGTAGAGAATGAGTATAGGAACACTAACACTTGAAGAAGGAAAGGAAAAAGATGGTGTCTTGAAGTTGGTCCAAAAATAAAGTTGCTCTTTTGACAAAACTTCCTTCACCAAAGTTGTAGAGTTTGAAGAGGTGTGAAGACAATGGTGTAGTTTGTTAAAGGAGAAGAGAAGAGATGTGTAGAGAGATAGAGAGAGACCGTGGGAATGAAAGAGAAATTAGACAGAGAAAGCCATTGATGAGTTAGAGAGAAGGAAGAGAAAAGTTGAAGAAGATGGAGTTGATAAATGAAAAGTGATGAAGAGAAATGGGGGGTTCGACTGTAAAACCCACCAAAAATGGCATATGTATATTAATTTATTTAGGTAAAGTAATAATTTGGTCCCTATAGGTGACACTGATTCTTCATTTAGTCCCTATATGTAAAAAATTATTAAAAAGGTCCTCATACGTGCAATTGTTACCCATTTGGTCCCTCTCGTTACCTTACCGTCTCTAATAATGCCTTAACTTCTATATATAGGGACTAAATGAAGAATTTGTGTCACATATAGGGACCTAATAATTTAGGTTAAAGTAATAATTTGGTCCTTATAAGTGACACGAATTTTCATTTAGTCCCTATACGTGACACAAATTCTTCATTTAGTCCCTATATATACAAGTTAAAAGATTATTAGAGACGGTAAGGTAACGGGAGGGACCATGTCACATCCCAATTTTCAGATCGGTAAAGTATACTAATCTTATCTGAGTCACAGTGGTAAAGTTGTAAATATCAAGATATTTTGGAGGAGTAAGCATGATTACTTTAGACAACTAATCATGACATGAATGACTGGAGTAATCATGATAGTGATGAGTCATGGTGATGCCTCATCCATTGACTAATCATATTCAGGAACTACTTCTCTCATCCGGTGTTTGATTTTATCTCTATGTGTCCATTTTTGAATACAACCCAGATATATTCTTACTCGACATTACTGGTAAAAGAATTATGGTTAAGGTTTGGGTTGACGATTCAAACGAAACCCGGTCTACGTACGAGATTACCGGAACCGGTAACGGATAAGCATAAGGTCGCTTTCAAAGCCACCTCACCTTATCCTATCCATATGTAATGATTACATGAGTGACTCACCTAGGTGAGTCACCATGATAATGATGGCCAAGGGTGAGTCACATGGGTGACTCACCATAGTAATGATTATAGTGTAGAAATGACAATTTTGCCCCTAAAAGAAATGACATTTTTGCCCTTAAGTGTTTTATAACAACTTTTCTCCTTTCTTTCATAATCCCCACGCCACTTTCTCATTCATATGCTCTCTCACACTTCTTTCTTCTCTTCTTCATTCTTCTACTTCAAGTGTTCAAGTTCTACTGGAACTTTTGATAAAAATTCCAATTGTGTCCTTAGGTGAAATGACAATTTTAACCTTAAGTGATTTTATGACATCCTTATCCTTTCCTTTTATATAGGCCACGAAATCCCCTCATCCAATCCTCTAGCCCTTTCTTTCTTCTTCATCTTCTTCTCCACGTCAAGTCTTCAAAGCATCTTCAAGCTTCTACTTCAATTTCTCTCCATTCTTCAAGGATTCTCCAAGAACTTTGAGAAGCAAACTTGCTAAGCTTGCTCTTCTTCATCATCTAAGAGGTAGAGATCTCTTCTTTGAGCTCTAAATCTCCATTTCTTTCCATTGAAACTCTATGTGTTCATGCTTGAGCTTAAACCTCGAAAATTCATGAAAAAGTGTAGAAAAATCATTTTAAGGTCAAACCAATTTTCTTGATCTAGATTTATTGTCTTATTTCATAATCCAAGAGCTTGTAACCACAAAAGCTCTCTAACCCATTTTTATATGAGATGGCCGAATTCTCCATGTAGGAGAAATCATGAGGTTTTGTTCCAATTTTTGTTAAAGAAGTGTTGATTTGATCCTATTAGATGTCTTTGAATCCCAAAAGAATTGACTCAAAGACCTTTCCTAACCTAATTTTCATGAAGGGGCCGAAACCCTATATGTTGGAGATCTTGAGTTTTGTTTCGAATTCTTGAAATACATGACTTACACTAGCTTTTTTAACACTTCTAGCATTTTCCTACTTATGAGGCCGGACCCTAGTTGAGTTTTGTTTGATTATACTAATTGTGATGATGATTTGTGGTGAAGGATAAGATCGTGTTCAATTGCTCCAAAGTGTATTGGAGAAACGAGACTACGACCGTGAGCAAGTGCTCATGAGCTCGTGAAAGTTGTTACATTGCTCTAAGGTGGGGAGAAAGATTTACACACACTGGGAGGCAAGAGTAGCTTATATAGCTTGATTATATATTTTGTATAGTGTAGGGGAAACCTAAACCCTGCATAAGGTTGATCCCTGACAAAGTACGTAGACCCTAAGTGTAGGTATCTTTGGGCTATCACCACTAAGAATACACCCTAGGCTAGATGACTATGGTTGGATGAATGATTGGTATGTTTGGTATAATGGTGCTTATGTGCTCTATGTGCCATATGTAAGTTAATTGGGAATATGTGTTCTATATGCTTTATGTGTTTATAAGCGTAGACATATTGCCTTGAGATGCGTGTATGTATGAGAACTTGGAGATTTAGCATGTTTAATGGTTTGATCCCGTTGTGGATGTTTGAGCTGATAGTCAAGAATTGAGACTATAATTGGAGCATAGAGCTCGTAAGTTTATAATGGGAGCTTGGAGCTCATATGATTACAGTGGCGCTTGGAGCTCATATGATTACAGTGGAGCTTGGAGCTCATATACTACATTGGAGCTTGGAGCTCGTGTTGCTAAGAGCAAGTTTGCATGTGTTACGACATCAGCTCAAGAGAGATGGATGACATACATAGCATATGCGTTGATGCCAAGTGGCGAGCCGTATGCCGTGAGGTATACGAGGTTGGTGCACCAAGTGCGGGTGCGGAAAACAGAAGGGAATGTCTGTGTGACCTAGGGGATATACTGGACACAGGTGTACCCACATGAGATCGGTATGGTAGCTCCTATAGTGTCGTAGCGGTCCTGAGCACGTTCTACTCTCCCGACTGGACCCTGAGTCTTTCCAGTTTCTGGTGGATCTTCCGAGGAGGCCCAGATAACCCCCTCTGTCGGGGACAGTTGAGCGGCGATGCACTCTTATGGGTCACGACGAGCGGAACGGATTACCGGGACAAACCAACTTATTGTCCGATGTGTGGACGAGATGTGCCCTTAGGAGGGTGATTAGTACCGGCCGGCATGCATGTAGGAATGAGATACATATAGTATAAGTGTTGATCTCGAATGATATAACTGAGAGATGGTTGTGTTTGCTATATACTCTACATTGCATTATCCCTATCATATATGTGCTGTATATCTTATCTCTCCGTTCCTTTTTGTATGTATGTACGTGTCCGATTTCTACGAGCAGACGAAGAGCCAGCAGAACTAGACTACGATGAGCTGGACGGAATCCCGTATGAGTCCGATGCTGGTATAATAACGAGGACAAGTGAGGACTATCCGCCGTCCAAGCTGAAATGAATTTGTTAGTTTATTTAGTATGCACGGCCAGTGCATCTGTCTTTTGATGTAATTTTGGGCGAAGAGAGGAAGTCTTTTGTATATGTGTTTATACCATGCTTTCTTTTGAAATTGTGCACTCTGATATTGTATATACAGTATGTGTGCAAGTTTAAAAGGTTAAAATATCTTCGGTTCATTAATGGGATTATCCTATGCAAGTGGGGTCGTCTCAGACCAAATGGGTATCAATTGCACGTATGAGGACCTTTTTAATAATTTTTTATATATAGGGAGTAAATGAAGAATCAATGTCACCTATAGGGACCAAATTATTACTTTAAACATTTATTTATTTATTTTTTAAAAAAATATAGAGGAAAAGTTAATATTTGTTTTCCATGTTATTAATTATTTATAATATGAGAATATTAGTAGATTGTAAATAATAAGTACAATATTCTTAGGAAATTCAAATAAAATAAAATTATTAATCACGATAAAGATAGGTACATGTTCCCTTATTACCCAAGTGTTAAGTTATAAGTTAACTTAACATATCAAGGGCTTTTCAGTAAAAGTGATGAGCTATAAATGGTTAGAGAAAGGAGGCTGGGCAACCACTAGCAACCCTAGCAGAAAAGAAAAGGTGAAGAAGAAAAGAAGAAACAAAGAAAGAAAAGAAGGAGAAAAGGAAAAAGTAGCAACAGCAGAGGGAGAAAGAAAAGAGATATTCATGAACTTCAAGCAAGGTGAGGGATATAGATTAAAGGTTGGATTGATGATATATATTGGGGGAAATTTGGAGGTATGATAATTTGGGATTTTAGGTTATGAAATTGTGTGTTGTTAGCATGAAATTTGTGTTAAATCAGTTTGATGTTGTTGATATATGAGTAACATTGTTTGGCTAGTTCTAGTATGATGTTATATAGAGAGTTTTGAGCATTTTCTTCATGTATTCGTGGTATATTTGTGCATTGAAATGGTTGGATTTCTGCAGAATTCGCGTGTCTGCAATTCTACAGAAATCGCGCCAGCGCTGAGCATCAAGAACCCAGCACTGAGCGCTAGAATGACAGAGAGAAATTGATATCAAGCACTGAGCGCCCAAACACTAGTGCTGAGCGCTGGGGCACCCGAGAGCAAGACCTGAAAATTTGACCCCTGCGCTGAGCGCTAGTGCCAGACAACAAAATAATTATTTAGGCTTCTGTGTTTCTCCACTCTTGCTCTTAAAGAGGTAAGGAATTACAGTGAGTGTAAACAAAGTAAATTAAATGTGGAGTACTATGATATCAAGAGAGGTTTATTAAAAACATATTAGAAAAGATTATGGTGAAATTGGCGATAAAAGAGAAAATTGTCATGAAGTGACATATATGTAGAGGTATAAACATGGATGATGTGATTTATAAAAATTGATAAACTATACATTAAAGCTATTTGGGGCACAGTGTGGGGTAACAAATAAGTTGATGAGATGTCGAACATATACATATGATGTGATAGTTATGACATGCCAATAAAATGAGAGATTTGAGAGATAACATGATAATACTGCATTAATTCTATTATAAGTAGGGTTAAGATATGTGTAATTAAGAGAATTATAGATGGTGTTGTCTTATAATCTTGAGTATGATTGATTAATGTGAGAATGTGTTTGAGGGTCGTAAACGACTTATTTTCAGTTGGTGTAAAGTAATAATATAAAAGGAGAGGAACATGATTGCAGACTATGTTTATAGGATATGAGATTACGAAACACAACAAGAGGAATGTATGACGAGTAAAATGGAGTTATATGATGGTGATTTAAACAGATGTAGTGGTAGGATTATTATGGGGTGCATGTGTTTGTTTAAAGGGGGATAAGAAATGTTTATGTTGTTGTTGAATCTAAGAATGGTTCTTCCTTACGATTAAGTTGGTTCTTATGGAAAGAAGAGAGAGTAGTTGTGAGCATTACTTATTAACTATGCTAAACACGATAAGGAACGTTAATCGAGACAGACAATGTACACAAGTAATTTGAAGAAAGTAATTAAGTGAAAACGAAGTAGATAAATATGTGAATTATTGTTGTATTCTATGTTTATGATGGTCTGTGGGCAATGACCTTTCATTCATGTGTTTATTGAATTTTGAGGTTATTTTTCTTTTTGTATATTGAGTTTTAAGCTTCGAAAGCGAAACGAATGCTTATTGTGATGTACAAGATTTGCTGTGAAATCATTGACAAATGTCAAGGTATGGTTTATTGACTCAACTGTGCATTTGCGTACGAAACAAATGTAGAAACTGATCGGTAAGATGCTTCTAGTTTGTGAATGAAAGGGCTATAATGTTGTCTACATGTATTTACGATTGAGATCATTAGGAAATTTATTGTTTACCGTTGTAATGGTTATGTAAGCTATGTTGAGGCACATGGTGAACATGTGATTTTGTGAGTTGATTTACATGGCTAGCATATGTAAAAGGGTTGGGTTTTGGACATTGAACAAGACTTTGTGTATCCGACCGGTTAGCGGACACGACCGGGGTATAAATGTGACCGCTGGAGAAGGGGACTTTAGTGAACAATCCCGGAGTTTGAAGGGATGTTGTGTAACACCCCGATTTTTATGCTTTCTAATATCAGTAAATTATATAATTGAGTTTATATTTTTATCCAAGGTTTAGAAAATGAATTAAAATAAACTGAGACTATAGTCACGCTCTACGCTATCGTAGGGAGTTATAGTTAAATTTTGGGTTGAAAACTCAGACTGAGTCCGGTCTGCGTTTTTCCACTGACAGTAAGATTTTACTGCCTAAGAGACCTAATTTTGACTCGTGAACGAAACAGTTAGGCTTAGAATTGGATTTCCAACATTTTCGTTAAATTTGAAAAAGAAATAGGTTCTACGCTTTATTCGGACGAAATCTCAAATCGAGTGACGAACGTGGCCGAATAGGGATTTACCGGGACCCGCTAACGGATAAACATGAAGTTACATCAGGTCACATCACCCAGGAAAGCGTACCAGTGTCATGATGACGTTAGAAAATATCTGGACGCGAAAAGACCAAAATACCCCCTGACTTTTATGGAAATTACACTTAGGTCCTAAGGTGAAAAGACCATTTTGCTCGTAAGTGAAATTTTTTGGACCTTCCTACCCTTAACCCCTTCTTACCCCACGCTCCCCTCCTTCATGAAACTTCAACCATTTCATTTCCTCCTAAAAACTCAATTCTTCATCACTTTCTCTCTTTTTTTCTTAAGAATCTTCAAGCACTTTTGATGAAGCAAAGTTGATCACTTCACTCATCTTCATCATCTAAGAGGTATGGACTTCATTCTTGATCTCTTAATCTCCATATTACTTCATTGAAATCCTGTTTCAAGCTTTTGTTCAAGTTGAACTTCAAAACTTCAAAAATTCATAGGAAATTGTAGAAAAATCCTTTTAATGTCAAACCAATTTCTATGAACTAGTATCATCATCCTCTTTCATAATCCAAGAGCTTGTATCCAAAAGATCTCCCTTGCTCATATGCGTATGAATGGCCGAATCCTATGTATTGAGAAAGCTTGAGTTTTTTTATTCCATTTTTGAGTAAAAAGACTTGATTTAGTGCTACGTATGCTTAAGGTTCATTGATCCAAGAGTTAGGAATTTTTAGATATCTCTAGCCCATTTTCCATGAAGAGGCCGAACCCTATATCATAAGAAATCATGGGGTTTTGCTTCAAATTTTTGTGTAATAAAACTTACTCTAGTGTTGTGTATACTTGAGGATCATTTATCCAAGAGTTGGTAGAGTTTTAACAACTCTAGCCTATTTTGCTAAAAAGGGGCCGAACCCTAGTCAGAGGAATTAGAGGGGTTTTGATTGGATTGTATTAATTTCTGGTTGTTATTAGTTGTAAAGGATCAGACGGTGTTTGACTGTTCAGAAGCGTGTACGATTGACAGTTGCGGAGCCGCAATCGGAGTTGCTCAGGGAAGCTCGCGGGAAAACTATTTAGGTGGGGAGATAGAACTAGTATATTCGGGAAGGCAAGCTTAGTATAGAATATATACATGTGTAGGGGAAACCTTAAACCCTACTAAGGGTTGAGCCTTGGATAAAGTACTTGGACCCTAGGTGTAGGTACTTTTGGGCTATCACTACTAAGATGATAATCTAGAAGATATGATTGATTGAGGTTGATATGTGCTTATCTGTTGATCTATTATGTTGAGCTATCTATGTGATTAGTTGTTTATCTGTCAACGTGATGATATCTGTATTGGCATATTTATTGTTGTGATATGTTATTATTGTGATTGGCTATATGATTTGTATTAGAGTATGGTGAGATTGCGCTGTTGTTCGGATTGATACCGTCGTGGTCCTGACCATGGAGCTATGGCTCGTGGATGCAAGGCGTTGTAATGTTGATGTTGATGTTGATGTTGATGTGGAGCAGTGCATCATGGCTGTGGCCTAGTGCTTTCATGTTGTGATGTTGATGTGGATGTTGAGAGAGTAACTTTTGAGATGGTTGTGTTGTGTGACCCAAGAGATGGTTGTTGGCGTATTATATATTTTCTATGTGTTGTGTGCTGCATGTCTATATGTTGTACTATTGCCCTTCTCCCATATTTGATGAGGCATGTTTCTTATCTCCCTGTATTTTCTCTGTATGTTTATTTTATTTTATGGGAAGACCCTGTGGAGCAACCAATTCTGAGATGTTGGATGACACTCCTTACGAGCCTGATGCTTGTGGACGAGCCACGAACCCTAATCTTGAGGGATTTTGAGTTTTGTACTAGAAGTGCGGCTAATATGAGAGTTTTCTTATCTCTTGATGTATTTTGCTTATAGTCTGTACCGATGTACTCCGTATGTATACACTACTACTGTAGCCCTACTGACAGGGCAACCGATGCATATATGTATCTTATATTTTTATAGCTGTGTACTCTAATATGTTGCGTGCCTTAATTTAGTTTCGTTTCCGCGTTTAATCTTTCCGCTTCGCTACATATTAATAAGGCGCGCTAACGTTTATAATACGATTAAGGATAGTTAATATCTTAGGTTCTTTGATGGGACGGCGGGTCGTCTCATTTGGTGGTATCAAAGCAGTTCAATTATAATATCGGACTGTGCAGTTTAGGAAGTGTACTGGCTTGATAGTTGGATGCCAAATTTAGTTAGAAAAAGGGGTAGAGTGTCTGATGCGCAAGTTATCGAGTGTGATAACTGTTTTATTCATAAGGCATATGATATGTATATCTGTTGATTGATATTGTATGTCTTATGGATCGAAGCTAATGTTCCCTTTTACCAGGAAGGAATGGCTAGAGGACGTGGCAGAGGAAGGGGAACGCTAGTCGGAACTGGGGACTTCAATTGTAATGATGATACCTTAGGAACCGGAGGTGGCGGAGATCAGAACGAAGCGATGAGAGCCATGAGGGATTTAGCCGCTACAATGCTGCAACAAACGCAGCATAATGCCCAGTTTATGCAGCGATAGGAAGAGAGGGATGCTAGACAAAAACAACATCCGGCAAGAGGAGGTAAAGTGGTAAACACCGGGCTGAATGCTTTTATGAAGGGGAATCCTCCCCAATTCCATGGGGAATACAATCCGGAAGCAGCTGAGCTATGGCTGCAAGAGATCGAGAAGGTCTTTGTCACTATCCAATGCACAAAGGATAGGAAAGTCACCTATGAATTGACTGTTTCTACACTTACGGGTGATTCCCTGACAACCCTATTTGTCTGTTTACAATACCCGGTTGTTATAGAGAACCGATCTTTCCTCGTAGACCTCGTCTGTCTGCCTATGCAGCAGATTGATGTTATCCTAGGCATGGACTGGTTTTCGGCCAACCATGTGGTACTAGACTGTTCAAATAAAACACTATGCTTTTCCGAGCAATTTGGATCATTACCTGCTAGTGATGGTGTGTCGGGAGGTGTACAATCAGGAGAGTGCATGGTGCTGTTTTCTTTGGAAGCTGAGGAGACTCCAAGTCTAGATGCTTTGCCGGTGGTGCGTGAGTTTCCAGATGTTTTCCCGGATGATGTGCCAGGATTACCGCCGAAGAGGGAGGTAGAGTTTGCAATCGATCTTGTACCTGGAGCAGGACCGATTTCGATAGCGCCCTATCGAATGTCCCTAATAGAGTTGGCAGAGCTAAAAAAGCAATTGGACGGCATGCTGAAGAAGTAGTTTATAAGACCAAGTGTTTCCCCGTGGGCAGCACCTGTGTTGTTCGTCAAGAAGAAGGACGATAGTTCAAGGTTGTGTGTGGACTACCGACAGCTCAAGAAGGTGACGATCAAGAATAAATACCCGTTGCCAAGGATTGAAGACCTTATGGACCAGTTGAGGGGAGCAACGGTATTCTCTAAGATTGATCTGAGATCCGGTTATCATCAGATAATGGTGAAGAAAGATGATATACCGAAGACGGCTTTCAGGAGTCTGTACGGGCACTATGAGTATGTAGTTATGCCTTTTGGTGTGACTAATGCTCCTACAGTGTTCATGGACTATATGAATAGAATTTTCAGACCGTACCTTGATAAGTTTGTCGTTGTTTTTATCGATGACATCCTTATCTACTCCTTACACAAGGAAGAGCATCAAAAGCATTTGAGGGTTGTACTTCAAGTTCTTAAGGACAAACAACTCTATGCCAAGTTGTCGAAGTGAGAGTTCTGGCTAGAGGAGGTACAATTCCTTGGACATGTGATTGACCAGGATGGTATAATAGTAGATCCTGCAAAAGTAGAAGTTGTAGTTAAGTGGAAAAGCCCTAAGACGGTAAGTGAGATCAGAATTTTTCTCGGGCTAGCAGGGTACTACAGGAGGTTTATCAAGGGATTCTCGAAGATTGCGTTACCTCTGACGCAATTAACGAGGAAAGAAAAAGCGTATAATGGACAGAAGAGTGCGAGACTAGTTTCCAAGAGCTAAAAAGGAGGCTAACTACATCTTCAGTACTAGTCTTTCCAGATCCATCTATGTCGTTCGATGTGTACTGTGACGTATCGTATCAAGGTTTGGGTTGCGTACTCATGAAAGAGAGGAAAGTGGTAGCCTACGCTTCCAGACAGCTGAAAGTGCATCAACGGAATTACCCAACCCATGACCTAGAGTTGGCCACAATAGCGTTTGCATTGAAGATGTGGAGACACTATCTTTATGACGCTAAATTCAGTGTGTTTAGCGACCATAAAAGTTTAAAGTATTTGTTCGATCAAAAGGAGTTGAACATGCGGCAGAGGAGATGGATGGAATTCATAAAGGATTATGAATTCGATCTACAATACCACCTAGGAAAGGCCAACGTGGTAGCAAATGCATTGAGTCGGAAATCTTTGAATATGTCGGCTCTAATGGTGAAAGAGCTGGAGTTGTTAGAGCAGTACATAGATCTGAACTTAGATGTGGAGTGGTGTAAGGATAAGATGAGTTTAGGAATGGTCACTATCACTAGTGATTTTCTGAACTTGATCTGGAAGAAGCAAGGAGAAGATCAGTACCTACAGGAAAGGAACCAGATGGTAGAAGAAGGAAAGACTTCAGAGTTCAAGAAAGGTGGTAATGGAATCCTGAAGTTTGGAGACAGGATATGTGCACCTAAGGATAGCGAAGTTAGGAACATGATCTTGGAAGAGGCACACAAGAGCAAGCTAAGTTTTCATCCCGGATCTACAAAGATGTACCAGGATCTAAAAGGAATATTTTGGTGGCCTAGGATGAAGAAGAAAGTAGCGGAGTATGTCCAATCCTGTCTGGTGTGTCAAAAGGCAAAGATTGAACACCAGAAACCAGCAGGGTTATTGTAATCACTGGATGCCCCAGAATGGAAATGGGATAGAATTGCACTGGATTTTATTTCCGGACTACCAAGGATGCAAAGGAAGTGCGATTCAATTTGGGTAATCGTTGACAGGCTTACGAAATGTGTTCATTTCTTGCCAATCAACCAGAGGTATTCTTTGGAAAGATTAACCCAGATTTACATCAAGGAGGTGGGGAGATTGCATGGGGTACCTTCGAGTATAATTTCGGATAGGGATCCAAGATTTACTTCCACGTTTTGGTAGAGGTTAAACAGTGCTTTGCGAATGAAGCTATGGATGAGTTCAGCCTAACATTTGCAGATGGATGGTCAATCTGAAATGACGATTCAATCTTTGGAGCATCTTTTAAGAGCATGTGTTTTGGAAAACATAGGAAGTTGGGACGAATTCCTTCCACTGATTTAATTCATGTACAACAATAGTTTCCACTCGAGTATTGGCATGGCGCTATACGAGGCACTGTAAGGACGAAAGTGCAGAACACCGCTCTATTAATATGAAACTGGGGAGAATTAGTCGATAGGCCCAGAGATAGTGCAGCGAACGACGGAGCAAGTTAAGAAAATTCGGGAAAGGATGAAAGTCACACGGGATCGGTAGAAGAGTTACAGTGACAAGAGGAGTAGACCTTTGGAGTTCCAGGAAGGCAATCATGTCTTTATGAGAGTCATTCCAAGAACTGGAATCGGCAAGGCAATCAAATCCAAAAAGCTTATACCTAGATTCATTGGCTCATTTCAAATTCTTCACCGAATTGGTCAAATTGCCTACCAAATTGTTTTACCTCCCAACCTATCCAATATTCATAATGTATTCCATGTATCCCAACTTAGAAAATACCATCCTGATCCATCACACGTGATAGAGCCTAAATCAATTCAGATAAAGGAGAACTTGGAATATGAAGAGCTGCCTGTACGAATCGAGGACAAGAGGGTGAAAGAACTCCGCGGGAAGTAGATTTCCTTAGTCAAGGTCATATGGGATGCTACAATAGGAGATGCCACCTGGGAACGTGAAGAAGATATGCAACAACGATATCCACATTTATTCTAAGGTACGTCGAATTTCGAGGACGAAATTCTTTTTAAGGGGGTAGTAATGTAACACCCCATTTTCATGCATTCTAATATCAGTAAATTATATAATTGAGTTTAAATTTTTATTCGAGGTTTAGAAAACGAATTAAAATAAACTGAGACCATAGTCACGCTCTACGCTATCGTAGGGAGTTATGGTTAAATTTTGGGTTGAAAACTCAGACGGAGCCCGGTCTGTGTTTTTTTTACTGACAGTAAGATTTTGCAACTCAGGAGACCTAATTTTGACTCGTGAACGAAACAGTTAGGCTTAGAATTGGATTTCCAACATTTTCGTTAAATTTGAAAAAAAATAGGTTCCTACGCTTTATTCGGTCGAAATCTCAAATCGGGTGACGAACTGAGCCGAATAGGGATTTACCGGGATCCGCTAACGGATAAACATGAAGTCACATCAGGTCACATCACCCAAGAAAGCGTGCCAGTGCCATGATGACGTTAGAAAATATCTGGACGCGTAAAGACCAAAATATCCTTGACTTTTATGGAAATTACACTTGGGTCCTAAGGTGAAAAGACCATTTTGCCTTTAAGTGAATTTTTTTAGACCTTCCTACCCTTAACACCTTCATACCCCCCGCCCCCCTCCTTCATGAACCTTCATCCATTTCATTTCCTCCTAAAAACTCATTTCTCCATCACTTTCTCTCTTTTTTTTCTTAAGAATCTTCAAGCACTTTTGGTGAAGCAAAGTCGATCACTTCACTCATCTTCATCATCTAGGAGGTATGGACTTCATTCTTGATCTCTTAATCTCCAAATTACTCCATTGAAATCTTGTTTCAAGCTTTTGTTCAAGTTGAACTTCAAAACTTCAAAAATTCATAGGTAATTGTAGAAAAATCCTTTTAATGTTAAACCAATTTCTATGAACTAGTATCATCATCCTCTTTCATAATCCAAGAGCTTGTAACCAAAAGAGCTCCCTAGCTCATATGGGTATGAATGACCGAATCCTATGTATTGAGAAAGCTTGAGTTTTTGAATCCATTTTTGAGTAAAATAACTTGATTTAGTGTTGGGTATGCTTAAGGATCATTGATCCAAGAGTTAGGCACTTTTAGACATCTCTAGCCCATTTTCCATGAAGAGGCCGAACCCTATATCATAAGAAATCATGGGGTTTTGCTTCAAATTTTTGTGTAATAAAACTTACTCTACTGTTGTGTATACTTGAGGATCATTTATCAAAAAGTTGGTAAAGTTTTAACAATTGTAGCCTATTTTTCTAAAAAGGGGCCGAACCCTAGTCATAGGAATTAGAGGGTTTTTTATTGGATTGTATTAGTTTCTGGTTGTTATTTCTTGTAATGGATCAGACGGTGTTTGATTGTTCGGAAGCCTGTACGGTTGACAGTTACGGAGCCGCAGTCGGAGTTGCCCGGGGAAGCTTGCGGGAAAACTATTCAGGTGGGGAGAAAGAACTAGTATCGTCGGGAAGGCAAGCTTAGTATAGAATATATACATGTGTAGGGGAAACCTTAAACCCTACTAGAGGTTGAGCCCTGGATAAAATACTTGGACCCTAGGTGTAGGTACTGTTTGGCTATCACCACTAAGATGATAATCTAGAAGATGTGATTGATTGAGGTTGATATGTTGAACTGCTTATGTGCTTATCTGTTGATCTATTATTTTCAACTGTTTATGTGATTAGCTGTTTATCTGTCAACGTGATGATATCTGTATTAGCATATTTATTGTTGTGATATGTTATTATTGTGATTGGATGGATGATTGTTGATGAGAGTATGGTGAGATTGCATTGTTGTTCGGATTGATACTGTCGTGGTCCTGACCATGGAGCTGTGGCTCGTGGATGCAAGGCATTGTGATATTGATGTTGATGTTGACGTGGGTGCAGTGCATTATGGCTATGGCCGAGTGCCTAGGTGTGAGGTTCCGGTATCAGTCTGTGATGGATGTTTGTTGCATATCATAGCATTTCATACCATAGCATATTTGGTCCCAAAGGGGGATGTCCAATTGGGGACGTCATGTTTTTAATCCCGAGGCGAGATGTCCAATTGGGGACGTGGTCTTTTTATCCTTACGAGGATGTCTAACTGGGGACGTGATGTTGTTAATCCCGACGGGGATGTCCAACTGTGGACATGATGATATCGGCCGACATGCATATAGGAATGATGACATGCATATAGGGATTAGTATCCTTCGTAGAGGTTTGATCTGAGAGAATGACTTTTGAGATGGTTGTATTGTGTGACCCAAGAGATGGTTGTTGGCATATTATATGTTTTCTATGTGTTGTGTGCTGTATGTCTATATGCTGTACTATTGCCCCTCTCCCATATTTGATTATGCATGTTTCTTCTCTCCCTATATTTTCTCTGTATGTTTATTTTATTTTATGGGAAGACCCTGTGGAGGAGTCAATTGCTAAGGAGTTGGATGACACTCCTTACGAGCCTGATGCCGGTGGACGAGCCACGAACCCTAATCTCGAGGGATTTTGAGTTTTGTACCAGAAGTGTGGCATGTATGAGAGTTTTCTTATCTCTTGATGTATTTTGCTTATAGTCTGTACCGATGTACTCCGTATGTATACACTTCTGCTGTAACCCTACTGACGGAGCAACCAATGTATGTATGTATCTTATATTTTTATAGTTGTGTACTCTGATATGCTGCATGCCTTAATTTAGTTTCATTTCAGTGTTTAATCTTTTCACTTTGCTTCATATTAATAAGGCGCACTAACGTTTATAATACGATTAAGGATAGTTAATATCTTAGGTTCTTTGATGGGACGACGGGTCGTCTCATGTTGTGCAGTGACCGAGGTTACTTGCCGGTCAATGGTTTCGACCGGGATAGAAATGCGACCGTAGGAGTGTGGAGATTCTAGTGAACAACTCCAAGGGGATACTCAAGCATCTTGCCCAATGTTAAATTGATATCACGGCTAGAAATGATCTTCTATGTATAGTTTCATAAGTTGTAATTGACAAATTGGCATATGCTTAAATATATAGTTATATGTTGTACTATTTGATGTTATGTTTGTTTATCCCTCACTGAGTTCTGAGACTCACCCCCGCCCTTTTGGTTCAGATTCGGGTACTTCATGAAGGAAGCCATCTCAGGAAATCCTCGCATGTGTGTTGTGTTTGGGTAGCTGCTGCTGGTTCCTTCATTTTGGTTTCGTCATATGGGAAATCTCGTCGTTTTAGAGTTTTGAATCTCCTTTGGTTTTTTTTTTTTGAAACTTTAGTATGTTAACTCAGTGCCGCCGTGGCTTATATTTTGTGTAATCGTTTACTCTGATATTTACACTTGATATGCTACATATCTTCCTATGATGTAACTTACACGTTCTTAAAAGGCCTTGGGAATGGAACAACAGAGTTCCATTCTAGCCGGTCAAGGACGCCTAAGTTGGATCCTGACAAAGTGGTATCAGAGCTAATGGTTATAGGTCCTGAGTTGCATTAGAGACTAATGAGTTCTGTAGTAATTCCCGAACCCAGGAGGGAGTCATTCCAGAAGTTATTAGTAACTAATCTGGTTTTGTTTTAAAGTAAGTCGTTGAAAAAGAGAGAATTCTCATATGACAATTATAAGTAGTGACCTGAGATGGATAGTGTTTTGTTTGGTGGGGTTAGAGTGAGAGACATGTGTTTCTTTATGATATCCAGCGCTGAGCGCCCGAGAATCAGCGCTGAGCGTTGGGGCACCCGAGAGCAAGACCTGAAAACTTTACCCTTGCACTAAGCGCCACTTCCCTGCGCTGGGCGCTAGTGCCAGACAACAAAATAATTATTTAGGCTTCTGTATTTCCCCAGACTTGCTCTTCAAGAGGTAAGGAATTACAGCGAGTGTAAACAAAGTAAATTAAATGTGGAGTACAATGATACCAAGACAAATTTATCGAAAACATGTTAGAAAAGATTATGGTGAAATAGGCGATAAAAGGGAAAATTCCATGAAGTGACATGTATGTAGAGGTTTGAACATGAATGATGTGATTTATAAAAATTGATGAACTATACGTTAAAGTTCTTTGTGCCAAAGTTTGGGGTAACAAATAAGTTGATGAGATGTTGAACATATACATATGATAGGATAGTTATTATGTGCCAATAAAATGAGAGATTTGAGAGATAACATGATAAGACTGCGTTAATGCTATTATAAGTAGGGTTAAGATATATGTAATTAAGAGAATTATAGATGGTGTTGTCAAATAATCTTGAGTATAATTGATTAATGTGAGAATGTATTTGAGGGTCGTAAACGACTTATTTTCAGTTAGTGTAAAGTAATAATATAAAAGGAGAGGAACATGATTGCAGACTATGTTTATAGGATATGAGATTACGAAATACAATAAGAGGAATGTATGAAGACTAAAATGGAGTTATATGATGGTGATTTAAACATATGTAGTGGTAGGATTATTATGGGGTACACGTGTTTGTTTAAAGTGGGATAAGAAGTGTTTATGTTCTTGTTGAATTGAAGAATGGTTCTTCCTTACGATTAAGTTGGTTCTTATGGAAAGAAGAGAGAATAGTTATGAGCGTTATTTATTAACTGTTCTAAATATGATAAGGAACGTTAATCAAGACAGACAATGTACACAAGTAATTTGAAGAAAGTAATTAAGTGAAAATGAAGTAGATGAATATGTGAATTATTATTGTGTTTTATGTTTATGATGGTCTATGGGCAATGACCTTTCATTCATGTGTTTATTGAATTATGAGCTTATTGTACTTTTTGTGTATTGATTTTTAAGCTTCGAAAGCGAAGCGAATGGTTATTCTGATGAACAAGGTTTGCCGTGAAATCATTGACAAATGGTTTATTGACTCAACTGTGTATTTGCGTACGAAACAAATGTAGAAACTGATTGGTAAGATGCTTCTAGTTTGTGAATGAAAGGGCTATAATGTTGTCTATATGTTTTTATGATTATGATCATTATGAAATTTATTGATTACCGTTGTAATGGTTATGTAAGCTATGTCAAGGCACATGGTGAACATGTGATTTTGTGAGTTGATTTGCGTGAACATGGCATGCATATGTAAAAGGGTTGGATTTTGGACATTAACCAAGACTTTATGTATCCGATCGGTTAGCGGACACGACCGGGTTATAAATGTGACCACTGGTGAAGGAGACTCTAGTGAACAACCTCGGAGTTTGGAGGGATGTTGTGCAATGACCGAGATCACTTGCTAGTCAGTGGTTTTGACCGGGATAGAAATGCGACCGTCGGAGTGTGGAGATTCTAGTGAACAACTCTAAGGGGATACTCAAGCATCTTGCCCAATGTTAAATTGACATCATGGCAAGAAAGGATCTGCTACGTATGGTTTCGTAAGTTGTAATTTACAGATTGGAATATGCTTAAATATATAGTTATATGTTGTACTATTTGATGTTATGTTTTGTTTATCCCTCACTGAGTTCTGGGACTGACCCCCGCCCTTTTTGGTTCAGATTCAAGTACTTAATAAAGGAGGTCATCTCAGGAAATCCTCGCACATGTGTTGTGTTTGGGTAGCTGTTGCTGGTTCCATTAGTTTGGTTTCGTCATATGGGAAATCTCCTCGTTTTAGAGTTTTGAATCTCCTTTTGATTTGTAAACTCTTTTGGTTTGTTTTTTTTTTTTTTGAAACTTTAGTATGTTAACTCAGTGCCGCATGGCTTATGTTTTGTGTAATCATTTACTCTGATATTTAATGTTGATATGCTACATATCTTGGTATGATGTGACTTATATGTTCTTGAATGGCCTTGGGAATGGAACAACGAAGTTCCATTCTGGCCGGTCAAGGACGCCTAAGTTGGATCCTGACAAAGTGGTATCAGAGCTAATGGTTATAGGTCCTGCGTTGGATTAGAGACTAATGAGTTCTGTAATAATTCCCGAACCCGGGAGGGAGTCATTCTAGAAGTCATTAGTAAGTAATATAGTTTTGTTTTAAAGTAAGCCGTTGAAAAAGAGAGAATTCTCATATGACAATTATAAGCAACGACCTGAGATGGATAATGTTTTGTTTGGTGGGGTTAGTGTGAGAGATATGTGTTTCTTTATGATGAATGGATTCCATGTATGTGTGGGTAATTAAGGATTATTCTCATTCTTTCATGCTATAGATTTGTGATTACGAGAATATATATATATATATATATATATATATATATATATATATATATATATATATCTTAGTTTTGAATAAAACCTATGATTTGCTTTTTATTACTTAAGCATGCGAGGAGCTTTCATCGGATAGATACGTGAGGTATTTTCTCTCTTTGTGTTGGTTGTATAAGTAACATAGGGACTAACTTTTGGAATGATATTAAAGTGTGATATTAAATTGTGTTGCTCCATAGTTTTGCAGCAAGCTTGTGTCGTGGCCTAGTGGAGAGGAGTCGCGACCTAAGCTTAATACATGATGAAAGTTTGATATTTATTTTTGTTGAAGTTGTTTTAAAATTTACAAATTACACCTACGTATAATTAAGTGTGATGTGGAGCACTCTTAGATAAAAATGAGCATGATGATATAAAAAGGCGGGTGTTATATTTTAATGACTATGATGCATACATGAAAGAAGTTGGTGTATGATAAAAATGATGATTTTTTTTTTATCATAAAAAAATGATGAAAAGGATCAAGAAATATGATTTATAAAATCTTATAAAATCATATAAGGTTTATTATATCTTGTTAGAGATGAATTGCACAAATATGATTTATTGTTAAAATAGTTGTGATATGGATCAAGAAGGTGAAAGTTAGGACAAAAGGATATGTATAAAATGATGAAAAGGTTAAACACGATAGGTTGGATAAATCCTTTGGCTATAATGAACTATTTTTTTTTGTATAAAGAAAAATTCTATGACCATAGCTTGTTGGCAATGATCATTTTGGTTATATGGTTATTGATTTTTTGTGCAAGTGGGCTTGGTGTGGTCATTTTTGCGCTTGCATGTTGATTATATTGATAAAGGGATGAAGGAAGTTGTGACGGATGAATTAGTTATATGATTTGTTTGAAATTAGTCCATAAGTGAGTGAGTGTTGCTAATGAATGATGGTTGATGTTGTGTGCTCCTTATATGCTGGTAAAAGTTATGTTTCATGCGTAGTGTGACTGGACAGTTGTGTTTGGGAGTTGCAAGGACAAAGTGAAAAATATGACCCTTGAGTATAGCCACTCCTGGAATTTGAGGACGAATTCCTTTAAAGGGGGGAGGAATGTAAAACCCGCCAAAAATGGCATAACGTATATATATATATATATATATATATATATATATATATATATATATATATATATATATATATATATATATATATATATATATATTTGTTTATTCTTCAAAAAAAAAAATAGAGGTAAAGTTAATATTTGTTTGCTATGTTATTAATTATTTATAATATGAGAATATTAGTAGAGTGTAAATAATAAGTACAATATGCTTAAGCAATTCGAATAAAATAAAATAAAATTATTAATCATGATAAAGATAGGTACATGTTCCCTTATTATCCAAGTGTTAAGTTATAAGTTAACTTAACATATCAAGGGCTTTTCAGTAAAAGTGATGAGATATAAATGGTTAGAGAAAGGAGGGTGGGCAACCATTAGCAACCCTAGCAGAAAAGAAAAGGTGAAGAAGAGAAGAAGAAAGAAAGAAAGAAAAGAAGGAGAAAAGGAAAGAGTAGCAACAGCAGAGGGAGAAAGAAAAGAGATATTCATGAACTTCAAACAAGGTGAGGGGTTTAGATTAAAGGTTGGATTGATGATATATTTTGGGGGAAATTTGGTGGTATGATAATTTGAGATTTTTGGTAATGAAGTTGTGTTTTTGGCATGGAATTTGTGTTAAATCGGTTTGATATTGTTGATATATGAGTAACGTTGTTTGGCTAGTTCAAGTATGATGTTATACAGAGAGTTTTGAGCATTTTCTTCATGATTCGAGAAATATTTGTGCATTGAAATGGTTGGATTTCTGCAGAATTCGCGGTTCTGCGATTCTATAAAAATCGCGCCAGCGTTGGGCGCCAGGAACCCAGCGCTGAGCGCTAGGATGGCAGAGAGGAACTGATATCCAGCGCTGAGCGCCCAGGAAATAGAGCGCTGGGGCACCCGAGAGCAAGACCTCTGCGCTGAGCACCAGTGCCAGACAAAGGACAAAAAAAGAAGAAGAAAAAAGAAAGAAAGAAAAGAAGGAGAAAAGGAAAGAGTACAACAGCAGAGGGAGAAAGAAAAGAGATATTCATGAACTTTAAACAAGGTGAGGGGTTTAGATTAAAGGTTGGATTGATGATATATTTTGGGGGAAATTTGGTGGTATGATAATTTGAGATTTTTGGTAATGAAGTTGTGTTTTTGGCATGCAATTTGTGTTAAATCGGTTTGATATTGTTGATATATGAGTAACGTTGTTTGGCTAGTTCAAGTATGATGTTATATAGAGTGTTTTGAGCATTTTCTTCATGTATTCGAGAAATATTAGTGCATTGAAATGGTTGGATTTCTGCAGAATTCGCGGTTCTGCGATTCTGCAAAAATCGCGCCAGCCTTGAGCGCCAGGAACCCAGCGCTGAGCGCTAGGATGGCAGAGAGGAACTGATATCCAGCGCTGAGCGCCCAGGAAATAGAGCGCTGGGGCACTCGAGAGCAAGACCTCTGCGCTGAGCGCCAGTGCCAGACAATAAAATAATTATTTAGGCTTCTGTGTTTCTCCACTCTTGCTCTTAAAGAAGTAAGGAATTACAGCGAGTATAAACAAAGTAAATTAAATGTGGAGTACTATGATATCAAGAGAGGTTTATTAAAAACATTTTAGAAAAGATTATGGTGAAATTGGAGATAAAAGGGAAAATTGTCATGAAGTGACATGTATGTAGAGGTATGAACTTGGATGATGTGATTTATAAAAATTGATGAACTATATGTTAAAGTTCTTTGTGTCATAGTGTGGGGTAACAAATAAGTTGATGAGATGTCGAACATATACATATGATGAGATAGTTATGACGTGCCAATAAAATGAGAGATTTGAGAGATAACAAGATAATATTGCGTTAATGCTATTATAAGTAGGATTAAGATATGAGTAATTAAGAGAATTATAGATGGTGTTGTCTTATAATCATGAGTATGATTGATTAATGTGAGAATGTGTTTGAGGGTCGTAAACGACTTATTTTCAGTTGGTGTAAAGTAATAATATAAAAGGAGAGGAACATGATTGCAGATTATGTTTATAGGATATGAGTTTACGAAACACAACAAGAGGAATGTATGAAGACTAAAGTGAAGTTATATGATGGTGATTTAAATAGATGTAGTGGTAGGATTATTATGGGGTACACATGTTTGTTTAAAGTGGGATAAGAAATATTTATGTTCTTGTTGAATCTAAGAATGGTTCTTCCTTACGATTAAGTTGGTTCTTATGGAAAGAAGAGAGTATAGTTGTGAGCATTACTTATTAACTGTGCTAAATACAATAAGGAACGTTAATCGAGATGGACAATGTACACAAGTAATGTGAAGAAAGTAATTAAGTGAAAATGAAGTAAATGAATATGTGAATTATTGTTGTGTTCTATGTTTATGATGGTCTATGGGTAATGACCTTTCATTTATGTGTTTATTGAATTATGAGGTTATTGTACTTTTTGTGTATTGAGTTTTAAGCTTCGAAAGCGAAGCGAATGCTTATTGTGATGAACAAGGTTTGCCGTGAAATCATTGGCAAATGTCAAGGTATGGTTTATTGATTCAACTATGTATTTGCATACGAAACAAGTGTAGAAACTGATTGGTAAGATGCTTCTAGTTTGTGAATGAAAGAGCTATAATGTTGTCTACATGTATTTATGATTGAGATCATTATGAAATTTATTGATTACTGTTGTAATGGTTATGTAAGTTATGTTGAGGCACATGGTGAACATGTGATTTTGTGAGTTGATTTGCTTGGCATGCATATGCAAAAGGGTTGGGTTTTGGACATTGAGCAAGACTTTGTGTATCCGACCGGTTAGAGGACACGACCGGGGTATAAATGTGACCGTTGGAGAAGGGGACTCTAGTGTACAACCCCGGAGTTTGGAGCGATGTTGTGCTGTGACCAATGTCACTTGCCGATCAGCGGTTTCGACCGGGATAGAAATGCGACTGTCGGAGTGGGAGACTCTAGTGAACAACTCCGAGGGGATACACAAGCATCTTGCCCAATGTTAAATTGACATCATGGCAAGAAATGATCTGCTATGTATGGTTTCGTAAGTTGTAATTTACAGATTGGCATATCTCTCACCGAGTTGAAAGACTCACTCCCGCCCTTTTTGGTTCAAATTCAGGTACTTCATGAAGGAAGCCATCTCAGGAAATCCTCGTACGTGTGTTGTGTTTGGGTAGCTGTTATTGGTTCCTTTAGTTTTGCTTCGTCATATGGGAAATCTCCTTATTTTATTGTTTTGAATCTCCTTTTGATTTGTAAACTCTTTTGGTTTGTTTTTTTTATTAAACTTTAGTATGTTAACTCTGGGCCGCCATGGCTTATGTTTTTTGTAATCGTTTACTCTGATATTTACTATTGATATACTACATATCTTGCTATGATGTGACATACGTTATAGAAAGGGCTTGGGAATGGAACAACGGAGTTCCATTCTTGCCGGTCAAGGACGCCCTAAGTTGTGTCCTGACATCGGCCAATGCTAAGGAGAGAAGGAGAGAATGAGGCAAACAAATTAAGTCCCTAGTCTTAAGCTTAAAATGGTAATGTCATAAACTTAACCATAAGGCATAAAGCATTTCACCTAATTGGTGATTAGTTTAGATATTTTGTCTTAATTTGGATGATGACATTATTGTTGGAGGGAAATTTGAATTTTGATGATGACTCCATATCCCGGACCAGAATATGTTTGGCCCTGGGTTGAACTACCGAAATCACGCAAATGGAGAAAATAATATTTTTGCCGGTTCGCGATGAAATCACAGATAAAGATATATTGCATCGTTAGAATCTTGATTTGGCTCGTAACTCTATGACTTAGGGTTCTGGACTAGAATACCTCCCGGTCTTGGGCCCAAATCCCGAAACTTCACAGACCCGATTAAAATAATAATATTTTTACTATTCTGCAATCAAAACATAGATATAACTCAAACAGTGTTTTATGATTTTTAATATGAGTTTCGAATTCCCTATTGAATCCTAATCATCATCTTTCAGTTATTAATTTACTTTAACCGAATTAGGGTTATCAGACAATTTATTCACAACAGATTCACTAAGAGACAGAAAAATGACAGATACAGATTTAGGGGTGTTACATATATGATGCTTGGGAGAGATTCAAAGAACTCCTGAGAAAATGTCCTAACCATGGTTTAGATGAACTCCAATAAGTGCAAAAATTTCGCAATGGTTTGAGACTGACTACAAAGCTAATGGATGCCTCGGCTAAAGGGTCCATGAACACTAAAACAGCGGAGGAAGCTCAGTGATTAATTGAATCTATGGGCTCAAATGACTATTTTATGAACCATGATAGGGAGTTTCAGCGAAAAACGGAATTTTGGAGCTGAATACTTAGAATGCGTTGTTGGCACAAAACAAGATCATTACACAGCAGTTGGAAGTTGTAATTAAGCTGCTACAAGTGTCATCTATACAACCTATGCAATGTATGAGGTGTGCCTTTTGCGGGGGAGAACACGAAAACAATAATTATGAAGCCTCAACGGATTCTAAAGAGAGAGCCAATTTTATGGGGAACTTCCAAAGACAAGGCAATAATGCTTACTTCAACACCTATAACTCACGGTGGAGGAACCATCCACATTTGTCTTGGAAGCAAGAGGCTTCGGAAGCTAACAAGCCTCCACCACCACAACAACAACTCCATAACCAGCCACATTCTGTAACAACCGGTGCAAATGAAATAATGAATAGTTTGGAAATGACTCTTGAACAGTTTGATGAATTTTTATATTAAATCTTAGATAAAAAGGATAATCATGTAGATACGCAATATAGCATGTTCATCATATAGATATTAGGATTAGACTGTGAATCCTGTACCTGGCACCAAATAGGGATTCATCTTTTGGTCTTGATTTGATGTCAAGAGGAGTTGTGTTATGCGAATAAGCGAGAGAATGTGAGTGATCAGAGTGTGAGAATGAACTACTCTCTTTCCTGGAGTTATGATCAGTGTGTCATAACTTCTTAATGGGGAGGCGGTATGTATAGACTCCAGATGAGAGCAGGGACTTCTCAACAAGCTTCTAAGTGAAAGGCCCAACCCATCATAGACCGTTCATAAGGTTAAGCCCTATACTATATCATATCAAGTGCTTTAATATCAACAAATGACCATAATTAATATATATTAACAATAATTCCTAATAATTGATTAATGTCAATCCACGTAATCGATTAATTAAAATAATTAATCTAACACATTTCATTCAAGACGTAGTCCAACTTCAAGAACACTGATGCTTCAATAGAAAAATATTGAAGTATAGATTGGTCAGCTATCTAAACAAGTATCAGATACATTGAGTGCGGGGTTTTCGGGAAACACAATGAATAATCCGAAGGCACAATCTAACTATCATCTTGCAAAGTGAGAATTTGGTGGAACCAATCATTGGCCAGTCGACAAGTCAAATTGCTGACGATAACATGAAAGTTCTACCAAAAAGTCAAATTGCTGACGATAGCATGAAAGTTTCATGTAACATAGCGATGGAAGTTCTGGGTGTTGGTGACGAGACAAAGGGAAAGGCCATGGAGGATGGGACAGCTTGTGCAGGGGCTACGGGTATTTCCTTGGCATTTGCTAGCATAGTAGCATTGTGTTTGGTTCAGTGTCTTTTATGTTTGTACTCAAGAGAGTCCCAGGAGCAAGCAAAACCAAGAAAAAGAATGAAACATTAAAAATGTGAAAAGCAAAGAAAAAGAAAATTTGGGAAAAGTTTTCAAGTAAGAGGAAGTTAAATTACAGAAAACTTTTCCCAAAAATTTTTTTTCTTTGCTTTTCACATTTTTAATGTTTCATCGCTACGTTCGTTTTCTTCGGTTTGCTTGCTCCTGGGTTAATTTTACTTTGGGATGGATTGGGTTTACTGATTTGGGCCACATGTGTGTGTTCATTTTCTTGAACTTGTGGGCTTGCTTGCTTTGACTCTTTGGATTAATAAGTGCCTAATTTTGTACCAAATAAATAAATTCAAGTCTAAAATAAATAATTGCTTAGTTCAGGGATTGGGGTTATTATAAGTTTGAGTCATTGGACATTATGGATTGGAAATGTACGTGGATGGATCATAGTGTGCCCAAGTCTCAAACCTAGGAAAGTATTAGAAAAGTATTGAGATTAGCTGAGTCATTGAATATTTAATAAATTCATTTATCCGGCAACTAGTCATATTCTTTTTTGTGTTTTTATTTATTTATTTATATATAATTTTTTTATTTTTATTCTTTTTTATATATATATTATGAAAAAATTACACCAAGGTAAAGGTTAAGGGGTGTGGGATGTAATTAAGTTAAATTTTAAGAAAGGTTAACATAATTTTTGCTTAATATTTTTTTGGGTAACTATATTATTGGTACGAAGTATCCACTGTCATAAATAGTGACTAATCTCCATCGAGGGATCGACCTGGACGACATTTAAAGATTGTCCCCTCCCAACCAGGTTTTCTCCATACACAAGGGTCAGAAATTGAATCCTTGATCATTTGTTTAAGGGGCCCGAACTCCTCGTTACTATTCGGACCATACTCATGTCGGTAATTTTTGCTTAATAATTTGTAGTAAACGCAAACATTAAATAATATCAAATTCAAATTATTTATTTAAACCAGTTTTCTTTAAACATTATCCTGTATATCGCATATGCACATATACGAGTTTTCAATTCAAAGCAATGTATAAATGTGATTTTCCTGCTCTTCATAACTATTTTTTTTCAGCACATTACCAGAAGAATAATGTCATATTGTAAGATAAGTCTTGTTCACTTGCCAAATATATATAATTTTTCTTTTTATAAAATGTGAAGTTTTTTACCCAAATCATTGAATCTTATATGGTATTAAAAATATGACGATAACTTTTTGAAATTTTATGTAATTGATCTACCGCATGAAAACTTTAATCCAACACTTGGGTTAATATAATTTAATCTTTATTGAAATATATTTAATAGAATATAGAATAAAAAATATATTTAATAGAATAAGTATATCAAGATTTACTCATGAAATAAGTGAATATATATGAGCTTACATCCACTTCAATCTTGCAAGAACCCATGTACAAATTGAAGAAATTAAGTGTGCTTACTTTCATACGGAGTAACATGAATACATTGATTAACTCAATAATTTTTAAATTTATTGTAACAAAGATCAATAAATAAAATAAAATATAGGCTAAATTACACTTTCCCCCCAAGTTTTTCATTTTGGCAAAAATAGTCCCCCAATTTTTTTTTTGACGAATTTAGTCCTTCTTAAATCTAAATGTTGCAAATTTGGTCCCCATATTTTTTAATTACATTTTTGGTCCCCCAAAATTGTGGTTTGTTTGCACTTTTAGTCTCTAAAAATCATGGATTTTGAAAAAATGGAGGACCAAAAGTGCAAAAAATAATGATAGAGATGCATACCCTGGGACAGTAACAAAGGTATTAATGATCTACCTAACATAATATACATAGAGATGCATGCCAGCTTAGTTGACTGTGTTCATAGAAACAACTCGAAGCGGTTGAGCCTTTTGTAAGGTAATTCCAAAATTTTCATCCATATTCATATCTTCTGCTTTCATGCTATCTTCAAGCTTCCAATCAAAGGAGTTGACTAGTGAACCCAACATCAAGAGTAACATCCGAATAGCTAACATCATGCCGGGGCATATTCGCCTCCCAGCATCGAATGGTGCAAGCTCAAAATTTCGACCTTTGATATCAATCTTTGACCTTAAGAATCTCTCTAGTGAGAACAAAGTTGGGTTGTCCCAAAAGGTTGGATCCCTTCCAATAGCCCACACCTTAACCAACACTTGTGCATCCTTTGGGATGGTGAAACCACATATGTCCACATCTCTTTCAGCCTTTCGAGGGAGTAGAAGAGGAACTGGTGGGTGCAAGCAGAAGGTCTTTTTTATGAATGCTTGCAAGTAAGGGAGTCTAGAAATATCTGATTCTTCAACGGGTTTACCTTTGCCTATGATTTCTTCAAGCTCTTTTTTGGCTTTTGACATGATCTCTAGGTTGAGTAATAGCTCGGTCATTGCCCATTCTAGTGTAGCTGCTGTTATATCTGTTCCTGCAATGAACAAATCTTACATAAACATAATTCCAAAGTAAATAACATAGCAATTATAATCACAAGAGATTCTTAAGTGTTTTTGCAATAAGAAAACTGTTTGTCCCTTCTCTTTATAAGCATTTAAGAATTGTTTAGTATTTGTAAAATCATAAAATAAGGAGTGGAGAAAAGAACATATACGTGTGCCAAATGTTCAATCATTGTTTTGTCCATCATCTCATTCTCTTTAGAAATGTTGAGCATGGCATTCAACATGTCATTTTGTGCGTCAGAACCTGTACTTTCTCTGTGCTTCAACCGTTGTCTAACTAAATGGTCGAAGATGTCCAACACCTTAGCAACGTTCTTAGTTTGTTGTCATTTTACACCCTGTGGATCAATGAATTTGAGTACAGGGAAAAAGTCTGCTATGTTTGGTGATCCAACAAGTTTTGTGATGTTTGTGATCAAGTCCTTGAACTCTCCTGCAATACCTGAAGAGTGAACTAAATCCTCAGAGAAAATGGTGTTAGATAACAAATTCATGGTGATCGTGAATGCTTCTCTTCCAATATCTACCGTTTCACCGATTTGACTGCTTTTGCGGACATCAGTGAGAAGTTGTTGCACTTTCTTGTGCCTAATGTCTTGGCTAGCATCAAGACTCTTGTGGGCAAATTGAAGGAATCTGTTTGTAACACAAGAAGGGGGGTTGAATTGTATTTCTTACGTTTTTTTTAAAACTTTTCGTAAGTAGATATATGTATTTTCACATAGGTTGGAGGTTAAACGGACAGGAAGAGCGTTTCCAAACACCAGTTGGACGCTTACTTAGAAGGATTAAGATAAAAGAACAAGCACATTAAGAAAGCAATTCAATCCCAAAGAGTTGGTTAGAAAATAAACTAAAGCAATAGCAAAGGAAAGAAAGGAACACAACGATGTTATCCTGATTCACTCTTTACCAAAGAGCTACGTCCAGTCCTCTCTACTTGAGAGATTTCTCCACTAGAACAAAAACCCTTTTGTTACAAATATTCAACACCTCTTCAGGCAAGTATTCTACACCTCTTCAGGCACACTAAGTATTCTTTTTACACAAGCCTCTTCAGGCTCAACCAACTAAGGTTTTGAAAAGATTCGTTGTTCAACTAACTCACTAAGAGCGAGAGTTTGAAACTTAAGCTTAAAACTTTAAAGCAAAACTCTTCGCAAAAATTGATATGAAAATTAAAGATCAGAGTAAGCTTGTAAGCTTAGATTTTTTGTTTTGATATCTTGTTTTCTTGTATGCTTGTATATTTCTCAAGTACAGTTGTGCATCACTAGTTTGCATCGTCAAGAGAAGAGATATTTATAGCCTTCTGGTCTTGATCAAGTTCAATCTTCAACAGTTGGAAAAGAATCCGTTCTGATTGAGCATTAAATGCGTTAGTCCGTTGAGTCTGATAGCTTGTTGAGGCTTCTGATAAGCAAAATAGACTATTAGGTTTGATAGCTTGAAATAGGACTGACATCTTTTCCTTGTACTCGAAAGTTGACTTTTGTCTTTCCTTTGGAAGAAGGTCAAATCCTTTTGTGTCAGGGCTAGACTGGCTTCATCTTTCGATGGTACGAAGATTACAAAGAATGTTTGTCCATAGGATATAATCATTTACACATTTAATAATAAATTCAAATACTTTACATATATGTTCGCGCTAAAACACATTAAAGCTTACGTCACTGGACTTTTACTAAAGAGAACATCTAATAGAAAGAGTCTTTGGACTCAGATATAAAGTTGAGAGATTATGGTTTATACATAGCAAGAAATACTTATTGGACGGGCTGTAAGTCTTTGGACTTAGATTTTTCTGCACACTTAAGATAAAGCATTAGTCCACAGTATAATCTTTGTTCTCTTAAATTAGACTTTCGTTAACATCAAAACTTAAGGGATTAATGGACCATAACCACTTTGGTTCCAACAATCTCCCCCTTTTTATGATGACAAAACATACTAATTTGATAGAACAAAGTCTTCTAGAGAGTTAAGAAGCTCCCCCTAAGACAAAGACTATTTAACAGATAAAGCACAATGAAAAGATATAGTCCAATAAACACTGTTATAAGACTTAGAAATATGTAAATGCAAGAAATGAATCCGACATGCATAGACAAAAAGTATAAACAAAATGTTCAAAAGATCTTAATCAAATTAATATTCCCTTTCTCCCCCTTTTTGTCATCAGACAAAAGAGAGAGACAACCATCATTGCCAAGAAGAAAGAAAAGAAAAGAAAAAAACAAAGGTTTAAGAAGGTGGAGAAGGAAGAGGTTTTGGAATAAAATTCTGATACATGGTCGCAATTTGCTGTAACAGAACTGCATTATTTGCCCCAATGGTCCGTTGGACAAACTCTTGAAACTCTAGAGGAATAGCAGAGACAGAGCCTTTAGCAATGGCCTTAGTTACCTCATGGTTCTGTTGATCAGGGATCACACTAAGGGCATTGGATGGTGATGGATCAGCAGGATGCATTATGGACAGAGGCAGTGGCTGAGACTTAGAAGGTTCTGATTATAAAACATGCTCAGCTTGCTCTTCAGGATAAGGGTCCTCATAGATGATCTTTGTATCTCTAGTCTCTTCAGGGATCACAGGAATAGGTATCTTAGGAAGAGAGTTCTCTGGCACAACAGGCTTAGGTGGAGGAAGAAGTACTTTAAGGATTATCTCAGCATCATCATATCTAGATTCCTGACTCCATTTAGACTTTGGTCCAGGAAGAATATCTGTTGGATACAGAGGGATGTTAAAGATATCGTCCAGAATCATAAAATCCGCCTCAAAGAGTTTGAACTGTGTTCTGAATATGCGAATTTGACTCTTTTCTTCGTCTAATAGCCCAAACGTAGAAGCTTCCTTGGTACATCTCCAGATGTAGTTTTCCCAGTAAGTCCGAGCATCTGGATCAAATCTTTCAGAGGGACCCTTTTGCCATATGAGAGCTAGCTCTTGAGAGTCATCTCTTGGCTTAGTCTCGAAGAGAGGATCAAAAGCACTTTTATAGGGCAGCGTCCATGTTTCAAGCCTTTTTCGTCCATCTTTGTTTTTATTTGGGTCCAAAATAGGAATTCTTGGACAAGCCCTAGGAGGAACAACTCCTACTCTTGTTTTAGAACTTCTGCCCCAAAATTTCTTTGGCAGATTGTGATGGATCTTTGCTTCTCGTGACATATCACACTCCTTTCTGACCGCGTAATATGGTAGGAAGTCCTTAACATCAGAGTATTCTTTCTAGGCTGAGGGATAGCTTGGAATGAACTTGATGTCTCAATCAAGAAAGATGTTGGTCAAACCATAAGTCCTTGATCTTTTTTCATCAGTGGTTTTGCAACCTTCCTTTTCTTCATTAAGGAGTACCACATGCCTGCCAACATTTTAATGACACCATTGGAATGCCTTGTCCTTAATGAGATTAGGATAGATCTTCCTTGGAGGGAACTTTTTCTGCTTAAGACGGACTAGCAAGGGTCCATGAGCATTGAAGATTTGACTTGGCAGAGGACCGGTGGATGTGTAAGGGATGGGATAGTAACCATGTTCAGGAGGTGGACCAGAGGGGTTTTGAGGTGGAAGGGAAGGTATTTCATATTGCTTTTCTGGTGGAGGAATAGGACCTTTAGGATATTGAGAGGTGGAGGGAGGTGAGTGTTTGTGAAAAAGAATGGGGAATCTTCTTTTAACGTCAGCCTAGTTAGAGCTTTCGTTTTCAAAAGTGATTCTGGGTATGCGTCTATATTTTCTCTTTGCGTAGAGCATTTTGGGATAAGGTACTCCACATGGTTTGAAGGGTCCAGGGGAAGGAGGGTTTGAGGATTCTCTTTGTGGTGAAAGTATGATTTGTGTTTGAGGTGAGGTGGGGGGGTGAAGGATATATGCACAGTTGAGAGTCTAATGTCAAGTCTTCAACTATAAACGGTTTCTCAATAACAGGAGTAATAACTGAACTAGATTGAGGTTTAGTATTACCTTGAGTCTTGGACCTTGTAGATCTAGGCATTGTTGCAGCAGGCTTAGATCGAGAGACAGTAGAAGAGGATGCTTTTCTTGGACCTTTGATCACCTTTGAGATAGGTTGATCATCCTCATCTTCTTCATCAATAGAAGCTAGAACCAGCTTCCTTTTTCTTGTTGGTTGGACGGGGTCATTTGGTGGACGACTTGAACTTGATCTAGCCTTTGGACGAGCAGGCTCTATCAACCATTCAACAGGGATTGGTTGATCAGACGCTTCATCAATAGCTTGCGTCTGAATACCTTTTAATTTCCCTTTTTTCTTGGACTTTTTGAGACGGTCCAGTTGCATCATCACCAAGCTTTGCTTACTGAACTCTGGTTGATGCACACGATCAATGCCATGAACACCAAAATATTTGAGTTTCTGTTCTGGAGTCAGGGACAAAAGATCATTGTAGACCAAATGCTTCTCAAAGATTCTTGAAAGCAGAGCAGCATAACGAATGGCAGTAATCTTTCTAGAGCCTTCAATAGCGTACTTGAAGCAAGTGAAGAGAAGGTGTAGAAGGTTGATTTGCCTTTCCAGAATCAGGTAAACTAGGCGAAATTGATGTGCCTTTGAGACGTTGTCCTTCGAACCAGCTTTATGAAGGATGGATTTGTTCAGAATCTGATGAAGAACCCTAGCCTTGTCAGTCATTCTTGAGGCTATAAGCTTGTCAGATAGGTTCTTCAAAAGGCATTCTTTGATGATGTCAGAACCACCAAGTTCTTCTTCCCATTTATCTTCACAAGTGATTCCAGATTGGGCACAACCAATGGCGTTGGAAATAGTTGCTTCAGAGACAATGACTTTGGTGTTGAGAACCTTGTTTCTGATTTCCCTTGCAGAGATTGTAGGGTTTGTCTAGAATTCCCTTACAAGAACTGGGTAGATGATTGGAGAATCTTCAAAGAAACTTGACCAACCAGCAGCTTGAATATTTGGGGAATGTCTATCCCATTATCAGCGAAGAATTTCAGATTGAACTTGAACTCAACCAGTACATCAGCAGTCTGAACATTGAGATTCTTTCCTTTACCCTTAGTGGTCATGGAGGAGGATGAGGCCATTGTTTCAGAGAGAGAAGCTTTTTCAAGAGAGGGTTTTTCAGAGAGTTAAGAGGTTGAAGATGAAGAGATTGAAAAGATTCAATCTTTAACGAGTACAGTTTTATAGACTAAAAATCGTTCATATTTTCAAAAACAATTTTTTTTAAAAGAAAAGAGAAAAGAAGGTGGTGAGGTGACGTGTATTAAATGACCGACACACGTTCCAGACTTTGAAACCGTAAAAAACAGTTTTGTAATTATTGAAAACGAAACTGACTCAATTAGGGAATAAGAGATAAATACGTTTTCGATAAAGATTTTGTTCAATTAATGCACTGGACAAGCAATTCAGCATATATAGAATTCACATGCATTGGACTGAGACATGATATTGGACATATGCGTTGGACTTTTAATCAATCAATGAAATGCATGATTACATATTTTCTTATGAATATAAACCTATCTTCAGCTAAAGGTTTGGTGAAGATATCTGCCCATTGATGGTTAGTATCAACAAATTGAATATCAATTATTCCTTTTTGAACATAATCTCTAATGAAATGATGCTTAATTTCTATATGGTTTGCTCTAGAGTGCAGTATGGGAGTTTTAGATAAATTAATGGCAGCAGTATTATCACACATTATTGGAATACTATTTACAAACACGTTGTAGTCTTCCAACTGATGTTTAATCCAAAGAAGTTGTGAACAACAACTTGCAGCAGCAATGTACTTAGCTTCAGCAGTTGATAGGGCAATTGTGCTTTGCCTTTTCCTTGACCATGAGACTAGATTGGCTCCAATGAAGTGACAATCTCCATTGGTACTTTTTCTTTCTATTCCGTCTCCAAAATAGTCAGTATCACAAAAACCAACTAATCTGTATTCATCAAATTTCTTATACAATAGACCCAGATTAGTAGAAGCTTTAAGATATCGAAAGATTCTTTTAACTGCTGAGAGATGAGACTCTCTTGGATCGGATTGAAATCGAGCACATGCATGATGTCAGGTCTGAACGTTGTTAGATATAAGAGGGAACCCATCATACCTCTATATACCTTCTGGTCTACCTTTTTATCATTCTCATCCTTGTTTAGTATGGACGTTGGATGTATGGGAGTATTCATTGGTTTGCAATCATCCAATTTGAAGCGTTTCAGAAGCTCCTTAGTGTATTTCGTCTGATGAATGTACACTCCGTCCAATGTTTGTTTGATTTGAAGTCCAAGGAAGAATTTTAGTTCTCCCATCATACTCATTTCAAATTCATTCTGCATGAGCTTTGAAAACTCTTGAGAAAGAGATTCATCTGTTGTACCAAATATTATATCATCAACATAAATTCAAGCATCAATAAAGTCCTTTTTGCTTGATTTTCTAAAAAGAGTTGTATCCACTTTTCCTCTTGAGAAACCATTCTCTATTAGGAATGAACTGAGTCTCTCGTACCAAGCTCTAGGAGCTTGTTTGAGTCCGTATAAAGCCTTCTTAAGCTTATATACATGCTCAGGGTGATTTTGATCTTCGAAACCAGGTGGTTGTAAACGTAGACTTCTTCATTAATGAAACCATTTAAGAAAACACTTTTTAAGTCCATTTGATAGAGCATAATGTTATGATGTGCAACATATGAAAGTAATATACGTATGGCTTCTAGTCTAGCTACAGGAGTAAAAGTTTCAGTATAATCAATACCTTCCTCTTGAGAGTAGCCTAGTGCAACTAACCTTGCTTTATTCCTTACAACTTTGCCATCTTCGTCCAGCTTGTTTCTATAGATCCACTTGGTTCCAATCACAGACTTATCCTTTGGCAAGGAAACCAGCATCCAAACGTCACTTTGTTGAAACTGGTTAAGCTCTTCTTGCATAGCGAGGATCCAATATTCATCCATCAGAGCTTCGTCCACTGACTTTGGTTCCAATTCGAAGATGAAGGCTAAGTCAACTTGTTCTCTGAAGGTTGACCTTGTTCTTACTTTATCATTTGGTTTACCAATGATTTGATCCTCAGGATGGTAAGTCTTAAATTGCCATGAACGAGGGGTATTAGCTACTTGTTGAGACGTTGATGTGTCTAGAGTTGCATCTAATTTTCCATCTTCTTTAATCGTTGGACTATCTTCTGTATCGTTCAGATTCATATTTGCAAAAGATTCATCTAGCTCTGATAATAACTTATCAGGCTGTTTGTCATCAAACTTAACATGGATGGATTCTTCAACAACTAAAGTTGTAAAGTTGTAGACTCTAAAAGCTTTGGACGTTTCAGAGTATCCTAACAATATTCCATTATCTACTTTGGCATCAAACTTACCAAGTTGATCCTTAGTATTTAAAATAAAACATTGACATCCGAAAGGGTGGAAATGAGAAATGTTGGGTTTGCGTCCTTTCCACAGTTCATAAGGAGTCTTATTCAAGATTGGCCTTATGTATATTCTGTTTTTAATGTAGCAGGCAATATTTACAGCTTCAGCCTAGAAGTGTTTGGAAACAGAATTATCACTGAGCATTGCCCTAGCCATCTCTTGAAGAGGTCGGTTCTTTCTCTCAACAACACCATTTTGTTCTAGTGTTCTAGGAGCAGAGAAATTGTGATGCATACCACTTTCATCACAGAACCTTTGCAAAAGCTCATTTTCAAATTCACCTCCTTGGTCACTTCTGATTGAGCTTATACATATGCATTTTTCATTCTGAACACGCTTACAGAATATAGTAAAGACCTTGATAGACTCATCCTTGTGAGCAAGGAACTTAACCCATGTCCATCTAGTATAGTCAGCTACTATGACAAGCCCATATTTCATACCACTAACAGAAGCAGTCCTTGTTGGACCAAACAAATCAAGATGCAACGGCTCTAGTGGCCTTGAAGTACTAACAATGTTCTTGGACTCAAAAGAGTTCTTAACTTGTTTTCCTTTTTGGCACGCATCACAGAAAGCGTCCGATCTATACACAATCTTTGGTAGACCTCTTACGAGGTTATGCTTGTTTAGTCTTGAGATTAATCTCAAACTCGCATGACCAAGTCTTTTGTGCTAGATCCATTGCTCATCTTCAACAAACACTAGGCATGATACACTTTGATTTGAGAGCTCCCCCAAGTTAATCTTGTAAAGATTATTTTGCCTCTTGGCTGTGAATAAGATGGATCCATCAGGGTTCTTGACCATACACTCACCTTTATTGAAGGAAACATCAAACCCACTATCACATAATTGACTTATGCTAAGCAAGTTGTGTTTTAATCCTTCAACCAGCAGAACATTATAAATAGAGTAAAAATGATGCTTACCAATCTTACCAATTCCAACTATCTTTCCTTTCTGGTTGCCTCCAAAGGTGACCCATCGACCAGTCTTTTCACGTAGTTCTTGGAATATAGACTTTTCTCCTGTCATGTGATGTGAGCATCCACTGTCCAAGTAACAGGACTGGGGTCTTCTTTGTGTTGCTAAGCAGATCTGCAACAGGGATTATCATAATTTTAGGTACCCAGATAGACATGAGTCCTTTTTGGTTTGTCTGTGGTCTTCATCCATACATAATATTTTTCTTTTTATGTATGCATTTTGAGAAGAGGTGGCCATTTTTCCCACATAGGTTGCAATAAGCATTAGATGCATGTTGTTTGATTTCATTTTGATTCTGATGAGATTGAAAAACCTTATGATATTGATTGGTACTTGATACTTTGTGAGAAGCTTCTTGTTTCTCAGAGTCATGGCCTAAGCCAGACTTATCATGAGGTGATCTAGAATACCTCATCATCAAGTTTAGCCTTTCTGATCCTCCAACAAGCTTTGATACGCTTTTGGTTAGATCAGATACCTCTTGTTTAAGTCTGGTTATCTCGTGAGGTTCACTAGACTCAGAGGTGAGTTTGTCAGTAGACTAATATTCTCAGCTTTCAACTTATTGTTTTCTACAATGAGTTGCTCATTTTGCATACTGGTATCTTCCAGATCTTTGTTTATTTTTGAAAATTTTCTCTTAAGCAAGATACATTGATGATGTAGTAGGGGGAATCATTAAGCAGTTCATCACGTGCTTCTTGAAGAGAATCAGAATTAGATACCTTATCTTCATCGGATTCATCGTCTTATAGAGTATTTGCCATTAGGCAGAGATCTGAAGTAGGAGAACTTCTTGGTCTGAACAACTATTCTAGAGTGTCCAGCTTCTCCCTAGCTATTTGAAACTGTGAGACCATATACAATATTGGTCAATCAAGAGCATTTAAGAGACACCAGTTGGCACGAGCATTTAGCGAGTATCGTCTGATCTCTTCATTCGTTCAATCAGCTTCAGGCTTGGATGCTGTTGAGCCTTCATCAAGGGTGATCGTTGGACAATGATCTCCATCAGTGAATACATTCCATAACTCAAAGTTCTGAGCTTGGACGTACATTTGAAAAATAGATCTCCAGTAAGGATAGTCCGTTCCATTAAAAATGGGTGGAACATTCCATTCTCCTTCAGAGGTAGCTTCAGGAGTTCTTTCTTTGGGAACAATAAATTGCTTAGCATCCGAAGAGTCTTCATTTTGAGTATTGGACCAAAGACAGAGGTTAGCTTCCTCTTTTGTTTCTTCTTCTTCTTCTTCTTCATCTTCTTCATCAGAAGAATCGAGATCTTCCTAGGTCGCCATGAAGTTCTTTTTCTTCTTTTTGAAAAACTTCTTCTTGTCTTTTAACATGGGACAGTCAGCCTTGAAGTGGCCTGGCTTGTAGCATTTGAAACAGACCAGCTGAGTTTTGTCTTCGGACTCAACATGGTCCTAGAAGTTTTTCTTTTGAAATAGCCTTCTTTTCATCCCATTTTTCTTTCTCCACATGTTTTGAATCTTCCTGGAGATGAAGGATAACTCGTTGTCGTTTGATACTTCATTATCAGATTGATCAACATCATCACTAGACTCATCAGCTTTTAGAGCTTTTAAGTTGTTGGACTTTTGAGCTTTCAAAGCAATCCCTTTATTTTTCTTTCCAAGATTATCAAGATCAAGCTCTTGTTCATGAACTTTAAGAGTTCCTACCAGTTCATCCAGCGTCAAAGTAGAGAGATCTTTGGCCTGGGTGATTGCAGTAACAAGTGGTCTCCATTTCTTAGGCAGGCTTCTAAGCATTTTAGTGACATTCTCCTTGGTAGTGTAAACTTTCCCAAGGGACTTTAGGTTGTTGATGATCATCTGAAAATGACCCATCATGTCCAAGATGGACTCTCCTTCGGCCATGGTGAACAATTCATACTGACCAACCAGCATGATAATTTTTGAATCTTCTACCTTGGTGGTCCCCTCATGGAGATTTGACAAGGTATCCCAGATTTGCTTTGCTGATTCAAATGCGTGAATCTTCTGAAATTCATCAGGACTAAGAGCACACATTAAAGCATATCTGGCTTTATGATTTTGTTCCATCCTGGCTCTTTCGGCATCAGTCCAGTCATCTTCAGCTTTTTCTGTCCCATCTGAGTTAAGACACACATTTGGACCATTCATGATTCTGGCCCAGAGAACTGAGTTTGTACTTAAGATAAAGCCTACAAGTAATGGGTTCCGTTAAAGAACGGAGGTCTGGTCATGGAAGTACCTTCCATAATAGGTTGTCTCCCGTTTGGCATACCTTGTCCTGTCATATCTGATGTAGGATCTTTTCCTCTACATGACTAAGTGCTCAACCTAGAGGCTGAGTTTTGATACCAATTAAAGGAACCTGTTTAAAATACAAGAAGGGGGGTTGAATTGTGTTTCTTACATTTTTTTAAAAGTTTTCGTAAGCAGATATATGTATTTTCGCAAAGGTTGGACATTCAAAAGACAACGGACGGGAAGAGCGTTTCCAAACACCAGTTGACGCTTACTTAGAAGGATTAAGATAAAAGAACAAGCGCATTAAGAAAGCAATTCAATCCCAAAGAGTTAGTTAGAAAATAAACTAAAGAAATAGCAAAGGAAAGAAAGGAACACAAAGATGTTATCCTGGTTCACTCTTCACCAAAGAGCTACATCCAGTCCTCTCTACTTGAGAGCTTTCTCCACTATAACAAAAACCCTTTTGTTACAAGTATTCAACACCTCCTTAGGCAAGTATTCTACACCTCTTTAGGCACACTAAGTATTCCTTTTACACAAGTCTCTTCAGGCTCAACCAACTAAGGTTTTTGGAAAGATTTGTTGTTCAACTAACTCACTAAGAGTGAGAGTTTGAAACTTAAGCTTAAAACTTTAAAGCAAAACTCTTCGCAGAGAGTGATATGAAAATTAAAGATCCGAGTAAGCTTAGATTTTTTCTTTGATATCTTGTTTTCTTGTATGCTTGTATATTTCTCAAGTACAGTTGTGCATCACTAGTTTTCATCTTCAAGAGAAGAGATATTTATAGTCTTCTGGTCATGATCAACTTCAATCTTCAAAGGTTGAAAAAGAATCTATTCTGATTGAGCATTAAATGCGTTAGTCCGTTGAGTCTAATAGTTTGTTGAGGCTTCTGATCAGCAAAGTAGACTATCAGGTTTGATAGCTTGAAATAGGACTGACATCTTTTCCTTGTACTCGAAAGTTGACTTTTTTTTCCTTTTGGAGAAGGTCAAATCCTTTTGTATCAGGGCCAGATTGGCTTCATCTTTCGATGGTAGAAAGATTATAAAGAATGTTTATCCGTAGGATACAAGCATTTACACATTGAATAACAAATTCAAATACTTTACATATTTGTTCGCGCTAAAACACATTAAAGCATACGTCACTAAACTTTTACTAAAGAGAGCGTCTAATAGAAAGAGTCTTTGGGCTCAGATATAAAGTTGAGAGATTATGGTTTATACATAGCGAGAAATACTTATTGGACCGGCTGTAAGTCTTTGGACTTATAATTTCTTTCGACTTTGATTTTCCTGCACACTTAAGACAAAGCATTAGTCCACGGTATAATCTTTGTTCTCTTAAATTATACTTTTGTTAATATCAAAACTCAAGGGATTAATGGACCATAACCACTTTGGTTCTAACACAAATAATTGAGTGTTGCATATTTTCGTCAAGTCTCGCCAAAGAGGTGAAATAGGTATGAAGGCCAGGGAATAGTTCTCATGGTTGAGAACTGACACAGATTGGGGGATGGTTCGGTTTGACAAGAATTGGTCATGGGTTTGGAGCACTTCTTTGGCCATCTCAACTGAGGATATGACTACACTGGTTATTTGGCCTAGATTGAGACTCATCACAGGGCCATGAATCTTGGCAAGCTTGGCCAAGGACTGTAAAAACTCATATGCACATATCTGAATATACTTGTGTATTGATTGAATTGAATGAATTGTGTTTACATGTTGTTAACTCTCTATTTATACAATGACCTGCTATCTATTTGTTGAAATAACTAACAGAACAAAATCTATCATAACTAACAACTTTCAGTTATGCTAACTAACACTAACAGACTTAAGAGGTAACAACTAACTTCCACTTCCGTCACTCCCCCTCAAGTTGGCGCATTGAGGTTCGTACTGGCTAACTTGTTAAGTAACAAGTCAAATTTTTCCCTTCCCAAAGGCTTGGAGAACATGTCTGCAACCTGATCCTTAGTGCCAATCTTTGTGGGTTGAATATCTCCAGATTGAACTCTTTCTCAAACGAAATAGCAGTCCATTTCGGCATGCTTTGTTCTTTTATGGAAGACAGGATTTTATGCAATATGTAGGGCTGCCTGATTATCACAAAACATTGAAGTTGCATTGTGTTGTGTCACTGTAAGTTCCTGTAGCAGCCATCGGAGCCAAATAACTTCACTAACAGTGGCTGCCATGGCTCTATGCTTGGCTTCTGCTGAGGACTTAGATACTACGGTCTGTCTTTTAGTTCTCCAGGAAATAAGAGCTCCTCCCAAGGCAATCAAATAGCCAGTACACGACCTTCGAGTGAGAGGACATCCCCCCAACCCTAATCACAATATGCTTGAAGAGTGAGGTTGCTGCTGCTTGAAAACAGTATACCTTGTCCTGGTGTAGTCTTTAAGTACCTAAGAATCCGGTCTATAGCATCCATATGAACTTGTTTAGGTGATGCCATGAATTGACAAAGAGTGTTAACCGAATAGGTGATGTCCGACCTCGTTACTGTGAGGAACAATAGGCGACCCAACAATCTTCTATATCGAATAGCATTAGCATCAGGTTCTTCAACATTGATTCGCAGATTACAGTTTTGCTCCATGGGAAATTTAGTTGGTCTGCAATTCTCCATCTAAGTTTCCTTTAATATGTCCAAAGTGTATTTGCGTTGGCTAAGGACTATTCCTTGTGGTGACCTTGCCACTTCAATACCTAGGAAATATTTCAAGAGCCCTAAGTCCTTGGTACTGAATTGTTTGTCGAGGTACTCTTTTATCCACTGTAGGAAATCTATGTTGTTTCCCGCCAATATCACATCGTCAACATAGATTACAGCAGTGAGAAATACCTGTCCTTTCTTGTATATGAACAGAGAATGATCAGCCTTTGATTGCTGAAATCCAATCTAAGTGAGTGCGTTTGTGAACTTATGGCACCAGTTTCTAGAAGCTTGGCGTAATCCATACAAAGATTTCTTTAGTTTACACACTCATGTGTCTCCCTTCTTTGCAAAACCTTAAGGAATCTTCATGTAGATCTCTTCCTGTAAGTCTCCGTGTAAAAAAACGTTGTTCACATCAAGTTGGTGAATCAACCATCCTTTTGCAGCAGCTATAGCAATTAAGCATCTCATGGTGACAAGTTTCGCTATAGGTGCAAAAGTCTCATAAAAATCTTCACCTTCAATTTGGGTGAATCCTCTTGCTACAAGCCGAGCCTTGTAACGCTCGACTTCACCATTGGGCTTGTATTTAATTTTGTAGATCCACTTTGAATCTACTATATTCTTTCCTTGTGGAAGAGGGGTTAGAGTCCAAGTGTCATTACTCTCTAAGGCCTCATTTTCTCTCTTCATTGCTTCTCTCCAATGCTTATGCTTAATAGCCTGTGAAAAATGCTTTGGCTCATCTTTTGAAGAGATGGCCGCTAGAAAAGCTAAATGAGAGTTAGAGAATCTATCATACGATATATATTTTGATAATGGATATACTACCGAGTTACCTGAAGATTGGTGGGATGGAGGATGTGCAATGGAGGGTGGCAAGTCAATCGCATAATCATTAAGGTGTTGTGGAAGGTGTCTTGCTCTTCCACTGTGTCTTTTTTCTTGAACAACACTGTCATGCATACCTTCATCATGCTCAGTGTGTTCTACCCCAGGTATTACTACCTCAGGTATTGCCTCAGGGGGAGTGATAGTATTTTCATGTGCTATTTCTTGGTTATCCTTTGGCAAAGGAGCATGATCTCTTTCTGTTACATCGTCCCAAAAAGAATGCTCATTTTCTTGCCCTTGGATGTCCTGCGAGCTCCCATTTTGTTTAAATGGAAATTCATCCTCGAAGAACATAACATCCCTGGAAACATGTATTTCTTTGGTTGTTAAATCATAGATTTTGTAACCCTTTTGACCCAAAGGATATCCCAAGAACACACAAGCTCTCCCCCTTTCATCAAACTTCCCATCCCTTCTGGTTTTTAAAACATACACTAAATAGCCAAACACTTTTAGGTGATCATAAGTAGGCTATTTTACAAACATAATCTCATAAGGAGTCTTATTGTTAATGATTTTGGATAGGAGCCTATTGATGATGTGCATGGCTGTCAGTATGCACTCGCATAGAATCGAATAGGAATTCCCGAATGAAAACTTAAGGCACGAGCTATTTCTAATATGTGATGATGCTTTCTTTTTACCACCCCATTCTATTGGGGTGTATAGGTACAAGACAATTCCATCACTATTCCTTTATTTTCATAAATTTTTTGCATATGACTCGATGTAAACTCTAACCCATTATCTATTCTTACACGTTTGATCCGCTTTCCAAATTGCGTTTCAATTATGCAGATGAACATAGGCCAATATCGTTCAACCTCTGATTTATGTTTCATGAGGCACACCCAGACACCTCTACTAAAATCATCAACAATGGAAAGAAAATAGTATGTTCCAGAAGTTGAAGAGGTGTTGTAACGTCCCCATATGTCACAATGAATTAAGTCAAAACATAAATAAGATTTTATTGAACTTATTGGAAAAGGCAACCTAGTTTGTTTTGCCCGAATACATGAGTCACATAACATCTTATTCTTACTCTTAACTACATCTAGATTGGTATGCTTCATCTTGTTTTTTGATGTGTGACCTAGCCGAGCATGCCACAAGGCTGCTTCATCTGACTTGCCCACCTTCATTGCCATTCTTCCATTCCGTCGTGGTTCAAGAAGGTACAAACCATCTTGATGCCTACCTATCCCAATCAGGTTCCTCGAGGTAAGTCCTGTATCACATATAAATCAGCAACAAAAGTAATGGCACAATCATAATCTCTAGTTAGCTTACTAACAAAAAGGAGATTGCATTGAAAATCTAGGATATGTAAAACATGGTTTACTTTCATCCCATTAATTTGGAAGTATAGTATTTCCTGAACCTTTCACAGGTACATTAGTACCATTAGGAATTCGAACAGGATGCTGATTAGATATTGTTATATCTCCCAGCTTGTTCTTATCATATGTGATATGTTTCGTGGCACATGAGTCTATAACCCAGTGCCTTTTGAACATAGGGTTACCTGCCATGTTCACAATGGATTTTGTTGGCTGATTTGATATCACAGGGTCAACATCTGATCTTCATTGCTGCATCAATTTTTCATACTGTTGTTTGGATAGGCCTGGGACCGACTTTCCTCAAAGGATACTTCAGCTACTTTGGATCCACTCTTCTTGCCGTTCCATGGTGCTATTTTGTCCCTGTTGTCGCGATTTGGTTTTTGCCAATCAGTTGGGTAGCCAACAATCTCCCAGCATTCTTCTTGAGTATGGCCAATCTTTTGACAATGGTCACAGCTTGGCTTATCTTTCTTGCCTCCTTTTCGATCTTCGCTGTTCTTAGAGCGAATGCATCGTGCTTGGAAGGCAGTGGTTTCAGTCATAGGTTTGTGCAGGGTAGATATCAACCGTTGTTGTTCATCTTCTGCTACAAGGTGGTACGCGTGACCAAGAGTGAGAGTGGGTGCTATGCTAAGGATTTGAGTCTTGACAATGGCAAATACATCATCTAAACCCATGAGAAAAATCATACAATTGCTCTCTTTCTCTCATCTGCACGAGGCATTTCTGCACATCACACTTGCAACCTCCACGAGAACATTTAGGCCAAGGAGCAATGGATTGAACCTCATCCCACAATCCCTTCAGTTTTGTATAGTATGAAGGCACAAACAATTTTTCTTGTCTGAGAAGTGTAATGGCTCTACGCAGCTCATACACGCTTAATTGGTGCACTTTCTTTTGCAAATCTTTCTTCAAGATCGACCCAAATCTCTCGAGCCGTGCTAGCATATCTCACGCTACTTCTGACTTCTTTATCCATGCCACTTTTCCGCGACCCTTTTACCATAGCATTACATCACATCCAATGAGCAAGATAGGAAGAATCAACGTGTGGCATGGGAATTGTACCATCCACGAATCCTATTCTTGTTCTTGGCATACAATGCATTGCTCATGTCAGTGACCTATTCCCCATAATTTCCATCATGAAGAGGCTCACTAACAAAAATCTGTCTGGGGTGATCTGAGCACGAATATAGTAGGGGGACATAACATCAATGCAGCCTTCATTACTTGTGATTTTACTGCCTTCATTATTCTTCTTCTTATTCTTTGGTGGTGTGTTTTCTCCATCTTCCACAGCCATATTTGAAGAGAAAGAATCAAGAAGAAACGATTTCCAAAGGATTTTGGCTCTATGATACCATGTAAAAACTCATATGCACATATCTGAATATACTTGTGTATTGATTGAATTGAATGAATTGTGTTTACATGTTGTTAACTCTCTATTTATACAATGACTTGCTATCTGTTTGTTGAAATAACTAACAGAACAAACTCTATCATAACTAACAACTTTCAGTTATGCTAACTAACACAAACAGACTTAAGAGCTAACAACTAACTTCCACTTCCATCAAGGACTGGTGTGTTTTTGCCCAAGTTCAAGGAGGTTTCCAATGATGGAAAGACGGGAAGGCCCTGGTGGAAGCTTTTGATTTGGTTTTCTGGTTCTTGCAAGGAACGAACCAGGAGCATGGATGGTGGCGCACGTCAACACATGGAGTACTGCACAAGTTACAAAGTCCATTGTGGATAGAATTGATGGCATATATGCGAGTGAATTGTTGCTGACAGACTGTTAGGATAGGAGAGGACGAGAGGAAACGTTAATTGGTTGATGCATTTCCGTTACTGGAGTGGGGAGCTTAATTTATACATCAATCCTCAAGCACCATAAATTAAAATAATCCCATTTGACTTTCCCAAAGAAAATAACAACGTTATAAAAATCCCATTTGATGTAATGACAGATATAAAAGTTCCATACTGTTATCAACGTCAATAGTCTTCGTTCCAGCTTCAATGATGACCTTTCTGAAGGTAGGAAAATTGCTATAGACTCATTCTGCTCACATATTGGGAGCCAATTCAAAACCCGAATCGTTTTGGCGTAATCCTATAATTACTATATAACATTTTTGTTTTTACTTTATACGTGTTCAAATGTTCAATATCATTTGTTGAGTTAATGTGTCATTAATAACAAAATGCGTAATCTTCATTCCCTTAGTAGAATAGAACGGTAGCGAGTCAAAAGTCAGATGTGTTTTTCAGATATTCCTTAAATTTTTGGATTATGTTGAAAAGGTGTTTGAAATGAAGCCATCAAATTAAGCTTTGCAGACAAAGTTATGCCAATCATTGCTTTTGTAAACAGCAATCTTGTTTATTGGATTTCGGTGAATGTCCATTATTGACTAACATAGGCTCAAGCTCCCCAGACCAAGTATTTTCTTGTGGGCATAACCAAACATGATGTCAGAGGTTCGATTCATATCGTGTATATGAAACAATTTTGTTGGTAGAGACAAAACTAACTTTGATGATCTCTACGTCTTCAAAGAAATTAGTCTCCAGCTATCGGCTGGGGATACCCTTGGTACACCAAAAGAAAAATTAGTGCCAGCAGTTTGCTGCTATGTGAACTTGGCTTTTGGTTTGAAGTTGCTCATCAGCATTAGGAGGAAGAAACGATTAAGTGACAGTAAGACCAGACCAGGTCTTAGTCTTTTTTTTAGTGATGTTAGGTGCACATACAAGTTTACAGAAATAACATAGACGTCATATCTTTGACTCATTCAATCTTTTTCTCTTGCCTTTTGTGTTTCTTTATTTCTATAATAATCAATAGTTGTTTACATTTTTGTGTGGAATCTGGACTTAATTTCTGTGTGTGTTAAGAATTTAGGCATCCGAATGGTCCCCTTAAAAATCGGCTTATGAGAGGTGGTCTACCCAGCTATATAAACAATGACCAGGCTCGTTAACCATCCGATGTGGGACTCGCAACATGCCCCCTCAAGCCTGGGCTAGTCACCACAAGTGATGGCTAGCGACACTATCCACACCACCGGACAGAACGTGACTCTGATACCATATAAAGAATTTAGACATCCGAATGGTCCCCTCAAAAACCGACTTATGAGGAGGTGGTCTAACTAGCTATATAAGTAATGGCCAGGCTCGTTAACTACCCGATGTGGGACTCGCAACACCATTCGGATGTCTGAATTCTTTACATGATATCAAAGCCACGTTCTGTCCGGTGGTGTGGATAGTGCCGCTAGCCCTCGCTTGTGGTGACGAGTCCAGGCTCGAGGGGGCCTGTTGCGAGTCCCACATCGGATGGTTAACGAGCCTGGTCATTGCTTATATAGCTGGGTAGACCACCCCTCATAAGCCGGTTTTTGAGGGGACCATTTGGATGCCTGAATTCTTAACATGGTATCAGAGCCACGTTCTGCCCGATTGTGTGGATAGTGCCGCTAGCTCTCGTTTGTGGTGACGAGATCAGGCTCGAGGGGACGTGTTGCGAGTCCCACATCGGGTGGTTAACAAGCCTGGCCATTGCTATAGCTGGGTAGACCACCCCTTATAAGCCGATTTTTAAGGAGACCATTCGGATGCCTGAATTCTTAACATGGTATCAGAGCCACGTTCTGCCTGGTGTTGTGGATTGTGCCGCTAACCCTCGCTTGTGGTGACGAGCCCAGGCTCGAGAGGGCGTGTTGCGAGTCCCACATCGGGTGGTTAACGAGCCTGGCCATTGCTTATATAGCTAGGTAGACCACCTCCTCATAAGTTGATTTTTGAGGGAATCATTCGGATGCCTAAATTCTTAACAGTGTGTATATCATTATCTTTTTTTTTTTTTTTTTTTTCTAAATCTGTTTAATGTGCTTAACTGCTTGGTTACTCACTGACTTGGTTTTATGCATGTAATTCTTCCTTGATCACAAGACTTTCATGAGGAAAAGCTGCTTGGAAAATGAAAGAAATTAAAGGTCCGATAACACATCCTCCGATCCAGTAGTCGCATCGCGTCTACATAAGATATTATAGCACAATGCATTAATCCAATTGAAAATGCAACTGTTTGCAAATTTAATTATATTTAAAGTTTAAAATTGAAATACCCATCCATAGTTTCCAATTTATTTGGTTTTTCACGGTATCCGCGTGACTGAGACTAATTGTAAAAGATATTGGATGATATTGAAGGATTAATTTCTCACAATCAAATTTTCTTTATATAAAAAAGTCAGGGATTTTCTCACAATCAAGTTTTCTCCATATAAAAAAGTCAGGGATCGAATCCCTAACCACTTACTTAAAGGATCCGAACTCGTTACTATTCGGATCAACCACATGTTAGTATCCATACTTTCCAGTTTACATATTGTTTTTATTTTCTATTTCGTTTTTTTTTTTTAATTTCAAACTGTGTGATAAGTCAAGTCAACATCATCTATAGTTATCGAAAGTCAACATCATCTATTACAGTTTGCACATTTGAAACCCTAAGAAGATAACAAATCATGTGTGTCTTGACATAAATTTTTTGGCCGTAAAATTTTAGAATTTTTTTTTTCGAAATTTAATATAGAAGTTTAGAAGATTATAATTATAACTTTGAATTGATATTGTAAACAAAATTTCTACCATATCAAAGCTATTGTGCAAGATTAAAATAAAGAGAAAAAATAAATAAAAGATGATAACCAAGTGAAAACTAGCCATACATAGTATGTATTTGAATCAGCTGCGAAAATTGGATTATTTCAATAATCGATTATATGGATAATCGATAATTATTATAATTGATTATAATAGAATTAATTTTATGTTTGGATGTGTTTGATGAAAAGCGATTATAAGATGATCTATTTCGTTTGGGTTGTGTAAAAAAATCACTTATATATAGTAAATTACTAATAAGGGTATGATGTTATTTGTATAATTTAATAATATTTGTTTGGTAATTAGTTTTGTAGGGGTGAAATAGGAAGAATGTTATTGGTTATAAAATAATCTATCAATTTTTTAAATAAGCTTCAAACTTTTAGCTTCTCTAAAAACAGTTTTTTTTCTCATAAAAACAGTTGTTTTGAAATTTAATAGCAGTTTGCCCAAATATACCAGCTTCTATTGAAAAACAGCTTTTACCATGAAAAACAATTATTTGGATAAGAATTAATCTTGCCCAAATACCTTCTAAGTAATAAGTCACCAACTAACAACTTATACTTTTCTTTTTCTTTTTTGTTTAAGGGAAGATTCATATGAGGCCTTACAAGGAGAGGAGGAAATGGGAGAAGGGAAAGGGTAAGGAAAAGAGGTGGAGCGCATTTCGGGTTTTGACCTCGTGCATTCAGAATTCATGTCCTGCAACTAGAGGTGGCAAAGCGGGTTCAGCTCGATGGGCCAACTCATTTAACTCATTTTTTTTGCAGGTTGGGTTGGGTTCTCTCATCCTCTAACCCGTTTTGACTCACCCATCCTAACCCGCCAAGAAAGCGAGACGAGCGGAGTTTGGCAGGCTAACCTGTTTCTTTTTTTTTTTTTTTAAATTACAATTTTAATTTTTTATATAATTAATTATTTTTAAAAATTTGTTTATACATTTATCATTTTTCTGTTTTTTGGCAATTTTGATGTTTAGATGATTGTATGTTTAATTTTTAAATGATGTTATGTATTTTTTATTTTTTTATTATTTTTTAGTGGGTCAATCCGCCAATCCATTGTCAATATTTTTATATTTGACAGATTGGAGGTTTCAATCTACTTTACAAAAATGGTTGACCCAGCTCGTCCCGCTTTTGACAGGTCAATTACGGGTCAGGTGGGCAAAGCGAGTTGGCCCGTTTTGCTACCCTTTATATCCCCAGCTTAACTGGCCATGCTGATTCAAGGAGGCACAACCTATCCTTTTTATTAGGCCAATTAGACTACTTTTTATATGGTAAATTATGCTTTTCTTTATTGGTATCTCCTTTAAAAATAGAATATCAGATAGTATTAGTAGGATGATATAAGTATTTTAATAATGAATAATGATTTAGCCAAATGTAGTTATCTTTTTTATAAATAGAGTAAAGGTCCAAATTGGTCCCTAAAAAATTTCAAAGTCCTAATTTTAGTCCCTGAAAAAAATAAATTAATCATTTAGTTCCTCAAATTTACGAACGCAGGACACTTTAGTCCCTCAATCCAGTTCCAACATCTGTTACTTGCTTACGTGTCCCATTAACAATTCTACTTGACTCGTTAGTGATCCTATGTGGCCTATGACAAATTTCCTCTGTAAAAAACGAATAAAAAGTTAAATGTGGACAATTTTAAAACTCATATATGAAAATTATGCATTTTTTTCACTTTTCAATAATTTTTCAGTGCTGAAATTTGTCATAGGCCACACAGGACCACTAACGGGCCAAGTAGGATGGTTAATGGGACACGTAGGCAAGTAAATGAACGTAAGAACTAAATCTGGGACTAATATGTCCCGGTTGTAAATTTGACGCCCTAAATGATTAATTTATTTTTTTCAGAGACTAAAAATGGGTCCCCGAAATTTTTCAGGGACCAATTTGGACCTTCACTATTATATATATTATTAAAATTAACTAGAGAGTATTAATTACAACATTAAATATTATAATATTAAATATATTATTAATATAAATAATTAATTTCCTTTAAAAATATAAAGTATATTATTAAATGTCATTTATTCAATATTAAATACCTTACATAATTACCAACAAAGGTTGACACATCTAATTGAGCCTTCGCTCACACTTTCTGTGACTTGGATTCGATTCACAAATTTCCTCTCTTGGTAAGCGATAAGTAAATTCTACTTTAAATTTTCAATGAGGTTGGTGGTCTTTTATGATCCTTTCCCTAATTTTTTTTTCGATAATTGAGAAATTTTAGGGTAAAATATAATTTTGGTCCGTTATCTTATTTTCAGAATTCGATTTGGTCATTTATCTTAAAAAAAATCTGTTTTAGTCCTTTATCTTATAACGCTACACTATTTTGATCTTTTTCATTAGATTTGCACTGACGGTATTAGTAAACCACCGTTAGTCGTTGGAAACCATCATCCATTGCCGGAACCTGAGTATTAGAGAGAGAAAACAAATCTCTTCTCCTTTTCTCTTTCCCTTTCTTCTTCCTTCCTCTTATTCTTCCTCCTCCTTTCTTCTTCCTTCCTCTTCCTCTTTCCCTTTCTTCCTTGAAATTTCACATTTTGAATCTATAAGCATCTTGCAACTCCTTGAAATTTCACCAGTTTAACAAAGTCAGGTTGGTCACAATCTTCTGCTAGAAAATGAAACCGTACTCATTTATATCACCATTGTCATATAACATACACCCATTAATGCAACAATCAATTTTTTTGCTGGATAGACCAAGCTCTGCCGCAAGTTTCTTTGTTTCTCTAAAATTAGGAGGTATTACATTCTCAGGATGGCTTGACTCCTTCATAAATTTCATCACGTCATTGAAACAAGCTTGTGACATGTTGTGTTTAGATTTTAAACTCAACATCGTAATAGCAACAGACAACTCCGAAGTATTTTCACATCCTGGCAATAATGGTTGTTGAGCTGAATTCAACATTTCATAAAATTTGGCAGCTTCCATATTTGGAGGTTCCTCTACATTCATATCAAAATGTTCCCCATGATCAAGACCAGCAGCATCAAATACCATGCCTTGCTACCTGTTAACATGTTCATTCGAATTCCTACGAAAATGATCCCATTGTTGATTACTAGAAGCCATGAAACACACATCCGCAACTACATTAATCCGGGGAATTTCCTCTCCATGTGATATCCAATACCAATATCCAGGTGTAAACCCTTTTTGAAGTAGGTGAACATTCACCTCATCTGGGGATAAATGCTTCTCATTTTTACATCGCTTACATGGACACCTTATTACACGCTCAATTGAATACTTTGGTTGTCGACAAGCAAAATTAACAAACTCTTCGATGCCCTTTAAAAATTCATCAGTATATCCCTTTTGACTTGGAAGAAGCCTATTATACATCCATGATCGGTGCGCAGGCATTTCCATTTTCTGTATCGAAATGAAATCAATTAAGGTTCATGTTACCTATCGGCTTATTGGCTGGAAAATTTTATCATATTTAAACAAATAGCATGTGAAAGCAAACTTTTAACACAGGATCACACAAATTGCCAAGGAAATATAATTAATATTTCTAGTCTTTTAATGGATAAGCAAGCAAATAAACAAAAGCAAAAAAATGTAAAGGACATATATTTGTCATCTCCAAGTAAATGGGGATAACAGAGAAGTCTCATATATTGGTCCATGTATTTTAGTCAATGAAAGGAAACAATAAAAAGGGATAACAGTTGGCCACTGGGTATTATTATCAACAAGAGAAGACAAGTTTCTGCAAATAGGGACATCATTCTAGGGAGAAACAATGATATAATGCACATCGTAGAGTTATAATAATTAATATAAAAACTATTAAGTATTAAGAGGCCCCCTCCTCCTCATTGAGACAAAGGCAATTTAAAAATATAGTACATTGAACAGATCTCACCCACACTCAAACTCAATGTAAACCTCACCACACCTTTATTTCTACCTATTCATTTTGTGGATATTATTATCTTTCACCCGGTGATAATGAGTGGCTAAAACTTGATAGATCACCTTAAAAACAATACATATATGTATAATCAAATGGTAAAACACATCCTACCGTTGTGGTGTGGGGACCAAAAAATTCCTCTAGTATGTTGATAGCTTCCAAATACAATGGTTCCTCTTCATTTTTGTTTTTTGACCCTGTACAACTTTGTCTGAAATGAAAGTAAAAAAAAATAACTGAGATGTGCATTAACATAGTCATTTACCTTCTCAGCTAATATAAACAATAGAACAAAGGAAACAATAGATATGCTTGTTTAATAGAGCAATATTAACCTTCTCTACATAAGTTTTAAATCATTTCTCCCTCAAAAATAGATATGGACTCATAAAATTAAATAGCTTGTTTAACAGAGCAATATTCTAACGAAGGAAACAATAAAAGTGGATTAAAAAACTAGGACCCAATACATTATTCACATATTTCCTAATAAAAAAATTAGAAGACTAAGATGAAGATTGAACTTCACCGTACCTGTGAAAGCAGCCTATGCAGTGGCACCTTGCTTGGAAGCAGTAGAAAGCTTGGGTCTCCTCTTTGCCAAACTCCCACTACAACAAAAAAATGATTAGTGAAACATAATATATCTAAGAAGAGTAGTAAAGAGAAAGAGAGAGAGAGAGAGAGAGACGTAGAATACAGGGATGCCACAAACACATTTTGGGGTTGGGTTAGAGCTTGAATACCCAAATTTATTCAATTCAGGATTCCACCCGAATGGGCATTTATGCCTCTAGGTTTTCTTCACCAAAAAAACATGTACCAAAAAACTGAAGTTGGAATAGCCAAGTTGGGATTTGGGGAGAGGGATTGCTTGGGAGAATACGGCATACCTTCTCAGACGCTATTCTTGGGTGAGGATGCCGTTTAGAGAAGAGGAAGTGAAGACGTTCGTTCTTAGGTGCTGCTATTCTGGGGTTCGTGCAGAGGTAGGAGGAAATTTGGTTGAGCGCGGAAGTGTTTCCGCAATAAGGGATTTGGCGGTTTAAAGTGTCGGTCATTTCGTTACGCGGTGCTCTAATTATAAGGTTTTTTTCTTACTTTAGAGATCTAATTACAAATTATTTATAAGTTCAGAGACCCAATTACAAACATTTAAAGTGCAAGGACCCAATTAGAAAGTATTTAGAAGTTCAAGGACTCAATTACAATTTTTTTTTAGTTTAGGAACCTGTTTAAAAATTCTCAAATAGTTCAGGGACCAATAGAGTAATTAAACCTAAATTTTTTGACTCTTATATTAACTACCCTAAACATCACTCATATCATAATTTATGATTGGTTGTCAATATAATTTTTTTTTACACTAACAGTGTATAGCAATTAAACTCAAATGTTTTAAAAATAAAGTGAAAACTCAAAATGGTCCCTGAAAAATTTCGAAGACCCACTTTTAGTCCCTGAAAAAATAAATTATTTATTTAGTCCCTCAAATTTACAAAGGCGAGACACTTTAGTCTCTAAGTGCAATTTCAACATCTATTTACTTGCCTAAGTGTCCTATTAACCTTCCTAGCTACCTGACTTTAGTGGTCCTCGTGACCTATGACAAATTTCCAATGTGGAAAACGAATAAAAAGTGGAAAAACATGCACAATTTTCAAACCCAAAGTACCTGAAAATTAGCACTTTTATTAAGCACAACAGTCCAAACAAGGGATTTGACCTTGAAGGGGAAATTGATTTACTAATCGATTTGTCGAAATAGAAGAAGTATTATTGGGAGATGAAGTTATAAACTAGAAATAAGAGGGTAGGGAAATCAACAATCAAAAATGAATATGTGCATGGTTAACATGGTTATGGTTTCAAGAATTTGGATTCAACAAGAGAAAGCACCAACAAAACTACAAAAGATCACTAAACATGAGCACAAATGAGCAATCGAAGTCTGATAAAAACTCAAATCTGTGTTCGAAGCTTGAATGTTTTTACTGTAGAAGCTCTATGTAATCTTAAATCTGTAAGCTAGTAGGTAAGATTAGTGTTTGTAGGGTTAGCTATGGTTAGGGTTTGTATATGAAAAATATATATGAAAAATGTTGTATTGAATCTTAAAGTATTAATTTCAAAATATTTTTGAATTAGTTAGTCTTTATTTACAAGTTCCATTAATTAAATAAGGTATAAGCAACAAATTTATAACAAATTAAATGACAAAACTTAATAAATAAATAATTAAATGAGAAAACTAAAATAATAACAAATATTTAGAAAAGAAAATTAAAATATAAAAGCAAAAAACATTTGGAGTTACTTATTTTGGAATAATTAGATCATATATTAATATTTTATTAAAATTCGCAAGGAAATCCGCAGGAAATTCTGTAGAACCAACTCTGCAAGTAAATTGTAACATCCCTATTTTCGGTAACCCTAATTAAGATGGATAATCTTAATCAGGTTTTCGCTTAGGTGTGTGTTGAGTTGTGTGTTGGTTATAAATCTAGTTGGATGTTTAGAACTAGGCTTGAATCGAGTTGGAAGTGCTTAAGGCATAACACGAGAAAGCGGGGGAGATCAGAAGGCTGGAGGTTCCTTCCCAGCTGAGCAGAGCACTCAAGCGTGGGAGAACTACACGCTCAAGCGTGGCAACGCTTGGACGTTGGGAGCTTGCACGCTCAAGCGTTCTGAGTGTTTTGCCAGCTGTTCTAAGTTTCAACACATGTAGAGCACGTGGCGGGCCAAGGTGAAGGCGGAATGGATGAGGTTCCATGCTCAAGCGTGGAGAGAGCCCACGCTAGAGCGTGGCAACGCTCAAGCGTGCAAAGTGATCCACGCTTAAGCGTGGACAGCAGGAACCTAAGTGGTGTTTTCACTTTCATTTCCTCATTTTGCACGAAAATTTGAAGTCTTGGACGTTCTCTGCACCTAGAGAGAGACTCCAGGGAGTTAGAGAGAGAAAGCTTGAGTTTGAGAAGCTTCGGAGCTTCGGATCGAGATTCCGACTACACCGTTGTGATCGAGACTTCGAGTACTACAAGTTCCACCAATTGGTTTCTCGATTCATCGAAGGTAAGCTCGAATCTCTAGCACGTCAACCTCGGTGTTCTTCGTGTTCGTCGAGTTCTTTGAGCTTTCCATCGAATCTTTCTTGGTTTTGGGTTGCCCTAGGGTTAATATTGCTGCTTGCATGTTGTTCCCGTGGTTAGGGCAAAGTTCGAGGACGCAGTTGTGCTCGTGGCTGAAAAAGGAACCACAGCTGTGAGAGGAGGTGGTGGCAGCTGCGAGCTCGTTGTGGTGGTGTTGTGCTCGTGGTGGTCGTAGGCGTGTTCGGGGTGTTCGTGAGATCGAGGGTCAGGGCTGTCCATTGGTACAGGAGCATTTTGGAACGAATCACCAGGTGAGGAGGAAGAAACCACAAATATCTAGGAATCCTAGGCGTAGTATATAATTGTTAACATCTGTAGGGCCTCAAACCCTACCAGTGGCTGAGCTCTGATAGAGTACCTAAACCCTAGGTTTAGCTTACTTTGGGCTATCGCCGTAGGATCGATATGTAATATCTGTTGATTGAGGATGTATGTCTATCTGTAATAATTGATAACATGAGTAAATGATGTCGTACGTGATAACTTGTTAGAGGTGATAATAGTTGTGATAACATTCTTAATTGCTAGTCGGTATGTCTACAATAATGATATGCTGCTATACTATGATATGTTGGTGTGATTGTGATTGATGTGATCTTGATTGACTGTGGAGACGATTGATGTGTTGTTAGAAGGATAGAGAAGTTGGCATTATTGGAGTCGTAGTCGATGTTGTAAGCCAGTTGATCTAAGTTGAAGGTGGCTCTCATAGTTGGATAGCGACATCCTCACAGTTGGAGGATGTGGACCTTGATACGTTGGATAAGTTGTTGTGAAGACGTTGTTGAGATGATTGGTGCATAATCATACCATTTGCATTGTTGTGGTGGAAAGCCGCTAGATTTACTGCAACAGCCATTTGAGCAGTTATCACGGGAGGTCGGAACTTGTGAACAACTGCAACAGCCGTTTGAGTGGTTGTCACAAGGGGCTGTATGATTAGCTGCAACAGCTGTTTGAGTGGCTATCATATAAGTTGGTACCTGTATACAGCTGCAACAGCAGTTTGAGTGGTTATGTACAGGGAGCCGTGTGGACGGTTGCAATAATAGTTCGAGTAACGGTCACACGAGGTTGAGGAGCCATTCTTACCTGGTGAACATCCACCCTCGCAGTTGGAGATTGGATTGTCATTCCTCACAGTTGGAGGTTGACTGTTGTTTCCCATGGTAAGAGTGTGTGTTGTAGAATTGGTCAATCATGTAGATTCAGTTGTGCATGTAGAGTAGGCGGTGATCCCTAGCTGTGATAACTTAGAGGTTGACTGTTGTGGTGAACTGGAGAGATGCGTGTGTTTGCTGGTTGTGCCTGCTGTTGTGTGTGTTGATGTGTTATATCCTACGTGATATCCCTTTGCATGATATTGTAGCATTTCTTACCTCCTGTGCATGCTTCCCTATGTGTTACATGTATGTCGTTGTTCGGGTCATGATCCGAAGGCGGAGGTGTTGATTGGTTGATGAGAGAGCTGCAGCGGGTGGAGCTGAGTAGAGACGAGACTCCCATCGTGAAAAAGTTTGACGTCAACGCTCATTGAGCAGAGAGAGACCCTTGAGGTATCGTTAGTCTCTTGTGAGTTGTACCACGGCCAGTGGGGCGTTTGTCTTGTTGTTGATGTTTTTGCGCTATGGCTTCCAGGCGAAACTCTGATGTGTAATTGGACTGTGTTAACTGTTTATTTGCTTAAGTTTCTTTCGAGCTTTAACTGCATGCTTAAGGTATCAGAGAGAATGAGGTTAAGTTTTGGGGGCGTCACATAAATCCGTAGGTAAATCCGCAGGTGACAAATTCGCAGGATATTCTGCAGGAAAAGGACATCCGCAGAAAAATCCGCAAGAACCCAAATTCGTAGGAACATTGGTAGGAAAAAAATCCCCATGAATATTGGTAGGAAAATAAACCCCAACTAAATCCGCAAGAAACATAAATCCACAAGAAAATTTGCAAGAACTATATGCAAAAACATTCGCAGCTAATTACCTGCGGCTTTTCTTGCGATTTTCTCATATTAACTTTCATAACCAATTTGAAAATTAATTACTTGCGGATTTTGAAAGGAATTTTGTTGCAGAAAATATGCAGGAAAAGCCGCAGAAAGCATTTACCCGCCACATGGCGACAAAATTACTGACGAATTTTCCTACAAACTTTTTATCCGCAAGAAGATTATCATAAAATTACAAATCCGCAGGAAATGCCACAGGAAATACCTGTGGAAAATATCCACAAGAAATATCTGTAGGAAAATCACATATTTTTAGTAGTGCATGAAGCGTGTTGCCAATCACTTTTGGAATTTCATGAAGGCCTCGTCCAATACCTCCATAAGCCAGTGATTTTCTTAGCACAAGTTGTAAAAAACTGCCTCCGCTGCACCAACATAAGCCACTTTCTATAAGGTTGAACTTAAGACATGGTTATATATAGTATGTTGGTATCCATGTAAGAAGAATTAACGACCGTACTCCAAGGAGAAATGAAACACAATTAGGGCCTAGAACTGGTGTTTTTGACAAACATTATTTATTCCTTGAAATCCATGTAAGAAGAATTAACGACCGTACTCCAAGGGAGAAATGAAACACAATTAGGGCCTAGAACTGGTGTTTTTGACAAACATTATTTATTCCTTGAAATTTCAAGGGAAGAGGAAGAGGAAGAGAAAGAAAGAAGAAAGGAGGAGGAAGAGGAAGAGGTAGGAAGAAGAAAGGGAAAGAGAAAAGGAGAAGAGATTCGTTTTCTCTCTCTAATAAAGAGTCCGGTGAGGGAACCCAGAATCCGACGACGGAGGGTGGTTTCCGGCGACTAATGGTGGTTTACTAACACCATCACCGTTAGTGAAAATCTAACGAAAAGGATCAAAATAGTGTAACATTATAAGATAAAGGACTAAAATGGATCTTTTTAAAGATAAAGCACCAAATCGAATTCTGAAAATAAGATAAAGGACCAAAAGTATATTTTAGCCGAAATCTTATTTAAAGACATCTAGCTTAACCATCAAATTGGCACTCTCCCTATCTTCTAGGAAGGGTTGAAGAGCTCACATACTATCATGTGCTAAGAGATAGACAAATAGCAGAGTACAACAAGCTTTAATTACATGATACAATCTCCACTAAATGGAACAACACCCGTAAAGTAATGGTCAAACTACCTTTGCTATCTATGTTCTTACATACAACATATTGACCCAAAGGTAAAAAATATAACCCCCCCATTTCGCGCTTTTCACATAAATAAACCTTTTAGCATAGATAGGAATCAACACCTTTAATCGTAGGCACTGGGCATGCTTCTAGTTTTAGCAAATTTCCACTTGCTGGGCCACTTTATCAAAGCAACACCTCCTGCATCTGTGTCTTTTCTCCTCAATTTTAAAAACAATGTCTCTTAGCAGTTGCATTGCTCTCCCATTATTGTCCTAGTTAGCCTTCACCGTTGTACCTTCTCTTTTTTTTTTTTTTTTTTTTTTTTTTTTCAGGATTTCTCACCAGTATTTCTGATTGAAATAATCAAGTGAGTTCATTTTACATGTGTTTTCGGATAAATTGGTGCTAGCCGTAGTTTCGACTAAATCCGTTACAAGTGATTCCCTTATCAGTCGAAAACGTTAAGAAAGGGATTCTGTTTCTTAACTTGCGGGTTCCTAAACTACTCCAAAGCGTGTTTATCCTAAACTACTCCAAAGCGTGTTTAGTGTGGAAAAGTGAAAAAGGAAACTAAGTTCGTTGAAAGATAAAATCTTGGAAGATAAACGTAGAAAAAATAAATTGTATTGATTTGATTGATGTGTATTGATATGTACAACTCATATTTATAAGTAAAATTGTAAACTAAACTAAAGCCACTTCTATTGGCCACTAAGTCCTAAATTTCAGCAGCGTGTGCATAATGGCTGACAAAAATGACCAACTAACAGCTAATGGCTACCACGTCCAAAAAGATACTCCTACATTTCAGGCACGTCTTCGTGTTCATCCGTTAACAATTGCCTTTACACATTTCTCTTGAATCTTCAAAGAACATTGTCTTTAAAATTTCAATCATCCAATAACTCTTTTATCCACAACCCAATATTTCAGGAATATACGGTTGAGTTGCCGACCTTCCTGAAGTTATTTTTCATCACCCATCCTCCAATCTCGGCTGTATTTGTTCTTTAATTATCACCTTCTAAACCCAGACATGAGAAAACAAACTTAACCTTTACCAATCGACATTCAATAAATTACTTATACCAATCAGCTGCCAATACATATATTAATTTGACTAGCATCCGATTATCATACATTGACTGCCAAATCTTATTTGGCTACCATTTATCCAATGGCTACCAAATATTATTTTGTGGAGATAAATTTTAAATGTATTTAATTTTCGGTTAAGCGGTTATTTTTATTAGAAGTTAGTTAGGTAGTTATTTTCCTTTCTTCACTAACTTCTGTAACTATGTATATTCAGTGCACAACACTTTGTAAAAGCTAACACAATTAATTGAATCAGTGAGCAAAGATCCATTCATTTTTAGTTCTTCTCTCTATCTGAAAATGAGTTTCCATTTCAACATGGTATCAGGAGAATTCCTACGGGGCTATGCCACCATCGATTTTGCACTCTGATTTCGTTGTTCCGCTACTATCTTCTTCTTCGATCGATTCATCGATTTCTTGATTGTTGAAATTCTTCGATCTAGTTCGTATCTTTGATTCACCATGGCTAATAACAATCGTGCTCTTGATCCCTCAAGCCCCTATTTCATGCACACCAACGAAAAACTTGGCGTTGTGCTCGTTTCTTCGCTTCTCACAGGTATGAATTACCATTCTTGGTCCCGAGTGATTTCCATGCCGTTGAAAACCAAGAACAAGCTTCAATTTGTTGATGGCACTCTACCATGCCCTTCGATTGATGATCCTAATTTCCCTGCTTGGGATCACTGTAATACGTTAGTTCTGTCTTGGCTTTATCACTCCATTCATCCCTCTGTTCTTCAAAGCGTTCTATGGATGGACAAAGCCATTGACATCTGGACCGATCTTCGTGAATGCTATTATCAAGCTGATGTGTTTCGTAGCAGTGATCTTCAAGAGGAAATCTATCGATTCAAACAAGGTGATGCTTCTATTGCTACCTACTTTACTCGTTTAAAAGGTCTTTGGCAAGAATTAGAAATTTTTTGCACTATTCCCTCATGCAACTGTTCTATCTAATGTTCTTTTACTTTGATTCCTACTATTAAATCATATGGAGAAGATGACTATGTTATCTGAAAGGTCTTAATGACCAATATTCACCAGTTTGATCCCAAATAATGCTCATGGAGACCCTCCCTACCCTCAACAAAGTTTTTTCTATGCTAAATCCGCAAGAAAGACAATTGCAACCCTAATTGGATGAGTCTCGTCTCTTAGCCAATTTTACTGATCTTGCCATTAGGGGCCGTGGTGGTTCAAGAGGTAAAGGTACCTGAGGAGGTAGGACTTCTGGGGGGAAGGGAGAGGATCTAGGTTTTGCACCTATTGTGAAAGGACTGGCCACATAGTTGATCAATGTTACAAGAAACATGGATATCCCCTTCACCTTCAACAGAATGGTATGGTCAATAATTGTACTTTGGAGGATAATAATTTTGAAGATGATAGCCGCTCTCAGCTTCATGATGAGGAAGTTGATACCCTTGCTAGTCTCTCTTTCACTCCTGCTCAGCATAAAGGTCTTTTGGCTTTGCTACATAGTCCCTATGCTACTAATCATGTAACTACTTCAGTTGCACAACATCAGTCAGGTACCCTTTGTGCTACATTACATAGTAGTAGACCACTTTCTTGGATTTTGGACACTAGAGCAACAGACCATGTCTGTTCTTCTATGAATCTATTTCAATGCAGCAAAAGGATGAAAGCTCTCTTAGTCAAATTGCTGATGGTTCTTATATCTCTGCCCATCTAGTAGGAACAGTTTATTTTTCTGATGATTTCTATCTCAATGATGTTCTTTATATTCCCACTTTCAATTTCAACTTGATATTAGTTTCCAAACTTGTTCAGTGTTTAGACTCCCAAGTGGTTTTTAACACTGATACATGCTTGATACAGGCTAACCATTCATTGAAGATGATTGGGACAGCTGATTTACAAGCTGGCCTCTAAATCTTGAGTTCACCCCATACACCTATTTGCCCCACACATTCTGTTAATTCTGTTGTAAGACATAAATGTATTGTTTGGCATCATAGATTTGGCTATCCATCTCATGACAAACTAGTTCACTTACATAAGTCTATTCCTTTCATTAGCTGTACAAAAGACATTGTAACTTGTGATACTTGTTATCTAGCAAAGCATAAACGACTTCCTTTTGCTGTTAGCAATACTGTATCTGCAAATATCTTTGATTTGTTACATATGGACATATGGGGACCTTTTACTCATCCATCAACCCTCGGGCACAAGTATTTCTTGACTATGGTTGATGATAAAAGCCGGTACAATTAGGTTTTCTTCCTTAAAGCAAAGTCTGATACCTCCCCTCAAATTAAGTCTTTCATATCTATGGCAGACTCTCAGTTTGGCATCAAAGTTAAAGGCATTCAATCAAATAATGGCCCTGAATTGAAGTTGCATGAATTCTATGCTAGCAAGGGTATTCTCCATCATACCTCTTATGTTGAGACACCCCAACAGAATGGCACTGTTGAGAGGAAACATCAACATATCCTTGCAGTTGCTCCGGCTCTCTTATTTCGGGCACAGTTGCCAAAAAATTTCTGGACACATGCTATTCACCTCATCAACAGGTTACCTATAAGGTTCCTATCTCAACGGTCACCTTATCATGTTCTCTATGGCTCTGCTCCTGACCTTCAGTCATTAAGGGTATTCGGCTGCCTCTGCTTTGCATCTACTTTAAAGGCAAACAGAAAAATATTTGACCCCAAGGCAAGGAAATGCATTCACCTAGGGATCAAAGTAGGAGTCAAGGGTTATCTCCTCTTTAATCTACAATCCAAAGAACTTTTTCTTTCCAGGAATGCTATCTTCTTTGAACATACTTTGCCTTATTCCCAATAATCACCTCTACCACCCTCCACTCAAATAACCCTGCCTGCCAACGTTTCCATTCCTACCTCTCCATATGACTACCTCCTACCTCTAACCAGTCCCACAGAACTCCCATATCCATACACTCAACCTGTCCCACAAGCCAATACTCCGACCATCATTCCCTCCCCACCTCCTTCACCCAGAAAGTCTCACAGAGATAGGAGACCTCCTACTTATCTCTAGGACTATCACTGCTCCCTCAAAACTAATACCACAGTTATTGACCCACCTGCCCCAGTGCCTGCATCCACCCCATATCAAATATCTCATGGCATGCACTATACTGCCCTACCTCCATCCCGTCAAGTTCAAGTCAGGTGGGACAGTTGAGAGACACAAGGCCCGATCAATGGCCAAGGGTTTGACTCAAACCAAAGGCCTTGGCTATCTAGAGACCTTTAGCCTGTGGTCAAAATGACCACCATTCGGGTTTTGTTCTCCTTAGCTGCTTCCAATGGTTAGCATCTTCACCAACTTGATATGAATAGCCTTCCTCCATGGTGATTTGAATGAAGAGGTTTATATGAAGTTGCCTCGTAGACTCCAAGTGACTGGCCCTACTCTTATTTGCAAGCTAGAACGATCTCTGTATGGCTTAAAATAAGCAAGTAGGCATTGGAATGCCAAGCTTACTTCCACCTTCTTAGACTCTGGCTATGCACAATCCAAAGCTGATTATTCTTTGTTCACCAAAGTCACTCCCACCAGGTTCACTGCTATCTTAGTTTACGTTGATGACTTAGTTCTTGCTAGCAATGACTTATCAGAAATCACCAATGTTAAATCTCTTCTTGACACTCGGTTCGGCATTAAAGACTTGGGGCTTCTTACATACTTCCTAGGGTTTGAAATAGCTCGCGCCACGAAAGGGATTTCGCTTTATCAGAGAAAGTATGCCCTGGATTTGCTCCAAGACACAGGCCTTCTAGGAGCCAAGCCCTGCTCCACCCCTATGGATCCGACTCGTAAATTACATAAAACTTCTGGGTTCTTACTTGATGATCCTTCCTATAGACGACTAATAGGCCGCCTCCTCTATGTTACACACACAAGGCCCGATCTCTCTTATGTTGTGAGTCGTCTCAGTCAATATTTGGCTGCCCCTACTGATCTTCACCTACAAGCGGCCTTATGCATCATCAAGCACATCAAGGGGCTTGTGACACCGGTTTATTCTTTCCTTCCCAGTCCTTATCCATCATAAAAGGCTTTACTGACTTTGACTAGGGAGCCTGCCCTGACACCGGCAGGTCAATCACGGGTTTCTGCTTCTTCCTAGGATCTTCCCTCATCTCTTGGAAAAGCAAGAAACAATCTATTGTGTCGCGATCATCCTCTGAAGCTGAATATAGGGCCCTTGCACAGGCTACTTGTGAAGCTTAGTGGCTCCAATATTTACTTCGGGACCTTCATATTGATCATCCAATTCCAGTGGTTCTGTATTGTGACAATCTTCTGCCCTTCACATTGCTAGCAATCCGGTCTTCCACGAACATACCAAACATATTGAGATGGATTGTCATGTATTTCGCGATAAAGTCTAAGAAGGGACACTGCATCTCCTTCCAATCTCTACTCACGAACAAGTGGTAGATATCCTCACCAAACCACTTCTTGTTGGCCCTTTTCAGAAGCTTCATACCAAGCTTGGACTGTGTGACTTACACACTCCAGCTTGAGGGGGTGTTAAATATATTTAATTTTTGATTAAGCGGTTATTTTTGTTAGAAGTTAGTTAGGTAGTTATTTTCCTTTCTTCACTAACTTTTGTAGCTATATATATTCAATGCATAACACTTTGTAAAGACTAACACAATTAATTGAATCAGTGAGCAAAGCTCAATTCATTTTTATTTCTTCTCTCTATCTGAAAATGGGTTTCCATTTCAACAATAACAGCCTGTTAATCATGATCCTTTCCCTAAACTTTGTTGCACCAAAAAAAGAAAACCTTACATGATTACAATGCGTAAAATCACTTTAGGAAGTTCAAGAACATGTATATGACTTAAGTATTTGTATGTTCAAAACTTAAAATAACTTTATTCATAAAGTTGCAAGAAAGTAAGAATTATTCGTCTGTCATTTATCCAGTGGCTACCAAATATTAATTTTGTAGATATAACAACCTGGTAATCATGATCCTTTCCCTAAACTTTGTTGCACAAAAAAAATATACCTTACATGATTACAATGCGTAAAATCACGTTAGGAAGTTCAAGAACATTTATATGACTTAAGTATCTGTAATTTTAAAATAATTTTGTTCAAAACTTAAAATAACTTTATTCAAAAAATTGCAAGAAAGTAAAAATAGAGGCAAAATTATATAAAAGTGTTTCAAATACTAAAAACACTCACACAACTGGCAACTCAAGGTGTGATGGTAGATAAGAAAAGCGGCAGAATGAGGTGTACAAGAAATCAAGGATAAGCAAGGATTATGGCTCACTCATGTCTATAGTTTTGTTTTTTTGTTTTGTTAATGGTTTTGCTGTCTGGGTGTAATGCATGTATAGGTCTTGAGGCCGTGCTATTGGTTACACTGTTAGAGGGAGGGATCTATATATGAAAGGTGTTATGCGCTTTTTGCAGGATGGAATATGCTGCATAAGGGTGAGGACCTAGCAGCATGAGGGGTGGATCTATATGTTGTCGATGGTGCAGTTGAACCCCTTGATTTTTAAAATCATTTATTAATGTTCTAGGCAAAAAAAAAAAAACACATTCATAGTTGTTAAAAATTGCACCCATGTCATAAGACTTTTTGACCCTTTGATCCTCTCTCTCTCACATACTCTACCGCTTGACCATTTGACCCTCTCTCACACACACTTTGAAATTGGGGTATTGAATCAAATTGCTTACTCTATTTTTAATTATATGATTTTGTTCATTGCATTCGTCCTCTGCATATTTACAAAGAGATAAGATACGAAAAACATATTTACAAAGAGCATATTTATAAAGAGGACCGTGCCAACCTACTCAACATCATTTTTCCCAAAGAAAAATTGTGAAAAATAGGTTGCGTAATCGAACGGGAAATGCATGGATGAATGATTGTCTGGTGACTTATATTGAGAGAGATGTGTTTAATAACATTAGCAATGAGATGATTATTCAACGATTTCAAAACATAAAATCACGTAGAAAACAATTATGAGGTATGTAATTTATTTGACTATATATATTAAAATTTTATGTCTTTATTTCATATGTTTGATAGTATTTTTTTATTGATTTTTTTGGAAATAGATTATTTTTTTTGAAAATAGATTGACCCCCATCTCCGGGTCCTAGATCCGCCAACATTATTAGTGTTTTTGATCATGTAAGGTGAACAATTGTATTTTTCTTTCTAACTTTGAATACATGATAGGATGGGTACTTTTCAATCATTTCTAGAAGGTGGGAAAAGTGTTCCATTTTGATTCGTAATCTAGAATTTTTAATGAAATTATTATTTATCGGAAAAAAACTCACGCAACAACTGGCAAGATAAACTAAATTGATAGGTTTTTAATTTCACATTTTGTACTGTATTTAAACCACTTATATGTAAATATTGTATTACGTTTATAAGCCCAAATAACGAATGCACATTGACTTTGCAACAAACAAATTGAATAAATTTAAATCATATAATTATTAAATTTTGAGTACAATATTTATAAAATTATTACAAGTTACAAGTATATTTAAATCAAATAATTTTGCGATTAAAATGATTTTCGTAATTAAACTATATTATCAAAATAAATTTTACTCATATATTTATTAAATTTTGAATACATTTTTACTATATTATAAAATTATTACAAGTATATTTAAACCAAATAATTTTGCAATTAAAGTATTTTATCAAATGTTAGAAATAAAATATTAAATACCCTACATAGTTAGAATGCCTAAAATCATTTTAGGAAATTCAAGTACACTGTTTTGGTCCTCTGATATGGCATAATTAGGCAAAATTACATTTTTGGTCTCTTAAGTTAATTGTTTTGTTCAATTTGGTCTCTTAATTTTTTTTTTGTAACAAACTAATTTTTTATATTTACCAACGTTAACAATATTGGCCTAAATGTTACTCTTCATTCAACTTTGTTAACCATGTCCGTTAACTCCACAACTGGATATGTTAGTGATTGGTGACCTTGTTGTTACCATTTGGAGTGTATGGCTTATCTTCCTCCCCCTTAAATGGTGACCTAGAGTTCATGGTTCCCAATCTTCTTCCCTATAATCATTGTTACAAAGTTTAGTTTACGTTTACCTTACTCAAACACCAATTTGAAGTCGCCAAAACGACGTCATTTTGGTCAAACCGCTAAGCCAGCATCACGTCAGCGCCATGTTGGATACTTAACGGGCACGTAGGATCGTTGAGGCGGTGTTTACTAATGTTTAGGCCAACGTTGTTAATGTTTGTAAATATGAGGGACTTATTTGTCAAAAAAAAAGTTAATGGACCAAAATGAAAAAAACAATTAAGATAAGGGACTAAAAGAGTAATTTTGCCAATTATTATGGATAGAATGCATCATTTTGAATATAGCGGGTACCACGATTGTTTTTCCAGTTACTGCACTGGCTGAAAGAAACATATTTTCAAAAACATTTTAGAATTGTGTTTGCTTACTGGGATTACAAATCTCATTAATGGTGTTGTCTTTCAGAGTTCACAGATGATGTCAGAGATGATGCAATGACTTCAGAAAGTCTTGGAGTCTCGAATACCTTAGTATTAGTGTTGTCTTATTTTATTTTTGTTGTTTTAGTTTCCCATGTTTTGAGGCTAAAACTTTTATTAAAAAATTATATTGTTTTTATTAAATAACTCTAAGTGTTTACGGTAATAAATTGGAAATTTAATTTATCTTAATTTATGATGCTATGAATGTGTAATTATTTTTTTAATTATCGATTTCAATGTAATATCGTAAACTTTATACTAGTTTTGGTGATCACAATTAAGTTAGTTATTAACCTATGTAGAATCTCTTTATGAAAAACCATATGTGAATATTGTTAATAGTTTGCTAAAAGTACAGATTATTAAGTAAAAGTTTTTCAGAGATGAAACTTAGTCCTCAAAGACGTTTAAAGTTGTTGTCTAGAAGAAGAACTTGTCTCAAATCGTCTTTGACGACTCTAGGCTGAAGACTAATTATTAGACGTGTCTAAGTAAGACCAAACAAATGAAGAAAGGACACAATCAAAGTCAAATGGCTGGATTCTTAGACGACTGGAGTTAAAGAAGCAATCCCAAGTTAGACGACTCAAGTCAAAGCTTCTTAGAAGTCCAAGCACGAAGATTCAATGTCATACGACTTACGAAAAGAAGACTCAAGCTGACAAGGAAAGCTAAGATTGTAACATTTTAAGCTGCTTATCGAATTGATCATTATTCCTACAAACCAACACGAATGTCTTCAGCATGTTTTGTCCTTACTGACACCTTTCTCGGAAAGCTTTCCAAGAGGTCATCCATCCCAGAATGGCTCTAAATCAAGAATGCTTAACTTTGGAGTTCTTAAGTGATGAACTCCCGAAAAGAAGATATATCTTGTTGTTATAGACAATATCAATCAATTCCTTTAAGCCTTCCTCAATTGTATAGTCTCATATCTGTACAGCCTCGAAATCACTTGTTGGTCGGGGCAACCAATACCCGAGAGGGGGTGAATTGGGTTTCAAATAAAAACAAATTTTTTTTGAACAAATAAAAACCTTTTTGTGAATAAAACAGAATTTGCAGCGGAAAAACAATTTGATAAACAAATCAAAAAGGGTTTAGAGAATAAAAATGAACACAATGATTTTATCCTGGTGCAGCCACCAATCCCCGGTGACTTACGTCCAGTACCCACTCCACTTGTAGGGTTTTCTTCCACTAGAAAAGACAAGCTTATAACTGGCGCTTGCAACCTTAATTTGTACAATCTCAAGCTTAACAGGTGCTTGTAATCTTCACAAAATAAAGCACTCCTCACAGACCAGGGATATCACCTCCCCCAGTGAAATAACCTAAAAAACAACTTGATAATCAAAAAATGGTTTAAGTTGTTTGACTCTTACCGATATAAAGCACTTTCAATAGTGCGTATAAACAAATTCAATATCAATGAACTACAAAATGTGCAACAAATACACTCAAGTTCTTATGATAATCAAAGTATAATAATGGCCCAAATGTTTTTCAAATGAAGAGAAAAGAGAACGGAAGATAAAAAAACGGTTTACCGATTCTCTCTTAAATTGTTCTAATCACAAAGGCTCTCAAAAGATATTTATAAACTTTTGAAATATGGCCGTTAGAAAATATAAAAGGAAATTTATTAAATAAAACAAATTCCTTTTTCTAATAAATCAATTTGAAAAACTAGCCGTTGGAGCCATAAATGTAACATATAAAGAAGTAGAGTATATTCATTTAAGCGCGTCATAATCGATTACCATATACTCATAATCGATTATGGCTTTTCTACCATAGCTGAGATTTTTAATAAAACATGCATAATTGGTTATTCTAATCGATTAAAGCTTCTCTGTAAAACCAACCAGTTTCGTAGATGGATCATAATCGATTATTTCACAAGCATAATTGATTATACCTCTACTGTCAGTCAAAAACATTTTTCACGTTAAAACACAGACTGACAACATTTTGATAAAACATAATTCAAAAACAATTTTGAAGAAGATCTGTTTAGGAAATGTGCCACTATCACCTTCTCATACCTTACATAAATTCTAAGACCTTTTCTAATTTCTCATCTTTGAAGCCCATAACTCTTGGTCTTGAATTTTGATCTTCTTGAGATTCTTCTAGGAATGTCCTTAAGATAATTACTCTTCAAGATCTGGATTTTCCATTTATGTCTTTAAGATATTGTCTCTTTGAATGCTTGACATAATCTTCTATTGAGACGACCCGCCGTCCCATCAGTAGAACCTAAGATATTAACTAATCTTAATCGCATAATAACGTTAGCGCGCCTTATTAAAACGAAGCGAAGCGGAAAATCTAGCGCGGAAGCAAACAAATACACGGCACGCAACACTTCAGAGTACGCAGCTTAAAATATAAAGAAATATATCACATACAGTATTGCCCCATCAGTAGGGCTACAGTAATACAGTAATACATACGAGTATACTCTTACAAACCAAAATAAAAGTATGAAAAGTAGGCCGAGAGATAGCTCTCCGACTAATCACGATCATTGCCCAACCTCACGAGGCTAGGGTCCGCGACACGTCCTCCAGCGTCAGGCTCGTAAGGAATGCCGTCCAGCTCTTCAGCAACCGGTTCCTCCTCGGGGTCTTCCCATAAAATAGGAGCAACACATACAGAAAAATAGCGGGAGATAAGAAACATATATCATCAATATGGGAGAGGGGCATCAGTACAGCATATATATACATCACACAACACAAATAACATATATAGCACAACCTCATCCATCTCTTAAGTCACCAATCACAATCATCTCAAACATCGTTCTCTCGAATAAGCCTATGGGAGGGATACTAATCCCTATGTATATGCTGTCTTCCCTATATGCATGTCGGCCGATACATCACGTCCCCAATTGGACATCCCCGTCGGGATCACATCACATCACATCACATCATATCCCGCCTCGGGATTTTACGTAACGTCCCCAATTGGACATCCCCCTTTGGGACCAAATGCTGTGGTATGAAATGTTATGAAAATGCAACAAACATCCATCGCAGGTTGATATCGGAACCTCACGCCTAAACACTCGTCCACGACCACGACACATCGTATCACATCAACGTCAACATCAATCATCAACATCAACATCACATCATCATCAACATCGCATCAGCATCAGCATCACGACGCCTTGCATCTACGAGCCACAGCTCCACGGTCGGGACCACAACGATATCAACCCGAACAACATCAACGCTCACCATACTCTCATCAACACTCAATCAATCAAATCACATTATCATCACAACAGTAATTCTACCAGTACAAGTACAGCTATCATTATGAAGTCAAACAATAATTCATCATGTAGGCAGTTCAACAAATAAAACCAACAAATAATCAAATAACCAATTCAACACATCAACCTCAATAATCAAATAACCAATTCAACACATCAACCCCAATAAACTACAATAGTCATATCATCAACTTAGTGGTGATAGCCCAAAAGTACCTACACCTAGGGTCCAGGCACTTTTCCAGGGCTCAACCTCTAGTAGGGTTTTAGGGTTTCCCTACACAGATATATATATTCTATACTAGCTTGCCTTCCCGACGATATGAGTTCTTTCTCCCCACCTTAGTGATTTCCTCGAGCAGCTCCGGCTACGACTCCGCAGCTGTCAGTCGGGTGCGCTATCGGATGTTCGAATCCTGTCCGAGTCTATACAACAAAACACAACCAGAAATTAAAATAAGGAAACCATAATCTATCTAATCTCTAGGATTAGCTACTGCCCTTAATTACTTAAGTAAGCTAGGGATATTGAAATTCTACCAACTCTTGGATCAATGACCATTAAGCATACCTACTGCATAATCAATGATCAATTATCAAAGATTTGAACCAAAACCCCTTAAACCATCAAAGTAGGGTTTCGGCCCTCACCATGAAAAATAGGTGAGAGTTTGATTTGGCCTCCTAATCACTTGGATTATATGATTAAGGGATGAACTAAGTGAAATCAAAAACAAAGAACAAAAACCCATTCCCCCCCTAAAACAACCCATTCGGCCCCTTTTAGATAAATAGGCTAGAGATTTTATTTCATTACAAGCTCTTGGATTATGATATTAGGGGATGATACTAGCTCATAGGAATTGGTTTGGTCTCAAAATGATTTTTCTACAATTTTCTAGAGATTTTTGAAGTTTAGATCTAGAAATTGACATTCATGAAAATAAATGGAGAAAATAAAGATTGAGAGCTCAAGGATGAAATCTATACCTTCTAGGTGATAGAGGAGGATGATAGGAGCAACTTTGCTTCACAAACTTGGTTGAAAATCCTTGAGGAAGCTTGAGAAAAATGGAGGTGAAAATGGAGGAAGAAAAGAGAAATGGAGGAAGAAGAAGAAGACAGAAGGAAGAAGAAGAAGTTGGAGGTGATAAGGAGAGAGAGAGAGCTCGAAATTATGGAGAGAGAAAGTGAGGGTGAAGATATTTTCTTTGAGTTTTCTTAAGAGTTAAGAAAGGTAAAAAGGGTAAAAAGGTAATTAGTAAAAATAACCAAGGGCAATTTGGTCATTTCACGTCCCGACATTTTGAAAATCCTCACGACACTTGTAGGAGGCCCCAAATGATTTATCATAGCTCTAGTATGAAAATCATTGGCTCAAGGTTCTCGACAAACCCTAAGATAGCTCGAATCGTCTCCTAGAACGATTATCGGCCTGAATATAATAATATTATTTTTATTTTCGAACGTCAGGACGAACTTTTTCAAAAGTGTAGGAAATGTGATTCTAAGACTAACTGTCTCGTTCGCGGGTCCAAATTAGGTCTCGATAGTAGTAAAGCACTACTGTCAAGGAAAAACGCAGACCGGGCTCCGTCTGAGTTTTCGACCCAAAACTTAACCATAGCTTCCTACGATAGCGTAGAGCGTGACTATGGCCTCGGAATAATTTATTAAAGTTTCTAGACCCTCAAATAAAATACAATTAATTAATTACTTGATTAATTAAAAGATTAAGAAAAAATCGAGGTGTTACATCTATCAATCTTGATTATTCTGATTGATCTTTAGTCTTAGCTCTTTAAGCCCTTGACTTCATAGCTTTGCTTAACCTGAACTTTTCTATAATATTTCCTATAAAGCATATAAGTTCAAGATATAATATATTTCACATTTAATTCCATGCACAAAGCCATAAATGTAACGCCCCGATTTTGTAAGCTTTCTAAGGTCAATAAACTGTATGAATGAGTTTGTATTTTTTTGGAGGGCCTAGAGAGTGAATTAAATAAACTTAGACGGAGCTCAGTCTGCGTTTTCACTGATAGTAAGATTTTACTGATCAGAAAACCTAATTTTGACTCGTGAACGAAACGGTTAGGTTTTATAACTCGTTTCGAACGATATCGGTGATTTTGAATCCTTGACGGTCTAAATGCATACGCCACCACTTGTCTATCTTGCATTAACACACATCCCAAACCTTGATGGGATGTCTCACAACACACTTCAACTATCCTGTTCGCCAGAGAGTATCAATACTGGTGAAGTGATCAACTTGTGCCTCACTCCTGGAAACTGCGTTCACACTCTTCCGTCCATACAAAAGGTCGACTTTTCCTAATCAAATGAGTTAAGGTGACCCAATCTCAGGAAACCCTTCCATAAATTTCCCATAATACTTAGTTAAACTAAAGAAGCTACCAACTTTCATCACTATCTTCGGTCTACCCCTCTACAACACAGTTTCTACTTTATTAGGGTCAACAACTATTCCTTCCTTGGATATTACAAGTCCAAAACTTTAATCCTTCTAGCCGACTCACAATTGTCCCCATGGCATGCCACTAATTTCTTTTGCAGAGTCTGGGGAATCCTTCGACGTGCCCAAGTTGCCTTTTGCGATCTCGTGCATGGATGAGAATGTTGTAAAGGAAGGCAACGACAGACAACAAGGAAAAGAGAATATTCAAATGAATCACACTATAGGAGAAAATTTAATTCGATCAAGGATATGAGAGGAAGTCTAATACCTCAAAAAGGATCTCCAATAGGGTCCTGAGTGTGAGAATGCCCGAGTACATAATCACAATCAAAACTCTACTAAAGCTCCCTTTTCCCGTGAGATCTCTTACTAAGTTGACAATTAAAGTTTCCAACATTCTCAACTTTAGAAAAAATCAGAGTTTTACTTGAACAAACTAACAGGATATATGATTAAAAGATAACCAAATCATTTCACAACGACATTCATATAAAGCAAGGTAGACGGAATAGGAAGTTTCTACCTCTTAACAATGCCACGATAAAGTCAAATCAACTAAAGCAGTAAGGATCATGTTTAATAATAGAAATCGAAACAATTTGGATCAAAGATAAAGACGAAACAGGCAAATCCTATTGTTCCCAACAAGCGTGAGGATTTAAAACGAAAGGGTAAGACCTGAGTTAAACCGCAAGATGTTAAGCTTACCTTCAACGAGACATTTGTCCTTACATAGACTTTCGAGTTGTGAAGTTTTCCACATCATTCATTGCATGGATTCTTCCCTTCGTCTTCGACTTAGCCATTTAAATACCATGGTCTATAGGCTCCACATGCACTGACTTGAAGCCTATGGCGAGGTATCCTCACACCTAGAGCAGACAACTTCTTCAAGAGAGTAGCTCCTTCCTTGGAGTACCTTTGCAAACTTCCCCTAATCCGTTGGCTTCCACCCATGCCACTAATCACATTCTGCAGAAATCATAATTTGAACGTCTGATTTCTACTTACCCCTTACATCTACAAATTTTGGTTTCATTCGGAAACAATAGCACAAAGGGAACACATTGGCTTCTTTCGAAAGCAATAACACAGAGCACACAACACAAGCAAGCATAGACCTACACCCAACCCCGACAAGACTCGACCAGCTCTGATACCACTCAAATGAGATACCCTCTAGTATCTCATTACTTTAATGACCTGTCTTAATATTATCTATCATCATTCCACATGCAGTATTGGTTTATACATACATATACATGCAAAGTCATGACCATGGCCCTCGGGGCACGTAAAACCCGGTTTCATATATGAACTAGTAATTCACAATCTGAAAGTCCCTCCGGGCTCAAACATAATAAGCAATCATCAAACCAATCACAATTCCTGATTAAAACTCAATACCTTTATAACCTATTAGTAAGTCATATACATAATCCATTATATATATCAATGTAAATCAAGACTTTCCAGAGCTGGTCCAAGACACCTGTGTACTACTCTCTCCTCTACGTTCCACCTAAGAATCTTCAAAATATTGTCACCTTTGTGGATGACATTGCGGTCCCGAAAATTGGGGAAAAGAATCCATATCCATCATCTGTACCAAAAAACATATCCAACAAGCAACAACTAGCACACAAAGGGAGGTAAGATAACCACTTCCAAGAATAATGGTAATAATGTAGATTTAACTTCTTAGGTAAACAAAGTGAAATCAAATATCAATCGCATCAATGACATGAAAATAAAACAGATATTACAATCATCAATTCCTAAGTGTACATTATGCCATAAATCAACAGTTTCATTCAATGCTAAGAATGCATGGTGTGTATGGGATAAAAATGTGCATGTGTGGGTCTTATCCCGACTCAACTCCATGGAGTGACAACATCATCGTAGGAGCAATCAGGAGTACATGTTCTGTATCACTAGTCCAATAAGTGCCATCAATTCCAAATGCGCGCTAAACGGTTCACCAAAACACTCTCCACTGATCTCGAGTAGTTTAGGGTTTGGTCGGGACATCATTATGTTCGCATCGAATACCACGGCTCGGGGGAGCTATCACCCGGCCCCCGTGGAGTATCGCACCATGAGTGTCCCCTAGGTCATCTCAACCTTCCCTATTGTACCCTCACCTGCACTCAAGGTGTAGCTTAACTCCCCAACATCATGCCGATGTAAATACCAAATTCATGCATGACCCCGCCATAATACATTTCATAACAATTCGTTAGACCGTTAAGTCATTCCATTGCTGTTTGTCCCGGTATATCCTTTGGGATTGAAAACTCATACAAGAGGAATGCCTTTAATGTATAACTTCTTCAACATTCTAGGGTCATGCTTGACTCAATGCACATGCCGAATGCAACAATGCTCCATGACCAATGTCTTGATGTGCATGTCTTATCAACGTCATCAACTATCAAGATTATGCAAGTATAGCCAAATAAAGATTTCTTCATTATCATGTAATCTCATGGTAAATCACTTATATGTATCCATTGTTCATGAAGAGTCCAATTTACATCAAGTTCCATCTAAAGCACATGATGGTACAAGTATAAATTATCCACATCGATGTCCATCAATAATCATTTTCTTCTCAAGGTAATGGGGCAAGCCTAATAGGGTATAAGGGAACATATATTCCAAATGTTCATAAGTGTGTCCATTTATCTCAAGTCCAATAGGTCAAAATAGGATCATTTGGGCCTTATGGGCCCAATTGCTCAAATTGGCGTCTTTAAGCCCAAAAATCCAACTTTTGTGTCTTTAACTACATGGATTCCAAACTAATTTGGTTTCTTTAGTTGCTTAATAGAAATTTAATTATTCTTTTCGCATTGAGTGGAAACTTTGTTAATCAAGTGGTTACTCACCCAAGTTTAGTTGACTAACCAATTTAGTTAGATTTAGGTTTAAGCTTAGTTTCTACTTAAAATGTGTAAGATCCATACTTAACCCAATCTTTTAAAATGTGTAAGATCCATACTTAACCCAATCTTTTTAAGCTAATCCCATTCTCTCCTCTTATGCTCAACTCTCTAATTTACCTTAACAAATCTATTTTGCATCATGGAGCACAACTTCAAGCCTCATGGTTGTGGGCCTTAATGGATCAAGAACAGTGGTTGTTGTTAATTCTTATTGATCCAATGGTTTTGGGCCCAAGTTAGGTATTTTAGGGCCCATTTTGGTTTATGTCATTCTAATCTAGTATAATTCTTCTAAGATTAAATTTAGGAGTCCTCTAATCACATATAGACTATAACTAAGCTAGGTTCCCTATCTTAGTCCTTGGTCCAATTTTGCATAATTTAGTTAACCTAAGTATTAACCTAAGTTTGATACATCATATTGGGCCTTAGGAGGCCCAAGTTATTACTTGAGAGGAGGGTATAATAATTCATTACGAGTCATGTCGATCGAATTACCTAGGTCCAAAAGGATCAAATTCTCTAAGCTTTTGCTCTCTTGATTTCTTGGTCAAAACCGTAACCTTAGTGTGGCTTAGGAGCCACACTTTGTTTGATTTTTTTTTTCTTTCCTACTAGTTTTCATAATGAGCTACTAATTTTTTTTTAACCATAATTAAAACTTAATCAACATTAATAACATTTTAGAGCCCTCTAAGCTAGGGTTTAGGAACCCTAACAAGATCATTAGGTTCACATTAATAAATTAATATCATCAATAGTCAACAAAGCACATAAACACACTCAAATCATGGTTGAATGGATTTTTCATCATCCTTCCAACCCATTACAAGCTAAATCCGAAAATGGGTAAGCAAGCAACCAAATAACCAACTAAAATCAAATAAAACTAAGAATGAAAATTGGAAGAAAAGGGAATGGGGAGTTCCCCCTAAGAGGAAAATCTACTCAAACCACGTAGAAGGTTAATCTTCCTCCCCACCTTTGCAATTTTCGGTCATCACCATGAACCACCATCAAAACTTGTTTTCTTGTTCACTCTTGCCTCTAGAGTTAAGCAACAAACAAGGAAAAGAGAAGAAAAATTAATGGTAGGTAGAAAAGTGTGTATAACCATGTAGTATGTAGAAGGAGGAAGAAGAGAAAAGCAAAGAAAAGATTATCATTCCTTACTTTCTACAAGAAATGGTTCACAAACCAATAGAGGATGTTGCTTCCTTTTTATGAGAAGAAAAAAAATATTGAGAAGAAAAGGGAGTGTTGAAGAAGAAGAGAAGATGAAGATTTTTTTTGTGTGTGTGTGTGTGTGTGTGTGAGTGTGTGTTAGGAAATGTAGCCAAATGGGAGAGTGATTGGAATAAGTGAGATGAAGATTTTTAGAGCTGGAGGGGAGTGGGCTCCGTGGGAATAGGCTAAGGGAGAGAAGATATATCTTGGTTGCTTTAATTTGAATGGAGGGCTAGGATTGAGAGATAAAAAAAAAAAAAAGGTAGATCCAAAGGCCAAAATCTAAAGACAAATGCATAGTTCCTATTAGTTTTCATATAAGACAAAAGTGATATTCATTGCTCAAATAAGAAAAAGGGATGGCACGGCTGCTACAGAAAAAAAAAGGAGAATAAGGTGGCGTTTTGGTGAAAATTGGTTCCATTTAATATTATGCCTAATCTTCACAATATAGGATTTTCAAATTCCGGATTTCAATTTTAACCCGGATTTTGGAATTGAACTAAGGGAATATTTTAGAACTTGGATTTAGATTTTCGGCTCCGGGTTTGACACGAGACTCAGAACCTGTGTCGGCTTAAACAGATTTAGCTGATACTGATTATAATATTATTATTTCTTAGTGTCGGTTTCTGCGTAGTTTTAGGATTCAGACATAACGCCCAACACCTAAAAATTATTCTAACTCATTTTGTCTGGTCAAGTTGGGATTTTCAATTCCCGATGTCCTCACTAACAGTACCGATCAATACTGTCAGCGTTGTCTGAACTGAGTCGAAATTTAAATTTTTCTACATAAAAAATTTCTGATTTTCTATTTTTAATCACTTTTAAAATTTAGGTTGTTACAACCAGAGCAAGGTGAGCCAGAGGGTGAGTCATCACTATGACTCACCAACGTCATCATTACGGTTCTACAAATATCTGAGATATTTAGGGCGAGAAAAGACTGTTTTGTCCTTGGGAACTGACGAAATCACATTTTGCCCTCATGACTCATCACCTCATCATGATATCTAACAAATATCTAGATATTTTGTTACTTTAAGGGGTGAAAAGACCAAAATGCCCCTAACCTTTTTCTTAATTACATTTTTGTCCTAAAGTGAAATGTCCATTTTGCCCTTAAGTGGAAAAATTTTGGGACACCTTTGTCCTTCATGATTCACACGCCTTAAGCCACCATCATCAAGTCTCCATACATCTTTTTTCTCACACACACTAAGACTCCAACATTTCTCATTTTCTCTCAAAGAAGACTTAGCCAAATTTGTGAAGGAAAAGCTTGAATCCTTGCAAATTTTCATCATCCAAGAGGTGAACTTCACTCACCTTGATCCATAAGTCTTATGTTCTTCATATTCTTTCTTGATTCATAGCCAAAATCTCATGTTTCCAATTCTAGGACTTTACATTCAAAAATCTCTAGAAAATTTTAGAAAAATCCTATGATCATGAAACCAATTTCTTTGAACTCACTATGATGTATATGTTAGGTATCTAGAAGCATGAGCTCAAAAGAATTTTCCTCCCTATTTATCTATGAAGTGGCCGAACCTACCCCCTTGTGAACTCATGAGTTTTGCTTCAAGTTTTTGAATGATGAAGTTTCTTTTAGTGTTAGGTATACCTAAGGATCATTCATCCAAAGGATAAGAAATTTTAGACATCTCTAACCAATTTTAAAGCAAAATAGGGAAAATGGTGTTGTTAGTATTGATGTTTAAATTGATTGTGTGAAGGTCGGGATTGTTGATTTGTTCGGACGCGTAATCGAAGGATTTGCGGATCGATCGGACGACGCGTATCCAGAGATTTATTTTCAAGAGGTAAGGGGAGATTGCTTGAGGGATCTCTCGATAACTTTGTGTTATCTGTGTTTTGGTCTGTATAAAGTTGGTTTGAACTGTGTGGTGGTTGTTTACTTTGTTTTCAGCTTTTATTTGTCTGTTGATAATTATCTGCTTTTGATTGAGTATCTGCAGCTGTGTGTTATAGTATTTCAATGCATGTTATAAACTGTATTATCTGCCATAACTTTGATATGTCATTATTATTGATGTTGATTGTTGATTGAGAAGCCTGACAGTGATCAGTGCTCAATTAATTAAACGAGATAAAAGCCTTGAAAAAGCTTTATAAGGGATGCCAAATATTTATTGGATTTAATTGGTATACACTGTCAGTGTAAAGTTTTTTTACACAGACAATCAATCAGAATTTGCTACATAAGCTAAAGTGTTTGACTCTTATCCTAACTACCTTAAAAGTCATACATACCATGATTTCTGGTTGGTTGTCAGTGTAAAAAAACTTTATACTGACAGTGTATAGCAATTAAACTCATATTTATTTGTGAAACGTTGGAAAATTTTCAATGATACGAGTTTTACAAAAAGGGATCCAAAAGTACAGTATAAAGTTAGTAGAAAAAGTTAGTCTTAAAAAATAAGTGGAGAAAATTAATTTAAAAGGAAAAAGTCAAATTTTAACTTAGGACATTTTTAAACGCTAAACGACGGTTAATTCAGAAAAGATTTTTGGAAGGTATTTTAGGAACAGCAACATTCTTTTTGAAACGGCAATTTAGTCTCAAATGTTTTCTTCCAAGAACTGAGGTTTTGGAAAAGATTTTCAAAGGAAAATAAGTTTCATTGGTAATTCGACGGTTTATAAATGAATTTCAAACGGAAAGGGTTTTCTATAAACGATTTTCCCAAGGTGTAAAATCCGACAACTTGGATGAGTTGCGAAAATTTTGTTATAGATTTGTGTTTCACAGAACGAAAAACGATGAAAACGTTGAAACGTGAACCTAGTAAATGAGACGTCGGGATACTAGTGTTCGGTGAGAATAGCACGTAGATCTGAGATCCGTGTTACGGTATTGTGGACTGTGTGTCCTGTGAACTGTGTGTCCTCTTCACGTTATGAGGGAACGTGATTAAAGGTGAATATTATTTTTTTTATTACCACGGACGTTGGACTGGTGCATCGATCTAGGGCTTTGCGATTGAGCAGTGGGACGTTTTGTCCTGTGTTGACGATGAGAAATCTTAAAACGTTGTAAATAACGAATGGTCGGGAGCCTTTGAGCTAAGACAAGGAAAGAAAGAACAAAAAGAAAAGTGACAAGACATGAAACGTTTTTACATGCATAAATTGGCAGACGTGCCTACAGTGTTAATCTGAATATTTTGGTGGTCAGGATATTCAAGATGGTGTATATCATTGTGCCTTTATGGACAATGAAAAACCATAAACTGTGATCGCCTGTGCCTTGTGTTGGACAGTGTGCAATGGTTTTAACAACGGTGTGCCTTTTTTTGCAATCGAGTTTGTTCAACTCACTTATATGGTGTTGGGATCTCCGAAGATTAAGTAAAGAACTAAACGTTGAACATTGAAGTGTCATGCATTTTTATAAATGACGGTGACTGTCGGGTATGAAACCCTGTGATGAACTACTTGGTTATTTAGTAGAACCTTGTGCATAATTATTATATATGCTTATATGCTGTTGGTGTGTCACCTATGTTGTTATCGTGCTTGAATCCATATTGGTATCTCACCCTTGCATCTTTAGATGAGTTCCAAGATGCCACTGGAACATTCGGGAATCCGTTCCCTGACATTTGAGAGCATGGAAAATGGTGACGTACAGGAATGAATCCAAGGGAGTACAGTGACACTATACGGACCTCGTACGGGAAGTCACAAATACGAGAGAGGCAGGACCAGCTGTAGGATGAGTCCTTTTATTTTGGGTAACGACTTCGTTAGTCCTCTTTGGCTACCCGAGAGCCATGACTTTTGAGAATGGCCGTCTGTATAAAGGCCCTATGTATAAACTGATAATGACTTAGTACGTATGAATATCTGATATATATTAATGCCTGTTCAACTATGTTGATTGTATGGTGAAATTACGAGAAAGTTTTTATCACTGAATTTTGAAATAAATTAAATACTTAGAAAATTTTTATTTTCCGAAAGTAACCAACAAGTTTACTAAAGAGTTTAGTTTCCGCAACGGGTCACCATGTGATGTCCAAGACGGGGGTGTCACAATATATAATGTTTTATCTCATAAAGACATATTTAAGATAATATTCAATTTAATATTCCATATGTCTTTACTCATATGTGATCAAATAATATCGATAATAATATTCCTTATTTATGCTCATTGATCATCATATTACCACTTAATATAATCTTGCTCATTAAGATCTTTGGCATGTAGTAATAATATCAAATATAATTTATATGCCATTCAATCACAAATATATATGAAGTATTTGTCACATCTGCATTTAATAATAAATCATATCAATCATATAACACATGTATATTGTCCATTTATGCTTAATATAATGATATATCATTTGACAACATAAAGATTCATTTATTTCATGTCCTTCCCTTAATAATTTATGTTAGGATCCAACTTAGGCGTCCCTACCGGCCAGAATAGAACTCTGTTGTTCCATTCCCAAGGTCTTTCAAGAACGTATAAGTCACATCATAACAAGATATATTGCATATCTTAGGTAAACATCAGAGTAAAAGATTATACCAAAATAAAACCAAAGGTAGCACTGAGTAAACAAGAAGAGTTTTAAAAACAAATCCCAAACGGGTTTACAACTAGAATGGAGTTCAAAATTCCAATCGCCGGAGAAACCACATATGACAATAAACCGATCTAAAATGAAACTAAAACAACAGCAGCTGCTCACACCACACAAGTGCATGAGCTCCCTAAGATGGCTCTACTCGCGGAGTACCTGAAGCTAAAACCAAAAAGGGCAGGGTTGAGTCCCAGAACTCAGTGAGGGTAAACAAAACATGACAAATAATGCAACACATACATACATGCATAATCATACTATCATACTTAGACCGTATAATACTTTTCAATACATAAAAATCAATCTTAGCGATAACCATTCGTCATTTTCTCAAGTTACCATTGAGTCGGATGCTTGTATATCCCCTTGGAGTTATTTACTAAAGTCTCCCGCTCCGGCGGCCCCATTTATACCCCAATCTGAATCCGCTAACCGGTAAGTGACCTCGGTCACTGCACAACATTCCTCCAAACTTCGAGGTTGTTCACTAGAGTGCCCTTCTCCAGCGGTCATATTTATATCCCGACCGTGTCCGCTGGCTGGTCGGATACACCAAGTATTTGATCAATGTCCAAAACCAAACCAATTTTCATATGCATGCCATATTCATGCAAATCAATTCACACTATCACATGTTCAGTATGTGCCTCAACATAGCTTACTTAACCATTACAATGGTAATCAATGAATTCCATAATAATGTCAATCATAAATACAAGGAGATAACATTATAGCCATTTCATTCACAAGCTAGAAGCATCTTACCAATCAGTTTCAACATTTGTGTCGTACACAAAAACATAGTTGAGTCAATGAACCTTACCTTGGCATTTGTCAATAATTTCACAGCAAACCTCGTTCATCACAATAAGCATTCACTTCGCTTTCGAAGCTTAGAACTCAATATACAAAAGTATAATAAACCCGTAATTCAATAAATACGTGAATAAAAAGGTCATTTTCCATAGACCATCACAAGCATAGAATACAACAATAATTCACATATTCATCTACTTCATGTTCACTTAATTACTTTCTTCACATTACTTATTTACATTGACCGTCTTGAATAACATTCCTTATCGTATTTAGCACAGTTACTAAGTAACGCTCATAACTATGCTCTCTTCTTTCCATAAAAACCAACTCAATTGTAATGAAGAACCATTCTTTGATGAACATAAGCATTTCTTATCCCACTCTCAACAAACACTTGTAACATATAATAATCCTAACACTACGTCTGTTTAAATCACCATCATATAACTTTATTCCAGTCTTCATATATTCCTCTTTATCCCTTTGTGTTATGTAATCTCACATCCTATAAACATAGTCCGCAATCATGTTCCTCTTATTTTATATTATTATTTTACACCAACTAACAAAATAAGTCGCTTGAGACCCTCTAACACATCCTCACACCCAATAGTCATACTCAAGATCATACGATGAACCATTTATAATTCTCTTAATTAGACATATCTTAAACTTATTCATAATAGCACCATGAAGTACTTCTATTAATACAATTCATTTATTGTACTACATTATGTGACCAACAATTTTAGCATAGTTCATCAAATTATAAAAAAATCACATCATCCATGTTCCAACCTCTACATACACCATTTTATGACAATTTCCCCCTTCAACTTTAATAAAATCCTTTCTATTACGTTCTGAATAAACCTCCTTTGATATTATAGTACCCTATATCGAATTTACTTTGTCTGCACCCATTTTTAGTCCTTGCCTCACTAGGAGTAAGTGTGGAGAAGACGGAACACATAATAGTAACTTTTATGTCTCGCACAGGCACTGAGCGCGAGGGAAGTGGCACTCAGTGCATGAAAAGATGTTACAGGGTTTCTCTCTGGCATACCAGTGCTCAGCGCAGAGGTGTTGGCGCTCAGCGCTGGACCCAGCGCTCAGCTCTAAGGTGCTGGCGCTCAGTGCTAAACCTTGTTGTACAGGTATGCTCTCTGCCAGCCCAAGGCCCAGCACTGGGGCAAATTCTGCAGACACGTAGAAACACGAATTCTGCAGAATTCCCCCATTTTCCAAGTCCAAAACAGACACGAACACATACAAAATAAGCACAAACTCAGTATTTGACATCACCTATGACAAATCAGGTATATTCACTCGTATATCAACAACACCAAAACGTTTTAACAACAATTTTCATGTCAAAATGACATCTTTGCATAACCTAAAAACCAATGTTATCATACCTCCGAAATTCCCAAAATCAAACAACAAATTCATTTGCAATCTAACCCCTCACCTGATTCGACGCTAAAGGAAAGAAAGGAATGGAGGACAATGATTCCTCGCACCACGAACACGCTCCTACGGTCTTGGGTTGTCGTTCTTCTCCTTCCCCCTATTTCTTTAGAGAAATCTGATTTTGAGAAGTTAGGGTTCTGCACCCCTTCTGAGTCTTTCCCTGCCATTTTACTTAACCCTCGGGCTTACCAAAAGGTCTTTAGTTCTAAGTTATTCCTATCTTGGCACTAGGGGTAAAAAGAACAACCTCAAGGATAATTTACCATGAAACTCTATTTTAGCATTTTAATTATTTTTATGCACATTTAAATTTTTTTATTATTTATATACCACTAATGTTACGAATTTAACTTACCCATAATTATTAAAATTCCACTATTCCCTTAATTAAATAACTTTATCTTTGGCAGTTTTTGCACCAAATAGAATATTTTACTGGGTTTTACACTTTATTTCTCAACATCAAAACCTATATGACAATATGGTTTACATCCCTCTCGTTCGGTGTGTAATCGGTTTGTTCATGCACCCCTTCACCTATAAGCCTGCCAAGAGTCGCTCTATGTCCGTGATTCATCTTTTGCACCAACAATCACTCCCTTCCCTCGTTCGCCCCAGGTGTCACATGCCCACTAGATTCCACTTGGTTTGTCCCTGAATCACACAGTACTGGAAGAGTGTCGCTTTGATACCATTTGTAACATCCCAGGCTGCTTACCGAATTGATCATTGTCACACAAGTCTCTTCAACGTGCTTTATCCTCACTGACACGCTTCCTAGGAAAACTTCCTAGGAGATCACCCATTCCAGAATTGCTCCAAATCAAGCACGCTTAACTTTTGAGTTCTTAAGCGATGGGATCCCGGAAAGAAGATTCATCTTCTTGTTCTAGGTAGTATCAATCAATTCCTTTAAGATTTTCTCAACTGTACAGTCTCATAGTTGTATAGTCTGGAATCCCTCTGTTTCGGGTGTGAAATCGGTTCATTCATGCATCCATTCGCCTAGAAGCTTGCCAGGAGCCACTTCTTGTTCGTGCTTCATCTTTTGCATTGGTGATCACTTCTTGCCCTGGTCAGCCCCAGGTGTCACAAAGATCAAGACAAAGTATTCAAATAATATCAAGCTTGAAGATCTAGAACCTTCTCCATACAAGAGTCAAAAGTTAACCATGATGAATCTTTTTTTGATCAGAACAAAGAAACGAAGAGATATCTCTGATTGAAGCTGACACTTCAATAAGACAAAAGGACAAAAGTTCTAGCTAAAAGCCAATTTTGTCAAAAAGCATGAAGCTTATTCCTTAAAAGTAAATTGATGTTTGTACCTGGCTTAGAAAGTCAAAGGTGAATGGTCATTTTGCCCAAAAACACTCAGCCGAAAGCGTGCCTGGAGATATTGTTTATGTCTCTAACGTGTATTTGCATTAAATTTATTAGAGGATGGCTACTGCCAAGGCTTGGAGATGTTGCTTCAGAGATGATCAAGATTGTACGGAAATTTTATGAAATTGATCTACCATATGAAAACTTTAATCCAACACTTGGGTTAATATAATTTGATGTATATGAAAATTTAATTAATAGAATAAATATATCAAGATTTACTCATGAAGTAAGTGAATATATATGAGCAAAGTTCCACTTTAATCTAGGAGGAACCCATGTGCATTTTGAAGAAATTAAGTTTGCTTACTTTCATATATATATATATATATATATATATATATATATATATATATATATATATATATATATATGCAAAATTGGCATGCAAAATCATCACAATAGGGAAAGATATCCCAACTCTGTTGGCAACTTAGACCCTATCTATCATTTGCAGCACACCAAAATTTGTTAAAAAAGAAATTAAAGAATACAAAAGTATGGGGGGACATGAACCAATACCCATGTAAGAATATCATCTAAATCTATAACCGGGAAGACCAAACCTATTACGGTAAAAGTCTTCACAAACACAACCAGGAATAAGATCCCACCAAGTATTACATTTGGAATTAACTCCAAAATTGGCTAGCTTATCAGCACAAGTATCCCCTTCCTTATAGATATGAGATAGTTTAAACCTCATTTTTTTAGTTAAAAGAATGCAGTTCTTCCATCTAATGTGAAGTTTCCAAGGCATAAGAATGCATGGGAGAGGAAACAACCATCACTACCAAATTCGAGTCACATTCTAACCAAAAATTATGCCAACCTTTGATATGAGCCATTTCAATGGCAAACATAGTTGCAAGCAACTCAGAATGAAGAGAAAAAGTAATACCATAGTAGGATGCAAAACAACCTAACACCGCAACACATTTGTCCCTAAAAATTCCACCACCATCAACGGTATTACATTTGATTCAACTACATAAAGGGGGAATCCAATCAACTTGCTTAATTATTGGAGCTTTATTGGGGTGTGGCTCATTACAGCAAAAGCTTTGAGAATAGAGAAATCAATAATGGAAGCATCCAAATGTCCCGTAGACAAGTTACCCGAAATGGAAGTTGAAGCTATGATCATATTAATTGCAGACCTCCAAGGGACAAATTGATTATCAAATCTACACTTGTTTCTACAATGCCAAATGAACCAAAAACCATTTGTAATGGCAGCTACTATAACATCTTTTATTTGAGAGGACCAGTTTTTATTGCAAAATTGATAAAATTAAAATGAAAGAAGATAGATCAATGACAGGGTTAAAGATTGAGCTAAGTCAATTCCACATATTCCGGGTAAAGGAACAACTAAGGAACAGGTGTGAAGTAGACTCATGAGAGATACCACACAAATTGCAAATGGAGACTATGATGCAACATCTCTTCCTTAGATTCTCATAGGTTGGTAGCTTGTTATGAAGCATACGCCACACTAAGAAGGATCTGGAGGGGGAACAGCAGTTGGCCAAATCAATTTTCTCCTAGGAAGTGAGTTCTGCATAGGATGTAAATGAAGAAAAGCCTCTTTGAATGATAAAGAGCCTGAGTCATTACCAACCCACATTAATTGATCTTCATCATCAAACAAAGGAACTAAGACTTGCATTATAGCAGAGACCAGAGCAGGAGATTTAACATACAAGTCATGAGGAAGCAAGCACTTATTTTCACTAATAAAATCAGAAATCGAAGCCTGCAACAAGCAGAATCTCCACAATAGGTTGATCAAGCCATCTATCCCTCCGGAAATTAATAGAATTGCCATTTCCAATCTGCCAACCTAAATGTGATAAAACAATGCTAATATGAGATTTAATACCTGGCCAAAATAGAGGATTTGACATAACTGACAATTGGACATAAATGCCTGAGAAATCTAATCCTGAAAAAACTAGCTCAATCCTTATTAGAAGACATCACCTCCCAACTAAGCTTTAGAAGAGCATAATCATTAATTGATCTTAAAGATCGCAGTCCAAGACCTCCTTCATTTAGGGGAGAGCAAACTGTTTTCCAAGAAAAAGTGACAATATTCCTCACATTAATATCTCTAGACCATATGAAGTTTCTAATGCATTTGTCAAGCAACTTCAATAAAGAAACTGGCTAAGCTTAGACATGGAAGCTGTAAGGTAGCACACCAGGAATAATGAATTTTACTAGCTGCTCCCTGCCCATGATGGATAAGAGAGAACCTTTCCAAACAACCAGCTTGGTTAAAATTCTATCAACTATAGGCTCCAAGTGAATTCTCTTTGGTTTACCTTTGAAAATAGTTGGTACATCAAGATAGGTAAAAGGTAACTGTCCAGAACCAAAACCAAGAATAAAAGATATTGAAGCAAGTCTGTTAGGATGCAAGTTACTTGTGTAGAATTTACACTTGTCTAAGCTCAAGAGCTGGCTAGATGTTTGACCATAAGAGTGAAATAGAGTCATCAGAGCTTCAAGATTTTTCTTAGAGCTCTTACAAAAAATCATTATGTCATAATGTAACGGATACATGGCATACGTTGATGCCACTAAACCAAGGCATCTGTTTATAAATATATAGTAACATGAATACATTTTTTTTCACTCAATCGTTTAACTTTAATGTAACAAAAAATCAATAAATAAAATAAAATATAATAGCCCGTGGCATCAAAAGGTATTAATGATCTACCTAACTTAATATACATAGAGATGCATGCCACCTTAGTTGACTGTGTTCATAGGAACAACTCGAAGCGGTTGAGCCTTTTGTAGGGTAATTCCAAAATTTTCATCCATCTTCACATCCTGGATTTTCATGTCATCTTCAAGCTTCAAATCAAAGGAGTTGACTAGTGAACCCAACATCAAGAGTAACATCCGAATAGCTAACATCATGCCAGTGCATATTCGTCTCCCAGCACCAAATGGTGCAAGCTCAAAATTTTGACCTTCGATATCAATATCTGACCCTAAGAATCTCTTTGGCGAGAACAAAGTTGGGTTGTCCCATAAGGTTGGATCCCTTCCAATAGCGCACACATTAACCAGCACTTGTGCATCCTTTGGGATGGTGAAGCCACATATGTAACATCCCAAGAATTAAATAAAAGTATAAGAGACTTTAACCTTAGCAAATAAAATTAATAAAGTGTTAGGGAGGCATAGAATGGTTGACTTAGAATCTTAAGGGTGGTGATTTTGCCCAAAAGAAGAAAAGAGAGAAGTTTTAAGTTGAAAGCTGTCACAATAGAGTTGGAAAGCCCATGCTCATATTCAGCACGCCCGTGCTGAATATAGCATGGTCTGAGCCGCGTCGTGCTAACTATTAGCACGGCCGTGTCGAATAATAGACAAATTTGACGTTGTTTGGCATGTCCGTGCTAATGTCAGCACGCCCGTGCTAAAAGAGAGCCCGATCTGAGCCGCACCGTGCTACCTGGTAGCACGCCCGTGTCGGAAACCACGCGAATTTTGAGGCTGATTGGCACGGCCATGCCAATTGAGAGCATGCCCGTGCTCTATATCAGGATGCATTAAAAAAATAGGATTTTAAAACAGATAACCAGTGCAACACTATATATATACACCATTATAACACCTTAGTGTGGCTAGAAACCCTATTTGCAACCTAAAACATGGTTTTGCATGCCTTTGAGGATTGAAGAGCGTGGAGAAGACGATTCTAAAGTAGAAGGAGCCTAGAGGAGGAAGAAAGGGGGAGATTCTTGAGGAGCTTCTTGGTGCGTTCGTGACCAAACGCTTGGAGCTTCTTCGAAGTCTTAAAGAGGTAAGTAGAAATACTCTTTTTCACCCTTTCCATGGTGCAAATTGTCTTGGGGTTTGGGTTATGCATGCTTTCAAAATACTTTTTTTGGAAAATAATCCTGTGTTTGGTCAAATCCTGATTTTTTAAATTTGGTGGTTTTCCTTCTAAGGTGTTTCTGCTATGAATCAAATGTTCATTCTTGAGATTGATGTTATATTATGTATGTTGTATGTATGATTTGGTTGATTGACATGATATATTTGGATTATATGATGATTTGGGGATATTGGCTTGATTCAATAACTGTTAAATGTGATGAATGCTGTTTGCTGCAATACCGTCTATGATAGGGGTATCGAAAGTAACACTGTCAATGAATTGGGGTGTTGAAATATGAAATACCGCCACAACGGGGTATCGAAAGTAACATCGCCACACGTTGAGATGTCGAAATAAGTAATACCACCAGTGTACAATGGTTGGTATCGAAATGAGTAATGTTACCGAAGAGAAGGTGACATCGAAATATCTTTATTAATAAGGTAGGCAATGGGACGCCATTGTTATGTGCAGTTTTAAAGTCATATGACATATGAGGATGTTGAGACTATTTGATATATGAGAATTTGTTATACTTGTTTATTATGTGTTGTTGAATAATTATTGTTAGTATTAGTATATATAAATATTATCTATTATTTTAAAAATAACGGGTACCATGGTTAGTTTTTTCGGTTACCGCGCCGACTGAGAACAACGCTTTGGTGAAAACCTTTTATAACTGTATTTCTATTCACTGAGATTATATATTTCATTAGTAGTGTTGCTTTCAGAGCTTGAGGACGACCCTGTTGAGTAGCCAGACGCTTGAAGACTATATTCTAGTAGTTAGCTTCGGTTAGTTGCATGGCATATGCCAGGTGGACCTTTAGTTTTGTTTAGTTATTTATTTATGCGAGTTATAATAGACGCCCGATTTTGAGGTTTAAAATTTATTATGTATTTCGTTTATTTGGACAGGTATAAACAATTATTTTGGATTATTATTATATTGTGAACTTATTCAATACTTATTTAAGAAAATTTTTATTACCTTGTTTTATTTAAATTATTATCTTGGATTACTAATGTAACATGGGGCGTTACAACATATGTCCACATCTCTTTTAGCCTTTTGAGGGAGTAGAAGAGGAACTGGTGGGTGCAAGCGGAACGTCTCTTTTATGATTGCTTGCAATTAAGTAAGGGAGTCTAGCAATATCTGATTCTTAAACAGGTTTACCATTGCCTATGATTTCTTCAAGCTCTTTTTTGGCTTTTGACATGATCTCTGGGTTGAGTACTAGCTCGATCATTGCCCATTCTAGTGTAGTTGATGTTGTATCTGTTCCTACAACGAACAAATCCTGCAAAAAAATAATTCCAAAGTAAATAACATAGCAATTATAATCACAAAGATTCTTAGGTGTTTTTGCAGTAAGAAAATTGTTTTGTCCCTTATCTTTATAAGCATCTAAGAATTTTTTAGTATTTGTAAAATCATAAAATAAGGAGTGGAGAAAAGAACATATACGTGTGCCAAATGTTCAATCATTGTTTTGTCCCTCATCTTGTTCTCTTTAGAAATGTTGAGCAACGAATTCAACATTTCATTGTGTATGTCAGAACTTGTACATTCCCTGTGCTTCAACCGTTGTCTAATTAAGCGGTCAAAGATGTCCAACACCTTGGCAACGTTCCTAGTTTGTTGTCTTTTTACACCTTGTGGATCAATGGTGTTGAGCACAGGGAAAAAGTCTGCTATGTTTGGTGATCCAACAAGTTTTGTGATGTTTGTTATCAAGTCCTTGAATTCTCTTGCAGTACCTGAAGAGTGAACCAAATCCTCGAAGAAAATGGTGTTAGATAACAAATTTATGGTGATCTTGAATGCTTCTCTTCCGATATCTACTGCTTCACCGATTTGGCTGCTTTTGCGGACGTCAGTGAGGAGTTGTTGCACTTTCTTGTGCCTAATGTCTTGGCTAGCATGAAGACTGTTGTGGGAAAATAATTGAGTGTTGCATGTATTGATATATTGATTTATTGGTTTATATTGTGATATTGTGTATTCATTGTTATTGTGATGTTATTAAATCTTTTGTGATTAAATTTCAAGAAAGATTTCATATCTTTGATTGTTTTCAATCTTTTTCTAAAAGGAGTGATTTGTTGAAGAAATTTTTTAATACTCAATTCACCCCCTATTGAGTTTGTCCATTATTCCAACAAAAATTACAGAATTTCATTTCTAGTTGTTCATTAATTGAAAAATTGAAATTACAGAACTAAAATTGAAAAATTGCTCAAAGAGCTTGCTAGATCTTCTTAGTCCAATCTCTTGAAATTCAGCTCCAAGTCGTCCAATTTTGGATTGAGATAGACATTCGATCGTCCTTTGGGAGCTGGACAAGTATTCCAGAATCTCCTATAATTACGTCTCCAAGTGTTGTGGAATCTTATAATAGAGAGAGGTCCATTTGGCAGCAGTCCAAATTCAATCTTCCTGCCCTCCAAACTTGTTGAAGGTTAAAAGAGAACTAATTTTACTTCTCTAGTGAGGAGCACAAAGTCACATTCTGGACTTTATTATACTTCACATCCTCTCTTCTGGACTTTATTATGCCTCACATTATGGATTCTATTGAGCAAGATTTCTTCCATCTTTCCCAAAGAAGAAAGGGAACTCCCTCAATTAAGAGCATGACAGATTGAGAACGAGAGTTAATAAAATTTGGAGTGTGAAGGATAAGAACACAGATGACAATTTTTTATAGGAGAGTTTGGTCAATGAATTCAAACTAACGTTTTAAATAGTGTTGAGTTTCAAAGCAACAAAGTTAATCAATTGAGAAAATTGTATGCTGAATATATCGTTTTCTATGCAGAAATATTATTTGTCATTAACTTCATGCAGAGAAGTCACTTATGGGGTTTTGTTTTGAATCTGGTGAAAGATATTGTTTCGTCAAGCAAATGGTATTATAGTTATTCGGCAAAATATGTTGATTGATCGTGTACGTTTTCTTTATTTTTCACTTTGGTCTTATATATTTTATTTTTTGTCATTTTGGTTCTATACGTTATGTTTCATCTTCAATATTAATGCTAAAACAGATGCCGTCAAGAAGGAATTGATGAAAATGACTAATATGGAAGATGGAATATAACGTATAAGACCGAAATGAAAAAATAAAACGTTTTATTTTTTTTCATTTTAGTCTTATATGTTATGTTTTGTCTTATATGTTAATTTTAAAACTGACGCCGTCAAGAAGGAATTGATAGAAAAGACTAACATTGAAGACAGAACATAACGTATAGAACCAAAATGAAAAAAATAAAACATTTAGGACCAAAGTGAAAAAAAAAATGTACGAGACCAATCAACCTATTTTGCCTAGTTATTCCTTTAACAACGTTTGCTTGAGAAAAATGTTATTAAAGGTATAACGTATAAGAGTGTGTCTTCGATGAAGTGCTGTAAGAGGTGAAGCGTGTTTTTTTTTAAAAAAACATGGGGGGGTAAAGATATCGTTTATTTGTGAAAACTCTATTAAAAACCTCCGCGCATTCTTTTAAAGCGTTTCCTCCTGAAACCGCTATTAACTATGTGTTCTTAAATCCCGAATCTGGCATAGTGTGATATATACTTGTTGATGTTGTATTGCCTAAAGATGCATTGAGAATACTTGTGGTACCTGGTTGCCTGGAGATACATATTTATAAAGAATATTCTTAGTGAAAAATCCTAGGTGGTTGTCGGATAAGTCTCGTTCTCTTTCCAATATTATATATATATATATATATATATATATATATATATATATATATATATATATATCAAATGTGAATTTTTTATCCTAATCGTTGAATCTTATATCGTATTAATAATTTGACGACAATTTTAAATTTTATGAAATTAATCTTCCACATGAAAATTTTAATCCAACACTTGCGTTAATATAATTTAATGTTTATTTTAAAATTATTTAATAGAATAAATATGAGCTGAAATCCAATTCAATCTTGCAGGAAACCATGTACATATTGAAGAAATTAAATTTGCTTACTTTCATATATAGTAACGTAAATACATTTATTTTCACTCAATCATTTAAATTTAATGTAACAAAGATTAAAAAAAATAAATAAAATATAATAGCGCTTGATAGGAAAAGGTAAAAATGATCTGCCTAACATAATACACGGACATATGCAAGCGACCTTAGTTGTCTGTGTTGACGGGAACAACTCGAAGCGGTTGAGCCTTTTGTAGGGTAATTCCAAATTTTTCATCCATATCCACATCCTTTTCTTTCATATCATCTTCAAGCTTCCAATCAAAGGAGTTGATTAGTGAACCCAACATCAAGAGCAACATCCTAATAGCTAACATCATGCCGGGGCATATTCGCCTCCCCGCACCAAATGGTGCAAGCTCAAAATTTCGACCTTTGATATCAATCTCTGACCCTAGGAACCTCTCTGGTGAGAACAAAGTTGGGTTGTCCCATAAGGTTGGATCCCTTCCAATAGCCCACACATTAACAAACACTTGTGCATCCTTTGGGATGGTGAAGCCACATATGTCCACATCTCTTTCAGCCTTTCGAGGAAGTAGAAGAGGAACAGGTGGGTGCAAGCGAAAGGTCTCTTTTATGATTGCTTGCAAGTAAGGGAGTCTAGCAATATCTGATTCTTCAACAGGTTTACCTTTGCCTATGATTTCTTCAAGCTCTTTTTTGGCTTTTGACATGATCTTTGGGTTGAGTATTAGCTCAGTCATTGCCTATTCTAGTGTAGCTGCTGTTGTATCTGTTCCTGCAACGAATAGATCCTACAAAAACATAATTTCAAAGTGAGTAACATAGCAATTACAACCATGGGACTTTTGTCCCTTATCTTTCAAAGCATCTAACTATTTTTTTTTGTATTTTTAAAATAATAAAATAAGGAGTGGATAAAGGAACATATACGTGTGCCAAATGTTCAATCATTGTTTTGTCCATCATCTCTTTCTCTTTAGAAATGTTGAGCAACGCATTCAACATGTCATTGTGTGTGTCAAAACCTGTACTTTTCCTGTGCTTCAACCGTTGTCTAATTAAGCGGTCGAAGATATCCAACACCTTGGCCACGTTCTTAGTTTGTTGTCTTTTTACACCCTGTGGATCAATGAATTTGAGCACAGGAAAAAAGTCTGCTATGTTTGGTGATCCAACAAGTTTTGTGATGTTTGTGATCAAGTCCTTGAACTCTCCTGCAATACCTGAAGTGTGAACTAAATCTTCAGAGAAAATGGTGTTAGATAACAAATTGATGGTGATCTTGAATGCTTCTCTTCCAATATCTACTGCTTCACCGATTTGACTGCTTTTGCGGACATCAGTGAGGAGTTGTTGCACTTTCTTGCGCCTAATGTCTTGGCTAGCATCAAGACTCTTGTGGGCAAATAATTGAGTGTTGCATATTTTCCTCAAGTCTCGCCAAAGAGGTGAAACGGGTATGAAGGCCAAGGAATAGTGCTCATGGTTGAGAACTGACACAGATTGGGGGATGGTTCGGTTTGACAAGAATTGGTCATGGGTTTGGAGCACTTCTTTGGCCATCTCAGCTGAGGATATGACTACACTGGTTATTTGGCCTAGCTTGAGACTCATTACAGGGCCATGAATCTTGGCAAGCTTGGCCAAGGACTGGTGTGGTTTTTGCCCAAGTTCAAGGAGATTTCCAATGATAGGAAGACGGGAAGGCCCTGGTGGAAGCAGCTTTTGGTTTGGTTTTCTGGTTCTTGCAAGGAATGAACAAAGAGCATGGATTGTGGCGCACGTCAACACAAGGAGCAAAGCACAAGTTACAAACTCCATTTGTGTGTAGAATTGATGCGATGCTAGTGAATTGCTGTTCTGAGAGAAGGTTAATTGGTTGAAGCTTTTCCGTTACTGGGGGAGCTTAATTTATACATGACTCTTCCAACACCATAAATTAAAATAATCCCGTTTGACTTTACCAAAGAAAACAAAACGATATAAAAATCCCATTTGATGTTTCCAATTAAATAAATCAATAATAACACTCTTATCAATGTCAAAAGTCTTGATTCAAGGTTCAACGACATGACTGATTCTGCGCTCCCATATTGAAAGCCAATTCACAACCCAAATCGTTCTGGCATAATCCTAGAGTTAATATGTGACCATTTAATTTGTTATTACGTGTTAAATATCCTCTACTGAGTTAATGTGCCGTTAATAACAAAGAAAGGAGCTAGAAATAGGAGGCAAGGCAATCATGTGGACAATGAAAAATGGAGTTAACAGATTATGAAAGGAAACTAATATCATAACTGTGCCTGAAAGATAGCAGCCATATGCATAACCAAGCAGGGATCCGTCTTTGTGTTGCTTCAAACCTGAGACTAACACCATGCGGGATTTGTTAATCACAAGCAGAGTACTATATTGTGATGTAGATGTTTTAAGGAGAGAACCAAGAGGAATTCAAAAGACAAATCAACAAGAAATGAGGGTGTTGTTCTTGTGTTTGAGGCTAATAATATCTGTGAAATGTTTTTGTGGTCATGTAAAAGTGATAGTAACGGATATAAGGGAGAAACAGGCTTAGCTGAGTCATGAGCCAAGTTAAGGCAATGGATAGTGCTATTTGGTTTTATGGGAGTTTGCTTCTTTTTGTAAGAGACTTTTTGTATGATCTTAAAATCTAGCCTCAAGCATATGATAGTGTGGGTGTCCTTCAACCCTTCCTAGAAGGCGGGGAGGTCGCTTACTGTGATGCTCTAGCTAGATTGGTTTTAATAAAATCTATAATTATGGAAAAAAAATAATAACAAAATACATAATCTTCATTCCATCTGTACAATATAGTGAGCCCAAAGCCAGATGGGATTTTACATATATTCCTTAAATTGTTGGATTATAATTAGAATTAATGTTTGAAATGAAGCCTTCAAAGTATGCCTTGTATATAATGGTTTGCCAACCACTGCTTTTCTAGTGGATTTGGGTGAATATCAATGATTGACTAACATAGGCTCATGCTCCCAAGACAAGTATACTATTTTCTAGTGGTCAAAACCCTACATAGGTTCGATTAAATGAACGAACCATTTGGTGCCATTTGAATCCCTTTTGGATTGAAGTTGCCCCTCAGCATTAGGAGGAAAAATCAATAACTGCTTGGTCACTGACGCGGTTTTATGCATCTGATGGCTCCTTGCTCACAAGACTTTCATGAGGAAAAGCTGCAGGGAGAAAGAAAAGGTCCCGAAAACGCATACTCCCTTAGTCCCATCGCGTCTACATAAATATATTATAACACAACACATCATTTATTTGAAAATGAATCTATTTACAAATTTACAAGTGTACATGAAAATCTATTTCACCGCTTATAATTAAAGTTTAATATTAATTCATATCAGAAAATAAAAAGTTTAAAAATTTAAGTATCCATTCCATCCATAGTTTCTAGTTTCAGCGTTGTCTTGTCTTTTTTCTGTTTCCTTTTTATTAATTCAAGTCAACCCCACATCATCTATAGATATGAAAAGACAGCTATATATTAAAGTTTGCACATTTTGATGCTTGCCCCTAAAGACATGTTTTTTTACAGAAATGATTCTTTGAACATCTAACGCATGTATGTTTTAGATTCTGCAAAGATAAAATCACATTTAAAAATTATGTTGGAAAAAAGCTCTTCTTACATAGCTTTCAAAATAATTGCCTTGGGAAACATTATTTTCACGTTTGCGTTGAAAATAATCTAAACCAAACAGGCACTAAATAGGGATATCAATATGGTTTTCTTTTTTTATGTACTTTTGAAACATGTGTATATAAAAAAGATAAAAATAAGTGGGAGATAAAGATAAACATATACGGTGTCATATATACGTGTCCAAAAATTTGATGTTCAAATAAGATAACTATTTGTAATATTTTAGCGACCGAATTCAACCTTACAATAAGTTTAATCGGTTGCTAAATATAAAAATTTTGTCGCTAAATATGAAAATTTTTGTCGCTAAATCAGTCACTAAATGGTTTAGCGATCGATTTAACGACTAAGCCATCTGCTACCACCTTTAGTGGTCGCTAAATCAATCGCTAAATGGTTTCATGACCAAATTTTCATATTTAGTGATCGAGTTTTGTGGTTCTAAACACCTTTTTCTGTAGTGATTTTTAAAAAATGATTTTATAAAAAGGTTGAGGTTTTGATAAGGTGAAATGTAGTGTGTTTGATTCCACTTTTGGAAACACCAGAAGTGCTTTTACACCTGTCAAACATGATTGTAGTAAAAAAAGAGGTGTTTGGTTACACATTTGGAGAAACAATTTTGCATTCAAGATTGATTCTATCAGAAGCAGCTTGGAATAGCTTCTGCTTTTGGCTTGAAAATTTACACCAAGTTTTACATGAAACTCGCTTTCAAAATAAAAACATATCCAAACATAAATCACTTTACTTCAAACTCAATTGTATTGAAATCAATTATACAAAATTAATTCCATCCAAAATCACATTTGTCTAATGTTCATCCAAATACATACATATAGCTTCTCGTAAAAGCTCAATTTCATTTTTTTTTTCAACTTTTGCTTTTTAAAAATAGTCCAACCAAACAAGCTTTAGTAAACATGGGAAGTGATTCTTTTTATAAAAAAAATCACTTATTTTTAAGAAAAGCCTAAACAAATGGACCCTAACTTAACTAAATTTTTTGGTGGTAAAACTTTTAGAGTTTTACTTTAGAAGTTTAGAATATTATAATTTGGCTAAATTAGATGTATAGTCCTTTATCTTATTTTTTAGATTTATTTTAGAGTGAGTTTGTTACGGATTAAAAAAAAATGATTTTCACATTCAATAATTTAGAGATTATTTCTTAGAGATTTTAAAGAAAAGCAGAAGCTATTTTTATGTTTGTTTACCATCATAAAAATCATTTTTAAAAAAAATGATTTTTAACTTGTTTGTATACAATCATATAGAAGTGCTTTTGTTTCTTACAAAATTACCATTAAGGCCAAATTGTAATTCCATATTACATATTCAAATTTTATAAACTTATCTATTTAAGTTAGTTACGTTATATATATTAACTTCAAATATATATTACCATTTTTGACTTCAACGTTATATATTTACGTTAGTTATGTTATATATATATATATATATATATATATATATATATATATATATATATATATATATATATATATATATATATATATATTCATAATATTTTATAAAGTTTGAACATGAATTCACAAACAAACAACGAAAATGGATTAATAATAAAAGTTTAACAAATCCACAAAAAAAAAAAAAACCATACCAATAAAATTGTAATAAAATACATAAAAATAAAATTAGCGTTGCACTCGTCTAGGCAATTGATCTCTAATAGTATTTCTTATTTCTTCCATATATCTGACATCTGTCTGTGTTGGATCTTGCCACTGATCATATTTAGGTACATTGTTATCATCTCCATCATTGAAAGTTCGCTTAGTATCTAACCCATTAACATTCTCTAAGCTTTCAAGAATAGCTATATCAGGAGTGCAAAACATGCCCGTATAATATAAATTTGAGTTTCAAGCTTGAAGTTGGTCATATTTTGCAATATTCTTCATCTTGCTTTGCAAACATCAAATGTTCTCTCAATAACACTTCTCAAACTAGAATGATAATAATTAAATATTTCATTTCTTGATCTAAAACTTGGAGCCAGTCTAAAATGTGGAAGATGATACCTCGTATTCCTATATGGTCCTAGGAAACCTTTGAAAGAAGGATATCCTGAGTCAATAAGATAATATCTGCCTGTGCATAAATAGAAGATATATCATACACTATTATAATATATATATATATATATATATAGTAAAAATATTATATGAAAAATAATTCAAGAAAGGAAAACTACTTCAATTCTCACAGGTCATAAGTGGTATATAGAATTGATAATGGGAAATAATGACAGATTTTTTGAGCAACTTCCAATGAGGAAACATGTATTTCGGCAATTGGTATGAGAGTTAACAAATAACTATGGATTGACACCTACCAAAAACATTGGAGTGGAAGAAAGTGTTGCTTTATTTGTGTATATGATAGGTCAACTAGCCAGCTATAGAAATGTCCAAGAACGGTTTTAGCATTCAGGTGAGACCATTCATAATCATTTCGATAGAGTTTTAGAAGCTGTATACAAGTTGGGAAATCATATAATCAGACCTGTTGATCCTATGCACTCTGATCCCTCTCAATACATTAGAGATTATCATCGATATTGGTCTTACTTTAAGGATTGTATAGGGGCAATAGATGGCACTCATATTAAAATACATGTCCCAGCAGATAAGCAGACACCTTTTTTCAATAGGAAAGGATATACTAGCACAAATGTGATGGCTGTGTGTGATTTTAACATGTGCTTTACATTTGCATTGTGTGGCTCGGAAGGATCTATTCATGATGCACGTATTTTTTTGGATACTCTTCGTAAATCGAGTTTAAGATTCCCTTATCCTCCGGAAGGTAAAGAATACATAACTTGAATTATTTTTCATATAATATTTTTACTATATATATATATATATATATATATATAATAGTGTATGATATATCTTCTATTTATGCACAGGCAGATATTATCTTATTGACTCAGGATATCCTTCTTTCAAAGGTTTCCTAGGACCATATAGGAATACGAGGTATCATCTTCCACATTTTAGACTGGCTCCAAGTTTTAGATCAAGAAATGAAATATTTAATTATTATCATTTTAGTTTGAGAATTGTTATTGAGAGAATATTTGGTGTTTGCAAAGCAAGATGGAGAATATTGCAAAATATTGATGAATTTATTTATTAAATTCTAGATCCAAATGTAATCGATGTAGATACAAAGTATGGCATGTTCATCATAGACATACAAGATTAAGAACAAATGTGTACCTGGCACCAAAAGGGATCCATCTGGTTGATGTTCATTTAAGAGTTGTGATTCTAAGAACTAAGAAAACTTGAGAGATCAGAGTCTGAGAGTGAACTGCTCGGTCAGAATGATCATAACTGCTTAATGGGGAGGCAATATGTATAAACTCCAGATGAGAGCAGGGACTTCTCAATAGGCTTCATAAGTGAAAGGCCCAACCCATCATAGGCCGTTCATAAGGTTAAGCCCAATACTATATCATCATATATATCAAGTGCTTTAATATCAACAAATGATCATAATATATATTAATAATAATTCCTAATAATTGATTAATGTCAATCCACATAATCGATTAATTAAAATAATTAATCTAGCATTCTCCCACTTGGATAGCATTAGTCAATTATTAAAAGCATAGGAATTTTAAGGCTAAAATATTAATTACGGTCAAAGCACACATTAACCAACACTATAAGAAATATAAGTCTTAACACTGTAGAAATTGTATCCGATAGGGAAACAAATCATACATGTTAAAAACTTACATATAAAGAATGATGAATATTGAAAAAACATATTTAAGTAAAATATGCCATCCAAGAATGGTCTCAGCATCTGAAAATGCTATAAGAGATATGATATACCAAAGAGACGTCATCTCATACATATCTCATATCAAATAATTTCAAGCTCCCACTAACTCCAAACACCATAAGACTTTAACCAAAAATATGAGTTGCAGTATTTCGATAAACTCCTATAGTTAAGTCTTTGGTTAGCGGTTGTCTAAGCATGTTTTATCTAACAATATGCACAATTCAAGTTTGAAATTTGTAAATGCCATAAACATAATCCACGTGTCTAAGTGCTCACAATAGCCCAGTAATAAGAGTAATTACATATGGGCTAAAGCAACAAATGCTCTATAATATTCGACATTCAATTAATCCAAAATTCTTCTAAATAAGTAACTATGCTAATCCAAAAACAATTAGGAAATTCAAGAATCTCCTATATGGAAGGCATAGACACCTACTTCAGATAAAATTACACTATAGATTAATGTGGCCACAAGAATGTTAATAATGAGCAAGCACTTAAGACTATTGGTCAAAACATAAGATTTATAAGTACTCCAACAGTGCAGAACATCATACTGGATAGGAGTACTAACATTATACCTGCGAAGTACTTATATATTTGTAGCCTATCAGAATGTGGTATTTGGGTAAAAAAGAAGCACAATATGATTGCATGCTAAAGAGATTAATGTACAATTCCCAAGAAATGACATTGACATCTACTTGAGATGCCTACTGAGATTCAACAGATTTTATATATATAACTCAGTAAAATAGGACAAGACTAAATAACAATGACCTTTTAGAATATGCCATATGATCACAAAATGCATGCACAAATATAAGGCAATATAAGATTAATAAGTCTCGAGACACCACAATTAATATTGTGTATACACTCCCACTAATCCAGTATACCTAAACAAAATTTGGATTTCCATTAGAGCTCATTAGTATTAAAATACTCTAGTGGTATAATATTTAACAGTGGAATCTTAACTCTACAATATAATATCCAAAATGAGTCCAAAACTCACCATCTTTCTCTCTTAAAGAGTAAGTTTAGAAATTAGAGGGAAATAGACTAGTCCAGAATTGTCAAGAGAAGTGGTTGTTAGATATTTTCTTTATTGATTCTGTATTTTTTATGCGGAAGCGTTAAATCTATAGGCATACATCTTAAAGCACACAAACCATATAGCCTAGGATCAACATCATGCCAGATTACTAGGATTCGTTGTTTATGAATATACCTGGATCCATAGTGTTTCCTAACCTCAAGCGTTCTTCAGAGGATGAACTTGATCACCAAACCTTCACGAACGGAGGGTTGTAATCCTGAAAAGCAGAGAGGGGGAAGAGAAAAGAGAGACGGGTAATGAACGCCCGTTGGCTTGTGGTTCTTCCTCAACCGGGACTCCTTATGCCTTAGTCGCTCTTCAGATGGGGAGAAGAGGCGATATGCTCTGTTGTCCGGTGTATTGGGGACCATAGCCTATATATAGGGTGATGGCCAATTAGGGTTCCCATTATTCCGAAATGGGCCATCAATGACATCCACTCATATTTAGCCCACATCAATTAACTAATTTGTTATCAAATCAGAAATTTAATTAGCCTTATCACTTAATTGATCACATATCAATTAAGGCTCCTAATTGACAAATAGCTAATATAATTAATAAACGATATCTGCCCACATTATGACATTGGAATATAATTAAATATAAAATATTCCAACAATCTCCCACTTGGGCAATATATCGTAATAATTATATCAGAATTCTTTAGGCGCGCATCCGAATGCTATTTATATTTAAATTTCCCCTTTACAATCTGGTCCACCTCATACATCAATGATGGGACCACCGCGGCTGTCGTCACTAACGTCTATTGTGACTAAACCCCGACGACCACCACATCAATGCACTTGATGACATAGATCGATATGGATGAGTGGCATGGAAATTTCATGCAATGTGATCTCTGAATCATGCCTATTTCCAACTGGTCCAATTTAAGTCTTTAGTGAGATCAATTTTGCAATTTTGCAAACCAAAGTCCTTAATGTGTAAATAAATTTTACACACAACAAGATACAAACAAGTTCATAATGAACTCATAAACATGACTTTATTTTTGCAGAAAATCCGAAATAACAAAAGGTTTGTATCTCAAATATAAAACACAAATAGAGACTCCCACTAAACTAAGGCATCCTCAATGACAACACCTTTATGAGCAACATGCTCATGAAAAAACCTTAGGTGTTAAGCCTTTAGTTACTGGATCTGCTAGCATAGAATTTGTCTCTATGTGCTCCATAGAAAACTGTTTTTCCTGAACTCATTCCTTAACTACAAGGTACTTGATGTCGATGAACTTCGACTGTGTAAAACTCATGTTGTTGTTGAAGTACAATATGACTGACTTATTTGACACAACATGACTTGAATGGTATTTCAATACCTTTTACTATATGCAACCAAGTGACAAAAAATACTTCAGCCATATCCCGTAGTCGGATGCCAACTATCTTGGCATCCTATAAAATCGGAGTCAGAATTCCTCATGATCTCTAAACTGCCAGATCTCCGATATGTGAGCATATGCTCTTTTGTTCTCTTTAAGTATTTCAAATTCCTTATGGTTGCTTTTTTTTTTTTTTTCAATAATCCTTGAATTGCTCAAGTATCTGCCTAATAATCCTACTATGTACGCTATTTCTGGATGCGCACAAAACTGAGCATACATTAGACTTCCCACAGACGAAGCATAGGGAATCTTCTGCATTTCCTGAATTTTCAGATTTTTCATAGGGGCATTTAATTTGAGACTAAAATGTCTCCCTTAGTGACCGGGGTATCTCCTGGTTTACTATCTTTCATGTCAAACTTATCCAAAACTATATCAATATAGCTCTTTTGTGATAACCCAAAAGATACCTCGAGAATGATCTCTAAGTATCGAATTCCTAAGACAAAAGAAGCGTCCCCAAGATCTTTCTCCACAAAATTCTTTATCAGAAATTTCTTGGTTTCGTGTTATAAGCCTATATCGTTCTTGGCTAGCATAATATCAACATATAATACTAGAAAAATGAACTTACTCCCACTGAACTTGTAATACCCACAGTTGTCCTCGTTATTCATCTCGAAACCAAATGAGACAATCGCTTGATAAGACTTGTGGTATCACTAACGAGACGCCTTCTTTACCCCATAGATAGATTCCGTCAATTTTCAAACCATCTTTTCTGTGTCTTTCGACACAAAATTTTCTAGTTTGCATTATATACATTTGTTTCATCATTGTTGCCATTGAGAAACACCGTCTTGACATCCATCTTGTGAAGCTCCAAATTATAATAACCAACGTGAGCCATGATTTTTCGTAAAAGAGTCATTCAATGGTACTGAAGAGAATGTCTCTTTACAAGCAATCCTTTCTTTTGAGTATAGCCTTTTGCCACTAGACAAACCTTATACCTCTCCATATTACCCGTTGAAACCTTCAGGTAACAGGATAAGTTTCAAACCTTATTGTCTAGCTTGAGCTTGTACTCATACCTTCAATCCACTTTTCCGAATAAAAAACGTCATATGGTTTGATGGGAGTTGATAGAATTACTTTCCATTATACCATTTATCTTATGTTCTTGGAGAAATACTACATAATTATCCAAAGTAGTATTCATCCTTTCTTTAGTGGATCATGGCAAAATGCATCGGCTCCTAATGCTCTAGTTCTTGAGGGTGTTGAGTTTGACCTTCAGCGATAATTTTCTTCTCTTGAATAGGAAGAATAACAACAATATCCTCACAAGGATCCAAATTTGCTACACCAATAGCAACTGTATGAATTGGTTCAGGGATTAGAACCAATTCTTCCTCAAAGTAGTATTCATCCTTCCTCAAAGATAATGTCTCTAATCTTATCTCCCCCCAAACTCAATATCCTCAAAGAACTAGTCAGTTCCTGTCTCAAGGTTTCTTTAATTTGGGATTATCAAATTCACATACCCCTTTGACCTTTCAGAGTATCAATAAGGTTGCCGCTCACTATTTGGGGGGCTCCAATTTCCTTCGCGAGACTCATAAGGTCTTGCCTTAGTTGGATGTTCCCAAACTTGAAAGTGATTGATCGGTCACTTTAGTTGATACTTTGTCAAGCATTTAAGCTGCAATCTTTAGTGTTACTCCCATAATGACTCTGGTAAGGTAGAATGACTAATCATACTTCTCACCATACCTTTAAGAATCATTACTGGGACTTAACTATATTCTTGATAGCCATGTTCTGATCTATTTAACTTTAATGCATTTAATACAAACAATAAAATGTATAAGGCCAATGGCATCTAGGATTCCCTCATACAAGTTGCTCAACTCTAGTCGTACAGATGTGCCCTAAATGTTTGTGTCATAGTACTCTTTAATTTCACTATCGACTTTACACTTAGTGTCATATGATTCCTCACTCAATGTTTTAAAACAAGAGGTTTCAATACCAAACAATTATAGTATGTCCAGCCCATAGCTTGACTAGTTCCTACAATATTTGAATTTTAAAAGACAAATTGAATCCATCATTTCTAAATGAACAAAATGATCCTGATTTGTTCAATAAGAAACTAAAACCAAATTTCATCTAAATGATGACTAAATCAAAAAGTCTTTTAATTCCAAATATTAGCCAGTAACAACAATCTGAAATGTCAACAGCCTTTTCCTTTACTGACTTGGTCAACTCTAGTATAAATGCATCTTTCAGCATCACTTGGCCAATTCATCAGTTCAGACAATCCTTTATAGGCATGCCAAACATGATATTTGGGGCATTTCTTCTTTAGATACCCGATGTCCTTATAAAAGAAATAATTGTGACCCTAAATATTTCTTTTGAGATGGGCCTTTAGCAGCTTTATCCTCAGTTTTCTTTTGTTAGCCCTTATCCTTAGAGGTATTTGTCAAATGAACATTATTTGTCGTCTCTTGCTTCATTGTTTCCTTTCTTGCACACCTTATGAAATGAATCCATTCAGATATCATTTCTCTTTATAACAGCTATAAGCTGACTTAAATTGATCGAATTGTGCATGAAGGAATACCAAATGCTAAATGCATGGGCAAGTCGTTAACCAACCCACGTTTTAGCGCCTTAAGTTTATGAGCAAGATTGGACATTCCCATAATGTGCTCCTTAGATTTCCTTTGTCTTTATACTTAATGAAATTCTAGCTCTCCAATGAGTGCTTGTTTTCATCTTTATTGCTTTCAGAAAGCACTTTTAATTTCAGCAAGGAAATCTCTGGCATTAATTATGCCATCCAAAATAATACCCCTAAATATCTCTAGATTATCGTCCTTTATGATAATAAGACCCATGCAACTGGAGCGATCTCACTTCCTATACTTGATCCTCTCTTCAGAGAAACTGGATTGTGTGAGAGAATGTGATTTTCTCCATCCTTATGCAAGATCAAGATCCAAGAACAATCTCAATGTTCTCCTTTCAATCCCAAAAATTAGTCAGAACTTTTGAGAATCGAAATTGAGTTAAATCAGCAGATACACAAGCAATATTAGCTTAAAGAGAACATAAGTATCGTAAAGATACTCACCAAAATACCCTGTGCACCATTAATATTAAGTCTTTGGACAATAACATTAATTGCTAGTGGTATTTTATTGTAATGATCAAACACCGGTGATATTTTCTGTCAAACAACAACTATCTTTGGATAATTTGTTATTCACATGAAAAGGATCTTTATAATCACTATGTGTTTACCATCACCGGTGTGAATGCAACCCTGCCAAATATTAACCTTCGTTTGGGCCGATTAATATCCGCACGGATGTATACCCACATAACCTTTAATATTTCTTTTGAGTGATTTCCATAAGAGATGTCTGCTTTGCGACTTCATACTTTAATTGACTCACTCGAAATACAAATTGGCAAATTGAAGACCCAAACAAGATACCAAACGCACCATCAATTCCTAATCTTCGGATTGTAAGAATTAACTGCTAGTGGTACTCTCAGCGCAATGATCAAAGATTGGTGATAAGTCTTGTCAAATAATGGTCACCTTCGGGCATCCCATTATCCACATGGAAAATACTTTATAATCACCACACATTTATCATCACAGGTATGTAATTATCCGGCCAAGTTGTGCCTTCCTTCGGGCCAACAACAACTTGCATGAATAATTCCATACTGCATCTTTTGTAAATCCAGTTGAATCAAATTTATGCAACAGAGGTTACTTCGGCAACGTGTTGTTTCAACCAACTCAGCCAAAATTACTAGACAATTTTAATAAAATAGGGGGGTCCCGAATTTGCCCTTTTCACACAAAAAACATGGAAACCTTAATGTTTAGTGTGAAGGGAACCTTTAAAAAAAAAAAGATTCTTTCAATATGTGAACTTTCCCAATAGGTGGTTCTATAGTTCTAACTTTGGTTCTTAGAGTCTGGACCCATTTCGAAATATTGCCCACAACCATAGGTAAACTATTAGATGTGGCAATACCCTCGAAAGGAATCACTCTAAGTTAGGCCTTCGTGATAACCAAACAGGATGTACATCCAGAAGGCTATCATTACTCAACCTTCTCCCTATCTCAAGTTACACTCAGGCCCGGATATAGGGTCTCACTCATAAGTGTGTGAGAAAAGGTGTAGGCTATACCCGTACATGCTACTGCCAAAAAAAAAAAAAAAAAACTGAATTTGCTATTACGAGACACAGCTTTCCGTGTTCCACCAACAATTTTTTTTTTTTTTTAAAAACAAAATTTTGAAGGCATATACAGATTGCCATTGACGTAGAACATACACGTACAGAATCATCTTAGAACAAAATTTTCAATATATATATATATATATATATATATAATAATCAAATGGAAACCAAAACTTTATTTGGCTTCACGTACATGATCAACCATTTATTTAAAATATATACGAGCCATAAAGCTTGAACCGAAACTTATCCATCATTTTTTTCAATTCTTATCAATAAAGCTTCGGGTATAATAACCACGTACATAACCATATATACACGCCTTTCATATTCACAAATCTTAATAACCCAACAATGATGACTGCTCTGATACCACTTGTTGGGAACCGGGGATCCTTGTTGGGAATCGGGGATCCTGTTTATACTGCACATGTCTCCATACCATGGTATGATATTGTCCACTTTGGGCTTACACCCTCATGGATTTTATTTTGGACACCACCCAAAAGGCCTCATACCAATGGAGACATTTTCCGTGCTTATAAACCCAAGTACCTTCCCTTGTTTGAACAATGTGGGACTTGTTTGTACCTCAACAATCCTCCCCTCAAACAAAGGAACCATGGTTCATCCCCCATCCAGCGCGGAAGCCTTCGAGTATTTAGCATGTTTTATACTAACAGCTATTCCCATACTCGCCCAAGCCGTTTATACCAACGGCTTTGATACCACTTGTTAGATATTTTCTTTATTGATTCTGTATTCTTTATGCGGAAGCGTTAAATCTATAGGCATACATCCTAAAGCACACGAACCATATAGCCTAGGATCAACATCATGCCAGATTACTAGGATTCGTTGTTTATGAATATACCTGGATCCATAGTGTTTCCTAACCTCAAGCGTTCTTCAGAGGATGAACTTGATCACCAAACCTTCATGAACAGAGGGTAGTAATCCTGAAACGCAGAGAGGGGGAAGAGAAAAGAGAGACGGGTAATGAACGCCCGTTGGCTTGTGGTTCTTCCTCAACCGGGACTCCTTATGCCTTAGTCGCTCTTCAGATGGGGAGAAGAGGCGGTATGCTCTGTTGTCCGGTGTATTGGGGACCATAGCCTATATATAGGGTGATGGCCAATTAGGGTTCCCATTATTCCGAAATGGGCCATCAATGACATCCACTCATATTTAGCCCATATCAATTAACTAATTTGTTATCAAATCAGAAATTTAATTAGCCTTATCACTTAATTGATCACATATCAATTAAGGCTCCTAATTGACAGATAGCTAATATAATTAATAAACGATATCTGCCCACATTATGACATTGGAATATAATTAAATATAAAATATTCCAACAGTGGTTACAATATAATAATATGAAACCTGACATAATCAATGACAGTTTTCACAAAATTTTGGTTTCATAATTAACCACATATTCTGCATATAGAATTAAGGAGATTATAAGTGTTTGTTTGACACTTCATGACATAGAATCTCCTAGAGTCATTACTAAACATAAATTCTAAAATGAATTTTATAAACAAGGTAACCTTCATATTATAAAGTATGATGATCATTTGAAAGGTTTATCATCATATGAGTGAGATCAAAATCCTCAATATTTTAAACACATTATGGGATCACTTGCAAGTTTTCAACAACTCACTCAAAACTCAAATGTTAATTAATAATGACAAGCACTTGAGCACAAGATTAGATTACGCGCAGCGGAAGTACATGAGACCTATACTTAACTGTAATATTTGAGGATAAAACAACAAATAGTCTCTATTGCGACCGTCCCGTCCGGGCACCGCGAAAAAGGTAAACAACAGAGGAGTCGCCACCAAAATTTTTAAATGGGAAAACCTTGGAAAACCCAATTATTTAAGGAAAACTGGTCGCTTAAAAAAGATAGAGATTTGAGTTCGGGAGTCGGTTACGAGTAGGGAAGGTGTTAGCACCCTACGTCGCCCGTTCTAAGAATGGTACCTCAAGTTAATCGTGCAAAATATTTAATAACCTTTGAAAATATTATTTTTACCCACTTTTTAAAACTAAACAAAAAGGAAATAAACACAAAAGGAAGAAAAGAAAATTTTGGCTTAACAGAATGATTATTCTGCTCCTACGTATTCCCCGGTGTGATTGGAAACTCAAAGCCATGTAGTTCTTAATAGAAAAAGGATTGATTGGTTGGTTGATTTTAGTTTTTGGGAAAAGATTTGATTTCGAAAAAGGATTTTATTTCAAAACTGGTTCGCTTTTGCACAAGGTTGAAGATAGCAGTGCTATACGATAAACCTTTACAATTCTTACGATACTTGAGGATGGGAGACCATACATCAACGTCATAAATTGTCGCGCGAATTTTAAAAGATTTTACTTAAAGAAGAATTCACTCTTGCACGGGTTTAAAGATAGCAAACTATACGATAAACCCTTACAATTCATGCGACACTTGAGGATGAAAATTCATACATCAACGTCGTAGATTGTTGCGTGAATTCCTTTTTTTAAAAAAAGGACTTTGCCACCATTATTATTTTCTAGAAATTCATTAAAAGAAAAGAGTTGATTTTCTTTGAAAGTGATTATTTTTGTAAAGGTTTTTCGATTTTTTTTTTAATTAAGATCAAAATCTGGTACATGAAAAGTATGGGCTTGGCCTACAATACTAAAAAAACATCCCAAAAAGGAAAAAAGAAATCACAGCATACTCCCAGCCGATAGACTCAACTTAGGCTAACCATTCATCAAGCCCAAACCCAAAAGTGAACACACTCATTCTCAGTTGAATCCTGTTTCCCACTTAACAAAATAAACAAATAAAACTTACCCATATATTAAAACTAAGATAAATAAAGAAGGAAAAGGAATAAGAGTTAAAAAAACCAAAGGAATGGCTTCTGCCTTCTTCCTTTACGTTACCCACAAAGAGGAACAGAGGAGAAGACTTGCTACAAGAGGGTCTTGACGGCAGCGGCTAGTTGGGCGACGCTCCGTGCGGCGGCAGTGGCTACGCGGCTGGGTTCGCGGTGGACGGCGACGGAGGCACGGTGTCTGTGACGCGGATAGCAGAGCTGGGCCTGCGCGGTGGAGAGACGAACGGATGAAGAAGGGAGAAGGCGACTCGGGCTGATTCCGGTTGAACGGCGGCGGGCCTTCGCGGTGTTTGTCGCACGCTCGCGGCGGCCGTCACTGCACAAGGGAGGGGCCCGAGTTTCTGCTGAGCCTTCCCTTTCTCTGTTCTGTTGCTTCGATTTTGAATTTTAGAACAATGGTTGTGTGTGTATGTGTGTAGTGTGGCTGGTGGTGGTTAGGAAGGGGAAGCTTTGGGTGTAGATGAGAATCGGAAGACAATGGTTCTGGGATTGAGGTGAAGGGGAATTTTCTTCAGATTTTTCTCCCCCTCTTTTTCACAAAGAATGCTCCTTTTATAGAGGAGTTGCTGCCTGATCTTCATTGTTTGTAATTCAAAAAAACCGAAAATTATCATCTTGGTTGTATCATAGGTGTAGTCTTTCTCCAATTTCTCTTCCTAGCCTCTTTGCCTCTGCACCTATTCCTCCTCATGCTGCATTTTTCCTTCCCTTGGTCAAGTCCCTTTTTGGCCCTCTATACATACTCTAGCCTCTTTCTCCTCGATCGGGTTTGACCCAACCTGAGAGGTAGCAGAGCATTACCCATTCCCACTTTTCCCTTTATGATGCTTAATTTTGAAATGAAAATGTTTTAAGTGTATGAGAATGCTGCCATTGCTCCTTTTGGTTTCTGAAATACATTAAATAAATTTGGCTTTTCCCCTTGTTTGTATGCCTGCAACAGGAAGCACTCTTTTCAACCTCTTAATTTTCATTTTTACGAAAACAGATCACCCTCTTTTTTCTTTTTTTTTTTTGAGAAATTAATTGGGCTGGGCTAAAAGAACATGGGCAGGGAGTATGGACCTCTAACTCTTTGTAACCTTTAGGTATTTTCCTCTTTTAAAATATTTTTATGGTTTTCTCATATTCTTTTAGACCCTAACAAGATGAAAATAAAATAAAAAGAAAGCATTCGGACAAAATTGGGTATCCACAGCTGCCCCTCTTTACTTGTTTCTTATTAGATAATAGGTGTAACCGTAGTTCACTTATTATTATTATAAGGAACGAGTAAAGACGTGAATTTCAATTTTGACCGGGAATGCTAGATCCTTGAAATAAGATGATGCTATGGACGATAATACCTACAGGGCTCGATGCCTATTAAAGCTATACAAACGACGAAGGCTTATGGGCCATGTGGCCGCCCAAAAGACTTGTGGAGTGGATCGTTCGCTAAGCTCGAGCAAAAAGACAAAGAGTCTACGAGGTGGATCGTCCGTTAGAAGTTCGAACAAAAGGACAAAGACCCTACGAGGTGGATTGCCCGTTAGAAGCCTGAACAAAAAGATAAAGAGCCTATGAGGTGGATTACCCACTAGAAGCTCGAACGGAAACAAAAAAAGAGCCTACGGGGTGGATTGCCCGTTAGAAGCTCGAACAAAAGATAAAGAGCCTATGGGGGAGGATTGCCCATTAGAAGCTCGAACAAAAAGATAAAGAGCCTATGGGGTGGATTGCCCATTAGAAGCTCGAACAAAAAGATAAAAAGCTTACCGGGTGGATCGCCCATGCCAAAGCTCGAACAAAAGATAAAGAGCCTATGGGGTTGATTGCCCATTAGAAGCTCGAACAAAAAGATAAAGAGCCTACAGGGTGGATTGCCCGTTAGAAGCTCGAACAAAAGATAAAGAGCCTATGGGGTGGAATGCCCATTAGAAGCTCGAACAAAAAGATAAAGAGAAGAGTGCCCGCCGAAGTTTGGCAGGAAAGGTAAGAAAACTCGTGAAGCCTGGCATCTGCTGAAGCTAACAAATGCAATGCAATGATTGGCCTAAGAAATGATGTTATGATGCATGATGTAAAAACTGCTTTTGTGATTGATGGAAAAGATGGTATGATATGCAAGAGATGCTTTTGATGAAACAATGATGATTTTTTTTATTTTATTTTATTTTTTTATTTTTGGTATTTTGTTTCTTCAAATCATTGCTTGATCCTCGACCCTTAAGATTCGATCACAGCGGGCTTGAGGATGAACTAGAACAAAGCCCATTACTCTTGGTATGTTTGTTAAAGGCATGCTTCATCAGCGATGATTGTCCCGATGGATGAAGAAATTGTTGTTTGCTTTCCACAGCATCCCTGGTCGGGAGACCACCACGCTCTTCCCGAACTTTAAAACCTTCAAAGAAAACTAAATGCTTTTATGATTACATATTTCTAGTTCAGTATACGCTTATCATAATGAACGCACACAACTGATAATGAAAGGTGAGAGGTATACAACAGGAATGGAAGGAAATGTCATTTATTGAAAATGGAAAGATGTACAAGGTAAATATCACAAAGAAACTCAAGTTTAACAAGCAAGATTGTAGTGTGGAATCACATCTCTTTAATGACACTTTCTATAATGACTAGAGCTAGTATCCCGCATTTAACCTCGAATACCCATTAATCAACTTCAGAGAACATGATTTGCCCCAATTAAGACTGAACATTGCCCCAGTTTACTAGCTTGATGACACTTCCTTCTTTTGCATTTTTTTGTATTTTAACCCTAACTTTTGCCTAGACTGCCTTCTCAGGCTTTCAGTCTAGCGGGTCGCTTTAACTTTTGCCTAGACCGCCTTTTCAGGTTTTCAGCCTAGCGAGCCATCTTTTTTTCTCTTTCTCTTTCTTCTTTTCTTTTGCTATTTGGGAAGTGCGCTCAAGCATAGTACCTTTTGACCGCATTTGAGTTTATAGGGAGTGGCAGATCCTCACCATCTATCCTTGTCAGGATTAAAGCTCCTCCAGAGAAGGCCTTTCTCACAACGTAAGGTCCCTCATAGTTTGGAGTCCACTTCCCTCAGTGATCCTTTTGGATGGGTAGAATCTTTTTAAGCACTAAGTCCCCTTCCCGAAACTGTCTTGGGCGCACCTTTTTCTCATAAGCTTTCATCAACCTCTTTTGGTAAAGTTGGCCATGACACAACGCGGTTAATCTCTTTCCTTCAATGAGATTCAATTGGTCGAGTCGAGCTTGTACCCATTTAGCTTCTTCTAACTCGGCTTCCATCAGCACCCTTAGTGAAGGGATCTCTACCTTGATTGGGAGTACTGCTTCCATCCCATAAACTAGGGAATATGGAGTTGCCCCAGTTGAAGTACGAATAGAAGTGCGGTAGCCGTGCAAAGCAAAAGGCAACATCTCGTGCCAATCCTTATACGTCACCACCATCTTTTGAACAATCTTCTTGATATTCTTATTAGTTGCCTCGACTGCCCTATTCATCTTCGGACGATATGGGGAGGAATTATGATGCTTTATTTTGAAACTTTCACATACCTCTGTCATCATCTTGTTGTTGAAGTTGGTCGCGTTATCAGTGATGATTTCACTCGGCAACCTATAACGACAAATCAACTCTCTTTTGACAAATCTAATCACAACATTCCTAGTCACACTAGCATAAGATGCAGCTTCAACCCATTTTGTGAAGTAATCAATCGCGACCAGAATGAAGCGATGCCCATTCGAGGCTTTTGGTTCTATCGGTCCAATGACATCCATTCCCCACATCGAAAATGGCCAAGGTGATGTTATGACGTTTAAGGATGTTGGCGGTGCATGAACCCGATCGGCGTATGTCTGACACTTGTGGCACTTCCTTGCATAAGAGAAACAATCTCCCTCCATTGTTAACCAATAATAACCAGCCCTCAAGATTTTTCTTGCCATGGCATGTCCACTCGTGTGAGTCCCAAAAGATCCTTCGTGCACATCCTCGATTAACCATTTCGCTTCTTCTGCATCGACACATCTTAAAAGCACCATATCATGATTTCTCTTGTAGAGGACATCCCCGTCTAAATAGAAACTCATTGCAAGTCTTCTTAGAGTCCTTTTGTCATTCTCTGAAGCACCTGAGGGGTATTCTCTTTTTTGGATAAAACTTTTGATATCGTGGTACCAAGGTTTCCCATCAGGTTCTCCTTCTACCACTTGGCAATACGCAGGATGTTCACGACTTTCCATCTTGATGAGTGGCAAGTCTCTCTCGTCGCTTACTTTGAACATTGGAGACAAGGTAGACAGCGCATCGGCTAATTGGTTATCCTCCCGGGGAATATGGTGAAATGTAACTTCATCAAACTTCTCAATCAAACCCTTGATGTAATCATGATACGGTATTAACTTGGCATCCCGAGTCTCCCATTCGCCTCTTAGTTGGTGAATGAACAAAGCAGAGTCCCCATATACCTCTAGCACCTTTGCTTTTGATTCTATTGCTGCATGGATCCCTAGAGCGCAAGCCTCATATTCGGCGATGTTGTTCGTACAACCGAAGCGAAGTCTTGCGGTGATTGGGAAAAAATTACCTTCTGGTTAAATCAAGATGGCTCCGATCCCATGCCCCAGTGCATTAGAAGCTCCATCAAACAACAGGGTCCACTTTTCTTCTTCTAACGACTGCCCCTGCTCAAGCAAAGCCATTATGTCTTCATCTAGGAAGTCACATTGCATCGACCCATAATCCCCTACGGGCTGGTTGGCTAAATAATCTGCGAGAGCGCTTCCTTTTACTGCTTTCTGTGTGACGTAGACGATGTCGTACTCGGATAGCAGGACTTGCCAGCGGGCAATCCTTCCAGTCAGAGCAGGCTTATCGAAGATGTACTTGATCGGGTCCATTTTGGACACCAACCAGGTAGTATAACTCAGCATATAATGCCTTAAACGACGAGCTGCCCATGCCAAAGCACAACATGTGCGTTCCAGCAATGAATAGTTGGCCTCACAACTCGTGAACCTCTTACTCAGATAATAGATGGCATGCTCCTTTCTTCCTGATTCATCATGTTGCCCCAGCACACAACCCATAGATTCATCTAGCACTGTTAAATACATGATGAGCGGTCGTCCAGGGACCGGAGGTACCAATTCCGGAGGTTCTTGCAAGTACTGCTTGATCTTTTCAAACGCCTTTTGGCAATCCTCATTCCATCTAACCACCTGATTTTTACGCAGCAACTTAAAGATTGGCTCACATGTCGCTGTTAACTGAGAGATGAACCTGGCAATGTAGTTCAATCTCCCTAAAAACCCACGAACTTCTTTCTCAGTTCGAGGTGCTGGCATATCGATGATCGTTCGCATCTTATCAGGATCAACCTCTATTCCTTTCTGGCTAACTATGAACCCCAAAAGCTTGCCCGATTTCACTCCAAAAGTGCATTTGGCCGGATTCAATCGAAGCTTGAACTTTCTCAACCGTTCAAAAAGCTTTTTCAAATCGTCAACATGGTCATCTTTAGATTTGGACTTTGCAATCATATCATCCACATAAACTTCTATCTCCTTATGCATCATGTCATGGAATAGAGTCACCATAGCCCGCTGGTATGTCGCCCCTGCATTTTTCAAGCCAAAAGACATGACTTTGTAGCAAAAGGTACCCCACAAAGTGACAAACGTGGTCTTTTCCATATCTTCAGGAGCCATTTTGATCTGATTGTATCCCGAAAATCCGTCCATGAAAAAGAAGAAAGCATGATGAGCGGTATAATCCACCAGAACGTCGATGTGAGGGAGAGGGAAGTCGTCTTTCGGGCTAGCTCTGTTCAGATCCCGGTAATCGACACGCATCCGAACTTTTCCATCCTTCTTTGGAACAGGGACAACATTTGCAACCCATTGAGGGTACTTCGCAACTGCTAGGAAGCCTGCATCTAATTGCTTCTTGACCTCTTCCTTGATCTTCAAAGACATCTCTGCTTTTATCCTTCGTAACTTTTGCTTCACCGGAGGACATTCGGGCTTTAAAGGTAACTTGTGTTCTATTATGCTCGGGTCTAACCCCGGCATGTCTTGGTACGACCATGCAAAAATATCTTTAAAATCAAGTAGCAACTTGACCAGTCTGTGTCGCTCACTTTCTTTCAAGGAAATACCAATCTTGACCTCTTTTTATCGTCTTCTGTTCCCAAGTTGATCACCTCAGTTGGCTCTTCACGGGGTCGAATTTCTTTGGTTTCCTGTTCTACCAATCTCATCAGCTCAGGGGGAATTTCCTCACTGTCATCAATATCCTCGTCAGCATGATTAATGGGATAATCGAAATTGTATACTGGAACACTAACACTGTCATTTTCAAGAGAGTCACTTTTAGATCTGCATTTTTGATGATTATCAGGGAAAAATGAATAAATAAAGATGAAAAGGCGAAAACTGTATTATTGACAATTATTAGGGAACAATAAAAACAAAGGGTGGAAGAATAAAAGGGACTGAATGCATGCATTTATTGATAAGTCAATATTGAAATAGAAACAAGTAAGCCCGGTACAAAAGACGTCCTAAAGCCTTGGGCACAGCTAAAGGATAAGCATTACAGAATTACTTGGACAAAGATTCTATGGTCCTCGGGAATTCAATGGTCTCCCAATTACTGAGCTCTGTATCAGGAGAGCATGAATAAACAAGATTAACACTGTGATTGGTGGAATCATCATCTCCGAGGGCTGCTACTTGGTCAAGGAACACGAACCCTGCACTGCGGAAGCTTTGTCGTATGTCACAGATAGGAACCCTTTCAGCCTCGTACTCACGATTTTCCAAACGAGCAAGCCTCTTCTCTTTCCTCTGTTCTTGAACTCTCCTCTTATCTGCCTTGGTGGGTTTGTATCCTAACCCAAACCTATCCTTGTTCTCAGTAAGCATTATGATATCGAGAACCCCTTGGTTGCTTTTTCCCAATCCGTTCCCAGGTCGATATCCTCCTTTAAGCATAACCCTTACCATCATGACAGATGCTTTAGACGGCCGCGATTTTGAAAGCAAAGCCCCCTCTTTTACGTAAGTAGTATTGGCAATCTCCAGCGATTGGAAAGCGGTCTCAAGAGCTTCTTCTACTGCCTCAATGTTAGGGGTCGTTGTTGGTTTGCTCACCAGTATGTCTTCTTCTCCAGAAATAATTACCAATTTATTATCAGTGATGAACTTCACCTTTTGGTGCAGCGTGGAGGGTACAGCTCCAGAAGAATGGATCCAAGGTCTCCCAAGGAGGCAGCTGTAGGTTGGTGTGATATCATTACTTGAAAAAAGACCTCAAAAGTACAAGGACCAACCTGAATAGGCAATTCAATCTCACCAATGACCTCTCTTCGTGTACCATCAAATGCTCTTACTATCATCGAGCTCGGCTTCATGTGGGTTCCATCGAAAGGCAGCTTAGACAGGGTCGACCTTGGCATCACATTCAAAGAAGATCCATTGTTGATGAGCACTCTAGCCGTAATGTGATCCCGACACCTTACAGAGATATGTAACGCCTTGTTGTGCCCCATTCCCTCAACAGGTATTTCATCATCGGTGAAAGTTACATAATTATCAGCAATGATATTACCCACAATGTTATCTAACTTATCAACAATGATGTCATGAGAAACATGGGCTTGGTTCAGAACTTTCATCAACACCTTTCTATGTGGTTCAGAGTTCATGAGTAGAGACAAAAGAGATATCTTGGCCAGGGTGCTCTTCAACTGGTCCACCACCCTATATTCACTCTGCTTGATGAGCTTCAGGAACTCGGAGACTTCTTCATCGGATACTTCTTTCTTGTACCCAATCCCTCTTGCCTCCTCCTCAATAGGAGTTTCTTTTCCTTTCCCCTTGCAATTCCTTCCTCCCTTTTTTGTATCTTCTTTTCGTAATACTTCCGGTGTATAAACACGACCGCTCCGAGTAATTCCCCAACTCCCAAGACGTTGGTGACTATAGTGGTATCTTTAGAACATTGTGGTTGAACCTGCACGTCATATTTCCATGGTACTGCTTTGGTGTCCTTGTAAGGAAAAGGACGTGGAACTTGGATGACGATTGGCCTCAACCCACTTGAAGTCGGTGATGGCACCTCCTTGGTATAGTATATCACTAGCGGTTTTGGAACGGTCGTTTCAACAACTGGCTGAGGATCGACCCGGATGGTCAAAGGAGTTACATTGACCCGCATCGGGGAGACTGTAGATTCAGCAACCATGTTTAGGCCTCCTTCATCCAACTGGCAACCAATCAGGATCATCTTCTTATCCAATAACTGTTGCACGACCTGCCTGAACTCTGCACAATCTTCAATTGCATGCCCTTTCTGCCCATGAAAGTCACACCTTATGCCTTCCTCAAAGTCATTCCCCTCCTCAATCGGGGCTTGAACCATCCCAAGCTTACACATCTCTCCGAAAATAACTCTCATGGGAGTTCTAACCTTGGAGACTTGGCTGATGAGAGTATGCTCCATGAAGCCTTCTATGGCATTGACTCCAGGGCCCTCGTGATTTGGTAGAGGATCATGCCCCACATTAGGTTGCTCGAAACTCAACCACTTGGCATTAATCAATTCTTGAACCTTAAGCTTCAAAGCCCTACAATTTTCGGTGGAATGACCTGATGCCCCTGAGTGATAGTCACATTTAGTATTTGGGTCAAACCACTTGGGATACGGGGGTTCCATTGGTTTTGTTGGGATAGGAGCTAGCATGGAGCTTTTCAAGAGTTGACATAGCAGCTCGGTGTAGGTCATAGGTATCGGGTCAAAATGTACAGGTTTTCTTTCTGGGTCATGAGGTGGTCTTCTCTGGTTTGTGTTTGGGTTGTGATGTGGAGGTTGAACTATTTGGGATGGCATGGTGGGAAGTGTTTGGTGATGGGTAGGGTACGGCGGTCGGTAATGCTGAGGTTGGGGGTTTGGAAGTTGCGAGGTGGCGGCAATATACGGATGGTTAGTTTGGTGATATGGAGGTGGCGGGTAATATTGGGCTTGGAAATATTGTTGAGGATGGACAGGCATCAAGTTTGGTCTCCATTGGCCAGACTTATTCTCGTCAAAAGTCACAGCATGCGCTTCTCCTTCCTTCTTCTTTACAAACGGGGGCTTCTTCAGGCCAGGTGCCCCAACTGAAGTTTCGACAATCTTGCCATTCTTCATTCCACCTTCAATCCTCTCACCGATAACGACCATATCTGAGAAATTTGACGATACACTACCAATCACCCTATCATAAAAGGGTGACTGAAGTGTGTCAATAAACATCGCAACAATCTCTTTTTCTGCCAGTGGGGGCTCTACCTGGGCTGCCACTTCCCTCCAACGCTGCGCATATTCCTTGAAAGTTTCTGTGTCCCTTTTAGACATATTTTGTAGCTACATCCGATCAGGCGCCATGTCAACATTGTACTTGTATTGCTTTAAGAAGGCATCAGCCAAATCCCTGAAAGATCGAATATGTGCCCTCTCCAGGTGCGTGTACCAACTCGAAGCTGCCCCAGTCAAACTGTCCTGAAAGAAGTGAATTAGCAGCTTATCGTCGTGCGCGTGTGATGCCATCTTTCGGACATTCATGGTTAAGTGGCTCTTGGGACAAGTGGTTCCCCTATATTTGTCGAAATCCGGGACCTTGAACTTCAGTGGGATTACGACATTGGGCACAAGACAAAGCTCCAAGGCATCTCTGAGGCCATAACTACTTGTTCCTTCAATAGCCCGTAATCTTTCCTCTAGTGTCTCCAACTTTTCCCTAGATCGGGGGTTCTCGCCTGACCGATCCACATGAGCTTCACCGTACATGTTCTGGGGAAGGTACTGTGGCATGTAAGCGGATGTGAAGTTTGGTGCTGCTTGAGCCCCATTGGGTCCAAAGTGCAGGGTGTATGGTGGGAGCTTTGGATTAGAAGAAGGTATCATTGCCGGGGTACTACCTTCCGGAGGATTAATGGTTTGTGGTGGAGGGACCCCCTGTGTTGGGAACGTGAGGACAGAATTTTGAGGGACTTGGGCAGTGTCTTGGTGGTTAGGGTTATTGTCCTGTGGACCAGTAGCAGTTGGCGGCACGTAACCTGGAGGAAGACCATATGGAGGATGGTTCATTACAGTAGACTCATGATGATTGGCAGCTGAGGAATGAGTCTGGTTGTCTGGATAAATAGCGAAGGGCACCATGACTCCTTGCTCGTTGAATCCTTGCATTTGCACAGGAACCTGAGTGAAACCAGGCGGGAGAAGAGGCGTAGCCGGATGCTCTTCATTCGAGGCCAAAGGGTTCTCATCTGTGCTTTTCTCCTTTTGCATCGCTTGCAGCAACTCCAACATCTTTGCCATCTGTTTCTTGAGTTGGTGTACCTCTTCTCTCATCTCTTGGGTTTGTTCTAGGTCAGCCATAACTTTAGCCTATGAACGAGTGCGGTAAGGGTGTCGTGGAGCAATGGTTCAAAAGATCATTGTTTAATTACAACAACGAAAAAAGAAAATGAATAAAAACAAAAAGGGATAAGAAAACACAGAAAATGTATTAACCCTTTCGAGATGCTTGGAAATATTAAATTTTATTTTTTCAGAGAGTTAACGCCCCAATGATTGACAAGAGATGGCCCCTCCACTCCATTCAGAGGGCATTTTGCCCATAAGACAGCGCGGGGTTGACAACGAATCTAGGGGAGAGGATCCTTTCCACAATAGATGTCATCTTAGGCACACTAGCATTGCTGATTCCGAGTCAAGGAAGTAACAACTACACTTTACACAGAAGGATAACTCCTATACGGCAAGGACGTAGTTAGCAACACGATAGGCGTTGTCACGAATCAAGTATAAGAGATGGAGAGCGAGAGAATGTAAAGGCGAGAAAATGCATCTCATTTCATTGAAACCTCTCAAGGGTAGTACATAGATTGGAATAACATCAAAGCATAAATTCCCAACATTCTTACAATGCTTTTATCCTAAAGTCAACAACTTTGATCTTTTCCTTTTTAGGCCTCGGGTGAACCCATCACACATCCGCATGAAATCTTCTAACTCCGGAGGGAGACGTAGCATAGGATTCACGCGAATCCGCTCGTTAGCCTTCTCAAAGCGTTGAACAAAGGTCGGGATGCAATGACTTAGCTCATTAGTCATACTTATGTACCTCTTCCTCCATATGTCGACATCTAATCCTCGCTCTTTGGCTTCTCCCCTCCACCATTTCATGGCATTCACCGCTCGCATCACCTGGTCATGATAATGTTTGGCTGACGTCCACCCTAGGTCGCAACTTTGTTTGATTTCGAACAGCAAGGCGTTCAGGTCCTTGACCTTCTGTGCCAATCCAGCCTCCACCTTGTTGTGTGTACAGATCTGGTTTTTTAAACCGCCATTGGCCTCTCTTTGCCGATTAATTTCCGCCTCTAAAGCTTTCCCTCTCTCATCTTGCCGGTTAACTTCATCTTTTAACTGACGTGTCTCCTCCTTTAGTTGAAGCTTCTCCTTTGTCAAAGCCAACATTTTCCCTTCAAGTTTCTAGATTCTAGCCATGAGCTCGCTGGAACCTTATCTGTTGTTCTTTTGACACCTGAGGTTGTAGTGATGTCGGCGCACATGTTTTTTAAGTGCTCATTTTCTCTTGCCAACTTCTCGTACCGCCTTTGATTGGTGACTGCCTTCAGCTCAGCATCTTGTTTTTCTTGCTCTACCAATTTCATTTGAGCCTCCATGATCTTTAATTTTTCTGCCATCTGAGTCACCAAAAGAGAACGATCTTCGCCTTTCGGATCCTCTGTCGGAACGCTGATAGGAACCCTCCTTGCTCTTCTCCATGCTTCATACTCTGAGACAATGATTAGGATCGGTCTGCCTAATTCTGCTCTCCCTGCCATCTTCACATTTTTCCATGCATCTCTGACCCTTTTTGCTGATAACTTGGTATCTTCACCGTCCTCGTATCAGAAACAACATCCACCGAGTTTTTCTTCTCGTGGTACAGTTTGTGTCCAACAAAGCTGTCGCAGGGCTATGGTCGGTGTGTATGATATGCATCCTCTCGGGCCCATTAAAGGCACATTTGGAAACTCGCCACAACTGTAAATGATATCTTGCCCTTGTTGACCTTCGTACCATGGGCATACCCACTTGAAAGAGCTGCCATCCACTTTGTCAAACTCATTTTTCCACTCTTGTTCACTTTGCTGTTTTACTGGGATATTGTGGAAGCCTCTCAGTGGATCTGAATGTTGGCTGACATGGCCTTTCGCATACATGTCAGTGATGACCCATACATACAACAATTGTGCACAACATCGAAGTTTCCCCTTTTGATGGCGCTGGCAAAAATCTAGAGTCAGAAACGTCTCAGCTAATATCGCGGGCACTGGATTCCTTTTCCTTTCTATTGTGAAGAATACGTCCAGTGGAGCCTGGTCGATCATATCCAGTGCTAATGGAAACAAAACCAACCCATAGATGACAAGTGCCAATACCCTTTCGAAAGTCCCCCAATCTCGTTGATCTTTCAACCTTTTCAAGAGATTTTCAAGGAATGTTCGACTCAATCCCCATGAGTTTGAGTGTCCGGTCAAGTGGACGTCTTTTTCACGAAGCCCCAGTAACCCTGCTATGTTGGTGACGGTCAGGTATTGCCCCATATGGAAGTAAATGACAAGCTCGGTCTGCATCGGTAACCTTAACAGACAAGTATATTCTTCGATGGTAGGGGTAATGTCCATGTGAGGCAACTCAAAACATCTGAGCAGCGGGTTCCAATACTGACTCAGAGTGCTCAAAACGGTAGTTTCAACTGGTATAAAGACAAGGTCCAGGATCCCTCCATACTTCTTGACAAAGCTTCTTCGATTCTCTTGAGGTAATGACCGACTTAGCTCCCTTAGGTTCTCCAAGGAGTTCATTATCACCTTGAAGCTCTTGCTAGTGTGCCTGGCTTTTTCCATCTCTTGTTTATCAAAGAGAGGGTTAACTCTCACCAAATTAATCTGTGAAAGGGAAACTTTTATTAGCAAAATTGGAAAATGAATGCACTTTATGAATGAATGAGGGTGCTGGTACACATGAAAGGGTTGTGAACCCCTTAGGGTGCGCCATGTATTACTAGCGCATGACTGTCTTTGCAATTGACTGCGTTTCGAAGTGCAATGGAAACGTAGCATAATGCTCAAGTCAAGGATGACATTGGTCATCCGAGCCTAACCTTAGGCGCAACAATGCATGAAAAAAGAAAATGGGTAATATGCTTGAAATCATGATAGATGTGAATACGTATGCAGCAGAAAGAAAGGCGGAATGTGCTCTCCTTTGTCCTACACAGGTTGCATCCTATGGTTGGGATTTATGAAGTTAAAACCCTAATTCGGACGGCTTCTATTGGCAGCTTATGTGCAGAACTCTTGGCATAGATCTAAACTCCTAAAAGGCCCCCATATTACCCTCATCTAAAAAGATAAGGATCCGGATCTATGAACCTCACCGCAGGGACAAATAAGTCACAATATGGTAGTCCATGTACCGGTAGCAATCTGAGCGGGAGAATCAGTGACTGCCAGGGATGCAAAAGCATCACAATAACACCACCGAAACCCCTTCTAATCCTATGGCATTCCAGGACTCGGGTATAGAGCCCAACAGTGTGTGAAGCAAGTGATAGTGCGGTGTGTGCTGAGAGCATACAAACCTGTACCAAATCCTACACAAACAAAAACTCCCCAAACCTGCAAGAAGAACAACCCACAACACAATGGTTTTCTATCCTAAGGTTGCAAGAATATATACAAAAAAGTATTAGGAAAAAAAAAAAAAACAAAACAAAACTAATTTACAAGGTAATAAAAAAAAGGTAAAATAAATAAATAAAAGTTATTAAAGATTTGTACAATCAACTATGATGGGCCTGACTCTCCAAAGTCCCCAGCGGAGTCGCCAGCTGTCGCGACCGTCCCGTCCTGGCGCCGCGAAAAAGGTAAAAAACAGAGGAGTCGCCACCAAAATTTTTAAATGGGAAAACCTTGGAAAACCCAATTATTTAAGGAAAACTGGTCCCTTAAAAAAGATAAAGATTTGAGTTCGGGAGTCGGTTACGAGTAGGGAAGGTGTTAGCACCCTACGTCACCCGTTCTAAGAACGGTACCTCAAGTTAATCGTGCAAAATATTTAATAACCTTTGAAAATATTATTTTTACCCACTTTTTAAAACTAAACAAAAAGGAAATAAACACAAAAGGAAGAAAAGAAAATTTTGGCTTGACAGAATGATTATTCTGCTCCTACCTATTCCCCGGTGTGATTGGAAACTCAAAGCCACGTAGTTCTTAATAGAAAAAGGTTTGATTGGTTGGTTGATTTTAGTTTTTGGGAAAAGATTTGATTTCGAAAAAGGATTTTATTTCAAAACTGGTTTGCTTTTGCACAAGGTTGAAGATAGCAGTGCTATACGATAAACCTTTACAATTCTTACGACACTTGAGGCTGGGAGACCATACATCAACGTCATAAATTATCGCGCGAATTTTAAAAGATTTTACTTAAAGAAGAATTCACTCTTGTACGGGGTTAAAGATAGCAAACTATACGATAAACCCTTACAATTCATGCGACATTTGAGGATGAAAATTCATACATCAACATCGTAGATTGTTGCGTAAATTCCTTTTTTTAAAAAAAGGACTTTGCCGCCATTATTATTTTCTAGAAATTCATTAAAAGAAAAGAGTTGATTTTCTTTAAAAGTGATTATTTTTGTAAAGGTTTTTCGATTTTTTTTTTAATTAAGATCAAAATCTGGTACATGAAAAGTATGGGCTTGACCTACAATACTAAAAAAACATCCCAAAAAGGAAAAAAGAAATCACAGCATACCCCCAGCCCATAGACTCAACTTAGGCTAACCATTCATCAAGCCCAAACCCAAAAGTGAACACACTCATTCTCAGTTGAATCCTGTTTCCCACTTAACAAAATAAACAAATAAAACTTACCCATATATTAAAACTAAGATAAATAAAGAAGGAAAAGGAATAAGAGTTAAAAAAACCAAAGGCAAGGCTTCTGCCTTCTTCCTTTACGTTACCCACAAAGAGGAACAGAGCAGAAGACTTGCTACAAGAGGGTCTCGACGGCAGCGGCTAGTTGGGCGACGCTCCGTGCGGCGGCAGCGGCTACGCGGCTAGGCTCGCGGTTGATGGCGATGGAGGCACGGTGTCTGCGACGCGGATAGCAAAGCTGGGCCTGCGTGGTGGAGAGACGAACGGATGAAGAAGGGAGAAGGCGACTCGGGCTGATTCCGGTTGAACGGCAGCGGGCCTTCGTGGTGGTTGTCGCACGCTCGCGGTGGCCGTCACTGCACAAGGGAGGGGCCCGAGTTTCTGCTGAGCCTTCCCTTTCTCTGTTCTGTTGCTTCGATTTTGAATTTTAGAACAATGGTTGTGTGTGTATGTGGGTAGTGTGGCTGGTGGTGGTTAGGAAGGGGAAGCTTTGGGTGTAGATGAGAATGGGAAGACAATGGTTCTGGGATTGAGGTGAAGGGGAATTTTCTTCAGATTTTTCTCCCCCTCTTTTTCACAAAGAATGCTCCTTTTATAGAGGAGTTGCTGCCTGATCTTCATTGTTTGTAATTCAAAAAAACCGAAAATTATCATCTTGGTTGTATCATAGGTGTAGTCTTTCTCCAATTTCTCTTCCTGGCCTCTTTGCCTTTGCACCTATTCCTCCTCATGCTGCATTTTTCCTTCCCTTGGTCAAGTCCCTTTTTGGCCCTCTTTACATACTCTGGCCTCTTTCTCCTCGATCGGGTTTGACCTAGCCTGAGAGGTAGCAGAGCATTACCCATTCCCACTTTTCCCTTTATGATGCTTAATTTTGAAATGAAAATGTTTTAAGTGTATGAGAATGCTGCCATTGCTCCTTTTGGTTTCTGAAATACATTAAATAAATTTGGCTTTTCCCCTTGTTTGTATGCCTGCAACAGGAAGCACTCTTTTCAACCTCTTAATTTTCATTTTTACGAAAACAGATCACCCTTTTTTTTTCTTTTTTTTTTTGGAGAAATTAATTGGGCTGGGCTAAAAGAACATGGGCAGAGAATATTGACCTCTAACTCTTTGTAACCTTTAGGTATTTTCCTCTTTTAAAACATTTTTATGGTTTTCTCATATTCTTTTAGACCCTAACAAGATGAAAATAAAATAAAAAGAAAGCATTCGGACAAAATTGGGTATCCACAGTCTCTAACTCCCACAAACATTAATATATTAAGCAATATTATATTGTATCTTAAATGATAATAATAAAAATGATATTGCTTGATGTATATCCCAAATATATCATTTATAATGATAAAGAACAATGGTATAGAATAGAGAAATTATTCTCAACAAACATTGTAGACTAATTTGGGATTTTATTATATTTTCATAACAAGGAAAGGGAGTTCAGTGTATTTTAATATTCTCGACAAGACTATAACACTACAAAAAAACTCGCTGTTTCCCATGGCCTAAATCCCTGGGAAAACACAATTTTCCCACGGATTAGCCACGGCTCTTCAGCTGTCGGGGAAATGGGCGTCGGAATTGTTTTCCCACGGTCAATTTAGAAAAGCCGTGGGAAATTTCCCACGGCTAGAGCCGTGTGTAATTTCCCACGGCTGGAGCTGTGTGTAATTTTCCACGGTCAAAACCCTGGGTAATTTTCCCACGGCCGTTATCCTGGGAAATTTCCCACGGCTATCCCCTGGGAAATTACACAAAACTTCCCACGGCTTTAACCCTGGGAAATATTAATTTATTTTTTTTTTAAAAATTTCAATAATATATAAATAAAATTAATTAATTAGTTAAATAATTATATTTTGTTTATAATTTTTTATTCATCTGGTCAAAAATTATATTTTTTAATTATTTCAAAATAATAAGTAAATAAATATGACAAAATAGATAAAATACAAATCACATAAATTGACATCATAATTTAAAACATAAGTAATGTATGTTTTTTTACAAACAATAAATACTAAAAATTCATACAAAATCTAATGACATAATCTAACAATTTCCATCTCTATAAGGATCTTCAAGAAGCTGGTCAAAAGAGTCATCATCCTCCTCTGAGGTGCCCTGGGTCGGCTGACCAGGCTGCGGAGGCTGCTGCTGCTGTGGGGGGGCTGTGTGGACTGATGCTGCTCTAATCGCTGGATCGTCTCCATCATCCGCTGCATCATCTCATCCCTCTGCCGCTCACGCTCCTCGGAAGCGGCCAATCTCTGCCTCAACTCAGCAATCTCCGCGGACTCCCGAGGACGACTACCGCGACTAGTGGACGCCTCGGTATGAACGTCCAAGATGCATGAAGACCCTTTCCGGTAGTTGGGAGCAAGATCTCCAGCATTGTACAGGCGGCCCTTATACTTACCGCCAACAACCTCTGCCCAAATACGCAATGCAAGCCGGTCCTCCTCCTCGGGGTTAGCTGAACTGGATGAAGACGACCTAGCCTGAGACATCCTTGCCTCAAACTCCTCCTGTTATTTAGGGCCAAACATATTAATTAGCTCATATATGATACAAAATTATTAAATTAAAAATAAAGGGCATATAAAGGGTATATTTATTACCTGAGTGCGTCTCGAGCGCTTATCTACATACTCGCCTGTACCCTTCCTAGTATGGGTACGGCGGTGGAGCTCGTTAACCTTCACATTTCGCTTATACTTCACAGCCTGTAACACAAGCATGGATAATAAATTAAATTAAATGTAATTAATAAACAATTGATCTTGAAATAAATATATTTAATGCATAAAAAATGAGAGTATAAACGTACCATACGTTCTGCGTACTGCGCTTGGCTGATGGAACCTCCTGTGTGCAGGCTCCCACTTTTTCTGATGCCCTATTTTTCTTAGCTTGATCTGACATTTTCTTAAACGCATCTGAAGCCCAGTGACGACACAAGTCCTCCCAAATTCCATCTCCAATCCAGTCTGGCTGTGAGCCTGAATTGCGGGCCTCCCTAAGCATGTCGGAGAGGCGGCGAGAGGCTTTCATGTGAAAGATCCTCTCAATCTCCGACTCATGCTCAATCCTCCATGCGACTTGACCCTATATTAGAAGAACATAAATAATATTTGTTATACTAATTATTTACGAAATAATCAAAACCACATTAAATAAATTGAATTTTTGCAACTTACTCTAAAAGCCTCAAACATAATATTCCGCTCCCCATCATTAAGCGCTCGCCATGATGGACATGCCCTATGATACCTCCGATGAATAACATACGAGATGGCAGATGCAGCTCTCTTCGAAGGAAGGAACCTTAAGAATAAAAGAGTATGAATCAATCAAAGACATTGTAATAAATTATAATAAAAATCGAATAAATGTTTCTTTATTAATTCTTACCCATTACCAACCGTCCTGATAATAGGTCGACCATCGGGCATTAACTGAATCTCCTCTACCTCCTCTGACTCATCCTCGCCCACCCCTGCCTCTGAAGGTGAGCGCGAATAACCAGGACTATACTGCTCGTCCTCAGCCTGACGATGAGCAGGTGACATCTCAGCCACACCTGTTGAAGTAGAAGCGCCCTGATGTGCATGTGGCATGAACCTCGGAGTGGGAATCGTATCGATCTCAGGTGCAATCGGTGGAGGTGGTGTAGCTACAGGTCGACACGATGTAGGTGTGGGTGGGCGCGGTGTAGCTGCGGATGGACACCGTGTAGGTGTGGATCAGCGTGGTGCGAGTGATGGCACTGACTGGGTAGATGTAGAAGGCATAGACGAGTATCCATCTACAAACTCACGAATCACTATATGGCGAGAGGGTCTGTTCCAACGACGAGTCGGACGCTGGTCAGTATCGGAGACCACACCCTTACCCTTCTCACCAGTGGGTGGTCTGGGTGGAGGTGGGTCACATCCTCCTCCTGATACCATGTCTATATAGAGCATTTTAATGTTAAAATAAAATTCATGAAATATATAACTCATCCGATAAAGCAATAATATAAGTTATCTAAGCCATAAATTAACAAATGTAACTCACTAATAATCCAAGATAGAGCAATATCTAAGTCATATATAAAGTCAAACAATATAATTCACTAATACATTTAAAACTTAAACAAATGATCTAAGCTTTATTCAGAATTTGAGACATCATCGTTAGATCTTGCTGAGTCATTATCTTCATCATGTTCAGATCTTACTGAGTCATTATCTTCCGTGGAACCATCATTTTCTTCATCCAAATGCTCATGGATGGACGACAAATTAATGATATCCACTTCTTCACCGGGGACTTGCAAGTCACGTAAGTAACCAATCGGCTCAACTTCAATGACTTCATTTATACGTGACATTTCATCCACTTGATAAGGCACCTCTACCTCTGGATCATCCGCTTCGATGCGACCCCTTGGTTTGGTCTTGATGGCAACACACCAACCTCGTTTGTCTTTTCGAGTTGCTAGATAAGGAACATAATACACCTGTCTAACATTCTACGCCAAGATAAACGGATCAAACCTTTGATTTTTTCCACTCATTCGGATGTCCACAGTATTACGTTTTGGATTATATTTTGTGCCCTTAATGGATGGATCAAACCAATTACAATAAAACAAAACTATTTTTTTAGTATAGTCTAAATAAGTGTACTCTAATTCATATATGTGTTGGACCACGCCGTAGAAGTCATCTTCGCCTCCTTCTGTGAGGCCCTTTACGTAAACCCCGCTGTTTATTGTTTTTTTGCCCTCCGTCCATGATTGGGTATGAAATTTGTACCCATTCACAAAGAACGTATGCCATTCTTTGACAGCTGAATTAGGACCGTCGGATAAGTTTCTTAAGTGTCGGTTGACAGCAGTCGGTGCCTCACTGTAAACCTACATATGTCAAATGGGAAAAATCACTTATGTCTAGATTTTACAGGAAGTTGCTAGTCCAAAGAATTTTAAGATACTTACTTGTTTTGTAAACCACTTTGCAAAATCTATATGTATATGAGCAAACTGCTCTTGTTCACTTATGTTTTCAGATAACAAGAATGAGCTGTATAAATTGGACAATACACACATGTTTAGCACAAATTAAAGTATTTATTATTACATAGTTGAAAGAAAAGGATATACAATACATACTCAAGGTATGGCTTAACTTCAGTGCAATTGATCAACACATGAACATGGGCCGACTTCCTCTCTGCATCTGTTAACCAGTGAGTCAACTCCTTCCCTGAATGACGACCAGACAGGCAAAAGACTGATAAGGCTAGCAGATGTCTTTCACTTTCATTTTCCATTTCATTTCTATTATTTCTTGGTGACAACATGAAGTTGTTGAAATAATGGGAACAAAAATGGATTGTCTCACGATGTAAGTAAGACGCACAGATTGATCCTTCAACTCTAGCCTTATTTTTCACTGATCGTTTTGAATCACCCATGAATCTACAAAATAACAAGTTCATAGAAATATTTATTACCATTCATTTCAAATAGGAAAAAAATCTAATATCTAATTCTAGGATATTACCTTTCAAATGGATACATCCACCTATATTGTACTGGTCCACCAAGTCTTGCTTCATATGCGAGATGAACTGGGAGATGCTCCATGGAATCAAAGAAACCAGGAGGAAATATTCTCTCCAACTTGCATAAAATGATTTGAATGTTCTGCTCCATCTTAATCAGTTCCTCTTCCCTCAACGCTGCAGAGCACAAATCTTTAAAGAATTGACTTAATTCAATAAGCGGATTCAAGACATGGACTGGCAAGGAACTAAAAGCAATAGGAAGTAAACATTCCATGAATACATGGCAGTCATGGCTTTTCATCCCATGCATCCTTCCCTTGTTGACATCGACACATCTTGCCAAATTGGAAGAATAACCGTCTGACATCCGTAATTCTGTTATCCACTGACAAATGGACTTTGCTTCCTCAATAGTTAAACTATAATTAGCTTTCGGTTTTAACATCTTCCCATTAACATGCCGCTTCAACTCCAAGTCTGGTCGCCTACAGTACAAAGCTAGGTCCATTCTTTCCTTCTCATTGTCTTTAGTCTTGCCACTGACATTCATGACCGTGTTGAATATGTTATCAAAAAAATTCTTCTCTATGTGCATAACATCGAGATTGTGTCTCAACAGATGATCTTTCCAGTATGGGAGCTCCCAAAAAATATTTCTTTTTGACCAGTTGTGAAACTCTCCGTATCCTAGTAATCTAGACACACCACCATTGTCTGTGACTGTGGGCAGTTCTCTTACTTTACTCCAAATCTCTTCCGATGATAACCAAGGCGGCGGCTCATCCTTTTCAACTTCCCCCCTTTTTGAAGGCGTTTCTATTTCGTCTAAATGCATGATCTGTCGGTATATACTCCATGCAATGCGGACATGGCAATTTACCATGAGTACCCCAACCAGACAACATACCATAAGCAGGGAAGTCATTAATGGTCCACATCAAAGCTGCCTTCATAATTTTTTTTTGCTTTCTTGCGATATCGTACGTCAACACGCCATTCCACAACCTCTTTAAATCATCAATCAAAGGCTGCAAATAAACATCAATACCAGCCTTCGGGTTGGATGGGCCCGGTATGAGGCACGTCAAAAACATATAAGGTTTAGACATGCACATTTCAGGAGGAAGATTGTACGGGGTTACAATTACGGGCCAACATGAAAAAGGCGAAGCTGAAGCTTGGATATACGGGGTAAAACCATGAAAGCATAACCCAAGTCGTACATTGCGTGGATCCAAGGCAAATTCGGGATGTATGCGATCAAAATGCTTCCATGCTTCGCCATCAGATGGATGACGTAACACGCCTGAACTTCTTCTATTCTCATAGTGACACGTCATTTTTCCTACAGTTTGCATTGAGGCAAACTTTTTTTGTAGCCTTGGAATTATTGGCAAATAGAACATTGCCTTTACTGGAACAGGTTTGTTGTTACTTGTTCCAGTCTTGTTATGACAATACCTTTGCGCTTGACAAATTCTGCATTCGACCAACTCGCCATCACTTATGCCAAATTCATTGTTGTAATACAACATACACCCGTTCATGCAACAATCAATTCTCTTGGCCTTCAATCCCAGCTTCGACACTAACCTCTTCGCACCATAATAATTCTCTGGTAAAACCCCCTTTATAGGACTCGCATCCAAAAGCATTTTGGAAAAATTATCCAAACACGAGTCAGAAGCGTTAAAATTGGCTTTGCAAGCTAACAGTCTCACGTACATCGATAATTTAGAGTCTGAGGCCCCTTTATACAACGGCATAATTGTCTCAACCAAAAGATTATAAAATCTTTGTGCTTCCTCATTCGGAAGTTGTTCCGTATTATCATAATCGTGTGCCTCATTCACCCCGAGAGCGTCACACACCATCTCCTGCATTGACACAAACTGTTCACCATATCCCATATCTACACAACTGCTTGAAGCCCCGTGCAATTCTCATCAAACCCTAAATCAACATGCGGCACTTTGTCACCATGATCGGTCCAAATCCAATAATTGTTCTGGAACCCATTTTTTTACAAGTCGGTCTTCACAAGGTCATCGCTCTTAATCTTTCGACATTGGCATTTAGCGCACGGACATCTAATTCGATATCCAACATCGATGAAACACTTCTGTTGCTTTGCTTGGGTAACAAACTCTTCAACCCCATTTATAAAAGATCATTTCAGACCCCCTCTTTTCAGATATAACCTATCATACATCCAACTACGATTCGAAGAATAACAATCCATCTTCTGCATGTTCATAAAAAATCCAAATAAATTTAAACATTAAATTTCGACAACATGCGCGCCAACTTAGAGATTTATCCAACGAATGCTTCACAATCCAAAATCACACTCCCTTTCGTTAATTGGTATGGCCCTATCCCATTCAAGAAGAAACGTTTTCAACACTCGATCCTAGTATTAATAATGATTGCTTAATTCACATACCTTATATTTGACAAAATTTCGGCAGCATTTCCCATTTGTCTCCAGTTACACGACTTGACCGCGGTCAAGTATGCATCCAGAGAACAAAAGAAAATGTATCAGACCGCAATTTCATCAAATATAAGACATGAGAAGTACACAATGACTATTATATGAGTGAAGAAAATGTTTTTTCTCAAACTGTCCCCTTGTACAATTCAAGGTTCAATAAACAAAGAGCGGTATGTAACTAACTAGTACATGTGCTCAATGATATTGAACCTTAAACGGGAAGCTAAGGTTTTGCTCAAGTATTATATAAAATAAAATTTAACCGTACAAGACACCCTTTGTACTTGAAATTCAAGTTCTTAGGGTAAAATTAAGCAATAATTGCTCAAATCACCTTACTATATCAACATAGTAGACTCATAAAATTGACAAACAGTCATAATTAAATATTCTAAAAAAAAGATGCATCTAAAAACAATTCCATACGGTAATCAAGGCTTATTAAATTTTAAAAATTTATTTACATTTTTTACGTATTATAAGGCTTAATACTTGTTATAAGTGCTAAAAGAAATTAGTGTAATTTGTTATTAATTTATTTTGTTATTATTTAAATATTTATGTATTTCAACTTACATATCGTCACACCGCCACCACAGCACGAGTCATTTTTACTTTATCATTTTATTATTTAATATTTAATTTATTATATCATTTATAATTTTATAAATAATTTTATGAGGCTTAGCACCCGTTTGTAAGTGTTAAGAGAAATTTGTATAATTTGTTATTAACTTATTTTGTTATTTAATTATTTATGTATTTCAGTTTCAATTATTAACTATTTAGTTATTAAGTATCATTATTTAGTTAAACAATTATTTAATTATTTAACTTATTAAGTATTATTATTTACTTATTTTTGTTTAAGTTAGGTACGCCACGTCCCACCAAACTCTTGTCGTACAAAACTTTAATGTCCAAACACACACATTTCCCTCTAGTGTCAACACGCATATCAACAATGATTTTTGTCGATAATTTATTTTTTTTTATTTCAGTGTTATGAGACTTAACACTTGTTGTAAGTGCAAAGAAAATTTCTCATTCTATTAATTATTTATATCATTTTTAATTATTTAATTTTTAAATTTACTTTTGTCTCTTTCGTTGAGTCACATGAGTCGCAACCACACCATCTGCAAAATATCGTCACACCGCCACCACAGCACGAGTCATTTTTACTTTATTATTTTTTATTTAGTTTTTTATTTTATTATTCTATGGTAGATAAAGGGTGCGTTTGGGTATACAGCTTATTTAAGCGCTTATGCAATAAGCTCTTTTGTAAATAAACTAAAAACAGCTTATTTTCATAAGCTTCTCTGACAAGCTTATAGAAATAAGCCAAAAACAGCTTATGGAAAGATCATAAACTATTTTCATAAACTATTTGTATAAGTTTAATTCCATAAGCTATTTTCATAAGCTCTCCATAAGCTCTTCCAAATGCACCCAAAGTACAAATGGAAGCTGCCCATGTGTTACCAAACCCATTTGGAAAGAACAAAAGTAAAATAACATCCAAACATAACACTTTCTCTTTCTATTTTTTTTATTTTAGTCATACACTCCAGACTAACATCTCCAATTACCTATTTCTACTAACAGTTCACTGAAAAATATCATGTACTCCACATTTGAGTTGAATGCATATTAAAAAGACAAGTATGTAAGTTCTTACTGTAGAAAGTTGGAACAAAAAACTTCTTTTGACTCAAAAAAAACTTCTATTGAAACAGAGAAAAATATAATATAAGTCAAAACAGTCACATGCTAATTCATAAGGGAATCAGTAATTAAAGATAGATCACCTTCCTTTCTTATCTTATATCAATTGAAGACCGTTTCAGTAATCTACCCTCAAAATCTGTTAGCAGCAATCTACCCTCAAAATCCAGTAATTAGTTGACAGTATCATAATAAATCTGTATAAATCAAAAATTGAAAACAATTGAAAACAAAAATTGAAAATCCCATATATCAATGCTGATTATTGTATCAAAAATCCCAAAAATTGAAAACAAAAATAGCCGGCGAGAGATGCATCATAAAAACATGAACGAGGGATACAAAAAAAAGATTTAACATCCCTACTGTCATGACACCAAACATTGCTTTAGGTCGAAGTTTTGGAATTTTTGTTATGAAACAAAAATATTTTTAAAGTAAAAAACGAAAAATTAAAGAGCCATTTGAGCACAACTATGTGAACTGTGAAGTGAAGAAGAAAGAAAGAAGGAAAAAAAAAACATAAAATGGAGAATCCTGGGAGAATGGAAATGGAGGAATCATAAAGTTGGCAAGTCACATGATGCAGTTAGCGGGTAATAATCGTCGCATAACCTTTCCAAAAAAAAAAAAAAGAAGAAGAAACGAAAGAATGCTGCAAAATGTTTTGAGCTCCATATATTAATTATTATATTAAATTCCAAAAAGGAAGCATCGGTTGTTCCAATCATCATATTCATTCCCTCGTCCTTTTTTATTATTTTATTATTTATATTTCTAATATAATATATTTTGATTATAATGTTTGGGCATCATGTAATTGCTTGTAAGAGCTCCGACACTAACCTTTTTCACAAACAGTGTTTTTTGGTCTGATAATTTTTTATGGGAAACAGAGTTGCAGGTGGAAAAATTGAAAAAGGGAAGATGTTAGCATAAACAACAAACAAGATTTAACAGGTTAGCATAAACAACAAACAAAAGCCACTACATAAATCCAGGATTCACGGCGCGGCTCAGCAAATCACAATAATTCACATATTATCTTCTAAAAAAATAAGAGAGAAACTGGCAATAGGTAGCACTTTATAAACCTTATTCTCCTTGTGCAACAATGTGGCTAAAAGAACTAAAAAGTGATCTCGTGTAACAAGCAAACAGAGGCCCAAGTGCTGCACAACATAAAAAAAAATACATATAACAACTATCACAAAGAAATTATTAACATGTCCTTCTTTAGTGCTTGCCATAAATTATTATACCCACATACCACCATCGATGAGGATCATTTTAGCTTTTGTGAAAACGTGATTATGGTGTTTCAACCTGAGGAAGAATCTGATTTTTTTTTTTTATATAAAGAATTAGGTAACTAATCATATGTTATTTATCAGCAAAAACTTCATTTAAATATCAAGTATAACCACACACCAATTTTGTGGCTTAAAAAGAAGCACAATTCAACATTACATCAAACAGGTTGTGAGCGACTACGCAGACAACACAAAAATCAAATTAGATGCCTATAATTCAAGCATGAGTGAACAAAAAAACAACCTTGTTATCACACAAATTGCACACAAATGGCCATCTATCTGAATAGGCCAAACCTGTAACTTTCAGTAGAGTACATCAAAGAAAGCCTTTACTCCAAACATTTTCTTCAAAATAGCCCTGTATGGGCACAACATAAATGCAGCAAAGAATGCAGTGACGCAGTCTGGCTACACTATAGCCTAAAGGGAGAAGCAAAGAAGAATATGAAATGATACCTTTCAGTGAAATATGGCTGTCACCAAAACAAGCCGGCGAGCAGGGAAATAGCTTTTTCACCAAAATAAGCAGAGATTTTGCTATGAAGGGAATGCAGGGAAATAGCTTCAGTGAATGAAGGGAAAGTCTGTAAGGAAAGGGCAAAATAAAAGAGACAATACCTTTCTAGCCGGCGAGTAGTGAATGAAGTTGAGCAGACAAGGTCTGTGTTGCGACGGCTGCGGTGAGGTCTGTGCTGCGGCGAGGTCTGTGCTGCAGAGCAGTGATTGAGGAGACGAGAGGTTCATCACAGAAGAGGAGACAAGAGGTTTTATTTGGTAGAAAACTATCGGCGTTTTAAAAACCCTTACCCACAGGCAAAACCGTGATATAATAATAACCCTTACCCACGGATAAGCCGTGGAAAACTACAAAAAAACTTACCCAAGGTCTAACCCGTGGGAAAATTTGACAATTACACACGGTCATAGCCGTGGGAAAGCGAAAAAAATTTACCCACGGCTAAAGGGAAATCAAAATGGGCTCTTTCCGCGCCACTTTGGCCATCTCTTACCTGCGGCTAACCCGTGGGAAATTTTTCTGGTTTCATTTCCGAGGGTTTTGGCCATGGGAAATTTGGGGGAAAATAACCACTTAATTTCCCACGGCCTAGCCGTGGGAAATATAAAAAATTACACACGGCTAAAAGGCCGTGGGTAAAAAGCCGTGGGAAATAGCGAAATTTCTTGTAGTGTAATATCCTCAATATATATAGGTCCATACAATAAAGCAACACAAAACAATATGTGAATAAGAATTTGTGCTAGTTGATTGGGCAATAAATTAAGGTAAAACCAATGGATCACTACAATCCCACTTATGGGATCTTAATTACAATATCCAATACTCTCCCACTTGATAGAGAAAATAGTTGACCTAATAATAAAAGAATATTCAAAAAAAGGTTTAAGATAATATTCAACTATTTTTTCTCTATCACATAATGAGAAGATTAATCCAATAATAATTGCAATGCATTCGAGTAAAAAAAAAAGTTTTCGTTTAACACAAATTTGCATTGCGATAGACAAAAAAAAAGGTTTAACATAATATTGGATTACAAAAGAATTATGCCCAATCAACTCACATGTCAAGTTTCACATAATAATATATAAGTTGCATTTAGTTTTGACAGAGTTAGACAGGAGGGCTGATATCAAAGACAACAAGGGAAACATTTAATTTAATATGCACTGTGGTGCATGGTGGATCATCAATTGTATAGCTAGTTAGTTTATGCCTTGTTACCTCTAGTTTAAGTGATAATTATGTTCTCTGTTTCTTTTCTATTGTTGTTAGTTAGGTTCAGTTAGTTAGTTGTAACTAACTATAACTGGCTGAGAGTAGGTTGAGTGCATATTATATAACATCTGTACTAGGGGTAGAATACTGGATAGTATTTTTGTAATTTTCGAGTGACTTGTGATTGGATTGTGAACACAAGTGTGAGAGAGAGAGAGTCACAATCTCAATTCTGTAAATCTTGTAATTGTTCTTGATCATAGTGGAAGACTCGGCATCAGTGTGGATGTAGGAGCTGCAGTTAGCTCTGAACCACGATAACATCTGTGGGTTCTTTCTTGTTGTGATTTTATACTTTGATTTCCTATCCGTGTTTTGCCTCAATCCACTGGGCATTTTTCATTGCAAGTGGTATCAAGATCCAGGTTCTTGAGGAATCACACGATGGGCTCGGCCAAGTTTGATGTGGAGAAGTTCACAGGTGACAATGATTTCCGCCTCTGGAGAATCAAGATGAAGGCACTCCTGGTTCATCAAGGTCTTGAGGAAGCTCTAGCTGGAGCCGCAAGAATGCCTGCCACTCTCACCGAGAAGCATAAGAAGGATATCTTGAGCAAGGCTCATAGCACTATCATCTTATCCCTGGGTGATGAAGTGCTAAGAGAAATCAGTGATGAAGACTCTGCTGCAGGGGTGTGGCTGAAGCTTGAGAGTCTTTATATGACAAAGACTCTGACCAACAAATTGTATTTGAAGAAGAGACTTCATCAATTGAAGATGGAGGAAGGAACATCTATCAAAGAACATATTTCAGAATTCAATAAAGCTATTCTTGATCTAAAAAGTGTTGATGTCAAGATTGATGATGAAGATCAGGCAGTGATCTTGTTGTGTTCTATCCCTCAATCCCTTGATAATTTGGTGGACACCATGATGTTTGGAAGGGATACCTTGTCCCTTGAGGATGTAAATTCTTCTTTAATTTCTAGGGAATTAAAGAATAAGATCAATGATCCTAAATATACCGGTGAACATACAAAAGGGTTGCTTGCTTGAGGAAAACCCCAGAAAACTGAAGGCAACAAGAGCAAGCAGAAATCAAAGCCTAAGCAGAAGAAGAATTGCTATTTCTGTCACAAAGATGGACACTGGAGAAAAGACTGCCCCGAGAGAAAGAAAAAGAATCATGGCAAGCACAATGATAGTGCTGATGTTGCTGATGGTTATGACAGTGCCGATGTGCTTGCTGTCACTGCTGAAGATTGTAGTAAGGAATGGATTCTTGACTCAGGCTGCACCTTCCACATGACTCCTAACAAGGATTGGTTCCATTCATACAATCAAGTTGATGCTGGAAAGGTGCTAATGGGTAACAACAACGCCTTCAAGATTGTAGGCATTGGGAATGTGAAGATCAAGATGGCTGATGGTGTTGTCAAGACTTTCACTGAAGTTAGACATGTCCCTGAATTAAAGAGGAACCTGCTGTCACTTCGTATGCTAGCCAAGGCTGGCTGCACTTACAAGGGTGAAGGTGATGTTTTGAAGGTTTTCAAAGGAACTGTTTTAGTCCTGAAAGGCACCCGGATCAATGGTCTCTATAGACTACAAGGTAACACTTTTCTTGACTCTGCCAGCCTAGTCTTGTACCTAAGTTTAAATCTTCATTACTTTGGCATCATAGACTAGGACATGTGAGTGAGAGAGGGTTACAGGAATTACATAAACAAGGGCTGTTAAGCAAAGGGGAATTTGAGAAACTTGATTTTTGTGAACATTGTGTTTTTGGTAAACAAAAGAGAGTTAAATTTCCTGCTGCCACTCACACTACAAAAGGCATAGTTGATTATGTACATTCGGATATTTGGGGGCCAGCTAAGGTTCCTTCTCTTGGAAGGGCTAGATACTTCATTACCTTTATAGATGATTGGTCTAGGAAGGTATGGGTTTATTTGTTAAAGTATAAGAATCAAGCATTCAAATCCTTTAAACAATGGAAGCTCCTGGTTGAAAACCAAGCCGGAAGAAGGGTTAAAGTTCTAAGGACTGATAACGGTCTAGAATATCTAGATGGTGAGTTTAATGAATTTTGTAAAAACAATGGTATTGTTAGACACAAAACCGTGAGATTGACACCTCAGCAAAATGGTCTTGCTGAAAGAATGAATAGAGCCATATTAGAAAGGGTAAGATGCATGTTATTCAATGCCAAATTGTCTAAGACTTTTTGGGGGGAAGCTGTCAATACAGCTTGTTATTTGATCAATAAATGCCCCTCAGCTGCTATTGAGTTCAAAACTCCAGAAGAAAGGTGGACTGGAAAACCCCAATCTATGAGAACCTTAGAATATTTGGTTGCACTGTATGTGTTCATGTGAATGAAGGAAAATTGGAACCCAGATCAAAGAAAGGTATTTTCCTTGGTTACCTTGAAGGTGTCAAAGGCTATAAAGTTTGGATAACAGAATCAAAGGGATCAAAATCTATCATTAGCAGGGATGTAGTCTTCCAAGAGGAGGCTATGCTTGGCAAATCTGAAGGTATCAACCAAGCTGCACAGAAGCCTATTGAAACCACAGATGAAGTTCAGTTGGAGGTGGAGCAATCAATTGCTGTGCAACCTGACTGTGCTGCCAAAACTGATGATGTCTCTGCAGAACAAACAGAAACTGCAGATAAATTATACAGCTTGGTCAGAGACAGAGGTAAAAGACAGGTCAAAGCTCCTCAAAGGTATGGATATGCCGATCTCATAGCCTATGCTCTTACTGTGGAACTTGAAGCCAACAGTTCTGACCCTGCAAATTATATAGAAGCCATTTTTGGTCCTGATAAGGATAAGTGGCAGGCTGCAATGGCAGAAGAAATTGAGTCCCTAGAAAAGAACAACACTTGGGAACTAGTTGAAAGACCTAGCAATAAGAGGATTGTTGGGTGTAAATGGCTGTTCAAGAAGAAAGCTAAGATCCCAGGAGTTGAGAAAGAAAGGTATAAGGCTAGGCTTGTGGCCAAAGGGTTCACACAAAGGGAAGGTATTGACTTCAATGAGGTATTTTCCCCTGTTGTGAAACACACAAGTATTCGGATTATACCTTATTTGGTTACTGTCCATGACCTTGAACTAGAACGAATGGATGTCAAGACAACATTTTTACATGGTCAACTTGAAGAGAAGATTCTGATGAAGCAACCTGAAGGCTATGAAGAAACAGGAAAGGAAAACATGGTTTGCTTGCTGCATAAGTCACTCTATGGCCTCAAGCAATCACCAAGGCAATGGTATATCAGGTTTGACACCTTTGTTGTTTCAAATGACTTCAAAAGAAATTCATTTGATAGCTGTGTTTACTTTAAGAAAACAAATTTAGGTTCCTTCATTTACCTTCTCTTGTATGTTGATGATATGCTTATTGCTAGCAATGATTTTAAATGCTATTAACCATCTTAAAAGATTGTTAAGTTCAGAATTTGAAATGAAGGACTAGGTGCTGCTAAAAGAATCCTTGGAATGGAGATCATTAGAGGAAGATCAGAAGGTATTTTGTACCTAGGCTAGGCCTCTTACATTGAGAAGCTACTGAGGAAGTTTAATATGCTCGAAGCCAAGGTTGTATCTACTCCAATTGCTAGACACTGTAAGCTATCAGTCAATCAATCCCCTAAAACTGATGAAGAGTTGAAGTTCATGGATGACATACCTTACTCAAATGCCACTGGAAGCCTCATGTATGCGATGGTATGCTCAAGACTTGATTTAGAATATTTTGCCAGCATAGTAAGCAGATTTATGTCCAATCCGGGTAAGGAGCATTGGCAAGCTGTCAAATGGATCTTTAGATACTTAAAGGGGACCAAGTCAGTTGGTCTTGTGTATGGTAAATCTAAAGCTGCACACAGTGGATTAGAGGGGTTTATGGATGCTGATTTTGCTAGGGATGTGGACAAGAGAAGGTCGATCACTGGTTACATTTTCACTCTCTATGGAAATGCAATCAGTTGGAAGGCCAACCTGTAGCATATAGTGGCTTTGTCCACCACTGAATCTGAGTACATTGCTCTCACTGAAGCAATCAAAGAAACAATATGGCTTAAGGGAATTGTGAGTGAGCTTGAAGGAAAGGATATGCAAGGTATTGTTTGGTGTGACAGTCAGAGTGCCATCTACCTATCTAAGAATCAAGTGTTCCATGAAAGAATGAAGCACGTAGATATTAGACTACACTTCATTCGGGATATCATTGCTCAAGGCATTGTAGAAGTGAAGAAAGTGGCTAGTGAGGACAATCCTGCAGACATGCTAACCAAAGTGTTACCAGGAGCCAAGTTTCTGCATTGCTTAAATTTGGCTAACATCAAATGTTTTGAACATTGAGTCTCAGCTTTGAGACTGAAGGTGTGTTCTAGCTTTGCTGGTCATTGAAGATCCAAGGTGGAGAATTGTGGTGCATGGTGGATCATCAATTATATAGCTAATTAGTTTATGCCCTGTTACCTCTAGTTTAAGTGATAATTATGTTCTCTGTTTCTTCTCTATTGTTGTTAGTTAGGTTCAGTTAGTTAGTCGTAACTAACTATAACTGACTAAGAGTACGTTGAGAGCGTGTTATATAACATCTGTACTAGGGGTAGAATACTGGATAGTATTTTTGTAATTTTCAAGTGACTTGTGATCGGATTGTGAACACAAGTGTGAGAGAGAGTCACAATCTCAATACTGTAAAGCTTGTACTTGTTCTTGATCATAGTGGACGACTCGGCATTAGTGTGGATGTAGGAGCTGCAGTTGGCTCTGAACCACGATAACATCTGTGGGTTCTTTCTTGCTGTGATTTTATACTTTGATTTCGTATTCATGTTTTGCCTCAATCCACTGGGTATTTTTCATTACATGCACAAAATAGAAAATTAAATTACCCCCATTTACAGCCAACTATGCCATTTAAAGATAATTTCTTATCTACTGCAATCCCGCCTAAGGGTCCCGATTTACAATAAATAAGAAATGTAATAATACAATGTAAACAATGGGCTAATAACAAGGAAACATTTATCATATTAGTATAGGATTAAATGATTCTATATACAAAGTCAAACACGTTCTTCACAAAAATTTCTTACTTGTCATGATCCTGCCTAAGGGTCCCGAATCATAATAAGTAAGAAATGTTTACATTGTATTAACCAAAATTCCCATTTAAAAAAAAATATTCAACAAGGAGTCATGTTCAAATAAATTCAAGATATGTACACTAGTATAAGCAAGAAATTAACATGACTTTGTCCACATAAGGATCATGACATTAATTTCATGATCTTAGCACTTTAATAGAAAAGAGTGCAATAACAAAAGTTATTATTTATTCTTTGACTGAGTGAAGTATATAAAATTGCATAAAACAATTTTATATATCCCAGAATAGAACTCTAAAACAAGATGTGTAATCACACATTTATACTATACTCCCACTATAAATAAAAAAATATAATTTCAAAGGGGAGTATTATAACGAGCAAGCAATAAATTGCTTATAGAGTTCTTTAATTTCGTAATATTCTGGGAACGAATAACCACAAAAGGGGAATAATATCTTATTAACAAATTTCTCCTTAAATGCAATTATATAATGAGTCAAAAAATAAAGATTTTGCAACTAACCTCAAAGAGTGTCATTCATCCTTGTGTGTAGAGCTTATGAGCTTTGATGACTTATATAATGAGAATATCATAAAACCTTGTAGATTGTCAGCTCAAAAGAAAAAACTTTAATTATAAATCAATATAATTCATATAGATTGTAAGGATGACAAAATTTTTAATTACCTCGAGGATTGCTCAACAAAATTATCTTGATGATATTTTACAAGTGAACATATTAATAATAACAAGGCAATATAATTAAGGAATTTGGCATAAAATAATGCACAATTTCATTATTCACTAAAGTATAGGATTTAATTATATTATGATCCAAAATTCATTTTTTGACTAAAACACATGATTAGAGAAAATGCTTAGTGCCTATCTGTCACAAAATTAAGAATAATAAATTATTTATGGGTCTACATTCAAAGAGTATAGTAGTGATAAAAACATAATGTATATTAGAATAATTAAAAATAAATAATTTTTTCAATTTAAATCAATTTAATATACATAAATGGCAAAATAATATGTATTTCAATAATTAATAATTCACTAAATATGTTTATTTAAAAAAAAAATGGACTTAACTCATAATGACCTCAAATTTAATTTTGTGACCAAAATTAATCATTAGAGAGTGTTAATAATTTATATATGTCACAAAAAGAAGAGTGACCTAGAAAAATTTGGATTCAAATACTAAAAGCAAAGTAGTGAAAAAGAATATATATATATATATATATATATATATATATATATATATATATATATATATATATATATATATATATATATATAATATTAAATTATGCCAAAAGAATAATTTTATTTGATACTTTAAGATTAATTGCATAATCATAGCACTTTTAATGAGTGCAATACACAAAAGTGCCATTGGCACAAAAGGAATTTTCACAAAATATACAATGCACAAACCTTATATCACCAAAAAAATTCTAATACCGATAGGGTACTCGAACAATTATTGATATAAGTATAAAACAAATAGTGCATTGTATAATCACAAATTACATTAATAACAACACACCGATATGGTATAATTATTATTAACACAATACAAATCATAATTAAGGATAAAACTTAATTATTCAGCAAATACAAAATTTGCATAATTGTACCCACGATAGGTGAGATTACAATTATACAAATTAAGAATAAATATGCTTCAAAGAATATGATAATTTATATCATGCATAAACATAAAGTAAATAATCTACATAAAGGCTTAAAATTAATTCCATATCAATGACATAACTACAGAGAGAGTATAATATACCAAAATGTCACTAGAAGAATAAGGAATAATGATAAAATAAAAAAAATCAGGCCCAAATTCCGAGAGTACAATATTTAAAAGTATAAATTACTTTCGGATTTAATAATATAAAATATTTTAAGGGTGTTCAAAAATTTTCCAAAAGATATCAAAATACCAGAATATTACATAGATATATTTTTGGCATAAAAAATAAATTTTTTGGGCAAAAGAGGCGGGCCCATGCGCTGGGCCCGCGACTGGACTTTGTTGGAGAAGTCATCTTCTCCACCCGTATAACAGAAACCGGGTTGCGGCTGACCCGCGTTGAGATTCGACCGTTTCTCCTCCATTTCTTCACCGTTTTGATTGATTTTTATTGGGTTTTGTTAGAAAAGATTTGATCTAGAGAAGCCCCTAACCAATTTTGTAAAAAGTTGCTTTGTTTAAGAGAAATTGAGACAAAACGAATCTGGGGTTTTTGCCTTTAAATCGAGATAATGATCGGATTAATTTGCACAAATTACTCGATCAAATTTGGTTAAACTTTGTGGTTTTGATCGCCCCCAGATGATCTATAGAACCGCCAAACATATTTCGAAAAACATTGGTTCGTTGAAGAGAATTAGAATCAAAACTGGTTTGATATTTTGCGGAAAAAAAACCCCACGATTCCGCAATTCTCTCAAATGGATCAACGAAAACGTGTGATTCTTGAGGACTTTTGATCGCAATGATGAGTTGAAGAGAAGCCCTCAATCAATTTTCATAAAAAAAGCATCCAGTGAAGAGGAATAGAATTCGAAGATATTAGGGTTCTTGGCTCAACACTGTTCTTGACTATTAATAAAACAGCCATAACCTATATCTATTTGGCTCTAATACCAATTGATGAATTTATTTATTAAATTCTAGATCCAAATGTAATCGATGTAGATACAAAGTATGGCATGTTCATCATAGACATACAACATTAAGAACAAATGTGTACCTGACACCAAAAGGGATCCATCTGGTTGATGTTCATTCAAGAGTTGTGATTCTAAGAACTAAGAAAACGTGAGAGATCAGAGTGTGAGAGTGAACTGCTCTCTTTCCTGGAGCTACGGTCAGTATAATCATAACTGCTTAATGGGGAGGCAATATGTATAGACTCCAGATGAGAGCAGGAATTTCTCAACAGGTTTCATAAGTGAAAGGCCCAACCCATCATAGGCCGTTCATAAGGTTAAGCCCAATACTATATCATCATATATATCAAGTGTTTTAATATCAACAAATGACCATAATATATATTAATAATAATTCCTAATAATTGATTAATGCCAATCCAAATAATCGATTAATTAAAATAATTAATCTAACAAATATGACCAACTTCAAGCTTGAAACTCAAATTTCTATTATATGGGCATGTTTTGCACTCCATAATTATATCAGAAGAATTGACTCAGGTGATATAGATATTCTTGAAAGCTTAGAGAATGTTAATGGGTTACAAGATACTGAGCGAACTTTCAATGATGGAGATGATAACAATGTACCTGAATATGATCAGTGGCAAGATCCAACACAGACAGATGTCAGATATATGGAAGAAATAAGAAATACTATTAGAGATCAATTGCCTAGACGAGTGCAACGCTAATTTTATTTTTATGTATTTTATTACAATTTTGTTGGGACGGTTTTTTTTTTTATGGATTTGTTAAACTTTTATTATTAATCCATTTTACTTTGTTTGTTTGTGAATTCATTTTCAAACTTTATAAAATATTTTGAATATATATATATATATATATATATATATATATATATATATATATATATATATCTCGTAACAAAATATATATATTTGAAGTTAATATATATATAACGTAACTAACTTAAATATATAAGTTTATAAAATTTGAATATGTAATATGGAATTACAATTTGTCCTTAATGGTAATTTTGTAAGAAACAAAAGCACTTCTATATGATTGTATACAAACAAGTTAACAATCATTTTTTTTTAAAAATGATTTTTATGATGGTAAACAAAAATAAAAATAGTTTCTGCTTTTCTTTAAAATCTTTAAAAAATAATCTCTAAATTATTGAATGTGAAAATCAATTTTTTTTTAATCCGTAACAAACTCACTCTTAACAAACACATTAAAAATCATTAAAAATGATTTTTAACTTAAAAAAATGATTTTTATTAGAAAAAAAGCTTAAACAAACGCACTCTTAGTCTTCTATTTTTAAAAAGATTCATTTTAATCCTCTAACTAGAAAACGTTAGTCAAAGTTATCCTTTGTTAGTAACGTCATTATTTTTAGTGCATGTGGTAGTTAAGTAGTGATTTGGACAGTTGAGTTGGCACGTCCTCCACATGACAATATATGTTGGAGCCACGTGGAAGACCAAATTAAATTCAAATAAAAAGACAACAGACCAAATACTTTTGACGCTTCTTCCCTAATGTATCTTCTTACCCAATGGGTCTTCTTCCCCAAGGGTAGCAGGCGGTCATGGTTGGCCCTTCTTCAACCCAGCGACTATTTCAGAGAGTAGGAACCCAAATCTGGTCGAGAAGGGCTAAAAATTCGATTTTGGTCCTTTATTTTTTTTTTATTTGGATTCAATTTGGTCTTCCACATAGCTCCAGCACATACTGTCACGTGGAGCACTTGGTCAACTCAGCTGTCCAAATCACCATTTAACTATCACGTGCATTAAAATTAACGGTGTTACTAACAGAGGTGATGGAAAGGGTAACTTCGGCTAATGTTTGAAATTTAAGAGATTAAAATGAATCTTTTTAAAGATAGAGAACCTCATCGAATCTTAAAAATAAGATGAAGCAGAAAAAGTCTAATTTAGCCTTATACTTTCAAACTATCGAATAAGTCAAGTCAACATCATTTATATGTAGTTATCAAAAGGCTGCTATATATTAAAGTTTGCACATTTGAAGCTCTAATAAGATAACAAACTTACTATGTGTGAACTATCTTGACATAAATATTTTGGTCGTAAATTTTTTTAATTTGACATAGAAGTTTAGAGGTTTATATATACTTATAACTTGAATTGATATTGTAATGAAAATGTCTACCTCTTTCTTCAAGACCATATCGAAGCTATTGTGCAAGATTAAAATAAAGAGAAAAAACTAAGAGATGATAACTAAATATGAAAACTAACCATACATCTGGCAACAAGTTAACAACAATAACTAATGTTTTCCTGTTAGGCGGGTGGATTACATAGATAAAATGACGTCATTATTTTCTACCGTAAGTTTATAAGCTTTTCCTTGTATCTTGGTACCTCCGCAAAAATAAAATAAGATACAACATTAATATGTTAATAATATTTTGAATATTTTAATGAAGAGTGATATAGTCAAATGTACTTTCCGTACAAGCTCACCTTAACAACTTTACTTGAACTATTTGGGGCTTACGAGAATCACCTCCCCCGTGTTAAAATATGAAGCAATTCTCTAGAATATATAATTGTCAAAGTCGCTGTCCTATATTACTAGAGGTTTCTAACGTATCGCACAGTAATGTTCTTTGATACACTAGAAACATGTAAAACCGCCATTGGTAGGCGGTGCAATGAACCTATAAATAAGCATTAGGGGTGCTATGCCATTGTAACTAGCTAGAACTATTTCCACTACAAGCTGTTCAACAATAGCAAACCCACTATTCCTCCCGTGTACTATTCGATACTTGGAATACAAATTATATTTCCAACTATCAATCACGTTTACAATTTGTCATTCTTGATTTTCATTCTTCTACAACTATAAATAGTATTAGAGTTACGTTCTGTCATATACTGGGCATAGCAATATAACCAAACTACTTCACAAAAGTCTCCCATCCATCTTAAATTAGTTGTAAAATTTTTTAGAGCCATTGTAGACACAACCCAACTATCATCAATGACTGTCCTAATTTTTTTAGGTAAAAAATATGACTTTTGGAGCGTAAAAATGAGGACATATTTTCGCTTCCAAGATTTATGAGACATCATAGAAGAAGGATTCACTATTTTTGAAGACATTTCAACTTTCACTGCAGCTCAAAAGAAAGAGTTGAAGGAAAATAAGCAAAAAGACTCGAAGGCATTATTTATTCTACAACAAGCAGTGGCCGACATGATCTTTCCAAGAATTATGGGAGCTACTAGTGCTAAGGAGGCTTGGAATACTCTTAAGGAGGAGTTTCACGACAGCAATAGGGTACAGACCATTAAATTTCAAACTCTAAGACGAGAGTTTGAATTAATTAAAATGAAAGAGTCTGAGACCATAAAGGATTATTATGCCAAGGTAAAGGAAATAGTAAATCAAATAAAGGTCTATGGGGAAAATATTCTTTGACAAGAGAATTGTCGAGAAAATTCTAACTTCTATTCCCCAAAGGTATGATGGAATTGTGATGACTATTAAGCAAATGTAAGATCTGTCTACCTTGTTGGTGACATAACTAATAGGCTCTCTTGAAGCATATGAGCAAAGATTGAATAGGCATGATGAAGGTTCAGTTGAAAATGTATTTCAATCAAAGCTAAAATTATGGTCTCAAAGTGATGGAAGTGAAGAAAAAAATAATAATGGTGCGAGAAATTTTAGAAGCAAAGAAAATTCTGGAGGTTTATCTAGAAACAATAAGTATTCTCCATGTGGTATTTGCAAGAGAACAAATCATGCCGAGAAAGATTGTCGGTATCGTGGAAAGCCACAGTGTCGACACTGCAAGATATTTGGACATGTGGAGAAAAATTTTGACACCAAAAATAAGCATCAAGCCAATTTGGTCGAAGATCAAGACCATGAGCAGCATCAACATGACCATGAGCAGCATCTTTTCTATGCTACCAAGATTCTAGTGATGAAATGGGTGGAAAGTGGTGCTTAGATAGCGAATGCAGCAATCACGTGGCCAAAGATAGGAGCATCTTCAAGGATATTGATGACTCTATGAAAGTAAAAGTTCGACTGGGGAACAGTGTTGTTGTAGAATCGAAAGCAAAGGCACTGTTATGGTGGAGATGAAGAAAGGTACGAGATTCATCAAAGATGTCTTACTAGTTCCCAACCTTAAAGAAAACCTCTTAAGCATTGGTCAAATGATGGAGAAAGGTTATGCTCTTCATTTTGAAGGAGACACACGCACAATATATGACAACAAAAACAAAAGGCAAGAGATAGCCAAAGTGAAAATGGAGAAAAGAAATGGAAGTTTTCCAATAAGCTTCAAATATACTACTAATATTGCCATGAAAGTGCAAGTTGATGATTCATGGTTATGGCATCGGAGATTTGGCCACTTCAACACCTATGCCTTAAAGCTTCTATATAAGAAAGGTATGATGAGAGATCTTCCATGCCTCAAAGAAAACAGTGAATCATGTGAAGGATGTCTACTTGGCAAACAACACAGACTACCTTTCCCAACTAATAAAGCATGGAGAGCTAGAGACTTGTTGGAGCTTGTTCATACGGACGTATGTGGACCGATGAGGACACCATCACTTACCAATAACAGGTATTTCATCCTTTTCATTAATGATTTTTCTAGAATGACATGGGTCTACTTTATTAGAGAAAAATCAGAAGTTTTTGGAGTATTCAAGAAATTTAAGGCCCTTGTCGAGAAGAAAAGTGGGAAACATATAAAAGTACTCAGAAGTGATCGTGGCAAAGAGTACAACTCACGCGACTTCGATAAATTCTGGGAGGACGAAGGCATCGAGCGTCAACTTACAGTTGCATACACTCCGCAACAAAATGGAGTATCTGAAAGGAAAAATCGAACAGTCATGGAGATGGCGAGATCGATGATGAAAGAAAAGGGTCTGCCAAACACCTTCCGGATCGAAGCAGTCTACATTGCTATTTACATTCTAAACAGGTGTCCAACTAAGGCAGTTCGAGATAAGACTCCTATCGAAGCTTGGAGTGGGCAAAAGCCATCGACCAAACATCTAAGAGTCTTTGGATCAATCTGCTACATCCATGTTCCAAATGAAAAGAGACACAAGCTAGAAGATAAAATGATACGAGGCATATTCTTGGGGTATAGTATTCAATCAAAAGGTTATCGAGTGTACAACCTGCAAACAAAGAAGCTTACCATCAAACGAGATGTTGAGGTTGATGAAAATGCTGCTTGGAATTGGGATGAAAAGAAGGTTGTCAAAAGCAACATCTCTATACCAATACAGCAACCCCAAGAAACTGAAGAAGTAGAAGAAGAAACAGCAAAGATCCAAGTATGCTCCCTTCACCTCCACAAGAACAAGGTTCTTCACCAGAATCTACTCCGAGAAGAGTAAGATCTTTGATGGATATATATGAAACTTGCAACTTGGCCATACTTGAGCCTGAAAGTTTGAAGCAGCGTCAAGGTAAGAAGTATGGGTCAAGGCAATGGGAGAAGAGATTAGAATGATCGAGAAGAATAACACATGGGAGCTAGTGGATTGTCCTAAAGATAAGGACATCATCGGGGTTAAATGGGTTTATAAGACAAAGCTTAACCCTGTTGCTCGTTTAGATATAATAAGAGCTCTAATAGCTCTTGCAGCGCAAAAGGGGTGGAAGATTTATCAACTAGATGTTAAATCTGCCTTTCTCAATGGCGTACTTCAAGAAGATGTTTATGTGGAGCAACCAAAAGGCTTTGCGAAAAAAGGCAATGAAAGCAAAGTGCTAAGGTTAAGGAAAGCTTTATATGGCCTGAAGCAAGCTCCTCGAGCCTGGTATAGCAGAATTGATCAATACTTTATAGATAAAAGATTCAGAAGAAGCAAGAGCGAGCCAACACTATACATCAAGACCCAAGGTCAATATGACACTCTCATTGTCTCCCTGTATGTAGATGATCCTATCTACATAGGCAAAATATGGAGATGATAGTTGAATTCAAAGAAGATATGATGAAGACATTCGAGATGACAGACCTGTGATTGATGCACTACTTCCTTAGCATTGAGGTAAGTCAAAAGAAAGAAGGAATATTTATCTCGCAGAAGAAATACGCAGATGAACTACTAAAGAAATTCAAGATACACGAGTGCAAGCCAGTCGCTACTCCACTAGTGACTAATGAACAGTTGCTGAAGGACGATGGATCACTAAAGGCAGATACAACACTCTACAGAAGTTTGATCGGGAGCCTTCTATATCTCACAGCCACACGGCCAGATATCATGTACGCTACAAGTCTTCTATCGAGGTTTATGCAAAGGCCAAGCCAAATTCACTTTGGAGCAAGCAAAAGAATTCTAAGATATCTACAAGGAACAAAAGAGTATGGTATATGGTATACACCTACGACCAACTCAAGGTTGATTGGTTACACCGACAGTGATTGGGCAGGATCTGTCGATGATATGAAGAGCACGTCAGGCTATGCTTTTACATTTGGATCTGGAGTATTTTCTTGGGCATCTAAGAAGCAAGCAACTGTTGCACAATTAACAGCCGAAGCAGAGTACATGGCAGCAGCTGAAGCTACAAGTTAAGCTATATGGCTTAGAAAAATACTTGGTGATATGGGAGAGCAACAAACGGAACCAACTATAATCTATTGTGACAACAAATCAGCAATCGCAATAGCGAAAAATCAGGTACATCACAATAGAACAAAGCATATAGCAATTAAATATCACTTTATCAGAGAAGCGGAAGCGGCTAAAGAAATACAACTCGACTATTGCAAGACTGAAGAACAAATTGCAGATATATTCACGAAGGCTCTACCAAGACCAAGGTTCGAACAGTTACGATCTATGCTTGGAGTTATAGAAAATTGCATCAGGGAGGAGTGTTAAAATATGATGAAATTCTCTAGAATAATTGTCAAAGTTGGTGTCCTATATTACAAGAGGTTTCTAACCTATTGCAGAGTATTGTTCTTTGATACACTAGAAACATCTAAGCAGCCATTGGTAGGCGGTGCAATGAGCCTATAAATAGGCATCGGGGGTGCTATGCCATTGTATCTAGAACTATTTCCCCTACAAGGTACTCAACAATAGCAAACCCACTATTCCTCCTGTCTACTATTCGATACTTGGAATACAAATTATATTTCCAACTATCAAACACCTTTACAATTTGTCATCCTCCATTTTCATTCTTCTAAAACTATCACCCAGTAACAGGATCCTTTTCCTGAAAGCTCACCTTTAGTATTCTTTTTAGTTTATTAGTTTATCCATGTACATTTAAAATATTTATGCATGCAAGTAATATACATTTATGATGGCATGACCTTCATGATATTTATACTCCATTTCGTGTGTGATATGATTGTAGTTTGATAATTTTTTTTTTTTGATAAACCAAAAGTATTATATATATATATATATATATATATATACAAATGGGTACATTAACCATTAAACAAGCACTCTTGAAGGATCCCTGTAATTAACATACTGAAACACGCAGTCCAGTAAAACTATTACAATATCCTGCAAAAACAGTACAAAGAACAAACCCCACAAGCCCCTTTAACATCTACGCCCAAGCCACCTCTTAGGCCAACACCAAAAGTAAGAAAAAATTTGCCCCTACAAAATTGAATCCAAGTAGTCTCCAAGCTAGCACCCTGCGAGCAAATATTCCTTTACTTAAATGTCACCATTCACAAGGTCCGAGACCTATTTCTTGCATTCCTCAACACCACCAAAGTATTGTGTGACTCCTGCAACAGTCAACCTACAGTTTACTTGCCATAATCATACAATGAAGGGGACAGTTATTCCAATTTGAAAATGAAAAGCTTCCCCATTTTTTTATTTTGACCCAATGCCATGTTCTCATATTCCCAAGATCAAACACATTCAAAACATCCACCTTTTATTGTCTAAATATGGTTCCATTTCTAGCTAGCCAAATAGACCAAATAGTTTCTAACCAAGCCACCATCCACACCCTTTTGAGTTTCTTCCCATTCACCAAGCCCAAATTGTAACATCCTGCTTCTCGTTAAATAATTTGTTTAAGTTGTTTGATTAAATTATAATTGTCGGTTAAGGGTTAAGTGGGATTTTTGGCTTAAAAGTCCCTTGCTGGAACATTGGCACGGCCGTGCTGATTTCTAGCATGCCCGTGCTGTTTAGCGTGTCTTGTGACAGCTGAGTCACAAGCACGGCCATGCCGTTGAGCGAACCGCATCTCGCTGACGTTGAGTTCGGCATGCCCGTGCCATTATTCAGCACGCCCATGCCTATTATGCTGACCGCGTCTCGCTGATGCTAGGGTCAGCACGCCCGTGCCGAAATTGAGCACGGCTGTACCATGTGCGCAGATTATATTATCGCACAGAAAACGAGGGTGAACAATTTTAACCCTCATTTGACGGCGGCTTCTACCTTAGTGCGGCCAGGGCACTTTGGTTTTGATCTCCATCAACCTTGGTGTGTTCTTGGAGTTTTGGAGGCCTTTGGTAAGCCCCTGGCACCCTTGTGCCAGCCCTGTAGGTAACGTTCTTCTCCTTTCTTAGTTTCTTTTCATGTTTTGGATTAGAAACTGATTGGTTGATTGTTTTAGTTGACCAAGGCTTGAGTACGGACTGAGCAGCTTGGGAGGACGTGATCGGATTGTGTTTGGGGCTATCGTTGCAGTAACCTTCAAACCAGGTATGGGGAGAAGGATAGTCTAATCACAATGCAGTGAGGGTAGTGTAAGATGAGGGGTTCCCATGACCCCGAGATTATTTGTATGCTATTTGTTAATATGCTTGTTGCCATAATTGATTGCTGTTATATGCACTGTTGTTGGATTGAAGTTTGACGGTATGTGCATAGTATATTTGTTGTTGAATCGTTGATTAATATGAACCTGCTGCTATGTCCCTAAAATTGGTTAATTAGAATTTAATTGGTTAAATAATAAAGGGACTGTTGTTCCCTAAAAATATTTCATAAAACATGAATTAATAAAGAGTGAGTTTTTATGTTAATGGATTAGTCATGAGCCTAGGGATGATTTTTGAAAGTGCTAGGGATTTTTGGATTAATTGGTTAATTTGTTCTTCGCTGCCCAGAACAGCACTGTCGCTCGATCAGCACGGCCGTGCTGAATAGGGAGCATGCCCGTGCTCCCAGTTGAATTCTGGAAAATTGCCGCCCTTGGAGCACGCCCGTGCAGCATAAGATCACGCCCGTGCAGAAGTGCACGGCCGTGTGTAATAGAGAGCACGCCCGTGCCATAGTGCAGCACACCCGTGTTACACGTAGGAGCGAGCACGGTCGTGCCACCCCTCTGGTCAGGATCAGTGACTTACGGTTTAATGGGGTTTTAACCCCAATGTTCCCAATAATGATAGCATAACACAACAAACAAATGATAATGATAGATAACTTAATTTTATAATAATTAAAATGATGAGTTGGTTAAGTCGATGCTCGAGGTTACCACACGTTGATATAATTGGATGCTCTTAGTGGTCCAATTGAGTTTATTGGATGCCTTTTGTGGCCCAATTGCGTTGATATAATTGGGTGCCTTTAGTGGCCCAATGATGAGGATGTTATTCTTGGGCGCCTTTAGTGGCCCAAGCGGAGGTGGTGGTTGTTGTTGTTTGTTGATAATGTTCATGCATAGCATTGGAGATGTTAGTTGTAGGAAGTTCAACATAAGGGAGGTCGTCCTAGAGTACGGCAATCTGGCCATCCACAGTTGTTTCACCCAAGGTTTGGTGAACTATGGCCCCCCGTGATCCATGGTTTGATGCGTTGGCTATCCAAGGGGTTCACCCATGGTTTGGTGAACTGCCGGCGCTGATGCCTTTAGTGGCCAATGTAGATATGTAACTCCAAAGTTGTTCTTCCCGAGTTAGTTGGATCCACATGCATTGATGGAGTAGTGGAGTAGAGTTGCATTGCTTCATATAGCATACTGGTTGATTTATGATGTTGAGATGATATTTATGTATGTAAGTGTATGCTATGACTGTGTCAATGCCATGATGTATGTCATCTTATTTCTATTTCCATGCCATTGTGATTACATGTTTCCTTACTCCCCTTTCTGTGTTTTCTTGTTTGGCATGTATGGTCTATGCAGAGGATGACGAGCAGCCGGAGAGGAGTGACTCTGAGGAGCCACCACTTATAGTTAGGGCATTCTGTTTAGTTGTTTATTTTTATTTTAGTTTTCTGTCGTATTCCGAGGATTTTTAGGAACGGTTGTACCAGCTCTAAATTGTGACATTGGGGTTTGGTTTACATTTATGTCGATGTTTACTTATCGTTTTTAAAACTTTGGTTTAATACTATTTTCCGCGTTTGTGATTTAGTTCATGTGGTACCTTTTCTACCCATGAATCTTTTTAATAAAAGAATGCATGTTTTAATTCTTATCTGTATTTAATTTATTATTATTATTATTTACATTTAATGCATTTATAACATGCTGGGTAGAAGGGTGTCACATTTATTGGTATCAGAGCCGGTCTGTCCTATCAGGTCGTGGTATGAGTCTGTTGTGTGCTCTTGTTTGTGTTATCTTGTTTGTATTGTCTATACTTGTATAGACAATGATGCTTTAAGTTAAGAGCTTTTGTTGTTTATCTTGTATGTCTACCTTTGAAAGACCTCGATGTTATTCTTGGTATGCACTGGTTATCTTCCAACCATGTCCTTTTGAATTGTTTTGATAAGATCTTAGTTTTTGGCACTCTTATGGAGTTTAAGGATCCGACCTTTCTTTCTGCCAACCAAGTGAAAGCTTTGATGAAAGACTAAGCCCAAGTGTACATGATGTTAGCTTTTAAGGAATTAGAGAGCCCTCCTGATGTTGGAAGTGTGTCTGTTGTGCAGGATTTTCTTGAAGTGTTTTCGAGGGATGTTTATAACTTACCCCCAGAGAGAGATGTTGAGTTCTCCATAGACTCAATGCCTGGCACCGGGCCAATCTCCATAGCCCCTTATAGCATGGCTCCTCTAGAGCTAGCCAAGTTGAAAGAACAGATAGAGGACCTTATAAAGAAGCAGTTTATTAGGCCTCGTGTGTCCCCTTGGGGAGCACCTGTGTTGTTAGTGAAGAAGAAGGATGACAATATGAGGTTGTGTGTTGACTATCGGCAACTCAACAAGGTAACCATTAAGAACCGGTATCCTCTCCCTAGGATTGATGATCTCATGGACCAGTTGATAGGCGCTTGCGTCTTTTCTAAGATAGATTTGAGGTCAGGGTACCATCAGATTCGGGTTAAGTCTGAGGACATCCCAAAGACAGCGTTTAGGATGCGATATGGTCACTATGAGTACTTGGTTATGTCCTTTGGTTTGACCAATGCTCCTGCTGTGTTCATGGACTACATGAACAAGACCTTTCACCCTTACTTGGATAAGTTTGTGGTGGTGTTCATAGATGACATCTTAGTGTACTCCAAGACTAAGGAGGAACATGAGGAGCACTTGAGGGTTGTTTTGCAAACCCTTAAGGAGAAGCAGTTGTATGCTAAGTTGTCTAAGTGTGATTTCTGGTTAGAGGAGGTGAGCTTCTTAGGGCATGTCATCTCTAAGGGTGGCATAGCAGTTCATCCAGCTAAGGTTGAGTCGGTGCTCCAGTGGGAAGCACCGAAGTCTGTGACTGAGATTCTTGGGGTTAGCCAGGTATTATAGGCGGTTTATAGAAGGTTTCTCTAAGATAGCTTTACCCTTGACCCGTCTCACCAAGAAGGGACAGTTGTTTGCATGGGACTCTAAGTGTGAGGAGAGTTTCCAAACTCTTAAGGATAGGTTGACATCAACACCAGTGTTAGTTTTGCCAGACCCTAGTGAACCTTTCATAGTTTACTACGATGCTTCTAAGCAAGGTTTAGGTGGTGTGTTGATGCAGGATGGTAAGGTAGTGGCTTATGCCTCTAGGCAGTTGAAAACTCATGAGAAGAACTACTCTACCCATGATCTAGAGTTAGGAGCTATGGTTTTTGCCTTAAAGATTTGGAGGCATTATCTTTATGGAGCGAGGTTTGAGGTCTTTAGTGATCATAAGAGTCTGAAATACCTTTTTGACCAGAAGGAATTAAATATGAGGCAGCGTAGGTGGATGGAATTTTTTAAGGATTATGATTTTGAGTTGACCTACCACCCAGGAAAAGCCAATGTAGTGGTAGATGCTCTTAATAGGAAAGTATTGCATGTCTCCGCTTTGATGGTTAGGGAGATGGATCTGATTGAGGAGTTTAGAGACCTTATTTTGGCTTGTGAGTTTACTCCTAAGAGTATTAGGCTTGGAACCTTGAAGGTTACCAATAGTTTGATGGATAGGATTAGAGAGGGTCAGATGTCGGATAAGTTTCTATTAGACCAGCGGGAATTGCTTGCTCAGGGTAGAAACCTTAGCTTTAGAGATGGAAGTGATGGGATCTTGAGATTTGAGGATAGAGTGTGTGTACCAGATGTTCCTGAGCTTAGGAGATTGAGCCTTGAGGAAGGACATAGGAGTCGGTTGAGTGTGCACCCAGGTGCCACCAAGATGTACCAGGATCTTAAGCGCATGTTTTGGTGGCCTAGGATGAAAAGGATGTGGCTGAGTTTGTGTATGCGTGCTTAGTGTCTCAGAAAGCCAAGATAGAACACCAAAAGGCTTCAGGTAAGTTGCAACCTTTGAGCATCCAGAATGGAAATGGGATAACATCTCTATGGATTTTGTGTCTGGACTCCCTAGGACTCCAACTGGTTTTGAGGCTATATGGGTTGTTGTGGATAGATTGACTAAGTCTGCCCTTTTCATTTCGATGAATATGGAGTATCCTTTAGAGAAGTTGGCTAGGCTATACATCAGAAAGATAGTTAGGCTTCATGGTGTGCCCTCTAGCATAGTATCAGATAGAGACTCGAGGTTTACCTCTATTCTGCGATAGTTTGCAAAATGCCTTAGGGACAAAGCTTAGGCTAAGTTCAACCTATCACCTATAGACTGATGGGCAGTCTGAGAGGACCATCTAGTCGTTAGAGGATTTGTTGAGAGCTTGTGTGTTAGAGCAGTCAGGCAGTTGGGACAAGTTTTTGCCCCTAATAGAGTTCACCTACAACAACAGCTTCCATTCCAGTATTGGGATGGCACCTTATGAGGCTCTCTGTATGGGAGGAGATGTAGGACACCCTTGTGTTGGATTGAACCTAGTGATAATGTGGTGTTAGGACCAGAGATAGTACATGAGACAACAAATAAGATAAGGATGATTCAGGAAAAGATGAGAGTGGCACAAAGTAGGCAAAAGAGCTACCATGACAAAAGGAGGAAGGCACTCGAATTCCAGGAAGGTGATCATGTTTACTTGAGAGTTACCCTGACAACTGGGGTTGATAGAGTGATAAAAGCAAAGAAACTTACTCCTAGATTTATTGGTCCTTTCCAAATCTTAAAGAGAGTCGGCGAAGTCGCCTACCAGATAGCCTTACCACCATTCTTGTCCAACCTTCACAGTGTCTTTCATGTGTCCCAACTCAAAAAGTATGTCCATGACCCTAGTCAAGTGATAGTACCCGATGAGATACAGTTGAAGGAGAACTTGACTTTTGAGGTACTACCCGTTCGAGTCGAGGATAGGAGAGTGAAGCAGCTAAGAGGCAAGGAGATTCCCTTGGTCAAAGTTATTTGGAGCGGAGCTACTGAGGAAAGTGCTACTTAGGAGCTGGAAAGTAAGATGATGGAGGCATACCCACACCTTTTCAATCAAGGTATGTAGAAATTTCGAGGACGAAATTTTTATATGGGGGTGGAATTGTAACATCTTGCTTTTCGTTAAATAATTTGTTTGAGTTGTTTAATTAAATTATAATTGTTGGTTAAGGGCTAAGTGGGGTTTTTGGCTTAAAAATCCCTTTCTGGAACATTAGCACGCCCGTGCTGATTTCCAGCACGCCTGTGCTGTTTAGCGTGTCTTGTGGCAGCTGAGTCATAAGCACGGCTGTGCCGTTATGCAGCAAGGCCGTGCCGTTGAGCGAACCGGGTCTCGCTGACGTTGAGTTCGGCACGCCCGTGCCTATTGTGCGGACCACGTCTCGCTGATGCTAGGGTCAACATGCCCGTGCCGAAATAGAGCACGATCGTGCCATGTGCGCAGATTATATTATCGCACAGAAAACGATGGTTAGCAATTTTAACCCTCATTTGACGGCGGCTGCTACCCTAGTGCGGCTAGGGCACGTTGCTTCTGATCTCCATCAACCTCGGTGTGTTCTTGGAGTTTTGGAGGCCTTTGCTAAGCCCCTGGTACGCTTGTGCCAGCCCTGTAGGTAACGTTCTTCCCCTTTCTTAGTTTCTTTTCATGTTTTGGATTAGAAACTGATTGGTTGATTGTTTTAGTTGACCAAGGCTTGAGTATGGACTGAGTTGCTTGGGAAGACGTGACCGGATTGTGTTTGAGGCTATCGTTGCTGCAACCTTAAAACCAGGTATGGGGAGAATGATAGTCTAATCACTAGGCAGTAGGGGTAGTGTAAGATGAGGGGTTCCTATGACCCCGAGATTATTTGTATGCTATTTATTAATATGCTTGTTGCTATAATTGATTGCTGTTATATGCATTGTTGTTGGATTGATGTTTGATGGTATATGCATAGTATATTTGTTGTTGAATCGTTGATTGATATGAACTTGCTGCTATGTCCTTAAAATTGGTTAATTAGGATTTAATTGGTTAAATAATAAAGGGACTACTGTTCCCTAAAAATATTTCATAAAACATGAATTAATAAAGAGTGAGTTTGTATGTTAATGGATTAGTCATGAGCCTGGGGATGATTTTTGAGAGTGTTAGGGATTTTTGGATTAATTGGTTAATTTGTTCTTCTCTGCCCATAACAGTACTGTCACGCGATCAACATGGCCATGCTGAACAGGGAGCACGCCCGTGCTCCCAGTTGAATTCTGGAAAATGGCCGCGCTTTGAGCTCAACCGTGCAGCATAACAGCACGCCCGTGCAGAAGTGCACGACCGTGCGTAATAGAGAGCACGCCCGTGCTATCTTGTAGCACGCCCGTGCCATAGTGCAGAATGCACATGTTACACGTAGGAGGGAGCACGGCCGTGCCATCGTGCAGCACGGCCGTGCCACCCCTCTTGTCAGAATCAGTGACTTACGGTTTAATGGGGTTATAACCCCAATGTTCCCAATAATGATAGCATAACACAGAAAACAAATGATAATGATAGATAACTTAATTTTATAATAATTAAGATGATGAGTTGGTTAAGTCGGTGCCTCGGGATTACCGCACGTTGATATAATTAGATGCCTTTAGTGGTCTAATTGAGTTGATTGGATGCCTTTAGTGGCCCAAGCGTAGGTGGTGGTTGTTGTTGTTTGTTGATAATGTTCATGTATACCATTGGAGATGTTAGTTGGAGGAAGTTCAACATAGGGGAGGTTGTCCTAGAGTACGGCGATCTGGCCATCCACGGTTGGTTCACCCAAGGTTTGGTGAATTATGGCCCCCGATGATGAGGCATCCATGGTTTGATGCGTTGGCTATCCAAGGGGTTCACCCATGGTTTGGTGAACTGTCGGCGTTGGTGGCTTTAGTGGCTAATGTAGATATGTAACTCCAAAGTTGTTCTTCTCGAGTTAGTTGGATCCACATGCATTGATGGAATAGTGGAGTAGAGTTGCATTGCATCATATAGCATACTGGTTGATTTATGATGTTGAGATGATATTATGTATGTAAGTGTATGCTATGACTGTTGCCATGCCATGATGTATGTCATCTTATTTCTATTTCCCTGCCTTTGTGATTACATATTTCCTTACTCCCCTTTTCTGTGTTTTCTTGTTTGGCATATATGGTCTATACAGAGGATGACTAGCAGTCGGAGAGGAGTGACTCTGAGGAGCCACTACTCATAGTTAGGGCATTCTGTTTAGTTGTTTATTTTTATTTTAGTTTTTTGTTGTATTCCGAGGATTTTCCGGAACGGTTGTACCAGCTCTGAATTGTGACATTGTGGTTGGGTTTACATTTATGTTGATGTTTTCATTATCATTTTAAGTGTGATTTAAACATTTTCCGCGTTTGAGAACTATTTCTTGTGGTACCTTTTCTACCCATGAATCTTTTCAATAAAAGAATGCATGTTTTATTTCTTATCTGTAATTAATTTATTAATATTATTTACATTTAATGCATTTATAATATGCGGGGTAGTAGGGTGTCACACAAATGGTATAAGAAATGAGCTATAGGGTCATTAGATACACACATTGGAGAGCCTAGCCATGAATATACCTTCCTCCATAACTCAGAAGCAAAAGTACAGGAAAACAATAAATGCTTTGGCGTTTCCATATCTAAAGAGCAGATAGGGCAGCATAAGGTTTGCGTACCCCGAATTATGTTTCTCCATACAAGGTTGGGTCTTGTTGGTATCCTATCAAGTAGCATTTGCCAAAGAAAAGCTGTTACTTTTAATGGAGCCAATTTTAACTACAAATTGCCAAATATAGCTTGATGAGCAAGACTATGGGGAATGACCAGAATTTGGTTGAAAGACATCAAATGAGCATAGGCTGAACTAAAAGAGTAATGAGAGTCTGACTTATTATGTGACCAAACCCATTTGTCCATCTGACCTTCTTTGAGCGTTATAGATCCAACCAAGGCCATAAGATCTTCCATTAACGCTTCTTCCCACACGAAAAAAGGTCGTCTCCAATGAAAGTTCCACACCTAACACCCATTATGCCAATACCCAACATTCGCCACCCTACTGTTTTTTTTTTGTTCGAACACATGGAAAAGACTATCAAACATTTCACCAAGAGAGGAGGAACTACATCACTTATCTTGCCAAAACATGGAATTATTTCCATCACCGATCTCCTTTTTCAAGCCTTCTTTGAACCAGTCCACCGAGTTGTCATTTTCGATCTTAAATTTACCAAGATCTTTCCACCACGTTGATTTTTGTATCCTAGGTCCAGCTCTTTGTATCACCGTTGAACCTTCCAACTCATCACTATACCTGAACTTAAGTACTTTACCCCACAACACCTCCTCTTCAACAAGCAACCTCCAATTCCACTTTCCTAATAAGCTGAAATTAAAAAATCACAGATTTCTCATATATCCTTATATCCAAATTATTCGTGATAAATAGGTAAAGACTAGACGAAAGACTTCCCCTTTCATTGCAGTGTTGGGGAAAGAATCAAGAAATGAAGAATACAAAGATGACAATGAGTTTATAAAATTTATAGTTTGAAGGATAAGAACACAGAGGATAGTTATTTATAGGAGAATATAGTTCAACTAATCTGTGCGTTGGTTCAATAGACATTAAGGCAGAATTGATTTTGGAAAGTTTTCTATGCATTGAAGGTTGAACATCAAGTTTTCTTTGCAGAATTTTATTGTAAGTTCATGAATTGTGTCAACTAACGTGGAAAGAGTTGGTCCCCTAGATATCGTTTTGTTTTAATACGGAGAAAAGATAACGTTTCCTCAAGCAGGCTGTAACATCCCGTTTTATTGAATAAGGTTCAAGGCCTAAGTTAAGTATGTTTGAATGTTGGATAATGTTCCTTATGGCTTGAGGAAGCTATGGTCCAAATTTGGGGGAATTTGGCCTTGGAACGAGCTCAGAAAGTGAAGAAACGTAAAAGAACAGTTTTGATCAGCGTCCAACGTTTAGATGTGGAGAAACCCCACGCTCAAACATTGACCGTTGATGTCAGAGTGTGGCTAGGTGCATGTCAGAGCATGGAAGGGGGTACATGTGGAGGTGCAATTGTCAACGCCCACGCGACACGTGATACATCAGCTAGCGACGCTCAAGAGAGGAAAAATCCCATGTCAGAGCGTGCCCACGCTCAAGCGTGGAGTTTTCCCACGCTCAAGCATGGACAAGCTGATAACAAACCTTAAGTTTTTTTCCTCATTTTACTTGGGAGAAAAACTTGGAAAATTCTCTCAAGTTCATAATGTGAAGGGGAGAGAGAATAGTCCTTGAGAGAGAAAGTGAAGGTAGAGGAAGATCAAGGTGTCGGATCGTGATTCCAACTACATCGCTGTGATTGGGGCTTCGAGTACTACAAGTTCCACCGATTGGTTTTTTGATTCCTCTAAGGTAAGCTCGAATCTCTAACACGTCGACCTCAACGTTCTTCGTGTTCTTCTAACTTTTCCTCGAATCTTTCTTGGTTTTGAATTGCCCTAGGGTTAACAATAATGCCTGCATGTTGTTCCCGTGGTTAGGGCAAATTTCGAGGACGCGGTGGTGCTTGTCTTTGGAAAGGGAACCGAGGCTGTGAAGGTGGTGGAGAGGGAAGAAGAACCGCGAGCAAGTGGTGGTGGTGGTGTTGAGATCGTGGTTGCATTCGTTGTGATCGTGAGATTGAGGGTCAAGGTTGTCCGTCGGTATAGGAGCATATTGTGGCAAATCACTAGGTGAGGAGGAAGAAAGCACAAATATCTAGGGAACGTAGACGTAGGATATAACCGTTAACATGTGTAAGGCTCCTCAACCCTACTAGTGGTTGAATAACCGACAACACCTAACTCATATTGGGGACTATTGGATTATGGTACCAATGCAGTTTTAGGCATTATAGGTTTGTTGCCGATAGGATAATATATGATAGCTATTGATCGGGGATGTATGTCTACTTGCTGTGATTGATAACATGTTTAAATGTTGTCATATATGATAATATGCTAAGTGAGATGCTCGGCGATGCTTTTTGTGATAACATGCTTAATTTCTATTTTGATATGCCTGCAATGATGACCTGTTATTATGCTATGACATGTTGACGTGATTCTGCTTGATATGATCTTGGTTGACTTTAGAGATGATTGATATGCTGTTAGAATGATAGAATAATGGTTGATGGTATCTGACTAGTGTGACACCCACTACCCCGTTCATGATGATTAATATAAAAGATCATACAAGTCTTTAAATCAAAAACGTGTTAAAATAAAAACTTGTTTAAGGAGTAGCAAACATCACATTATCCAAGATAAATAACTGTGGAAACAAAATAAGTTTTAAACATTTAAAATACATTAACTGCGGAAATAACTAAACTCGAAACCCGATGTCACATATTAAAGCTGGTATACAAGATACCGATAATACATCGAATAAGACAAAAACCAACTAACAAACTAACAACCTAACTACAAGCAGCGATCTCCTCGGGATCACTCCTCAGCAGCTGGCTCACCTTCCTCTGCATAAACAAGGTACATGCATAGAACAACAAAAGTAGGAAGTGAGAAGTCAAATATATATATATATATATATATATATATATATATATATATATATATATATATATATATATATATATATATGAATATAAACGGTAGTAGAGTAGTTAATAAGATGAGCATACAACACACAGTCATATAAACATAATATGTCATGTTAACGAATGCATGCAATGCTATGCAACGTCACTACTCCATGCACATGTGGATCCATTAACTTTAACTCTGGAAAGGCGACTAGGAGTACATATCTGTTAAACCAACAAGGACGCATCACCATACCAGATGATCACCACAGATACTCTCCCTAATCCTGAAAACATACAGTGGCTCGTCAGGGTAATCAGGTTGTCAATAGGACGCTCCGGCCACGAGTTGCAAGTCCATGCCATGTGAAACCTCCTTACCCGACTCTACTCTCAAAGCCGGGATAACACCCATCGTGGCCTCTACCATCGTGATTCATCGTTTGCTTTCCACCCATCAAACATCTTCTATGCAATGATACATGCAATGTCTAACAAACATGCAATCACATGTCCAACCATCCTTCATCGTAATCATTAACAATGATTAATAACCTTGACCATCAAAGATGATCACAATCAACATCTGGCGATAACCCATGGTTACCATCTTTAACAACACCACTAATAGTAACACATCATTACTACAAGCATCTTTATCTTTATTAAGTATTATCTGAGTTAACTAAGCTTCTATCTCTATTTTTTTTTTACTATTATTTTCATTAATGTTCTCATCTTAATTTCATTACTATCCTCCAATATATTCTTTAGATTATCACGTTCTTCACTTACTTCCTTTATTTAAATATACAAGATCATGTGGTTTCACTCATATCCAATAATCAACTACTTCCCATTATGTTCAATACTACCAACCTGGTAGTCGATTATTGCTAACTTGATAATCGATTATTACTGCGTAGAAATCGATTATCACCCCTGTTACAGCAGCTGTCATACCTAGTTTTAAGTGTATGTCTAACCTTGAATATTTTTAACACTCACAGATCAACACCTATATGTTTGAACTAAAAATCCTTGGCTATCATCCTCGCCTCTCATACTAACTCCATTTATTATGAATTCTCATGGACCTATAACTTAATCTATGACTTAAGATTAATTTAACGTCTACTTTCAAGGCTTAAACAACGTAGCCATCCATCATAGTTCATCATCATCAACATGAAACATGCAATCAGCACACATAATCATGTCATAATAATGATAAATCACATTCAATAATCATCCAAATCAAGAATATCACATATAGTAAGTTAACAACATCCCCAGACATACATGAATACATAGATAATGTCTTAAAAATCATACATCATTTATCAACATATTATTAGGGTCATGGGTTAACCCTTCATCTTATGCTACCCCTACACCTATATTCATATCAACCTTCTCCCCCCTATACTTGGTATGACAAAACGAAATCCGAGGAAGAAGAGAGTGCGAGATTCGTTCTTGGCTCCGTCACAGGGCTCAAGCGCTTGATCACAATACAACATAACAAAAGGAATAGATTCAATTCCTAATCCAATAGAAATTAAAGGAAAAAGAATGAACTCAAGGGTTGATTATCTTACCTTGATCACAACTACAAGACTCAAACTAGAACAAAGGAGAGGAATAGTTGCCTTGTCCTTGGTTCAATACAATTACTGTATGAGGGTGCCAAATAGGACCCAAAAACATTCATAATCAGTCCCCAAATCAAGAAAACTCAAGGACAATTGGAGAAGAGACAAGGGTACACGAATTTACCTCAATCTTAACCCATTAACGTTAACAAGAGCAGGGAAGAACGGCTGCACAAAGGTTTCGTATCAGCTACGGCGATTTTCCAACGAAAAAGGGTAAAACGGTTTATGTTTTTGATGAATCTCAAAAGGATTAAGAGGGAATCCCAAGTGATTAAGGAAGGAGGTTTGCAGAGGTTTAGAGGCTGCTAACTAGGGTTTATTTCATGCTTAAAGGGTTATAAAAAGGTTTAAGATGAAATGGGCCGAAATAAGGGTTTAAAATCCGTTTCTGCAGAAAAATGCAGTCATAATCGATTATGGTAATCGATTATGACTGTTCTAACTTGACAATTAGCGTTCTCGAATACCCATAATCGATTATGGCTCCTCTGACCTCTTTTTCTAAATCATAATCGATTACGTCTGCTCTGGCTTATTTCGCTATTATTCATAATCGATTATGAGTGTTCTGACTTCTTTTACTATTTCTCATAATCGATTATAGAATCAATTATGGTCTGGTTTGACAGCATATGCCTCCTTTTCAAGGCTAAGTCTCCCAAATCAAATGCTTAAACATCCAACATTAAACTAAGAATATAAATCAACATGTAAACATATATTAACACACGTATAATGAAAATTGGGGTGTTACAACTCCGCCCTCTTTATAAAAATTTCATCCTCGAAGTTTCTACTAACCTTGAGCAAACAAATGCGGATATGACTCCTTCATCTTGCTTTCCAACTCCCAAGTAGCACTTTCTTCTGTAGCTCCACCCCAAACAACCTTGACCAATGAAATCTCCTTTCCTCTCAGCTGCTTAATCCTTCGATCCTCAACCCAAAGTGGTAGTGCCTCAAAAGTCAAGTTCTCCTTTAACGGAATCATTTTAGGTGTTATCACATGGCTCGGGTCATGAATGTACTTTCTGAGTTGAGACACGTGGTACACGTTATGGAGGTTAGACAAAAACGGGGGTAAAGCGATTTGGTAGACGACTTCACCGACTCTTTTCAGAATTTGGTAAGGACCAATGAATCTTGGGGTAAGTTTCCTCGCTTTCATTACTCTACCAACCCCAGTTGTTGAAGTAACTCGCAAGAACACATGGTCCCCTTCCTGGAATTCGAGAGCTTTTCTTCTCTTATCATGGTAACTCTTTTGCCTACTCTGTGCCACTCTCATCTTTTCTTGTATCATTCTCACTTTTTCTGTAGTCTCTTACACTACCTTAGGTGCTAACACAACATTCTCACCAGGCTCATTCCAACACAAGGGTGTCCTACATCTCCTCCCATATAAAGCTTCATAGGGTGTCATCCCAATGCTGGAATGGAAACTATTGTTGTAGGTGAACTCTATAAGGGGTAAGAACTTATCCCAACTACCAGACTGCTCTAACACACAAGCTCTCAACAGATCCTTTAAGGATTGGATGGTTCTCTCAGACTGACTGTCGGTTTGCGGGTGGTAAGCTGAACTCAGTCTAAGCTTGGTCCCTAAAGCCTCATGCAAACTGTTCCAAAACCTAGAGGTGAATCTAGGATCTCTATCTGATACTATGCTAGAGGGTACACCATGCAATCTAACTATCTCCTTGATATAAAAGCTAGTCAGCTTCTCTAATGGATATTCCATGTTCATAGGAATGAAATGGGCAGATTTAGTCAACCTGTCCACAACAACCCATATGGCATCACAACCAGCTGGAGTCCTAGGGAGTCCAAACACAAAATCCATAGAGATACTATCCCACTTCCACTTAGGGATACTCAAAGGCTGCATCTTACCCGACGGTTTCTGGTGTTCTACTTTAGCCTTTTGACATACTAAACAAGCATAAACGAACTCAGCCACATCCTTCTTCATCCTAGGCCACCAAAACATGTGTTTCAGATCATACATCTTTGTGGCTCCCGGGTGAACACTCAAACCACTTCTATGTCCTTCCTCAAGAATCAACTTCCTAAGCTCTGGAACATCGGGTATACAAACTCTATCCTGGAACCTCAAAATCCCATCAGTCCCTTCTTTAAAACTAAGGTTTCTACCCGGAGCGATCAACTCTCTCTGGTCTAAAAGGTATACATTTATCTTTTGCCCTTCTCTAATCTAGTCCGTCAAACTGCTAGTGATTTTCAACATTCCTAGCCTAATGCTTTTAGGGGTAACTTCCCAAGCTAAACTCAAGTCTCTAAACTCCTCGATCAAATCCATCTCTCTAGCCATCAAGGCTGAAACATGTAAGGCTTTTCTACTCAAAGCATCAGCCACTACATTGGCTTTACCTGGGTGGTAACTCAACTCAAACTCATAATCCTTAAGAAATTCCATCCACCTATGTTGTCTCATATTCAGCTCCTTTTGGTCAAAAAGGTATTTCAAACTCTTATGATCACTAAAGACCTCAAATCTAGCTCCATAATGATCGTGCCTCCAGATCTTTAAGGCAAACACTACGGCTCCTAATTCCAAGTCATGGGTAGGGTAGTTTTTCTCATGGATCTTTAACTGCCTAGAAGCATAAGGCACTACCTGGCCATCTTGCATCAACACACCACCTAAACCTTGCTTTGAAGCATCACAATATACTACAAAAGGTTTACTAGGGTCGGGTAAAACTAATACTGGTGCAGATGTCAATCTATCCTTTAACTCCTGAAAGCTTGCCTCACACTTAGAGTCCCAAACAAAGATTTGTCCTTTCTTAGTAAGGCGGGTCCAAGGTAAGGATATCTTAGAGAACCCTTCTATAAACATCCTATACTACCCGGCTAAACCCAAGAAACTCCTAATCTCGGTCACTGACTTAGGTGCTTCCCAATGGAGCACGGTTTCAACCTTAGCTGGGTCTGCGGCTATCCCTCCTTTAGAGATGATGTGTCCTAAGAAACTCATCTCATCTAACCAAAACTCACACTTGGACAACTTAGCATACAACTGTTTTTCGTTAAGGGTTCGTAAAACGATCCTCAGGTGCTCCTCCTACTCTTCCTTAGTCTTAGAGTATACTAAGATATCGTCTATGAAGACAACTACGAACCTATCCAAGTACGGGTGAAAGATCTTGTTCATGTAGTCCATGAACACAGCAGAGGCATTAGTCACACCAAAAGGCATAACTAGGTACTCGTAGTGGCCATAACGCGTCCTGAACGCAGTCTTTGGAATGTCCTCAGACTTGACCCGGATTTGATGGTAACCTGATCTCAAATCTATCTTGGAAAACACATAGGCTCCTATCAGCTGATCCATAAGGTCATCTATCCTAGGAAGAGGATACCTATTCTTAACTGTCACCTTGTTGAGTTGCCGATAATCGACACACAACCTCGTGCTACCATCCTTCTTTTTCACCAACAACACTGGCGCTCCCCATGGAGACACACTAGGCCTAACAAATTGCTTCTGAAGCAACTCCTCTAACTGTTTCTTCAACTTTGCTAGCTCTAGAGGAGACATCCTATAAGGTGCTATGGAAATAGGCCCTGTGCCTGGCACTAAGTCTATGGTGAACTCAACATCCCTCTCAGGTGGTAGACTATAAACATCCTCAGGAAAAACCTCAAGAAACTCTCTAACAACTGGCACATCCTCAACCTTAGATTTGCTCGCTACTTCCAAGGAAGTCGGAATCATGTATACTTAGGCCTCTTCTCTCATAGAAGCCTTTACTTGGTTGGCAGAAAGAAATTTAGGATCCTTAGGATTTATAGCAGTCCCAAAACCAATAGTTTTGTCAAAGCAGTTTAGGAGGACATGATTGGTAGACAACCAATCCATTCCAAGAATAATGTCAAGTTGTTTCAAAGGCAGACACACAAGGTCAACTACAAAGTTCCTATCATCAATGGTAATGGGACAACTTTTGCAAACATAGCAAGTAAGGACAGGCTTATTTGTAGGTGTAGCAATAATCAAGTCATGGTCAAGATAGGTGACTAGTAACTTTAAGTCTCTAACACAGTCATGTGATTCAAAGGAATGGGTTGCACCCGAATCGAACAACACAATTAAAGGAGTTCCATTTATGAGACATTTACCTTGGATAAGATCTTCGGACTTGGAGGCTTCAGCTCCACTGAGAGTAAAGACTCTTCCACTGGTTTTAAGTCGATTGGCTTGAGAATTATGGGCCTTGTTAGAACTTTACGGTTCCGGCTTCTCCCCTCCACAGTCACGGCTGATGTGATCACTCTTCCCACACTTGAAGCAGATAACATCAGCTTTCTTGCACTCGCGGGTGAAGTGACCCTTTCCACACTTGCCGCATCTCACTGGATTAGGAGTATAAGAATTCCCTCCAGTAGACTTGTCTGTAGCATACTGCGGCTTCTTGCCATATTGCTTGAACCCACGGCCAAGTGGCGCTAGATGTTGCTTCCCTTTGTCCTGTTAAGTAGTTTTCTTGCTAGCCTGAGTGCCTGAATTCTTAAAGTGAGCAACTCTGGACTTGTAGTCGTCTTCAAAAATTCTGCACTTGTTCACTAAGGTAGGAAATACACGGATCTCCTGATAGATAATTGCTTGCTTAATCTCTGGTCGTAAACCATTCTCAAACTTTACGCACTTGGAGCGATCATCCATCGCATGCTGATACAATGGATAGTAATTGGAAAGTTCCTCAAACTTAGCCGCATACTCCCCAACAGACATGTTCCCTTGAGTCAAGGCCAGAAACTCCATCTCCTTCTTGTCGCAGATATCAGCTGGGAAATACTTCCCCAGGAACCTCTCCTTGAAAGCATCCTAAGTAACAGCGGGGCCTTCAGTTCCCAAACGTTGGCGGGAATTCTCCCACCAATGTTCAGCTTCCTCTACCAGCATGAAGGTAGCAAAGGTAACCTTCTGAGCATCGGTGCATGCCATGGCCCGAAAGATCTTCTCAAGCTCCCAGATCCATGTCTGAGCACCTTCAGGGTCATAAGCCCCCTTAAAAGACGGTGGATTATTCCTCTAGAACTTGTCCAAACCCTGAAACTCAGCAGGTCCACCTCCGTTTTGATTCTGATTCTGCCCTATGGCATTAGCCAATGTTTCCAGGGCGTCAGCAATCGCACGATTATTTCTACCTGTCATGTCTTCCTGCATTGTCCAAGCAAACCGCTCAATACAAGAAGTCAAGCCAAAAATAGAAATAAAGCCCTAACAACCCTATATCATCATCTATACTGAGCACAGATAATCATATAAGAGTATATAGAAGAGAACACAATAGACACATACCCCGACCTGTAGGAGAGACCGGCTCTGATACCACTAAATGTGACACCCACTACCCCATTCATGATGATTAATATAAAAGATCATACAAGTCTTTAAATCAAAAACGTGTTAAAATAAAAACTTGTTTAAGGAGTAGCAAACATCACATTATCCAAGATAAATAACTGTGTAAACCAAATAAGTTTTAAACATTTAAAATACATTAACTGCGGAAATAACTAAACCCGAAACCCGATGTCACATATCAGAGCTGGTATACAAGATGCCGATAATACATCGGATAAGACTAAAAACCAATTAACAAACTAACAACCTAACTACGAGCAGCGATCACCTCGGGATCACTCCTCTGCAGCTGGCTCACCCTCCTCTGCATAAACAAGGTACATGCATAGAACAACAAAAGTAGGGAGTGAGAAGTCATATATATATATATATATATATATATATATATATATATATATATATATATATATATATATATATATATAAACGGTAGCAGAGTAGTTAATAAGATGAGCATACAACACACAGTCATATAAACATAATATTTCATGTTAACGAATGTGTGCAATGCTATGCAACGTCACTACTCCATGCACATGTGGATCCATTACTGATAACTCTGAAAAAGCGACTAGGAGTACATATTTGTTAAACCAACAAGGACGAATCACCATACCAGATGATCGCCACAGATACTCTCACTAATCCTGAAAACGTACAGTGGCTCGTCAGGGTAATCAGGTTGTCAATAGGACACTCCGGCTACGGGTTGAAAGTCCATGCCATGTGAAACCTCCTTACCCGACTCTACCCTCAAGGCCGGGATAACACCGATCGTGGCCTCCACCATCGCGATTCATCGTTTACTTTCCACCCATCAAACATCTTCTATGCAATGATACATGCAAAGTCTAACAAACATGCAATCACATGTCCAACCATCTTTCATCGTAATCATTCACAATGATTAATAACCTTGACCATCAACGATGGTCACAATCAACATCTAGCGATAACCCATCGTTGCCATCTTTATCAACACCACTAATAGTAACACATCATTACTACTTGCATCTTTATCTTTATTAAGTCTAATCTGAGTCAACTAAGCTTCTTCTATTTTTCTTACTATTATTCTCATTAATGTTCTCATCTTAATTTCATTACTATCCCCAAATATATTCTTTATATTATCACGTTCTTCACTTACTTCCTTTATTTAAATATACAAGATCATGTGGTTTTACTCATATCCAATAATCAACTATTTCCCATTATGTTCAATACTACCAACCTGGTAGTCGATTATTGCTAACCTGATAATCGATTATTACTACGTAGTAATCAATTATCACTCGTGTTACAGCAGCTGTCATACCTAGTTTTAAGTGTATTTCTAACCTTGAATATTTTTAACACTCACAAATCAATACTTATATGTTTGAACTAAAAATTCTTAGCTATCATCCTCACCTCTCATACTAACTCCATTTATTATGAATTCTCATGGACCTATAACTTAATCTATGACTTAAGATTAATTTAACGTCTACTTTCAAGGCTTAAACAACGTAGCCATCCATCGTAGTTCATCATCATCAAAATGAAACATGCAATCAGCACACATAATCATGTCATAACAGTGATAAATCACATTCAATAATCATCAGAATCAAGAATATCACATATAGTCAGTTAACAACATCCCTAGACATACATGAATACATAGATAATATCTCAAAAATCATACATCATTCATCAACATTATTAGGGTCATGGGTTTACCCTTCATCTTATGCTACCCCTACACCTATATTCATATCGACCTTCTTCGCCCCCCATACCTGGTATGACAAAACGAAATCCGAGGAAGAAGAGAGTGCGAGATTCGTTCTTGGCTCCGTCTCAGGGCTCAAGCGCTTGATCACAATACAACATAACAAAAGGAATAGATTCAATTCCTAATCCAATAGAAATTAAAGGAAAAAGAACGAACTCTAGGGTTGGTTATCTTACCTTGATCACAACTAGAAGACTCAAACTAGAACAAAGGAGAGGAATAGTTTCCTTGTCCTTGGTTCAATACAATTGCTGTATGAGGGTGCCAAATAGGACCCAAAAACGTTCATAATCAGTCCCCAAATCAAGAAAACTCAAGTAGAATTGGAGAACAGATAAGGGTACATGAATTTACGTCAATCTTAACCCATTAAGGTTAACAAGAACAGGGAAGAACGGTTGCACAAAGGTTTCGTATCAGCTACGGCGATTTTCCAACGAAAAAGGGTAAAACGGTTTACGTTTTTGACGAATCTCAAAAGGATTAAGAGGGAATCCCAAGAGATTAAGGAAGGAGGTTTGCAGAGGTTTAGAGGCTGCTAACTAGGATTTATTTCATGCTTAAAGGGTTATAAAAAGGTTGAAGATGAAACGAGCCAAAATAAGGGTTTAAAACCCGTTTCTGCATAATAACGCAGTCATAATCGATTATGGTAATCGATTATGACTGTTCTGACTTGACAATTAGCGTTCTCAAATACCCATAATCGATTATGGCTCCTCTGACTTGTTTTTCTAAATCATAATCGATTATCATAATCGATTACGTCTGCTCTATCTTATTTCGCTATTATTCATAATCGATTACCATAATCGATTATGAGTGTTCTGACTTCTTTTTACTATTTCTCATAATTGATTATGGTCTGGTTTGACAGCATATGCCTCCTTTTCAAGGCTAAGTCTCCCAAATCAAATGCTTAAACATCCAACATTAAACTAAGAATATAAATCAATATGTAAACATATATTAACACACGTATAATGAAAATTGGGGTGTTACAACTACTAGGATAAGCAAGTTGATATAAGTTGAAGGTGGCTCTCATAGTTGGAGAGTGACAACCTCGCAGTTGGAGGATGTGGATCTTTAAGGCATTGTTTAGGATGTTGTTAGCACGTTGTTGAGGTGATGGATGCATAATCATAACATTTGCATTGTTGTGGTGAAAGACTGTATGAATAACTACAACACCGTGCTGTTTGAGTGGTTATCATACAAGCCGGTACATGTATGCAGTTGCAACAACAGTTTGAGTGGTTGTGTACAGGGAGCCATGTGTACAGTTGCAAAAGCAGTTTGGGCAATTGTCACACGAGGTTGAGGTGGAGTCGTGTGAGTAGCTGCAACAACAGTTTGAGTGGTTTTCACAAGGGGCTATATGAATAGCTGCAACAACAATTTGAGTGTCTATCATATAAGACGATACCTGTTTACAACTGCAACAGCAGTTTGAGTGGTTGTGTACAGGGAGCCGTGTGTACGGTTGCAACAGCAGTTTGAGCAATTGTCACACAAGGTTGAGGTGGACGTTCCGAAATAATCAAGATCGCTAAACTCACAGCTGGAGGGACACAAGTGCTTTCTCACAATTAGAGAACTTCTCGCGCTTTCCCACAAGTGGAGGGGCTCGGGGAGGCACTGCTTACTCACAGTTGAAGGAACCATTGTTGCACTTTCTTGGGAACAAGGAAAACCAGTAACCTGAACTACCGACTCGATGCCCTTACAGTTGGAGGGTAACCTTCCTACCTTGGGAAATGACTACTCTCACAGTTGAAGGACAACATTCTCAAGGGTAAGGATGCTGTTGTAGTTTGGTCAGTAATCTTGTAGACTCATTTGTGTATGTAGAGAAAGTGGTGATCCTTAGCAGTTATAATCTGGAGGTTGATTGTTGTGATGATTTCGGGAGATAGTTGTGTTTGTTGTGTGTGCGTGTTGGCACGCTATATTCAACATGTTTTCCCTATGCATGATAGTTGTAGAGTTTCTTACCTCGATGCATGTTTCCGGTGCTTTATATATGTTGTTCGGGTCTTGATCCGAAGGCGGAGGTGCTGGTTGGTTGGCAGAAGTGCTGCAGTGGGTGAAGCTGAATCGAGGTGAGATCCTCTTGGTGCAACAAGTTCAACATCGGTGTTCTTCGAACAGAGAGAGAGAGACCTTAGAGGTATCGTTGAGTCACTTATAAGTTGTACCACGGCTAGTGGGGCGTCTGTATGTTGTGGTTGTTTTTACGTCATGGCTTCCAGGCGAAACTCTGATGTGTAATTTTAAGTTGTAAAATCTATTTATCTGTTTAAGTTTTTAAATGAACTTTTCTGGCTACGTTTTAGGGTATTAGAGATAGTGAGGTTAAGCTTTGGGAGCGTCACACAAGCGGCATTATTATAGGGACAACTTTAATTGCGCTTGTCCGGGGAAACACTATTAAAGATATCAATTTAAATAGCGCTTCTCTGTAAATGCACTATTAAAGTGTGAACACATTTTTTTAAAAAGGCATGAGGGTAAGAATAGCGTTTCATTGGGAAAACGCTATTAAATGTATATCTTTTTAATAGTGTTTCCTTGGAGAAACGCTATTAAACACCTCCGCACATTTTTTTAAAACGTTTCCTCCCAAAATTACAATTAAGTGTGTGATATTAAAAGCCGATTCTTGCGTAGTGTGTAACACCCGAGGCTGACGAGGACGGGGAGTGATCGCCAGTGCATGAGGCACGGACAAGGAGCGGCTCCTGGCAGGCTTCTAGGCAAAGGGATACATGAATGAACCGATTCACACCGGAATGAGAGGAATCCTGAGGTTGTGCAGGTATGGGACTGTACAGTTGAAGGAAGGCTTATAAGAATTGATTTGTACTACCTATACAAACAAGATGCATCTTCTTTTCGGTAGCCCATCACTTAAGAACTCCAAAGTTAAGCGTGCTTGACTTGGAGTAATTCTGGAATGGGTGACCTCCTCGGATGTTTTCCTAGGAAGCGTGTGAGTGAGGACAAAGCATGCTGAAAAGATCCGTGTTGGTTTGTGGGGACAGTCGGCAATCCTTAAAGCAGTCCGGGCCGTTACAAATGGTATCAGAGCCGACCTCTCCCAGTACGGTGTGGTTCGAGGACGAACCAAGCGGAAGCTGGTGGGCATGTAACACCCGGGGCTGACGAGGGCGGGAGTGATCGCCGATGCATGAGGCACGGACAAGAAGCGGCTCCTGGTAGGCTTCTAGGTGGAGGGATACATGAATGAAATGATTCACACCGGAATGAGAGGGTCCTGAGGTTGTGCAGGTATGGGACTGTACAGTTGAAGGAAGGCTTATAAGAATTGATTTGTACTACTTATACCGACAAGATGCATCTTCTTTTCGGTAGCCCATCACTTAAGAACTCCAAAGTTAAGCGTGCTTGACTTGGAGTAATTCTGGGATGGGTGACCTCCTGGAAAGTTTTCCTAGGAAGCGTGTGAGTGAGGACAAAACACGCTGAAGAGACCCGTGTTGGTTTGTGGGGACAGTCGGCAATCCTTAAAGCAGTCCGGGCCGTTACATAGTGTCACTCTATCATTCTCCCTAATCTTCTCCTTTAAACATCTAGTTCTAGGGTAAAACAAGGACATGTACGTGGTAAATACTAGGTGTCATATTGTTTGACTGGCACAACATGTTAATCTAATTCTTATTAACCCATAACTATGAATGAAAGAGAAACTTTGAAAGTTAAAAGGCATTTATTTTTTCACAATTTTATTTCCCTTTTTCTAAATTTTATCTTGTAATCTTATTATTTTGTAAACTCATTATTTTTTGTTAAATTGACATTATTATTATTATTATTATTATTATTATTATTATTATTATTATCATTTCAAATCTCACACATTCAATTCAAAGAAATGTACAAATGTGATTTTCCAGCTCATCATAAGTGTTATTCTCTTTACGATGTTTACTAAGTAACCAGATTATCAAAAGAATAACATCATGCTTCAGGACAAGTCTCTTGTTCACTTGCCTAATAATAACATATATAATTTTTTCTTTCATAAAATGTGAAATTTTTTATCCAAGTGGTTGAATCTTATATGGCACCAATAATAGAACAAATATATCAAGATTAACTCATGAACCAGGTGAATATATATAAAAAAGCAGGATCAATTTCCATCTTGAAGGAACTCATTGCTTACTTTCATATATAGTAAAATGAATACATTTATTTTCACTCAATCCTTTCAAATTAATGTAACAAAGATAACAAAAAACAATAATCCGCGGGAAAATATATAAATGATTAACCCAATAACATAATATACAGAAATACAAGCCACCTTAGTTGCTTGTATTGACAGGAACAACTCGAAGCGGTTGAGCCTTTTGTAGGGTAATTCCGAATTTTTCATCCATATCCACATCCTTTGCTTTCATGTCATCTTCAAGCTTCCAATCAAAAGAGTTGATTAGTGAACCCAACATCAAGAGCAACATCCTAATAGCTAACATCATGCCGGGGCATATTCGCCTCCCTGCACCAAATGGTGCGAGCTCAAAATTTCGACCTTTGATATCAATCTCTGACCCTAGGAACCTCTCTGGTGAGAACAAAGTTGGGTTGTCCCATAAGGTTGGATCCCTTCCAATAGCCCACACATTAACAAACACTTGTGCATCCTTTGGGATGGTGAAGCAACATATGTCCACATCTCTTTCAGCCTTTCGAGGGAGTAGAAGAGGAACAGGTGGGTGCAAGCGAAAGGTCTCTTTTATGATTGCTTGCAAGTAAGGGAGTCTAGCAATATCTGATTCTTCAACAGGTTTACCTTTTCCTATGATTTCTTCAAGCTCTTTTTTGGCTTTTGACATGATCTTTGGGTTGAGTATTAGCTCAGTCATTGCCCATTCTAGTGTAGCTGCTGTTGTATCTGTTCCCGCAACGAATAGATCCTACAAAAACATAATTTCAAAGTGAGTAACATAGCAATTACAACCATGGGACTTTGGTCCCTCATCTTTCAAAGCATCTAACTATTTTTTTGTATTTTTAGAATCATTAAATAAGGAGTGGAGAAAAGAACATATACATGTGCCAAATGTTCAATCATTGTTTTGTCCATTATCTCGTTCTCTTTAGAAATGTTGAGCAGCGCATTCAACATGTCATTGTGTGTGTCAGAACCTATACTTTCCCTGTGCTTCAACCGTTGTCTAATTAAGCGGTCGAAGATGTCCAACACCTTGGCAACGTTCTTAGTTTGTTGTCTTTTTACACCCTGTGGATCAATGAATTTGAGCACAGGAAAAAAGTCTGCTATGTTTGGTGATCCAACAAGTTTTGTGATGTTTGTGATCAAGCCCTTGAACTCTCCTACAGTATCTGAAGAGTGAACTAAATCCTCAGAGAAAATGGTGTTTGATAACAAATTTATGGTGATCTTGAATGCTTCTCTTCCAATATCTACTGCTTCATCGATTTGACTGATTTTGCAGACATCGGTGAGGAGTTGTTGCACTTTCTTGCGCCTAATGTCTTGGCTAGCATCAAGACTCTTGTGGGCGAATAATTGAGTGTTGCATATTTTCCTCAAGTCTCGCCAAAGAGGTGAAATTGGTATGAAGGCCAGGGAATAATGCTCATGGTTGATAACTGACACAGATTGGGGGATGGTTCGGTTTGACAAGAATTGGTCATGGGTTTGGAGCACTTCTTTGGCCATCTCAGCTGAGGATATGACTACACTGGTTATTTGGCCTAGCTTCAGACTCATCACAGGGCCATGAATCTTGGCAAGCTTGGCCAAGGACTGGTGTGGTTTTTGCCCAAGTTCAAGGAGGTTTCCAATGATGGGAAGACGGGAAGGCCCTGGTGGAAGCATTTGATTTGGTTTTCTGGTTCTTGCAAGGAACAAACCAAGAGCATGGATTGTGGCGCATGTCAACACAAGGAGCAATGCACAAGTTACAAAGTCCATTGTTTGTGGAATTGATGCGATGCGAGTGAATTGTTGAAAGATGGTGAGGATAGGAGAAGGCAAGATTGGAAGTGATGCATATTTCCGTTGTTGGGGAGCTCTATTTATACATGACTCCTCAACCACCATAAATTAAAATAATCCCATTTCATTTTAGCTAATAAAAAAACCAAAAGTTATAAAAGGCCCATTTGAAGTATCGAAACGAATAAAAAAATAATCCCAATCTCATCTATGTCAAAGTCTTGATTGCGGTTTATTGGTTTTGAGGGAATGTCCACTATTGACTGACTTAGGCGCAATAGCTCCCAAGACCGAGTATTTTGTAGTGGTCAACACACTCACATACGTTTGATTACAAGAACGAGCAGTTTGGTGCTATATATGTGGATGTGGCTTTTGGTTTGAAGTTGCTCCTCAACATTATGAGGAGGAATCAATAATGTAATAGTAAGACTTGACCAGGTCTTGTCTTTATGTGTTTTAGTGATGTTAGGTGCACGTACACTTAGTTTACAGAAATAACATAGACAACATATAAATACCATTCAATCTTTTTTCTCATGCATTTTCTGTTTCTTTATTTCCATAATCAATGGTTGTTTACATTTTTGTTGAATCTCTACTTAATTAATTTCTGTGTGTACGTATATCATTATTTTGTTTTAAGTCATCCGTTTAATGTCCTCTAGTGCTTGGTCCACTGATGACTTGGTTTTATGCATGTGATGGTTCCATGCACTCAAGACTTTCATGTGGAAAAGCTGCTGGGAAACAGAAAAGAAAATGTCCCGAAAACGGACGAAAATCCTCTGTCCCTCAATCCTGTCTCCCTCCTGTATCACCGATGGGATGTTGCCCAGTCAATTAAAATTTCACATAACAAATTCAACGCTTCAAACAAAACCTCCCAATTTCATCATCTTCTTCTTCACTCACACAGTACCATGTTTCTGTGCATACCCAGAGGCTTCTCTTCACCTGCACACGTGTTCCTCCTCATTTGTTATGCTCTATTTGTTTCTCAATCACTTGGGTTTATGCCCCAATCAACCCCTCATCAATCCAGTGAATCCCTCACATACCTTTGGCCACTCCCTGCACAATTCACTTCAGGGGATGAAACCCTTTCTGTTAATCCTGCACTAACCTTTTCTGTGGCAGGCAATGGTGGTCACTCTAACATTCTCAGTACTGCCTTTGATAGATACAAAGGGATCATTTTCAAGCATAGTGGTGCTGGTGGGTTTGGTTTTATAAGAAAGTTAAGGGAAAGATTAGTATCTACCTATGATATTCACAAATTGAACATCACTGTCCATTCAAACAATGAGGAGGTCCATTCAAGTTTATCAATTTTGTTTCTTTTTCATATTTTCTTTCTTCTTTATTCCAAACTTAACATTGGAATTTAGAAAGAACTTTCTCCTCTTTTTACAAAAGTAGTAGCACTGCAGAGTTCTCCTGCTTCTACAAAAACAGCAGCATTTTTTGTAACAGTTCTCTTTGCCGACAAAAATAGTTCTCTTTATTCCTGTTTTTATTCCTCCTTCGGCACCGTTTTCTTCTTCTCCATCGTACGCAGTGAGAAAATCAATATCTGCCTCCAGCGTTGCCGTTGTTCTTGTCAGTAAACAGTATTTGTGGCGAATGAATCCATAAATTGTGCCGAATGAATCCGAGTTCGACGAGTTTTTCCTGATTACTTTGTGTTAGAAAAATAATAAATAATTAAAATAAATAAAATAAATACATGAAAAAGAAGAAGAACAACAAAATATTTATAGTTTAAGACGTGTAAAATCACACGGTCCTTAAGGATTATTTCGTCACAATAATTATAATTATGTGAATATCTCTCAAGATTTAACATACTCTTCCAGAATATATTCTCGATATTTAAACAGCAAAAATATTATCAACTTTGATACACTTAAAAAAAGAAAAAAAAGAGAAGAAAAGATTTTTCTTTTGCTTTGAAAGAAACCACTTCATGACTTTTTTAAAATACTCCATTCTCCTTCTGTATCCAAATCCACGTACAACTTGATTCTTGAGAGTGCCATTTTCATAATACACACAGACCAACCCCTAAAAATTGAATGTCTCCCAAACTCAATAGCCTTTTGTAGTCTAGGTTAGTACCGTTATAAAAGTTTGGAATATTATTCACCAATTCAATTGGATTGATGTGCATATATATATTTGCCCGTTTGAAAATATTTCAATGTATAAAATATAAAGCAATTAAAACCATTAAACGGTAATAAAACTAAATCCAATTATTAACGAAAATGTTAAAAAAAATTAATTTTAATAAATAGTAATAACTTTTTAAAAACAAATTATTTTGAAATATATTTTTCAACACTTCGTTCATCACAACACCCGGAAACAAGAGGCATTTTGTCGCAATTAACTCTTCATGTTCTATGCCAATTTACAAGCTCTTGGTTTTTCAGCAGGTTGTCGCATTCACATTGCCACGTAGTTTCCATTGTATTGTTCTGCATAATAGTAATAGGGTGTATGTCTCAGTGATGAGTTCTTTTTAAATTCCAATGTTAAATTTGGTTAGATAAGGGTTAAGTTTGGTTACATAAAAGTTAAATGATGTGGAATTTTAATTGACTTGGCAACATCCTAGTGGTGGTATAAGGTGTTTGGTGGTATAGGGTGTGGGACAGGATATTAGAGAGAGATGATTTTCATCCCCCGAAAATCGGACGAAAATCTACTGTCCCCAATTAGCTGTCCCAACCCTATCCCACACTCCCACCAATAAAAATTTACCAAGTCAATTAAAATTCCACATCATGTTTAACACTAATTCAGCCAAACCTAACGCCGTTATCTCAACTTTCTTTTAACTTTTCTTTTAACCTAATACTTTACTGTGGGCCGCAAATTTTTAACTTTCATGCCGCTGTCAGTATTGAAATTTTTATTTGTGTTGCCTCTGTTTCTCACTTCTTCTTTTTTTTGGTGTTCAGTTTTTCACTTTTTCTATTCCCTCGTTATTTGTCGTCGCCATCCTCGAGGTAAATAATGTTTTTTATTGCCACTACCCAGTTCCCAATTGCCATGTTCTTCTATTCTTGTTGCCGCTGCCTAGTTGAATTTTTTATTCATGTTGCTATGTTTTACTTTTCCGCATATATATATATATATATATTTTTGAATTTTTTTTAAAGTGAGTTTTATTTAAATTGAAGGTAATGGATATTAGAGAAGCCATGCCAGAAGAAAATCAACCACTCAAGAATGGTAACAGTGATGCATTGGCCAAAAGCAAAATTGTTGATATACATGAGAGGATTCCTAGTGAAATTATACCAACACTTGTGTTGGAGTTTGAAACTGAAGATGTAGCCTATGCTTTTTATAATTCTTATGCTTACGGAGTGGGTTTTAGCTTGAGGATTAGTAAAGGACACAAAGGCACAGATGGTCAGATGATTCATAGAATATTTTGTTGTTTATGTGAAGGTTATCGTGGGAAAGATAAACGAGCATCTAATGTAAAGCTCCCTTGTGCTCAAACAAGATTTGGATGTTTGGCAAGAATGAAGGTAAGTCGTCGTGTAACTAGAAAGTTTCGTGTTATTGAATTTATTGCCAAACATACACATGAAACTTCAAATCCTAGTAAGAGTCATTTGCATAGATCTCAAAGAAAAATAACTTCTTCTCAAGTAGCTGAGATTGATTTAGCTGAAAGCTCTGGAATTAATCCAAAGTCAAGTTGTGAATTAATAGCTAGCAGAGTTGGTGGACGTGAACATCTTGGATTCATCCCATATGACTATCAAAATTATTTACGCTCCAAGCGTACAATTCAAATGAGGTCAGGAGATACAGGTGGCATGCTCGAGTATTTACAACAAATGCAATTACATGACCCTAATTTTTTCTATGCAATACAAGTTGATGAGGATGATTTAATAACTAATATATTTTGGGCAGACGCAAAAATGATGGTCGATTATTCATATTTTGGTGATGTAATTTGTTTTGACACTACATATAGAAAAAATAAATAAGGTCGTCCATTTGCCATGTTTGTTGGAGTGAAGCATCACAAGCTTAGCATTATCTTTGGAGCGGCTTTGTTATATGATGAAATTGCTGAAACCTTTGTTTGGTTGTTTAACACTTTTGTTAAAGCTATGTCGGGAAAAAAGCCGCAGACTATCCTCACTAACCAAGATGTAGCAATGGCAAAAGCTTTAAGTCTAGCATGGCCAGAGACATGCCATCGCCTTTGTATTCGGCACTTGCATCAGAATGCATCAAAGAAACACAGTGTTGTATTTGGAAAGTTTGAAGACTTTAGTAAGGATTTTAAAAAATGCATCTATGAGTATGAAGAAGAAGAAGAATTTCTTGAAGCTTGGAATAATACGTTGCATAAGTATGATCTTAAAGGTAATAGCTAGATGGAGCAAACATTTGCTTTGAAGGGAAAATGGGCTTTAGTTTATGATCGAGACAACTTTTGTGCTGATATGATAACCACACAACGCAATGAGAATATGTGAGTTATCATCATGATTTATTGAGATTTTTTCATCACTTTCAAAGATTGGTTGAGGATCGTTGCTATGAGTAGTTAAAGGCAGATTTTAAAGCAACTCAAAGAAGTTTGACTTTGTCATTTAATGTGGAGATTGTAAGACATGCAGCAACAATATATACTCCGCAATATTCAAGATATTTCAGTCTGAGGTAGCAACATCGTATGATAGTAGTATGCAAATTACCTTTGAGATTGGAAATGTTACTGAATATAAAGTTATCCCTTACAATAAACATTTTGAACACACTATCAAATAAGACTCAGGTAATGCATAAATACAATGCTCCTTAGACGAACAGGGCGAATAAAATTTTGTTCTATTATTTTATTACAAATATTGGAGTATTTACTTGGACTATATTTTTATTATCTATCTTTTTTATTTATTAGACTAATGTACATCTATATTGCCAAATATGACTCAAGTAATGGTGTTGTAATGTGTACCTGCAAGAAGTTTATGTTTTCAAGAATTTTGTGATCACATGCACTGAAAGTTCTTTCATCAAGAAATATAATGAAGATTCCTAGAATGTATATACTGAAGAGGTGGACAAAGCATGCCAAAACTGGAAATGATAGAGCTACATGTCATAATAGTATCCATAAAGATCCAAAGGTCGGGTTGGGAAATCGCTATAAGGATTTGTGTAGGATGCATGCAAAATTAGCTGCTAAAGGTTCGCAAACTGAAGAAGCATATAAAATAGCTATCAATGGTTTGACTAAGATTATGGAAGATATAGATGCATGTCTTAGAGGTAGAGATAAGGAGGCAAGCACTGATGGCACATCACCCATTAATACTGAACATGTTTTTTGTAGTGAAAATACTAACAAATGTGAAGGGAATAAAGATCAAAGAAAGATTCCGCGGAACATCTACAAGGCCTAAGGGCATTCTTGAAAGAAGAAGAAAAAAGAAGAAAATTGTACAAGAAGATGAATCTTCTTCACAAAACCTTCTTCCCACATGTGTTGAATACAATAATACTTCTAAGAAGTCAACTAGTAACATAAGCATGATGGAATTACTACAGGTAATGTCCGGCACAAGACATAGATCAATCACCATCATAGACTCTCAAATGAAAGATCAAGAAGGCCATCATCCATGACACAAATTGACAATGCATGAATGCATTGCTGTTTAGATTGTAGTATTTAGTTGAATTATATTTTTCATATCTATCTTATATTTACTCTGATGGAGCTGGTCACTTTGAATTAAAAGCCCATCTTGAAAATGGTCCTATGTTCTGCTATACCAGCCATGTTTTATGCCCAATATCATTATAGGCCTATCCTTAACAAATTTCGATTCTACACCTTTCAAATCAACTTCAAGAATAACATTCTTATGGTCCTCAAGTACAGGACACGGTCTACAAATGATGTACTGGTTAATTTTGCAGCAGATAAAATATTATGTTATGTGTTAATCTTATATATGTTACATTCTCAGAAATCTTGCCACTTGCAAGAAATCATTGAGACTATGTAGACCTTTGAGAATGTAGACATATAAAATATCATAACATGGTACTCGGATCCGGATTCCCTGCATTAATAAAAGCACACATTTACACGCATTAAACAATCTCAGCCATTGATTTAAGATCCAACGGCTCACATTATACCTTTACAAAATCTACTTTACACATTATTTATTACTCTACACTAACTGCGTGACGCAGTTACTGCACCAAATCCAAATCCCATGTTACTCAGTATTGATTGTGAAGAGCACTAAGATAAATATATGGCTAAATGTTTTGGTTTTGGACAAATGAAAGCTAAAACATGGTGATAAATTTTCGTTTGTCCAAAACCACAGCATAAGCTATCCCCATGTTTTGGTTTTGGACAAATGAAAGCTAAAACACCTAAATTTCTTGACTTGCTATGATAGCTCTTTGTTAATTGGTACCTAGCAAGCTGACCTCCACCACCAATTCAATCTTCCAAACTACAAGGAAGTACTAAGCATGACACTATAAGCAAACAGAATTAGCAGAATCAATTATCAATTAATAAAACAACATGCTCCAGCAGCTTCTCCATAATAATGATATACTCTCCAATTGAAACAACTTAACATGCTAAATAAGAATCATACCAGCAGCAGCAATGAACTACTTAATATGCTAAATAAGAATGATATACTGTCCAATTGAAACAAATGGCTAATCTTTTGCTGAACATACACATCTACAAAATCATGTACAACCAAATTTCAGTGGGGCATTTCATCAAACATATGACACCCCATTTGAAAGCGTGTGCAGCTGTAGCAGAGAGAGACAACATGGTTTTAAGGGTGAGTAAAGATGGAAGGGTTAGCGTGGGGTTGAAGACCTCTGCGTCATCCATCTGCGTTCGATTTTTTTTTGGGGAAGACCTTGGCAGGGCATCGTCCATCTGCGTTCGATTCTAGGTCGGTGGGAGTGTTGATGGGAAAAGGAGGAAGAGGAAATGAAGGGCTGTTCTGGTGACTCGGTGCTGGTGTTGTTGATTAGGACTGCGAAGTAGGGAGTGAGAGGGGCCTAAGATCCGTGTGGGAAATGGAGATGCGGAGGAAGGTGAAGGGTCCTGTACCACCAACGTTAACGGCTGGAGAGTCTAAACGAGTATTAAATATGATGTGTAATTTTGGTTGACTTGCAAATTTTTATTGGTGGGACAGGGTTTGAGACGGTAAGTCTCAAGATTTAATTTCCTACATCTTTGTTAAGATTTGTGTCGACGTCCGAAAAATAATAATATTATCTTATATTCGGTCGTTTAGTCGAATTAGGAGGCGTTTGGAGTCGTAAAGGGAATCAACGAGACCTGACAACGGATAAGCTTGATACCAAAATCCCAGGACACTTGGGAGAGTATACCAGAGTCACATGACAGTCGGGAAAATCTAGACGCAAAATTACCAAAATACCCCTAACCTTAGTCTTTTACACTTTTACCATTTTACCCTTTTGGCAAATGACCTTTTTTCCCTTAAGTGAGCTTTTAACAGGCTGAACTCAGCCCCTCACACCCTTCATTCACGCACAGCCCCTGACCAAGAAGAACTCCATAGTTGTTCTTGAGAGAAAACTTCATTTCTTCTTGAAAACCTGTTAGAATCACTTCAGTCCTTGAGCAATCTCCCTTCATTCTAAGGTAAGATCACTTCTATGATCTCCTAGCTTCTTGAATCTCTCTCTATTTCAAGATCAAACTTCATTTTCATGAAAATCATTTCTTAGATCCAAAACTTTGAAAATCCATGGGAATTTATAGAAAAATCCTTTTGATGTGAAACCAATTTCTATGAACTCACTTCATCATTCTCTACCTAAACACAAGAGCTTGTGACTCAATTCTCATCATAGCCGTAAATCCCCAATATGGCCGAACCCTATAGTGATGATGAATAGTGTTTTTCATCAATTTTTTTTGGATTTTGACACTTGATTTCATCCTTAGCTTTCATATTGCCTTTGAATCCATGAAATGGAAAACCAAAATCAATTCCTAACCTTTTTACCCTAGGGTGTCTGAAACCTCTTTTAGGTAGAATTTTTGAGTTTTGTTTTAATTGTTGTTTAATGTTTGATTGTTGTGTTGTTGTAGTTGGCGACGATTGTCAGGAGGTTCACAAACCAATCAACTGACTTTGATCTGGATATCTGCTCTTCAACAGGTATGGGGGGTGAACCTCATCACACCAAAATAGCGGTGGTGAAGATGTTTGTTTAGTTTATGTGTGGGTGAAACCCTTTGGTTTGGGTTCACCAATTAATTTGGTTCTCTTGGAGAACAATGTGTAATATTTGTAGTTTATGTTTGTATGCCTTATCATGTGTCTTATGATGATGTTGTCTAGGTGAGAAAATAATTTCTTGCATGTTGAAAAACCTACTTTGATCACTAGATCAAGTATGGACTTTTGTGCTTGATTATGAAGCACTGATGTGTGTTTATTTTTTATCATAATTGTGTGAGTTTTGTGAGCCATAACTTGGTTAGTTTGGTGAAGTAAATCTTCACATTGGTTACTAATTGGCTTCCGGCCATGACCTTGAGAAAAGGAAGACAATGTGTAGTTCTTGAACAAATTAAAGTTTTCAAGTAAGAAAAGTGTTTTAGTGGCTTATGCTTTAAAGAAAAATCATAAGTGATTTTGATCCAAAGATCAAACAAAGTTTCAATCTCTAAGTGTTTTCACCAAAGTGAAACATGTCTTATACCTTACCATTAGTTCATCTAGTTAATCAAGTATTTTAAAAGTGAAACAGAGGTGTGCTTTCATGAAAAGTTAGACATAATTCCATAAGGTTTTTCTTTATTTTAGAACAAAGTAATGTTTTTCTTAAGGCAATTTCGCTAAGCGAATCAATTCTCGCTAAGCGAAAACAGAGAAAATACAAGCTAGGCACCACTGCCTTTATTTCGCTAAGAGACTGCAGCTTCGCTATGCGAATAACAAGGAATTTCGCTAAGCGACTCAAATTTCGCTAAGCAATTCAGGGAAATTTTGAAAGAGGTATTACTGCCTCAATTTCGCTGAGCAAGTGTGTCCTCGCTAAGCGAAACTTACTCACATTTTATCTTTATCTTTTCCTTGTTTTCCTCAAAATTGTAAACGTCGTTTTGGTTTACAAAAAGAGTTTTTAACTCAAATCGTAAAGTTTTACGTATGAAAAACCTAAGTTGAGTAATTAACTTAGAGTTGAAGACAAGGGATAATTAAGTATAGAATGTGGTGAAACAAGACCATATACTATACCATTGATGACTTAGTACATCAATGACTTCATAAGACATAAACACAAACATGAAACGTTTTGGGTTTTGAAACAGTAGTTTGATGACGGACCGGTGATTCGGATCTAGGTCAATCGTTCACTTGTTTCAGTCTTGTAATAACTCGATCCCGGAGGGATCATAAGATCTATCCGATGGATAAAGGTTTTGTTTTTCAAAGACGCGTATAGTTCCTAAGGAAGAGAACCTTAGTGGAACTCGAGGTTTACTCGAGGGGTAGACATTGTTTGATCGCATCTGCTTTGTGTAAGCATTGGCATTTCATTTGCATAGTCGTAAGGCCTTGAGCCTAGGAGTTGAGCTTACATCTTGATGCGGGTGCAAATCTTACGGTGACGATTTTCAATGGTCTTTTTGGAGTTATCAGGGTTGGAAGGGCTGATATGTGACCAGTTGGTAGCTCTTCTGTGTCGTGGCTAATCCGAGCAATACACTGATATCCTCTACTAGATGTCGTACTTATCTTGTTTGGTGCAGAGTGTTTCCGTAAAGCCAGATACGTGCACGTTACGAATGTTGTAGCATCTTGCTCATGGCTGGCAAAAATCGGAACATATCCTCCCATTCACTCTCTCCGACGTTTTGTTAGCTCCATGGAGTAGGGGTCAGAGTAGTACCCAGTGGCATTGGCATTGAGTCATGTACATTGCACTGCATTGCATGGCTCTTGATATTTACATTTGCTGTTATACATCGTTGTATTGTTTAAGAATGCCTTATATCATGCTATTAACTGTTTAACATGATATTATCATATCAACTGCTTAACATGATTGATATTGAGAATTCTTGTAAGCATGTTGGGTACGCTGTTACCTGGTGAGTCGTCCCATTTTTACTACTGCTGTTTTGTTGCGTTGATGAACGGGAATCTCACCCATATCTGTATATTTTCTGCTGGTACTTGCTGTTGCTGCATAAACAGATGGACGCGACGACGGTTCGGTTCAGCAGTTCCTTTGAGTCCGAAGATGAACTTATGCCTGTATACAGTAATATTGTTAGTTCTGTTTTCTGTTTTCTGTTTCTGTATTTATAATACAGTGTGTTCTAGAAATGCATGGTGAACCTAAGTTCATTTATTAGTATTATTTACCTTTACTAATCCCATTACATCTTTGTGAAAAAAAAACCGTATTTTCCGCATTAATAAATATTTTTGGCCTTATAAACGTTCGGGAATGTGACATTCGGGAAAGGGTGTTGCACGTGGTCCCATCCAGTTTGAAAATGAATCTATTTAAAAATGAATGTTAATTAAATTTAGTTCAGTGCCTACAACTAAAGTATAAATCTACTTTCTTGAATACGGGTTAAAGTACCCTTGTACTCTCCTTAATACATTATTTCCGATTTTCGCATTGTTTTTCTTTTTTTCACTAGTGGAAACTACCCTTTTTACGTCAGGATTTAACATCGCTTGTATTAACATCGCTGGAAAAACCGATGTTATAAGTCATTTTTAACTGCTGTTAAAAGTGTTTTCTGCACTAGTGTTTCTTTTCTTTTTGTTAAATTCAAACCCTCTAATAAGTCAGGTCAACGTATCATTTACAGTTATAAATAGTGAATGTTTACTGTTCTAATATGGACCGAAAAGCACTCGGTCCATAGTGGCGCATGTCAACACAAGGAGAAATGCACAAGTTACAAAGTACATGAGTGCGTATTGAAATCTTAACAGGTCATTGAGTCCTCGACACACAATGGTCAGAAGGCTTAATGACATATTAATACATTGATAATGTAACATCCTAAAAAATAAAATAAATAGAGATAGGAAAATTACAGAGTTTTAGGAGGTTTAGAATTCATGTTTTAAGGCCTCGAAGTAAATAAAAGTGATTAAAAACAATTAAAATTAGTTAAGTGTGATTTTGGATTGAGATAGGCACTCAGTCGTCCTTTGAGAGATGGACAAGTATTCCAGAATCTCCTATAATTACCTCCCCAAGTGTTGTGGAATATTATAACAGAGAGAGGTCTATTTGGTAGTAGTCCAAATTGAATCTTCTTGCCCTCCAATTTGTTGGTGTAAGTCCTAGTGGCCAATATATATTTTAAATTTATATATATTTTTTATATATGGGGCATTTATTTATTATGTTGTATTTGATGATCATATTTATATAGCATAATAAAGTCCTTACAATTTATAGTTCATTTAATGGAACGTCAAGTATGACTTGATCGTGAGATGCCATTGAATTATAGAACATTATTCTTAAATATCCAAAGTCAAGTATTATTATTAGTAAGGACAATAATAATACATTGAGACTATTATGTGAGTGTACCGATGACTACATTTCACGGGTCATAGATATGAGATATCAAGTCTTCACATAGGTATAAATATTAGTGGAATATTTATACTGGAGTGACCCGCTATGAGAACGCTGCATAATAGGTATGTAAGTGTCATAAGCGATTCTCATGGTGACCATAGTGAAGCAGTCCTTCGACTTGAAGTCACTACGATTCCTAACATATGTAGTTCTAAGCTTTAATACTATTAAACGTTGTCTGTAACAGGACAACTATAAAAATAGTTATTGGACCTGCAATGAAACATGTTGAGGAATGTAAGTGATGTTGATAGGATTCGTCCCTCCTACATCTTGATGGTATGCGATGTAGAAATGCATGGCCATGCTAAGGTGGAAAATATGAGATATTGGGCCCACATGATCATACGTCAATTACTAGATCAAGAAATAAATAATTGAACTTAACAAGGATGACACATTTATGCTTTGTGTTCAATTAAGACATTGAGATGAAAGGATGTTGACTGTACATTATATATGGTTGCAATAAGATTTTTAATTGTATCACCAATATTCTAATTAATTGGGTAGCAATGATGTATTGTTAGATGTCGCTCATTGTTTAATATGATTAATAATAATTAATATTATGGCCAATTAATTGAGAACCTATAGGGTCACACACATAAAGCAAATGTTCAGAGAATTAATTTAATTGATTAATTAAGTATGATTTAATTAATAATTAAAATGGGATCAGATTAATTGATTAATTAAATATAATTTAATTAATAATTAAACATTGGGCCTGTAGTGTACAGTAGCCCAACTGGGTTAGGTTAAGTGAGTGGCAGCTATTGGTAAGCTAGGCACGTCACATAAGGTACACACAACACAGAGCACTCATAACGGTCATTGTACACCCTTGACAAGCGTGCCCTCTTTTCTCTCTCTGTGTGTCGTGCCTCTCTCAATCCGAATAGCTAGCACTACGCTATCTCTGACGTTGGTTTGCTCGCGTGGACTAAATAGAGGTATTGCTACTTTGCAATACTGGTGATAAAGAAGAACCTCTCCCTTTGTGGTGATAGCAGCAACGTTCCTTGGATTTGCTGCACTGTAGCTGTGTAGATCAAATTGACATTCACACCATAGCAGTGTTCGTGATTTACCAGTGCTGCTGACATGCTTACAGTATTCGTGGTAAAGCTACAATTGAAGAGACAAAAACAATATCCTTGTGATTCATGTGCGTTACGTGGTCCTTTAGTAAAGAGGTTTTTCTGCTCAAGAGGTTTTTATAAATTGTTTTTAAAAATTATCCCTCTTGAAATCCCAACAGTGGTATCAGAGAGTCTGATCGTAGTTTGCCATGTATCCTACGATTGTTTTCCTTTGTATGATTTGTATGTGATATAAATCTCTTTGAACATATTTTGTGTGTTTGTTTGTGCTCCTTACATAAACAAGGATTCGCCTTTGGAATCCTGCTGTGCCGTTTGGCACAGTCGTGCTCCCTGTAGCACGACCCTGCACGTTTGAGTTGGCGTTAGTGAACGCGTAGCACAGCCATGCGTCGTTTTGCACGACCGTGCCACTTTTGAACAGCATTAGCGAGTTTTCAGCACGGCCGTGCGCCGTTTGTCACAGCTGTGCGCATATGGAACAGCGTCAGCGAGTTTTCAGCTCGGCCGTGCGTCGTTTGGCGTGACGGTACTGATGGACAGAATGTGATTTTGTCCTTTTTTCGCATATTTATAAATTGTTTATTAAATGTGCGGTATACGGTTATGGCCATAGTTTTGGTGTTTTATTTTCTTTGGTAAATACGGCCTACGTGTCGTGATTTATTGTATTTATTTTATAAATACGACCTGCGTGTCGTGACATTTACTTTATTTATTTTATTTTAAATTTTGTAAATTGTTCGGGTTGCATGGAGGCAACACCAGATTATGACGCCAGTGGAAGGAAATTTGGAAGTTTGCTCGAGGGTCAAAGATTATAATAATTAGTTTTAATTATTGCACATTAGGAGGCCATAATCATAATACATTTTATATGTCTTGTATGTTTATGTATCTGATGCATGAAATATATGAGATGTATGATTTAAATTTGGAATTTAAATTGTATGATAGCATGTATGTCATTGCATGCTTAATATGTTTTAAATGTATGTAAACTAGTATGCCATGTATGCTATGAGAGACGACTATATGATAAACAAGCCGGTGAGATCACTTAAGTATTATATTCCCTCAATAAATTAAGTTATTAAATGCCTCCTGATGCGTGGCACTCGTCAAAGCCAAAATCATTTAAGTGCGAGTCATGCTATAGCTTAATATATTCCGGTGAGACGCGAAAGGTGAAATAACTTAATGTCAACCATTAGGTTGAACTTAACTAAGTGTATTCAATAGGATTGAAATGACTTAGAGGCATGGGGTTGGGCATTAATCCATATGATGGATTAGAATAAGGTGTTATTCACCCAACTGGTCCAAGAATTACATTGGATGTAATTGGAAAGGAGTTTCCTACCTAAATAGTTGAGTTCTGGGTGATCAACCACAGCTGACTCAGAACGAGGTGAAATATGGATCTTGATCCCACTAGAAAATCTTCACAACGGGATTTTCCGAGTCAATGATGAAAGTCATTGATTTTAGTAAAATAGTGTGAGCGTATTTAATAAAGACCTATTAAATATGTTTTTAAATCATGATGCTTATACTTTGCATATTTATTTTATGTAGATATCCATGGCACCAAACACAAATAATAATATGTCACTGCGATCTGTCCTTGATAAGGACAAGTTATCTGGAAGTAATTTTCTGGATTGGTACCGAAACCTGAGGATTGTCCGTAGGCAAGAGAAAAAGCTATATGTTCTTGAGGAGGTAGCTCCTGAACTACCCGAGGATGCTTCTAGAGCTGATAGAGATGCTTATAAGAAGCATCAAAATGAAGCTCTAGATGTTAGTTGCCTTATGGTTGCCACCATGAACTCTGAACTTCAGAAGCAACATGAGAACATGGAGGTGTTTGATATGATCGGACGTCTCAAAATGCTCTACCAAGAGCAGGCGAGACATGAGCACTTTGAAGTTTTCGGAGCCCTGTTTAATTGTAAGCTGGCAGAAGGAAGCCCAGTTGGACCTCATGTACTCCTTTTGATTGGCTACATTGAGAGCCTTGAAAGATTGGGCTTTCCACTGATCCAAGAGTTGGCTACAGATGTAGTTCTACAATCGTTGCAAGAAAGCTACAGTCAATGTATCATGAATTACAACATGAATGACATTGCCAAAACTCTGCCAGAACTGCTAGGCATGTGGAGAATTGCTGAGCAGAACATTAATAAGGGAAAAGGTATAGCCATAGTGACGGTTGATTCTGGAAAGCAGGCTAAGAAGAAGCCCTGGAGCAAGCAGAAGGGCAAGGGCAAGAAAAAGTTTAAGCCCTGGCTTGAAGCCCGTGGGCGGGGTAGCTAAGGAAGGCAATTGCCACCACTGTGGCCAACCTGGCCACTGGAAGAGGAACTGGAAGAAATACCTGGAAGAGAAAAAGAAGGGAAGTTTCCGCTTCACGTATTTATGTTATTTGTAACATCCCGTTTTTTTTAAAAGCTTTCTATATTAATTAAACAGTATTTGTGTGTTTGTATTTTATTAGAGGGTCTAGAGAGCGAAATAAATTAATCTGAGACCATAGTCACGCTCTACACTATCGTAGGAAGCTATGGTTAAGTTTTGGGTCGAAAACTCAGACAGAGCCCAGTCTGCGTTTTTCATTGACAGTAGTGTTTTACTACTATCAGGACCTAATTTGGATACGTGAACAAGACAGTTAGTCTTAGAATCACGTTTCCTAAATTTTGAAAAATTGGGTCCTGACCTTCGAAAATGAAAATAATAATAAAATATTCGGGGGAATACTCGAACCAGGAGGCGATTGGAGCTGTAAAGGGATTTATCGGGACCTGCTAATGGATAAACTTGATGTCACATCAAGTCACATCACCTCGGGAAGCGTGCCATGACTCGACACTGTCATAATGACAAACGAAAATATCTGGACGCGAAAAGACCAAAATGCCCCTGGTATTTTTCCTAAAGGACGTTTACGTTCCTAAAATATCTAAATTTTCATGACCTCACCCTCACTCTCTCTCCTTATCTTTGGCTCTGTCTCACTCTTTCTCTCCTCCATTTTCTTCTTCTTCTTCTTCCTTCCATTCTTCTTCTTCACCATTTTTCCTCCATTTTCTCCATAACTTCACCTCTATTTTTCTCAAGCTTCCACAAGGTTTTTCAAGAAAATTTGTGAAGCAAAGTTGATTATATCATCCTCCTCTATCACCTAAGAGGTATATATTTCACCCTTGAGCTCTCAATCTTCATTTTCTCCATTAAAATTCATGAGTTTCAAGTTTTAAGATCCAAACTTCAAAAATCTCCAAAAAATTGTAGAAAAATCCTTTTAATGCCATACCAATTTATATAATCTAGTTTCATCCTCTACTATTATAATCCAAGAGCATGAAATCAAATAAGCTTTCTAGCCTATTTAACTTATGGGGGCCAAACCTATTGTTTTTGGGGGAAAATGGTTTTGATTCAATTTTTGTAAAATGATTCTTGATTTCACCTATTTCATTCCTTAATCATGTAATCCAAGTGATTAGGAAGCCAAATCAAACTCTCACCTATTTTTCATGGTGATGGCCGAAACCCTAAGTTTTTGGTTTAAGGGGTTTTGGTTCAAATCTTTGATAATTGATCATGGATTATGTCTTAGGTATGTTTAAGGATCATTGATCCAAGAGTTGGTAGAATTTCAACATCCCTAGCCTATTTAATTAAATAGGGGCAGCAGCCTAGTCCTCAGGTTAGGGGAGTTTTTGATTTAACTGTATTAATTTCTGGTTGTGTTTTGTGGTGTGGAATCGGACAGGATTCGAACGTTTGACCATGCACCCGATTACCAGTTGTGGAGTCGTAGCCGGAGTCGCACGAGAACATTACTAAGGTGGGGAGAAAGAATTGATATCGTCGGGAAGGCAAGCCTAGTATAGATTATATATACGTGTGTAGCGGAACCTTAAAACCCTGCTAGAGGTTGAGCCCTGGATAAAGTGCTTGGACCCTAGGTGTAGGTACTTTTGGGCTAGCACCATTAAGTTGATAATATGGATGATGTGATTGATTGAGGTTGATGTGTTGAACTGTTTATTTGATTTTTTGTTGGTTTATTGTGTTGAATTATTTGTGTGATTTACTGTTATCCGGCTTTATGATGATATCTGTACTGCTGAAATTACAGCTGTAATATTCTGTTGTGATTTGGCTAATTGAGTGTCGATGAGAGTATGGTGAGTGATGATGTTGTTCGGGTTGATACCATTGTGGTCCCGACCATGGAGCTGTGGCTCGTAGACGCAAGGCGTCGTGATGCTGATGTTGATGTTGATGTGATACGGTGTATCGTGGTTGTGGCCGACTGCTTAAGTGTGAGGTCTCGGTATCAACCTGCGATGGATGTTTGTTGCATAGCATATCATTTCATACCATAGCATTTTTGTCCCAAAAGGGGATGTCCAATTGGGGATGTGATGTTTTTAAATCCCGAGGTGAGATGTCCAATTAGGGACGTGATGTGATGTGATCCCGACGGGGATGTCCAACTGGGGACCTGATGTATCGGCCGACATGCATATAGGGAAGTCAGCATATACATAGGAGCTAGTATCCCTCTTATAGGCTTATCTGAAAGAATGACTTTTGAGATGGTTGTGGTGTATGACTTAAGAAATGGGTGATGTTGTGTTGTATATTTTATTTGTGTTGTGTGATGCATGTATATATGTTGTACTGATGCCCCTCTCCCATATTGATGATATATGTTTCTTATCTCCCATTATTTTCTGTATGTGTACTTTTATTTTTATGGGAAGACCCCATAGAGGAACCGCTTGCTGAGGAACTGGACGGTATTCCGTATGAGCCCGATGCCGGTGGACGAGTCCAGGATCCTAACCTCGAGGGGTTGGGAAGTGATCGTTGTAACACCCCGAATTTCACCTTATATTAATACATATTATTATGTATTATTCTTGACCAATATATGTGGTTATGCTCGCCCATGAGGTTTAGATTCATGTTTGGGATAGTTTAGCCTTTAAAAATAGCTTAATCACTTTATCGCCTTACGACCTATTTCACGGTTTTGGCCATATCTTGAGTTCTAGATGTCCGATTGAGGCGATCTTGGATGCGTTGGAAATCTTAGAAGATTATCTACAAGTCTTATTTTAGGTGTTAAGGCCAAATTCGGCTTCTAAAGTTTCGCGTCGCGAAGGTACATTCGCCTCGCGAACTTGACAGCTAGATTATTGCAGCTCTCTGGTTCGCCTCGCGAAAGGCTACTCGCCTCGCGAATCTGTGCGCAGCAGAATCATGTTTTTGGGCTTCTAATCAGCCCATAATGACCCTAACTCATATTTATACCATAAGACTCGACCTAAACCTATTTTCTAAGTCGAAATACTCTTAGAAACTGCCTCATTCTCTCTAGACAAGGATTCCTAAACCCTTCCCAAGGATTCTTGAAGGAGACTTCACTTTTTTTAATCATTCTTCGTCGCATTCGCTTGAGGAGCATCACTGCCATCTTAATCCCTCTTCCTTGTTGCTGCTCTTGAACCTTTTGGGGCTGTGATCGTGAAATCAAGTGTTGTGAGATCGAGTGTTCGTGAGACGCAATCTTTCCAGACCGTTTTCTCTTCCTTTATTCATTGTGAGCATCATACCAGGTATGGGGGGAAGAAATAGATCATGAGTATATGGGTTTTGGGATAGGTTAAGATGAAGGGGTTAACCCATGACCCCTATAGGTTTGTCTATATGCGTTGTAAATGCCTATGTATATGCTATTAGTGTATCTATATGTATGTTATGTATATGCTAAGAATATGCCTATGTGAATATTATGTGTATATATGTATATGCCTATGGTGTTATGACCATGACTGTTGGTGTTTGTCTTGATGATATGATTGAAATATTATGAGGTACGATGAATGGTATGTACATACATACGTTATGCATTGATGAGATTGTATGATGTGGATTGATAATGGTGACTTGATGACGATGTGCCTTACGATGACAAAAATAGGATTAGTGAAAGAACGTAGCTTTAGGACGTTTGGCACCCCATAATGAATGAGTTGTTATGAGAGGTGAGATTGATAATATTGGATTAGTTTTGGATACCCATAGGACCGATTCTTGAGAGATGGGATGATAGGCATAAGGATAACTTAGAGAAATTCTTAAGATTCCCACATCTGTCATGATTCGCCTGGCGAATAGCCATTCGCGAGGCGAGACAGAGAGACCATTCGTGGTCTGACGTGATTCGCCTAGCGGATTGTAATCCGCGAGGCGAATGAGAGAACCAGATATTGAAGCTCTCGGGCTTGCCTCGCGATCCAGGATTCGCCTAGCGAATCTGAGAACCTGTTTAGGAGCTCTCAGGCTCGCCTCGCGAGCCACGATTCGCCTAGCGAATCTGGGTTTCTCTTCCAAATTCTGTTGTGAAGAAGAAATGAATAGGGTAATGGGAAAAAGACTGTGAGATCACAATTCAAGGTTGATAATATAGAAAAGAACGTTAATATTAATAATGACGATATGATAATATTGGCAATGTTGATAAAGGCAATAACGATGGTTAGCGCCTAGTTGTTTGATGATCATCGTTGATGGTCATTGTTGATAATTAATGTGATTGATTATGATGATAATATTGGCAATGTTGATAAAGGCAATAACGATGGTTAGCGCCTAGTTGATTGATGATCATCGTTGATGGTCATTGTTGATAATCAATGTGATTGATTATGATGGTGGATGGTTGGCCATGTGTTTGCATGTTGTTGAGCATAGCATGCATCATACGTTGATGTTGATATGTTGGGTGGAAAACAATCGATGAATTGCAATAGTGGAGGCCACGATGGGTGTTATCCGGCCTTGCGGGTACGTTGGGTATGGAAGTTCCAGGTGACATGGGCTAGCTACCTATTGTCGGAGTGACCTAAAGAATAAGCTTGAGTACCTTGACTAGCCACTATACGTTATCAGGATTAGTGAGAGTGTTCGGGGATGGCCCATGGTCTGGCATATCATCCACGTTGATAACTGGACATGTACTCCTAATCGTCTTTCCAGAGTTAGAGTTGTTGGCCACATGCATACGGAGTAGTGATGTTGCATTCGCATTAACATGCATCCTTGATATATATATTGATTATATCTGTGTTGATTGATGTATGTTGTATGCCATCTTAATTACTATTCCATTCCATTTACATATATTCATGATTGTGTTTCTTACCCCTCTCTTTGTTATTCTTGTGCATATGTTGTGGTATAAGCAGAGGAGGGTGAGCATGCTGACGAGGAGTGATCCCGAGGAGATCTCTCTTAGTAGTTAGGATTTATGATTTATGTTATTCGGTTTTATTCCGATGTATTATCGGTATATGTATACCAGCTCTAATATGTGGCATCGGGATTTGGGTTACGTTTATTATTTATGTTTTCCGCAGTTTGTTTTTAAAGGATTTTGATTATTTCAGATTCCTATATTTTACGTTATAGATGATGTGATGCACATTACCCTTGAGGATATGTTTTTATTTTAATTGTTATATTTTTTAAAGACATGTATGATTTTATTTATGTTTTATTATATGCGGGGTAGTGGGTGTCACAATCGTGGTTAACCGGAGAGCTTTCTCTCGGCCTATTTATGTATTTTGATTTTAGTCTATACTGATGAACTTTATATGTATACGCTATTACTGTGGCCCTACTAATGGGGCAAATGATGTATGTACGTATTTATTTATATTTTACAAGCTGTGCGCTCTGAGACGTTGTGTGCCGTAATTTGTTTTGCTTCCGCGCTCGATTTTCCGCTTCGCTTCTTATTAATAAGGCGCGCTAACAATTATAATACGATTACGGTTAGTTAATATCTTAGATTCTTTAATGGGACGGCGGGTCGTCTCATTATTGATGTTAATTTATATACTTCAGCATCTTGGGTATTTGATACTAGACGTGGTGCTCACATTTGTAATAATGTGCAGGGACTAAGAAGTTGGAGGAAATTAACTAAAGGTGAAGTGGACATACGTGTCGGAAATGGAGCAAAAGTTATCGCATTGGATGTAGGGACTTATGTTTTAACTTTACCTACTGGGCTTATTTTGGAACTTGATAATTGTTATTATGTTCCCGTTATTAAAAAAACATTATTTCTGTTTCTTGTTTGGACACGAAGGGTTTTCATTTATATGTTAAGGACAAATGTTGTTCTCTTTATTTGGATAATGTTTTGTTTGGTAATGCACCATTGAGTAATGGACTTTATATTCTTGATCTCGATGTGCCCATATATAACATAAATGCGAAAAGGATCAAACCCAATGGTTTGAATCCTTCATATCTTTGGCATTGTCGTTTAGGTCATATTAATGAGAAACGCGTCTCCAAACTCCATAAATATGGATTATTGGATTCTTTTGATTATGAATCATATGATAAGTGGCGAAGCTTATTTATTGGGAAAGATGGCTGAGGCCCCATTTACTGGTAATATTGAAAGGGTCGGTGATCTTTTGGGCTTGATACATAGTGATGTATGTGGGCCACTGAACAAACCTGTTAGGGGTGGTTTTTCCTACTTTGTCATATTTACTGATGACTTTAGTAGATATGGATAAGTGTATCTAATGAAACACAAATATGAAACCTTTGAAAAGTTCAAAGAGTTCAAGAATGAAGTAGAAAATCAACCGGGCAAGAGAATTAAAGCCATACGATTAGATCGTGGTGGCGAATACCTTAGCCAGGAATTTGATGACTATCTGAAAGAGTGTGGGATAGTATCCCAACTCACTCCTCTCGGAACCCCACAATGGAATGGCGTGTCCGAAAGGAGGAATTGCACCATGTTGGACATGGTACGATCGATGATGATGAGTCACTCAGATCTTTTAGACTATTTTTGGGGCTATGCATTGCTTGCAGCAGCTTTCACAATTAACCGTGTTCCAACAAAGGTGGTAGAGCAAACACCACATGAGATGTGGAAGGGGCGAAAGCCTAGTTTGTGTTTTATGAAGATTTGTGGTTGTCATGTCTATGTCAAACGTTTAATCACAAATAAACTGGAACCCAAATCAGATAAATGTAATTTTGTGGGGTATCCCAAAGAAACGAATTAAGGTTACAATTTCTATAACCCCTCCGATGACAAGTGTTTGCCGTCAGGACTGGAGTGTTCTTTGAAAAGGAATACATCTCTAAAGTAGACAGTGGGAGAATAGTAAAACTTGGAGAAATCTAAGCACCACATAGTACTGGCTCGCCTACAACGGAACAAGAACCGAATCCACAAGATGTTGTGGTTCATGCACCAGTTCAAGTAACACAAGAACCGCAGAGGTCAAAAGATCACGTACACAGCCTGAGAGATTTGGACTTCTCCTAACTCAAGAAGGTGATGTACTGCTCATGGATCAGGATGAGTCTATTACCTACCAGGAGGCCATAGTTAGCCTTGACTCTGAGAAGTGGCTAGAAGCCATGGGATTCGAAATGGAGTCCATGTACACTAACCAAGTTTGGACCTTGGTGGAGCCACCTAAAGGGGTAAAGCCCATAGGGTGCAAGTGGGTCTTTAAAAAGAAGATTGACATGGATGGAGACTGGTTGCGAAAGGTTTCAAGCAAATTCATGGTATAGACTGATGAAACTTTCTCTCCAGTTGTAATGATTAAATCTGTTCAGATCCTACTTGCTATTGCATCATACCATGATTATGAAATCTGCCAGATGGACGTCAAAACTACATACCTTAACGGGAGTCTCCTCGAGGATGTGTACATTACACAGCCTGACGGTTTTGTTGATTCAAAGGATGCTGGAAAGGTGTGCAAATTGCAAAGGTCCATCTATGGACTCAAGCAAACTTCCAGAAGTTGGAATCTTCGTTTTGATGAAGCCGTGAGATATTTCGGATTCATTAAGAATGAGGATGAACCTTGTATGTACAAGAAGGTTAGTGGGAGCATGATTGCTTTTCTCGTATTGTATGTGGATGACATGCTGTTCATCGGAAATGACATTCCTGCACTACAAAATGTAAAGACATGGTTGGGTAATTGTTTCTCGATGAAAGACTTAGGCGAAGCTTCCTATGTATTGGGAATCAGGATCTATAGGGATAGATCGCTGAAATTGTTAGGCATTAGTCAAGATGCATATATTGACAAAGTGCTTAGGTGCTTCAATATGCATGATTCCAAGAAGGGTCTTTTGCCTATTCACATGGCATACACTTGTCCAAGGGACAGTGCCCTACTACATCTGATGAGAGGGAACGCATGAATATGGTTCCATATGCTTCGACAATTAGATCTATCATGTATGCTATGATATGTACTAGACCAGATGTCTCGTATGCCTTGAGCATGACAGGCAGGTACCAATCTGATCCCAGTGAGAGTCACTGGAAAGCAGTCAAGAATATCCTCAAGTACTTGAGAAAAACTAAGGACACATTCTTGGTCTATGTGTTGGCCCAGGCAACCATTACCCAAGAGGGGGTGAATTGGGTATATAAAATTTTCTAGATTTATTTAGTGAAAACATTTTTCTCAATTAAAAACTTAATGCGCACAAAAGAAATAATCAAAATAATATAGATTATAAATAATAAATCACAATATAAAAGAGATAGGGAAGAAAAATTTGCAAACCAGATTTATCCGGTTCAGCCACCCACCATTGGTGACCTACGTCCAGTCCCCAGAATATGTTTTCGGGTTTTATCCACTAATACCAAGCTTCAAGGTGCTTGAATACCTTTACACCACAGAGCACTCTAATCACGCCTTATGGGATACCTCACCCACGTGTACGAGCCTCAACGACCTTTAGCACTCTCCCTCGAGCCTACAGGATACATCACCCACGCTTCTGAGTCTAAAGTCGCACACCAAAGGGATGCCCCACCCTTTAAAACAGAAGGATACCTCACCTTCTAATAAGAGGGATACCTCACCCTATTTCTGAGTTGATACACAGAGTAGAAGAAATTGAAGCACTCTAAAATAGTGCAGATTATACAAATTGAAGCTTATGAGTATGATGATAAAAACACAAGTTTTGGCTCAAATGATTTCAGAGATTTTGACAAGTTTTTGTTCTATGTGTTCTCTATCTTTTTTTGTGCCCCAAAAACCCCCTTTTACAAAAAATACAAAATCAAACCGTTGGGAATTAATTTGGGAAAGAGTTGATGATAAGGAACTAGTCGTTATGCACAATTTTACTATTGTCAATCGGTTGACATAATTGATCATTGATTGTTTCAATTAAGAATAAATTAGAATATGTTTTCATAACATGGCAATCGATTGCAAAGGAATATCAATCAATTGAAATTGAATTTCTTGTCCAATGTATGAAACCATTGGAAACAGCTTTTCATCCATTGAATTATGCTTATCAGGAAAGTGAATTTGGCTGGGATTGAAACATTTTTGGGGAATGAATCTTTCCTTGTTGGCTTTAAAGATCAATCCATTGAATTATCATGGCCAATCATTTGAAAGAAAAAAGATAGACGTATATAATGGAGAAGTTCAATCCATTAATAATTCTTTTGAAATGATTTGAACAACATTGATGAGAACAAGTTTTTAGCATTGATTAAAGCATATAACGTATATTGAAATTGATATATATTTCTAAAACAAACATTCAATTTAAATTATTTCAATGTGCATAGCAATCAAGAAGATTTTAATAGATTGAAAATTAATTCAATTGAAATTTTGAATGTGTACAATTGAAAACTAATTTGATAAATCAGTTTTTAATTTGAAATCAATTTAAAAAAAACACTTTGCAAGTCAAATGCTTGATTAAAATTTTTTTACCCAAAGATGTAGTGTTTTAGTTAAATTGATTAAATGAGCCAAAACAAGTTATAGTCATCATACCATCACAAAACATCTAAGGCTTAGTATATTTACCCTGTCTTTGCTTGAGGTCTTGATGCTTAAAACTTTGATATTCCTAGCTTATTCATTTCTTGTTTTGCTAACCTTTGAGTACCTGCATGCTTGTCAATAATATTTTCTTTTTGTCTTGCATGCTTATCGTTAGTGTTTGTCAAACTAATCATTAGACCAAATGCATAGAACACTAGGAAACTTATCCAATACTTGCATGCCATAACACATCATCAAACAATATATCATTTTATAAAAACATGTGTTTGACATGTTTGACATCTCAACAAACAGTATTTGGCATCATCAAAACTTAACATATTGAAACCTATGGGGTTTCACACTATGGAGGTGAGGAAGAGCTCATTGTAAAAGGTTACACTGATGCTAGCTTCCAAACTGATAAGGATGATTTCAGATCGCAGTCAGGATTCGTGTTTTGCCTTAATGGAGGCGCTGTGAGCTGGAAGAGCTCAAAGCAGGAGACAATTATCGATTCTACAACAGAGGCCGAGTATATTGCTGCATCTAATGCAGCAAAGGAGGCTGTTTGGATCAAGAAGTTCATCTCTAAACTTGGTACTATTCCTAGCATTGCGGACCCGATTGATTGACCTCTATTGCGATAACAATGGAGTAACCGCACAGGCCGAGGAACCCAGATCTCACCAGAGATCCAAACACATACTCAGGCGTTTCCATCTCATTCGAGAGATTATCTATAGAGGAGATGTGAAGATATGCAGAGTTGATACACTAGACAATGTTGCTGACCCGCTTACCAAGCCTCTTGCTCAGCAGAAGCATGACGCTCATACTAGGTTGATGTGTATTAGATTTCTGCCTAATTAGCACTAGTGCTAGTCCGAGATTGTTGGTGTAAGCCCTAGTGACCAATATATATATTGTATCATGACTTTATTCTATATTTTATATATGAGGCATTTATTTATTATTTTGTATTTGATGATCATATTTATAGCATAATAAAGTCCTTAGAATTGATAGTTCATTTAGTGGAACGTCAAGTATGACTTGACCGTGAGATGTCATTGAATTATAGAACACTATTATTAAATATCCATAGTCAAGTATTATTATTAATAAGGACAATAATAATACGTTGAGACTATTATGTGAGTGTACTGATGACCACATTTCACGGGTCATAGATATAAGATATCAAGTCTTCACATAGGTATAAATATTAGTGGAATATTTATACTGGAGGGATCCGCTATGAGAACGCTGCATAATAGTTATGTAAGTGTCATAAGCGATTCTCATGGTGACCATAGTGAAGCAGTCATTCGACTTGAAGTCACTACGATTCCTAACATAGGTAGTTGTAGGTTTTAATACTATTAAACGTTGTCTGTAACAGGACAGCTATAAAGATAGTTATTGGGCCTGCAATGAAACATGTTGAACAATGTGAGTGATGTAGATAGGATTTGTCTCTCCTACATAACAGGGGTAATGTCTATAAGCCTCTTGATGGTATGCGACGTAGAAATGCATGGCCATGCTAAGGTGGACAATATTACATATTGGGCCCACATGATCGTACATCAATTACTAGATCAAGAAATAAATAATTGAACTTAATAAGGATGACACATTTATGCCTTGTGTTCAATTATGACATTGAGACGAACGGACGTTGACTGCACATTATATATGGTTACAATAAGGTTTTAATTGTATCACCAATATTCTAATTAATCGGGTAGCAATGATGTATTAACTGTTAGATGTCACTCATTGTTTATAATATTAATTGATTATTAATATAATTAATAATAATTAATATTATTGCCAATTAATTGAGAACCGATAGGGTCACACGCATAGAGCAAATGTTCAGAGAATAAATTTAATTGATTAATTAAATATGATTTAATTAATAATTAAAATGGAATCAGTTTAATTGATTAATTAAATATGATATTAAATATGATTTAATTAATAATTAAACATTGGGCTTGTAGCGTTCAGTAGCCCAACTGGGTTAGGTTGAGTGAGTGGCAGCTATTAGTAAGCTGTGCACGTCACATAAGGTACACACAACACAAAGCACTCATAACGGCCGTTGTATACCCTTGACAGGCGTGCCCTCTTTTATCTCTTTGTGTGTCGTGCCTCTCCCAATCCTGATAGCTAGCACTGCGCATTCTCTGACATTGGTTTGCTCACGTGGACTAAGTAAAGATATTGCTACTTTGCAATACTGGTGATTGAGAAGAACTTCTCCGTTTGTGGTGATAGCATTGCGTTCCTCGGATCTGTTGCATTGTAGCTGTGTAGATCAAATTGACATTCACATCGTAGTAGTGTTTGTGATTTACCAGTGTTGCTGATGTGCTTACAGTGTTCGTGATAAAGCTACGCTTCAAGAGGTAAACAGAATATCCTTATGATTCATGTGCGTTAAGTGGTCCTTTAGTAAAGGGGTTTTTCCGCTCAAGAGGTTTTTATAAATTGTTTTAAAAAATTATCCCTCTTAAAACCCCAACACAAACTTGCTGAAAGTCAAAAGAGAACTAATTTGACTTCTCTGGTGAGGAGCACAAGGCCACATTCTTGACTTTATTATACCTCACATCCTCTCGTATGGACTTTATTATGCCTCACATTCTGGATTCTATTGAGCAAGATTTCTTCCATTTTTTCCATACAAGAAAGGGAACTCCCTCAATTAAGAGCATGACAGGTTGAGAACGAGAGTTGACAAAATTTGGAGTGTGAAGGATAAGAACACAGATGACAATTTTTTATAGGAGAGTTTGGTCAATGAATTCAAACTAACGTTTTAAATAGTGTTGAGTTACAAAACAACAAAGTTGATGAATTGAGAAAATTGTATGTTGAATATATCGATTTGTGTGCAGAGATATTATTTGTCATTAACTTCATGCAGAGAAGTCACCTATGGGTTTTTTTTTTTAATCCGGTGAAAGATATTGTTTTGTCAAGCAAATGGTATTATAGTTATTCGAAAAAATAGGTTGATTGATCTTGTACGTTTTCTTTATTTTTTATTTTGGTCTTTTTATTTTTTTTATTTTGGTCTTATACGTTATGTTTCATCTTCAATATTAGTCCTAAAACTGACGCCGTCAAGAAGAAATTGATGGAAATGACTAATATGGAAGACAGAATATTAATGTATAGGACCAAAATGAAAAAAATAAAACATATAGGACCAAAGTGATAAAAAACATACGAGACCAATCAATCTATTTTGCCTAGTTATTCCTTTAACAACATTTGCTTGATAAAACGTTATTAAAGGTATAACGTACAAGAGTGCGTCTTCGACGAAGTGCTATAAGAGGTGGAGCGTGTTTTTAAAAAAAAAAAAACGTGGGGGTTAAAGATATCGTTTATTTGTGAAAACTCTATTAAAAACCTCCGGGGATTCTTTTAAAGTGTTTCCTCCTGAAACCGCTATTAAGGTTGTGTTCTTAAATCCTGAATATGGCATAGTGTGAAATATACTTGTTGTTGTTGTATTGCCTAAAGACACATTGAGAATACTTGTGGTACTTGGTTGCCTGGAGATAAACATTTATAAAGAATATTCTTAGTGAAAAATGATAGGTGGTTGCTGGATGAGTCTTGTTCACTTTCCAATATTATATATATATATATATATATATATATATATATATATATATGTGAATTTTTTACCCTAATCGTTGAATCTTATATGGTATTAATAATTTGACGATAATTTTAAAATTTTATGAAATTAATCTTCCACATGAAAATTTTAATCCAACACTTGGGTTAATATAATTTAATGTTTATTTGAAATTTATTTAGTATAATAAATATGAGCTGAGATCCAATTCAATCCTGCAGGAACCCATGTACATATTGAAGAAATTAAGTTTGCTTACTTCCATATATAGTAACATAAATACATTTATTTTCACTCAATCATTTAAATTTAATGTAACAAAGATTAAAAAATAAATAAAATATAATAGCGCTTGATAGGAAAAGGTAAAAATGATCTGCCTAACATAATACACGGACATATGCAAGCGACCTTAGTTGTCTGTGTTGACGGGAACAACTCGAAGCGGTTGAGCCTTTTGTAGGGTAATTCCAAATTTTTCATCCATATCCACATCCTTTTCTTTCATATCATCTTCAAGCTTCCAATCAAAGGAGTTGATTAGTGAACCCAACATCAAGAGCAACATCCTAATAGCTAACATCATGCCGGGGCATATTCGCCTCCCCGCACCAAATGGTGCAAGCTCAAAATTTCGACCTTTGATATCAATCTCTGACCCTAGGAACCTCTCTGGTGAGAACAAAGTTGGGTTGTCCCATAAGGTTGGATCCCTTCCAATAGCCCACACATTAACAAACACTTGTGCATCCTTTGGGATGGTGAAGCCACATATGTCCACATCTCTTTCAGCCTTTCGAGGAAGTAGAAGAGGAACAGGTGGGTGCAAGCGAAAGGTCTCTTTTATGATTGCTTGCAAGTAAGGGAGTCTAGCAATATCTGATTCTTCAACAGGTTTACCTTTGCCTATGATTTCTTCAAGCTCTTTTTTGGCTTTTGACATGATCTTTGGGTTGAGTATTAGCTCAGTCATTGCCCATTCTAGTGTAGCTGCTGTTGTATCTGTTCCTGCAACGAATAGATCCTACAAAAACATAATTTCAAAGTGAGTAACATAGCAATTACAACCATGGGAATTTTGTCCCTTATCTTTCAAAGCATCTAACTATTTTTTTGTATTTTTAAAATCATAAAATAAGGAGTGGAGAAAAGAACATATACGTGTGCCAAATGTTCAATCATTGTTTTGTCCATCATCTCGTTCTCTTTAGAAATGTTGAGCAGCGCATTCAACATGTCATTGTGTGTGTCAAAACCTGTACTTTTCCTGTGCTTCAACCGTTGTCTAATTAAGCGGTCGAAGATATCCAACACCTTGGCCACGTTCTTAGTTTGTTGTCTTTTTACACCCTGTGGATCAATGAATTTGAGCACAGGAAAAAAGTCTGCTATGTTTGGTGATCCAACAAGTTTTGTGATGTTTGTGATCAAGTCCTTGAACTCTCCTGCAATACCTGAAGTGTGACTAAATCTTCAGAGAAAATGGTGTTAGATAACAAATTGATGGTGATCTTGAATGCTTCTCTTCCAATATCTACTGCTTCACCGATTTGACTGCTTTTGCGGACATCAGTGAGGAGTTGTTGCACTTTCTTGCGCCTAATGTCTTGGCTAGCATCAAGACTCTTGTGGGCAAATAATTGAGTGTTGCATATTTTCCTCAAGTCTCGCCAAAGAGGTGAAACGGGTATGAAGGCCAAGGAATAGTGCTCATGGTTGAGAACTGACACAGATTGGGGGATGGTTCGGTTTGACAAGAATTGGTCATGGGTTTGGAGCACTTCTTTGGCCATCTCAGCTGAGGATATGACTACACTGGTTATTTGGCCTAGCTTGAGACTCATTACAGGGCCATGAATCTTGGCAAGCTTGGCCAAGGACTGGTGTGGTTTTTGCCCAAGTTCAAGGAGATTTCCAATGATAGGAAGACGGGAAGGCCCTGGTGGAAGCAGCTTTTGGTTTGGTTTTCTGGTTCTTGCAAGGAATGAACAAAGAGCATGGATTGTGGCGCACGTCAACACAAGGAGCAATGCACAAGTTACAAACTCCATTTGTGTGTGGAATTGATGCGATGCGAAAGATGGTGAGGAAAGGAGAAGACAAGATTGGAAACGTAAATTGATTGATGCATATTTTTGTTACTGGGGAGCTCTATTTATACATAACTCCTCAAACACCATAAATTAAAATAATCCCATTTCATTTTAGCTAATAAAAAAACAAAAAGTTATAAAATGGCCATTTGAAATATCGAAACGAATAAAAAAGTAATCCCAATCTCATCTATGTCAAAGTCTTTGTAGCGGTTTATTGGTTTTGAGTGAATGTCCATTATTGACTAACTTAGGCTCAAGAGCTCCCAAGACCGAGTATTTTTTTAGTGGTCAACACACTCACATACGTTTGATTACGAGAACGAGCAGTTTGGTTCTATATATGTGAATGTGGCTTTGGGTTTGAAGTAGCTCCTCAGCATTATGAGGAGGATGCAGTAATGTAATAGTAAGACCAGACCAGGTCTTGTCTTTATTTTTTTAGTGATGTTGGGTGCACATACACTTAGTTTACAAAAATAACATAGACAATATATCAATACCATTCAATCTTTCTTCTCATGCATTTTCTGTTTCTTTATTTCCATAATCAATGGTTGTTTACATTTTTGTTTGGAATCTCTTCTTAATTAGTTTCTTTGTGTGCGTATATAATTATTTTATTTTAAGTCTGTTTAATGTCCTGGAGTGCTTGGTCCGCTGACTTGGTTTTATGCATGTGATGTATGGTTCCATGCACATAAGACTTTCATGAGGAAAAGCTGCTGGGAAAAAGAAAAGAAAAGGTCCCGAAAACCCATCCACCCGTAGTCCCATCCCGTTTAAAAATGGATATTAATTAAATCTAGTTCAGCGCCTACAATTAAAGTTTAAGATTAAATTAAGTATCCATCCACGTTCCATAGTTTCCAGTTTCCGCGTTGTTTTTCTTTTCTTCTTGTTAAATTCAAACCCTCTAATAAGTCAAGTCAACATCATTTATTTATTGTTAGAAAAGTGAATGTGTGCAAGTTGGGCTAGCAATAAACTGAAAGAGTTGCTTATCAGTATAAGACTCAATATAAAATCTGATTAAATTAATTCATGAACCAAATGGGGTTTTTTTTATCAAAATAGCGTTGTTTTAGAAACAATTTATCAAAATGGGGTTATTTTGAAACATTGTATCGGAATGGGGTCATTTGTAAAAGCGCCAGTGCAACTGGCGCTTTTCACCGGGAGATGACACGCGTCCCTTTCCCCAAAATTTAAAAAAAAAAAAAAAAAAAAACTGCAGCAGCAGCCTTCACTGCGCGCGCCACGTGGCGCGACGCAGTGGAAGGCCCCCACCCCCCACGTGCCCCATCGCCCCCCACGCTCCCCCCTATAAATACCCCGATCCCCCCTCCAAATCTCTCTTCATTCGAATCTTCTCTCCCCCAAAATTTCTCTTTTAATTCAAACTCATCCCCTCAAATTTTCGTTCATTTTATATTTTACACTTTCTACTTCTGCTTACATTTCATTTCTTCTTCTTACACAACATTTTTTCTACTTCTTCTTCTTACATTGTATTTCTTCTCTTACACTTTAATTCTTCTACTCCTTGCTTTTTACGTATCCAATTTTAAACACGGTATTGTTACTATAATTATTATTGCTATCATTATAATTAATTTGTATTATCTTTATTTTTATTATTATTACTAGATTTTTAATTTGTAGTTTGTTGTTATTTATTATGATTATTATTATTGCTATTGTTATTGTTATTGTTATATCTTTATTTGTTACTATTTTTTAGTGTTATTGTTATGATTATAATCATTATTAACACTAATCTTAAATTTTTGTTATTGTAGTGTGGAAAAAATGACTTCAAATATTGTAGTATTGTGATTATCATTATTATTTTTATTTACACATGATTTCTATTATTATTGCTATTATTATGATTAATTAATATTATTTTTATTTTTTTTATTATTATTACTACTATTATTAATAAATTTCTAATTTTTAGTTTGTTGTAATTTATTATGATTATTATTATTAGTGATTGTTGAAATTTATTATGATTATTAGTATTGTTATTATTGTTATTGCTATGTTATTGTTATATCTTTATTTGTTACTATTTTTTAGTGTTATTGTTATGATTATAATCATTATTAACACTAATCTTAAATTTTTGTTATTATTTTAGGTCGCAAAATATGTCTGTAGTTGTAGTGTTCGTGTACTCCAATGGGAGGATCTTTGATGGAGAAGACGGAATCACATTCGAAGGGGATAAAAAAACAATGCAAATAAAACGTGAAATCGGGTATGAGCTTCTAAGGACAAAGATTCATGCTAGGTTGAAACTTCATCCAAATCAATGTGTTTCGAAAATTGTCACCCGATTTATGATATCGCAAAATCCGACAAAATACATTGTTTACCAAATTAGTGACGATGAGGATGTGGAGTGCATGATTAACGCTTTTGATCAAAATTCTTGGATGACAACATTGGAGTTATACTGTGATATCGATGTTGTCGGTTGTTCGACAGTCCCTGTGCCATCATTATGTAGTAATTTTGAGGTACAACAGTATGATGTAGAACTTGGATCATCGGATGAAGATCTGGATTGGAATAGTGAAATGGAGCTCGATTCTAGTGGAGATGAAGATGAAGATGAAATATCAGATGATGATTCGTCGGACACTGAAGATGAAGCTGATCTAGGATCTAATCAAATAGTATCTTCAATGGCACCATCGGTGATCGTTGCTTCTCCTGTTTCATCTGTAAGGCCTACGGCACATTGTGTTCCATAACAAACAAGTATGAGATTATTGTTACTATTTTTGTTACTAATATTGATGGTGTTATTTATTATTTATTATTATGATGCAAGATTATTATTATTATTATTATTATTATTATTATTATTATTTTATTATTATTATTTATTATTATGATTATTATTATTATTATTATTATTAAGGTTAATACTGTTATTGTGCAGGCCAATCACATGGTACATTATTCAATTCATCTCCTCATTACAGTTATATTAATTGGGATCACCCGGACGAAGAAATGGATTTTCAAGGGTTGGATGTTCAGGGGTCATGGCGTGTGGGTCAGGAATTATATGTCGGTTTACGATTCGATAGTAAACAGGATGTTCAGCTAGCTGTGAAGCATTACTCAATGAGCATTCATCAATCATTCATAATTGTTGAATCAAAACCAAAAATTTTGTATGTTAAATGTCCAAAACATGCACAAGGTTGCCCATGGAGGATGAGAGCAATTTTATCAAAGAAGACAGACAAATGGCATGTTACGAAATGGGGTGGCCAACACGTTTGTGTGAATCCTATGTTGTCGCAAGACCATACAAAGTTGGATTCTAACTTTGTTTGCTCAGTCATACTAGGTATGATCTTCAAGCATAATTTTTTTTTCTAAATTTAAATTTAATTTGGCTCATTTAAAATTTTAATTGAACTTATAAATGTTTTTAGGCATGGTCCGAGATGAACCATCAGTGCAGATTTCGCTTATCCGAGAAAGGATCCAAAGTACGTTTGGATACAAGATATCTTATAGGAAGGCATGGAAGGCCAAACAGAAAGCCATCGTGCGTGTATTTGGAGATTGGGATGAATCGTATGCACTATTGCCTAAATGGTTGGAGTACATGGAGTTGCATGTTGATGGTTCCTATTACAAAATCGAGACCAACGATGTTGTAGTTGGTAATCGGGTGAACACCCAATGCCGAAAGTTTCACCGAATTTTTTGGACTTTCAAACAATGTTGCGATGCGTTTAACCACTGCAAACCAATAATACAGGTTGATGGCACACATTTATATAGTAAGTATCGTGGGACGTTGTTGATTGCCACAACACAAGATGGAGACAGTCACGTGTTGCCGATTGCGTTTGCAATCGTGGAAGGAGAAACTTTAGATGCATGGTCATGGTTCTTGGCACTTATACGTGAACATGTTACCAATAAAAAAGGAATATGTTTGATCTCTGACCGTCACCAAAGCATTAAATCAGCTGTGGCAAATCCACACCTTGGTTGGCAGCCCCCGAACGCGTACCATGTATACTGCATTCGACACATTGCCAGTAATTTTAATCATAAATTCAAGAATGCAAAGTTAAAGTCCGAATTGTTAAAGCTAGGTAACATATTATTATATTCATTTGTTTAAGGTACTTTGTTTTGACTCATTAACAATTTATATATGCTTTGCACCGTTGTAGGGTATACAGTCTGTATTCAGCACTTTCAGCGGAGGTTGGAAAGATTCTGCGAATTAAGCCCAGAAATACAAAGGTGGATTGACGGCATTTCAAAAGAAAAATGGAGTCAGGCTCATGATCACAATGGTCATAGATATGGTCACATGACCACCAACTTGTCGGAGGCTGTTAATAAAATTTTAAAAGGCATTCGAAATTTGCCAATTACAGCTTTGGTCAAGTCCACATATGGGCGGATGGTGGAATATTTTGTTCAAAGAGGTGCAACCACTAGGGCTCAACTTAATTCCGGTCAAGTGTATTCCGAAAAGGTAATGAAAGCGATCATGAAGCATCAAGAAGAGACTTCTTCCCATCGGGTTCGACCATATGACATTGAGAATGAAATATTTGAAGTTGAAGAGGCTTTCAATCCGCTCACGCAACGAGGGGGCCAGTCTTGGGACGTCAATTTACAGAGGAAGATGTGTCAATGTGGGAAATTTCAAGCGTATAAATATCCTTGCTCACATGTAATCACGGCTTGTGCGTCCGTAAGTATGGACTATTATCAGTACGTCGATCCCAAATATAAGATGCAGAGCATCATTGAAGCGTACTCGGGTCAGTGGTGGCCCATCGGAAATGAGGAAGATATACCGTTGATTTGGGTGCCTTGGACTTTGGTACCGGATGAGTCGATGCTACGTCCAAAGGGACGCCCTAAATCAACCCGCATTCGGAATGAAATGGATTGGAGAGAGTCGCAACCAAGCCAAAGATGTGGGCTATGCAGAGCTCAGGGTCATAACCGGCGCCATTGTCCTCAACGTGAAGGAGATCGGGGGTTGGACCAAATGATGGGGATCGTGATGTTTAAAATCCACTTCTTGTAACATTTTAAGATTTGATTGGAGTGTATTAATTACATCGTTTATGTGGTTTATTTTTTATTATGTTTAGTATGTTGATTTACTTTCCATAATTTCTAATTAAAAATAATTATTGTCTGATGCAACTACACGTTTGCTAATATACTTAAAAGGAGTACACAGAATTAAAAATAAACTAATACAACTGAACTGAATATAACATAAAAGAGACATACAATGACCAACTACAAAAGTCAACATCAAGATAATTATTATTTACATCAGTGTGCCTCGTGTTCATTGTCATTCAATGGAGTTTAAATGCATTGTCGAGGACAATCTCTAGCACCACGGTGCGGATTTCTTCGGATGTCTTGTTGGGTCCCAACAGTATGATCTGTATCACTCGGCCAGTGTGTGGTCTCGTGTACGCTTGATTCCATGGCGGCGGAGAAATCAGCATTAAGATCAATTCCCATACCACCGTAACCCGGAGATAGTAATTGAGCGTTTTGTTGTTGGTTTATCCACTGCCCGGGTGCATCGGGTGTGTAAGCAACTGGTATATACGGTGATGGGGTAAAGTACTCATGTGGTGAATATGGTGGGTGTGTGCTCGACATTACAGGTGAGGGTGTTGAAGTGGTTGATGGAGGAGGAGGCATATATGGATAGAAATATTGTTCAGGTGGTTCTTGTGAACCAGATGGGGTATACTGGGATGGGACAAAATACATCCCCGGTTCACGCTCTGGGATTGCTGGAGCATGGTATTGTTGTTGAGCAACCCGTTTTCTTCGCCGCTCAAGTCCACGTCCCTCAACCGATGATTCGCTGATAATGTTAGTCACATTTGCTGGTTCTACTTGTTGCGTTGGGAGTGGAGCTTGTTCAGTGGGGACCATAAGGCGCTCTACCTCTTCCAATGCTGAAAGTATTTGTTCAGTCTCTTCCCTCACCTCGTCCATTGAGAAAGCCGAATTCCCTTCCGACGTGCAGAGATAATTTATCCGCTCAACCCCGTCAACCTTTAAAACAAATGAAAAATCACATTATTAGAAACAAATAATTAACTGATTCAACTTAACAGTTATGTAGGTATAGGTATATTGAATTTTATATTACCGCAGAGCAATGATGTGCGCCATATCTGCTTATCCACCTCCGTGTACGGCGCAAGTACCACTGCCTGTACTCTGATTGCTTGCTCAATGGGCGTTGTTGGGGTTCACCTGTAATTATCTCGTTATATCTATTATTCCACATTGCAATAACTGGTTCCAATCTCCTTCCCCAATTATCACCCACTTTCCCCCTCAGCGTCAAATCATGGAGTGTCTCCGGTTGGGATTGAGGCTTTGGAATATGTTGCTTCATTCCAAACTGTCTCATGACACGGTCCGGCTGGTGCCACTCCACAATATGGAAGCATATCATAGGAGCAACTGCCCTCCACACATGTATACCGTCGAGGGAGATCATGGGTAATGTGCTCAAGATCTCTGCAGTGTATGGCTCCCAAACAATCTACAAATATTGAACAATATTGAATTAAAATAAAAAACAACTCTACTGATCAAAAAGTATTGAATCAATTTTAAACTCGACAAAACAATCTTACATCTCTTTGCTTCATTTGGTTAAACGCCAATCGATAATGTTTCAAATTATATGATGAGCGAGCAAAATTAACACCGCGGATCCACCTATTAATAAAAAGTAGCATTTCAATTTCAATTAAATAAACAACTATCGTAATTAATATAAGCAATTAACAGAACATCACAAAATAACATTACACTCACCTTGCACCGTAAGGGGTACCGTATTGTCGATTATCATCACTGATGGAGGGCGCAATAGATGGAAATCTTACCCACGCCCATAACTGAATTAGTGGGCTGAAGCCGCATAACTCATTATACTCATTATTTGTTGCCTTGCAAAGCTCACGGTACAAGTAACTTAATATTGCAGCGCCCCAACTATATTCACCACACTATTCAAAATTTTCTAACAAGGTAAGATACCTTAACGACACGTATGTGCCTGAGTGATCCGTGAATAATAACCCACCAAGCAACCTCAAAATATAAGCACGAACATATCTTACGATATGTCAGTCTGAATGACGATGTTCATCAAAATTTCCAAATTGTTCATCGAGCCATTTCATTCTAATTCGACTTCCATTAATGACTCCAGCAGGTGGTATCACACCTAACATATTTTTCGCAAGTTCTACCCAATTGCCCGCGGTTTTACCAATGACTGCTTTTCCATCCACCCGGACACCTATAAGAATGGCTACATCCTGCAATGTGATGGTGCACTCTCCTTGTGGCATGTGAAAAGTATGAGTCTCCGGTCTCCACCGCTCCACCAGTGCACTGACTAATCTCATGTCAACTTGGAACAACCCAAGCTGTGCAATTCCCAAGAAGCCGGCTTGACTGAGATAGTCTACGATCTCCTCCGGAATATGAGCAGGTCCATGATGACCACCTGCAGCTAATCGAGTCCTCAATAATCGATCATCTTCTTCATTCCATATATGTGTGGAAATATAGGTTGCTTGCATCCCTAGCAATGACGTATTACTTGGGCCAGGATTAATCAAACGTCTACCTCCAGTTGAACTTGAAGTTACATTTTCAGCTCTAAAATAACAGTGTTAATAAGTAGTGTTAGTAATGATTATAATCATAATAGTAAAACGAATAACAGTAACACTAAAAAATAGTAACAATGAATAAATATAAAACAATAACAATAACAATAACAATAACAATAACAATAATCATTATAATAATAATAATAATAATAATAATAATAATAAATTATAACAAGCTAAAAATTAGACATCTAGTAATAAAAATAAAAATAATACTAATTAATCATAATAATAGCAATAATAATAGAAATCATGTATAAATAAAAATAATAATGATAATCACAATAAAGATAACAACAATATACAATATTAATGATTCATAATAATGACAAATTTATAGTAATAATAAACAAAATAAAATTAGCAACAATTACATTAAATAATATTTAAATTAATATTCGTCATAATATTTTCTTTAATACTACAATATTTGAAGTCATTTTTTTTCACACTACAATAATAAAAATTTAAAATTAGTCTTACTAATTATTATAATCATAATAATAACACTAAAAAATATTAATAAATAAATATATAACATAATCATAATAATAACACTAAAAAATAATAACAGATAAAGATATAACAATAACAATAATCATAATAAGTAACAACAAACTATAAATTAGAAATCTAGTAATAATAATTAAAATAAAGATAATACAAATTAATCATAATGATAACAATAATAATTATAGTAACAATACCGTGTTTAAAATTTGATACGTAAAAAGCAAGGAGTAGAATAATTAAAGTATAAGAGAAGAAGTGCAATGTAAGAAGAAGTAGAAAAAATGTTATATAAGAAGAAGAAATAAAATATAAGCAGAAGAAGAAAGTATAAAATATAAGATGAAGGCAGATTTGAAGGGATGAGTTTAAACTAGAAAAGATATTTTGACAAAAAAGAAAACTGAGATGAGCATATGAGAGGGGGGGAGCGGGGAAGGGGATTTTATAGGGGTTGGGGGAGGGTGCAATAATGGGGAGGGGGCGTTGGGGTAGGTGGGGGGATGGGGGGCCTTCAAGGCGCCAGGCGCAGTGGCGCCTTTCACTGCGTCGCATCACGTGGCGCGCGCAGTGAAGGCTGTAGAGCTTTTTTTTTTTTTTTTTTAAATTTTGGGAAAAGGGACGCGTGTCATCTCCCGGTGAAAAGCGTCAGTTGGACTGGCTCCTTTAAAAACGCCAGTTGGACTGGCGCTTTTACAAACAACCTCATTCCGGTAAAATGTTTCAAAACAACCCCATTTTGATAAATTGTTTCTAAAACAACGCTACTTTGGTAAAAAACCCAACCAAATGAGATGGACTTAGATATCAAAATTGAGCTCTTTATATTAATGAGGAGAACTTGGATCAAGTAATGCTCCAAGAGACCTGTTCCTGAGCTGCCTCAATTGATTGCTGATTTTGAATTAGTGAATTAGTGGATATTGAGATTTGAGACCCTCCTCCTAAACTTTTCAGGACTAAAAAAACAAAAGAAAAAACATTTCGAGCTAAATGGGTTTTTCCGGTTTTTTTTTTTTTTTTTTTTTGATAAGCAATGATTCCATTAAAAAGCACTAGGTGTGCTAAACAATCACAAATACAAATAGTTTATATAGAGCAAGGCATTATTCCACCAAGCTGAAGCAGGGTAACCGGAATGCCTACCCACCCCATATATAAACCAACTCCACGAAGAACATTTTATATGGTTAACAATGGAATCTATCATAGGTTCTACCCCTTTGAAAATTAAATTGTTTCTCGCCATCCAAATACTCCAACACACTGCTAGCCAAATGATGTGTTTTGTCTTGGGGGCCTTAGAGCCGGTGAATTTTGAGCTGAAACCAATGAAATGATCCATAATGCAAGAGTACTGGAGTATCTCGATCCGGAGCCAATCTCCAATTGATTTCCAAATTTGTTTAACCACAACACAATCAACCAACAAATGAAATAACTCTTCACTAGTTTGCTTACAAAAAGGGCACAACGAAGCTTCATCGGATTCAATAACATGACGTTTGACCAGCAACTCACGAGTAGGGATGGCATTCGAAAAAACTCTCCAACCGAAGATAGTAATTTTCGCTGGTACCTAAGATTTCCAGAAGTCGGACCAGAATCGATCTGTTGTCCCTGAGTTGCTGTCAACGGACTGAACCAGAACCGATGCTAACATTACCAGCTGCTGATAACACGACTTCACCGTGAAAGAATTGTGTGCCTCTAACATCCACAACCATCCATCCTGAACCCCCTCCCTCGGAACAACATCCCGCAGAATCAGTGACAATTCTGATGCGTCATCAGATAAATTTGGACCCAAAAAAAATCCAGCAGGGAAAAGCCATTGCCATCGTCCCATTAGCCATTGACCAGCTGCTGCCACCGAAAGATTTTTATCCAAACAACCTGCAAATAAATTAGGAAAAACAAGATGCAATGGTTGATGACCAAGCCAATGATGCTTCCATAAATGCACCCCTTCTCCATTCCCCAACACACGCCTCACATTAGAATTAAACCAACCACTTTGAACAACATTATCTCCAACATATATAATGTCCCGCCACCATATCAAATCATTCCTCCACCCCCTTCGAGTATCATTGAGCATGAAATTAGTTAAATCACCATATCTATGCCTTAGGAGACCTTTCCAGCAAGCATTTTCATCCACCAAGAAACGCCATTTCCACTTAGCTAGAAGAGCTGCATTGAATAACTCTAGATTTTTTATACCAAGACCTCCCTCCTTCTGAGGCCGACAAACCTTTTCCCACGCCACCCAATACACACTCCTTCTATCCTCCTTAACCCCCCACAAAAAATCCCTTTGGATCTTAATTAAGGATTTAATCACCACTTTCGGAGCCTTATAAAAGGAAAAGAAATATAGCGGAATACTATTCAAAACAGAATTTATAAGAGTTACCCGTCCTCCAATTGATAAATTACGGCCTTTCCAAGATGTGAGTCTAGAACGGAACTTATCAATCACCGGTTTCCAAGTGGCACTTCGTCTAGGATTAGCTCCAATCGGAATACCTAAAAAATTGAAGGGAATATTCTCCGTTCGACAATGAAGGAAAACCGAGCCATGATCACTGAAATCTTCCGCTACATTCACACCAATTAATTTGCTTTTGTGGAAATTAACTTTCAACCCGGATACTAACTCGAAACTTCTAAGAATAGATTTGATACACCAAAGATTGTCCCACGAAGCATCACCGATAAGAACCGTGTCATCCGCAAATTGCACTATTGAAAATTGAAGATTCACCCCCATCTTATAACCAGCAAACAACTCCATATAAACGGCTCTGTTCACAAGAGCGGACAGCCCCTCTGCTACGATCAAAAACAAGAACGGGGACAAAGGATCCCCTTGACGGAGACCTCTCTGCACCAAGAAATCTTGGGTAGGACTTCCATTCACTAAGATTGAAAAGGAAGTAGAGCACACACATGCTTTCATCCACTGAATCCACCTAGAATTAAAACCAAGTCTTTCCATCATATAAAATAAGAAGGGCCAAGATATAGTGTCATAGGCCTTCTCAAAATCAACCTTAAATAGCATGCATTTGTCCTTCTTTCTCTTTGCTAAATCAACCAACTCATTCACAATCACAACTCCATCTAGAATATTTCTACCACCCAAGAATGCTGATTGACAACCAGATATAACACTAGGGAGTACCTTTTTGAGCCTATTCGCCAACACCTTTGAAAGAATTTTATAAATACTCCCAATTAAACAAATGGGTCTATAGTCACCCAAGCCTTGAGGATTGTCTTTCTTGGGAACAAGTGTTATAAAAGAAGCTAAAAATGCCTTAGGCAAAGAAGCTTTAGAATGAAACTCCTTAAAGAAATCGACAATGTCATCTTTGAGCACATCCCAAAATTCTTTAAAGAACCGCAAATTAAATCCATCCGGGCCCGGACTTTTGTCGCCATCACAACTCCATACCCCTTCCTTAATCTCCTCCTCCTCAAAAGGCTCCAATAACATCAAATTATCATTACCATCAATTTGCTTAAATGATAAGCCATTGAGATTAGGCCTATCGACAAGAGGTTCAACATAACAAGATTGAAAGTGATTTTTTACCTTATTTTTTACTGCCACAGCGTCTTCCACCAAAATCCCATGTTCATTGGTTAGCATTAAGGTGTTTCTCCTCCTCCTATATCTTAGAAAAGAGTGAAAAAACTTTGAATTTACATCACCTTATTTGATCCAACGGGCTCTACTCTTTTGGAATAAAAGGCTTTCCTTCAACCGGATATTCTTCCAAAAAAGGGTTGAGATTTCTTTCCTCTTGAGAACGGCAGCAGCATCCCATCTCTCTGAGATCAAATTATCCAAACCACTCAACTCCTTGACCTCCTCTTCAATATCTAAATCCAACAAACCATACGCTTCTTTGTTCCAAACCCGCAATTTAGTCTTCAACAATTTAAGCTTTTCTTTAACAATGAAAGCCTTGTTACCTGTGACTGCCGAATTAGCCCAACAATTAACCACCACATTGCGAAAGTATTTATGATCAAACCAGCCATTAATACACCGAAAGGGTTTGGGCCCCCAGTTAATAGTAGACCGAATCAACCAGATAGGGCAATGATCAGATATATCCCTGTTCCCTATCCATTGACCAGTAATATGCCATCTGTCGATCAATCCTTCTGATAATAAGAATCTATCCAACCTGCTCATAGACAAACCATCTGAACAAAAATAAGAGAATTTTTTGCCTGAAACCGCTACATCAAATAACTCCATATCCACAATGAAACTATTAAAATCTAAGATCTCCTGAGACAGCCCCCCAACATTTCTACCTTTTCTTTCCTCCACCGATGTAACAGCATTAAAATCCCCTACTAAACACCATTCACCGACATCAAAACTGTCCTTCAAACCTTTTAATTCCTCCCAACCTCTTCTTTTGTCAATAAGGGAACAAGGAGCATAGAAATTTACAATATACAAAATAAAATCTTCAACATTAAGCGCCACCCCTATGAAGCCAGTTCCCATAAAAGAAAAGTTAAGAGCACAAGAATCTACAAGCCACGATGAAAGAATACCTCCTGACAACCCTTGAGAAGCTTTGAACACATAATCAAATTGTTGATCACCCCACAAGACACCTATCTGATTCTTCTCTAGCACCTCCCTTTTGATTTCTTGAATACAAATAAAATTAAAAGTACCTGTTTTAATTAACGAAGACAATTGGCGACGCTTTGCACTGTCGCCCCACCCACGCATATTAAGAGAGAGGATATTCATGGCACACCTGTGTTATTCGCCCCCTTCCTACTCGCTTCTTCATCCCTCCTTTCCCCTGCTTCAATTAACGCCACATAGTGTTCATCTGGAGAAGATCCTTCCACACCTAGAAGTTTTGCCGTTTCCCACACTTTGCTGGCCACCGATTTACTTTGAAGAGCCCAGAATCTATTATTGCACGCCCTGAAATCTGAGCTTGAGATTGAGCCATCACCTAACACCGTACCTGCAGAAAACATGGAAGATGAATTCGCCCTCGCTGGATAAGTGTCCGGCACACTACTACAGGTATCACCAACTTCATTCGCAGAGACCTCTGACAATTCATGATGAACACGACCAGTCTTTCCCTTCATTTTGCGATTTGTCTGTTGATTGTACGTGTCATTGATTAACAACAAATTCCATGATTCTCATTTCCTTGAAAGAATAATGGTAATAATATGACAGAAGCTAGATGGGTTTTTCCGGGTTGTTTGAAAAGAAATCTATCAAAGTAATATTATATTGTGTAGAATTATTAAGGGTATAGGTCCAAATTGGTCCTGGACAAAAAAAACACGATGATATTTTGATTCCTAAGAAATGAAAATATCAATTTGATCCTTAAAAATATAAAATGCTAGTCAAATTGATCCTTTTTAGTATACTATATATTTAGGGACATTTTAGTTCTTATCGGGGACTATTTTGACCAATATTTTATATTTTTGAGGACCAAATTAGTATTTTTCATTTTTCAGGGACCAAAATGTCATTATGATTTTTTGTCGAGAACTAATGTGGATCTTTACTCAATTAGTAAAGTATAGAACTAATCTGAATGGTTGTTCATTTAAAATTAATTTCTATATTTCTTCTCTCAAATTTTTTTTTTTTATATTTCGACTTTATTAAAAAAATAATATTTGAATTAATTTTTAAGTCAAATATTATGAATGTTTGAAATACTTTAAAAAATAATTAAGTGTATTTCTAAATATGCACAACTTTTGCAAGTTTTACACTTGTTTAGAGTACCTTAATAATGAATTAGGTAAAGCTTATTAGATAATAGGTGTTCTTGCTGAGTGTAATAATAAGATGCAAAAGGGAGGTTGTAATACTCTTATGCTAAATCTGAACTAGGAGAAAAATCTAATGGGTTGTCTTGATTGTATTTTAATCATTGATGTAATACTGATGCAATGTTTGTTTTTGTTTGCTTTCTAGCTTGAAGCATATGATTGGATGTTTACTCTTTAACCCTTCCTAAAAGATGAGGAGAGAAGATGCTATGATACTAAAGTTAGATTTTTTTAATGAAATTTCTAATTATTGAAAAAAAAAAATCTAAGTACATCAACTTAATTAAAAAAGTAACATTTGACCAGTAAAACATATATATATTTTAGCTGCGTTATTTTTTTTCATTCTTTAAGGCCGAATGTATTGGTTGAATTATTTAGTAAAGAATTATTAATGACTTGGCAATCCTCTATGAGCTAGCTTTTGAATTAGTGTTAAGTCCAATTATTTTAATATATTATTAAAGCATATCTTGATTTTGGATCATTCGTAGATTTTTAGTACAACAAACTTGAACTTAGCTCCTTTAGAGTGAAATCATCTCTAAAGTGAGAAAATAAGGATATATTCGCCCTTGATTTTATAACGTGCATAAAAATCTCAACTCATTAAATAATTTAAGTATAAATACACCTTTACTTTCCCACTTTAAAGATTATGTCACTTTAAAGGTGCCAAACCCAACAAATTTCATGCATACTCCAGATGCCCAGTCCTAGACATGAGATATTAAGTATTAAAATCGCACATCGGTTAAATATATGATTAAACAATTATTTACTAGTGAATAGTGACTTGGATAACCTTTTCTTATGAACTAGATTTTAGAATTGAGTTAATCCCACTTGTTCTAATAATCCAATTCCCAAGAATCCTATTTTTCATTCAATACGATTTTCTTATAATTAATAAAAAAAATTAAATTTTAAAACTAAGTCAAATTATTTTCTCTGAAGAAAAAAAATAATGGTTTGACTTATATGATATGAATATAAATATAACTTGAGCTAATTAATTTAAAGCTCAGACACATTCAGATAAGCCGGAGAATCGCTGTAAATATTTGTTATTGGGTGTTGTGTCGAGTTGTCATGGCGTCACTGATTGCAAAACCCATGATCCTCATATTGAGAATTCAGAATGGTTAAGGAAGAAAGAAAACCAACATTATGCCATATCTGAGATTGAATAAAGCATTTAATAGAGGGTTTAGGAGGAAACGCTCTAAAAAACTTCATAGTTTTTAATGTTTTCCGAAGAAAACATTGTTAACATATAAACCTTTATGACACTTATTTCCTGAGACTTAGGCTCTGTTTGACAAAAATGACTGAAAAGCTAACTTATGACTGATAAGCTAATTTTTAACTGAAAGATTATAGCTTATAGTTGAAAAGCTAGCTGATTAAATTTGAAGTGTTTGATAAAATTAGCTGTTGAACTAGCTTATAAATATAAAATGACATAAAAGACCATATTTATGACAAATATAATAAAGTGAGAATTTCATTACATGAATGACGATAAAAATGAGATAAAAGTCAATAAGCTACAAGCTATAAACCATAAGCTAAATAAATTAGCATATCAAGAAAAGTTATAAGCTTATGAGATAAGTTTGTTTCCCAAATATCTCTACTCTAGTCAAACTAGCTTATAAACTAGTCAAATAAGCTATAAACTAACTTATTGAACATACCATACAGAACCTTATTGGTAGATCCGAGGGTATTGAGCCCAAGTTGCTCCTTGGAAATAATGATCGCCTGTTTGTTCTCAAAAAGGATCTCCGGAATGATTATACTACCATCCTCAAACATGAAGAGGCTTACTGGTATCATCAATCTAGAACTAAATGGTTGAAGTTGGGTGACCGAAACACAAGATATTTCCATCAATCTAGTCTTATCAAACGACGAAAATATAAGATAGAAGCTCTTGTGGATGAGGCAGGAGTTTGGGTTCATGATGAAGCTGCTATTCAAAATTTACGAATCTCTTAATATCAAAATCTTTTTGCGACTGCTGGCCGTACATCCTTCCATCTCTCTACTCAGCATTCTTATGGCTCTCTCTTGGCAGTCAAGTTTGTTATGAGGAGGTAAGAAAGGCTCTCTTCAGCATGGCCAACTATAAGGCGCCGGTATCATGACCCGAATTTCGTAGCCATGACCGGCCGAAGGGAAAAGACTGTTCTTTCCCCTTCGCAGCCTCTCAAGCATACTAATTCGTCCCATCCAAAATCTAAAGAAATATCATTCAATAATATATCATAAGATTGAATAATATTATCAGAGTCAAACCAAAACATAACATAAATTACAAAGTCCTGCTTACACTAGATACAACTTAAAACCTATAGGTTCAAACCCTTCAAATTGTCCACATGACATCCAAGGCTTCTTCTGGCAGCATCGCAAATATCGGTAGCTGAAAAGTTAAACGTGGGGTGAGTCCACTGACTCAGTGAGGGAATTCCCCCAAACACATGCAGGCATGCAAGATAAGAATAAAACAATAGCACACAGTCATGCAAGCACTCACTCATATCCACATATAATCCAACTCAAACAAATACCTCAACAATAATACATAACAACATTCATATAGCAAACATAACTCGAGGACATCTTGTCCATTCGTCGAGTACTTGTGGAATGCCTTGCACTTCATTTATTTCTCATATCTCAAATTCCTCACAAGGTATCAGTACATTTCTCATGTACACATATCATATATCATAATATCATGGAGTCTTTGGGTATCCTAGGAGGTGTTTTCACTGAGTACCCCCTGCCACGGCGGTTTTGATTTCCTACCTCGAAGATACCGCACCCTCCGGCAAACACCAACATCCCTCCTAACGCCCGGGGTATCTACCGGGGTCCCCTCGTCTCCGGTGATGATATTTATATACCGGAGCTTCCCACTCCCCGGTCGGCCTGCCCAAAGATTCATAACATTTCCTTGGCAATCCATTCCATCAAGTACTGCTCATAAGCTTTCAGCCACAACCACAAACATCACAATCAAATAGTCATTCAATACTTACACCATCATCAATTTATCATCTCGAAACTCATGGTAGCAGAATTCAAATGAGCTTTATAAAAGATTATTCAAGGTCACACTACTCCATACAATATAAGTATATAGATAAATAAACATAAGTCAACCCATTACATAACTCACCACGTAACAATACATTTAATATATAGTTCCAAGCATTAAAAAATCAAACTAAGAAAATAAACATCAAAAAAACATCTCATAAACATACTGCACTACCAAATCAATAAAGATATTTTAACTCAACTTGTATATCCTCCACCTTAACAAAAATCACAGTGTACAAATTCCATAACATATCATCATACACCATACCAACATTTTATTAACCATTACCCTAATCTTTTATGAATTTCTTGCCTTTATAGGTAGTGTAGCCAAGCAAGGACAAGTATCTCACAAAATTTTATCACTAAACTGTAACACAAGGCATTGTTTGGCATCAAAAACAGGGACACCAATTTAATTCCAAATAAATGGACACCACCCAGTAATGCAAAGTCCATAAGTGTATATATAAATAAAGCAAATCTCAAATGCATAAAGTGCTGCAGCCAAGGACTTGCAAGCATATATATATATATATATATATATATATATATATATATATATATATAGAAGCATTCAACGTTCAGATATGGTTTTTTTTTTTTTTTTTTAACTAAACCAATCATTAGATGTTAGAGCTCACGACTTGTCATATGCTCTTTGGCATAAATCCATTCAGTTACATACTGGCAAACATTTTCTTTTCTATAAAAGTGAGTCACGATTCTGTATAATTTCTTGCAGCAACAACAACAACTGAGTAACACATCTCAATACACAAAAAAAAAAAATTTTTATTCCCGTATTACAGCCTTCATACCTCACATCTACAATATCAATTGGAGAAAAGACAAAGAAGGTTCCCCTCCCTGTGTCACATAGCTCAACCACTAAGCAAGCAATCCTGTATAATCCCCTCGGAAACATTCACGCAAAAACAGAGCATAAAAATATCACCAATTTAATCCAAATGAAATACTCATTATATATATTTAACCATTTATTCATAGAATCACAAGAACATAATCTAAAAGAATGAGATTAAATTATACCCATACCATACTTGGCACAAATTCATCTAAAAAAAAAAAAACATACCCTCACCTCTTGTAGATTCTAGATTGAGCTCCCAAGAAAAACAAAAATGAGAAAAAGAAGAAGAAGAACCACCATGAAATGTTGCTCCTCTTGTCTCCCAAGCTCAACTTCCCTCCCTCTAGGGTTCCGAAAATTTGTGACAAAATGGGGAGAAGAGTATTGGCCCCCCTTTTAAAAACAAAATCATACGGTATTGGAAAATAGTGCCCTTCACCACAAGCTTATTATGAGCGAGACTCAAAAATTAATATTAACTTATTAGTTAGATTTTAATTAACTTGTTAAGGGTACGTTATGTTATATATTACTCTATTGATGTCTTAATATCATAAATTAATTATTAATGATTATAAAAAAATTAATTATTACTTAATATATTAATTATTGACACAATCATAATTATTAAAATACGTTGGTATGAAGTTATGCACCACCATTCTTAGGTCTTAAAATCCTTATTTAATTCTGTAAAGAAAAACAAAGAGCATTTTTAAATTATAGCATACTTTATTATTTAAAACGTAAATAAAAAAAATTATGTAACCTTTATACGAGGAAAAAAAATTAAACTTATCGGATATGATATCATTTAAATATTATAATTAAAATTATTAAAATTATCGGTATTACAGCGGGGGCGGATGGACTTTTCTTTAAATCTAAGTGGGATATCATTGGCCATTCTATTGTCTGTATGCCAAAGAGGTTTTTGCTCTTCCCTCTTCTATAGGTATGGTTAATCAAACTTTGCTAACTCTTGTTCCTAAGGGTTCTGATCCCTCAAAAGCTTCTGATTTCCATCTTATTGCTCTTTGTAATGTCATCTATAAAATTGTGACTAAATTAATTGCTAACAGAATTAAAAGATTGTTGCCTAAAGTTATTTCTCCCAATCAAAAGCTGGTAGGAGTACCCTAGATAATTCTATTATTTAACAGGAAGTTATACATTCTAGGAGTGCCATGGCTGGTAAGAAAGGTATGATGGTTATAAAACTTGATTTAGAAAACGCCTACGATAGAATGGAATGAGATTTTGTAGAAGATTCTTTGAATCTCTTTACTATTCCCCCGAATCTGATTGCTATCATTAGAGCTTGTATGGCTACTTCTAGTATGAGTATTAATTGGTGTGGTAGATATACACTCAAAATTTTATCCTTCTCGGGGCCTTAGACAAGGGGACCCTCTGTCCCCTTACCTCTTTGTCATTGCCATGGAGAGACTTAGCCACTTAATTTTGGATGCAATTAAATCTGGATTATAGAAAACCGATGAAACTTGGTAATAGGGGTCCTGACATCTCACATCTAATGTTTGCTGACGTCATTATTCTGATTGCTGAAGCAAATGTTCAGCAGGCTAATATTATGAAGTCCATTTTGGATTCCTTTTGTAATTGTTCTGGTTAAAAAGTAAATCTTAATAAGTCTAAAATCTTGTTTTCTAATAATGTTAATGTTAACCTGGTTAATATATTAGTAATATTCTTAACTGAGGTCACAGATGATCTCTCTCGTTATCTGGGGGTTCCTCTAATTGTTGGCCGTAAACAAAGGAGTCTTATGCTTTTATTATTGCGAAAGTTCGAACTAAGCTTACAGGTTGGAAAGCAAAGTCTTTGTCTCTGGCAGGAAGGATCACTTTAGCTCAGAGTTGCATCATGAGTATTCCTATGTACATCATGCAGTCTTCTTGTCTTCCAGCATCCATTTGTGAGGAACTGGAGCATTTGTGCAGAGATTTCATTTGCAGCTCTACTGTTGAATCCAGAAAATGTCATCTTCTCTCTTGGGATACCATTTGCAGACCTAAAGAGGAGGGAGGACTTGGATTTAGGAATCTGAGAATGGTCAATTCATGCTACATGATGAAACTTGGCTGGGAGCTAATTGTCAATAGAGAAGCTCCCTGGGTCAATGTGGTTCGAGCAAAGTATAATTGTGGGGGTCTTCTTATTCCTGCTGTTAGGTGTGGCTCCAAAGCCTCAAACCTTTGGAGAGGCATTTCAAGTGCTTGGAATTTGGTGGATAAAAGCATCTCTTGGATCAGTAGAAATGGGCAAAGTATCAAATTCCGGCAGGACCCATGGGTGTCAGGAGCTGGTCCTCTTCATGAACATGTCTCTTCTATTCCTGATCATTCTTGGAATTTTCCAGTTGCTGCCTATGCCTCAGAGGCTGGTTGGAATTGGGATGTTCTTCAACCTCTGCTTCCAGTTCACATCTGTCAAAAATTGGCCAGCATTAAACCTCCCTCGGAGGGATTGGAGGACTTCCCTATTTGGAATCATTCTTCTGATGGTTTTTTTCTATTAAATCGGCTTATCAATATCTCTATAAGGATATTGCTATTATTAATCCTAGCTTTCCATTTGCGAAAATATGGAATTGGCAGGGTCTTGCAAGAATCCAGAGTTTACTTTGGAAGTTAGCTCATGGTAGATTAATGACTAATACTGAAAGGTGTCATAGGAATATGACTGATATTGCATTATGTCCTCGGTGTAATAACTATCCTGAAACTTTGGAGCATGTTTGTTGCGTTCTAAACACATTTAAGGGAAAGTGCATCCTGTCGCAAAAGTAATATATGACGGAAGTCCAGATATCGAACCCAAGAGATTAATGAATAATACGCAAATGAGTACCATAATAGAGAAATCCTTATGCTATTTAGACCAATCGAAAAAATGAGAAAATTGAGATGTAAACAATAGTGAAAATATGAATTAAAGAGAAAAATAGTTTTCAAATCAAGAGTGTGAAGCCTAGAGTCGTGGTTTCACTTGTACGTTCGATACCCCCCAAATCCTAGTTCTATTCAATTTCGCAGTTGCTTTCTGAATATTAATCCATTTACTAAAACATGAGACGACCCCTTCCTCGGAGGTCCCATTGGTAACCCAACTCGATTTCATAATGTCGCAGCGTAACGTGATTGTACAAAATTGCAGAAATATTAAAACAAACAACATACTGATACCATGATAATTTATACAGACGTAAGAGTAGTTGCTCCATTAGTAGAGCCTACAACAACTGATATTAAATATACAACCTCAGAGTACGTAATTAATAAAAACTGAAAGCATAGCAGCAGAAATAAAAATACATACGACTTCCTCTCCTGGCCCCAAAAATACATTTCACTCAAACCCATGTACTGGCCATAACAAAACTATGACTGTCTACCCAACCACGACTCTAACGTATACGGTAGTCGGGCCCGTATACACTACTCTTCGCTGAGAGTAGTCAGTCTCCCAGAGACGGTCGTCCTCTACATAAAGCAGCTCAAAGTCTCCCAGCATTAGGATCCGAGGCTCTCCCGCCAGCATCAGGTTCAACATGTATGCCATCAATCTTCTCTGGCAACTCCTCAACAGGATCTTCTTGTGCGATCGAGAATAAATAAAATACGACATAGAGAAAATATAGGGGATAAGAAACAACAATCCATTGTAAATGGGAAAACAACTATAAAATAATTTATATAGATAGCTACACTCAGCAACATAGCAGCATCAATCAATCAACTCCCAAGTCATTCTCTCTTAACTACTGTCTCTTACACTCATGCAACTAATGACTATATGGACGCGATTACGACGCGACATCCCCAACAGATCAAGATGTTCCATTCATCACTATGCCACCCGCGGTAATGCAGGGTTCGGTCAAAAGTCCTCAGGCTCAACTCGCGGCTACGATATTCCCCCGCCCGCAGGCTAGGTCGGAATCGTCGCCCGCCCATAACTTAACTTACGGCAACGACATATTTCCCCGCGCGCAGGCTAGGTCGGAACATTCGCCCGTCCGTTAACAACTCTACTTACGGCGACGACATATCCCCCCGCCCGCAGGCCAGGTCGGGACATTCGCCCGTCCGTCTACAATTCGACTAATGGGTACGATCATGTCCCCGCAGGCAAGATCGATCGCCCATATGCCAACACAGTGATGAAAAACAACTATGCAACATGAATCTCACCGACTCATATCAAAATCAACACATAGTGCCTCAACCACGACTTATAAACAACCACGACCAACTTTCCTCCGGCTTAACCGGGTATTGACTTTATATCACAACATCAACAGATCAAATGTATCTCTAGGTTGAGCACTACGACATATATATATCCTCGACTTTCTCACCACACATTCATCTCCCAACTCATCATAATTTACTGCCTATCTCTATTCAGGCATCAGTAGTCACAACAGCACATCAATAACAACCAGAAACAGATTCGACAATAATATCAACTCATAGGTAAATAATATTTAATTAATCATAAACAGATAACAGTCATAACATAAATATCATGCATATCATATTAAACATCCAATCACAAATCATACAACCTCAATATACAGTAAAATCAACCTATCGGCCAAATGACCCCTAGTAGAGTTTGGGTCGCCCTACGCATATCAATATATATTATTTTAAATCTTGTCTCCCCGACGATATTGTGGTTCTTTCCCCCACCTGATAGCAAAAGTGGTGATAATGACGAACGCAACGAGCACTCCTTGCTCCTTTCCTTGCCTTCATAGCCGCGGCCCACTTGCACCAACGGGTTCCGCAAGCAAACCGCTAGAGTTGTGGTAGAAATCGCGCTGATCACGAAAACACCGACGGAATCGAAATCAGACGAACGAATGGATCATAAACTCTGATCAAAGCTCCCAACCTCACTTGGTCTCCCTCAACCTTGCTCTTATTGTTTTGGGAAGAAAAAATTCGTGCAAGTTTTCAAATGATAGCTATTTATAGAAGTTACCCTCAGCTGACAACGCTTAAGCATTAGCGTTCCAGTGCTTGAGCGTTAGCTCTCTCAACGCTTAAGCATTGACGTGTCCGCACCGCCCTTCCAATGCCAGCTGTGACGCGTTCTGACAAGTGTCACTTTATGTCCCAGCAGTGTCAATCAACGGGTCAAAGTGACTACGCTTGAGCGTCCATCCTGTCCCACGCTAGAGCGTTGGCACGCTTGAGCATTACAATACTCCACGCTTGTGCGTTCCACTCCTGATTCCTTATTCCTCATCCTTCTCTTATACAATTCATCCCTACTCTTCATATATTCTCTAAGTATACTTTCAAACCCTAAAAGTAATTATCAACAAGCATATAATGACCTAATATAAGTCATCTATCTCAATTAAGGTTTCAGAAAATAAGGATGTTACATTACCACCCCCTTAAAAAAGAATTTCGTTCCCGAAATTCGACGTACCTTCTTAAAATAGACTCGAATATTGCTGTTGCATGTTCTCTTCGCGTTCCCAGGTAGCATCTCCGGTAAATTCTTCCGATATGACTTTAACCAACGAAATGTTTTTTTCTCGGAGTTCCTTAATCCTTCTATCCGCGATCCTCATAGGTAAAGTCTCATACTCAAGGTTCTCTCTCAATTGTATTCACTCTGATTCTAAGATGTGTGATGGATCGAGATAATATTTTCTCAACTGAGAGACATGAAAGACATCATGAAGATTAGATAGGTTTGATGGTAAAGCGATATGATAGGCTACAGGACCAATTCGACGAATAATTTGAAATGGTCCAATGAATCTAGGAGTAAGCTTTCCAGATTTTATTGCTTTGCCAATTCCAGTCCTTGGAGTCACTCCCAGAAAAACATGGTTTCCTTCCTGGAATTCTAATGGTCTTCTCCTTTTATCGCTGTAACTCTTTTGTCTATCCTGTGCGATTTTCATCTTTTCCCTTATCCTCTTGATTTGTTCCGTCATCTGTTGTACTACCTCCGGTCCTAACACTTGACTTTCTCCTGTCTCATACCAACACAATGGTCTTCTACACTTTCTATCGTACAATGCTTCGTAAGATGCCATACCTATACTTGAATAAAAACTGTTGTTATAGCTGAACTCAATCAATGGTAAGAACTCCTCCCAACTTCCTGTATGTTCCAAAACACAAGCTCTTAAGAGGTCTTCCAATGACTGAATTTTTCGTTCTGATTGACCATCCGTCTGAGGATGACAAGCAGAACTCAACCATAACTTAGTTCCCAAAGCCTTATGTAACTGGTTCCAGAATCTAGATGTAAATCTAGGATCTCTGTCGGAAACAATACTAGAAGGCACTCCGTGCAACCTTACTACTTCCTTGATGTAGATTTGGGTTAACTTCTCCAACGTATAACTTTCGCCAATAGGTAAAAAGTGAGCACATTTCGTCAACCTATCAACGATTACCCAAATGGCATCATGCCTCTTGTTAGCCCTTGGCAACCCAACCACAAAATCCATAGATATTCCATCCCATTTCCATTTTGGGATATCTAAAGATTGTAACAATCCTGCTGGCTTTTGATGTTCTATCTTCACTTTCTGACACACCAAGCAAGCCAAAACATACTCAGCTACCTCCTTCTTCATTTCGGGCCACCAAAACATTTTCTTCAAGTCTTGGTACATCTTGGTAGCTCCTGGATAAAAACTCAGCCTATTCTTGTGCGCTTCTTCCAAGATCATCCTTCTTAGTTATATATCCATTGGCACACAAATCCTATCACCATACCTCAAGACTCCATCTTGATTCATCCTAAACTCAAAAGTTCTGCCTTCCGTCACTTGTTCCTTTTCTTTCTGAAGATATTGATCAACCTCCTGCTTCTCCTTCATCGTCTTCAAAAAGTCACTCATTACTGTGACCAATCCTAAGTGTATCTTATCCCTAGATAATTCTATACCTAGATTCAAATCTCTGAACTGTTCCATTATTCCAGTTCTTTTTACCATCATAGCAGATACGTGCAAGGATTTTCTACTTAACGGATCCGCTACTACATTCGCTTTTCTTGGATGGTATTGTAGATCGAATTCATAATCCTTTATCAATTCCATCCACCTCCTTTGCCTTATATTTAACTCCTTCTGATCAAATAGATACCTTAAGCTCTTATGGTCACTGTACACTATAAACTTAGCTCCATATAAATAGTGTCGCCATATCTTTAAAGCAAACACTATAGCTGCTAATTCCAAATCATGAGTCGGATAATTCCTCGCATGGACTCTTAGCTGCCGCGATGCATATGCTACAACTCTCCTTTCTTACATTAGGACACAGCCCAATCCTTGGTATGATATAGCACAGTACACGTCAAACTGTTCGAAAGAATCCGGTGACGTCAGTATTGGTGATGTAGTCAACCTCCTTTTCAGCTCTTGAAAACTTTTCTCACACCCCTCCATCCATACAAAGGATATTCCCTTCCGTGTTAGCCCCGTCATTGGCAACGTGATCTTCGAGAATCCTTCGATGAACCTTCGGTAATATCCAGCTAAGCCCATAAAACTTCGTATCTCACTTACAGACTTAAGGCTTTCCCATTGTATTACAGCTTCAACTTTTGCTGGATCTACTGCTATCCCATCACGATTAATCATGTGACCTAAGAATTGCACTTTTTCTAACAAGAATTCACACTTGGCCAACTTTGCATAAAGTTGTCGGTCCTTTAACACTTGAAGCACAATCCTAAGATGTTCCTGATGTTCTTCCTGATTAAGGGAATAGATAAGAATGTCATCGATAATGACTGCTACAAACTTATCTAAGAACGGTCGGAAAATACGGTTCATGTAATCCATAAACACTACTAGAGCATTAGTTACACCAAAGGGCATAACCAGATACTCGTAGTGTCAAACGCCGTCTTCGATATATCCTCCCTCTTGACTCAAATATGGTGATAACCAGATCTTAAGTCAATCTTCAAAAATACTACTTCTCCTTTCAACTGGTCCATCAAATCGTCAATCCTAGGCAACAGATACTTATTCTTGATTGTCGCCTTGTTCAACTGTCGATAATCCACGCACAGCCATGAACTTCCGTCCTTCTTCTTGACGAACAGCACCGACGCTCCCCAAGGTGAAGCACTCGGTCTTATAAACTCCTTATCCAACATGTCGTCCAACTACTTTTTCAGCTCTGCTAACTTCGCTGGAGCCATTCGATAAGGTGCTATCAAAATCGGTCAAGTTCCCGGTATGAGGTCTATAGCGAATTTTATCTCTCTTTCTGGTGGTAAACCCGGAATATCATTAGGGAAAACTTCCGGAAACTCTCGCACTATAGGCAAGGAATCCAACTTTGGAGATTCCTTAGCTTTCATAGAGAGTAGCAACACGTGTTTCTGAGATTTACTACCTAACTTACTATCATTGCCAGGCATCAATCTAGATTGCTCAGAGAATGATAATGTCTTTTTAGAATAGTCTAACATTACATGGTTAGCCGAAAGCCAATCCATGCCTAAAATTATATCAAATTGTTGCATAGGCAAACAAACGAGATCAACAGAAAAAGTTTGATTCTCAAAGACAATAGGACAATTTAAACAAACAATTATGGTTGTCAAAGAATTACTGGTAGGAGTAGAAACAGTTAAGTCATGGGGAAGTAAGGAAACAGGCAATTTTAAATGATCCACACACTCTTGGGATATGAAGGAATGAGTAGCTCCCGAGTCAAATAATACTTATACGAGTTTACCTGATACTAAGCACATACCTTGTATAAGATCAGGGGATTGAGAGGATTCAGCTCCTCGTATGGTAAATACCTTTTCAATGGCTTGTGGTCTCGTTGCTTGCTGTCCAGTTCCTTGGGTCTTGGTCATTGGGCCCTGCCCGCCTGTGTTATACCTCGTTCCTTGTGTACATTCTGGCGCTATGTGACCTACTTGGCCCCATCGGAAACACTGGCGAGCGTCCATTATCGGACAATCCCGAATTGTATGTGATCCTCCACACCTAAAGCAGCCACTTGGTTGGAGTTGTCCTTCAGCTGGTCTTGTTCTTTGATGGTCATAAGGCCTCCGTCCCATCTGAAATCATCCCTTTCCTCCTTGACCTTTCTGGTCGAATCTCCGGGTAGGTCCTCCAGTTCTGCCTTGCTGCAGCTCTCGCTTCTTGTCGATGTTCTCAATGACTCAACATCTCTCCAGCATCTCAGGCAGTCGGGTGATATTCAGTGGTGCGATCACCCTCTGCAAATCATATTTCAGGCCGTCCTCAAAATGCTTGCAAACCCATTCTTCATCAGGGAACCTCTGGTAAAATTCAGAAAATTCAAGTAGCGCTTCGAAATCTCCCATCAGCATGAAGGATGCATAAGTCACTTTTCTGTCCTCACGACAATGCATTGCCGCAAAGATTTTCTCCAACTCTTGTATCCAGAGTTCAGCTCCTTCTGGGTTGAAGTTGCCATTGAACTGCAGCGGCTTCCCTTTCAGAAAAGTATTCAGTCTGGTGCCTTCCATTACGACTTTAGCTCGCTGATTCTGTCCCTGTTGTTTCTGCATGGTCAACTGTAGTAGTTGAGCGTTCTGCTGCGTAGGATGCAGCATTGTCGTTGCCAGTTCCCTAACTGTCCTCAGGGTTTCAGTTGATTCTATCCCATCACCAACGTGGGAATTTCCTTCGTAACCATTCCCGAGTTCAGCGGCACTTGTTGTGACCCTTCTGCCACGTCCTTTAGGTCGTCCGTGAGCCATTTAATTTCCTGTGGAAGAAATTATCAGCTCACATTTGAAAGACATACCAGACCATATTATCATATGCATGCATCATATGCCACACAAATGTTCGAACAGTTACCTCTTACGATAACTCGCGCATCGGACACTCTACCCAACTTCTAAGCATAGTCAGTATCCAATGTGGGTTCAACTAGACACAGCCAGAAATTACAACCTAACCCAAGCAGTCCTTGATTAAGAATCAAACTGCTCTGATACCATAAAATGAGACGACCCCTTCCTCGGAGGTCCCATTGGTAACTCAACTCGATTTCTTAATGTCGCAGTGTAACGTGATAGTACAAAAGTGAAGAAATATTAAAACAAATAACACACTGATACCATGATAATTTATACAGACATAAGAGTAGTGGCTCCATCAGTAGAGCCTACAACAACTGATATTAAATATACAACCTCAGAGTACACAATTAATAAAAACTAAAAGCATAGCAGCAGAAATAAAAATACATATAACTTCCTCTCCTGGCCCCAAAAATACATTTTGCTCAAACCCATGTACTGGCCATAAAAAAAACTATGACTGCCTAACGTATACGGTAGTGGGGCCCGTATACACTACTCTTCGCTGAGAGTAGTCAATCTCCCATAGACGATCGTTTTCTGCATAAATCAGCTCAAAGTCTCCCAGCATTGGGATCTGAGGCTCTCCCGCCAGTATCAGGTTCAACAGGTATGCCATCAATCTCCTCTGGCAACTCCTCAACAGGATCTTCTTGTGCGATCGAGAATAAAAAAATACGATATAGAAAAAATATAGGGGATAAGAAACAACAATCCATCATAAATGGGAAAACAGCTATAAAATAATTTATATAGATAGCCACACTCAGCAACACAGCAGCGCCAATCAATCAACTCCCAAGTCATTCTCTCTTAACTACTGTCTCCTACACTCATGCAACTAACGACTATATGGACGCGATCACGACGCGACATCCCCAACAGATCAAGATGTCCCATTCATCACTATGCCACCCCCCGTAATGCAGGGTTCGGTCAAAAGCCCTCAGGCTCAACTCGCGGCTACGATATTCCCCCGCCCACAGGCTAGGTCGGAATCATCGCCCGCCCATAACTTAACTTACGGCAACGACATATTTCCCCACCCACAGGTTAGGTTGGAACATTCGCCTGTCCGTTAACAACTCAACTTAACGCAATGACATATCCCCCTGCCCGCAGGCCAGGTCAGGACATTCTCCCGTTCGTCTACAATTCGACTAATGGGTACGATCATCTCCCCGCAGGCAATATCGATCGCCCGTATGCCAACACAGTGATGAACAACAACTATGCAACATGAATCTCACCGACTCATCTCAAAATCAACACTTAGTGCCTCAACCACGACTTATAAACAACCACGACCAACTTTCCTCCGGCTTAACCGGGTATCGACTTTATATCACAACATCAACAGATCAATTGTATCTCTAGGTTGAGCACTACGACATATATATATATATATATATATATATATATATATATATATATATATATATATATATATATATATATATCCTCGACTTTCTCACCACACATTCATCTCCCAACTCATCAGAATTTACTGCCTATCTCTACTCAGGCATCAGCAGTCACAACAACACATCAATAACAACCAGAAATAGATTCGACAATAATACAAACTCACAGGTAAATAATATTTAATTAATCATAAACATATAACAGTCATAACATAAATATCATGCATATCATATTCAACATCCAATCACAGATCATACAACCTCGATATACAGTAAAATCAACCTATCGGCCAAACGACCTCTAGTAGGGTTTCGATCGCCCTATACATATCAATATATATTATTTTAAATCTTGCCTCCCCTACGATATTATGGTTCTTTCCCCCACTTGATAGCAAAAGTGGTGATAATCACGAACGCAACTAGCACTCCTTGCTCCTTTCCTTGCCTTCACAGCCGTGGCCCACTTGCACCAACGAGTTCCGCACGCAACTTCCAAACTTGCCCCTCGTCGAATCACCAAAGCAAACCGCTAGAGTTGTATTAGAAATCGCGCTGATCACGAAAACACTGACAGAATCAAAATCAGACGAACGAACGGATCACAAACTCGAATCAAAGCTCCCAACCTCACTTGGTCTCTCTCAGCCTTGCTCTTATTGTTTTGGGAAGAAAAAATTCATGCAAGTTTTCAAATGACAGCTATTTATAGAAGTTACCCTTAGCTGACAACGCTTAAGCGTTAGCATTCCAGCGCTTAAGTGTTAGCCCTCTCAACGCTTGAGCGTTGACGTTTCCGCACCGCCTTTCTAATGCCAGCTGTGACGCGTTCTAACACGTGTCATTTTATGTCCCATCAGTGTCAATCAACCGGTCAGAGTGACTACGCTTGAGCGTCCATCCTGTCCCATGCTAGAGCGTTACATTGCTCCACGCTTGAGCGTTCCGCTCCTGATTCCTTGTTCCCCATCCTTCTCTTATACAATTCATCCCTACTCTTCATATATTCTCTAAGCATACTTTCAAGCCCTAAAAGTAATTATCAACAAGCATATAATGACCCAATATAAGTCATCTATCTCAATTAAGGTTTCAGAAAACAAGGATGTTACAAAACAATTAATTGTTTGTCAGACAATTAATATTCTTTTTCACAGTTGAACTCAATGTTTGTCAGGCAAAGAGCTTAAATGATTAGAAAGCATAAAGAGCAAAGAGGATGAATGATTGAAAGGAATAAATCAAGTTTGGTCATGTAATAATTTAAACCTCGTTTATCCTATAGGTCTACCAATTAATTGCAGTACGGCCGCTGATCAACCAATTGATTATTAGCATGCAAAGAGTGCACGGTCCTAGCATGGAATGAAGAACAATAGAATAACGCTATGCAAATTGAAACCTTAAAATTAAATAGAATTCGAATTAAAGCTAAGACATAGCAAAAAGGCTTTCTACTAATTAATACAATATTCACCACAACTCTAGTGATGAAATTAGCTACCCATAGACATAGATAAAACCAAATTCAATAATGGGAGATGCATCATGAAGAATTAAGAAGAAGAAGAAAAGTCTCAAACTTAACCCCCAAGCGCAAATCCTACTCTAGAAATCTAAAATACTAAAACAAATAAAAGTTCTGACTAATAATTGATAACTGATGAAGAGAGTTATACAGAGGGCCTCTATTTATAAGAAAAATAGGAGAAAAAGCCCTAAATTCAATACAATCGTACTTCCTTCATACGCGACCGTGCTCAATTCAGGACGGGCATATAAAGTTCGTAAATTAGCGTCACTAAGGCACGAGACTGAGCATGGGCGTTCTTCATCCAGCACAGGCGTGCTTCCTATTATGTACGGTCGTGCTTCCTTCCAGCATGGGCGTGCTTCTTCTTCAGAGGTCAACTTGAGACTTTTTGTAAGGGCGCATTTGAATTAGGTTGAACTGATAGGTACGTACGGCCGTGCTTCATTGTGCATGACCATGCTCCGAGCTCCAGTCTTCAGAAAATTCCTCTTTTCAGTTCAAAAGTCTCCAGCTTTCATTAATTGTCCATCAAGTCGCCTTAAACATCAATTTTGTAAAAACTTAGGCAAAAAGGTGAAATACAATAATAATTATGATCAAATGCACCAAAATATAACCCAATTACCCCTCATAAAATACATAGAATCGAGATTTCTTAATGTTTTTAGAAACTGTGAAGAGATTGCATAGCTTTAGAATAGGTTCATTTCCATGGACCTTTGGAGTAGTTTCTTCAGTATTAGTTTTGATCAATGGTTGAAGAAAAATTGGTTCTTAGTGGATTATGGTATGGGTTATTGGAGTTGGTTTCTCTTGTTTGGGATTATGTTGAGCTTCATTTGGCATGATCGAAATCAACTGGTTTTTACTGGGGTGAAGTCCAGCATGGAGGCTTCTTTTGCAGCTGTTCTTAGACAGATGGAGTTTGTTCACGCGGAGGTCTTTAATTCGACAACTTCTTCTGTTGTGGCTTGCAAGCAGATTGTGCATATCAAGTGGATCCCTCCACCGCATAATGCTTTCAAGCTTAATACAGATGGTTCTCATAAACAAGGTTCTCACCTTTCTACTTGTGGATAGGGGTGTTCGCGGATTGGATTGGATAGGTTTTGAGCCAAAAAACCATCCTATCCAAAGATGGAAACAACTTGCGGTTTGGATTGGATTGGTTTGCTTCCTTAAAAAAATCCGATCCAATCTAATCCAATCAAATGCGGTTTGGATTAGATTGGATAATTCGGTTTTTATCGATACATCATTACATAGTTATATTAAGTCGAAAACCAACGTTAAACCTATATATACTAGAATTAATGTAGTTCTAGTTTCTAAGTACATGCATGAAATCTTCTAGGACATGAATAACTATTGATTCCTAGGTACATGAATAACTATATATATTCCAATACATCTAGTATTTGACAATTCCAACAAAAATATTAAAGAGAATGAGAGTGTTCGTTCATAAAAGTATGAAAAACAATGCTTAAGTATGAATAGTACTATAATTTAAAAAATAATATATATGTATATAGTAGGTCGGTTTAGATTGGATTAGATCGTTTTTCACTAGGGGATCCGAAATCCGATCCAATCCAATGAAAAAAAAAAGCGGTTTTTGTGGTTTTCGATTTTTTTGGTTTTCGATTTATTCGATTTTCGATTTTTCGGTTCGATTTTTGCGGTTTGAATTGGTTTGGATCGGTTGATGAATATCCCTGCTTGTGGGGGCTTGATCCGTGACCATTCTGGTTGTTTTGTTTTGGGTTTCCATTGCAATTTGGGGGTGTCTTCTTCCTTTTTTGCTGAATTATGGGGCCTGGTTCATGGGCTAAAACTGGCGAGAAGTCTTCAGATTCATCGGGTTATTGTGGAGCTTTTATTCAGAAGTCATGGTCAATAGGATTCTTTCAAAGCAATCCAACTGCCTTTATATAAAACCTCTCCTGGAGGAAGCCATTCTGCTTGTTGAAAACCCGATCTGGGAGTGCTCGATCCAGCATACGTTTCGAGAGGCTAATAGAAGTGCGGATCACCTTGCAAACTTAGGTCACTTGGGGAATTTCTCTTGTATTTTTTTTTCGGTTGCTCCTCCTAGTTTGAAGCTTTTGGTTGAGGAGGATGCCAGAGGTGTTGTTTTGCCTAGGAATATAGCTTTTTAGCTTTTCTCGCTTCCCCAAGGAACACTTCGGTGGACACAATCCCAACACCTCATTCTTAGGCACAACCAATGGAAAGTTGACAACATATTAAAACAAAATTTAAAAAATAACAAAATAATGATGTTCCTTCTTTCTTCTCCAATCTCACCAACCTCATTCGCCGGAGCCACCATTGCAAGCTCTGACAATGCTCTCTGACAACCGATTCTCCCTTGAACATGATGGGTTGATTAGAGGGTAAGTGGGTCACTATCACTGGTGTGTGGATGAGTTGCAAAGGTTGGACATCAAAGAGGATGTGAAGAACAATAGTGGTGTTGAAGTTAAAGAAGGGGAAGGAAAAGATAATAAACGTTGAAAAAGGTGAAATCTTTATGCTTGTTAGGTGGATTTTATTCTATCCACTTCTTAGCTATCGCAACTTTGTACTTGTTTTTGTATAATAGATGTTCTGGAACTGTAATATCAATGGTCTTTCTTTAAAGTTCAAGGCCAAGATTTTGATTTTTCAGATTTAAGCTTTAATTATCACAAGATTATTACATTGAATGTCACTGTTACCATTGTTCTTTCTCTTATCTCTTGTGCCCACCCAAGCTGAGTAACGCTTCCCATTCTACTTGCTGCGATGGGCATGGAGTGCTGCGATGGGCACGGAGTGACCGACGGCGACTCACCGACATGGTTCAACAATGGGAGCTTTAAGCTTCTAGGCAGAGGAGCTCTAATGGCATAGATGGGTCCTTGGGGCGAGAGAGAGAGAGAGAGAGAGAAAGGGGGAAAATTTCTATTTTTATTTTTATTTTAATTTGTTAAAATTTTAATGTGTTGTCATTTTATCATTGGTTGTGTCCAATGATTATGTGTTAGGTATGTACCTATACAAGTCTTTCTCCTCTTCCCCTTGTAGCAAAAAGAAAAACAATAACCACTTTAAATATCAAGATTAATATAAGTTACTAGCAAGTATTTTTAAATTTACAAAAAAATAAAATTAAATTAAAAAATTAAAAAATATTCAAAAAAATATGTAAAATGATAAATGATATTACCAAATTAATTCAAGTAGAACCTAGAAAGTATATATGAAAAGAGAAAATATTTAAATCTAATAAGAAGATAAGAATAATTAATTCTAAATTTTAAACTTTGATATTAAAAGAAAGAGGAATTAAGAATGACATCTGTCATTTTATAAGAGTAGAGATCCTTTCCATTTCTCATGAAAAATTGATATGTCCATTTCTAAAGTTTTGGTGATAATAAATGCATGGAGGACTACACATATATGTATAATACACATTTATTTTCTCAAAACTTTGGAAATAGACAGAAATGGAGAGATGAAAAATGGAGAGGATCCTTTTCTATTTTATAAATGGGAGTAGCATAAGAGACTTAACCATTATTATGAGGATATATATATATATATATATATATATATATATATATATATATAGAGAGAGAGAGAGAGAGAGAGAGAGAGAGAGAGAGAGAGAGAGAGGGGGGGGGGGAAGGAAGGATCAAATTACACCGGCAATAATTTACAACTCTTACACTTGATCTCGAGGTTTCATACAATATAAATCTGATGGTGCTAATCTATTTTCATTAAATAAGTTACGTGAGCTATTTTTTCTTCCCACAGACTCCTTCCTTCTTTCACGCAATTTACCGCGGCAGAATGAAGCAACAAGCAATTCTTTGTAATCCAAACAAAAAGGAGAGGCATTTCTTGCAGCACAGCGGTGGGGTGGGTTAATATAGGCAGTGGAGCAAGTTTTCCCTAAGATGCAAAATTTCTCATCATTATTTCCATTTTACAGGGCAACAAATTTAAAACAGAACCATTCTCTACGTGGGTTTCTTCTAGCTAGTTGGGCTTTACGCATATTAATTACAGTTGAACTGAATTATAGTGAACCAGAGCATATTCTCTGTATGCTTCACGCATTCACGGAGAAGAAGTACGGACGAGGCCTGAGCGTGGCGGTTGCTGGACAGTGCCTCCCACACGGCATGCAGTGGTGGTGTGTCAGCGACTCACGGTGGTTCTGTTGGTGTGGCAGCGCAATGTGATCTGGTGGGTGCTTGACGACAACGGCGACGCGAGCTTGAGTGAGTATATTGAGTTTGTTAATTCAGTTAGTGACAGTTAGAGTGTAACTGTAACTGTAAAATTAGTTAATCCGTGTGGGATTAACATCTATGTGTATAAATATTTGTGAATGAATCAATAAATGAGTGTGAACAATTATTCAGTGATTTTCCTATTACCCGTCTATACACTGTTCATCTGTCTATATCTTGTTTTTAACCCGTCTATGCTCTGCGACTCATCTGTGCTTTGCGATCCGTCTATGCCTCTGCGGCCCGTCTATATTGTGTGTGTGTGATTATCAAATGCGGTAGAACAGGTGATTGTTCTAACATTTGGTATCTAGAGCTTTACGGCCCTGGGATCAAGAGTGTGATTCTGATAATTGAGTGAGTGATTGTGGATGATTCACAGTGTGAATATGCATATCGATTAGTTTTTTGCGATGGAGAAATCAAATGGCATTATGGGCGGAAACTTACCAGTTCTTGATTCCAAGAACTGGGACCGATGGAAGAACCAGATGGGGAAAATCTTTGGCTTCAAAGATGTGACTGAAGTGGTGAAAAATGGCTTCCAAGAATTGGGAGCAAACCCCACAGAGGCGCAACGAGCGGCCTACAAGGATTCAAAGAAGAAGGACTACACAGCTTTGTTCTTGCTCCATCAATGTGTGGACTCGGCCAATTATGAAAGGAATTCTGCTGCGAAGACTTCAAAGGCAGCCTGGGATATGCTTGAGAGGAGTCATGCGAGTGGTGATAAACTCAAGAAGGTGAGGCTCCAGACTTTACGAAGACAGTATGAACTGTTGCAGATGGAGGGGCAAGAGAATGTTGTCGATTACTTCACAAAGGTACTGACCCTCACAAATCATATGAAAGCTTATGGTGAAACGTTTACCGATGTGATGATAGTAGAAAAGATTTTTAGGACTTTGGTTTCCTAATTCGACCATATTGTGGTTGCTATCGAAGAATCTAAGAATCTTGAGGAGCTGAAGATTGAGGAATTACAAGGGTCCCTGGAGGCTCATGAACAAAGGCTGAATGAAAGAAGTGCTGAGCGAAATTCTGAGCAAGTACTCCAAGCTCAGATCAGCAAGAAAGGTGGGAAAGACAATGGCAAGAAGTGGAAGGGCAGAGGAAAGTTTAAAAGCGGCAAGTGGAGAGCCGATGGAAACCCCAATTCTGGTCAAGATAGTCACTCCTTTGATCAGAAGCAAGGGGAAAGTTTCAGCAAACAAGGAGGTGGCAGAGGGTGGAAAGGTCAGAGGAAATTTGACAAAAAGTAAGGTAAAGTTTTATGCTTGTCAAAGGTATGGCCATTTTGCTGATGAGTGTAGATCCAATAAGGCTGCTAACAACAGAGATGAACAAGAAGCGAATGCTGCCTATGGTGAAAGCTCAGACTCAGATCAGGTTCTTCTAATGGTCACTACCAGGTCAGAAAGCACAAATTCTGGTTCTTGGTATCTTGACACAGGTTGCTCCAATCACATGACTGGTAATAAAGGTTGGTTTGTAGAACTTGATGAGGCAGTCAAGAGCAATGTGAGGTTTGCTGACAACAGTACCATAAAATCATAAGGAAAAGGGAAAGTGTTGATTAAAAGGAGAGATGGGAAACCAGCCTCCATATCTGATGTTCTCTATGTACCAACCATGCAAAATAATCTGCTAAGCATGGGGCAGTTACTAGAGAAGACATTTTCTATGAATCTTAAAGATAATCAGATGAGTGTCTATGACAGCAAGGGAAAGATGATCTTGAAGGCTCCTTTGTCCAATAATAGGACCTTTAAGATTGATATTCAGGTAGTTGAGTTACTCAGTTTGTCAGCAGCTGTCCAAGATGAAAGATGGCTGTGGCACTTGAGATTTGGCTATCTCAATTTTAGAACTTTGTGTCAACTGAAAAACAGCCAGATGGTGTATGATCTTCCCTCCATTCAATCACCAGAACAAGTGTGTGAAGGGTGCATGATAGGGAAACAACCGAGAAACTCTTTCAAGTCACATTTTGCTACTCGAGCCTCTGAACCTCTTGGAGTCATCTTCTCAGATGTCTGTGGACCGTTTGAAGAAGTTTCTCTTAAAGGTAACAAGTATTTTGTTTCTTTTATTGATGATTATACAAGAAAAATGTGGTTGTGTCTCATTAAAAGAAAATCAGAGGTATTTGATGTCTTTAAGAAATTTAAAGTTCTGGTTGAAAAACAAAGTGGTAGGTTCTTAAAGATCCTAAGAACAGATGGTGGAGGTGAGTTCACATCAAGAGAGCTTGAGAATTTTTGTGATAAAGAGGGCATCATCCATGAAGTTACAGCTCCCTATACTCCATAGCATAATGGCACTGCTGAGAGGAGGAATAGGACTATTTTGAATATGGCTAGGAGCATGATGAGAAGTAAGAAAATGCCACGCTACTTCTGGGGTGAAGCAGTAGCAACTGCAGTATACATCTTAAACTTGTGTCCCATCAAAAGAATAAATTGCATCACTCTTGAGGAAGCTTGGACAGGTAAGAAGCCAGCTGTGGGCCACTTGAAAATTTTTTGGCTCTCTTTGTTACAGACATGTCCCAGATGAAAAGAGAAGTAAGCTGGAGAACAAGAGTGAGCAGATGGTTATGGCTGGTTATCATCCTACAGGGGCTTATAAACTATATGATCCTGTCAGCGTGAAGGTGATCTTTAGTAGGGATGTAATCTTTGATGAGTCTAATGCTTGGGATTGGAACCAAACCCCACAGAGAGGCACGACTGATAGAAGGGTCTCTGTCACCTTGGCAGATCCTGATACACAGCTGTAAGACGCTGCTCCTGATGATGCTCATACAACAAGACCTCAGAGGAATAGGCAACCACCAACCAGATTGACTGATTATGTGATGTTTCCTGACAGTGCAATAGCAGGAGAAGGTGATCGGGTTCAGTTAGCATTGTATGCAGATGTGGAACCTGTGACTTTCGAGCAGGCAGTTCAGGAACCTAAGTGGGTTGCAGCAATGCAGGAGGAAATACAATCCATTAATAAAAATGACACATGGGAGTTGGTTGCTCTGCCCAAGCAAAAGAAGCCAATAGCAGTGAAATGGGTCTTCAAAACCAAAATGAATCCTGATGGTTCAGTAGCCAAATACAAGGCTAGGTTGGTGGCCAAAGGGTTTCTACAAAAAGAAGGGCTGGATTATGGAGATGTGTTTGCCCCTGTGGCTAGAATTGAGACTATAAGGCTTGTTGTAGCCTTTGCAAGTGCAAAAAGGTGGACTTTACATCAGCTGGATGTAAAGTCAGCATTTCTAAATGGATCATTTGATGAGGAGGTCTATGTGTGTCAACCTCCCGGGTTTGAGATAGCTGGAAGTGAAGAAAAGGTGTATAAGTTGTATAAAGCCCTATATGGGTTGAAGTAAGCTCCTCGAGCTTGGAACAAGAGGATAGACAATTTTCTCTTACCGTTAGTTTCAGCAAATGCAGTGTGGAATATGGAGTGTATGTGAAAGCCTCTAATGCATCGGATCTACTATTAGTATGTCTGTATGTAGATGATTTGCTTGTGACTGGGAATAGGAGTGAAGAAATTGAAGAGTTCAAGAGGAAAATGATGGCTGAATTTGAAATGCCTGATTTAGGCATACTTTCATATTTTCTGGGAATGGAGTTTGTGACTACCAGAAAAGGATACTGTTGCACCAAAGAAAGTATGCATCAGATGTGTTGAGAAGATTTCATATGTATGACTGTAATCAGGCTGACACTCCTGTTGAAAACAACTTCATGCTTGAGAAAGGTGAAAGTGAGAAATCTGTTGATTCCACTCTTTTCAAGTAGATTGTTGGTTCACTTAGATATTTGTGCAATAGTAGGCCCGATATTACCTATGGTGTTGAACTTGTTAGCAGGTTTATGGAAAGTCCTAAAACTTCACATCTTTTGGCTGCAAAAAGAATTTTGAGGTATATAAAAGGTACACTTGATTATGGTCTACTGTTTTCTAACAGTTTAGCTGTTTCAGAAATTAAACTTAGAGGGTATTCAAACTCTGACTGGTGTAGAGATAAAAGTGACAGAAGAAGTACAACAGGATATGTGTTCATGTTGGGAAATGCCTCTATTTCCTAGAGTTCAAAGAAGCAACCTGTTGTTGCACTCTCATCCTATGAGGCAGAGTACATTGCAGCCTCTTATGGTGCATGTCAGGCTTTGTGGCTTGAATCATTACTAGAAGAAATACATTTGAAGAGTGATGTTTAGATGCAGCTTCTTGTAGACAATAAATCAGCTATCAATCTTGCTAAAAATCCAGTGGCACATGGAAGAAGTAAACACATTGAGACTAGATTTCATTTCTTGCGAGATCAAGTTAATAAGGATAAGTTGAGCTTAGTCTACTGCCGAACTGAAGATCAAAGAATTGATATACTGACTAAAGCTCTAAAGGGAGAGAAATTCAAGCTGTTAAGAGATAAGCTGGGAATTGTGTCATTGTCAAACATTCAGTAGAGTGTGATATGTTGCAAATGAATGATGAAGTCTAGGGTGCCAACCTAGTTGGGATGTTAGACTTCATAGTGATGCTTCTTTGCATATCACACTTAATGTTGACTGAATTACAGTGAGTGTATTGAGTTTGTTAATTCAGTTAGTGACAGTTAGAGTGTAACTGTAACTGTAAAATCAGTTAATCCGTGTGGGATTAACATCTGTGTATAAATACTTGTGAATGAATCAATAAATTACTGTGAACAATTATTCAGTGATTTTCCTGTTACCCTTCTATACACTGTCCATCTGTCTATATATTGTTTTTAACCCGTCTATGCTCTGCGACTCGTCTGTGCTCTGCGATCCGTCTATGCCTCTGCAACCCGTCTATATTGTGTGTGTGTGTGTGTGTGATTATCAAATGCGGTAGAACAGGTGATTGTTCTAACAGAGTAGTGGCTTGGCGCAGTTGTTGACGAGGGGACCTGATTCGAAGTAGAGCTTGGGCGCGTCAGCGATGGTGGCTATGTGGACAGGGACGCGCGGATCTGGGACGTAGGCGCGGCGGAGCTTGGACAGAGATGCACGCACGATGGTCCTATGACGCGATGACGCGATTCTGCTTTGCGTCGTGGAGAAGAGCTCGGTGGAGGCGCGGGATGATGGCGGTCAAGGTAAGGCGCGATCTAGCCGACTCGTGGTGCTAGATGGCTACTGTGTTGGTGAGGAAGAGAGATTAAGTATTGGAAAAAAATGGAAACCTGGGTGAAGAAAGGGCATTCTGCCTATGGATTAGAAAACGATGGGAAGAAGAATTTTTGGTTCATGTCAATGTATCTTCGAAGAACAAGAAAAAAATTATAGAAGCAAATGTGTGAAAAATAGTGAGCAAGTGACTTGCAAATTTTAACAAATTAGAGCCATTAGATCTAAATTATATTAATGGTTGAGATGGAGTGTAAGAATTAGTATATTTTATTTGGTGTAAGTTGATCCCTCCTTTATATATATATATATATATATATATATAAAATAATAAGAGGGGATTCATTTTTACCGTTCAAAGACACGTGTGTGGGATGTCAACTTTTTTGGGTTTTTTTCTTTTTATAAATGATATATATAATATTATGTAAAAATTGTTGAATTTTTTTCCTTTTCAAAAAGTTGAAATTCACGTGACTATACTGTTATGCATTTAATTCTGCCACCAACCAAGCAGGTGCATGGTTATTGATTAACCATGTAACATTCTCCTTTTTTTAAAAAAAAATTGTTCTTGGAAAATAATCATAGTTCTATGTACTCTGTCCCTCGGAGACCACATATTATTGTTCCTGACCATCTTCTCTATTTCGAAAGGGTTGTTTGGGCATTGTTGTCGACGGTGTGGATGGATGTCGAACTATTTGGCAAAAAACGTCTCCTTGCAGAGGGGGAACGGGTTGGCGCACATCATTGGCTTCCATTATTATGAAGCCATGGAGGTTGTCTTCCACGACGGATTCCTGCTTAACAAGCTTCCATGGAGATGACGTCATCGTTCCCCAGTATGTTTCTGAAATACCCATTTTCTAACATATTAAATTAATAATAACTCATAAATCATGAATACATAATTGTTAATTATTTTTCATATTTTAATCAGTAGAGGCGAGTTTGACCCGATTGTTTGATTTTTCTACCGGTCTACTATATTTTGTGCCAGCTTGAGCTGTCATGTGTTCTTTATAGCTTATCTACGTGCTAGCTTAGGTGTCTTTGTAGCAGATCTCTAAACTTTATCTTACGGTAGGTTTAGTCACAAGGCATGTTGCTTATAAGAGGGATTTCGGGTTTGTCACAGATATCGGTATGGGAGTGATGTGAGTTGTTGTGGGCAGGTTATGATCCTTCTTTCATTTCCACTCAATGGGCCTTGCTATGTGGCGTGATTTTTGGGATATGGAGGAAAGTTTTTGTTCATCTTTTGATTTTACTTCTCTGAAGCTAATCATCATTAGTCCTTTTTTCATGGTTTTTGATTTTTTATGTGAGAAATGCATTATTTGTAATTAAATTACTGTTAATTGGTACTTTGGGTATGGGGTGTTGTGGTTTTAAAAAATTTGCCAGCCTCTATGATTTGATTGTTGAGGAGCATGGCTAAAAACTTTGTTACACGTCAATTTCAATCTTTGTTGTTTCCCTCTCATTTTTTATTTCAAATTTCACGTCCTCTGGTATATATAAGTTGGATGTTATTTGTTGGTTTCATCAATTTCAAACTTGTAATCTGTTTGTTTTATTTCACTGTTATTGACTTTGAGTTATCATGGCTTTATACTATGACCGAATAAGCAAACTTGCATTGAATCAAGAGTCAATCAGATTTAATGTAAGAGTGGTAAGGTTGTGGTCAGTTCTTGCCTTCAACAATCCTTCTAAGACTTCCTCTTTGGATATGATCTTCATTGATGAACACGTAATGCAAAATGTTTATTTACCATTTATCCTTTAAATTATGATGTTCTCTTCCACCTTCTATATTTTATTTTATTCTACCATTTAATTTTTTTTGTTATTTTATCATCACGGTGGAAAAATACAAGCTACTATAAGAAAAGCCTTGCTTTATAAGTTCACTCCTGTTCTCCAAGAAGGGTCAGCTTAGAAGATGGTCTATTTGCCCAATAGTGGTAACTACAGGGCTACATCTCATGAATTTAAGCTGGTGTTTCTCTTTAAGACAACTGTTACGAAAAAGGAATGTGACATAATACCCCAGTTTGGTTTCTCAATTGTTCCTTTTGGTAAAGTTTACAAAATTGGTGATAATCATGAGTATCTTATAGGTGACTTGCTGATTTCATTTTATTTTTATTGCTAATGTTGATTATTTTTTAATCTGTCATTGGTTTTTGATTGATCATTAGTTGTTTTGGTGTTTCACAGATGTAATGGGACTCCTAACTGGTGTTTTCCTAGAGAGGCAGTACCAAAGAGATGGAAAAATGACAACCATGGTGGTAATGGAGTTGACAGATTCAGAGTATGTTTTACAGCCTAATTTGGTCATGCATAATGTGTGGATTTGCCTTTGGGAACGTTGTGGAAATAATCCTTATTTAGTTGTTTATTTATAGTTGAAAGTATACTCTATTTTACACCTCGAATTCATCATGCATACATATTGTGAATTTTTGACTTTGCGAAAGTTGTGGAAATGCTCATTTTGTTGTTTTTTTTTTACAGTGGGAAGCTGGAGTGTGTGTTGTTTGGTGATTATGTAGATCAATTAAGGAATTTCCTGCTAGAGGGTGTGAATATGCAGGTGATAGTTGTGGTTGAGTTGGCTAAGGTCAAGATGTTTAGAGGTATGTTTTTCAATTTTCTTAATAATACTGGTTTTGTTTCATTCTGTTTGATAAATCATTGAAAATGCCTCCATTGGTTGATGCTGATTTTGCCTTTCATTGGTTGTTTTTGTGGGTAGGGAAAGTCGTCATCCAAAATACAATGAATGCAACTAGATTGCGGTTCAATCCTGACATAAGAGAAGCTATAATCTTTAGGAATAGGTAATACTTATGTTATATTAGGCGATCTTTAGCTATTATGTTTTATCTTCTGAGTGTCACTTCTTTTTTGTGTCATTCTGATATTGAACTTTTTTGTGTGATCCTTTCATTAGCATTGCCGAACATGGGCTGTTGGATGTAGAGCCACTCGCTGTAGTGATGGACAATTCAAGAGAGGGTTTTGACGCAGATTTCATGAAGCTTCACCCTATGAATTCTCAGCTAAAAGGAATCGAGGTGGTAGTTATTGGTTATTAATTTTTTTCTTATAAAGGTTGCATTATATATGAATGTTTTATGATGTGTTTGTAATTGGTTCTTTGTTTATGGCTTCTTGAATCCATTATTTGCTGAGTTGCGGTTGCCTTTTGCAGGATGACATGTTTGTGGTTTTGGGGAAAATTGTTGATGTCATTAGTGATGGGCCATGGTTTTATCCAGCTTGCAAGTGTAACAAGTCGGTGACTCTGCAGTCAAACATCTATTTTTGTGATAGCTATAGGATTCCTGTGCTACACGTTAGGTATTTATTTTTATTTTAGTGATTTGTTTATACTATTTTATAGCATACTATGGCCTTCTTTAGATTTATTATTCATTTGGCTGATTCTTGCCTTCTATACATCCATGTTTATATGTATGAGGAATAAAGAAAAGGCTTGGTGTTATCATGTTCAAGGTTAAAGTGTTGGTTGAAGATGATGGAAATGCTGCTGTCTTTGTGCTGTTTGATAGAGACATGAACCTCCTCATTAACAAAACTTGCAAGGAGTTGTTGACCCAATCTTGTGAGGTAGTGTTTATAATTTGTTGGTTGCTTATTTGGTTTGGTTCCTTTTTGGGTTGTTGTTTAGGTGTAATTTGTTTGTAACTGAGAATTATTGTGTCCAGGAAAAATCTGAAAATGGGTACCCCTGCCTGCCTTAATTCTCTAATTGGGCAGAGGTTGCTGTTTAAAGTAGAAACCAGGGTTGAACCTGTGAAGCAGTATGATGGCAGCTTCCCAGTTAGGAGGATATGTTTGGATGAAGACATAATCAGCATGTTTGAATTTCTTGGAGCAGAGTTGACTCCATCAAAGGTATTTATGGGTGGTTTCTATTTTTTTTTTAGATCTATTTCATCCTGTTTTAAATTTGTTAATTCCTCTTTCACATTCCAATCCTTTGAAGATAGTATTTCTAATTGGATGACCTAATTATATTATTTATGTTTCCATTTTGTTGCGTGATGAAAGGTGGTTTTTTCTCCACCTTTTCCAAACATTTCAAATGAGATCGTTGATCTTGAAGAACCCTTCTCTGTGAGAATCTCATCTTTGCCATTCACTAACATTTTTTCTACCAATTGTATGCTTTTGTGTCAATCATGTTTTCTTATGTGTATTGATATTTGGTGCGCAGCAGCCTCAGTCTAATGTATATGTGGCTCTTATCTCATTGAGTGATGATGGAATTGGTTTCTCATCAAGGGTCACACCTGCCAAAAGGAAATTATAGCCTGAATTTCTTACTTGTGAGCTGGGACATTCAGTGGGGGAGTAATTTCTGAAGATTTTGTTCAAGTTGGAAAATAGAAGCATCCTGTTGGTGGATTGGTTGCAGTCAAAATTGAAAAGGAATAAATTGTACTCAAACATATGTGGTGTGCTGAAAGTCTTCTACAACACCTTTTGTAGTTATGTTTTTTTTCATTTGTAATGTCTGAAAGGTTGATTTTCTGAGGTGCTATTTGTTTGATTTTGGATGTTGGCTTAGGTCAAGCTTCCAAAAGCAAACATTACAGCATCCAACGTAGGTATCCTAGGTTGTTGTAACTCCATGTGTGCTTATTGGATACTGTGTCCTATATTTTGGAAAGAGATGTATTTGGTCGGTCACTTTGCAACTTTTGGCCATGGACTGCCTATGTCCTATAGTAGTGTAGGAATCTCATTATACCTCGCTCATTGTAAAAAGGTTTATCATCTTAATGGAAAGTTGCAAGTTTCTACTTTTAGTTTTCTATTCCACTGATGTGATGAGCTCTTTTCTTTGATTTTACAATTCCAATTGTATGTATGAATTTGATGGTACTATTTTTCATGCCTCTATACAAATCAAATACCATAGTAGCAAATTTACCAACTTTAAATATAGTATAGTATATCCCATTCTAAAAATTCTTTATATCAAATTTGATAGTGCCTTATAAAATTAAACTTATAAAATATAATGCAAATGTAATACAAAGTACAAGTAATAATTGCAGTTGAAAATTGAACATGTTACAATAATTTATTTATACATAAAATTGACCCGTGCGTTCCGCACTGGTACACAACGCTAGTATATATATATAGAAACCTTTGCCCAAAAAAAGGTAAAGAATTAAATGAAAATAAGTTAATAATAAGCGGATTTGGTGAAAATAACCATTAATTAGATTTTAAAATACACCCTAGAAAGAAAAAAAAATTAAAATAAAATCAATAAATGATATGTATATTTGATAGTAATAACTATTGATTAATATATTTGAAAATCTATGAAAAAATAAAAAAGTTGTTTAATGTAGATAACATCACGTGACTCACTGAGGAGCGACATTATAGAGAATGTCTCATGTTCAAGAATTAGTACTCTAATGTCATATCTAGGGGTTGATTGGTAGTAAAAAAAATACAAAAAATAGTATTATAGAATTAGTAAACAATCTTGAAATTAATATTAATAATTAGAAATATTTGTTCTAAAAACAAAATTAATTAAATGAAAAAATAAGTAAGCAAATTTGGTGATCATAGAAATTAATTGCGAAATTATAGTAATTATTCTAATTATAATAATTTAAAAATATGTCCTGAGAAGTAAAAAAAATGAAATGAAAAATAAGTAAACAAATTTGGACATGCATTTAAAAATGACTTGTGACATACTGAGAATAAGAGAGATCATGAAAAATGGCTCACATTCAAGAGAGAAAACTCTAATTTAATATATAGGGGTCGATTTACCATCAAAATATAAAAATACATCCCCTATGTATAAGTCAAAGTACACTAGTAGCATTTGGGGCTACTACTGAGATCATTTAGCAATAGACATGTTGGTTTTCTTTATTATTTTTCCTATATTTGTAGTTTTCTTTAACAATTTTATCATAGATTTAATCAAATGGATAGTTGTTAACTAAAGCTTCATTCCTCATTCAGAATAAGATATATTATGTTACAACTGGACTAGCATTGTCTTTAAACACCTACTTCAACCAGTAATGTGTTATAATTTCAATTGGACTCTTTTATGTACAAAGGCTTTAACAAGTGAACAAGACTCCAACTCCCACTTCTACCCCAACTCCACCCTTCTTTTCACTTCCTTAACAGGAGGCTGGATGCCTGTATAAGATATGCTACATATTGCTAGTCAGCTGCACCACCATGCTTAGTCTAAGGTTTCAAAATTTTGTATTCTCACACATTCAGTAGGGATCACTTGAGGTCTATAGTTTTACTCCCCAGGAGCACGCGTAGTGATTGCATTGTCTGATACCTGATTGCATACTGAAGTAAAGTCAGAATCAAAATGGAGGCAAAGGGGAAGTAGGACATGCCATGAAGTAATAGGAGAGTATTAATGTCAAGGATGTTTCACACGCCTCCCAAAACATCTCCCAGCCAAGCCTACTCCTATGAAGTATGCCTAGTACTACTTGTACAAACCCAAAGGTCACTTACACAATAAGAATCTTCACGCTAATTAAATAAGTAAACAGATTGGAAAACATAATGAAATTAGGAAACAACTCCTATTGAGGACTAATTGATCCTATGATATTAGGCATGATATTCTAAGATATTTTGTAGATATTCTAACATGAACAGAATCTGGTTTACATTGTCATGCCTTGAAATCAAAAGGTTGACCCAAATAAGACTGTAAAATGCATCAGCATTTCAAGAAAACTGAATTCATACTGCAGAGCTCGTAAAAGTAAATACCTTAGAGACACTTTTGTCCTGTCAAGCAGATGGTTTGGCACAACCCCTGTTGTATCTTGGTGGGCTAGTCTTGGCAACATCTACCACTATCATCCAGCCATTAATAATCTGTGCAGAATAAAATCATCATAGACCACCTAGCCTCTTTTTTTTACATAACAATCATAAAGCAGAACTGATGCAAAGAAAAATTACATTTTTCAAGAGAGAATGAGAGATGAATCTACCTTGCCATTCATCTCTTTCAGTGCTGCACTAGCAGCCTCCTCTGTGGTGTATTCAACAAATGCATAACCCTTGGACCTTTTCGAAATTTTATCCATAATTACTTTAACTGTCAGGCATAACTATTTGTCAGTAAAAGCTGGGACAAATTTGCTTCTGTCTTGAGATATTAAATATTTATGAGCAAAGAAAATAATATATGAAGGTGAAACTACCTTCAACAAGCTCACCAAAACCTTCAAATGCTGCACGTAAGGTTTTCTCAGATGTATAAAATGATAGCCCTGTTCGAAAAAAACATAATTGTCCAGTAGTATCATCTCTTGCAAGAACTGAAAATGCTCCCCCGAAGTAAAGAATAGTTTGGGAGATGAACTGAACATGAAAGATATAAACACATACCATCTGAGCAACTGATAATTTCCTAATAAAATGATAAACTTTTCATAGCAATAAAAAAAATATATATATTTCTATGACAGCTTTTTTTTATGGTCCCATGTTATTTTCTAAAGGAAGGAACCTGCCAAATTACTTGCTTCTGACAAAGTAATTTACATATAATTTTTAGTTAAAAAGGCATCATATCAACAGCCAGATGAACAGCCATCATAATTTTAGTTATAACTAGAACCAACCATTGTTATGAGCATACCTGTCACAAAAAGCTTCTTTGTTTTTAAGGGAGCCGCCTGATTTGCTTCAGAAGTGTTCAGCACATTCAAACTATTTTCTAAGTTACTACCTGAAGATATATAGTTGGTAGAAAATCAGAGAGAGAATTTCCATATGACCAACATCTGAGAGTAGAAAACCATGAATTCTATAACACACTTGAACTCAGATCCACATAGAAAATTATAAATTGTCATAACCAGAATTCTATGCTGTCAATCCCAAATAGCGACGCAAAGCGGCCGAGCCCAAAAACGCTATAGCGGGATAGCGGTAGCGGGATGGCCGCTATTGCGAAGAGGGGGAAGAAGGAAGTGAGGGGGAGGAGGCAAAAGAAAAAATGAAACCTACCAGAAAAATAAGGATTTATCGTGGTGTTTAAAAAGAAAAAAGAAGAAACCCTAGAAGCAAAAGTAAAAATGGGGATTTACTGTGTTTAAGTGAAGGTAAATAAGGCTTTTTAAAGATAGATTTACTTTTTACTTTGGGCTTAGAGTTAGGCCTCATTGTTTCAGACGATTATTTTTCCTTTCTTTGGGCTTTAGGTTAGGCCCTTTTGCTTCAGAAGAGGGAGAGACTTAGGGTTAGCTTCTGGTTTCTCAAAAACCAGTACCCGCTGTCAGAATATTAGGGAGAAGAAGGTTAGAGCCGCCGTCAGCACAGAATCGCGGCCAAGGAGTGCGTGAAACAACGCGATTGTGCCGCAATTCCGGCCGCGACTACCGCACCCATGAAGCGTGACGCACCAAGGGTTAGCTTCGCAACAAAGGTCCGCTCCACACTGCCTTTCCGCTATCGCGCGATAGCAGCACGTTTGACAACATAGCCAGAATTTGAGTTTTACACCAATTTTTAGCTTAATAGTTTTGACTTTATCTAAGCATGCATCAAACTAGTCTATCTTACGATATATTATCTTATATAAAAATCATTCACACCTATTTGAGTTTTACATATTGCTTATCTGGAAAAAATATTAAAAACTACTTTAAGGTATACAGACACGTCTATCCTATGTAAAAACTCTTGATTTTTCCCATTCACTTAGACCTTTCAGTACAAATAACAGCAAACCTTATCACATATGTGGGATCTGCCAAAATATCTATCAATATTAACAAAAAAAACCAACACATAAAGAACAGTGCTGACAAATCACAACTTTTTTCCTCTAGTTCCAATTAATGATACGTGTACAAAGTCTAATTATGCAGGATCACAACTGCATAAGTTGAATATAAGCTAGCCAAAGGAGATAAATCACATTCATACAAGGAGAAGGGAGAAAATATTAACTTTATGCAAGGAAAAAATCAGTTTCACGCATCCAGCTCTGCCTTCTCATTTTCCAAATGATGCTACACTTATTTTTTATTACATTATAAATTTTCTACCACCACCTACTTTTGAGTACATCTTTAGTAAATATTAGATGCAAACTTCCCATCTCTATTTCTCACAAACTTTGCTTAAGAAGCCGTTAATATTTACCATTTAGTCTAAACAAATTTAAACAGAGATATTCATAGTTACAAAGTTACTATTGTATTCTAATCTTACTATTTTAATTTACTTTTCTTTTCACACTATAGAAAGTAAGGTTTCCACATATATTGTCCAAAACAATGATTTTATCAGCTGTAGCAAGGAAAAACTTCATAGAAGTCAAAATATGAAATAATACGAAATTGAAGATACGAATATACCTAGATATGCTATGGATAAAAAATTTAAATGATAGACCGATTCAACATCATTCTCACTTAGAAAGCAACCAATAAACAACAAGATTTTACATTTGCTCCATGATGATGGGCTAAATTCCCATTGGCTGTATATCTGAAACTAAAACTACATAGAAGCATGGTTGTCAGACTCGCGAGTCTATGTAGACTCGTGGAGCGTACGTAGACTCGACATGTAGACTTGTAAGAGTCTACCTAATATAAAAACAACTATAAATGGCATATATACATAACATAAAAGTAGCAAAACAGTAACATCATAATCCAGCTAACATCATCATAATCATAAAAAAATAACATCATAATCATAATCCAAATCCAAACAGTAACAAAACATTTAAGTATATAATAGTAACATCAAAAAGCAGCTCCTAATTTCTTCAAATGTCTAAATCCAATCCTTCAACAACATCATCTCCATCATCATCAAAATCAGGTTCTTCCCCAGATAAAAAAGCTTCTTCAATATTGTCATCAAAGCCCAAATCCAAATTCTCAATGTCAGTTATATGGAGTTGGATTGCATGAACTTCCAACTAATTCAACATTGATAGGTTGCTCAACATTCTCCTCATCAACATTTGGAACATCCCCCTCTTCAGTTATCCATTCATCATCAAAATGAATATCTTCAAATGGAAGAACACTTTTTCTGCTTTCCCTACTCTTTAACTTTAAGTTGTACATCACATAAACCAAGTCATTCATCTTTTTTTCTTTTTTATGCAACCTATTTCTTCTTTTTGTATGAACCTAGAAAATAAAACAGAAAAACCAAAACTCAATATTTCTAAACAAGAACAATTAATAACTAGAAACAGAATCATAACTTGAATCACACAATTACCATTTCAAATGAACTCTAATTACGTTCACACCCGGAAAAGCTACAAGTCAAGCTCAACACACGAACAACAAACCTCCATCCCCGTAGAAGTCCCATCATTCTATAGGAAGCATAGTCTTCCTACCAATCTTTGCAGCTTCAAGACCAAAGAGCCCTCTAGCATAATGAAAGTCGGCAAGCTGCAAACCAATCTTGCTCCTCTCAGTAGCATCCTTTACCAACCTTTCGATATAGTTGTACAACCCCTGTTTAACCTCAATATCATCAAGATTGAACTTATGATCATAGTGCAATGAGGGATTAAGGTAATATGCAACTGCATGTAAGATTCTATGGAGCTGGTTATCCCACCGCTCATCAATAATCTTCCAGATAGGTTCATAGCTACAAATACCAAATATCCAATATTAGTAACACAAATAAGGTAATTAATTTTTAAAATAAGATAAAGTTAGGAAAGTATATCATTTCTTAACATCATTGAAGTTGCTCTTTATTTTCTCTTTGGCACAATCTTTCCCTTCATATGTAAAACTCATGACGGGTTTTTCATCAGAATCCACCAACCGTAAGACTTCAATGAGAGGAGCAGCTGCCTTGAGGCATACGATTATGTGCTTCCAAAACCGAGTATCACAAATCGTATCTTCCACTTTTCTTTTCTCTTCGGTTTTGGCAAACTTACCTGAACCCCAGTGTTTTGAGCCAAACATACTCAACAATGATGCCTTATTCTCATTAAGACAAGCTAAGGTCAAATAAGCAGTGGCAAATCTAGTCTTACCAGGCCTAATCAAGTCCCTCCTTTTTGTAAACTTCTTCACCATGCTAATTAGCAATGTTGTGCAGATCTTTCTCGCTTTCTTTATAGTAACTTGATGCACCTTCAATTGTTTCTCAAAATCCTCCAACATCAAGTCAACGCAATGGGCAGCACATGGGGTCCAATACAAGTCGTTTCGTTTTTGCATCAGCATTCTCCCGCTGCTTTGAAATTTGCAGCATTATCAGTAACAACTTGGACCACATTCTCCTCTCCAACTTCATTGATAGCATCATCCAACATCTTGAAAAAAAATTCAAGAAAAATTGTCACCTTAAGGTTGTTCACCAAAAAGTTACATATGGAATGTCTTTTCTTATCTGTCCACCCATCAGAAATGATTGTGCAGCTGGTTCTCTTCCACTCCTCCCCAAACTCTTCAAACATATTATCAGTTTGAACCACTGCTTGTTTCAAAAGTCTTTCTATAATATCATGATAAGAGGGAGGTTTATAACCATTTCCATATCTCCCAATCAGCTCACACAATGACACTTTATAAAAAAATTGAGCTACCTGTTCATCAACTTGTTCCTTTAGATCCTTTTTAATCATTTGATTAATCGTTGCTTGAACCCCACCATCAACTTTTAATTTCCTTTTTGCAAAGGAAAACCCTCTTTTTTGAGAGCTAGCTGCTGCAACCTCCTTAACATCTTCCTCAACATCAATCAATTTTCTTTTCTTCTTTGATGCCTCTTTAGCCTTAGCAACAATTCTCATAAATAAATGCTTAACTTCCTCCGGCACCGTAGCACACGGTTCAAAATCTTCTCTACTTCCGGCAAGATGGTGCTTGAATATGAAAACTCCTCCACTAACAACCTTTGAACAATAGTTGCATTTAACTATTTTGTCATTGCCCTAAATATCAATGCCATGTTTCCACCCAGGATCAGTCATATTTCCATGGAAATTTTTCCTACCCCTACTTCTAGAACTTCCATTTGCTTCTGCAGCAGCTAAGTTGTTATCCGCTTCAGACATTGCAAACTCAATCAACAGGGAAAGATTCGAGCAAGCAAGGAGGCACGGGTTCGAGCAGAGAAGGAAGCACGGCAAACGTACTCTAGCGGCAGGGAAGGCGTAGGTTCGTGAACTTGTCCGATTCTACGAGTCAACTCGCGAGTTTGACAATATTGGGAGTACGCTTCCTCCCTGCAGCCGGAGTATGCTTTCCGCGCATCCTTCCCTGCTCGAACCCGTGCCTCCTTCCTTGCTCGAAATCTTTCATTGCTCGAATCTTTCCCTTTTCATTGAGTTTGCATTAGCAACTTAGTTGCAACAGCAACAATTGGAAGTTCTAGAGGTTAGGGTAGGAAAAATTTCCCTAGAAATAGGACTGATCCTGGGTGGAAACACGGGATTGATGTTTAGGGCAATGGCAAAATAGTTAAATGCCAATATTGCTCAAAGGTTGTTAGTGGAGGAGTTTTCATATTCAAGCATCATCTTGCCAGAAGTAGAGAAGATGTTGAACAGTGTGCTACGGTGCCAGAGGAAGTTAAACATTTATTTATGAGAATTGTTGCTGAGGTTAAAGAGGCATCAAAGAAGAAAAGAAGATTGATTGATGTTGAGATAGATGTTGAGGAGGCTGATCAGGAGGTTGCAGCTTAGCTCTCAAAAAAGAGAGTTTTCCTTTGAAAAAGGGAAAGTAAAAGTTGGTGTTGGGGTTCAAGCAACGATTAATCAAATGATGAGAAATGATCTAAAGGAACAAGTTGATGAGCAGGTAGCTCAATTTTTTTATACAAGTGTCATTTCTTTCGGTTGTATAAAAAACTCCAAGTTTTAAAAAATGTGTGAGCTGATTGGGAGATATGGAATTGGTTATAAACCTCTCTCTTATCATGATATTAGAGAAAGACTTTTGAAACAAGCAGTGGTTCGAACTGATAATATGCTTGAAGAGTTTAGGCAGGAGTGGAAGAGAATAAGTTGCACAATCATGTCTGATGCGTGGACAGAAAAGAAGAGTCGTTCCATATATAACTTTTTGGTGAATAGCCCTAGGGGCAATTTTTCTTGAAAAAGTTTTTAAGCTATTGGATGATGCTATCAATGAAGTTGGAGAGGAGAATGTGATCAAAGTTGTTAATTTCAAAGCAGCGGAAGAAATGTTGATGCAAAAACAAAACAACTTTTATTGGATCTCATGTGTTGCCCATTGCGTTGACTTGATGTTGGAGGATTTTGAGAAACAATTGAAGGTGCATCAAATTACTATAAAGAAAGGGAGAAAGATGCACCTACATATATTGAAGAACATTGCTCATTAGCATGGTGAAGAAGTTTACAAAAGGGAGGGACTTGATTAGGCCTGATAAGACTAGATTTGCCACTGCTTATTTGACCTTAGCTTGTCTTAATGAGAATAAGGCATCATTGTTGAGTATGTTTAACTCAAAAGACTGGAGTTCAAATAAGTTTGCCAAAACTGAAGAGGGAAGAAAAGTGAAAGATACGATTTGTGATACTCAATTTTGGAAGAACATAATCGTATACCTCAAGGCAGCTGCTCCTATCATTGCAGTCCTTCGGTTGGTGTATTCTGATGAAAAACCCGCCATGAGTTTTACACATGAAGGGATGGATTGTGCCAAAGAGAAGATAAAGAGCAACTTCAATGATGTTAAGAAATGGTAAACTTTTCTAACTTTATCTCATTTGAAAAATTAATTAACTTATTTGTGTTACTAATATAGGATATTTAGTATTTGTAGAACCTATCTGGAAAATTATTGATGAGCGGTGGGATAACCAGCTCCATAGGCCCATACATGCAGTTGCATATTACCTTAATCCCTCATGCACTGTGATCATAAGTTCAATCATGATGATATTGAGGTTAAACAAGGATTGTACAACTGTATGGGAAGGTTGGTAAAGGATGTTACGAAGAGGAGCAAGATTGGTTTGCAGCTTGCCGACTTTCATTATGCTAGAGGGCTCTTTGGTCTTGATGCTGCAAAGATTAGCAGGAAGACTATGCTTCCGGCAGAATGGTGAGACTTCTATGGGGATGGAGCTGTAGAACTAGAGAGGTTTGTTGTTCGTGTGCTGAGCCTAACTTATAACTCTTCTGGGTGTGAACGTAATTGGAGCCATTTGAAATGGTGATTGTTTGATTGAAGTTATGATTCTGTTTCTAGTTATTAATTGTCCTTGTTTAGAAATATTGAGTTTTGGTTTTTATGTTTTATTTTTTAGGTTCATACAAAGAGAAGAAATAGGTTGCATCAAAAAAGATGAATGACTTGGTCTATGTGATGTACAACTTAAAGTTAAATAGTAGGGAAAACACAAAAAGTGTTGTTCTTCCATTTGAACATATCCATTCTGATGATGAATTGATAATTGAAGAGGGGATGTTCCAAATGTTGATGAGGAGACTATTGAGCAACCTAACAATGTTGAATGTAGTTGGAAGCTCAAGCAATCTAACTTCAGATAACTTTGACATTGAGAATTTGGATTTGGGCTTTGATGACAACGTTGAAGAAGCTTTTTCATCCGGTAAAGAACTTGATTATGAAGATTCTGATGATGATGGAGATGGTTATAATGGAGATGATGTTGTTGAAGGATTGTATTTAGACATTTGAAGAAATTAGGATATGTTACTGTTATATACTTATATGTTTTGTTACTGTTTGGATTTGGATTATTATTATGATGTTACTCTTTTATGATTATGATGATGTTAACTGGATTTGGATTATGATGTTACTGTTTTGTTACTTTTATGTTATGTATATATGTCATTTATAGGTTTTTTTTTTTTTTTAAATATTAAGAGTCCACGAGTCAAGTCTACGTACGCCCCACGAGTCTACGTACACTCGCGAGTCTGACCACCATGTCTGTACCCAAAGCCAATGTTATCTCTGGGTAGCCTCATCTACTTCTTTTTGTGAAAGGTGCATTAGAGGAGAATGATGTTAAAGGCCATTGATCAAAATACAAAATATCATCCAAAATACAAGGACCACAATAACACATACTCACAGGCTTCTTATTGAGGTAAAATTAAAATATTAGCAAGAAGACCCCAAGGACAGAAAAACAGTGTGGGGGAATTTTAAAAAAAACGGCAAACCTCCATAATCCTTAGTTTCTGACTCAAAATTATTATCTGGCTGAACTGATAAGACACCAGGCACACCTGCACCACAAGAAGAATTTCATTTAATTGGTAATTGATACTTTGACACTGAGATTAAAGTTTCAGAATGCAAACCAGCTAACTCCCGTGCACAATCCTCATCAAGTTCACAACAAAAGCCAAAGTTGGTTTTCCAGGAAACATGATATATACACATCTGTGCATCCCTCTCACTGCAGAGTGCAAACACTATTGTAATTTACTTTCAGGCAAAGGATAAAGAAAGCATAGGAAGTAGAGCTCACTGTCCTCACTTTCCCATGACCTTGGTCAGAATTTGAGCATAATAATCGACAATCTGAGCCTTTGTAACGACCCCAACCCCAGGTTTGTCCATTCTAACAAGCCAGTGCTTTGAATTCCCAGCAAGGAACAACAAATTGGTTTCAGTTTGTAGTTTTGATGGGAAAACTGCCTGGACACTTGATAAACTATAGTCCTTTTTCAAAGAGTTGAAATCTGGATCAGGCCTAACCCATAAGACCCCAGGTAGACCTAGCAATATATAAGCATAAGAACCAAATCCATTTCAACAATAATATCAACGGCAAAACCTCTTCCAAAACCACCAAACTGAAAACCTTCAAACCTCAGTGTTTGCATTATCTTGAACATGTGAAAACAAATTATCCATACCCCTAAGGTTATCACATCATCATCAAGGAATTGAGTTAATCAGAGATCAAGAAAAACAAAAACAACTTACAGGCCAGCTGTGAGGATATTTCTTCATCAACTTCACAACAAAAACCAAAGTGTGTATCCCAGGAAGCATCATATAGACACATTTGAGCATCTTTCTCACTGTTGAAACCAAATTTATAGTATTTTTCAGCTAAACAAGAGAGAGAATATGAAATTGTGATTGGAAGAAAACCCATTACAGAAATTACCTTCCCAGAAGTTTCTGTAGAGACTTCACATAATAATCAATGATTTGTGGCTTGGAATGGACTCCATGAGGAGGCTTCTCCATGAGCACCATCCAATGGCGGTTCTGTGTGGTGGAAGTGGAAGGACTGGAGAAGGAAGGGTATGTTGCTGTTGCAGCTATCCTAGTAAAGGAACAATGATTACATGAAAAAATGGAGGAAGAAGAAGAAGAAGAATAGAGATTGGAATGAAGATTCCTTCTGTAATTGTTGGGTAATGTTGTTATGTTTATTGAAAGGTCCTGAACTTGTGTTGTTTTTGGTTTCACAAAGGAAAAGCTTTGACATTTGCTGAATGTGAGAGACACAGATAGAACTTCCATGTTTGTTTCACTATCCTATTCCTATGGTTTCATTCATGTGAGTGTGAAACAAAGCTCAGCGTCTGTGTCTGTTTCTCGACCGATGGTGCCAATGCAAACTGCATAGTGGCAACAGTTATCTAACTCCAAAGCTGCTGATTGCTGAACTTGTAAATGGGCCAGGCCCAGTGAGGTGGGCTTGAGAGTTCAGGAGTTGAGACACGTTTCCTCAACACCCAACCCAAGGACTAGGAGAAATATCTTCACTTTTTTTTATAAATAAAATAAATAATAAGATATATCCACAATGGGTTTTTGTTTTTTATCGGAATCTTCACATCGCAATGCTAATATGTGGTTCCATAGAGCCGTGGCTACCGGAAGTAAAGGAATAAAAATAAACTTTTTATAATATTAATAAGTTTCACTTATTACTATTTTAGGTGACACTGATAGTTTTCTTTGAGTCGTTTAGATATGTATGCCTAAAGGTGTAAATAAGTCGAGTTTCTAAAAGCTTGAGTTTGACTCGTAAAAAAAAATGAATTATTAAAGTTTGGCTTCTTTATTTAAATGAGCCTAACTAAAAACTTGAACTTGGCTTGTTAAAAAAGAGTAAAGATTGAGTTTGATTTGTTTAACTCATTTATAACTTAATTATTTTTGCATTTATGAAAATTTTCCTTAAACTTTTTTTTTAAGTTTATTAATTTAGTATTTAATATGTTGCTTTTTCTGATACCCTCAATAATTTTGGATTAAAAGTTACTCTGTCCAACCAAAATGAGCCACCTCAAATCAAATGATTCTCACCATTTGATTGGGCCATCTAGACAGGGTAAAGTTATCCTTGGGGTATAAGAGAATTCATCATTTAATAAAGATTTTAATATTATATGATAATCTACAAATAGAAATATGTGCTTAACTCACAAATTTAAAACATTTTTCATAAAAAAAAATTATTAGAAAAGTATACAAAAGCATTTTTATACAAAAAGTAGGATGTATATAATTTTAAATTTTTTATAATATATATATATATATATAAAAGCGAGTTATTCACGAGCTGTTAATGTCAAGTCTATAAGGCTTGGACTTGACTCATTTAAATAATCGAGTTCAATCTCAAGCATGAGTTTGTTTATTTAATTAAACAAACGAGCTTGAGCGAGCATTTAAAGAGTCGAGTCTGACTAGTTCACGAATAGCTCAGCTCATTTACACCCCTATATATGCCATTTTAGATAAATTTATTGTTAACATAATAATTATTATTACTTTTTAATCTTATCTCTAAATTATTGCTATAATTTTTCTAATTATTTTTATCACTTCGAAGTTATATTAATTGTTATTTACAAGAATCTAAACTAGAAAATATGTGATTTCTCTCGATTATTTCTCTCTTCCTAGACTTAATTATTACCTAAGATAGTTATTATCATTATACTGGATGTTCATTTTTTTTTCTAAAGCAAATATATTCATTATTTTTTGTTGCTAAAATGCACTTTTAATCCCTCAAGTTTTTAAATTTGACGAAATTCTTCTATCCATTTTTTTCTTGACGATTTTAGTCCTCCATATTTTCCTTTTCCAATCTTGGAATAATGGTCCTTCCGTTAGCTTTCCATCCAAAACCTAACATAAATAAGCTATGTGGCAAACGAGTCCAACATAGCAACCATGTGTCAATGCCATGTGTCACCCAAATAATAAAATCATTTTTTATAAAAAATTAAATATCATATATTGTTCAATTTCCCATTTTTTTACTATTCGTGAAACCCTAATATGTTCCATCGCACTGCGGGTGAACTTCCTGATCACCTTTGAAGCATCTCATTGGAGTCAACGTCCGCCGCCGGAATCAGGAAATGATTCGTGCAATGAAAATGAGGAGTGACTCGAGTCTGAAGACATGGGTATCGGATAAGTTGATTTCGTTACTAGGATATTCTCAACTCACAGTTGTTTAGTACATGATTGGAGTATCGATTAGTGGGCAAGCTAGAGGAGTTTGGGTTTTCAACAACGAGTGACACTTGTGCTTTTGCTGTAGAAATTTTCTCAAGAGTTACTTGCAAATCATCTGCCTAGATGGCAGAGGTCCTGATGTCAAAGCAGCCTATGTAGAAACTGAGCTCCTCGCCGCTGAAGCCGACTTTAAGCCCGACTTGCTTGGCATCTTCCTTGTCGCCGATGAGGCCATCGGTGTAGCCTTCCTTGTAATTCCTCCAAATTCAGAGAAGAATAAAAAATTTCTTCCATGGTTGTCGATTTACCAACAAAAGATTTGAACTTTATTCTTGGCAGTCACAGGAACAATAGATGGTGCATATGTGGGCATAAATGTTATTTTGACAACATCCAGGGACAACATACGGTGAGACCGTATGGAGGCAGTGGCAATTTTGTAATATTGAGTAAAAAAATCCCTCATTCATTTTATTTCTGAAAGAAATTTGGACTAGCAGAAATGTTATTTTGACAACATCCAGGGACAACATATGGACTATGGTGACACCGCATGGAGGCAATGGCAATTTTGTAATATTGAGTAAAAAAAATCCCTCCTTCATTTTGTTTCTAAAAGAAATTTGGATAAGCAGAAGTTTTGACAAAATCTAGGGACAATATACGGTGACACCGCATGGGGGTAATGACAATTTTGTAAATAGGCAATGGCAATTTTGTAATATTGGGTAAAAATATTTCCCTCCTTCATTTTGTTTCTAAAAGAAATTTAGACAAAACACTCCTTCCTTCTTTGGCACCTATCTCACTCACCACTCACCCGCGCACGTCTCCCCGTTTCTCACTTTGCGCTCACTTCACATCCTCTGCATTCACAGAAAACTCCTTTTGTTCCCATCTTCGATTTGCTCTGCACAAAAGCTCCTGAACCCAGTGGTGAAGACGATCCTCTCACCCCTTGTGAGCCCAATGTTGAAGACGCCTCCCACCTGTTGTGAGCCCAGAGTTGAAGACGCTCCCATACCTGAAGACAGTGGTGAAGACGCCTCCACTAAGCAAGGTTAGCTTTGTCTCTTTTCTGTAATCAACTTCTGGCTCTCTCTCCATTGATTGTAATTATTGTCCATTCTTTTGTGTGTTTAGGTTTTATTTTTATGCCCTCATTTCCCCTATTCGATTCGCTATCATTATAACCATTAGAACCAGGATATAAAATGGCATTTTAGAAAACTAATTCAAAAAATATTTTCTTTCGAATGGTTCTTGCATATTACAACATCACTGACCTTTTCTTTTATTAATATCCATCACTATCCTATTTTAGTAACACTGATATTTGTATTTGCTTCTATTGGCTATCCTTTTAAGACTTAATATTAGTATTTAAAGTTGTGCATAATGTGTAGACTAAAAACCCAAGTTGTTCCCTTATTTTTGTTGGTTCTGTTACATGGATCCACGAGTGCTTTTAGCCTTTTGGTTAGTGTAAGCAATGTTCTCCCAAAGAAGCTACTTTGTTAATGAGTTCCTTTGCTGAGGAGGTTTGGAGAACTGCAGTAATCAAACAAATGGGTAGCTTAGGTGTCAAGTTGAAAGGTCTTGCTGGGTGCAATAATTGGAACGCTATTCATTACATTAGTAACCCAAGACAATTATTTAGATAAAATATGAAGAAATAAAAATTTCTCTTAAAATATTACTCAATAAATACTTAGTGTAATACTTAGTATAATGTTTACATCAAAATAACATAATTAGTTTAAAACCCTCAAAATTGGGCGTCTAATACAACTCGCATAAATAAAATAAAATACGTAACGATGACGTAAGTTCTCTTGACATATGCCATAACATACTAACCAAATACTAAAACTACGAAGATCATCTTCAATTCTTCGTATGCTCAACCGTAACGTCCTCAAACTCTGAAAACAATATTACTAATGAGATTTATAATCCCTGTGAATAAAAATACAGTTAAAAAGATTTTCACAAAAGCATTATTCTCAGCCGGTGCGGCAAGCGGAAAAGTAATTCATGGTACCCGCTATTTTCCAAAATAATAGCATTATAAAATAATATTAATAATAATAATAATAATATAAATTATTATTGACAATAATCAGTCATCATCAATACATCATTAATCAATTATGTCAAAATCTAATATATTAAATAATATTTTTAAACCACATATGTCATATGACTATCAAACATCACTCAAGAATAACATCTCATTGCCTACCTCTATTCAAGAGAGGTATTTCGATGTCACATGTTCATCGATGACATTACTCATATTTTCGATACCAACCATGTGCACTGGCGGTATTACGCATTTTTCGACATCCCAATGTATGGCGATGTTGCTTTCGATATCCCATCAACAGACGGTATTACAATCTCGACATCCCAATTCAATGACGATGTTACTTTCGATCCCCCATCAACTGACGGTATTACATAATTTCGACATTCCAATTCAATAGCGATGTTACTTTCGATATTCCATTCATAGGCGACATTTCTCACACATCATGCCTCATGCATAATAGTTATTTACACATGCCAAATCAAACATATCCCAAGTAAAGCATGTCAATCAACCAATATACATGTCAATCACACATAACATATCATCAATCACAAGAATAAATGTTCAATTTCATACACTTTTATTTTAATAAAAAAACCCCAAATCAATTTAGCATTCTTGGACCCTCACATTGAAAAATTCAATTTTCCCAAATCAATCTCTCAAAATACATTATTGGTTTTAAGATCCAAAACCCCAAATCTTTGTACTATGAAAGGGTGAGAAAAGAATATTTTTACTCACCTCTTATAGACTTCCAAAAACTCCAAATATTGCCAAAGACGAACCCTAAATCTTTAAAAAAAAAAAAATCCTTCTCTTTTGCGGATATTCTTGGATTTGTGCAGAAAACAATTTCCCGGTGCAGTGTGTGCTCCTCAACGTCTTTTATTGTTCAGCAGCTTACAAAGATAACTTTCTATCTATTTATTTAATTTAAAACCAATATCTATCTATTAAACAAAAGAAAACCCTGCCCACATATATTATAACTGATTGAATATGTTTCAATATTTTAATTAATTTTAGTTATGTGTAGGACCTGCGATCCTATCTTCTAGGAATTCAAACGAATTCCTCCTTACGTATGTGTTGCAGTGCAACACTAATACTGCAACACGAATTTGGCTAAAGCCAAATCATCACTTTGTTTTTTATTTGATTTTTTTTCTTTTCCATTTTGTATTCTTTTGAAATTAATAAATAATTACAGTAAATTTTTAGACTAACAACTTTCTACACTAAACCTCATAACAACTTAGTCTTTTTTATTATAATAATTATATTTAAATTTTACAATGTTATAATAATGGATGTTTCCTATGCAGTGGAGGGGGGATGATTGGGAATCTGTTTTTTTTTTTTTTTTTTGGTAATAGGATCCAGCATTTGAATGATGGTTTTTTTTATCTTTAGTGCTATTGACTTGCTGAAATTGTTATTTTTCTTGCAATTTACTGGCTTTAATTGAATAGTTTTGTATAGTTTGGTGGTATGGTTGTTGACACAAAGCATTCGCTAAATTTGCAGGTGGTGTTATATCATTTGCTAAGTTAAACATCATTGTATAACATCAAATAGTTCAAATGATAAAAATGTAAGCAATATATTAATTACTTGTATTTGCATGAATTTGCATGAATGTGATTTATTTAGTAATTTAGTAATGACATGAACTTTGTCCATACTTGCTTAGGTACATTTGAGGCATGGATGTGCACGTAGAAGGTTGATTGAAGTTAACAACAACTTGACAGATGCATAATGAACCAAAATTGAGGCCACCCCATTTAAGTGGGCTCTACACATGCCTGTCAATTTGAAAATTTTTGGTTTACTGTTGTGGAAACTAATTAGTAGGTGGGATGAGCGCCAGGGGGTTAGAGTTAAGGCCCATTGTAGGTGAACGGGTGCGAGTTGATGAAAACGGGGAGTGTCAAACATTGTCTTTGTTCGAAGGGGGTGATGTAACCGTTCAAAAAATAGTTGACATGCTTCATGGGTTTGAAAACGATGAAGTTAATTTAGTAGATTGTATATATTCCTTGCATTTAGGGAGTTCTACGTTCCTAGATCAGGAAGATGGGTATATACTAATATGATTAAATTGTTAGATGACCTAGAGTCTTTAAATAATTAAAATTCGGGTCTAGTTGTTTACGATTTCTTAGTTGATAGTTTGAGCAAAGTTGCTCATGCAGTGAAGGAGAGAAAAATCTAAGCTAAGCACATCTAACAGGATGCACAACTATCTTACAGGTATATATTTCTTCATGTGTTGTATCATATTGCTATGTTCTATTAACATAAATTTACTTGTATTAAGTATATCAATCTTTGCTGTAGATTTGGGCCTTGAACCACATGTCAGTGGGGGAAACACCGGACATTCCTCATAGGTTCCCATTCCCATGTTTTTTAATTGACAAATTTTTCGTATCGGCAAGAAAAGGATAGAAGATGCATTTCACAACAATTTGGTAAGCATCGGTGTTAATACATATGTATAACATGTTTGGGAAGAAAATAATATTTAAATTTTGTTAATATGTTTGTGCTATTATTTTTTGAAAACTTATATACAATGTGCATTTGATGAGCTTCTCGTATTTGCTGGCAATTGAAGGGGTAACTGCCACAACTGAGGAGCTTGAATTTGAGATGGTTAGGGATGCAATGCATGAGGCACAAACTCAATTTGTGAATGTTACTGAATATCATCAATTGGTGGCAGAGAATAAGCAGTGTCAGGAGTGGATTTCGGTTCTCGAGGCAAAAGTGAGGATGCTTAAAGATGCATTACTTCAACGCCAAACAACGATTGATCCCCATGATGAGGACGAGGGAGTTTCTCCACCAAAGGCTTGTCATGCATCCTCCTTGAGTCCTTGGCCTAACATTGATGTTGCCACTAATATTGGTGGTGAAGGATGTTCAAATATTGAAAAAGGTGCATGGTTAGTAAACGAGCATTAGTTTTTCAGTTTTTTATTGTTATATTTCAAGGTTGCATTGGACATTTTTAGTGTTCATATGATATTGAATGACTGTGTTAATTGTTTCAATTGCACGCAATCTGGTCTTCATATATGTAGATACACTAGTTGTTTTGTTTGTGCATTATCTAGAGGTTCAAATGGTAGAGAATGAAACAAAAATCAAAGATACATCATAACAACTTACTGTTTATCATATGGTCTTCTGCATACTTTGCAGGTGAAACAGAAGTTGATATTCCTCGAGTGCATGCTAATTATGAACATAACGATCCTGCAGCAATCACAGTTGGTGGAATAGAGGAAGTAAACATCGAAGTTTGAGCAGGTAAGTTTGCAATTTTGTATCCACAAATAAGAATTCCCTTGTATATTTGTAAACTATTTACCATCTAACAATTGGAACATTGTTAACAGGTAGAAATAATGTCAATTGCAAAACATCAAACATCATCATGCGATTAAAAGATAAACCAAGGAGGCGTGTCCAAAGTGTGGCAACTCGGAGTCCATTTACGAATACATACATAAGAAAGAAGAAAAGGACAAGTTGTAATAATTTGTGAATGGGCTATGGATATGATTAATATGGTTATGGCCATTTTTTTGGGTTGTTTAGAATAATTTTGTAAGATTGTATACCACAATAGTCATGTCATTTTGATTGTTTACATCATTTTGGGCTATTTTGAACCATTATAGTATAAATGTATGGAAATATCATGCTCATATCTTTATTTTATTTTTTGTTCCATCCAAACTTGGTTAATAGGTTCGAAATTTGTGGTTGATTTGTAGTGTTAAGGTAACCCATTAACTAATCATTCAACTTCATTAACCATACATTTGCACAGCATTAACCACTTGCTCAGGTCCAAAAGTAATATTTTTTTTGTACATGGTTAATGGGCATACTTGTAGTATCAGGGTAACCTATTAACCAACCATTCAACTTCATTAACCAAACGTTTGCACATCATTAACCACGTATGAAATTGAATGACTTTAGGCATTATGATGGGAAGTTTACTTGGTTAACAGGGTTGAAATTTGTGGTTAATACTGTTTTGTATATGGTTAATGGGCATACTTGTAGTATCAGGGTAATCCATTAACCAACCATTCAACTTCATTAACCAAACGTTTGCACAACATTAATCATTTATTAAATTGAATGACTTTAGGCATTATGATGGGAAGTTATCATACTTGGTTAATAGGATTGAAATTAGTGGTTAATACTGTTTTGTACATGGTTAATGGACACACTTGTAGTATCAGGGTAACCTATTAATCAACCATTCAACTTCATTAACCAAACGTTTGCACAACATTGATCACGTATGAAATCGAATGACTTTAGGCATTATGATGAGAAGTTATCATACTTGGTTAACAAGGTTGAAATTCGTGGTTAATATTGTTTTGTACATGGTTAATGGGCATACTTGTAGTATTAGGGTAACACATTAACCAATTATTGAACTTCATTAACCATACATTTGCACAACATTAACCACGACTGAAATTATTTATGAAAAATTATTGAAGGTATTATGAAATCATACTTGGTTTACAGGGTTCATATTTGTGGTTAATATTGGTATGTACATGGTTAATAGGCACATTTGTAGTATCATGGTGACACATTAACCACCTACTGAACTACATCAGTATTAACCACTTTTGAAATTATTTTTGAAGAATGATTAAAGGGATTATGAGGGTTATCTTTATCATACTTGGTTATTAACGTTCAAAAGTGTGGTTAATATGGTTTTGTACATGGTTAATGGGTACGCTTGCAGTATAAGGGTGACCCATTAACCACCTATTGAACTACACTAACCATACATTGCCACAACATTAACCAAACACTTATGCGAATATGAGAAGCAAAATCCATTAAAATATATCATGATAAACTCCTTCATCATTAACAAATACATTGACATTTAATTGATCATTTACATGGCTTGCATATCTATGTAAACATAATACTACAAAAAATCAACCCTATAGCCTTTACTAGATGATGGTTGTTTTGTGCTGTAAACATGTCATACAACAAGTGAGAAAACATTTGCAACTGACCAATCTACACCACCAACAAATTCATTAGTAAAGTATTGGACACAAAACAATGGACCACTATATTAGCAACGATATATGACTATTGAACATCATACCATCATGCGAAAATTGTCTTCCTATTCTTCCAACTCATATACGCTAACATTGAAAATAAATATGTGACAACATTCACAAAATATATGTCACTAGTCAACACAAAAATATCCACAAAATGCATATTTCCAATGTGATCCATGAAGTCTATTTCGGACGTTGTCAAAAGATCCATGAATGATATATTACCTCCAACCTGGAAGAGACCATATAAGAAACTGAAATGAAATCACAATGAACCAATAAATGACAGATAATTTACATGCCTGTGTACATGGATTAATATCATCGTTAAAGGCTGCATCTAAACCCTTAAATGCAGGCAGTGAAACATTTGGAATTTGAGGAACCCAACAATTATCTTCAAAAATGGACATTGCAGCATCTGTATTGATATAAACACCTCTTGACTGTATAGAAAAAGGGTTAGCTAATCAAATAAATATTCAACTTATTGTCAATAGCTACTACACCATTTATCCAGAAACTCTATAACACAACAAACCAATCCATCAAATTATACAAATTTAAGGCACAACACACCAAACCAACAAATTCTACACATTTAGCACAATCTTATAATGGACACAAACCATGGTACTTCCATCCAACAAATCTCCACTAGTCACAACCTCAATAGATAATTCTACACATTAGTTGCTTTCGTTGTGATAACCCACCCTTCTAATATTGCCCTCCTACATAATTGGACGAAGAAAAGTAAGATGCAAGCATTCACAAAGGGGTGTACTGTTTGAAAAATACATAACATAATATGGCATATATGCACTGAAATGAAACTGACAGTTTCTGAAAGCTTGGTTAACAGAGTTTAAAATTGTGGTTGATAATGTGTTGGAAGTGGTTAATACATAATTTCCAAAAACAAACACATACCTTAGTAGTTTCTTTGTCATCACTTTGCTTGGTTCGCTTCCTGCATCTCTTTACAACTTTTTCAACTACAGATATTTTCCTCTTTGATGGAGGACGACCTTTATGTGTGGCATGCAATGGATTATATAACACCCCGATTTTCACTGCTTTCTAAGACCGATAATTTATATAGATAAGTTTATATTTTATCTGAGATTTTAGAAAATGAAATTAAATAAACCAAGCTCATAGTTATACTCTATGTTATCGTAGGGAGTTACGGTTAAATTTTGGGTTGAAAATTTAGATGGAACCCGGTCTGTGTTTTCACTGACAGTAAGATTTTATCGATCAGGAAACCTAATTTTGAGTCATGAACAAAACAGTTAGGTTTTAAATCGAATTTCCAACAATATTGGCGATTTTGAAAATTTAAAAAAAAAAGTTCTTACGCTTTATTCGGGCGTAAAACCTAAATCGGGTGAAAAACGGAACTGGACATGGGATTATCAGGACTCGCTAACGGATAAAATTGAAGTCACATCATGACAAATCACCTAGGAACACGTGCCAGTGACTCACCACAGTCATGATGAAAACGAAAATATCTGAAACACGTTCACACTAAGAAAAGACCGTTTTGCCTATAGGAACCAGTGAAATTACATTTTCACCTCAATGACTTATTTCCCTCATCATGACATCCAACAAAATATCTAGATGTTTTGTGGCTTTGGAGGTGAAAAGACCAAAATGCCCTTAACATTTCACAAAATGACATTTATGCCCCTAAAGGAAATGTCCATTTTGCCCTTAAGTGAACAATTTTTGGACCACCTTAACCCTCCCATTTCCCACGCATAAGGACCCCCACCATGGCCATTCACCCATTTTTCCTTCTTCTCTTCATCATCTCCTCCATATTCTCTCAACTTTCTCACTTTTTCTCAAGTGAATCTTAGGCAAAAAGTGTGAAGAAAATGATGAATCTTTGCCCATTTTCATCATCCAAGAGGTATGACTACTCTCTTTGATCCATATGCTTCATGTTCTTCACTTATTTCTTGTTCTTCAGTCTATGATCAACATATTCAAAGTTCTAAGTTCAATCTTCAAAAATCTATAGAAAATTATAGAAAAATCCTTTTAATGTGAAATCAATTTCTATGATCTAGTCTCATCATCCTCTATCACTATCCAAGAGCATGTAATCAAATAACATGCCTAGCTATATTTCCTAGGAGGTGGCAGAACCCTAAACTTTGGGGAAACAAGGGTTTTGCTTCAAGTTTTTGTATGATTTAACTTCATTTGGTGTTGTGTATACCTGAGGATTATTCATCCAAGAGTTATAAATTTTTAGACATCCCTAGTCATTTTAAGTCACCTTGGCCGAACCTAGACCCTAGGAGGCAAGGAATGATATTTTGTTAATGTTAAAGTTGTTATTTTTTGTGAAGGATCAGACTGTGTTCGATCGTCCTAAAGCGTGTACGGTTGCCAGTCGCGAAGCCGCAGTCAGTGTTGCACGGGAAAGCACATAGGAGACTATTCAGGTGGGGAGAAAGAATTGTAATTATCGGGAAGGCAAGCGTAGTATAAAATGTATACATGTGTAGGGGAATCTTAAAGCCTGCTAGAGGTTGAGCCCTGGACAAAGTACCTGAACCCTAGGTGTATGTATCTTTGGGCTATCATCGCTAAGATGATACTCTAGACGATGTGATTATTGAGGTTGATATGTTGAACTACCTATGTGATTATCTGTTTATCTGTTATGTTAAACTGACTATGTGATTATTTGTTTATCTGTTATGTTAAACTGCCTATGTGATTATCTGTTTATCTGTTATGTTGAACTTCCTATCTGATTATATGTTTATCTGTCAATCTGATTCTATCTATATTGGCATACTTATTGTCATGATATTTTATTATTGTGATTGGCTGGGTGATTGTTGATGAGAGTATGGTGAGATTGTGATGTTGTTCGGATTGATACCGACATGGTCCTGACCATGGAGCTGTGGCTCGTGCACGCAAGGCGTCGTGATATTGATGTTGATGTCGATGTCGATGTAATGCATCGTGGCTGTTATAAATTGCTTTGATAAAACCATATCCATTACTAGTCAACCTATGACTATTGATTCTTATGTAACCAATTCTGTTGGGTCTGTTGTGTCTTGCCATAACTCCTTAGTTGAGGGAGCTCAAGGATACGTACTTCTCTTTTCTGCTAAGATAGAGGCTGAGAGTGAAATAGCGACAATACCTGTAGTGTATGAATTCAAGGATGTTTTTCCTAAGGAAGTATCTAGTTTACCGCCAACTAGGGAGGTTGATTTTAATATAGATCTAGACCTGGGAGTGGACCTGTTTCAGTAACACCCTATAGAATGGCACCCCCAAAGTTGAGTGAGCTTAAGAAACAGTTAGAAGAGTTGTTAAAAAAAGGGTTGATAAGGCCAAGTGTGTCACCTTGGGGAGCACCAGTGCTTCTGGTCAAAAAGAAGGATGGCAGTATGAGGTTGTGGATTGACTGTAGGCAGTTGAACAAGGTAACCATCAAGAATAAATACCTTTTGCCTAGAATAGATGAACTGTTAGACCAGTTGAGAGGAGCGGCAGTTTTATCTAAGATGGACTTGAGATTTGGGTACCATTAGATTAGAGTTAAAGGCGAGGATATTCCTACGACAACCTTTAGGACCAGGTACGAACACTATGAATATGTAGTGATGCCATTTGGTGTAACCAATGCCCCGGCCGTTTTCATGGACTACATGAATCAGATTTGTGAATATATGCCTTGACATTATTATTTAAGTTTTGATGGATGAAAAAAGAATCATTCCGGAAGGACTAGATTGCAAAAAGCGGAAAAGGTTATCTCAGATGATCAAGTCTTTCAGAAGGGGTGAAGGGAACTTTAGTATTTGTATTGTGTGTTTTAGATCATGTTGTACATGGTAGATCAAGCTCTCAAAAATCAATCACACACACACATAATATGAAAAGTAAAAAAGAAAACTTAACTGGCCGTAACCTCTTAAATTAGAAAAATCAGTTAAACAACCGTTAATTTTAAAATCAGATGGTTTCTAAATGATCATAATCGATTAGGGATTTCTCATAATCGATTATCATATATCTGAAAAGATGCTTTCTAAAAAGCGTGTAAGTGAGATTTAAAACAGAGAACCCATAATCGATTATGATGCGACTGTCTCTTAACGCGTTTTGGCTAAAAAGAAAATGATCGATTATGACATTAAAATAATCAATTATAGCGCGAGAAACACATATATTGAAAACCTAATTCCTATGGGCTCATTTTTTTTCCTATAAATAGGAAGCCCTGGGGAGTGTTTCAAAATAACACTTGCTTCTCTAATCCTTATTGCGCTAATACTCTGTCAAATTTCTTACTTATCACTCTCACTAATTTTGCACCTTGATATTGATATTTTGAGAGCTTTATACTCCATATAAGTGAGTTTGTAATTGTGCTTCAAGTTGTAATTTCTTATCTGCACTTTTGAGTGCTACATTTTTGTTATATTGTTGTTCTTATTTGAGTGTGAATGCAATAGTTTTTGAAAGAGAAGGTTTTTCTCTTGAGACTCTTTCACTGGGGGAGGTGATATCCTTGGTCTGTGAGGAGTGCTCTTCTTTGTGAAGATTTCTAGCTAAACCTGATTTAAAAGCTAGTTATTGAGTGAAAACCCTTGGTGGTTGACCTTGGGGACTGGAAGTAGGCTACTAGGGTATTAGGTAGCTAAACCAGGATAAAACTGCGAGTCTTATTTTTCTTTCTTACTCGTTATTATTGCAATTTTTTTACGCCATTTACTTTCTGCAACTTTTATTCTATTGCATTTTATTTAACGCACTTTAAATTCAAGTAATTTATTTCTTAAGTGCTTTGTTGTGCAAAAAGTTTTAAAAATACACATTACACATAATTCATCCCCCTCTTGTGTTTGGAGTCACTTGTCAACAAGTGACATCAGAGCTTAACACTTGCTTATAGGCTTAACCGCCTTAAGAGGTAACGTGACTTCAAACAATTTTAATCATAAGGGACATTCCATCAGACCCCCATCATTCAATGGTGAAGGGTATGGTTATTGGAAAGAAAGAATGCAAATCTTTCTTGAGGCTGTGGACCTCAAAGTTTGGGACGCTGTGGAAAATGGTCCATTTATCCCCACCCATTCTGTCAATAATGCAGTGGTGGACAAAACAAGAAGTCTCTGGACTGACGAAGAAAGGAAAAAGGTCCAATACAATTTGAGGGCAAGGAACATCATCACTTCAGCTTTAAGCTGCGATGAGTTCTACAGGGTCTCATATTGCAAGACTGCCAAGGAAATGTGGGACACCCTTACACTGACCCATGAAGGTACTACCGAGGTCAAAAGGGCAAAATGAACACATTAATCGATGAATATGAGCTATTTAGGATGAATCAGGGTGAAAGCATACAAGATATACAGAAACATTTTACCCACATTATCAATCATCTTAGGGCTCTTGGGAAATTCTTTAGTTATGAAGACTTGATTAATAAAGTGCTTAGATGTTCAAATAGAAGTTGGCAACCCAAAGTAACTGCTATAACTGAATCGAGAGATTTATCCACTATGACTTTGGCGATTCTATTTGGAAAACTGCAGGAACATGAGCTCGAATTAATTCGACTCACTGAAAGTGAAGAAAGATACAAGAAAAATAAAGGACTTGCACTTAAAGCAACTGTTAATGAAAGAGAAGAAGAAATTGATTTTGACGATTGTGAAAGCCTGTAACACCCCATTTTCACTACTTTAATATCAGTAAATTATATAATTGAGTTTATATTTTTATTTGAGGTTTAGAAAGTGAACTTAAATAAACTAAGACCATATTCATACTCTACGCTATCATAGAGAGCTACAATTAAATTTTGGGTTGAAAAATCAGACAGAGCCCGGTCTGTGTATTCACTGACAGTAAGATTTTACTGATCAAAAGATATAATTTTGACTAGTGAACAAAATAGTTAGGTTTAGAATCGAATTTCGAACAATTTTGATAAAAATTGGTTTTTCGCACTAACAAATGAAATAATATACGTTATGCGGACGAAATCTTAAATCGGGTGAGGAATGGAGCAGAATACGGATTTATCGGGACCTGCTAACGGATAAACTTGAAGTCACATCAAGTCAAATCACATGGGAAGACGTGCCAGTGTCATGATGACGTTCTAAAAAATATGAATGCATTCACACTGCGAAAAGACCAAAATACCCTTAGCCTTTTCCCTAAATGACATTTTCGTCCCTAAAGGAAAAGACCGTTTTGCCCGTAGGAACTTATGAAAACCCATCCTTGCCCTCTCCCTCATCATGACCATCATCAAAATATCTAGATATTTTGGTGACTTGGAGGTGAAAAGACCAAAATGTCCTTCACTTTTCCCTAAATGACATTTTTGTCCCTTGGTGAAATGACCATTTTACCCTTAAGTGAACAACTTTTGGACCCTTTTGCCCTCTATAAAATCCCAGTTTTCGGAAACCTTAATTGAGAAAGATGGCCTAGATTGAGTATGTATATGTTTATTGATAATTATTATCATGGCTTGAAGTATGTTTAGAGAGTATGTTAAGAGTAGGAATGAATTGAATAAGAGAAGGATGAAGGACAAAGGATCAGGAGCAGAACGCTCAAGCATGGACCAATGTAACGCTCAAGCGTGCTGACGCTCTATCGTGGAGAGATTTGGACGCTCAATCGTGGATCCTCTAACCAGTGACTGGCAGTGATGGGACGTAAAATGACACGTGACAGTTACGCGTCACGGCTGGCACGTGATAGGCGGTGCCTTGGCGGTGAGGAAACGTCAACGCTCAAGCGTGGGAGAATCCAACGCTCAAGCGATGGAACGCTAAAGCATGGAGAATCGTGAACATAATAGTTAGGTTTAGAATCGAATTTCCAACAATTTTGATAAAAATTGGTTTTTCGCACTAACAAGTGAAAGAATATATGTTATGCGGACGCAATCTTAAATCGGATGAGGAACGAAGCTGAATACGGATTTATCGGGACCTGCTAACGGATAAACTTGAAGTCACATCAAGTCAAATCACATGGGAAGACGTGCCAGTGTCATGATGACGTTCTAAAAAATATGAATGCATTCACACTGCGAAAAGACCAAAATACCCTTAGCCTTTTCCCTAAATGACATTTTCGTCCCTAAAGGAAAAGACCGTTTTGCCCATAGGAACTTATGGAAACCCATCCTTGCCCTCACCCTCATCATGACCATCATCAAAATATCTAGATATTTTGGTGACTTGGAGGTGAAAAGACCAAAATGTCCTTCACTTTTCCCTAAATGACATTTCTGCCCCTTGGTGAAATGACCATTTTACCCTTAAGTGAACAAATTTTGGACCTTTTTGCCCTCTGTAAAATCCCAGTTTTCAGAAACCTTAATTGAGAAAGATGGCCTAGATTGAGTATGTATATGTTTATTGATAATTATTATCATGGCTTGAAGTATGTTTAGAGAGTATGTTAAGAGTAGGAATGAATTGAATAAGAGAAGGATGAAGGACAAAGGATCAGGAGCAGAACGCTCAAGCATGGACCAATGTAACGCTCAAGCGTGCTGACGCTCTATCGTGGAGAGATTTGGACGCTCAAGCGTGGATCCTCTGACCAGTGACTGACAGTGATGGGACGTAAAATGACACGTGACAGTTACGCGTCGCGGCTGGCACGTGAGAGGCGGTGCCTTGACGGTGAGGAAACGTCAACGCTCAAGCGTAGGAGAATCCAACGCTCAAGCAATGGAACGCTAAAGCGTGGAGAATTCCAATGCTAAAATGTGGACAGTAGAAACTTTTCCTATATATGGTTCTTCATTTTCACTGTGAGAAGAGTTTTCACTCTTCATATATACAAAGAGAGCTCGAGACAGAGAGCAGAGTTGAGGTCGGGACTTTGGTTCAAAGTTGTGATCCGTTCGTTCGTCCGATTCCAATTTCGATCGTGTTTTCGTGATCAGCGTGACTCCTACTCTATTTCTACCGGTTTGTTTTTGTGGTTATACGAGGGTAAGCCGAGGTTCCGTATCTACCTACATTGTACCTATACATTGTTCTCTTTTGGTTTAAGCTTCTTTTCACGTTTTTAACTTCATATTAGGGTTAATGCTATAGTCTACGTGTTATTTCTGTGATTAGGGAAAGTTTGGAAGTTGCGTACGGAACCCGTTGGAGCAGGTGGGCGGCGGCTGTGAGGTAAGGAAAGGAGCAAAGGAATGCTCATTGTGTTCGTGATTATCACCACTTTTGCCATCAGGTGGGGAGAAAGAGTTACACACGTCGGGGAGGCAAGAGTAGTCCATATAGCTGTATCGTATGTTTTGTATGTGTGGTGTAACGCCACTGTTTTTCTGTAACCGGTTATAATCACCATTACATTGTGATTACTACCTTATGTTTGATATGACTTCATATTTGTATATATGTGGATGTTTATTTGATTGTTTATATCCATGGTTATGTTGTGGTGAAGTTTTATTTTGTCGTTAGGAGACGAAAAACCGATAAAAGTTCTGTTTTGATCGGTATCGGGTAATTTCTCGTTTTACGTGCCGAAGGTCGGAAACCGGGAATTGAGTGGAATGTAATGTTGAATTGTATTTTCCATTACCTTGTTGATCATTCCAAATGAAGAGAATTAGCTTTCTTAAAATCAAAATTTTTTACCAAAAGTAGTAAAAACCAATTATCCATTTTTGGTAAAAACCCTAATCACCTTATTCCTAACCAAATCGAAATGTAACTATCCTAGTTATATTTGGATAGGGCCATTCGGCCATGTTGCTTGGGAAGAGCCAAGATCCTCCTTTTATCATATCCAAGAAAGTTTATGACACTTACTCTAAATGGAAAAAAGTATTTTAGCCATTTTTGGTTAATCTTGTCCTTAAGCCCTCCATAAGCAACAACACACCTACCTACTTACATCTTGGCCCTCCATTCTTCATGACCAAGATTGAATGAGGATTTGGAGTCCACAAGGCCCAAGTATTCGGCCATATGGTGGTCAAGACTCCAAGAACACTATTCCATTCATTCTAACTTCTCACTTGAAAACCTAAAACTCTTAAGTTTTGTCTCTTCTCTCTCTTCTCTTCCTAGTTTCTGCCAGCCTTAGTGAGTGCTCATACTCATCTTATTTCATCATTTTAACTGCATATTCTTCTTTATCTCCGTCATCTAAAAAACTTTCATCTTTGGAATTTCTTCATTTGAAATTTTTTACTCCAGTTATTCAAGAATCATTCAAGGAGGTTTCAAGCTTCTTGAAGTTGTTTTTAACTTTTCTTAAGAGTAAGTTCTTGACTTTGTTTCTCCTAAATTCTTACTCTTTAAAAGTATCTTTGTGTTACTTTGTTCATGACGTTGAAAAATCAAAGTTCATGATCTTATTCTTTTCTCTATAGGCCACGGTTTTGGGCTTGTTGTTGGGGACCAAGTTTCTCTTCATTTTCTTCTAAGGAGCTTCAAAGAGGTAATGGGGGAGTGAACCATATCACACCTTAAATGGTGGTGATAAAGGCCTCCTAGTGTTGTTGAAGGAAAACCCTAGATCTAGGGTTTCTTTATAAAGTTCTTTACTTTATTTTCATATAATGTTATGTTGTTGTATTGATATGATGATTTGTGTTGATGTATGCTAGAAGAAAATCATTTTGGCATGGTGAAAAACTATTCTTAGGTCCAAAGACCTAAGGATAGGATTTTTGGATGATGAACTTGTTAATGTTCTAAGTTGCCTTGATAACGTGCTTGTATGTTAATATGATTTTCTAACTACTTTGGATGTTGTTGGATGACTTCATTTTGGTTGAAAATGAATGTACAAGGTTCGGCCTTATGGTGTTGATGAGGGAAGTCAAAGCTTCCATGTTTAAGTAATGGTTCAATGAACTTAATATGGTTCTAACAATGTTTATAAAACAAAGAAAACCTATCCTACTTCTATATGGCATTCGGCCTTAACATAGATAGTAGGGTTATGATCTTAAAATGTTGATGTTAAGGGGGTTTATATATTCATACTAAAGTATAAGAGGTATATAAATTGAAAAGGTTTCCAAAGAAACCAAGTTTTGGTTCCAAAGAACCATGTGTTATGAAATGAGTGTTCTTGATTTCATGTAGGAACTATTTTAAGAATATGTTGGCTTGATGTTGATCAACCACTTATTTTAATAATTTGTTTTGAAGAAAATATTTTCAAGAACCAAGAGTTTCATAGCTAGTCAAGATGGTTTTCAAGGATTTTTGGTTAGTAAGTCTTCTTTGAGAAGATAGGATTCTTACAAAGCTTTTCTTTAAAAACAAGAGTTGTATACTACTACTACCTTTTGAACTTTCCAAGATTATATAAGTTATAGTTCATTTGAAAACAAAATGGTGTTTTCAAATCTTTTACACTAAGTAATAGAACTAGGAAACCAAATTCAAAAGAGTTTTACACTAAATGAGACACCTTTGGACACTTAAATAGAGTTTTTCAAGCTACTCTTAAGTAAGGAGATTCTATCAACTACTTTGCTATAAGGATAGTACTTTGAAGCTTTTTACTATAATAGTATAAATGCGTGTTATCTCCTAAGAGAATCTATATGAGCTCCATAATGGACTCATAAAGATTTTAGTAAAAGACATATACTAATACCTAGGGGTCGTGACAAAATCATGTTCCACACCCTTGATGATTTAGATCATCTAAGGAATCCATAATGTTTAATCACTAAGAGTTACTTATAAAGTATAAGTAATGTTCCTTTGATAGACAAGTGAGAAAATTGATGAAGCCGATCCTTGTGAATCCTATCCTCCATAATACATTTCGGTATGGACTAATATATTATAAGATGTGAACATCGTGTTATGAACAACGAGGTGGTACGTGATTGTAAAGAAAGGAACCAAGGATGGCGACTGATGGCAAGTCGTGTAAAAGTGGGTTCCGTAAGGGTACCCTGTGGTTTATCAAGAGATAAACGTGATACTACAGTGATGGAGTAGTACGTGCTGTGTTGTGGCATTTTCTTGACATGCATACGCATCTATACATGAGTTGGGCATTGTGCCCGAGATTTGAGGTTACACCTTGGTGTAGCTGCGATTGTCTGAGGTGTCGATCATGAGTATCTTGGGGACGTCGGGGGTTGGAGAAGACACATGTGGCCAGACAGTAGCTCCTCTATGTCATGGATATCCATCGAAAAACACTGACGTCCTGACTGAAACACCAGGCAAGTCACGATTTGGGTAAAGAACGTCTGGCGTGAGCCGTTATGATGATTGCAATCATTGGATGTGGCACTGTGGGCTGAGATAACGCAGACAATGTTCTCCCATTCACTCACTCTTATTATGTTTAGCTCCATGGATTAGGGGTCTGAGTCATGTTGTATTGGTGTCATTTCATACTTGAGTCGACATTTGACCCATATTATTGTTGATTGATATATTAACTGTGATGCCATGTAATTAATTATTATGCTGTGAAAGCCCATGCGCTATATGCCGGTTGGGTGCGTGTGTGCGTGAATTTTATCATTGTTGTTCTCGTTGTGCGATATGCGGAATCTCACCTCATTCCTTGTTGTTATGCTGTTCGTGTGGCTTTTCATCTTGCTTTAGGGAGTAGTCATGGCGAGCGACCCATCATCTCACTTGACGTTGGACTTTATACTCCACGATGGAGAGGACGCCTGGACGATCCACCCGGATGGACGTCGTACCTATATCGGAGCTGTTAGCCTCACGAGTAGGAGGGAGTCACCTTTCCACCTGACGAGCCTATCAGAGGGAGCCTGCACTTTACGTGTCAGTGGCGGAGGTAGCACGGGGATTTCTCAGCCATCACCACCTCCACCACCACCTGTTGACTGTCCATGCCTGCCTAGTGCCTAGCTCGCAGTTCATCGGGAGGAGCCCAGGGATGTACATGTTGACACTTTTTCCATGCCACCCCCACCCATTGCACCGTCTACTTCTGCTTTGCCTGTGCCTACTGCCAGACCGTCCGTTCCCATAGCCCCACCCCCGGGACCTACCTATGTGCCTTCTGAGCTACACCCTCTGATTCCTCGCCAGCGGGCGAATTGGAGGATGACTGCTCGTAAGAGCACACCGGCTCACTCCAGGGTATTCTTCTCCGCTCCACTCATTATCCTCTCGTCTGACAATGAGGAGATGGAGGAGGAGGAGGAGGTACCAGCGTATGTACAAGAGGTCGTACCTGAGGTAACTCCTGCCAACGCGAGTCAGGATGCGTGGTGGATGAGGACTGATGAGGAGATGTTCTGGTATGCGGAACAGATCATGATTGGATATGATATGCAGGCCTTAAAGGACGAGGATGAGGAGGAGGAGGCCATGGAGGAGGATGAGGACCCAGAGGAGTACTACTCTGATTAGTAGTACAGTATCAAATTTTGGCCAGTCTCTAGTGTTTTTCCCAGCCTCTATACGTTTATGATGTACCCCCTTCCTCTTTATGTTGTGGAGCTGCGTCTCCCAATAGTGTAGGTTGAGTTATCTTTATGTTGGTTACTTTCCTTTATGGTCATATGTTGGAAACTGGGAGTTTGATATATATGTATTATGGAAAGCTTTTGTTTGTTTCAATGTTGTTTATGATTACATATATTTGTTCTTATGAGTATATGCACACTTATCTGTTTTCGAAACTTGAGTAAAGAAAAAAAAACCCATATTTTCATTAAGCTCTTTATATTTTAATATATATTTCCGCATTTCTTTCGTCTTGTGTTAAACAATCGTGACAAAGTACCTAAACGCTAGGTTTAGCCTACTTTGCGCTATCACCGTTATGTTTGACACCCTAAGTTAGCAGATTTGTGATCCACGATAATATGTGCTCTGTGTTGATATATGCGTACCTGTTATTTATGATATTTGTATTTGCACGAGATGCATGATATGTTGATGATAATGGCATGTTGGTATGTATGCTGTTTATTTCTTTATGGAGCATGTTGATAATTGCTGAACTGTTGCATTATATCTGGAAATACGTGTATGTATGAGATTCAGAGGTTTAGCATGATGAGGGCATTGACCCCATGGTGTATGTTTGAGCTGATAATTGAGATTTGAGGTATAGTGGAGCTTGGAGCTAATAAGGTCATGATGGGAGCTTGGAGCTTATATGTGTCCAAGTGGAGCTTGGAGCTCACATGATTACAGTGGAGCTTGGAGCTCATATGTGTATCTATGGAGCTAGGAGCTCATGTTGCTAAGAGCAAGTTTGCATGTGTTGCGATATCAGCTCAAGAGAGATGGATGACCTGCATAGCATATGCATTTGATGCCAAGTGGCGAGCCGTATGCTGTGAGGCATGCGAGGTTGGTGCACCGAGTGTGGGTGCGGAAAACGGAAAGGAAGGTTTGAGAGACCTTGGGGATATACTAGACGCAGGTGTACCCACATGAGAAATGTATGGTAGCTCCTATCGTGTCGTGGTGGTCCTGGCTAAGTATGGTTATCCCGACTAGAGCATTGAGTCTTTCCAGTTGCCGGTGGATCTTTCGAGGAGGCCCAGTTAACCCAATTTGTCTGAGATAGTTGAGCGGTGATGCACTCTTATGGGTCACGGTAAGCGGAACGGATAACCGGAACAAACCAACTTGTTGTCTGATATGCGGACGTGATGTTGCCCTTTAGTAGGGTGTTTAGTACCGGCCGATATGCATAGAAAGAGTATGTGTACATCTAGCTAGGGAACGGCCAGAGTGCAGTGGTATTGAGAGATGGTTGTGTTTGCTATATGTTCTGCATTGCATCATCCCTGTCATAGATGTGTTGTATATCTTATCTCCCTGTATTTTATTATATGTTATGCTCTGATCTGTGAGTAAACGACGAGTTAGTTAGAGCTGACTATGGACCCAAGGATGCATCCCTTCCTCCAGGCAGCACCAGGGATCCCGATGCTGGGCGAGCTTGAGATCGTCTACCACGACAAGCAAGGGTGGCAGGTGGACCCCTCTACATTTTTGACCATGTATACCGGACCAGTGAGCTTGCTGTTCCGAGGCGGTACTCCACCACGAGCGGACATAATGGGATTTCCTCAAGTGGGACTTAGGGTCGTCACATTAAGGTGGTATCAGAGCAGTTTGGTCCTATTTGGACTGTGGAAGTCGGTGACCAAGACTGTGAGGTATTAGGAAGTTGAACTGACAAAGTTTGTTGTCTCTACAAGGGAGTACGACTGTGTCTAGAGGGGCGAAATGGACGCGATCGATTGTTGTAGTGCTTGTATGAATGATAAGTAGATGTATGTACTTATGTTGCTTATCATGTTTGAACTCTGAGCTAACGATTACTTGAATCAGGAAACAATGGCTTGAGGAAGCGGTAGAGGCAGAGATAGGATCGGACCGAATGGAGGTCAGGAGGCTGAAGCTTCACATACTGGGAATGGTGCTGAGTCGCTGGAAACCCTCAAGACTATGAGGGATATGGCTGCTGCTATGCTACGGAAAACGCAACAGAATGCTCAACTCATTCAACTGACCCGTGAGAATCAACAACAACAGCGGAATGCTAGAACTGAAGATGTTGGTTTGGATGCCTTCATGAGGTGACAACATCCTCAATTCAACGGGGACTACAATCCCGAGGGGGCAGAGTTTTGGATTCAAGAGTTGGAGAAGATCTTCGAAGCAACACACTGTGATGAAGTTCAGAAGGTTTCTTATACTTCTTTCATGTTGGTGGGAGGAGCAGAGATGTGGTGGAAAGGGAAGCAGAGGCTGTTTGAAGCTGAAGGAAGAGCCGTAACTTGGGGGTTGTTCCGCGAATGTTTTCTAGAGAAGCATTTTCCTCGGATGACCAGGAGGGAAAAGGACAAGGAGTTTCAGAGTTTGAAGCAAGGCAACATGACAATCGGGGAATATGCAACAAGGTTTGAGGCGCTGCTTAAATTTTCAGAGTTTTATCAGCGGTATCCGGACTAGGAATGTATGTGCCGCAGATTTGAGGATGGTTTGAAATATGAGATTTAGAAGGCTATAGTACCGGTGGGGATTACCGTGTTCCCAGAGATGCTGGATCGGTGTTTGACAATTGAGAACATCGAAAGGAGACGAGAAATGGTGACAAGGAGCGGAGGACCTATCCGCAGTAACCAGAGAGGTAGAGGCGAAAGATTTTAGAGTGGTCGGGGGCCATATCAGAGACCAGCACAGAGGGCTGGAGAGGCTGGAAGTCAAGGACCAAGTGCAACTCGGGGGTTGCAAGGTTGTTTCAAGTGTAGGGGACCACACATGGCTCGAGACTGTAGAAGTCAAGCACCCGGAAGGACCATGACTTGTTGTGCATGTGGAAAGCAAGGACACATGGCTAAGGACTACAGGCAAGGGAATGCACGACCGTCCGGTGTGACTGGACAGGCTGCTAGACCATAAGCCATGGGAAGAGTGTTTGCCATGAGGAGAGCTGAATCCTCTCGATGCCTAGATCTGATTCAAGGTAAGTGTTTAGTTTTGGGCAAGCTCTTATCTGTGTTATTTGATTCGGGGGCTACTCATTCATTTATTTCTATGGAGTGCATGGATCATTTAAGGTTACCAGTTTCATCTTTACCATATGACCTTACTGTTTCCACACCCACTGGTGATTCATTGACTACCCTGTTTGTATGCTTGAAATTCCCTATCATAATAGAAAACAGACATTTCATTGTTGACCTAGTCTGTTTGCTTATGCAGCAGATTGATGTTATTTTAGGCATGGATTGGCTTTCGGCTAACCATGTGATACTGGACTGTTCAAATAAGGCTCTTTGTTTCTCTGAGCAATCTGGATTGACGCCTGCTAATGAAAGTATTCCGAAGGGCATACGGTCTAGAGAGTGAGTGGTGCTATTCTCCTTGGAAGTAGAGGAAACTCCGAACGTGGAAGCGCTGCCGATTGTTCGCGAATTTCCGAAGGTATTTCTAGATGATGTTCCAAGGTTACCATCGGAAAGGCAGATCGAGTTTACCATAGACCTTGTACCAGAACTGGACCTATTTCGATAACGCCTTATCGAATATCTTCAGCAGAGTTGGCAGAGTTGAAGAAACAGTTGGATGAGATGCTAGGCAAGGAATTTATCTGACCTAGTGCATCGCCATGGGGAGCTCCGATATTGTTCGTCAAGAATAAGGATGGGAGTTCAAGGCTATGTGTGGACTATCATCAACTAAATAAAGTGACGATAAAGAATACGTATCCATTGCCAAGGATAGATGATTTGATGGATCAGTTAAGGGTAACAACTGTGTTTTCCAAGATCGATATGCGATCTGGTTATCATCAACTCAGAGTGAGGAAAGAGGATATACCGAAGACTGCTTTTCGAAGTCGGTATGCCGTTCGGTGTGACTAATGCTCCGGCTATGTTCATGGACTATATGAACAGGATATTTCGACCATTCCTAGACAAGTTTGTTATCGTGTTTATCGATGACATCCTTATGTACTCTCCGAGTAAAGAGGAACATCAAGAGCATTTTCGAGTGGTGCTGCAGGATAGGTAGTTATATGCGAAGCTATCTAAGTGTGAATTATGGCTAGAGGAAGTACAGTTTCTAGGACACGTGATCAGCAAGGATGGATTCGTGGTGGATCCTGCTAAAGTTAAGGCAGTGGTTAAGTGGGAAAGCCCGAAGTTTGTGAGCGAGGTTCGCAGTTTTCTTGGTTTGGCGGGCTACTACAAGCAGTTTATTGAAGGATTCTCTAAATTTACGTTGCCTATGACGCAGTTGACGAGAAAAGAAAAGGCGTTTGAGTGGACAGAAGCTTGTGAGCAAAGTTTCTCGGAGCTGAAGAGTCGGCTGACCACGCACCCGGTGTTGATTTTTCCAGATCCATTATGAAGTTTTGACGTGTATTGTGATGCATCTTATCAAGGATTGGGCTGTGTCCTCATGCAAGAAGGAAGAGTGGTGGCGTATGCCTCTAGGTAGTTGAGAGTGCATGAACGGAACTACCCGAATCATGATCTGGAGCTAGCTGCAATAATGTTTGCATTAAAGTTATGGAGACACTATCTGCATGGTGCTAAATTCAGCATATTTAGCGACCATAAGAGCCTCAAGTATTTGTTCGACCAGAAAGAGTGGAACATGAGGTATAGAAGGTGGATGGAATTCATAAAGGACTATGAATTCGACCTGCAATACCATCCAGGCAAGGCGAATGTCGTAGCAGATGCGCTCAGTAGGAAGTCTCTACATGTATCTGCAATGATGGTGTGAGAGCTTGAGTTGTTAGAGTAGTTTAGAAATCTGAATCTGGATGTCGAAATCGTTGAGGATAAGATGAATCTTGCAATGATTAAGGTTAATAGCGATTTCTTGGATCTGCTTTGGAAAAGGCAAGCCAAGGATGAGTATCTTAAGAAAGTTAACCAGTTGATCAAGGAAGGTGAAACGTTTGAATTTAAGAGAGGTTCGGATGGCCTTATCAGGTTTGGCGACAGAATCTGTGTGCCTGAGGATAGTGAAGTTAAGAATATGATTTTGGAAGAAGCGCACAAGAGCAAGTTAAGTTTTCACCCAGGGGCTACTAAGATGTATCAAGACCTGAAGAAGTTATTCTGGTGGCCAGGGATGAAGAACGAAGTGGCGGCTTATGTCCTATCCTGTTTGGTGTGTCAAAAGGCGAAGGTTGAACACCAGAAGCCAGCAGGATTGTTACAATCGTTGGATGTTTCGGAATGGAAGTGGGCCAGTATTGCAATGGACTTTGTTTCTGGGTTACCAAAGACTCAGAAGAGGTGTGATGCAATTTGGGTCATCATTGATAGATTGACAAAATGTGCTCATTTCTTGCCTATCAACTAGAATTATTCTCTGGAGAGGTTGAATCAAATTTACATCAGGGAGGTGGTACACTTGCATGGTGTGCCTTCGAATATTATCTCAGACCGAGACTCGAGGTCTACTTCGAGGTTATGGAAAAGTTTAAACGGAGCTTTGGGAACCAAGTTAAGGTTGAGTTCTGCTTATCATCCCCAAACGGATGGTCAGTCAGAACGGACGATTCAATCCTTGGAAGATTTACGAAGAGCATGTGTGTTGGAACACACGGGAAGTTGGGACGACTTTCTTCCTTTCATTGAGTTTACCTACAACAAAAGTTATCACTCAAGTATTGGGATGGCGCCGTATAAGCTTTGTATGGGAGAAAGTGTAGCACTCCATTGTGTTGGTATGATACCGGAGAGAATCAATTGTTAGGCCCTGAGTTGGTACAACAGACAACGGAACAAGTTAAGTTGATCCCGGAAAAGAAGAAATCCGCAAGGGATAGGCAGAAGAGCTATGCTAACAAGCGGAGGAGACTTTTAGATATCCAGGAGGGCGATCATGTATTTATAAGAGTTACTCCAAGGACTGGTATTGACAGGGCAATTCAATCCAGAAAGCTTACACCCAGTTTCACAGGACCATTTCAAATTCTTCGCCGAATTGGTCCAGTAGCTTATCAGATAGCCTTACCACCTAACTTTCAAGACTTCATGATGTATTTCACGTATCCCAGCTTAGAAAGTATTACCCTGATCCATTGCATGTGTTAGAGCTCGAATCAATCCCGTTAAGAGAGAACCTTGAATACGAGGCTTTACCTGCTCGGATAGTGGATAAAAGGATCAAGGAGCTTCACAGTAAGCAGATTCCCTTGGTAAGAGTGGAGCGGGACCCGGTGACCAAAGATTCAACATGGGAAAGAGAGGCTCAGATGCACCAACAGTACCTGTCTTTGTTTACAAGTATGAACGAGGAATTGCGGAGACGAAATTCTCATTAAGGGGGTGGTAATGTAACATCCCATTTTTCTGAAACCTTAATTGAGAAAGATGGCCTAGATTGAGTATGTATATGTTTATTGATAATTATTATCATGGCTTGAAAGGGTGTTTAGAGAGTATGTTAAGAGTAGGAAAGAATTGGATAAGAGAAAGATGAAGGACAAAGGATTAGGAGCAGAACGCTCAAGCGTGGACCAGCGTAACGCTCAAGCGTGCTGACGCTCTAGCGTGGAGAGATTTGGACGATCAAGCATGGACCCTCTGACCAGTGATTGGCAGTGATGGGACGTAAAGTGACACGTGTCGGTTATGCATCGCGGCTGGCACGTGATGGGCGATGCCTTGGCAGTGAGGATATGTCAACGCTTAAGCGTGGGAGAATCCAACGCTCAAGCGCTAGAATGATAAAGCGTGGAGAATTCCAACGCTAAAGCGTGGACAATAGAAACTTTTCCTATATATAGTTCTTCATTTTCACTATGAGAAGAGTTTTCACTCTTCATATGTATAGAGAGAGCTCGAGACAGAGAGCAGAGTTGAGGTTGGGACTTTGGTTCAAAGTTGTGATCCGTTCGTTTGTCCAATTCCAATTTCGATCGTGTTTTCGTAACCAGCTGGACTCCTACTCCAATTCTACATGTTTGTTTTTGTGATTTGACGAGGGTAAGCCGAGGTTCCATATCTACTTACATTGTAACTATACAATGTTCTCTTTTGATTTAAGCTTCTTTTCATGATTTAAACTTCGTATTAGGGTTAATGTTATACTCTAAGTGTTATGTCCGTGATTAGGACAACTTTGGAAGTTGCGTGCGGAACCCGTTGGAGCAAGTGGGCTATGGCTGCGAGGCATGGCAAAGAGCAAAGGAGTGCTCGTTGTGTTCGTGATTATCACCACTTTTGCTATCAGGTGGGGAGAAAGAGTTACACACGTTGGGGAGGCAAAAGTAGTCCATATAGCTGTATCGTATGTTTTGTATGTGTGGGGGAACCCTAAACCCTACGTAAGGTTGAGCCCTAACAAAGTACCTAAAGCCTAGGTTTAGCCTACTTTGGGCTATCACCATTATGTTTGACACCCTAAGTTAGCAGATTTGTGATGCATAATCATATGTGCTCTGTGTTGATATATGCGTACTTGTTATTTATGATATTTGTATTTGCAAAAGATTTATGATATGTTGATGATAATGGCATGTTGGTATGTATGTTGTTTATTTCTTTATAGAGCATGTTGATAATTGCTGAACTGTTGTATTATAACTGGAAATGCGTGTATGTATGAGATTCGAAGGTTTAGCATGATGAAAGCTTTGACCCTGTGGTGGATGTTTTAACTGATAATTGAGATTTGAGGTATAGTGGAGCTTGGAGCTCATAAGGTCATGATGGGAGCTTGGAGGTCATATGTGTACAAGTGGAGCTTGGAGCTCGTATGATTACAGTGGAGCTTGGAGCTTGGAGCTCATGTTGCTAAGAGCAAGTTTGCATGTGTTGCGATATCAGCTCAAGAGAGATGGATGACATGCATAGCATATGCATTTGATGCCAAGTGGCAAGCCGTATGCTGTGAGGCATACGAGGTTGGTGCACCGAGTGTGGGTGCGGAAAACTGAAGGGAAGGTCTGAAAGATCTTGGGGATATACTAGACGCAGGTGTACCCACATGAGACTGGTATGGTAGCGCCTATCGTGTCGTGGCAGTCCTGGCTAAGTATGGTTATCCCGACTAAAGCCCTGAGTCTTTCTAGGTGCCGGTGGATCTTTCGAGGAGGCCCAGTTAACCCTCTTTGTCTAGGACAGTTGAGCGGTGATGCACTCTTATGGGTCATGACGAGCGGAACGGATTACCGGAACAAACCAACTTGTTGTCCGATATGCGGACGTGATGTTGCCCTTAGTAGGGTGTTCAGTATTGACCGGCATGCATAGAAAGAGTATGTGTACATCTAACCAGGGAATGACCATAGTGTTGTGGTATTGAGTGATGGTTGTGTTTGCTATATGTTCTGCATTGCATCATCCCTGTCATAGATGTGTTGTATATCTTATCTCCCTGTATTTTCTTGTATATTATACTCTGATCTGTAAGTAGAAGACAATTTAGTTGGAGCTGACTATGGACCCGAGGATGCATCCCTTCCTCCAAGCAGCACCGGGGATCTCGATGCTAGGAGAGCTTGAGATCATCTACCATGACGAGCAGGGGCGGCAGGTGGACCCCTCTACATTTTTGACCGTGTATACCGGACCAGTGAGCTTGCTGTTCCGAGGCGGTACTCCACCACAAGCAGACATAATGAGATTTCCTCAAGTAGGACTTGGGGAGGTCACACCCTCCTTCTCCCATGCCAAAATGACCCTTCATGAAGCCATTCACTCCATTTTTCCATAACTCCACCATTTCCCTTAAGCTTTCATCATTTCTCTAAGTGTGATCTTGACAAATTTTGTGAGGAAACCACTTGATTCTTGGCTCATTTTCATCACTCAAAAGCTATGATTACTCTCTTTGATCCATGAGCACCTTATTCTTCATTCTTTTCTTGTTTTCAATCCATGGTTCCATGAGTTTTGATTTCTAAGTTCAAACTTCATAAATCTCTAGAAAATTCTAGAAAAATCCTTTTGATGTGAAACCAATTTCTATGATCTAGTTTCATCCTGCTCTATCACTTCTAAGAGCTTGAAGCCAAATAACATGCCTAGCCTATTTATCTAAGAGAGGCCGAACCCTAAGTGTTTTGGGGGAAAATGAGTTTGCTTCAATTTTTGTGAAATGATACTTGATTTCACCTCTTTCATTCTATGATCATTGAATCCAAGTGATTAGAAAACCAAATCAAATTCTAGCCTATTTTTATCAATGATGGCCGAACCCCATCCTTGTTGGTTGAAGGGGTTTTGGTTCAAGCCTTTGATAAATGATTAGGGATTATGCCTTCATCATGCTTAAAGATCATTGATCCAAGAGTTAGTAGAATTTTAACACATGTAGCCTATTTTTCTAAAAAAGGGCCGAGCCCTAACTTTGTAGGAACTAGATGAGTTTGATTGGATTTTATTAATTTCTGGTTATAATGTGTTGTGAAGGATCAGACGATGCTTGATTATTCTAAAGCGTGTACGATTGCTAGTCGTGGAGCCACAGTCAGAGTTGCACGGGGAAGCACGCGAGAAAACTGTTCAGGTAGGGGAAAGAACCACAATATCGTCGGGGATGCAACAATAAAATAATTTATATTAATGCGCGTAGGGCGACCTAAACCCTACTAGTGATCGATAGATTGATTTTATGTTATGTCGAGGTTGTATGCTGTGTGTTAGTATGCCTAATATGATATATGTGATATGTATGTTGTGCCTAGTAACATGCTTAGGATTACTTGAATATATGCCTATGAGTTGATGAGTTGATATGCTTACATGAGTAGGTATGATGAATATGTTTATTGAACATGATTATGGTTGCTTTTGATATGATGTTGTGATTACTGTTTTATGAGTAGAAGTAGGCAGTAATTTCTGGAAAGTTGGGAGATGAACATGTGGTAAGGATTTGAGGATATATATGTTGTAGTGCTCAACCTGAAGATCCTGTTGATATGTTGATGTTGAGATATAAAGTTGATACCCGGTTAAGTCGGAGAAAGTTGGTCGTAGTTGTGTATGAGTTATGGTTGAGACGCTAAGTTATTAATCCCGAGATAAGTCGATGAGGTTCATGTTGCATCATTGTTGTTAATGATCGTACGGGCGATCGATCTTGCCTGCGGGAAGATGATCGTACCCATTAGTTGTGAACGGGCGAATGTCTCGACCTGGCCTGCAAGAGGGAGGATATGTCGTTACAGTAAGTTGCATTGTTGACGGACGAATATTTTGACCTAGCCTGCGGGCGGGGGAATATGTCATACCCATGAGACGAGTTGAGCCTGTGGGCTATTGGCCGAACCCTGCATTACGGGGGGTGGCACAGAGATGAACGGGACATCTTGATCTGTTAGGGATGTCGCGTCGTGATCGCGTCCATATAGTCGTTAGTTGCATGAGTGTGAGAGACAGTAACTAAGAGAGAAGAACTTGGGGAGATGATTGCTTGATACTGTTGTGCTGTTGTATGTTGCTATCTATATAGCTTATTTTATAGTTGTTTTCCTATTTATGATGTATTGCTGTTTCTTATCCCCGTATTTCTCTATGTCGTATTTTATTTATTCTCGATCGCACGAGAAGATCCTGTTGAGTAGTTGCCAGAGGAGATTGATGGCATATCTGTTGAACCTGATGCTGGCGGGAGAGCCTCGGATCCCAATGCTGGGAGACTTTGAGCTGCTCTATGCAGAGGGCGATCGTCTTTGGGAGATTGACTACTATCAGCGAAGAGTAGTGTATACGGGTCCGACTATCGTATACGTTAAAGTCTTGTTTGGGTAACAGTCTTAGGTTGTTATGGCCAATATGGGTTTGAGCGAAATGTATTTTGGGGCCAGGAGAGGAAGTCTTATATATTTTATTTTGTTACCATGCTTTCAGTTATATATGTTATTAGTCGCGTACTCTGAGATAGTTGATGTGGTTGTAGGCTCTACTGATGGAGCCAGTACTTTTATACGTACGTTATATATATATATATATATATATATATATATATATATATATATATATATATATATATATATATATATATATATATATATATATATAGTGGTATCAGTATTGATTGTTTTAATATTTCTGCATTTTTGTTTAATCACGCCACCCTGCAACGTTAAGAATACGAGTTCGGGTTACTAATGGGACCTCCGAGGAGAGGATGTCTCAAAGCCTAAATGAAAATGACGAAAATATGAGCTTGATGGTATGCAAGTTCAAAAAGTTTTTAAGGTACAAAGGCAAAGCAAAACAATTCTTTACTCCTCAAAGGAAGAATGAGGGAGAAGGAGGTTCTTACAATCCAACATGCTTCAATTGTGGCAAAAAGGGCCACATTAAACCTGATTGTCCTCAAGGACAAAAGAAATATGAGAAGGATGAAAAGAAGCCGCAAAAAGATAGAAAAGGAAGAAGAGCTTACATTCCATGGGAAGACAATGATATGAGCTCGTCAGACAAATCAGACAACGAGGAGACAAATCTATGTCTCATAGCTAATCATGAGAAAGATGAGGTAAATGAACTTGAAATTGAAATCGGATTGTCATATAATGATTTACTTGTTGCATGTGAAGAATTAGATGATGAAACTATGCATCTTAGAAAAATTATCTCTTCATCAAAGAAAACCATCTCTAGTCTTGAATCCAAAACCGACTCCTCGAATACTGAAATGGATACCATTAAAGAGAAACTAAATACTTCAAAAGAAACTTCATCATGCCTATCTTGCGAAAACAAAAAGAATGAAATTTCAAAGTGTAGTGAATGCAATGTTTTGAAAACTAAAATTGAAGACTTATACAACACGCTTGCAAAATTCACTAGCAGAAGAGACCACCTAAATGTGCTTCTAGGGAACCAAAAGGGAATGCTTGACAAAGCTGGTTTGGGGTATCACCCTAAATTGCATGAAAAATATTTTAAGAAGTTCTTTAGTCCAACAAATACGTCTAGTAGTCCTTTTGTTAAATACTTTTATTGTGGTAGAAAAGGACATACTTCTTCTATATGCAATGCTAGAAAGAACAAGAACATGATTGGTAAGAAAGTATGGGTACCAAAGGGTAATATGCCCAAAACTAACCCTCAAGGACCCAACATGATTTGGGTACCAAAAGTTATAATTTAAATCTGTTTTGTAGGTGTGCTTGAAAGCAAAGGACTCAAACTGGTATCTTGATAGTGGATGCTCCAAGCACATGACGGGAGACAAAAATATGTTCTCTCTCACACCCAAAAAGGGTGGCTATGTTTTCTACGGTGATAACAACAACGGTAGAATCTTGGGAATTGGAACGGTTGAGGAAAGTGTTGATGATCTTGCAGAAATTTTGAGCAATAATCACCTTGGAAAATCACAAGGTCAAGAGCATAACAACAATGAAGATCAAATGCCTCAACAAACGGAAGGAACACCTCACTCGGATCTTCCAAAAGAATGGCGAACATCAAGAGATCATCCTCTTGATAACATTATAGGTGATATCGAAAAATGGGTAACAACTCGAAACTCTTTGAAACATGTATGTCACTATATGGCTTTTGTATCTCAAGTTGAACCTAAAAATATGGATGAGGCTGTAGTAGATGAACATTGGGCTATGCAAGATGAGTTAAATCAATTTGAAAAGAAACAATGTGTGGGAACTAGTCCCCAAACCTAAGGACCATTTAGTCATTGGTACTAAATGAGTTTTCGTAACAAGCTTGATGAAAATGAAATAATCACAAGGAATAAAGCAAGGCTTGTAGCTAAAGGTTGCAACCAACAAGAAGGCATAGACTTTGATGAAACCTACGCTCCCGTAGCTAGATTAGAGGCCATCCGTATGCTTCTCTCTTTTGCATGCATTATGGATTTCAAACTTTTCCAAATGGATGTAAAAATTGCCTTTCTAAATGGTCTTATACAAGAAGAAGTCTATGTAGATCAACCCCCATGTTTTTCAAACTTTGAATTTCCAAACCATGTGTTTAAATTGAAATAGGCTTTATATGGTTTAAAGCAAGCTCCTAGAGCTTGGTATGAACGATTGAGTAAGTTTTTGCTTGAAAATGGTTTTCAAAGAGGAAAAGTTGACACTACTCTTTTCATCAAAAAAAAAAAACATGACATTTTACTCGTTCAAATTTATGTGGATGACATAATTTTTTGTGCTACTAATGAGGCTTTGTGCAAGGATTTCTCTATTATTATGCAAAGCGAATTTGAAATGTCAATGATGGGTGAGCTCAACTACTTCCATGGACTACAAATTAAACAATCAAAGGAAGGCATATTCATCAACCAATCCAAGTATTGCAAGGAGCTGCTCAATAAATTTGGGATGAACAACTCTAAAGAACTATCTACTCCCATGAGCACATCATGTTATCTAGACAAAAATGAGAATGGAAAGACGGTTGATATGAGTAAGTATAGAGGTATAATAGGATCTCTCTTTTATCTTACTGCTAGTCGTCTCGATATATGTTTAGTGTATGCATGTGTGCACATTTTCAATCAAACCCTAAGGAATCACATTTCGACGAGGTAAAACGCATTATGAGATACCTTATTGGAACACAAAATATGGGTTTATGGTATCCTAAAGGGGTTGATTGCACCCTAGTTGGGTACTCAGATTCTGATTTTGCAGGATCCAAAATGGATAGAAAAAGTACTAGTGGTACATGTCACTTACTAGGAAACGCATTAGTCTCTTGGCACAGTAAGAAACAAACTAGTATCGCCTTATCTACTGCCAAAGTGGAATACGTTGCGGTGGGTAGTTGTTGTTCACAAATAATTTGGATGAAACAACAGTTGAATGACTATGGAATTAATCTTAAAACTATTCCCATTAAATGTGACAATACTAGTGCCATAAATCTCATGAAAAATCCAGTTTATCACTCTAGAACAAAGCACATTGAGATTAGGTACCATTTCATTAGGGACCATGTTCAAAAAGTTGATTGCATGATTGAGTTTGTTGAAACATCTAAACAACTTGCAAACATTTTTACAAAACCATTACCTAAAGAAAGCTTCTTTTTTATAAGAACTGAATTAGGAATATTAAATAAATCATGCATTGAGTAAGATAAGCATATCATCTTGTTATTACTAATCTGGGTATTAAGTGTGAATAAGAAACAGGATGCAATAATCGATTAGTATAATCGATTATCAGAAGGAAGAAGGTCAATAATCGATTTCAATAATCTATTAAGTGAATCAGATAGAAAAGTGTCTAAAGTCAAAAGATCCATAATCGATTATATGCATAATACAGAAAACCACCAGAAGTCAGAAGGCCAACAATCGATTACAATAATCGATTAAGGACGAGAAGCAACCCAGAAAATGAATATAACCGATTACCTAATCGATTATAGGGTTGAAGATTTGTCAATAATAATCGATTGACAAATCGATTATACCATGAACCCAGTGCATAATCGATTGCGCAAAATCCAAAGGTTAGACGCTCACAGAATAATCGATTACTGAAGCTCATATAATCGATTACATCACAAAGCAACCAATCAGAAAGCTCCATCTCAACGCATAATCGATTATGGTACTTAAAATAATCGATTATACATCTCCTTAAAAGGTACGCTTCATGCTCTAGCTGTCATATCTGCTGCATTATCTCTCTCTTTGAATATATCCTCTCGTTTCTTCATCCACATTCATCTCCTCTCATCATCATGCCTCCTAAACGCACAAGAACAGCTATTGTAAACCCTGTTCACATCTCTCAAGACCAGCCAAACAAGTTCTTCTCCAATGGAGGTCAATGTATTGAGTTTGTTAGCAACTTCCAAAATAGGGAAGTCCAAAAACCCTTCTTTCTGGACGTTGAGTACTTGAGGAGAGAAAAATTCAAATTCATAGAGCTCTTGGACGTTGCTGGTCTGACTGACTTCCTCACCTTCTCAGAGGACATATACCCAGAGTTGGTTCAAGTCTTCTACTGCAACCTCCGCCTAGTTAACGGTGTACTCATTTCTGAGGTATGCTATAAACCTATTCGCTTTACTGCTGAGGCTTTTGGGGGAGTTGTGGGGGTGCCCTCTGGTGGCACTAAGGTTACTGCTGAGGGTTCTACTGCATCCTTAGCAAGTGACTTTGCAAGGTTGGATGCCACTAAGGCTATTTTGAGGGATCCTACTGAAGCAACCTGTAGGGAAATTACTGCTGGCCAAATGAAGGTAGAGAGTAGGTTGTTACAGTATGTCATTGCTACACTCTTATTTCCTAGGAGACACAACTTCTCTCAGCTTCTAAAACTCGATGTTGTGTTGATTTGGCTGCTTGAAAATAAGAAAATTGTTGATTGGGCTGGCTTAGTTATGCAGCACATGTCTGATAATAGGAATTGAGGATCTTTGCCTTATGGGCATTTGATTACTCGCATCCTTAGGCATATAAGGGTAAACCTCATTGGAGATGTCAAGCTAGATATCCAAAAGTTCCATGGAATGCTCAATCAAGGGATAATCAACCAAATGGGAGTAGAGTTCTATGGAAATGCATGGGTATACAAGCCCAAGAGCAGAAAAAAACTGATTATTTTCAAGAGTCTTCTCACACTGTTGGGGCATCTTCATCACAAGTAAATCCTTCTACTGCTTCTCCTGAAATGATGGACATGCTGCAAACCATTGTTATGGAGGTCCGTGCTAACACCAGTGTAATAGGTAATCTATCTCTTAAGCAAGAACGCATGGAGCAACGTATGAATGAGGCGGAGATCATCTTTGACAGTCCTATTCGAGCATCGCCTCATCCTGCTGCTGCTAATGATGGTGATGATGAGGATGATGAGTTGGGCGAGGACTAGATCCTCTTAGTTTTCCTACTATGTTTACTATTTGGTACATTTATTTATTTATTTATATATTCTTATTTTTTTACCTTGAATATATGCCTTGCATCTTACTATCTTTCCAGTTTTTTGATAATGCCAAAAGGGGGAGAGTTATATATGGTTGCATAATTCTGGGGGAGTGGATTTTAGTGTGCGCATAAAATGACGGGGAGTAGAGCATATATGCACATAACTCTTATTATTAAATATTAAATGCTCTAACCGGTTTTTTTTTTGTTGAGAAAATCCCTCCTTGAGACGTGTGTCATCATCAAAAAGGTGAAGAATGTGAATATATGCTTTGACATGATTATTTAAGTTTTGATGGATGACAAAAGAATCATTCCAGAAGGACTAGATTGCAAAAAGCGGAAAGGTTACCTCAGATGATCAAGTCTTTCAGAAGGGGTGAAGGGAATTTTAGTATTTGTATTGTGTGTTTTAGATCATGTTGTACATGGTAAATAAAGCTCTCAAAAATCAATCTCACACACACACACATAATATGAAAAGTACAAAGAAAGCTTAATTGGCCGTAACCTCTTTAATTGGAAAAATCAGTTAAATAGCCGTTAAGTTTAAAATCAGATGGTTTCTAAATGATCATAATCGATTAGGGATTTCTCATAATCGATTATCATATATTTGAAAAGATGCTTTCCAAAACAGTAAAAATATAATCGATTATTGTAATTGATTATAGACAATTGATTATGCTCTTACGCGTGTAAGTGAGCTTTAAAACAGAGAATCCGTAATCGATTATCATAATTAATTATGATGCGACTGTTTCTTAACGCGTTTTGGCTAAAAAGAAAATAATCGATTATGACATTAAAATAATCGATTATAGCGTGAGAAACACATACATTGAAAATGGGCTTAACCTAATTCCTATGGGATCATTTCTTTTCATATAAATTCCTATGGGATCATTTCTTTTCATATAAATAGGAAGCCTTGGGGAGTGTTTCAAAATAACACTTGCTTCTTTAATCCTTATTGCGCTAATACTCTGTCAAATTTCTTACTTATCACTCTCACTAATTTTACACCATGATATTTATATTTTGAGAGCTTTATACTCCATATAAGTGAGATTGATTGTGCTTCAAGTTGTAATTTCTTATCTGCACTTTTGAGTGCTACATTTTCGTTTATATTGTTGTTCTTATTTGGGTGTGAATCCCATAGTTTTTGAAAGAGAAGGTTTTTCTCTTGAGACTCTTTCACTTAGGGAGGTGATATCCCTGGTCTGTGAGGAGTGCTCTTCTTTGTGAAGATTTCTAGCTGAACCTGATTTAAAAGCTAGTTATTGAGTGAAAACCCTTGGTGGTTGACCTTGGGGACTGGACGTAGGCTACTGGGATATTAGGTAGCTGAACCAGGATAAAACTGCGAGTCTTATTTTTCTTTCTTACTCTTTATTATTGCAATTTATTTTATGCCATTTATTTTCTGCAACTTTTATTCTATTGCATTATATTCAACGCACTTTAAATTCAAGTAATTTATTTCTTAAGTGCTTTGTTGTGCAAAAAGTTTTAAAAATACACATTACACACAATTCACACCCCTCTTATGTTTGGAGTCACTTGTCAACATGATTTTTAGGCGTTTTTGGATAGCTTTGTGGTGGTGTTCATAGACGATATTATCATATATTCTAGAACGCCAGAAGACCACGAAGGGCACTTGAGGTTAATGTTATAGATCTTGAGGGATGAGCACCTATATGCCAAATCAGAAAAGTGTGAGTTTTGGCTTGATGAGGTGAAGTTTTTGGGCCCTACCATCTCTAGGAAGGGGGTAGCAGTTGACTCTTCTAAGGTAGATGCAGTTTTAGAGTGGGAACAACCTAAGTCAGTAAATGAAGTGAGGAGTTTCTTAGGATTGGCTGGGTACTATAGGAAGTTCATAGAAGGTTTCTCTAGACTAGCCTTACCTTTGACTAAGTTGACTAGGAAAGGGAAGTCTTTTGAGTGGGACAGTGAGTGTGAGGAGAATTTCCAAGAGCTTAAGAAGAGGTTGGTGTCATAACCAGTCTTGATCATTCCCGAGCCTTCAGTGGGCTTTGTCGTTTATTGCAACGCTTCTAAGAATGGTCTAGGATGTGTGCTGATGCAAAAGGGGAAGGTAGTGGCTTATGCCTCTAGGCAGCTTAGGATCCATGAGGTGAATTATCCTACACATGACCTCGAGTTGGCAGCAGTAGTTTTTGCTCATAAGATTTGGAGGCAATATTTGTATGGTGCTAGGTTTGAGGGTTTTAGTGACCATAAGAGCCTTAGGTACCTGTTTGACTAAAAAGAGTTGAATATGAGACAAAGGAGGTGCATGGAGTTCCTTAAGGATTATGATTTAGAGTTTAAGTACCACCCAGGGAAGGCTAACATAGTGGCCAATGGCCTTAGTAGGAAATCCATACACATGTCATGTTTAATGGTATATGAGATGAGCCTTTTAGAGGAGTTTAGAGATATGAATTTGGAGGTGTCTTTGAATGCTTTAAGTTTGAGGTTGAATAGGTTGGAAATCCATAGTGACGTGGACAACTTTTAGACTAGGAATTACAATCTTTGTTAGGACAAGAGGGTTATGAGTTGTCTGCTGTTGGCTTAGTAATGTTTAAAGGTAGGATCATTGTTCCTAAGGAGGGGAGCCTTAAGGAAAGAGTGTTAGAGGAAGCACATAAGGGAAAGTTCACCATACATCCAGGAATAACTAAGATGTACCAGGACCTTAAAAAGATGTATTGGTGGTCAGGAATGAAAAAGGATGTGGCCAGCTTTGTGTCTAAGTGTTTGGTATGCCAAAAGGTTAAGATAGAGCACCAAAAACCTTCAGGTTTGTTGCAACCTATAGAAATTCCTGAGTGAAAATGGGAGAGAATATCTATGGATTTTGTGATGGGGTTACCTAGAACTAGTTTGGGTTTAGATGTCATATGGATAATAGTGGATAGGTTGACCAAGTTTGCTCACTTGTTTCCAATTACGGCAACCTAGAGCTTGGATAAGTTGGCAGACTTATATACCAGGGAGATAGTCAAACTTCACTGTATACCCACATCTATAGTGTCAGATAGAGACCCGAGGTTTACTTCTAGATTTTGGAGAGCTTTTCAGCAAGCCTTTGGTTCTAAGTTGAGTTTTAGCACAGCCTATCACCCCCATACGGATGGTCAGTCGGAGAGGACTATTCAGACCCTTGAGGACATGCTTAGAGCGTGTGTTTTAGATGAAAGTGGATGTTGTGATAATTTTTACCCCTCATAGAGTTTGTGTATAATAGCAATTATCACGCTAGCATAAGCATGGTAACCTATGAAGCTCTTTATGGAAGAAAGTGTAGATCCCCTTTGTGTTGGTATGAGGTAGGTGAGAAGATCTTGATAGGACCTGACTTGGTTAAGCAAGCCACAGATAGGATCGGGATGATTAGGGAGAGAATGCGCACTGCGCAGAGTAGGCAGAAGAGCTATGCCAATAAGAGGAGAAAGTCTTTAGAATTCCAAGAAGATGAACATGTATTCTTGAGAGTCACTCCTAAGATTGGAGTGGGAAGATCCATGAACGTCAGAAAACTAAACCCTCGATTCATTGGTCCTTTCCAAATCTTAAAAAGAGCCAGGCTTATTGCTTACCAATTGGCTCTTCCACCTCTATTGTCAAACCTTCATGATGTTTGTCATGTTTCACAACTTAGAAAATATGTACCAGATGTGTCTCATATAATAGCTCCCGAGTCAATACAATTGATGGATAATTTGATCTTTAATCCTAGGCCTATACGGATTATTGACAAGAGCACTAAGACCCTGAGGAACAAGACGATTCCATTGGTGAAAGTGGTGTGGGAAGGGTTGAGTCTAGATGAAGCAACTTGGGAACTGGAAGAGGAGTTGATGCACCAGTATCCAGACCTTATTGTTGAAGGTAGATTACCTTTATTTTGTTCACACCTGTGTGTGAAGTTAATTTCGGGGACGAAATTCTTAAAGGATGGGAGAAAATGTAACATCCCAAGAATTGAATAAAGGTAAAAGAGATATTAATCTTAGCGAATAAAATTAATAAAGAGTTAGGGAGGTTTAGAATTGATAATTTCGAGTCTTAAGGGTAGTATATTGGTCAAGAGAATAAAAAGTAAAAGTTTTAAGATTAAAAATCTATCACAGTACCATGAGCACACACGTGCTCATGTTCAGCATGCCCGTGCTGAAAGAGCATGGTTTGAGCCACGCAGTGCTAACTGTTAGCATGCCTGTGTCAGAAAATGGACAAATTTGACGCTGTTTGGCACGCCCATGCTCATGGGAGCACGCCCGTGTCAAAAATCACACGAATTTTGATGCTGATTGGCATGATCGTGCCAATCGCGAGCACGCCCGTGCTCTCTGTCAGGACGTGTTAAAAATAAGTTTTAAAAAGAAGGAAGTGGGTAACCATATTTAAACCAATCCAAATACTCATAGTGCGGTTACAAACCCTAATAACACTTTAGAAACTCGCTTTTGCTATTTTTGTGGAATCAAAGTCTTGGAGAGGGTGAAGCTGGTCAAGAAGGAGCCTAAGAGGGAAGAGAAGTAGAAGATCTTAGAGGATTCTCTTGGCGTGTTCGTGGGTGACGCTTGGAGATTCTTGTGATGTCTTTAAGAGGTGAATAAAAATGACATTTTCTTACCCTTCCATGGTGCAAGCGAATTTGAGAAAAGTGGATTGATTTATCTAATGATTTATAGCGAGATTTCAATGGAAAATACATGTTTTGGTCAAATCCAGATTTTCTAAATTGGGTTTTTTTTTATTTAAAGCATTCTTCCCATGATATGTGTTTATTATTGAGAATGATGCTATGATATGTATGTTTTATATATGATTTGGTTGATTGATCTGCTATAATTTGATTATATGATGATATATGTGGTATTGACGTGATTAATTAACTGTTATATATGGTGAATGATCTTTTTTGAATGAGTTATACCGCCTATAAATGGGGTATCGAAAAATAGTTACATCGCCATTTAATTGGGATGTCGGAATATGAGTTATACCGTCTATGAAAGGGGTATCGAAAAATAGTTACATCGCCATTTATTTGAAATGTCGGAATATGAGTTATACCGCCTATGAAAGGGATATCGAAATAGTTACATCACCAGTTAATTGGGATGTTGAAATATGAGTTATACCGCCTAAGAAAGGGGTATCGAAAATAGTTACATCGCCATGAAATGGGATGTCGGAATATGAGTTATACCGCTTATGAAAGGGGTATCGAAATAGTTACATTGCCATTTAATTGGGATGTCGAAAATATGAGTTATACCACTAAAGAATGGGGTATCGAGAATTAGTTACATCACCAAAGAATGGGATGTCGAAACACCACTTATGAAGAGAGATGGGCAATGGGACGCCATTGTTGTGCGTTTATGATTGGTAGAATAAGTGCATGAATTAAATGTTAAATGATGTTATTTGAAATATGTGGTGTGATGATCTGAATATTTTATATTATTGATATTATAGAAAATTATATTATTTTCAAAAGTAGCAGGTGTCATGGTTGTTTTTCCGGTTACCGCGCTGGCTGAGAATAACACTGTTTGTGAAAATAATTTATAACTATTTTTATTCACTGGGATTCCTATCTCATTAGTAGTGTTATTTTCAGAGTACGAGGACGATATTCGTGAGACCGAGGGGGCTTGAAGACTAGAGATTCATATTAGTATTCTTATAGCTTTGATTAGTAATATGATGTACTGGAGCCGTTTGTGGCTAGACCTTAGTTATTTTATTTTATACGTTTGGGTTTTTAGTTGACTCCTTGTTTTAAGAGTTTTTGATTAATTATATTATTTCGGATTTGAGGATTTTATGATCTAAAGACCATATTATTATTATTATTATTATTATTACATTAAGTATTATATTATGAAAAAAATTATTTCGCTAGGTTTTATTTAAATGTTTTATTCGAGTTACTAATATAACGAAGATATATATACATATATATATATATACGTCTCCTGCTGTGCTTTTACTCTGATGCATGTTTACACATTTATGCTTGCACGTTTTATCTGTTGTTTCTGTTTGTTTTGATAAGCGCATAATAATATCGTTAAGATATAGTTAATATAAGTGGGGATAATGGAATTGCCTCATGGACTTGGGACGTCTCACCACGTGTCCATGCATGCAGCCTTTTTCCCATAACCCAACATTTCTCCCTACCCAATACAGTCCTCCCCTCTCACAACCATAGACAACCCCTCCTCTATATGAATCCCTCTTACCCTTTTTATACACACCTAGGCACACTCTTCTAATCTATTATTTGTTACACATGCATATCTTCTATTTTTATTTCGGGTGTTTTTTTTATATCTAAATTTTGTTATTATTAATAGCATATTATTATTATTATCATCATTTTTATATCTAATTTTTTTTATTATTAGTATTATTATGTTAATATTATTATTGTTATTATTGTTATTTTTACTATTATCGATCTTTAATATTAATATTATTATTATTATTAATATTGAAATTATTATTATTGTTTTTATTATCATTATTAATATAATGGTGACAAAAAGTATTATTGTTATTGTAATTATGGTTAATTTTTTTTTGGTAAACCGTAATTATTGTTATTGTTACTATTGTTTTAATTAATATTAGTAGTATTAGTAATAGTGTTAGTATTCTTACTATTATTATTATTATTATTATTATTATTATTATTATTATTATTATTAAGGTTATTATTCTAAATTATTATATATTATTATATCTTACATATTTTTATTATTATTTTAGATCATTCCTCATGGGTGAAATTATAGCAGACGTGTATTCGAATGGAACGATATTTGATGGATCAGAAGGAATAACGTTCGAAGGAAATAAAAAATCAATGCAATTATAACATGGACTCAACTATGAACTTCTACTGACAAAGATTCAGGTCAAAAATAGCCCTCAAAGTAATGATATCTCATGATCTGACTACGTATATTGTATATGAAATTAGTGATGATGAGTGTAACACCCCGAAAATCCTATATCTGTCTTTTTATCTGTTTGTGTGAGTAACTTGATTGAGAACACAATCTGGATAATTATAATTAACAATAATAGTTAATAATTGGAAATTCATTTTGAATTTCAATTATGAACTCAATAATAATAAAATGTTGTTTTGAGCCTTATGCGTTGTTTGGAGCGGAACCGATAAAAATATTATTATTTTAATCGGGATTGTTATATGTTAGGACGCGTGCCAGGGCCGAGGAAATATTCTGACCCGGAGCCGGGAAGTTGTTCTAGCCCAGAGTCGGGAGTAGTTCATGATTGCTTTTCACGTTTCCCTAACCATTTTAACCTTTTGTTAAAGGCTTGTCAACCTTACCTTTTACAGAAAAAGCCAATTAACCTAGTTTTGGTTAATTTAAGCTACTTTGAATAAGAACTCAACACATGTGTACTTGCTTAAATCTTGGCCATCTAATTACTTACATCACATCATGTCATCAGTCATAAACTAATCAACCAAATTTGGTCCTAAATGCCTTAAGGCCTCACAACAATAACACTCCAAAAACACCGAGAAACACTTCTCACTTTGTCTCCAAAGATCAAACTCTATTTTGTCTCAAGTTTTTTAACTTATCTCTTCTCTCCCTAACCTCTCTCTATTTGGCCATCATCTAGAACATCAGCACACAAATTTTATTTTTGATTTCTAAGACCATAGTTCTTCTAGTCTTAGATCATCTTTTATGAAGAAAGTTTCTTGATTGGAGCTAGTTTGTTCCTTAACCTCAAGAACAACAACCTTACCTTCAAAGTGTTATTCTTTGGATAAGCTTTAATCTTCATTTTCTCTTCATTTCATTTCTTTAAATCATGAGTAAACACCTTCTAGTTCGTGATTTTTGCAAAACAAGTTTCAAAACGTTGTTCTTTCCTTCATCATAGGTTTGCCATCTTGCTTTTCTAAGGCTTGGAGTTCTCTCATTCACAAAAAAGTAAGGATTTTTGTGATTGGTTATATTAGATAACGTATGATTTGTGTTTAACATGATTATATGATTGTTTTAAGCTAGGACATGACATGTTGGTGAGGCAAAATCTTCACATTGCCATTGATGAGCATTCGTCCAAGCATGGGAAAATATGAACATGAACTTTGATTTTTGAAACTTCAGTGATTTTGGAACTAATAAGTGATTTAATGAACAACAAACAAAAACAAAACAAGAAATGATTTTGACCTAAAAATCACCTTAGGGTTTCGCCAAGGAGTTTTGATTTTCATTCATGGTTTAATTAGATCAAATAGTGTTAAAAGATAAGTGGTACAAGTGTTTTCAAGAAACAAAAACTCTTTGAAAATAATCTGAGGGCATTTGTTCCCTACACTTTAAAATCGAGAGAATAGCATTTAATTCTCATAAACAACACTTAGAACATTAAAATGAGGTTTGAATCACTTAAAACCCATGGTTTAAAATCAAGAAAAATATTCCATTTTACACTAATGTTGGTCACGGTTTTAGATAATTTTTCATAAGGGAAAGTCTTTTCAAATTGGTTAAGGTACTTAGCTTTTGACCAAGTACTTAAGGTTCTTCAAATCAAATAAGTTTTCAGTTAGAAAGGTTTTAGTTTACTAAGTCTTGAATCAAGAGTTTTTAACTTAAATTATAAAGCTTTCTATATTAAAAACCCATGTTAAGTAATTAACTTTGAGAAAAAGAAAGAGATAAGAAAGTATAGGACATGGTGTAACAAGGCCATATACTATACCATTGATTCATTCATCAATTGATTCATAAGGCTTAAGTAAATATATACATATTTCATTACTTGAAAAACAAATAACCTCTAACTTAGAAAGGATAAAAGACTTAATTAGAGGATTCTCAATTCTTCTTCAGAAAACATTTAGGGCTTGAGAACTATTCATAAGACACAAACATAAACATGAAACGTTTTGATTTGGAACAATAGTTCGATGATAGGCCGGTGAATCGGACCCGAGGACGTTGTCTAACTTTATAGTCATGTGTTGACTCGATCCCAGAGAGATGACGAAATTTATCCGGTGGATAAAAGTTTAAAACACTTAAAGCATGTAAAGCTTCTAATGAGAGGTTTCCTGTGGAACCACGAGGTTTATCCGGTGGATAGACATTCTTTTATCGCATTTGCTTTGTGTAAGCATTGACATTGTTTTGCATAAGTCAGTAAGGTCTTGAGCCAAGGAGTTGAGCTTACACCTTTATGAAAATCTTACGGGGACGATCAGTTTGACCTTGGATGTATCGGGGTTGGAAGGGCTTACATGTGACCAGTTGGTAGCTCTTATGTGTCATGGCGAATCCATGCAATGCACCGATATCCTCGATTAGATTTCGTACTTTTCATTATTGGTATAAAGTGTTTTCGTAAAAGCCAGATACGTGCACGTTACGAATTTTGTAGCATTAGCCCTTGACTGGCGTACACAGAAGATGTACTCCCATTCACTCTCTTTGACGATTGTGTTAGCTCCATGGAGTAGGGGTCTGTGTAACACTGCGATTTTCACTGCTTTTAATATCGGTAATCTATATAAATAAGTTTATATTTTATCAGAGATTTTATAAGATGAAATTAAATAAACCATGATCACATTCATACTCTACGGCATCGTAGAGAGTTACGGTTAGATTTTGGGTTGAAAATTTAGACGGAGCCTGGTCTGCGCTTTCACTGACAGTAAGATTTTACTAATCAGGAAAGCTATTTTTGACTCATAAACGAAACAGTTAGGTTTAGAATCGAATTTCCAACAATTTTGATAAAATTGGTTTTTCACACTAAAAAGTGTAATAATAGAAGTTATTCGGGCGAAACCTTAAATCGGGTGAAGAACGGAGTTGAATACGGATTTACCGAGACCCGCTAAAGGATAAAATTGAAGTCACATCCAGTCAAATCACTTGGGAAGGCGTGCCAATGTCATAATGACATTTGAAAATGAAAGCGTTCACACTGCGAAAAGACCAAAATACCCTTGGCTTTTCACAAAATGACATTTTTGTCCCTAAAGGAAAAGATCATTTTGCCCTTAAGTGATCAACTTTTGGACACCCTTGTCCCCTTCATCTCACACGCTCAAAATGGCTTCATAAATCCCATTCCACCATTCTTCACACAACTTCATAAACTTCTCTCAAATTCTCTCATTCTTCAAATAGAAAACTCAACTTTTGGTAGAGGAAAAGTGTTGAATCCTTTGCTTCTTCATCATCCAAGAGGTAGGATTGCTTCCTTTGATCCATAAACGTCATGATTCTTCTCTTATTCCTTGTTTTCAACCATGATTCAAATAGGTTTCAACTTCTAGAACCAATCTTCAAAAATTTCTAGAAAATCATAGAAAAATCCTTTTAATGTGAAATCAATTTCTATGATCTAATCTCATTACCCTCTATCACTATTCAAGAGCATGAAATCAAATGACATTCCTAGCCTATTTTCTAATGAAGTGGCTGAACCCTAAATGATGAGAAATCATGAGTTTTGTTTCAAGTTTTTGTTTAATGAGACTTGATCTTGCGTTGTCTGTGCTTAAGGATCATCCATCCAAGAGATTGAAACCAAATGAAATCCCTAGCCTAGTTTTCTATATATGGTCGAACCCTAACCTATATTGGGTGGGTGAGTTTTGGTTGATTTTATTAACTTTTAGTTGTGATTTGTTGTGAAGGATCAAGCTGTGTTTGATTATTCTAGGCGATGCGAAGGAAACCAGAGTCGGAACGGAAAACCCTTCGAGAACGAACTTGAAATATTCAAGAGGTAAAGAGAGATTGCTTATAATGAGTGTGGTAGTCTCATGAGCTTGGTTGTTAGATGTGTTGTTGTTTTTGATTGGAATCATAAGATGATTGGTACTTTGTGAATTTACTATGTGTTATGTATGTACTTGATTTAATTGGTGAAGTATGTGATTGGATGTTTGAAAATGAGTTGTGGCATTGTTTTCTTGGATAAGATATTTGTATGATGTTGGTTTAAGCTTGATGCTTATACATGAATGGATTGGATTATGATTTTGACTATGTTGGTTGAGAGCATAGCATCGGCTATATCTTGATAATGAAGATTAAAATGCTTAAAAGCCTTAATTAAATATTTAAAATGTATTTTGAAATCAAAGAAAAATCTTGAGAATAGTTTTGTCTCATCAAGGAAAGAACTTCTTTTTAACATGTTAGACCCTTTCAAAAGAAAAAGTCCTTTTAATGAAGTCCATTCAAATGTTTCCTTCTTGAAAAATGTTTTCAGGTGACGAAACCTTTTAGAAAGTAGATTTACAAAGAAAAGAGTTTTCTTGAAAATAGCTTCTTTTGAGAAAATGTTTTCGTTCATGCCAATGAGGTTTTGAGTTTTGTTTTCCAACTTTTATATGCGAAAATAAGACCCGGAAAAAAAAAATGGTGATTACCCTTTCACTTTGTGAAGTCTGCAAACCTAGTGACCGAGACGTCGTGGGCTATGTGTCTTGTGTTTTGACTGAACGGGCTAAATGTCCTTTAAAACGAGTCATGGGCTGTGTGCCTTGACAAAAAGAATGAGCGAAAAAGAAAACAGAAAACCTTCTGTGTAAATACATGATTCGGCAGATGTGCCATGAAATCGAGCAACAATCCATTGTGGTTGAGAATATGAGCCAGTTAAGACCACTAGGTCTATAGGGGTATCCTTTGTTTGACACTCCATAAGAGGCCGGAGGCATCGCGACCCCCTGCCGTGGTAATCGGCTGCCAAGCACGGATGAACTCAATCAAAGACTGGACTATTCATGATATGGTTGAGACGTGATGTCCTAGAACAGTTGGCGTTCGGAACTAAATTAAGAGGCCGGCTCATGAGAACAATTATGTTATAAGAGTATTTACGGCCTATCACTCGACGAAGGGAAGTTAAGAATCTCTGGAGAACATGAATTAGAAAGATGATATTGGAGTCTCATGAATTATTATAACTTATGATGATGTCTGAGATATTATGTTATATGAATATCTATTAATGCAATTGCATTTATATGCGGATGTATGTTTTGTTTATCGCTTGTGCGGCTATCATGATAAACTTGTGAAATGAGTATCTCACCTTTGCCTTTACATGTTGGACACCCTGTTGTGTTTTTGGATACATGTACAGATGCTGCCCAGAGGTCCTCGCGGACATTTGAGGGCTCTGATGACGGAATCCCATGAAGATGAAGAGAAGGAGGATCCCTCCGAATTCCTCCGGGAATCAGAGCTGACTTTGGGGTTTTCCCCAATGGCTACTTTTTGCCCGACCGGTTGTAGAATCTTACTTTTTGAAGCAGTTGTATCTTATCTGCTGTATTTATGTTGACTTAATGTTTTGAAGTCGGTAATCTATGATAATAGACCAGAATTTCTACTACTAGTTTAAACTCTATTTCTAGAAAACCTATATGCTCCATCATTAATACCTTATGTTTATTTTGTCATGGATGCTTAGTATTGGTGTATGTTAGCAGGTTTACTCCATCTTTCTTGTACTTAATGATTATAGCGTGAAGAAGTTTTTTTTTTTTTTTTAAAACCCACATTTTCAAACATAGTTAATTACTTATATTTTCAGAAAGCAACCAGCGCTTTTATTTATTTATGTTTTCCGCATCGAGTTGAAACGTAGCACCGAGGGGATGTTACAGTCTAAGTCTTACCCTTGTTGTGTATGGCATGCGTCGTGTGCATTACATTACATGACTCTTGGTGCTCATATGTGCATGCATATTGGAATGTTATTTTGTACTTGATTATATCATTGTGTTTTGATGTTGAATAACATGAAATATATGATTTCTTGATATGTATATTGTATTTTTCGTACCGTTTTTACTTCTATCATATGTGTGTTGATAATTGGGATCTCATTGTGTTTTTATTTCTTTATATGTTTACCGGTATGTTGTTCTTGGTTGGTTCAAGAAGGCGGGGATGGCTGAATAGGATCCACCCTCTTTCCACATAAGGATTGAGTATCACGATGGATAAGACGCTTGGGAGACAAGCTCATACCATCGAGGGGTTTACTTAGGAGATGTATCCTTCAATGTTCCCCATGGCTCTTCGGAGACGACTTCATACTCAGTATAGGATCATGGCTTAGTGGATTGTGCACCTATTCCCCTTGCATCTAGGGAAATCGAGATAGATCTAGAGTCACTTGCACTATTCCTTCTGTGGTGTCCTCTTCTCCAGCTGTAACACCCCCTCTCGGTGTCACAGTTCGTAACCTAAATTCTCTTTTTCGGTTAATTAAAACCTTTTCGAAAATAATTATTAGACTACTTGCGGAAATCTGATACCAATTTAAACTTCTAACAACAACAGAGAAACAAATTCAACTCATCATTTATATAACTCATTCAATTTCGCCTTAAGGCATACATCACTTCAATTCCTTAGTACACATCATACTGAGTCACGGTCAAAGTACCTGACTTTAAATATCAAAATCCTACGAGCTGGTCTAACAAAACTTTAAGCACAATATAGTATACTACCTAGTCTGCATCGCCCCGATGAGACTGGGCCTCGTCATCAACAGTCCATCCGTCTTCGTCGTCGGCACCAAGGAACTCAACTATAGGGTCCCGCAGTGGCCCAGAGAACCGTTGGAAAATATCTGTACATGTGTTCAAAAAAAAAAAAACACAATAGGGTGTCAAACATGTGCAGGCAAAGGTGAGATGCTCGTTCACAAGTTTATCCTAATAGCCACACAAGTGAAGCAGCATACAAATAATGCATCAACACAGTCATGCGATAAATTATCAATATCCAATATAATATCATAATGGGATAATTTCACTTTCAAAATATCATACTCATTCATCAAGATAAGTCAAATGAATGCATGAGACTTCAATTCGACTCTCTAATTCATATACTCTGGAGATTCCTACTTCCCTTCATCGAGCGATAGGCCGCGAATACTCCCATAACACAATTGTTCTCATTAGTAGACCTCTCAATTTAGGTCCGAGCTCCAATTGTTCCGAGGTATCACGTCATAACCATATCCTGAATAGTCCAGTCTCTGATCGAGTTCATCAGTGTTGGCCAACCGATTTACCACGGCACGGGATCGCGATGCCTCCGGCCACTTGTGGAGTTTCGAACACAGGATGCCCCGATAGACCTAGTGGTCTTAACTGACTCAATTCTCAACCACTTCGATTATAGCTCGGTTCGTATGGCATGTCGGCTGACTCATGCATGTATGCAGGAGGTTTTCTATTCTTTCTTTTCGTCTATTCTTTCTTTTTCGTTCATTCTTTCTTTTTCTATCAAGGCACACGGCTCATGACTCGTTTTAAAGGATATATAGCCCGTTCAATTCAAATTTCAGGAAATGTAGTCCGAGTTCTTAATTCGTGAAGTACTAGGCCGACGTCGCAGACACTAGACTCGCATGTAGGACACTAAGTCTGTTCTTGTTCAAAACACAGGACACGTAGTCCGAGTGCTCAATCCACGATGTACTAGGCCGACGTCGCAGATACTAGACTCGCATATAGGACACAAAGTCCGTTCTTTTTCAAAACACAGGACTTGGAGTCTGAATGCTCAATTCACAGAACACTAGCCCGACGTCTCGGTCAATAGGTTCATGTGCTGCCCTTGCGTGAAGGGGTAATCACCAGTTTCATCAAATTCATTTTCGTAGTTCAAATATGAAAACAAAACTTAGATTCTCTTTGGTATAAACCGAACTCGTTTTCGCTTTAAAATTTATTTTCCACAAAAAATTTTCTTTACAAATCATTCTCAAAGGCTCAAGTTCTAAAGATTCATTTTCAAAAGATTTTGGCATCAAAAGCCTTTTCTAAAGGTTCCATCGTTTTAAAACATTTTTCTAAAGATTGTTATTGGAGCAACTTTCATGAAGAGACATTTTCGTTTTCGGAACATCAAATACTTTCAGAAGATGCTTTCTTTGATAACTAGACTTTTCTCAAGGTTTTCTTTCTTTGTACAACATGTTTCGAAAATAATGATAAAACAACTTTTCACTATTTTCCTCACCAACTCTCGACTTCCTAAGTCTTATTCGAAATCATCTTGGGTTCTTAACTTAGTGGCTTTTTAGTAAAATAGGCTATTATAACATTTAGCTTAGAAGCTTTTCATTCCTCAAATCAAAACATTTCAAAAATCGTTGATTAAGACTTTGAGTTAGCTTAATCTTCATTATTGAGCTATAGCTAATGCTATGCTCTTAACCAGTCCAGGATATAAATATATATATATATATATATATATATATATATATATATATATGTATATACATCAAATCTCAATTCAAGGCATCAATGCCACAATTTATATTTCAATGTCAAATATCTCATTCAAGGCTATAATGCCTCAATTCACATTTCAATGTTCAAACACGCACTTACCAAACAATTTTCACGTATACATCACAAGAAAATCATCCATAAACATACCACAACAACCTCATGCGGCTATCAAACTCATTGGAGCTAATCTCCCCTTACCTTTAGAAGTCATCCGATCGGTCCGCGAATTCTCCCGATTCCTCGTCCGATTACCCAAAAACAACTACAAATACATAATCAATCCAAGCATCAATAACTAACAACACAAATTTCCCTAATCCCTTAGAAGTTAGGTTCTGCCAAAAGTGGTGGAATGGGCTAGGGATATCATTTGGTTCCCATCTTTTAGATGGTTGGTTCTTAAGCTTGATTAACACTAATACAAGTCCTATTACCCAAAAATTTGAAACAAAACTCAAGGTTCTACTCACTATAGGTATCGGCCATGAAGAGTAAAAGAGGTTAGGAATTGATTTGGTCTTCCAATCACTTGGATTCTAGGACAAAAGGAAAGGTAAGGATGGAATCAAGAGTTCAAGAACAAAAATTGAACAAAACCACTATTCCCCCAAATTCTTAGAATTTCGGCCCTCTCAAGTAAATTAGGCTAGGATGAGAGTTTGATCATATGCTCTTGGATAGAGGTACAAGGTGATGAAGCTAGCTCAAAGATTTCAACAATTTTCTATGAATTTTTGAAATTTGGATCATAAACTTAAAATCCATAAAATCAAGATTTCAAACTTCAGATAGGAAGAGATTCATGAAGCTTATAATCATAGAAGTATTCTTACCTCTTGAATGATGAAGAATGATCAAGAATCAAGCTTTTCTCTCAAAGATTCAAGCTTTTCTCTAAGTGAAAATGGAAGAGTTTCAAGGAAGGATTAACTCTTGGTTTAGCGGGTTACTATCGGCGGTTCATCGAGGGATTCTTTAAGATTGCTTACCTATGACATTTCTCATTTTGATACCAACCATTGTACACTGGTAGTATTACTCATTTCGACATCCCAACGTGTGGTGATGTTACTTTCGATACCCCATCATGGCGGTATTTCATATTTCGACACCCCAAATCATTGGCAGTGTTACTTTCGATACCCATATCATAGGCGGCATTGCAGCAAACAACATTCAACATATTAACAATTATTGAATCATGCCAATATCACAAATATCATCAAATAGTGCATATATAGCATGGCAATTCAACCAAATCATGTATGTATCATATATATCATAGCACCAATATCAATAATAAACATTTAATTGACAGCAGAAACACTTTAGAAGTAAAACTCCCAAATTTGCAAAATCAGGATTTAACCAAACCAAGATTATTTTCCAATAAAACTTATTTTTAAAGCATAACCTAAACCCCAAGAAAAATTGCACCATGGAAAAATTCCCCAGGAATTAATCCTTTCCAAACCACCTTTAGCAAAGGAATTGTCTCATTCCGCAGAGTCTTAGTACTCTTATCGATGATCTGACTAGGCCTGGCTTAAAGATTAAGTTACCCCTCAATTGTATTGACTCAGGAGCTATTACATAAGACACATCTGACATATACTTTTGGCGCTTAGAAATATGGAAAACGTCATGAGGCTTTAACAACGACATTGGAAAAGCCAATTGGTAAACAATAGATCCGACTACACTTTTTAGAATTTGGAAGAAAAAAAAATGACCCAAGAACAAGGAATTGGTTTTCAGACTGACATTGACCTCCCAATCCCAAACTTAGGAGTGACTCTTAGGAAGAAAGGGACAGATTCTTGAGGAGTTTCTTGGGGGTTCGTGACCAAACGCTTGGAGCTTCTTGGAGGTCTTCAAGAGGTGAGTTGAAATACTCTTTCTCACCCTTTCCATGGTGCAATTTTTCTTTGGGTTTGGGTTATGCTTTAAAAATAAGTTTTATTGGAAAATAATCCTGGTTGGTTAAATCCTGATTTTACAAATTTGGGGTTTTACTTCTAAGGTGTTTCTGCTGTCAATTAAATATTTATTATTGATATTGGTGCTATGATATATATGATACATACATGATTTGGTTGAATTGGCATGCTATATATGCACTATTTGATGATATTTGTGATATTGGCATGATTCAATAACTGTTAATATGTTGAATGTTTTTTGCTGCAATACCGCCTATGATAGGGGTATCGAAAGTAACACTGCCAATGATTTGGGGTGTTGAAATATGAAATACTTCCATGATGGGGTATCGCAAGTAACATCGTCACACGTTGGGATGTCGAAATGATTAATACTACCCGTGTACAATGGTTGGTATCGAAATGAGAAATGTCATAAGTAAGCAATCTTAGAGAATCCCTCGATGAACCGCTGTTAGTAACCCGCTAAACCAAGAAAGCTTCTCACCTTGCTTACAGACTTAGGGCTTTGCCAACTCACTACCGCCTCAACTTTCAGAGGATCCACTGCGATTCCATCCTTGCAGATCACATAGCCTAGAAACTGAACCTCCTTTAGCCAAAACTCACACTTCGACAATTTAGCATACAACTGTCGGTCCTTTAGTACTTGCAACACTGCCCTTAGATGCTCTTGATGTTCCTCCCTATTCGAAGAGTATACAAGGATGTCGTCAATGAAAACAACAACAAACTTGTCAAGGAACGGTCAGAAGATCTTGTTCATATCATCCATGAACACAGCTGGAGCATTAGTCACTACGAAAGGCATAACTAAGTACTCATAGTGACCATATCGACTCCGAAAAGCAGTCTTTGGCACATCCTCCTTCTTAACCCGGATCTGATGGTATCCAGATCGCAGATCGATCTTCGAAAACACAGCTGCTCCCTTCATCTGATCCATCAAATCATCTATCCGTGGTAACAGATACTTGTTCTTTATCATCACTTTATTCAGCTGACGATAGTCTAAACACAGCCTCGAGCTGCCGTCATTCTTCTTCACAAAGAGCATTAGCGATCCCCACGGAGATGCACTAGGTCTGATGAACTCTTTGCCTAGCATCTCATCCAACTATTTCTTCAGCTCCGTCAGCTCTACTGGAGACATCCGATATGGCACTATCGATATAGCCCCAGTCCCCGGTACAATATCTATAGCAAACTCCACCTCTCTCTCTGGCGGCAGTTCGGGAACATCACCAGGAAACACTTCCGGAAAATCTTGCATGATAGGTAAAGCTCCGACATAAGGAGTCTCCTTTTCTTCCAAAGAGAACAGCATCATGCACCCCTTCAATCGTTCACCCGTCGGATCACTTTCGTCGGCAGGCATCAATCCAGATTGCTCTGAGAAAAGAAGGGTTTTGTTAGAACAGTCTAACATCACATGGTTGGCCGAAAGCCAATCCATGCCTAGGATGACATCTATCTGTTGCATAGGCAAACAGATGAGATCGACAAGAAAATGACGGTTCTCTATTGTGATAGGACATTTAAGGCATACAGATAAGGTAGTCAAAGAATCGCCAATAGGTGTTGAGACAGTCAAATCATAGGGTAATGAAGAAACAAGCAACCTGGAATGATCCATACACTCTATCGATATGAAAGAATGGGGTAGCCCCCGAATCAAATAAAACTGATAAAAATTTACCAGAGACTAAGCATTTACCTTATGTCAGGTCAGGGCTTCGAGAGGCTTCAGAACCCCTCACGGGAAAGACTCTTTCGGTCGTCTATCGCCTACTCTGCTGACTCGCTACAGCTGATCTTGTTCCGCCACTCTGAGCTTTCCCACTTGGCTGTTGAAACTGAGCCCTTCTGCTAACTCCGAGCTTGCAGTCTGATGCATAGTGACCCATTTGATTATAGTTGAAGCACCTGATATGCTGGGTCCTCGAACAGCTCTTCACTAGATGCGGTCCCCCGCATCGAAAGCAAGTCTAGATCTCTTGTTACCCCTAACTAGAGCTGCTCCCTCCGTGATTAACATTAAACTAGGCTGGGCGATTGTACGGCCTCGTCCTTTGTTGGAACTTGCCACTGCAACCTCTCTGGCCACCACTTCGTACAGGCCCACCACTCCTTGGTTGCGGTTGAACTGTTCCCATCTTGTCGTGACCCTCCAGTACAGTGCCCTTCCAGACCAATTCTAGGAAGGATCTGATGCCAAATGGTAGCATTATTCGCTTCAACTCGGGCCTTAACCCGTCTTCGAATCTTCTACAGACCCATTCTTCATCCGGATGGACCTGATAGAATTGTGAGAATTTGAGTGGCGCTTCGAACCTCATCACGTACTCACCAACTAACGGTTGTTCCTATTTCAGACTCAGGACCTCGTTCTCTTTCTCTTGTCGGACACCCTCGGGAAATACTTTTCCAAGAAGCACTCCTGGAACAAATTCCAAGTAATAATCCTGCTTTCCGTCTCCAACAGCTTGAGTTTGTTTCTCCACCAAGCCTCTGTTGCGCCTACCAGTATGAACACAGGGTACATCACCTTCCTATCCTCTCTGCAGTGTATGGCCATGAATACTTTCTCGATCTCTTGCAACCACATCTCTGCAACTTTAGGATTGTACTCCCCGTGGAACTGAGGAGGATTCCCTTTCATGAAAGCATTGAGACTGGTGTCCACCGTCTCATTTCCTCTTACAGCGTGTAACTGATCCTGTCTTGCTTCCCTCTCTTCCTGCCTCTGCATATACTGGGCAGTCTGCTGAGTTTGCTGCATCATTGTTGTAGCCAGATCCCTCATGGCTCTAATTGCTTCGGAGGTGCCACCACCACTTCCAATCCCTGGGTGGTCACCATTGTTGTTATCGTTGCCCTCGATCGTAGCCAGCCTTCCTCCTCTTCCTCTTCCACGTCCACGTGCTATCTAGCTTCCTGTAAAAGGGAGCTATCAGTTCCAATTCATTAGACATATAATGGCACTTAACAGTTAAATATATCATTGCCTTATGAATGAAAAAGTTATCACACTTTGATAACTAGCGCATCAGACACTCTACCCAAAACCAGACGTAGTTGATACAATGCGGGTATCAACCATTGCAGCCAGTACACTTGCTAGACTCACAGTTATGGTTCTAGACTTCCACGGTTCCTGGTTCTAACACGGACTGTGTAGCATCAACGACCCTCAAGGCCCGTTGTAGAACCAAACTGCTCTGATACCACTAAAATGAGACGACCCTCCTTTCTTAGAAGGATAATCTCATTAGTCCCAAGTTTATATTATTAACTATGTTTAACTGTATTATAGTGATAGCGTGGTATTCAAATAGCGTTGCGAAAACAAGCGCATTAAAAGCATACAATCATACAGAAAGCATATAAGAAACATCAGATTAAACGCAAATAAAATAGCTAAACAGATACCATGCATAAACATAGCCCCATCAATAGGGTGTTGTACATACATATATAAACTATACGAAATAAAACCAAAAGAAACGAAAAGTACATCCAAAACAAAAAGAAGAAAGGACTCTCAGAGCTCGCCAGCACTCCCAAACCCACGCTCAAAATACATCGAAACCTCGCCACTCAGCCCAAGAGACGCACTGCCAAGCCCTCGCCATTAGTGATGAGGATGCCCTGAGCTACCTTATCCCTCTCCATGAGTACGCCCATAAACTCGCCTAGGCTCATACTCGGTGGAGAAACTCGACATGACGATACAACATCTCCTGTAAGTCCTCAGGTACTGCTCGGTACGCCTCCTCTGACCTCTATAGACGAAGCCTCGCCTGCTGGATACCACTGATGACTGTGGCGCTGCCCACCAATAGCCTTGCTCTCTCTGCCTCGGTGGGTGCCAGATCCTTGGGAAACGGAGAAACTGCACAACTCTGAATGGTTCGATCATGTCCTCCATGTGCAACGGCCCGCCTCTGAAGAGAATGCTCACTGGTCTAGTAGAGACCGTTAAATAAGTAGTGGAGTCCGCTCGCCACCTTGTCTCATCGTGGTAGACGATCTCTATCAACCCTAGTACCAGCATCCTCGGTACCGATAAGATAAAAAGTGTACTCTCGGGTCCATCATCTGGCTCCTCGTCTACACGCAAACCAAGAACCAAACAGACATGCAAGAAGCAGTAGGGAAATAAGAATTACCGTGCATGGCAAAATCGGAAATAACGACAGTAGTGCAGTAAACCACATCATATACACGTAACATATATAACAGATATAGCAATTACTGCACACAACCATATGTCTCTCAAGACAACACATGTGACAAGCATCCAACTCCATGAGCCTTACTCTCAGATCAATCCTCTAGACCGAGATACTAATCCCATGTAGCATGTCAGCCGAAAACTCACTAAGCTGGTTCTACACCGGAACAGTTCCACACCCGAATAAGTCCACATCGGAACAGGTTCTGTGTCGGAACGGAGTTAGATTGTCCAAGAAATCGAACAGCCCTCCCTGACTAACAAGAGTACATCCCCCTTCCACATCGGAACCAGGGTGTCTTGGTCGCCTCTGAACATTAGCCTGGAACGTGGAAAACTCATGGATTAGTCGGGCAATTCGGACTGGATCGGGCGTCACAACAAGATAGGAGCTACCACATCCGTCACTGTAAACTATTCCCGAGATCGGCAACATCTCCAAGGTCACTCACTTGATTGCCCCTTCTACTTTCCGTACCCGCACTCAAGTACAACTAACCTCCTATGACGCTAGCAGCCAACACTACCTGTCATACGACGTCGCCACTTGGCAGCTGATGATATGCGACAAACATCCTCAACGCGATTGATACCGGATCACATGCCTAAACACTTAATCAGGAACAACACGATGCCACCGCATCTACATGGCCACAGCCTCGACGCCACACGTCCACGAGCCACAGCTCAAACATCACCACCACAGCCTCAAGAAACCAGCATAACAGCAACATCACCATCCACAGTATCAACCCGATAACAACACGGCACACAGCCAAACTTAACTCTAACGGCATTTCGCCACAACAGGACATTTACCACAAATAGCATAGCAACAACAGTAATAATGACAACAACAGTATTATCAACAGTAACATATATATAACAGGATATCACATATACCAAGTAGCATGTAGGCACTTAGACAGATAACAACAATAACAACCAATCATCATAACAGTCATACGAAGCAGATCATCCCCAATCAACAGTTTGTTAACCTAGGGTTTCCATACTTAACGGCGATAGCCCAAAGTAAGCTAAATCTAGGTTTTAGGTACTTTATCGGGGTTTAACCACTGGTAGAGTTAGGGCTTCCCTACATATAGCAGAAAACACAACTACACTACTCTTGCCTTCCCGATGGCAACATCTTTCTCTCCATCTGAACAGTCGGCGTGAATCTCGGTACGTTCACCGGTAAGTCCTCCCACGCAGTAAGAACAACCAAGAACAGCTCCAAATCCCCCTTCGTAGCCGCAGCCTCAAGGTCCCAACACGAGCAATCATGAGCACAAACTTTTCTCTAATCACGAGCACAACACATATACAACAGTGTTAGCTCTGAGGCAAGCTCAAAGATCAAAGAAGAAAGGTAAAGACTCGAAGAACCATGAATACCACAAAGAACACGTGTTAGGGATTCGAGTTTACCTTAGGCTAATCGAGAAAGCAATTCGTCAAAGTCGTAGAAAACTTAGCCGCGATCACAACCGTGCGGTCAGAATCTCGTTCCGGTACCTCGATCACCTTGAACTTGATCTTTCTCTCACTAAGAGCTCTAACTTCTCTCTAGCCTCTTTGCTGCTCGAGCTTGGAAATGGTGGAATGGTGAAGTGTAGAAGAAACTGAAGGAAAACCATAAAGTGATCCTGCTGAGAATGCTAAAGCGTGGACCATCAGCACGCTTGAGCGTGGAGCCTCGCCCACTCTGCCTTCACCTTGGCCTGACACGTATAGCACACGCGTAAAAAAGCACATCAGCTGGCAAATGCACTCAGCACGCTTAAGCGTGCAACATGCCAACGCTTGAGCGTTGGCACACTAGGGCGTGCTCCCTTCCCACGCTTAAGTGTGATGCTCAACTAGGAAGATCCTTCCAAACTTTTGACTTCCCCTGTTTCTTGTTTAACACCTTAGGCACTTCCAACTTTGTTCAAGCCTATTCCTAAGCTTCCAACTAGGCCCTAAACTAACACAAAACAATTCACACAATCATCAAAAGCCCTAATCGAGATTAACCAACTCAATTAGAGTCACAGAAAATAAAGATGTTACAGTAAACACAAGAAGGGGGTTGAATAGTGTTTACTTAAATCTTTTTGTAAACAGAAACTCTTTTTGAAAAGCTTAAGGAAAAGACGATATAAACATATATAAGACACTTGGATGCATCTGAAGGTGTGTAAAAACACGAAGACAAAAATTAAAGACTTTGTTTAAAATAAACAGATTTAACCCCTTGATTAGATGTAAGTTATTAAACTTAAAAGGAATAATCAAGAGTTAAATGGAATCACACTCAACAATTTTATACTGTTTCACCCTAAGCCTTAGGTAACGTCCAGTCCTTGGCTAAACCAAGAGTTCCACTATAACTGATCAAGTTATAGACACAAGTATTCTTTGCACACCTAGCATCCATAGGCTCAACAGCAAGAGTATTGTTTGCACACCTAGCCTCTTCAGGCTCAACAAGTATTCTTCAGTTAGCCTCTTCAGGCTTTACAAATGAAATGATTTGTTTTGAAGCAGCAGCTTTGATTTGTGGGGACAAGTCAACCAGATTACACTCAAAGAGTGCATATGAAGCACGAAGTGTATGTCTGCGCAATAACTTCTCTTAGGATTTACAAAAGATTGAGAAGTAAATGAAAGAATGAAGAATTTAAAGCTTTAGCAATAAATGAGAATGCTTGATTGATAGTTGATAGCCTGTTGTTGTCTTCAAATCTTCAAGGTCTTCTATGTATAGTCTTCACAGCAATAAATCCGTTGTGAAAAAATCTACCTTCAGCACTTGCTTTATTTCAAGTCTTCAGAGAATCCATTAATGCAATAGAGTCGTTCTGATGAAGCATTAAATGTTTTGAAGACTTTGAGGGTATTCTTGTACTGAAGTACACTCTTTTAGCATAGCAGCAAAGTGGTCAGAGTAGCATCATGGATTTTTGTAGTGTAGATTTCTTCTTTAGTGCAATCAATCAGAATAGGTAGTTGTAAAGTGATTTTGTTGCGTACTAAAGGTAATGGTGTTAGGTATAATGCATAGAAGATGTTGCTTTATTCAATTTGAATTTTCGGATAAAAGATCCTCGTATATCTTCAAGTCTTTATGTAACATTATTAAACATGTTCTCAACATATTTAATATGTTCAGATCAGTTCCTTGGAGAAGAGAGTCAAGACGCTATTGAAACGCTAGTTTACATAGCTTGACTTACAGACGCTTGACATAGCGTTTTTTATCTTTGAGAAGATTCGTCTATCTTTGTATAAGACGCTTTAGCTTGAACTATTGTCTTTATCTGGCTGAGACACTTAAAAAAGCGAAGATTGAATAAGTACGATAGCTCAGATGCTTTGACTAAGAGGTTGTAAGTTAGCAGACGCTTGACCTTGAACTTAAGTCTTGTTTTATTAATCAGACGACTGAATACTTGAACAGGTTCTTTAGAAGATTTCACAAGGCTCATTTTAACCATTCTATAAATGTTTGGGTTCATCAAAACTTTAAGGTTAAAAGCTATATCAGACATTTGGAGACTCAACAAGAGGTAGGAGGTTGATTTTTCTAACATTATACCTTTGAAATTAAAATGATGTTAGTTGGTTGTCTTTGAGCCATTAGAATTTTATTGGTGAAATGAAATATTTTGATTAGTTATATTTGATTTAAAGCTATTTTAATTTTAATACATATAGGTTGCGCAATCGAACCAAGAACCATATGCTTTCGACGTCATGGAAAAGACGAGGAAGCTGAAGTCAGGAGATTGGGTCAACGAAAAGGCCCTTGAAATTGCCATAAGTATACAAACAATAATTGCAAATATTGATCTTCAATTGTATTTTGCAGGAAGAATACATTTGACGTTGAGATGAGGCTCATTCACATGACTCACAAGAGGGTGCTTCTAGTCACGGGAAGCACCCTCCAGCCTCTGTCAACAGTGCCATATTTTTGGAGGTTGTCATAGATAGGAATAATAAGGGCCACGTGTACGGGCTTGTCCAGCTAGGCAATAAGTTCCTAGTCTCATCATCTAGGCGGTCTGACACGTCTATGATCGCTCTAGAGTAGATTGACCATAAGGGGGAGACGATTGCAAAACTGAGAACAACGAACTCGCCGCAAACGATGCTAGAGAGAGGTCGATGTAGGCACAGATTGAGGAGTTAACGCAGAGCAAGCATGAGTAATGTGAAACGATTCGCCATATATTACAACATTTGAACATCCAACCTCTTGTTGCGCCACCACCTCCTCCATCGCTCGCTGCAGAGGACAATGGTGATGACGCCGACGAGACATCTGACCTGCCGACATCATGATGTCCTTTTTGTATTTTGTATTTTTATTTTTGATTTAATTTATGTATTTTATTATTGTAAAACAAATTATATTTTCTTAATAAAATACTCGTTCATTATTTTATTTGTTTTAAAAAATTTATTTATTTAATTCTTTTTGTTGTTGTTAATAGTTATAAATCAGAAAAAAGAACGTTTAGCAACCAAAATAATGACCTATATTTCAATCGTCATTTTAGTCATGCATTATAATTTAGCGACCGAAATAGAGATCACATTAGCGACTGATTTATCTACCGAATTATTAGTTGCTAAATTTGGGGAAGGTAGTTCTGTTTAGCAACCAAGTTAGCAACTGCGTCTTCAGATGCTTTGTTTGTCTCCAAGCAGTTCTATTTAGCGATTGGAATCGTGACCGCCTTTTTATTCTCTAAGTTAGTCTCCATGAACAAGGCGACCAACCTCTTAGACACCGCTTTTCTTTGCATAGCGATTGGATACGACGACCGCTAAATAGAGACCGTACAATTAATTCGGTCGCTCAATGTTTAATGACCAGCCATTTGGCGTCCGCTTTCTTGCAATCACTAATCTGCTCGCTAAGTGGAATAGCGACCTATATGTTAGCGATCGATTCCTTCAATTGCTAAATGCAATATTTTTTGTAGTGAATTTTATAACCTAAAGATTGAAGCACAAATAATAAGTCTTTGCTAAAGTTAAATGACTTCAATCATATTTTATAATAACAATTTTCATTCCACCATAAACACTTATAAATTTTTGTCCAAACAATAACATTTATTTATTTGTGATCAACAAAAGTTTAAGGTGGGGGAAGGCTATCCCTAATTAAAGATCAAGGCAAATCACCGACCTCAAGGAGGATTTATAGTGATATACAAACCCAAATAAATATTGTTGTCATGAGTAGAAGATCGACCATATGAGCTAACCCTATTGGCATATTAACCAAACTTTATAATAAGAATTTATTCAACACGTTTACTGAAAATAGAATATATTATTTATGCCAATAGATCCCAAGTTTAACTTTATGCCTTCATCTCCTTCTTAATTACAGTTGCCAATTCATCATAGGCTACAGCCCAAGCACTGCTCAGTTCCTCATTCCATTTATCTCCCACTGCTTCCTTTATTGTTTTCAGTAGTGCTTCTTTAACCACCTAAAGTTAATTAACATTGATTTAGTTGACAGTTAAAAAATATAAAACTACATACAATGTTCAGGAGGAAGGAAAAAATTAATGAAATATAATTTTAGATTAGGAAATAATGAAAAAATAATGCAATTGATGCTTGATCAATCGACTATTTATTGTATGAATTAATTGTTTTTATATTTTATTAATATAGGGAGCAACTCAACTGATAGGGTTGTGAGAGATGAGAGGAGTAAATCTGGACATTTGGATCACAAATGAATGGTCAAGATTAAAATATAAACTCATGTGACTTTTTTAAGTGATCACATGATCATCAATTAATTTCTAATCCCGATCATCCATGTGTGATTTACTGGTCCAGATTTGTTCCTCTCAATCACACAATAACATATTTTTCTCACTTGAGTTGCTCCCTTTTAACGCATATCTCATCAAATATGAATATATAAAATAAATATAATCAATTAAGGCTAGACTATAAAATCCTAATAAAAAAATTAATATATTGTAATAATTAATAATTATTGAAGAGTGTAGTAAATTATATAGTATGTTAAATAACCTCATGCAAGGAAACTTATTACTATAGTTTAACTTTAACAGAAATTATTTATTTCTGTTGTTTCTGCATTAATTTTAAGTGATTTTTATATCTTCTTTAAATATCTTCTTCACAAATCTCCTATTATTAAATAAAAAATAGATTAACAAAAATATGTTTTTTAACAAAAAAAAAAAGGGTTACGTTTTATCCGTTATTTGAAAAAGGTCAATTATTTCTTCCAACTTTGTTCTTGTCTTTTGGTATCTCCACTAAGAAGGATGAGATAGACCATTAAATGGAGTGAGTCCAAAAACATGTGATTGCAATGTGTAAAATTTTAAAATACATTTATAGCGGCACAGGTACTACTCCCCCATCCCCGTCCGTGCTCGAGCGGGTATCCGTTAAACGGATTTTTTATCGGATTTTACGGATATTCACGGATATTATGGATATCCATGGGTATATAAAAAAACTATGATCAATTCTATATTTGATAAAAAAAAAAAAAAAAACTTCAATACTCTTCCTGATGGATGACTCTGAAATTATAGCTATAAGTCAACACATAGGTCAATATGTAAATACTTTTTTTGATTCAAAGAAATAGTGTGAGTTCTAAGTCAGCATACAGGCCACAAGATGTGCTCTTAAGCTATTTTCTCTTTTGTTTTTTGTTTTTCCTTCTACTCGACATTGAGAGAGAGAGAGAATTTTTTCCTTCTACTCAGCACACTGGTAATATAAAAATTTTACACTATCAACCAATCATAACTTATCTCATTTATGACTTATAAAGTAATTATTGTAAGAGTCAAATAATTTTAATGGCGTAACAATATATGATTGATCGATATTATAAAAAAAAATTTACACTGATGTTGGATTATATTGTAAATAAATTTTTTTACTATTATATTTTTACTTCCATTGTCCACTTTTTTCGGTCTAGTAAGGTTCTTGCAAAAGAATTTATATGAAAGTCATTAAAAGTTTTGAATTACAAAATACTAATTTTAATGAATTATGAAATATTTGTAATAATATTGTAACTATAGTAATCTTTCTCTTATACTTATAAATAGCAAGTTAATTTTTTACTTTTTAAATAAAAATGAAATGAAGAAAACAAATTTTTTAAATTAACATATAAAAGTAGAGTGAGAGAGATACAATATTTATCATACCTTAAAATGGGGATCAATGACTCCTTTCGTGACGTGGACAGAACCCAAATTTTTCAGTGTTGCATCTGCCACCACTATTCCTTTTTCTTGAAGTTGAATTGCTGATTCATACGTCTATATTAAAAAAAATATCATATAACATGGTTGTTATGACAAAGAAAAATTTAAAATAATAATAAATACTAATAGGATATTTCCTTTGTTTTCTAATAATCAGGCTTTTTAGAAGAAAAAAACTTAGTTATTAGCTATTTGAGAAAATTAATAAATTAAATTATAATTTTTTAACTTTGTTCTTGATAGAAATAAGAGAGTGTAGAAATTAATTAAGTTACCATAATACTTTGAATATTTTTAAAAACTAAAAATATTATTTAGTCAAAAAATATTTTTTTCATTATTATGGAATCATTTAAAAATTTTCATAATTCTTTTACAGTAACCACGAAGACAAATAAAAAGAACAATGAGAGAGGTACTATTACTAATAGTGTAGAGTTTAATTTTAATATCTAGCAAAAAAAAAAATAGAGTTTAATTTTAATACACCATCAATTTGAAAAAAAAATCTTTCACTTGGATTAAATGAAGTGTTATTACAACATTTAATAATAGTTAACTATCTCATGTGTAATCAAATTTATCAAATAATGTCGCCCCGAATCAATGGATATAAGTTAAGACTTTTCTAAAACATTCTAAATCACCTAACTGCTCATCCTAATTACTAAATAGTGAAGGTATTGAATGCATTCCCTTTTTACCATCAAATTTTTTTTTAAGTAGGAAGGTTGTTAGGAGGATATGGCAAAATTCAACTCTTTTTTTTTTTTCTTTTTTTGTAAACTGATAGTGTGTAAAAAATATAATAAAATTTATTATAAAAAAGTAAATATGCTTAAAAATTTAACCTAACAATATTTCTAATTTGCTAAACATAAAAACATACTATAATATCGATCAATTTTAAATAATTAAGATGATTGTTTTACAAATTAGTATTGTTCAAACATATTTTTCAGTTTTCTTTTACTTACATAACAAAAGAAGACTTTAACAATTTCCTTGAAAAATATAAATATTAATGAAATTCTCCTAAAAAAAGTTGGCCGGATAGCTTTTTCTAATTGCTTAAGAAGGAAAAAAAATACTAAATAAGTGTATTCATTTAATAATTTTAAGAGCATAAACATCATCTTTTTGAAGTGTTAAATTAGAAAAATCAAAGAATTATCTTAAATACTTACCAAATACTACAAGAATTTGTATTGAATGCTTTTAAGATTTTTTAAAGTTATTTTAGAGAGTTTTCCTTCTTCGTTAGACATTTAGAAAATTGTTGAGATTTTTCTAATAAAATAAAATTTAATAATTTTAATATAATGTTAAGTCTTAGTGCATTCAATCTTTAAAATGTAAGCAATGTTATATATTCTTAGGACAAATCTTAAGAACTTAAACTTGTTACTGTAATAAAAGACTACACTCTATTTAATTCTTTTGCGATCAAAGAGAAGGAAAATTAAAGTTTTGTAAATTTATGTTACATTGAACTTACCAACTTAAAAACCTTTCCAGCATGAGCCTGGAGATCCAGATTATTCTGGGGTATTTCATTAGAGCCCTTTAGAAAGGAGAACATGTCCTTTGCTGCTGGTGCAACCTCCACTATCCTATTTTCAATCCAATCAAGACCAAATAGTTGAGACACATGACTCACACTCATGTTACCTCTTTCCAAAACACACCAAACAACAAAAAGGGAAAGACATAATGAGAGAGAAAACTTACAAGCTGTAGAAACGACGGCTATGTTGAGGAATGTTTGCATGAAATTCTTCCCATGAGCTCTTCACTAAAGCCACTTGCCTCTCAGTCAAAGCACCCATATCCCTTTTATCTTGTCTTTTATTTGTATTTTCTTGACAAACAATGTTATACCCAAGACTAGTTATATATAGGAGGCTTTAAGGGTGAGAACATTTGAAGATGGATGATTTCTTGTGAGTGTTATTGGCTTATTATGCTATCAATGGCCATGTTAACTTGTGGATTTGGAGCACCCTTTGGCGCGGCATAAAGTCATGACCTTTGGGACTTGAATTGAAATGAACCCTAGTTGTGCCATCAGATTTTTTTTTTATCGAAACTATGCTGCAGAAATGATACATGTTACACTATTTTTGTATTAGTTGATTAAAAAGTTACGTATTATCTATAAAATTTAACTCTTTTTAATTTTTTTAAACATTAAATTTATTTTTAAGACATAATTAATCCTCTAAAATTATACCAAAGCAGAGTAATATTGTATAATATTTTTGAATTTAACGGTAAGAGTCTACATGTATATGGCAGTTAAATTTTTTACGATTTTAAAGAGATCACATGCTTCTCATGTGTAGTCTCACACAATTAAACTTGTCTTCATACGCTTTCAATGGTTACATTAACTTGAGATTTGGAATATCCCTCGATACGACGTAAAGTTGTGACCTATTGGACTCAAATTGAAATGGACCCTAGTTATGCCATACTAATGATGTTTGGTATATTATTTTGTATAAATTAATGAGTAAGTTAACTATTGCCTCTAAAGGTTTAATTCATTTTTATTTTTTTACATATAACTTATTTCACAAAGCTTAACCCCTTAAATTATGGTAGAAAAGTATAAGACTGTATTTTCTTTTATATTTAACAATAGCAGTTTGTACTGTCTCTGGGAGAAAAGTATTTGAGGATTATATTGAAAAAATCACACATTTTTATTACCTAGACTTCCACTATTAAGCTTGGCTTCTTGTGTTTCTATGGTTACGTTACCCTTGGGATTTGGAGCACCGCAGGTTAAAGTATTGACCTATTGGAGTTATATTGAAATCGTGCATAACTATGCCACTCTAATGACATACGGTATACTATTTTATATAATCCGATTGGTAACTTATGTATTATATATCTTTAAAGGTTTTACTAACTGTTATATCCAAAAATAAAACAGATTTGACTGATGACCGAACACGGTTGATAGTTAAGTAGTTGAAGAATAGCTGGAGGAAAAACATAACTGATATGACGGAGATTCGGCTAACATAATCGTTGGGCTGGACTTTTGATTTTCTAGTTAATGGTCAAGAACGGCTAATAGCTGATCAGCTGAGGAATAGCCGGGAAAAAGTGTAGCTCGGCTAACACATTTATTGGGCTGGGTTGTTAATTTAAAAAGGCCTTGTGAGAAATAGAGTTCATGAGCAAGTGAGATTTGAAAGATTGGTTTGTAATAAGACAGTAATGGTTCGTAAGAATATGGGTAACGAGATTATGCGCTGGAAGCTGAGGAAAAAGTGCTAATCGAAGATGAAGTTGTTATAGGTTACCAAGGGATGTGCCTGGAAAATAGGATTAAGTTTCCTTAAGGAATAGCCGTTGCAACAAGGGTAGCTTAAGCATTAAGGGGATCATGGTCTTAAATGTGGGTAGTTACACAGATATAGAATTAAGATTTGCCTATAAATACTCATCGTAATTCATTATAGAAAAGGAATCAATTTGAAAAGCAAGCATTTATCTGCTCATTTATCTCTACATACTGTTGCGGTAGCTTTGTTTCTTTACAATCTTGTTTATTATTTTCCAAATTAGTCTGTGCTTTTATCATTATTTTGCTCTTTAATTTGTCACGTTCACCCTTCGACCAAACGCTTTCTTTAGTAGTTTGGGAACCCAGTATCTGTTCATAGTAAGTTTATTGTGTTATTCGGCTGAGTTAGTCCCTCGGCTGGATTACATTCCTTTTTTACGCGATAACAATTTTGGCACGCCTGGTAGGACAAAAGAAGGTGAACAAATTGAGAAATTTCCTTCTCCAGGTCAAGATTTCACGTGGTGCATGCACCTAAGGTCCGGAAAGAATCTTAGCAGTATGGATGGGTCGCAAGCTAGCAAGAAAAATGGAGGTCGTAAGAGCTCAGAGGCAGTACCACAAACAACCTTGGGAATGCCTTCTTCGCCCCAGGCTACTGGGCTAGTCACCCCTTCGATTGGGATGTCCACTGCCATGGTGGATCCTTCAGATCAATCTCAGCGGATAGTGGTCACTACTTCATTTATTTAGGAGCAGACTGATATAGGAATTAACGAATTAATGTTCCAAGTGTCAAAACAGTTACCCGAGATAGTAAAACCAATGGTTCAGAATGAGGTTCACCATGTCAGGGAACGAGAGAAAAAGCAGGTCCACATGGGTAATACTTCAACTCATTCCGCTGTATCTGGGTAATTGGGGCAACCTGCTGGTAGCCAGGTTCAGGCAGGGCCTTAATCAACGGTCCAGCCGAATCAGAGCATGCCGTAGGCCATTCCCTTGGTCCAGAACATTGTTAATGAAGTAACGCAGCAACCGAATTTACAATTCGATTAGATGCAAGTACCCCGAAGACCTTCTAATGCTACAGGTTTAGTCGGAATGCCCCACTTACCACCTAATACGTCGGCTGTAGGCACTGTGCCACAGACAAGTGCACCTGGGATTGCTAGAATCGTTGAAGACTATGTAGGGGAAGCACCTTGGACCAATGTTCCACCAACCCAGTTGGGACCCCTGAACTTTTTCCATATAGACAGCTCTGGTGCAATATATCACAAGCTGTGCTGATGTAGCCGATCGCTCAACAGTGGGTTAATGCTCCACCATTTATGGCCAATGCCCCGGGAGCAATGCCAGTTCAGGAGCCAATACCATGCCATGTAAGGGTTATGCCCCCCAGGCCAGTCAGGCCCTTTCAGCCACAAATCCCTAATTACACGGTTGAGAGAGCCCTTGAACCACACCGTTGATAGATCCTAAGATGATAGCTAAGACCATGAGAAGACACTTTGGTATTCATCTAAAACTCCTCGATAGGGCAGTTACCTGAAACCTTACCCAAAGTGGGTGGATCGGATAATGCCTTTGCCAAGGGGTTTTAAGATCCCAAATTTCACTATGTTCTCAGAAGAAGATGGGAAATCCACCATGGAGCATATTGGGAGATTCACTACCCAATGTGGAGAGGCTAATCAAAATGAATTTTACAAGCTCCAGCTATTCCCATTATCCCTAACAGGAGCTGTGTTCACATGGTATTCAGCTTTAGCACCTAACTCAATACAAAATTGGGCTGATATGGAATGATGTTTCCACGACAGGTTCTATATGCCTTAGCCAGATGTTACTGTAGCTAATATGATGAACTTGAGGCAGCAGGTGGATGAACCGGCAACAGAGTTCATAGAAAGATTCAGAAAGCTGAGAAGCCGATGTACAGTCCAGTTGCCAGAAGCAGAATATGCCTCTATGGCTATTGGCAATATGCACCCTCAGCTGAGGGAGAGATTGGCGGGTCAAGATTGTGCTGACTTGAGCCAGTTGGCTTCCTAGGCCTCCTGGATTGAGCAATATATCCTGGCAAAGGAAAGAAAGAGGTTGAATAAAGGAAGAGGGCCTCACTTAGTTTCCATCGTTGATATAGAAGAATCAGATGATTGGTATAATGAGTCAGCCGATCCAACGGTAGACATTATGGCAGCTGAAATCGTCAGAGGAAAGCCGTATTCGTGTCCTGCTTTAAGGCTCGCTAAAGGCAAAGAAGTACAAACGACTGAGACCAGAGTCGAATATTCGTTAGACATTTCGAAGGCTGACCAAATTTTCGATTATCTACTGAAGGATCAATAAATTCGGCTAATAGAAGGACATAAAATTCCAACGGCTGATGAGTTAAAAAACAAAAGATATTGCAAGTGGCATAATTCTTACACCCTCGCCACAAACAATTGCATCGTTTTCAGAAAAGCGATCCAGAAGGCGGTAAAGGAGGGAAGATTTAAATTAGCCGAAAAGGAAATGACTGTAATTACTGATCCCTTCTCTGTGGCCGCAGTCAATATAGTATTTTCTCTGGGGCCTCGTTTTCGGGTTCACCATCCAAAAGATGGAAACAGCCGATGCGACCCCAATGGAGAAGGAAGGGGACCCTGAATGAGTCAAATGAGGCTGGCAGGGCTTTGGCTATTTTTACTCAGCCAAAAGCAATTGACAGAAGAGGTTCGGTGTTCGAAAGGCTTACCGTGCCTAAGTCTGATCATCCTCACATTCCCATGCGTATTTCCCACATGAAGAGGATGAACGGGGTTGAGGAAGAGAAGGTTGCAAATGATAGGCTAGTTTTGTTTGATAGATTGGGGAATTCACAGTGTAGATGGACCCTTGGGTCGCAAAATTCCAACAAAATAGGAAGATTTGATTATGCTAGGGGGCAAGGACATATGGTTAATAAATTGCAAGGGCCTAGGAAAGGTCATAAATATGTGCAAACACCCGTTCCTAGAGTCATGAAACCAGCAGTGAAAGGTGTGCAAGAGCCGAGGAAAAAAGCTTTGAAGAATGACCAAGGAGGAAAACATCAGCCCCGGAACATAGGAAAAGTAGTAGTAATAGATGACGCTCCTATACCTGACGGAAAGAAGAGGGTTGCAAGGTTTGATGTTAAGAAGGGGATGACCACTCTCAAGATCACAGTGAAAAATGAAGAGGCCATCAGACCCCAGCGTATGGTGAAGCCTCCTGCTGATGTGGAGAAAGAACATTGGTTTCTGAATAAATACAGGCAAGGAAAGGTTACAAAGGGGCAGAATTCCGACATATTGACCCAGGACTCAAAAAAAGAGAGCCCAGAGGAACAAGTCCATCCAGAGAATGAGGCATACTTTGGCAATTTTAAATGAGGCTAAGACTGTGGATCGAGCCGAAATCCAATCCCCTAGGGTATCCGAGATTCTGGAAATTGCCTTTGGGCAACCTAAAGAAGAAACGACAACCAAGGAGGATAGGCAGATAGGAACACAGAACGAAGAACAGGATGATAGGGGAGACAAAGTTCAACCAAGTAGAGGACAAGATTGCATCATGAAGTAAGAAAGGGAATTCCAGGATCTCATTAATAGTCTAGGGACGACCGAGCTGGATGAAATGACTCATGGTTCTCACAATGAGCCCGAGCCTTTGACGGTTGAGGAGATGGAAAAGAACTTGGTGTAAATCTGGTGCTCAAGGATTCTGTTTTGAACTCAATATTGGGTGAAGAAGAAGAAGAACAGGTATCAGTTGAGGCAAATATGGTAGGACTCCTTCCAAGTGAATTCTTAGCTTGCGAAGAACAGCCAGAACAGTTGGAGGGAGATGTGTTTATTTAGGAAGCTGAATGGGCTGCATTGACCCCTATACCAGAAGAAAATAAAATGGAGTTTCCTAAGCCATCCAAGGAGATGATAAAACATCTCAAACCACTATATATCCGAGTCCAGGATAATGGCAAAGTGATTAGCCAAGTCTTGGTAAATGGAGGAGATGTGTTGAATTTGATGCCTTCAGGCACCATGAAAAAGTTGGGAAAGTCCAAGCAAGACCTAGTTCCTACTAACATGAAGACGACAAACTTTACTGGTGAGTCCACGGCTGCATTGGGTATTTTGGTAGCTGACATTACCGTGGGGAGTAAGACCTTGAGTTCAACCTTCTTCGTGATTGATGCCAAGGCTACGTACTCTGTGTTATTAGGAAGGGATTGGATTCATACTAGCCAGTGTGTACCTTCCACTCTTCACCAAATGTTAATGTTTTGGGATGGAGATAAGGTGGAATTAGTAAAAGCTGATGGGAATCCATTTACAGCTGATGTAAAAAAGGCTGAAGCTATTTTTTATTTTCCTCGTCTGGAACCCATCATAGTTCCTAAAGAATATGAAGAAGGATCCTGGGAATCCTGTAACTTGACCGCAGATGGTTTCAATGTGAAGATTCAAGTCGACTTACGGCTTCACCAACTGGTAATCAATGAATAGTGCTCCCTGGTAATAGCAGACCTCAGACATCGGCTAACATCCCTGGTGGCAAAACAAAGGATTGGATACGCCATGTCTTTGGAAATGGAGGAAGAAGTCGTTAAGTCTAGGGGGCAAGAGGAGGATCAAAATGATAGGAATACATGGGATTCCCCAATAAATAGAAGAGTTCCTACTTTTGAAGCAGAAGATCCCTTACTTGACGTCAATCTGGGGTCAGAAAAGGAGCCGAGGATGACTAGGATGAGTAGCTTGTTAGGTGAAGATGAAAAGAATCGGTTAATTCAGCTTATTAAGAAATACAAGGATTGCTTTGCATGGGATTACCATGAAATGCCTGGTCTCTCCTGGGAATTGGTGGAGCACCGATTGCCGATAAAGGAAGGCTTCAAGCCCTACAAGCAGGCTGCTCGAAGGTTCAATCCATAATTATTACCTAAATTTAAGGAAGAGACGGAACGACTACTCAAGGCTGGCTTTATTCGTATGGCTAGGTATGTAGAGTGGCTGCCGAATATCGTGCCTGTAATAAAGAAAAGTGGGCAGGTTAGAATTTGTACTGATTATAGGAATTTGAATCTCGCCACTCCAAAAGATGAGTATGTAATGCCGATTGCTGACATGCTTGTTGATTCTGTAGCCAATCATGGTATTTTAACATTAATGGATGGGTGTTCTGGATATAACCAAATTTTATTGATAAAACTGATGTCCTTACTTTTAGGTGTCCTGGTGCCATTGGGATATTCGAATGGCTTGTTATGCCGTTTGGATTGAAAAATGCAGGGGCCACGTACCAAAGAGCCATGAATGCGATTTTCCATAAGTTGATAGGAAAAAATATAGAAGTTTATATTGATGATGTGGTGGTAAAATCCTATATTTTTTATCAACATTTAGCCGATTTTGAGCAAGCTTTGCAGAAAATGCGATTTCATAATTTAAAAATGAATCCGGCTAAATGTGTATTTGGGGTGTTAGCGGGGAACTTTTTGGGTTTTTTAGTTCACAAACATGGTATAGAAATTGATAAGAACAAAGCCAAAGCCGTATTAGAAGCTAGACCCCGTAGAAATAAGAAGGAGTTGTAAAGTCTAATTGGCAAGATTAATTTTTTAAGAAGATTTATTGCTAATTCAGCAGGCAAGCTAAAAGCTTTTTCTCCTTTGTTAAAATTAAAAGATGCTGAAGAAATGGTATGGGGGAAGAGCAATAGCTAGCATTCGAGAAAATAAAAGCGTTTAGCCAGCCCTCCCGTGCTGGTACCACCGCAATTAGGAAAACCCTGAAGTTATACATATAGGCTGCTCAGGAGTCAATCGGTTGCCTGTTAGCATAGGATGCCGAGGATGGAACTGAGAGAGCTATTTATTATCTTAGCCATTGTTAAATGATGCTGAAATAAGGTATATCCCAATAGAAAAGTTGTACTTATCGATCTATCATGCTTGCACTAAGTTAGAATATTACCTCTTACCCAGGAAGTCTTGGTGATGTGCAAGATTGATATTATAAGGTGTTTACTTAATAGGCCAGTTTTACATGGGAGGTTAATGAAATGGGCCATTAAATTGAGTGCTTTTGCGCTAAAATATGTACCTTTAAGGGCAATTAAAAGGCAAGCATTAGCAGATTTTTTAGCTCAACGTCCCTGCGTTGATGCTTTGGATCCGTTAGCCGAAACAAACCATTGAATTAATCTTAAACCATGGATATTATCGTTTGATGGATCAGGACTAGCAAAGGGGTTGGGGCAGGAATAGCAATAACTGGTCCTACTGAAAAAAGTTCTTGCATCAGTTGGAGTTAGGATGTTCCAACAACCAAGCTGAATATGAGGCTTTAATTCTAGGGTTAAAGATATTGGTCTTCATGAAGGCTAAATATACACAGGTCATGGGGGATTCTCAGTTGGTATTCAGATAATTAGCATGAGATTATAGGTGGAGCAACCCAAATTTATTGGGATATTACGAAACGGCTAGTAGTTTATTGAAATTGTTTGCCGATGTCATAATAATGCATATACCAAGGGAAGAGAATGGAAAACCTAATGAGTTAGCTCAGCAAGCTTCTGGGTATAAAGAGGTATCAATGAATATCCAATTAGTAGGTGATCAGTTGAGCAATATATTGGTAAGCAACATCGATTTAGCCGATGACTGAAGAACAGAGATTATGGAATATTTGCGTGATCCTTCATCCCCTTCAACATTCAAACTGAGGCAAAAGGCTTTGAAATATGCTTTAATTGATGATGAATTACACAAAAGGGGAGTGGAAGGAATCTTGCTGAAATGTCCAAGTAAAGCAGAGGCTTTAAAACTAATGGGGGAAGTTCATGAAGGCATATGTGGTTCTCATAGAGTGGGACTTGTAATGCGTTGGCTAATACATAGGCATGGGTATTATTGGCCGACCATCAATGCAGATTGTTATGCTTACGCCAAAGGATGTGAAGAATGTCAAAAACACGGACCTTCGAGAAAGATTCCAGTCGAGGAATTGCGTTCAGTTGTCAAGCCTTGGCCATTCAGAGGATGGGCAATAGACCTTATTGGAAAAATATACCCTCCTTCTTCTAAAAGGCATACTTTCATCATAGTATCCACTGATTATTTTACTAAATGGGTGGAAGCTCAGCCGATGATTAATGTTACACAGATACATGTGATTAAATTTATAAAAAATCAAATCATTTATTGGTTTGGTATCCCCAAGGTACTATGTTTACGGGAGATAAAATAGTTGCTTTCGCACAGGAATATGGTATAAAGCTAGTACATTCTTCTCCTTATTATGCACAAGCTAATGGTCAAGCTGAGGCTACTGATAAGGTCTTGATTGGATTAATTAAGAAGACAGTAGAGGATAAACCAAAATGGTTGCATGAGGCATTGGCCGGGGTATTATGGGCTTATAGAAATTCTAAGTCTACCGCGACAGGATTCACCCCTTATCGGTTAACTTATGGTCAAGATGCAGTGTTGCCCCTCGAAATTAATGTAAAATCACTTCGGGTAGCCAAGCAACATTGTTTGGCTCTAGATCAATATCAGCAGGCTATGTTCATGGAACTAGAGTTAGCCGATGAAGACAAGCTTATGGCTTTGGAAAACATTTGGCTTAATGAAGAAAAATTGGCTCAAGCTTATAACAAACACGTCCAAGTTAAAAATTTTATGGAAGGAGATCTAGTATGGAAAGCCATATTGCCAATAGGGATCAAAGATCCTAGATTTGGAAAATGATCCCCAAATTAGGAAGGTCCTTTTATAATCAGTCGAGTAATCCCAAATGGGGCATATCGGTTAGTAAGCATGAAAGGAGAAGAATTGAATAGAAGTATAAATGGAAAATACTTATAGGAGTATTATCCTTCTATTTGGGAAGGAAATTCATATTTGTCCAAAAAATGACGGTTACAAACCAACCATCTAGCTTTAATAAAAAATGACAAAAAACAGTACCCTAGAAAACTATTCTGCAGTTGATGGAGTTTCAGAAGCAGTTTCAGTAGCCGAAATAGCAGGGATCAAGATGGGTTCTTGTGGAATTGTTTCTTGAATAAGTGCTTTGGCAGGAATAGATTCAGAACCAATAGCGAGAAAAGTTTTGTTCACAGGCTCAACTTCAGTTGGAAGGTTAGAAGGAAGATTTGAATCAGCCAAGGCAAGAGTCCTGGATGAAGATTCATGAACATCAGATGTTTCAACCGATGGATGAGCAGGCGAGGGAACAAGAGTAGCTTCTCTTTCAAGTTGAGTAATTATTGTCTCAGCTGAAGAAGTTGTTACATCTTTCTTCACATAGGTCAAAAGATCCTTTAAACTTGCCCAGGATTCTTTGGCTGATTGAAGTCCTTGCTTGCCTTTGTTTAGATCTTTTTCTCGAGCGTCCTTCTGTTTCATTAAGTAAACAATCTCCCCATCCAAAGAAGTTGATTGCTGATATAGTTGAAGCTTCACTCCAGTGCTTGCATGGACAGTCTTGGTTATCGTATCTAAGTGGGGTTGGAGATTGGCAATCTCTTTTTGGATTCTCTCCAGATCAGCATTAAGCTCAACTAGTCTTTGAGTCACTCTAGTTTGCTCAGCTAGGTTTTGTTGCCGATTAGCTTCTACCGTCTAAAAAGAAGTTTGGTATTGGATTTTTTGATTCTGAAGTTATTGTAACCGGGTTAAGTCTCTTTCAGCAGCTTCGTATCTTTCTTTGCTAGCTCAATAGGTGAAGAACACATCCCCAACTTGGACGGCCATATGATTAAAATTATCTTGCTGAGTGTTTGTGTTGTTGGCCGCCTTAGCAAAGTTAAAAAGTGACAAGCGTAGGGCAGTGATGGTTTTTTCTTCAGCTGGGATGTCACCATTAAGTTGTTCCTCGACAAAGGTAGCATGATGATTGATGGGAGATGAATCAGGAGCTACTAATGCTTGAGGAAGAGGAGATGAGAAGTACTGCATCAAATCCTCTTCTGAGATAGAGGTATGAGAAGAACTCAGCATGGCAGGTTCGACTCATGACTCTTGGTGGGGAGTTGAATGGATAGATGTTTGCTCCTGAAGCTAAGAATTATTAGTATGATAGTAAATATACCATCAAATAAATTGGTTGATTATGAAAAGACAAAAGGTTTACCTGAATAGTTGGTTCCCCAAGTGGAGAAGTATTGGGTGGAGTAACTTCACAAACAACTTCGGCTGATTGCGGAAATGCCTGTCGAAGTAGACAGTTAGCCAAAAGGAGTTATGACGCAATAAAAGAATAGTTAGAAAAGGAAGGGACCTTTTTAAGTTTTCCTTTCTTCTTTGCTGGTTACTGAGGAGCTGGAGGAGTTTCCCTTATAATAACACCCGTTTGCCGAGTAACTTTCTTGGTAGTTAGGGAGCGAGTTGAGGTCCGAATAGGAGTGTTTTCTAAAGTTTCAACATCAATGGCAACATCTTGAGAAACACCTAAGATATGAAGAGAAGTTAAAAAGAGAAAATGAATAATTACCCAACCTAGGAAAGAATGATAATTACCTGCAGCTGAAGTTTGGGCAACACTTGTAGATGTTGTGGGTCTCCCAATAGAAAGAGGTGAAGCGTTGAGAGCAGGTTGGTCCATGGTGCCTTCTATAACAAGCCGAGCAAGATAGCTCGAAGAAGGAGCAGAAAAGATTTTATTTGACACAGAGGGCCACCAGTTGATAAAAGCTGAAGACTCTTCAGGTTTTTATCGAAAAGGGATAAATTCAAAAGCATTCATCTTTTGGATGTTTAATTTTGTCAGGATTACAACATCTTTGTCATACAAAGTAGGCCTAGCAAAAGCTGTTGCCATTGATTGGTAAGCCAGAGGGATGTTTTGAATGAGCCCAAATTGCCGAGATAGTACTTGCGGGTAATAAAATTCAGCCGAAGTTTTGTTGTAACGAGAAGAAGGCCTTAACCCACACATTAAGTCTCTTGCAGTCAAAACACTGCCCCAGTTAAATGTGAGGTCATTGGTCAGTTGGGGGTCGTGTGTATGAGTGGCAGTATTTTTTGCCCAGAGAAGGGTAAGGGGCTTGTCGGCTAAGGGAAAGAATTCCCTGGCATGATGAGTCTAAATAAACAGCTTTGAAACAAAGTCAAAATCTGATTGCTTTGTTATTGGAAAGGTTTGCAAGAATTTGCCAAAAGGAATTGGAGCTGATGAGGAAAGAGGCAAATTTTTATGGGACAGATGAATGAATTCATGAAAATAAAGGATTATCCATAGTTGAAGGAACCACAGGGGACTTGCAATGTTATCTATCTTTTCATTTCTTTGAAGCCTAGTCACCATAGTAGAAAGACTCCTGCAAAGGAGGGACAAAAAAAGAGAACCAAGAGATAGACGCCTGCCTGAGGTAATCAAAGAGACATAGTGGGAGAGCTCTAGAACAATGGCTACTGAACTAGAACAAACAAAGTATTTGCATAACCAATACAGTAAAAAGGCCTGGTGTTCATTATCGGAAACTTGTTTGGAAGACTTTGCGTGAGTTGAAATAATGTTTGAATATGATGCTATGGTTTTTGAAAATTGAATCTTTAGGGCTGGAAAAGACATAGCTTGCAGAGAAGGTACCTCATCTCCAGTTATTGGAAGGCCAGTGATTGTGGTTACATCCAGCAAAGTGGGACTCACAATACCAGATGGAAGAATGAATCCATTAATGGAACTGGACCAAAATCCAAGAAAACCAAATACAAGTTCAAGGTTGAGCGGGATATTGCGATAACATGATTATGTCATGTTTCCCCATTCTTTCCAAAGTTCACCTCGGCTCGCTGCAATTCGCTTTAGCCATTCGGTATATTGAGTTGTGGGATGTGGCCAGGTGCGAAGGTCGTTGGGCCATTTATTTATTGAATACCAGGGAGCGGTGATAGGAAGTTCAAAGTGATCAGGATACAAATGATGGTCAAGATATATATTACCCTCATAGATGTCAGAAGAGAAAGGGGTAATGGTATAAGAGTCCATGATAGGAGCAAGAATGGTAGTTTCAAAATCTTGATTTTGTTCCATGGACTAAAGAGTATGGTTAGAAGAGATTGGGGAAGATGATGAGGAAGCATCACCGTAAGAATGAGCTTGGTTTTGGGAATTGGAACCAGAAGACATGATCAAGAGGGATGAAGTTTTGCAAAAAAGAAAGAAATGGCGGAAGCAGAAAGTAAAAATGGCCAATTGGTAAGGTGTTCGGCTAGTTATAGTTTCAAAGGGTAAAGTAAACTTGCCGTTGGAGTGTTACCGTTGGAAGATAATTGGTTAAAATTTATTACTCTAAAGAGGTGCAATTGTTACCTAATTGGGATTAGTGAGTTTCATGATTTAAGTAATAAATCCATCGTTTCAACTTCTCTTCAGTCAGCTAACAGATGCAAGGGGGCAATTGTTATATCCAAAAATAAAACATATTTGACTGATGACCGAACAGTTGATAGTTAAGTAGTTGAAGAATAGCTGGAGGAAAAGCATAACTGATATGACGGAGATTCGGCTAACATAATCGTTGGGCTGGACTTTCGATTTTCTAGTTAATGGCCAAGAACGGCTAATAGCTGATCAGCTACGGAATAGCCGGGGAAAAGAGTAGTTCGGCTAACACATTTATTGGGTTGGGCTGTTAATTTAAAAAGGCCTTGTGAGAAATAGAGTTCATGAGCAAGTGAGATTTGAAAGATTGGTTTGTAATAAGACGGTAATGGTTCCTAAGAATATAGGAAAAGAGATTATGCGCTGGAAGCTGAGGAAAAAGTGCTAATCGAAGATGAAGTTGTTAGCGGTTGCCAAGGGATGTGCCTGGAAAATAGGATTAAGTTTCCTTAAGGAATAGCTATTGCAACAAGGGTAGCTTAAGCATTAAGGGGATGATGGTGTTAAACGTGGGTAGTTACACAGATATAGGATTAAGATTTGCCTATAAATACTCATTGTAATCCATTGTAGAAAAGGAATCAATTCGAAAAGCAAGCATTTATATGCTCATTTATCTCTACATATTGTTGCTTTAGCTTTGTTTCTTTACAATCTTGTTTATTATTTTCCAAATTAGTCTGTGCTTTTATCATTATTTTGCTCTTTAATTTGTCACGTTCATTCTTCGACCAAACGCTTTCTTTAGTAGTTTGGGAACCCAGTATCTGTTCATAGTAAGTTTATTGTGTTATTCGGCTGAGTTAGTCCCTCGGCTGGATTACATTCCTTTTTTACGCAATAACAATAACTTATTAATTTTTATAGATAAACTTTATTTGTATTGCTTAACCCCATAAATTATAGTAAAAAGTGAAAAATTGTATTTTTTATTAAATTTAAAGGTAAGTTTGCATGTATTTGAGAGTTAGGTATTTAAGGATTATGTTGCAAGAGATCACTTCTTCTTTGGTTGTATTGAACCTTCTTCTTCTCTTCATCCGTCCACTTACCTTCAGGAAGTCTGGTTAGTGAATCACCTTCAGGAATCGACCAACTTGAAGTCATCTTTCTCTTGAAGCTGCTAAGCCCTTTGTACAAGAGCCTAGCTCTGATACCACTTGTTACCAAGTGGCTTCAATCTTAAGAGGGGGTAAATTGAGATTGTAAATTTTTTGTCCTCTTTTCCAACTTAGGTTAAGTGAAGATATGAAATGAAAATGGCTAAGAGTAAAGAAAAACACACAAGGATTTTATTCAGGTTCAATCACCCTCCTTTGGTGACCTACGTCTAGTCCCTACAATACATTTGTGAGTTTTTCCACTAAATGATCAAGCTTACAACTTGATAAACCTTTAAAAGAATTGAGCACTCTTCACTAGGGATACCCCATCCTTTTGTGTAAGAGCCTCCAAATCAACTCAAGGTATACCTCACCCTTGTTATAATCAAATCTAGAGGGATACCTCACCCTTGTTACCGACGGCTTTATGCAAATAACCGTCGATATTTGTTTGACGTTAACGACAAGAAAAGCCGTCGGTAATTACCTACGACATTACTGACGACTTTTCCCGTCAGAATGTTTCGACGGCCTTTTGTGCTAGGTCGTCGATATGCACCATCGAGGAGCTTCTTTCTGATGAATTTTTAGCCGTCGGTCGTCCTTTGAAAATGGTCCATTACTGAAGGCTTTTTTGGCTATCGGTAATGGCCCTTCTTCTTGTATTGTATGACTCTTGTGTAGGATTAGGTCAATTCAAGATTCAAGAGTTGAAGAGAGTTGAATGTTGTTAGAGTAAGTAGGTAAGCAATTAATGTTCAGCCTTTTAGTGTATTTTAAGTTCATAAAGTGGTTGTTACTCACATGTCTGTCGCGCATTTAATACTCTGTAGACCAATACATTCGAAAAATAATCGATAAAAAACATTTTTTTAATCACCCAAGGAATAATCGATTAGGAGAAGCCCAGAAAACCCCTCAAGAACATCTCAAGAGCATTTAATCTTTTAGGGGAGAAAATATAACATATTATTTTTGTTCTATAGAAAATGTAATCTGTTAAGGGGTGAAAAATAATTTGTTAAGCTCTCTGCCTAAAAACACATTTTTTCAGTAAAAACATGTAATAATCGATTATGCGCTATGGTATAATCAATTATGAGCTCCCTGTGTGAAACACTGATAATCACTGACATTCAATAGTCTATTATATGGACTTGAATAATCGATTAATATGTCTGTTTCAACAATTAAAACAAGTTTTTCAAAGCTAAGTGATATTCTAATATATTTGAAAAACATCTCTGAAGTAAGGATCAAGTCTTTAAGAATGAAAACATTCTTTCTAAGACTTTCAAAATCTTTTAAGACCATTTTCAATTTTATTTCCAATTATTGACTAGTTTTAATTAGGGAGCTAATCCTACTAAAATCTTACAATCAATCCTAAGACCATATACCTTTGAAGAACATCCCTTGGTCTGGGAGAGTTGTTTCTTGGATCTTGCACTTTGGCTTTTCTTCAAGCTTATTGTTTTGCATTCTGTAATCTCATCATCAAAACTAAAATGTCCTGAAACACATAACATCCACACAACGGCTGGTCCTTGTCATTAGCGTTTTCCCTAATTAATCCCTAATGTTCGGATTTTCTATTACTATAAGAAAGGGGTTCTGAACACAAAAATAATAAGAAATCAATAGAACAAAAACTTGTCAAAATATATGAAATTATTGAGCCAAAACATGTGTTTTTATCATCATACTCATAAACTTTAATTTGTATACTTGCACTATCAAGAGTGCTTCTGTTCATCATTCTCTTTGTATTAATTCAGAAATAGGATAAGGTATTCCTACGTTGAGGGTGGTATCCCTCTGTTTAGAAGAAGACTTATCCTTTTGTAAAAGGGTGGGGCATCCTGCTATGTATTGTAAAGGTATTCAAGCACCTTAAAGCTTGGTATTAGCGAATGAAACCCGAAAACATATTTTGGAGACTAGACGTAAGTCACCAACGCTCAGAGGCCGAGGGAGGGAGGACGATCGGATGCCACATTCCCCTCTAAGCGCAGGTGTGTGTGTGTGTGTGTGTGTGCACGCGTGTGTATCTATGTATATGGTCCCCATAAAACTAGAGAAATAACCTTAAATCTGTATATTTACTAGAACGATTACCCGTGCGATGCACAGTGGTGAAATGTTTTGATTAAGTATTATATTTATTTTATATTGTGATATTGAAAATATTTGTATAAGTATATGAATGATGCCTTTATCTTTTAGTTATATTTTGAAGTATATGTTTTTAAATTTTTTTTTTACGGATATATGTTTTTAACTATAGTTTGTTGGAAATATTTGTTTGGGTAAATGAATGATGTCTTTATTTATGAGTTATCTTTCGAAGTAGAAGTTTTGAAGTAAAGTTTGTTACATAAAATGAATAAATCATTTCGTTGAAAAACAAAAAACTTCTGGTGAAGTATACATTTTACTGCAACATCGGTTGGTGAAACTTTTGTAAAAGTAAAAGTGAACTAATAAGAGGAAGATGTAAACTCTAATAACGAAGAAATCTAATAATTTAAGAGTAACTTACTTTGCTTAAAGTCTGATAGACTTCTTTGTAAAACACATTCGTAGTAGTATTTGAATTTTGGCCTTCATGATCACATTTAGTATTTTCAATCCACTACGGGAGGTAATCCTTAACATTGCGACATACAACTTTCCAAGTAAAAAAACCAGCTTAGGAAGATAAATTCCAACATGTTTGATAGATTTTCTTAACTTTTATTTATAGTCATTGCGAAAGAAACAACAATCAAGAATTGCATATGCTGAAATATGAATGGAATCCTCTTCTCAAAAGGTGTCAGTGACAATCTTGGAATGAAAACTCTTTGACCACTATTGTTTCATGAGATCACTTTTCCTTCTAGAACATAGTTTCCCATTTGAGTAATTATTAGTCGAGTATCGTTGCATAGTCCTGATGATTGATCTATATTTCTCAACAACATAATAGGAACACCAACTTTGATTTTTAACTCATGTTTTGGAAGTCCTGGTGAGTTTATTGTGTTCTGAAATTCAGGTATATGAACATCATCTCGGCCATCAATATCATCGTCCATTGTGCAAGGACTGCCAAAACTCAGATAAGTTTTTTTCCCATTTGGTATAAATGATAAAATTTGTCTAATATATCCACCCAGATTGATCACCTTTCCTCTGAATAGGAGATTCAAGTTGTTGTATTGTTGAATTTAAGGATATCCCTGAGTGTTATGTTTACCTCTTGAAAGCAGTGTTTATGAGTCATTGGAGCTTCATCCCATATAATAAGTTTTGCTTTTATTATCAAGGTTTGCTAATGTGCTCCCTTGTTTCATATTGCAAGTATAATCTCCATTGACATTTATAGGAATCCTAAACCTCGAATGTGCTATTCTTTCACTTGGTATTAGCAGGGATGCTATTCCACTTGATGCAATCATAAAGGCGAGGTGAAGGAGGATACTTCCATGAAATTTCAACTAAATAAATAATGCTCTTTTTTTTTTTTGCAAAATAAATAATACTCCATCCAATCTTAAATTATTGATGTTTAAGATTGTGTATTGGCTCAATCAAAAAAAAAAAAAAGTTAGAATATTTGACTAAATTATTCCTATTGAAAGTTGTTGTTCTATAAATTCCTTAAATATTAAAAAATATTGTGTCATAAGTTCATAAATGACTAAGGATATAATTTTAAATGTAATCAAATTTAATAATGTTTTAATATATATCAATCAGAATTAGACAACCAATTACTTAAAAACAGTGAATTGTTTTACAAAACACTATTTCAAACACTATTTAAATTGTTTCAAGGTTCTATAATTTATCTTACATAAACCTATATAAGAATAATAATTTATTTATTTGGAAATTATAAGTTATTTAAAAAGAAATACTAATATGACATTTCTTCAATTACATTTCTTCTGAAGAAGTGTAATAAGAAGTGTTGAGAATGTGGTGTGTTTTCATTGATACCGAAACATCTTTGTTTTGAAGCTACTATAAGTTTCTTGGATTCATCACTTGTATTACTTTTCTGCATTAGCCCAGGTCCATTCGGAGAAGCAACTTGCCAAGGGATTCATATAACTTCTCATAAATACTATGCATGCACCGAAGGAACTAAAGAAATGAAAATTGGATAAATTGGATATTTCATTTATAGTGTCGTACCAAAGTTAGCACTACCACCAAAGCTAGCACCAAGGGACAAACAAATTACGAATAGAAACTTCATTGATAGAAATATGAATAACGCATAAAAACAGAGAAAATTTAAGGACTCATTTGCACAAAAAGATAAATAGAGAAAAATTTATAAACCTTGTGCAATCAACAGAAAGAAAAAGATTAAGAAGAGAAACTTCACTAATAGAAACATGAAGAACACATAAAAATAGAGAAAATTTAACAATCCATTTGCACAGAAAGAAAAATAGAGAAAATAATTGTAAACCTTGTGCCATTAACAGAAAGAAAAAAATTTGAATTTTGGGATTATAGAACCTTACCAGATAAGCAGAGAAGTTCAAATCAGAGCTGAAGCCAAGATACAAAGAGGAGAATCCAAAATAAGCCAAGTTGCCAGAAAACAGAGAAAATTAAAACTTGTTTTGAATTATGAGGAAGAAAAAAGCAAAAATGATTATCCATAAACTTACCTTGGAAACAAAGAAGGTTAGAAAGGAAAATAAAGCCAACACAAAGTAAAACTTCTGCAGTGAAAAATGAATTAAAAAAGACAAATTCTTCAAAAGTCAGTTGTAGAAAGCTACCCGAAATAAAATCAACATATCATCAAAAAAAGAAAAGAAAAGGAAACAAAGAGTAGAATTTGGGGAACTCACTCAAGAAGGAGGCATAGCTGTATGCAAGAAGGGGTGAGAGATAGCGACACAACACATGCCGTGAGCCGCACTAGAACAACCACATGCTGTTGACAAACTCACCCTTTATTACAATTATTTCCTTCAAATAAAGAAGAAGAAGACGGATGAAGAAGATGATAAAGATGAGACCTTTCTTCTTGTTGTTGTTTTTTATTATTTTATCTTTTTTGTTTTTAAAACCATGTCATCCAAAATACCCTTGATGACCAACTTAATAACCATGTTGCCTCTATTATAAATTATCAAAATACCCTTAGGGCAACCCTAAAAAACCCTACTTTGTTCTTTCCTTTTATATATTTAAAGATATGCATATATAAAAACCTATTTTAGTAATTTCAAATGGGTGGTGATCCACTTACTCCAAGAGTAAGTCTTATCATACTTACTCTGTTTAATAACTATCATGGACATTGAAATTTATTAATCTAACCATTGAATTGAAAGTTTTCATTGAGTGGATAATGTATAAAAAATTTCAAAAAAATAAAGAATTATTTGTTACTTTATCGCACAATTTTATTTTAAAGTATAATATTTTATTTAAAAAAAAAAAGCAAAATCAAATATAAGATTGCATACCTATAAATATCAATTTATTTAAATTTTGATATGCATGATCATTAAGATAATATTATTGGATTCAACGGTTAGATTTATTAAATTCACATTATATAAAAAATTATTAAGCGGAGTTAGTGTCCAACACTTACTCCTAGAGTTACCGTTTATTTACGTCAGTGCGCCACCGCATAATTTTTTTTATTTGGTCTTGGCCTCCTCCTATCAAATTTATTGCTCCGGTTCTGTCAACGGTGGGTGGATAAACGAAGATAAATATGGTTGGCAAGCTTTTCTTCCCCATCTTCTTTATATTAATTGTGATTTATTGTTCATCCTATTCTTTATTATTTCGATTATTTTCATTATATGCGCTTTAAGTTTTCATAGACAAAATCGATTTCGATAAATAAATCTAGAAATTTTATAAACTCAATGCACCCCCTCTTGAGTAACGGTTGCTTGAGCCAACATTGTGGAGTGCATAACATCTAATATCATCTTCAAAATCAACATAGATCTAACAATAGAGTACAACGTCTAAAACATCTTGAAAATAAGCAGCTATCCCTAGCATAAATGCCCCTGATGTCGTGGAGGAGGTTACCTTTGTAACACCCCGATTTTTTTTTCTTTCAAGCATTCTAATATTAATAAACAGTATTTATGAGTTTGTATTTTATTGAGAGATCTAGAGAGTGAAATAAAATAAACTGAGGCCATAGTCACGCTCTATGCCATCATAGGGAGTTATGGTTAAATTTTGAGTCGAAAACTCAGACGGAGCCCGATCTACGTTTTTCACTGACAGTAGTGTTTTACTACTCAGAAGATCTAATTTGGACTCGTGAACAAGACAGTTAGTCTTAAAATCACATTTCGTACATTTTTAATAAAATTGGTTTTGCGCTCTAAAAAGTGGAATAATAATAAATTAATCGGGCGAAAACTCGGACCGAGGGACAAACGAAGATGTATATGAATTTAACGGAACTCGCTAACGGATAATCATGAATTCACACCAGGTCACATCATCTTGGGATGCGTGCCAATGTCATGATGGGTTTTCAAAATATCTGAATGCGAAAAGATCAAAATACCCCTGACTTTTATGGAAATTACCATTTTACTCTTATGTGAAAAGACCATTTTGCCCTTAAGTGAATTTTGTAACCTCCTTATCTCTTCCTTCTCTCATTCTCACGCCTCTCCCTTCACCATTTTCACTCTCACTTTTCTTCTTCTTCTTCAACTTTTCCTACATCATTTCTCTCCATTTTCCGTATGATCTTCAAGCACTTTGAGAAACAAAGTTGACCCCCTTGCTCATCTTCATCATCTAGGAGGTATAGACTTCATTCTTGAGCTCTCAATCTTCATCTTTCTCCATTAAAATTCCATGTTTTTGAGCTTTCTTCAAGTTGAAGCTAGATTTCATAAATTCATAAGAAATTGAAGAAAAATCCTTTTAATGTCAAACCAATTTCTATGATCTAGTTTCATCCTTCTCTTTCACTATCCTAGAGCATGTAACCAAAAGAGTTCTCTAAATCATATGGGTATGGTATGGCCGAAACATAGAGGAAGAGAAAACTTGAGTTTTTGATTCCATTTTTGAGTAAAAAGACTTGATTTAGTGTTATATATGCTTAAGAATCATTGATCCAAGAGTTAGGAATTTTTAGACAACTCTAACCTATTTTTATCCATGATGGCCGAAACCCATCTTTGTTGGTTGAAGGGGTTTTGGTTCAAGCCTTTGACAAATGATTAGGGATTATGCCCTTATCATACTTAAGGATCATTGATCCAAGAGTTGGTAGAATTTCAACACCTCTAGCCTATTTAAATAAATAGGGGCAGAACCCTAGTCATAAGGATTAGGGAAATTTTGATCGAACTGTATTGATTTTTGGTTGTAATCTATTGTGAAGGATCAGACGACATTCGATCATTCGAAAGCGCGCACGATTGACAGTTGCAGAGCTGCAGTCGGAGTTGCACCGGAATATTGTTTAGGTAGGGGAAAGAACCACAATATCGTCAGTATATATATATATATATATATATATATGTGTGTGTGTGTGTGTGTGTGTGTGTGTGTGTGTGTGTGTGTGTGTGTAGGGCGACCTAAACCCTACTAGAGGTCGTTTGATCGATAGGTTGATTTTATCGTATATTGAGGATATATGTTCTGTGATGGGGATGTTTAATATAATATATGTGATATGTCTGTTGTGTCTATTATATGTTTATGGTTACTTAATTATTTATCTGTGAGTTGATTTTATTATTGAACCTGTTTCTGGTTGCTTTATAATGATGTGATGTTGTGACTGCTGATGTCTGAGTAGAGATAGGCAGTAAATTCTGATAAGTTGAGAGATGAATATGTGGTGAGAAAGTCGAGGATATATATGCTATAGTGCTCAACCTAGAGATCTAGTTGATCTGTTTGCATTGTGATTTAAAGTTGATACCCGGTTAAGCCGGAGAAAGTTGGTCGTGGTTGTTATAAGTCGTGGTTGAGACACTAAGTTGTTGATCCCGAGATGAGTCGGTGAGGTTCATGTTGCATCGTAGTTGTTCATCACTTGTGTTGGCGTATGGTCGATCGATCTTGCCTGTGGGGAGATGATTGTACCCATTAGTTGTGAATGGGCGAATATCCTGACCTGACCTGCGGGCGGGGGGATATGTCGTTATTGTAAGTTGTGTTGTTGAAGGACGAATATTCCGACCTGGCCTGCGGGCGGAGGAATATGTAGTATCCATGAGACGAGTTGAGCCTGCGGGCTGTTGGTAGTACATGGGTTTGAGCGAAATGTATTTTTGGGGCCAGGAGAGGAAGTCACATGTATTTTATTTTGCTACCATGCTTTCATTTTATTTACTAGTTGCGTACTCTGAGACTTTTTAATGCCAGTTGTTGTAGGCTCTACTGATGGAGCCAGTACTCTTACATCTGTATAAATTATTATGGTATCAATGTATGGATTGTTTTAATATTTCTGCATTTTTATATTACCACGCTGCGCTGCAACGTTAAGAATTTGAGTTCGGGTTACCAATGGGACCTCCGAGAAAGGGGTTGTCTCAACCTTGACATGTTCCGGTGGTTCACCAACACAAAAAGAAAATAGATGACAAAACTAATATCATTGACTGAAAAATTACTTTGAAATTTAGAAACTAGTTGGCAGATTCTAGGGTGAAGTACCCAATTAGGTCACTACAAAAAAAATGTTGTTTTTGTGATCGATATTTTGTCACCGATTCTAATCGGTTGCAAAATGTAAGGTTTGTGACCGAATTTGCGATAGGTGATCAATTAACAGGATCAAGATTCAAAATATCTTTTTGTGACCGATTTTGTGACCAATTTATCCGTCACAAGTTCTTTTGTTGAAATCGGTGACAAAATCGGTGGCAAAACATGAGAAATGAAAAGTTAATTGTTTGCAACTAATTTTGTCACCGAATTTGCCACCGATGTTTTGTCATCGGTACGAATCGGTCACAACATTTATTACCTTTGCTTTATCACCGAATTTGTGACTGGTTTAACGGTAAAAAATTGCGACCGGTTCAAATCGATCCTAAACTTATTTTTTTTTAAAGTTGTGACCGAATTTGTGACTGGTTTAACGGTAATAGCTTGCGACCGCTTTGAACCGGTCGCAAACTTATTTTTAAAACATGTTGTGACCGAATTTACGACCGATTTGTATCGATCGCAAAACTGGTTCCCTAGTATCCCCACGCGCAACCCTTTCTTTCTCTCTTTCCCTAATATCCCAGCGTGCAACCCCTCTTCTGCCGCACCACCACCAGACGGCCGTAGGTAAGTACTCTTCCTAATCCCTCTTCCCTAACCCTCTTCCTATTCCCAGAACCACCGAAGCCACCACCGGCCACCACCACAACGCCACCACCACCAATGCAGGTAACACCCTTACCTTCTTAGCATTTTTCGTTACTTATTCCTAACTGTTATAGGTCTATGAGTGTCTTTTTATTCTGAAAAATTAAAGAATTTGAAGTGTAAACATGAATAAGATATTTTGATGTCTACTGCAAAAGGATAGTCAATATGTGGAAATTGATTTCCTGTTGCGATTGTAATTTTAATTTTGATAACATTTGACATGAAGGCTTTGGCGGTTCATGAAACAAAGAAGTTTAGAAGATTCAATATTAATAGAACACAGTTTTGAAGCTCAATGCAGTATTTAGTTAGATTTACAATCCCTAGACTTCTATAATTTGTTTCCCTCCCTCCCCTTGCTCCCCCATTTTTTTTGTTTGGGATATTATTTTTTAAATTTTTCTGAGACACTGCATGTTTATTTGTCAAGAGGAGCTTATCAAGTCAATGTGGGAACTGCCTTCATGTTTTGTAACATAAAAAAAAGCTAATTATCTCCTTCAAGTTGAAATTAATTTTCAAATGTTTTATTGATGGAGATGAACTCTACCTGTTTCCCACTGTTATGACACTCTTGGTAGAAAACCATATTTCATCAAGAATTTTGTTGCAGTCTTAAGTTCTTTACTTCTCCGGGTGCCGTTAAAGTGATAATTCATAAATATCTCTTTGAAAGAGTTGGCATATGGACAATTTTTAACATATATTGGTGTTAGCACAAAGTCCTTAGAGGTATTGTCTGTAGTAACTGTTGCATCATCAAGTTGTTGGAGTTTTGTTCATCGGTGAATGGTGATGAATGTTGATTTTCGTTCTTGGTTTTTGTTTGTTTTTCTTTTCTTTGCCCTTTCTCTCCTTGATGGATTGCTTTTTGTTCTTCTATGTGTTAAGAAGAAATGGAAACATCGGAAAGTTTTTAACTTTTCTTTATTGTCGTGTCTATATTGATAGAGACAAATGCCATCTGGAAATTCATAACATTGCCTATGTTGGAAAATAAGTTAACAAACTAGTTTTTCTTTTTAATTGTTAACATAACTCTTTGATGGATTGTTGGGGTATTGTTATTGCTAGGGGACACTAGGCTACCTTATTTGTAGCATTTTAACTATCATTAAACTCATGTTTGATGTGACACATACATTAAAAATACAACACTTCCAGATTCATGGCTATAATCCTCTCTTTATTCTTTAGAGGTTAAATGGCTTTTTAAAGAGTTAAAGGAAGGAAGGTTTGGTGCATGCATGATTTATTCATGGGAGTGAGGATAAAGAGCGACATTATGAGTGAGTGGAAGGAAGTAGGAAGAAAGGGTAAAGAGAGGGCCTCTGGAAAGCACTTGCATCAACAATGGGGAAGGAGCGATTTTAAAGGGGTTGGAGTGTCGTATTTTTTCACAAACTTCCCTGATAATTTTGGAGCAAAGGAGTTATGGGGTGTGTTTAGGAAGTGGGGTCAGGTGCTAGAAGTCTTCATCCCACAGAAGAGGGACCGCCGAGGATAGAGGTTTGGCTTTGTCCGTTTCAGAGATGTAATGAATCCAAAAGAGTTTGGTTATCAATTGGATAAGATAATAATCGGTAATCAGAAGATGTTTGTTAATCTCTCACGGTTTGCAAGACATACAAAAATGGAACAACCCATCAATATGGGAAAGAAGAACCAGTTCTTTGGCAACCGCAAAACAGTGGGTTATAACCAATCTTTTAGAAACCCAGGGAAGACGTATGCCAATATGGTGACCAAGGGCTATCAGATAGGTGGCGTAGAAGGAAAGCCTCGAAATGAAGCTAAAAAAATGGATCATCCCCTATGTTTCGAAGTGAATCAGGAGGAAGTGAATGTATTGAATTCATCTTCTGTGGGAAGGATGCGCAACCCGGGTGATGAGTATAAGGTACAGAAAAAGTTACATATGGAAGGTTTTTTTGGGGTGAAAGGTATCCCTGTGGGTGCATATCTGGTTCTCTTGGAAGCTAATAATGAGGTCGAGTTTACTTCCCTCATTAATGTTGCAAAGGACTGGATATCAGATTGGTTTGAAGAAATAAGGCATTGGACCCCATTGGATATAGATAAGGAAAGATATGCTTGGGTTAGATGTTATGGAATACCGGTGCATGCTTGGAGTGAGAAGTTTTTTCATTTTCTCGTAACATGCTATGGTCATTACGTAGCAATTGATGAGATCACTAGGTCTAGAAGGAGACTGGATATGGCATGTATACTGATGAGAACAAATATCCAAAAACCAGTTCATGAATGTTTGTCGATAAAGATTAATGGCGATATCTTTCCAATCAAAATTATGGAAGAAATTTTCTGTGCACCTACAAGCACCCAACCTCGTATTTTCAGTTAGGGGGTCGTGGTGTCTGATTCAGAAGAGAAGGTGCTTTTGGCGACGACGTTTCAGCATTCGAGGGGTTTGGAGACTTTTCCGATCATGGTGACGATCTGGGTTTGAATTTGAATCAAGCATTAAATGTAGAATTTAATGGTATTAACAAGGAGATTAACCATATCTTGGAAACACACACTAACCATTTGAATCTGGCTAAGCAGAGCGTGCATGAAGGTGAGCGGCTACGTAATGATCAAGAAACTTTTAATGAGCAGGAAGGAGTGGAGCCTAGTATACGATCTCAATAGGGGAAGTCCAAAACTGGTGGGCCTAAAAATAAGCAATTTGAGCCCAACTCTGAAATTGCTTCTCTTTCGATAAATAGCCCATTAAGCAAAAACTCGGATAAGTCAGGTATACCTTTTAACTCGAATAATAACATGAATGAGGATACTTTTGTTCCAGAAACTCAATTGCACAAGCTAGAGGAGTGTTACAGAAATTTTGTGTCAACTCATCTCGGGGTTAGGGGTTCTATTGAATGGAAGAATAGAGTTTCTCATGGGAGGAATGTCACAATGCAAAATTGGAGTCACTCTGGCTCTTCTCCCAATTTATCATCATCGAAGAGTTCAGTTTATGGGGTGCAGTCGCTGTCGATCGAGGGGTCAAGGGCAGATTTGGGTACAAGGGCAACAACAAACCATGGGGTTGTTCTCCGGAGCATTGAAACTTAGCTATCAACCTCTATTGGTGGAGTAATTCCAGTATGGTCCGCTACTGATTCGGATATATAGAGATGCAACCAAAGATTGGGTTTTGATCATGAGCAGAGTATGGCTGAGAAGATTTGGTCCTTAGCAAAAGCATTGGGTGTCAGTGTTGTTGGGGATGAGGACAAGTTCATTTCTGAATTGAAGCAAATGGAGTTACGGGATCGATTTTTTATGGATCAGAGGGAGGAAAAATCCGGCAATCCATGAAGTTTGTATCCTTCAACATCAGGGGACTGGGGGATCGGATTAAGAAACGCAAAATTCGATCTCTTTTTAATGAAGATAGGGTTGATGTCTGTATGATTCAGGAAACAAAGATGCCAGTGTTTGATCCTAATATAGTTAAGGGTCTGGGTGGTGGATGTGAGCTGGAATGGGTTGATAGACCAACTAATGGAATGTCTGGTGGCTTGCTGATTTTGTGGAAAGTTGGTGTGCTGAGAGTAATTTCCAAGTTCACAGGGGAAGGTTATGTGGGTATATGCGCTAAATGGGGGGCAACAAAATTACAGGTGCTTCCTTGTCAACGTATACTCTTCTTGTTTGTTGGAGGGAAAGAGACAACTGTGGAAGGAGTTATTAATGTCAAAAAGAGGTTTTGGGGGGGACCTGTGGCTAGTAGGTGGAGATTTCAATGCTATAAAATCGAAGGAGCAGAGAAGAGGTAAAACTGGAAGTAGGGGGTCAAAGGAGCATGAGGAATTCTCCAAGTTTATTGATGATATGGAGCTGATAGATGCCCCTCTTTTGGGGAAAAAATTTACGTGGTTCAAACTAGATGGAACTGTAAAGAGTGGACTTGATAGAATTCTTGTCTCAGATGCTTTAATTGCTTTGTGGAATATAAATGCCCAATGGGTGGGTACAAGCAACATTTCTGATCACTGCCCGGTGACTTTAAAGTCTGGTCTTGCGAATTGGGGCCCTAAACCATATAGATTCAACAACTGCTGGGTTCAACATCCAAGCTTCCTTCCATTCGTCTCAGACACCTGGTGTAATTTGCAGGTACAGGGCTGGCACATCTACTCTTTTAAAGAGAAATTGAAGTTATTACGGGTGCAATTAAAACGTTGGAACAAAGAAGTTTTCGGTATTGTGGATTTGAATATCAATAAATCTATTTAGGAGCTGAATAGTATGGATGATTTGGTTCCCTATAGTGATGTTTTTGACGTTGTGGTTAGGAAGAAAATGTCTGAGACTTTATTGAAGCAATTAAAAGTTAAAGGAAGCCTTTTATTCCAAAAAGCTAGGGTGAAATGGTTGCAAGAAGATGATGCAAATTCCTCATTTTTCCACGCCTGCATTAATTCGGGAAGAAGACACAACCAGCTGGTGGCTATTAAAAATGATGGAAAGTGGGTGGAGGGTGTGGAGGAGGTTAAGAGTACGATTGTGGAGTTCTTTAAAAATCAATTTGCTGAATCAGCTTTGTCTCGACCTCTCTTGGAGGGTATTTCTTTTAAGCAGCTGAGTCATGAAGATAATGAATACTTGTCCGTACCTTTCACTTCTGGTGAGATCAAAGATGCAGTTTGGAGCTGCAATTCTAACAAATGTCCTGGCCCAGATGGATTCGACTTTCAGTTTCTCAAAAGTTCCTGGGAGCTACTCCAAAAGGAGGGTGGCAAGTTGGTGCTTACGTCTAAATGAGGAGTTGAGTTATTCATGGGTTGAAGCCTCTGTTGTCACGATCCTTTGGGCTCATCTTGCTGATTGATATATGACTGGAGAATGCAGTTGGGAGGAATATTATGGCGCTGCCGAAGGTTTTATGGCTCAGGGGGTTGGGTGTTGGCTTGGTGTTTTTGGGCAACATCCTTTCTAAACTAAGGTTGGAGGTGGACGTGAGGGTCTGTTTTTGATTATTTTTTGTTATTGTATTTGTTCTATTTTGTTTAGTTGTTGTTAATGACGAAATGGGATATTGTTAAGTTTGCATATAGCCGTAGAGAGATGGGGTTTTTATTCTTGTGGGAACATTTTTCTGGTATGGTTAAGGTAGGGGACTGATCTGGATTAGGTTAGTAATATTTTTTGGTTTTTTGTATAGTGTGTTGCAAATGATAGGTGTGGGGTGTGGTGCCAACATATTTGCATGCTACCTTTTTTTCTTATGTGGCTCTTATTTGTATTTGGACTAAAGTATCTCTTGTATTCTTTTAATTCAATTTTTATTATTAAAAAAAATTGGTTCTTGAAACCTTTAGCACCTTGTCAGTTGCATAGTGAGTCAAACCATTAACACTCAGGGGTGGGTTCTATGGAAATTGTTTTTGTCTTTATGATTTTCATATACTAGTATGATTTGTCAAAGAGGAACTTTATTTGTCCTATTATTTATAGTATGAGACCATTTATTTTGTGTGAAACTCAGACGCTATCAACATAGAAGGTTTATCCTTGGATAAATTCCCATGCTTTATAATTTCGCAGGCTATCAACAGGTAACACCGGTTATTTCATGCTTTATAATATTTGATGGGGATGGAAGTTTGATAATTTCAATACAAATATCCCATGTCCAAATGTTGGATAAACCTGATGATCCAACGCTTTAATTTTAATCTTTAGAAAGTTCACAAACTAAGGTAAGAAGGTGTGGGGGTGGGGGTATAATTTCATCACACTAGTACAGAAAGCACTTTTTACATCGGTTAAAAAATACTTTTAACATCAGTTATAATGGCGACGTTAATTAAAGGAATGTTAAAAGTGTGACTTTTAACATCCGTTGTAAACCGATGTTAAAAGTTTAATTTTAACATCGGTTAATAAAAAACAGGATGTTAAAAGTACACTTTAAACATCGGTTATATTAACACCCGATGTTAAAAGTGTGGTCTTAGTCAGAGATGTGTTTTGGTCAGTGCACTTTTAACATCCATTGTATCTGAAACCGATGTTAAAAGTACTTATAACATCGGTTTTAGGAACACACGATGTTAAAAGTGTACTTTTAACATCGGTTATTAGAACAACCGATGTTAAAATTAATTTTTTTTTTAAATGGTGTGTTACATTTATAGTTCTTTCCCACCCTGCATATCAATCAGTATATCATCCACAATTCAGTACAAAACATAATGCCAGAAACAGATTCAAACATGTAACTCATATAGATTGCTGTTCCGGACTTACAATATTACAGTACTAGTTACACAAGTCCAGAAAAATTAAACTATATTATATGATATTACATATATACAGTGTTATAAGTGCAATAACCTAAAGTCCAAAATGTGTCACATGCAATACATACAAGTGCAAAAATCATATACAATCTACATTATGCTGCCTAGTATACTCATAAAAGAAATTAGCAAAATGATCCCTCAGGTCTTTCATCTCTTCTTTATCAAGTGGAGTTTGATCGTCAAAAGCCTGCACAAGTTTAAATAAACTCAACATTAAATCATCAACCAAAACAAAATATAATTTAACTTGTGCAAAACTTTATATTTATTGCCTGTTGCCATCCGTCAATAATAGTGGCGGAGACCACATTCAACATATGTATCATCACGTAGTATCCACACTCCCAGCCGCCAGCTTGTCTACGAGACTACAAGGCAATATGAAATTGAATATCAAGTACAGTACTAATATAATAATAATTACTATTGTAATTTTTTTGTAAGAAATAATAAACTACTTATGAGTGGGATAATCCATTCAGGCTTTCTTTTTGACTTGGATAGCCTACTTTTGCCATCTGCACAAGCAATGCTACTTGCAACCATAGCTCTATGATTAAAAATAATAATGTCAATTATGTTCATGTAATAAAGCAAAAGCAATTTAAATTACAAATTAAATTAAAGCTTACATGTCAATCGCGTCCTTCAATTCAGATGTCAGACTATAGTGCAACGAGCATAAGAAGACGACATGATGCTGGCTAGGATGAAGTATGAGCAATTGCCAATGACCACTCCTAAGTATTGGTGCTAGATAAATATCTTTCTTTGTTTGACCAAGTAGCTTCAGGATGTATGTCTTCATCGCATCCCCATTAGTGCAGTAATTTCCCTGAATTATGCTTGGGTCTACGAATCCATACGTATTCTGGTTGCCTCTTCCCATACGTAAGCGATGAAGATACCTAAGTTATTAGAATAAAATAATGTTAAATACCTAAGACATTGAAATAAATTATAGAATTAAAATACCTAAGATGCATGTCAACAGTGTACTTACGTGCACCACATACTCAGAACGGTATTGGCTAGCCAATTACCAGGTAGACATATGTCACCTATATCCTTCCCGGAGAAAAAAAAGGCTGGCAAGTCGCAAGCGCCTTCGTGTTCCAAGGGAATAGCATACTCTTTATCTGGCGCATCCGCAGCAAATGCGGCCAAATGAGCTACATTCGATCTTAGCTTTTTATCAATGTTCTAAGCAACAAAGACAAGGCATTAGTTAAGTAATGTCATTTGTAAATAAATAAGACATAAGTAATTAAATGATTAATATGAAATTAAAATGCATACCTGGGATAAAGGCATCTCAACTGGCTTATGTGCATCCTCACAGCTCCCCACGGTGCTCACATGCTGAGAAGGTTGGCTCATTGGGCTTTGTTAGGACATTGTAAGCCCCTAGATGACATCTCCTTTATGAATGATTCCATAAGCTCCGGAAACATCTCTCTTTTAAGCTCCTCCTTAATGCTTTCCCGCTCGTGGCTGCTGATTCGGCTTTCAACATGGACTCGTCGTCCGTGATATTGCCGAAATGCCCACTAGCCCTCCAACACCCTTTACAAAGCCAGGGTGGTCATCTTTACCTAGGGCAGTGCTCAGGATATCCCTATGTCCATGTTGAACGAATGATCCTTGCGAGCTTTGTTCAACCAGCGATGTCTACAAGGGGGAAATTCACAAAATATGTGTAAGATAGTGTTTACTTAACTGTATTAATTACAAGTAGAAGTAATATATTAATTACTCACAATCTTTTCAGCGACAATCCGTGTGGGCTCGGCTTTAAAATCTCCCGATTTTGTCTTTCGGGCTTCCATCCATGTTTCGTGGCGTTCGGGTGGAGATGGAGGATTAACAACTATTTCTCCATCGGCTTCGGCTTCTCCATCAGCTCCACCTTCTTCTTGCTTCTTTTTGACCTCTTCTTGCTTCTTTTTCATCTTCTCATCCATAATTTTCTGCCGAACCATACGATAGCCACCACGAGACATATGGTGTGGGTATACATTGTTTTTCTGGATTTCCTTGGCCTTTTTCCTTTTCTCCTCTTACAAATAACACGTACTCAATTCAATTAAATAAATAAATTAGATAGGCCTATTATAAAAAATATAACGGGAAACTAACCAGAAAGGTAGGGTCTTGTCGGCTCACAACAAACCTATCCCACGTCTCCTTATCAATGAAAGAGTATGTGTCAAGTGGAGATTTGTCATCTTTCTTCTCAGAAATATATCTATTGCCCAAATAGGTTTTGAACCCCATCCATCGCTTCGCGGCAAAAGAAAGCCATTTCCTCTTACATTCAGGAGTATTCGGGATATCAAAGGTCAACTATAGTACAAAACAAAATGGAGGAAATATATTAGAGTATGATAATAATATAAGTAAATACAATTTAGATACAAATAGAGAGGATAAAAGTAAAATACCAAGATTGAAGACCAAATTTGATCCTTCACCATACTCGGTACCTGAGCCCATTCCTCAATCAGAATGCTAACCCTGTTTCGAGTTTCCAGGGCCACAAAACCGGTGAATTTGTCAGCATTCGGCCCTATGGCCCCCCCATATGTATCAAACTCAACCGGAAGCCTCTGATCACCGCAACAACTCAGGGCCAACGATCATAACTTTGTGGCTGCTCTACCCCTTTTTTTTGGGGCGTACACCACCTGACCCGCTATGTAAAGGAGAAGGAGGAATGCCTGCTGGATTAGTCATGGATGCCTATTTAGACAAAAATTAATAAATTAGGTTAGTATATAAGAATGGATAAATAAAAAAAAGTCTACTATAACATGGATAAAAAAGCCAACTTTAACATGGATAAATAAAAATAAGTCTAACTTAACATGGAGAAATAAAAATAAGTCTACTTTAACATGGATAAATAAAAAAAGAATACTTTAATTTAAACATAACTTACACTATGGTCAAGTTTAGATCAATATCCCTTCATGACTTAGATGATCACGTATTTGCTTAATTTCACATTTCCTCATATTCAAACATCTAACACAAGGACAATCAAATCTTCCATTACTATCAGGAAGATTTCTTTGAGCAAATTCTAGAAACTCTTCCACTCCCTCCTGATACTCATCACTTGTGCGTTTACTAACCATCCAACTATAGTCCATATCCACGTTCTGTAGATTTACACATATTTATACAATATGAGCACAAGAGGGGAGACTCTCAAAGAGCAGTATTTGAAATTATAGGCCTAAACCTTAAGTCCTATAATAGAAACTAAACCCCTCGACTATTGATCAAACCAATCCAGATGACCTAACTTTTTAAAAGAACCAAAACCCCTTGACTATTGAGATTATAAGCAAAGCCTAAAAGTCTATGCTCAATATGTAACATCAAAGTGTTTAAGTTTAAAAAAAACTCAAAATGCATTTCATTATTTCATAAAATATTCAAATCATTAAAACAGAGACAATGCTAAACACTAACTAACAGAGAAGGATTACCAAGCAGAAGGGGAGTTGGGGCGGTTCAAATGCGGTGGTCAGTTGTAGAAGAGAGGGAGTTGGGGTGGTTCAGTTGTGATGGTTCAGTTGTAAATGGTTATGAGCAAATATTAGCAAAAATGGTATTTAGCAAATGAGGGTTTGATCAAGTAAAAATAGGGAAGAGAGAGTTACGTACCTTTGCGAAGAGGAAGTGATGGTGGTGGTTCTACGGTGGCTCACGAACGGAAGAGAAGGAGGTCAGTGAAGAGAAGAGAAAAGTAGGTTGCGGGAGTAAGAACACTGTAACGTTGAAATGTAGGGCGCAAGACAAAGAAGGTTTGACAAAGTTAACGTTATACATTTTAATAACTTTTAACATCGGTTGTTAGAAAAAACCGATGTTAAAATTTATTTTACCATCGGTTATATAAAAAATCGATGTTAAAAAGTTACTTTTAACATCGGTTAACTAAGAACTGATGTTAAAAAGTTAGCACCAGTAAATATGGAATGGAGGGAAGAAACTTTTAACATCGGTTTTACCAGAAACGGATGTTAAAAGTACATTTTAACATCAGGTTACTTATAATCGATGTTAAAAGTGTACTCCATACGCTATTTATTGACAAGTTTGCCATCGCGTCTATTTTTAACATCTGTTTTTCTTTAACAGATGTTAAAAGCTTGACGTGAAAAGTCTATTTTCCACTAGTGTCATGTCTTCAAATTTGCTAGTTTTATGGAATGTCTTAACTTTCCCTCTATATATAGCTATAAAGACTGATATAGAATTACAATTTTGTTTCCTTTCCTAGTACTTTTGGTTTATCTATTTGGCTTCAGTTTCATATTCTTGCTTTTACCTGCCAAATTGTCACGACTCACAATATGAGTGTATGCCTGTTATAATAAAGCCATTCATGTGCCAAACCTAACAACTTAAGCTTCCATGCCTAAGCCTAACAATCCCACTGATTCATATTCAGTATCATTTGTATTAATTGGTAAACTGTTTGACTTTTGAGTAGCATGTTGTGGCTCCCAATTAGGAAAGGAGAAGTGCAAAAAATCAGTTGGCAAATGTCTCAGCTATTTTCCCAAATTTGGGATGATTACTTCTCACCCATTTTGCTATATGTTGGAATTATGATTTGAAACAGATTATTTGTTTTCGAATTTGATTATATTGGATCTTTTGAATTTTCTATATTGTTGGACTTTTGTTTAACCTTGTTTTGGTATGCACATAGTGATGCATATATGACATCTTTGTTCATTAATTAATTGTGATTTCTCACATTTAATAATTATTTCAATATATGCAGACTGAGGACATGGGCCGACCCTCAACTGCCATCGAGATACTGGCAAAGACAAAGAAGCTGAAGTCCGGAGAATAGGTGACCGGAAAATCCCATGACATCAATGTAAGGATACACTTTTAATACTGCTTACAATATTTATTTTCGTAGTTTATTAATTATTAATAATATGATATTCAACTTTATTGTGTAGGATACATATTATGTGGCCTTAGATCAGGCTCAGGCACGTTCCTCAAAGGAGGGTTGTTCTTCTACTTAGGACCCTTCGGCCTCCGTCGATGATAACGCCACACGTGCCGGAGAGAGGGTGTTGCAGGTGAAGGTTGATCAGCTGACGACTCAGACACAATTCATCTTGCAGCACTTTCAGCTTCAGCCTCCTGTTGCGCCGCCACCTCCTCCACCACCGCCTGCTGTAGAGGATGACTAGGCCGTCGACGGGGCCGACTACATGGATGACTTTTTAGCTAACGACTTGACCCAGCAGGACGAGTTACCACCTCCATGATTTTATTATCTTTGTATTTTTATTTTCATCTTCATACATTATGTATGAATTGATACATTTATATTAATAGAATGTTTTTTTTTTTGTTTCCCTTTATTTTGCAATGCAATTTTATATATATGCAATATCTATAAATGGTAATGTTAATAATAAATAAATAAAATATTAGTAATAATATTAATAATTTTAAATATAATAATACTAATAATTTTAAAAAATTTAATATAAAATAAATGTTAATAATTATTATTAATATTTTTATAATAATAATGATATAAAAATGTAAATAATAAAATTAATTAATTGCGACCGAATTTGTCACTGATAAACTGTCGCAACATCCTACCAAAATATTATGTGTATTGTGACCGAATTTGCAATCGATTTAGTGGTGACAACATTGGTCCCAAGCAAAATTATGCAATCACGTACTACGACTTAATTTTCGGTCGCAAAATTGCCACCGAATTTAGTGTATTTTGTGACTGAATATTTGGTCGCAAATTTGCCACCGAACTGATTTTCCGTCGCAAAAAATGTTGGGACTAGGATTTTGGTAATCACCGTTTATCCGTCGCATAAACGGTCGCAAAATGTTTTGTGACCGAATTTTGGAAGTTCGGTGGCAAAAACCCTTTTTTTTGTAGTGGGTGATACACTGGTGATGCACTTAAATGACTTATTATCATAGGTTAAATAATTAAATTTTTAAATTACCTTTCTACCCCACCCTTCATCCCTCCCAATCAGCAGCCACCACCACCCCTATCTCCATCCCTCTGCCCCTCTTCCACCACCAACAGCCAGAGATGAGCACGCCACCACCGTACCGCCGTCCACCACCACCGTGTCAAAGGTTTCAATTTTACTTTGTTAAAGATTCAATTTTCTCAAAATTCAGGCACAAAGCAAAACAAACCCAAATATTTTGACAAGGCATGTTGGCACAAAGGCGAGATTAGTAGGCGGTGAACGGTGGAATTCCATGTGATGACATCTTTGTTAGGCGTTTGGTCGAACAGTTCGTGAGCAGTGCCGATGTTTCAGGCGCATGAGAGAGCGGCGATGGTGATTTCGTAATTGGTTCGTTCGGTTACATATTCTTTTTTAGTGCATGTATATTTTTCTTGCATGGTGGTTGCATTGCATGGCGGCTCTGGTGGTGGCCGTCTGGGTAGTTGCCAATTCCGTCGAGTGAGGGGATAAGGATAGTATTGTAATTTGATTTTTTTGTTACATGGATCACAAGTAGCAGATAATGATTTTTGTTTTTTTAAAGTATGAAATCTAAACTTAGAATATTTTAATAATATATCTAACGATAAAAAATGGTGCCTCACCAGTATACCACCTAATTGGGTACTTCACCCTAGAATCCATGGTTGCCCATTGAGTTTGATATATTACTCAAAGGAATTTATACTTGTTTAACTTGACACTTAATGATTAGAGAAATGTATAATGAAGTGGTTCCTAATTCCTACTAGTATATTATAAAAATAATCAAGTTAATGATAAAATAAATAAAAAACCTGAACTGAGTAAACTAAAAAAAAGAGATTACAACTATATAAAAGTTAACGTACAAAAATATATAAATAAAAAAAAAAAGGAACTTACCATTAAAAGTACTTTCATGAGTTATCGAATTACGCATCTCGGTATCCTATGCATAAATAACAAGCAATCTGCCAAATCAATTTGAACTTGAACTTCAAATAATCTTGGCTAATTTGTTAGCATGTCATGAGTTGTCTCTAGAAGGTGCAAATGATAGTTATGTTCATCAACAAAATCATGAATTTGATACTTCTCAATCTCTTTCATGTATTTGAGTCATAGTCTTCCAAGACAGTGAGTTCTTGTTCAGGCGGAGGATTGGTCAAGTGATCTCTGTTCTATATGAATACCCTCATTGGCACGTACATATTTAGCAGTCAAAATCCTTCCATATTTGTTTTTTCCTTAAAATACTGCTTTCGAACATTAAATCCAATTTTCCCATCATAAATACTGCTTTCCCATGCCGCTTCTAAAGTCTTGAATTTTTTGTCTCTTTGAGGTTGCCAATAAATTCCGGGACTTTTGGGACAACAATACAACCATCTGCATCCTAAAATGGAAAAAAAAAAAAAAACAATCAACTAACTAATTGAATAAAAAACATCAACTTCAATAATACTAGTAATTCATAAAATACATCATAATTAAATAGTATAAATCAATGGGACATGTAGCATAGCATTTCCTGCTAGTACAGGCGTACAGCCTTGCCAGTTAACATGTTCTTTCAACGATGGTCCATGTACGATGAAGAGACTCAGCCATGTTATTTATCCTGACAACAATCTACAACACAAAAAAAACTAATAGATAATAATCTCGCAGTTTGAACCCCTTATCAATCTTAAACGCGTTAGTTTTTCTTTCTTTTTTTACCGTGAAGGTCAAATTGATCTTCTACAAAAAAAAAATATGATGGAGTTTTGATGTTTGAGAAATAAAAAATATCATTTTGATTCTTAAGAATATAAAATACGGATTAAAATAATTCCTGATAGAGACTAAAATATCATCATAAATTATCCTTAAAATGATTAATTTAATCTTTATTTTACATTTTTAAAAACCAAATTATTATTATCCATTTTTTTATAATTAACCAAAATGGCATCATATTTTTTTTCTTAAGAACTCGTTTGAACCTTTATTTATTTGGGAAATATTAATGAGTGTCCTTAGAATATTGATTAAGAAATCAAGAAAGGAAATTTTACATGGATAAATAATCTATTTAATATACTCAAAAGTGTTACACTTAATTTTTTAATAAATTTTTTTTTTATTGATTCCTTAAACAATATCCGTAGGATACTCATTAGACAGATTCTATTTTTTTTTATATAAAAATAATGGACAGATAAGAGGAATTCTCTTGAATCTCTCATGTCACCTCTTCAATTGAGAGGATGCGAATCCAATCGAATCCTTACATTAAATTGTCATCAATTATCTTTCATGGAAAGGCATGAATATTTTTTTTTTACTAAAAAATAATATTTATCCATTCAAATTGGTAAAATATATCGAAAATAACATAAACTTAACATAGTTAAAAATCAAAAATGATGAATTTGCGAACAAACTCACAGCATCCAGGTTAATAGCATAAAACGGAAAAATGCCTACAAATGTAGCAAAATCAAAATGATCGGAATACCTATGCCTTCGGATCTGTAACGTTCATGCCGAAGTCTGGATTGAATCTGTAATGAATCGAAGCTGATCTATCAATCTGAACGAAACAAACACTGCAATAAGACGGGATACTAAACAACGCCGCACCAATACGACGAACATAATAACGCCGCACTCAAATTATGAAATCACGGAAAAATAAGAAAAAAATCAGATCTATGTGAAAAATCACATATTTAGATAAAAGGAGAGAAAAATAATGTAGAGGGGTGATTTCAGATCAAAAAATGATCCAAAATCACCCTTCTTAAAAGGATAAGAAATAAGGAATAAGGAAGAGAGGAATAGAGAAAAGATTGAGAGAGAGGGAGGGCACTGGTTGGTAAGGGATGAATATAATTCATCTTAAAACGCGGATAAAGATTTATTTTTCTGAACTGAATGCTTTTAATATTTGTAAGAGATTGATGGCGCCCGAGATTCGCTAAAGCTTTAATTGAATACTTTTAAAATGTTTTTTTGGTCACAATACGGTAACATTTTGGGTATTAAAATAAATTAGACTAGCTTATTGTGTATTTAAATAATTAAAAGCTGGATGATCAAAAAAAATTAAAAGCTTTTAAAATAGAGCTTTTGAATAGTAATTAATTATTTCCCCTCAAATCAACCAAACGTGCTTAAAATATGCCAAATCAAATTAAGCCAAACGTGCTTAAAATATGCCAAGTGCCAACTGTAGTGTAAACCATACCACCTTTCTCGACTATTTATAACCCTCTCACTAAGTATGTTAGCCAACAAAACAGAAACAAAACTCCATCATTAATGGCGAAGCAAACTCCATCGACAATCACTCTTCTCCCTTTGCTTCTCCTACTCACAATTTTCACAGGTACTCATTCTTAGCTAACATCATAGTCAAATTTATTTTTCTACAAATTACATGGCTTTGGGTTTTTTTTATCGGTTGGTAATATAGTTAGTTATGTAAATGCTGCAGAAGTGGAAGTGGAAGGGGCAAAGAAGTCATATGGGACATATAACAGCAATGGTGCAAAACTATTTGTTTTTGGGGACTCCTACCTTGATACGGGGAATGTCCTGAACTTTAGAACTTATAAGCCTCCTTATGGAATCACATTTCCTGGTAAACCTACTGGAAGATTCAGCGACGGTTAAGTCCTCACCGATTACGTTGGTAACTTTCTTCTCTCTGTCTCTCTAGAATATTAAAATGTAATGTTATTTATGTAACAAATTTGAATATTTTTTCAATAATTTATTTTTATCAATGTAAAGTATCAATACTATGTGTTGGAAAAATTAAAAATATTTAGAATTTATCGAGAATAGTTACTTACCAACCATTTTGAAATACTAAATGACAGGGATCAATTTCTCGGACTAGGAAATTTAAAAAGATATCCGGTTATTTAATTGGTTTAGTGGCAAGAAAGGTCCTAATTAACTATTGGTTTTTACAATAAATGTTTCGGAAGCAAGACAAATCAAATGTAAGTTTTTATTGAAAAATTAAATATATTATTTTTTCAATTTATTAAAAACTTCTCAATAAGAACTTATTTTTATTTTTAGAGCAATGGACAAGAAATCCGTTTTAATTAGTTTATTCATTACTTATTTTGATTGATAACGTGTATGAATTACTTATATGCAGCTTCCTTTCTGAAAATCAAATCCCCCGCACCATATGCGTTGAGAAATTCCTCAGAACTCCAATATGGTATGAACTTCGCTCATGGATTGTCAGGTATTTTAGATACTTCGCCTCTTGCAGATGGACATGAAATGACTGACCAAATCGACCAATTTGAGAAGCTAATCGATCAAAAACAATATACCAAGCATGATCTTGAATCCTCAGTTGCTCTTGTGCATGCTGGCTTTCAGGATTATTTTACATATGAATTAACACATCCGAAGATGGAGGTGAGTGGTTAAGCTAATTATATAACCTACTTTTGTCAAACGCATCAATTTATACATTAATGTTACATGGACTGAAAATTTCCAAAATTCAAGCTTTTCACATGTAAGATGTTTAAACACTAATTTAATTCTTCAACCTGATTCCTATAATTTATTTTGTTTTCTTACTGAAAATCTTCTAGCTTTGTTTGGGTAGAAATGTAACTAGAAACTATATCAAAGTAGCTTGTGGCACATGTGGGGAAAAAAAGAGAGAGGAGATGTAACGCCCCTCGTTACATTAGTAACCCAAGATAATAATTTAAATAAAACAAGGTAATTAAAAAAAAATTCCTTAATAAATACTGAATAGGTTCATAATAAAATATTAATCCAAAATAATTGTTTATACCAATCCAATAAACAAAAATATATAATAAGTTTTAAACCAAATAATTGGGCGTCTATTACAACTCACATAAATAAATAAATAAACGGTATTAAAAGTCCTCATGGCATATGCCATGACACACTAACCCAAGCTACTACTAGAACAAAATCCTCAAGCGTCTGGCTGCTCAACAGGGTCGTCCTCAGTCTCTGAAAACAACACTACTAATGAGATTTATAATCCCAATGAATAGAAATATATTTATAAAAGGTTTTCACAAAAGCGTTATTCTCAGCCGGCGCGGTAACCAGAAAAACTAACCATGGTACCCGCTATTTTCAAAATAATTAAATAAATATTATATACTCAAATAATGACCATAAACATTCAGCAGAACATCATAAACAAATATATCATAACTTAATATACATATCAAATATTCTCAACATAATTATAGGCCATATGACTTTCAAACTACACATAACAATGGCGTCTCATTGCCTACCTTACTCATGTAGGTATTTCGAAGTCACCTTCTCTTCAGTGACATTACACATTTCGATACCAACCATTGTACACCGGTGGTATTACTCATTTCGACATCCCAACGTGTGGCGATGTTACTTTCGATACCCCATCATGGCGGTATTTCATATTTCGACACCCCAATTCATTGGCAGTGTTACTTTCGATACCCCTATCATAGGCGGTATTGCAGCAGACAACATTCAACATATTAACAGTTATTGAATCATGTCAATATCACAATTATCATCAAATAGTGCATATATAGCATGTCAATTCAACCAAATCACGTATGTATCATATAAATCATGTCATCAATCTCAATAATAAATATTTAATTGACAGTAGAAACACCTTAGAAGGAAAACCCCCAAATTTATAAAATCAGGATTTGATCAAATCAGGATTATTTTCTAAAAAGCGTGTTTTTAAAGCATAACCCAAACCCTAAGACAAATTGCACCATGAAAAAGGTGAGAAAAAAATATTTCTACTCACCTCTTGAAGACCTCCAAGAGCCCCAAAAATTATATAACGCAAATCCTAGTTTTTCACACAGAAATTCTTCCTCTCTCCACTAATGTTCTTCTCCGGTCAGCACTGCAATCAGCCAAATACCACTCTGTCAGAGTAAATGGTGCGGCGCTGAAATTTGTCCCTTTTGTTCAACAAGGAAGGGTTTTATAAAAGGTCCGTCTAACTGTGCACAAAGATAGTCAATAATATATCTTTTCATTTATTGTTGGGTCTCTATCCTTTTGATTTTACCAATAGCCTATAAGGCCTGGAGCCTTCAGTGAGCTTTTACGTGGATGTTAGTTTCATATATATATATATATATATAATTATTTCAAGTAAAAAAAATATTATTTTAGTGGAACCTGCTGGATTTTATTATAAAGAAAATAATCCTAATAAATTCTTACACTAACAATTTTTTTTTTTTTTTACACTAAATCTTATTAATTTTATTTGCTAAAATTAAGGTCCCTTATACCTTTATTTAGTTTTTTTTTTTTTTTTGGATGTTACATTTTATTCTATCCTTTAAGAATTTCGTCCCCGAAATTAACTCCATACTTAAGCACTCCCCAAAACTTAGTACATCAACCAGATGAAAAAGTAATGTACCTTGATTAATCAGGTCTGGATACTGGCGCATTATATCCTCTTCAAGTTCCCAAGTAGCTTCCTTAGGAGTTAATCCTTCCCAAAGCACCTTTGCCAAAGGAATTGTCTTGTTCCGCAGAGTCTTAGTGCTCTTGTCGACGATCTGACTAGGCTTGGGCTTAAAGACCAAGTTATCTCTTAATTGTATTGACTCAGGAGCTATTATATGAGACTCATCATGTACATATTTTCTGAGTTGCGATACATGAAAAACATCATGAAAGTTGGACAGCAGAGGTGGAAGAGCCAATTGGTAAGCAACAGACCCAACTCGTTTTAGAATTTGAAAAGGACCAATGAATCGCGGAGTTAGCTTTCTGACTTTCATGGATCTTCCCACCCCAGTCTTAGGAGTGACTCTCAAAAATACATGCTCACCTTCTTGGAATTCTAAAGGCTTTCTCCTCTTATCGGCATAGCTCTTCTGCCTGCTTTGCGCAGTACGCATTCTCTCCCTAATCAACTCAATCTTATTTGTGGTTTGCTGAACTAAGTCAGGTCCTATCAAGGTTTTCTCACCTACCTTGCACCAACACAAAGGGGAGTACACTTTCTTCCATAAAGAGCTTCATAGGGTGCCATGCCTATGCTACCGTGATAACTATTGTTATACGCAAACTCTATGACAGGTAAAAACTTATCCCAACATCCACCTTCATCTAAAACACACGCTCTAAGCATATCCTCAAGGGTCTAAATGGTCCTCTCTGACTGACCATCCGTCTGGGGGTGATAGGCTGTGCTAAAACTCAACTTGGAACCAAAGGCTTGCTGAAAAGCTCTTCAAAATCTAGAGGTAAACCTTGGGTCTCTATCTGACACTATAGAGGTGGGTATACCGTGAAGCTTGACTATCTCCCTGATGTATAAGTCTGCCAACTTATACAAGCTATATGTTGCCTCAATTGGCAAGAAGTGAGCAGACTTGGTCAACCTATCCACTATTACCCATATGGCATCTAAACCCAAACGAGTCCTAGGTAACCCCATTACAAAATCCATGGATATTTTCTCCCACTTTCACTCTGGAATTTCTAAAGGTTGCAATAAACCTGGAGGTTTTTGGTGTTCTATCTTAACCTTTTGGCATACTAAACACTTAGACACAAAAATGGTCACATCTCTTTTCATTCCTGACCACCAATACATCTTTTTAAGGTCCTGGTACATCTTAGTTATCCCTGGATGTATAGTGAATTTTCCCTTATGTGCTTCCTCTAACACTTTTTCTCTGAGGCTCCCCTCCTTAGGAACAACGATCCTACCCTTAAACTTTACTAAGCCATCAGCAGATAACTCATAACTCTCTTGTCCCAACAAGGATAATAATTCTTGATTTAGAAGTTGTTTACGCTTAATCTCTTCCCTAAGGTCGCTATGAATTTCCAATCTATTCAACTTCAAACTCAAAGCACTCAAAGACATATCAAGATTCAAGTCTCTAAACTCCTCTAACAGATTCATCTCTTGCACCACTAAACTAGACATGTGTATGGTCTTCCTACTAAGAGCATCGGCCACTACGTTAGCCTTACCTGGGTGGTACTTCAATTCAAAATCATAGTCTTTAAGGAATTCCATCCACCTCCTCTGCCTCATATTCAATTCCTTTTGGTCAAACAGGTACCTAAGGCTCTTATGGTCACTAAAAACCTCAAACTTAGCACCATATAAATAATGCCTCCAAATTTTAAGAGCAAAAACTACTGCTGCCAACTCAAGGTCATGTGTAGGATAATTTACCTCATGGGTTCTCAGCTGCCTAGATGCATAAGCTACAACCTTGCCCTCTTGCATCAAAACACATCCTAAACCATTCTTAGACGCATCGCAATAAACCACAAAACTCACTAAAGGGTCTGGTATGGTCAAGACAGGCGCTGTCACTAATCTCTTCTTAAGTTCTAGGAAGTTTTCCTCACATTCCTGGTCCCACACAAAAGATTTTCCTTTCCTAGTCAACTGGGTTAAAGGTAACGCTAGTCTAGAAAAACCTTCTATAAACTTCCGATAGTAACCAGCTAATCCTAGGAAACTCCTTACTTCAGTTACCATCTTAGGTGGTTCCCACTCTAGCACTGCATCTACTTTAGAAGAATCGACTGCTACACCACTCTTAGAAATGGTGTGTCCCAGAAACTTCACCTCATCTAACCAAAACTCACACTTCTCTGGCTTAGCGTACAAACGCTCATCCCTTAAGATTTGTAACACTACCCTCAGATGCTCCTTTATGCTCCATAGGTGTTCTAGAGTATATCAAGATATCATCTATGAACACCACCACAAACTTATCTAAGAAGGGTCTAAAGATCCGATTCATGTAGTCCATGAAAACGGCTGGAGTGTTCGTCATTCCGAAAGGCATCACTACGTACTCATAGTGCCCATACCTTGTTCTAAAGGCTGTCTTAGAGATGTCCTCACTCCTCACTCTAATCTGATGGTACCCCGATCTTAAATCTATTTTGGAAAACACTGCCGCTCCCCTCAGCTGATCTAACAGATCATCTATCCTAGGTAAAGGGTACTTATTCTTTATGGTCACTTTGTTTAGCTGCCTATAGTCAACGCACAACCTCATACTCCCATCTTTCTTCTTTACCAAAAGAACCGGCGCTCCCCAAGGTGACACACTCGGCCTATGAATCCCTTATCTAACAACTCCTCTATTTGTTTCTTAAGCTCACTCAACTCTAGAGGTGCCATTCTATAGGGTGCTACTGAAACAGGTCCACTACCAGGCCTAAGATCTATGTTAAACTCGACCTCCCTACTCGGTGGTAAACTAGAGACCTCTTTAGGAAACACATCTAAAAACTCGCATACAACAAGCAATGCCGCTATATCACTTTCAGCCTCTATCCTAGCAGAAAAGAGAAGTATGTATCCCTGAGCCCCCTCAACTAAGTTCTTGTGGCAAGATACAGCAGACAGAAAGCAATCCGACACAGAAGGGTCAACAGACATTGGTTGTGGAAGAAAAGAAATGGTTCGAGAAGAACAATTGATAACAGCATTATTATGTGACAACCAATCCATACCAAGTATGACATCTAGACCCGATATAGGTAAGCATATCAAATCAGCATCATAAGACAAGTCTTGGTATATCAAAGAACATTTCAAACAGGCAATAGAAGTTACCAATTTATCTTTGGCAGGGGTAGAAACACACAAATCAAAAGGTAGTTTAGAAACAGGTAACTCTAAATTCTTAACACAACTAAGAGATATGAAAGAATGGGTTGCTCCTGAATCAAACAATATCATAACTTTTCTATCTTTAATAAAACCCATACCTTGGATCAAACTGTCAGACTCCTTCACTTCCTCTCCTTGGATGGTGAAAACTCTTCCTTGGCTCTGGGGTCTGGTCTGAGATTGTCCTCCTCCCTTGCAGACTCTAGCAAAGTGTCCCATCTTTCCACATTTGTTGCAGGAGACTTGCGCCGCGGGGCATGCGCGATCCCCGTGGTTCCAACCACATCTGAAACATCCATCTCCCTTATATGTTTGAGCTCCTTGGACCTGCTTACCCTTTGAGATGGTAGGCACTGGTCGCAGGCTCTTCAGAAAATTACCCCCTTTGCTATGAAATTTCTTGCCTTCAACAGAACTCTTCTCCTTTGGCTTCTCCATCTCTAAAGCTTGCATCTTCTGCTCAGCTACCCTACACTTGTTTACCAAGGTGGGGTAGTCCCGAATCTCCAAGATCCCAATAAAATGTTGCATCTCTGGCTTCAAACCTTGCTCAAATTTGATTGCCTTCCAGTCGTCCAAAGGATTATCCCTCAAGTACCGAGAGAACCTTGCCAAGCTTTCAAACTTAGCAACATATTCAGCAATAGACATGTCTCCCTGACGGAGCTGCAGGAACTCTGTTTCCTTCTGAATGCGAACACTATGAGGAAAGTACTTCTCCAAGAAAACTTCCTTGAATCTGTCCCATGTGATTTGAGCATCCACGGCTAGCAAACCACCCCTAGCACAATTCTACCAGTGCTCCGCATCAGACTCCAGCATATAGGTGGCGAAATCTACTTTCTGCGGATCAGCGCACCTCATAACTCGAAAAATCTTCTCTAATTTCAGCAACCACTCTTCTGCCTCAACCGGATCTGTAGTACCTCGGAAGGTTGGCGGATCGTTCTTCCTAAACTCTGACAGTCCCATGTACTGTGGATCCTGAGCTGCAACTGCTCCAACATTATGCACGTTCCCGTTGTCCCTGATCTGACGAAGTGTCTCCGTCTGCTCTTGCATGACTCTGGTCATTTCAGCCAGAACTGCTGCAAGTGCATCATTAGCGTTAGCCCCACGCCTGTTAGTAGCCATAAATCTGCACACTACCAATCAAACATTGGGTTGATCAGGTCCAAAATCTCAAAGAATAGCATGCAGCATATATAACTCTAACAAGCAGTCCTATGCGCCCATATTTGATTTTTGAAAAACAACCCAATACCACAGTCCAATTTAGGATTGTACTGCTCTGATACCAAAAATGTAACGCCCCTCGTTACATTAGTAACCCAAGATAATAATTTAAATAAAACAAGGTAATTAAAAAAAAATCCCTTAATAAATACTGAATAAGTTCATAATATAATATTAATCCAAAATAATTATTATCAATCCAATAAACAAAAATACATAATAAGTTTTAAACCAAATAACTGGGCGTCTATTACAACTCGCATAAATAAATAAATAAACGGTATTAAAAGTCCTCATGGCATATGCCATGACACACTAACCCAAGCTACTACTAGAACAAAATCCTCAAGCGTCTGGCTGCTCAACAGGGTCGTCCTCAGTCTCTGAAAGCAACACTACTAATGAGATTTATAATCCCAATGAATAGAAATACATTTATAAAAGGTTTTCACAAAAGCGTTGTTCTCAGCCGGCGCGGTAACCGGAAAAACTGACCATGGTACCCGCTATTTTCAAAATAATTAAATAAATATTATATACTCAAATAATGACCATAAACATTCAGCAGAGCATCATAAACAAATATATCATAACTTAATATACATATCAAATATTCTCAACATAATTATAGGCCATATGACTTTCAAACTACACATAACAATGGCGTCCCATTGCCTACCTTACTCATAAAGGTATTTCGATGTCACCTTCTCTTCAGTGACATTACACATTTCGATACCAACCATTGTACACTGGTGGTATTACTCATTTCGACATCCCAACCTGTAGCGATGTTACTTTCGATACCCCATCATGGCGGTATTTCATATTTCGACACCCCAATTCATTGGCAGTGTTACTTTCGATATCCCTATCATAGGCGGTATTGCAGCAGACAACATTCAACATATTAACAGTTATTGAATCATGTCAATATCACAATTATCATCAAATAATGCATATATAGCATGTCAATTCAACCAAATCACGTATGTATCATATAAATCATGTCATCAATCTCAATAATAACTATTTAATTGACAGCAGAAACACCTTAGAAGGAAAACCCCCAAATTTATAAAATCAGGATTTGACCAAATCAGGATTATTTTCTAAAAAACGTGTTTTTAAAGTATAACCCAAACCCCAAGACAAATTGCACCATGGAAAAGGTGAGAAAAAAATATTTCTACTCACCTCTTGAAGACCTCCAAGAGCCCCAAAAATTATATAACACAAATCCTAGTTTTTCACACAGAAATTCTTCCTCTCTCCACTAATGTTCTTCTCCGGTCAGCACTGCAATCAGTCAAATACCACTCTGTCAGAGTAAATGGTGCGGCGCTGAAATTTGTCCCTTTTGTTCAACAAGGAAGGGTTTTATAAAAGGTCCGTCTAACTGTGCACAAAGATAGTCAATAATATATCTTTTCATTTATTGTTGGGTCTTTATCCTTTTGATTTTACCAATAGCCTATAAGGCCTGGAGCCTTCAGTGAGCTTTTACGTGGATGTTAGTTTCATATATATATATATATATATATATATATATATATATATATATATATATATATATATAATTATTTCAAGTAAAAAAAAATATTATTTTAGTGGAACCTGTTGGATTTTATTATAAAGAAAATAATCCTAATAAATTCATACACTAACAATTTTTTTTTTTACACTAAATCTTATTAATTTTATTTGCTAAAATTAAGGTCCCTTATACCTTTATTTAGTTTTTTTTTTTTTTTTTGGATGTTACAGGAGAGATTTGAGAGCCTTTTCAATAAGAGATGTTTAGGAAATTATAAACAAAAGATTTTATTAGTTATCCACACTTCTTAGAGCCGTATTACTTTAATTCCACCTAGCTAAATAGAAACATTTTTCATTCTATGCTTCTTAATGTGCAATTTAATTAGCACCATGCTGTATGTGTAATAGACTTTTGACATACAAATTACATGATAAGAATTAATCTTTAAAATGTAGCTAACAACAATTGGCGGTAATAGAAATAACGTTATCTGCCAAACCAAATAAATTATCTACAAAATGTAAACTACGATTCTTATTGACAACACAAACATTTATACAAATGTTATTAACTTTTTCGTTACCCTTTGTAATAGGGTGTGGAACACTTAACGGAAGTCCTCATCAAGCAAATGTCTTTAAATCTTAGACGGATTCACAGCTTGGGAATAGGGAAAATAGCAGTGGCACTATTAGAGCCTATGGGGTGTATGCCTCATTTAAGTTGGGTAAATTCGTACAAGGAGTGCGTTGAGCCATATAACTGGATGTCCCATTCTCACAACCAAAAGCTGCTCCAAACTGTGCAAGAACTAAACCATAAGAAATGGGGAAAACGGTTTTCGTAACACTAGACCTCTACAACTCATTCCTTTCAACAATCCAGAAAAAGAGTTCTGGTAAGTTCTATTTGTGCTTGCATTAAAAATGTTGAAGACGAAATCATAAATAATTATTTTCCAAATGGGTTTTCCACTAATGATCCTTTTATTAATTCATTATGCAGAAAACTCAACATTGATGAATCCATTGCAACCGTGTTGTGTGGCAAAGGTATTGGGAGCTTCTTGTGGAACTTTGAATGACAAGGGAGAAAAGCTGTATAGTTTATGTGAAAAACCAGAGCTTTCATTCTTTTGGGATCCATATTGTTAAGAATAATACCTGCAATCAATAAACAACCACAACCAGAATCTATGCAAGAAATCAGAATTATACAAAAGCTATAAGAAGTATTAGAGGAAGAATCAACACCAAGATTTAACGTGGTTCAGCCTTCAATGTGAAGACCTACATCCACGGGCAAGAGAGCAAGATGAATCCACAATGATAATCGAAGTTACAAGATCAAGGCCTTTTCATTTGAACAACATTACACCTTGTTACTATCACTGTCTTCAAACCAGTACCGCAAGCCTTGTTGTGTTCAAACTCTGTATCAAACCCTGTTTGCAACTATCTTCTTCTTTCACACCTCTCGATCTCTTTTATACTCTAATTGCTAAGAGTCACCTCTGAAGAATGTACATGAAAAACCTCATCAACTCGTCTATACAACACGTCTATAGTCAATCGTCTATACAACTCGTCTATAGTCTATCGTCTGTACAACTCGTCTATAGACTATCGTCTATACGACTCGTCTATGCGACCCGTCTATGCGATCCGTCTGTACATCAGCAAGCTAAGATACAAGCTAAACAATTCTGTTGTAACTAATCTTTGGCCAGAAGCAGTTACAACTAAAAACAGAAATAACTAACTCAGCTTCTATTATTGAGGCACATCTTCACAATTCTCCACCTTGACTCAATATTAGATTACTTCTTCCATGGACTATGCTCCCTTGCCAGGAAATTACTCTTCACAGAAACCAACTAAATCCAAGCAATGCTTGAACTTAGTTTGTGAAAGAGACTTCGTAAAAGCATCAGCAGGGTTATCCTCTGTTGCAATCTTCTCAACTGAAATCTGCTTTGAATCAATAACATCCCTTATGAAATGAAGCTTGACATCAATGTGTTTTGATTTATCATGATACACTTGATGCTTGGATAGATGGATAGCACTTTGGCTATCACAAAACACTGTCACGCAGTCCTGATTTATCCCAAGTTCATCAATCAACCCCTTCATCCATATGGCTTCTTTAACACCTTCAGTAAGTGCTATGAATTCAGCTTGAGTTGTTGAAAGAGCCACTACAGATTGCAAAATCGCTCTCCAACTCACAGCTGTACCAAACAAAGTGAAAACATAACCAGAAAGGGATTTTCTAGTATCAATGTTCGCAGCAAAATCCGAGTCTACATAACCTTTGATTGGTTCACTGTTATCCTGATTCCTTTTGAATTTCAATCCAGCTGATAAAGATCCATTTAAGTATCTCAAAATCCATTTGAGAGCAGACCAATGTAATGGCCCTGGATCAGCCATGAACCTGCTCACTATATTTACAGCATATGCCAAATCTGGCCTGCTGCAAATCTTCCCATACATTAGGCTGCCAACTCCACTAGCATATGGAATTGAGCTCATTCTTTTCCTTTCTTCATCCGTCTTTGGAGCATTTTGAGTAGACAACTTAAAATTCTGCCCCAAAGGAGTAGTGACCGGTCTTGATTCATGCATTCTGAACTTAGAGACAACTTTCTTTAAGTAGCCAAGTTGAGACAGAAATAATTCTCCTTGATTTCTGTTTCTGCTGATATCCATACCAAGAATTCTCTTGGCCTCTCCAAGTTCTTTTATCTCAAACTCTTTTCTTAAATCAGATTTAAGCTTGTTAATCTGATACTTATCTGAACTTGCTAGAAGAATGTCATCCACATAAAGTAGGAGATAAGTGAGGACTGCACCATTTTCTTTTAGAATATACACACAACTGTCAAAATTGCATCTTTGAAAACCAAGACTTATCATGAAGTCATCAAACTTTCTATACCATTGCCTAGGACTTTGCTTTAGACCATACAAAGATTTTTTTAGAAGGCAAACCTTATTATGACCTTTGGCAAAACCCTCAGGTTGCTGCATATAAATAGTTTCTTCAAGATCACCATGGAGAAATGCGGTTTTGACATCAAGTTGTTCTAATTCCAAATCATAGTGAGTGACAATGGATAGCAAGATTCTGATCGAGCAATGCTTCACCACAGGAGCAAAAATTTCGTTGAAGTCTATTCCTTCTAGTTGAGAGAAGCCCTTTGCAACAAGTCTAGCTTTAAATCTTGGTTTCTCTCCACCTAGAATACCTTCCTTCTTTTTATATATCCACTTAGATCCAATAACCCTTTTGCCTTTAGGATTATCTATTAGGATCCATGTCTGATTCTTTTCAAGTGATAACATCTCTTCATTCATTGCTGTCATCCATGCTTCACTGTCTTCACTGCTGATAGCCTCTTTGTAGTTGCTTGGCTCATCAGCTTGAAGATCCTCAGCAACACTTAGAGCATAATAGATTAGATCAGCTTGACCAAATCTAGTAGGAGCTCTAATTGTTCTCCTTTCTCTGTCTTTAGCCAAATTGTAATTGGCTAATTCTGGTTCTGCTGTAACCATTTCTGATCCAGCCTCTGCCTCTGTAGTGTCTTGAGGATTGCTGTCTTGCTGCTCAGTAAACTCCACCTCAACTTGAACACTCTCAGTGTTGCTACCTGAAGCACTGGCTTGCTGCTGATTCTTATCAATCATAGCCATTCTGCTTTCATCAAATACAACATCTCTTGAGATAATACACTTAGGCTCACCAGAATCAATCCTCCACAACTTGTAACCTTTTACCCCTGCAGGGTATCCTATGAATGCACATTGAATAGCCCTTGGTCCCAATTTGTCTTGCTTAGTGTGAGCAAACGCCAAGGAACCAAAAACCTTTAGATTTGAGTAGTCGGCCGGCTTTCCATACCATAGTTCCATTGGTGTTTTAAATCCAATTGCTGAAGAAGGACACCTATTGATCAAGTACACTGCTGTAGCAGCAGCCTCACCCCAAAAGGACTTAGGAAGACCAGCACTCAATAGCATGCATCTTACCCTTTCTACGATTGTTCTATTCATCCTTTCAGCAATTCCATTCTGTTGAGGAGTGCCTGCAACCGTTTTATGCCTTTGAATACCTAAATCCCTGCAAAACTTATTGAATTGCTCTGAAAGATATTCCAGGCCATTGTCAGTTCTCAAGAATTTCAATTTCGATTCCTTTTGTGTTCCAATTTGTGTGTGCCATTCCTTAAATTTCAGAAAGGTATCACTTTTATTCTTAATTACAAAAATCCATACTTTCCTAGAATAGTCATCAATGATAGTTAGGAAATATGAGCAACCAGCATGAGTCATGGTCCTTGAAGGACCCCACAAATCAGAATGAGCATATTCAAAAGGTCTAGAGGTAGTATGCATTCCCACCCCAAAACTGATTCTCTTAGATTTTCCTAGAACACAATGATCACAAAAATCAAGCTTATCAATTTTGTCACCATTTAGCAAATTCTGTTTTGATAACTCAATTAAACCCCTTTCACTTACATGACCTAACCTCATATGCCACAATCTAGATGATGCATGAATACTGGAACTCGCAACAGCAGCTTGTGCTATTATTATGGAACCATCTAAAATATACAACCCATTCCTCTTTATACCTTTAGCAATGACAGTATCATTAGAAGTTATTTTCATGATACCATGCTCTATGTATGTGAAATATCCTAGGCTATCAAACATACCAATGGAAATTAAATTTCTTTTTAATTCCGGTACATACCTCACATCTTCCAGCAAGGTTTCTTTGCCATTGAACATTTTGAATCTGATAGATCCTTTGCCTTGAACTTTACAAGGTTTATTGTTGCCTAGAAAGACAGCTCCACTTTCACTTAGGTCTATAGATTCAAAATAATCCTTCCTAGGACACATGTGGAAAGTACATCCCGAGTCCATCACCCAGTCTTTTTCAATCTCTGAGATTGAAACAACCAGAGCCTCAGCTGATTCATAATGAGCATCAACTAATGCAGCATTACCAGAATCTTGAAATTGCTTTGAATTCTTGCCCCCTTTTTCTGGACAATCTTTCTTGAAATGTCCTTGCTTATGGCAGAGGAAGCATTTAAACTTCCCTTGAGTTTTCTTCTTCGATTTGGATCTGTGCTTGTCTCCATGCGATCCCCTTTTTTCAGTTCTGCCTCTGATAATACTCAAGCTCTCAGCATTATTGTCAATCTTGATTTCTTGTTTTTTATGACTTTCTTTGGTGCGGATAGAAGTTTGCACTTCCTCAAGAGAGATGGATTGCTGCTCTCTTCCAAACAGTATGGCATCCTTGAAGTGTTCATAAGAGCTAGGCAAGGCACTTAAAAGGATTAAAGCCTTGTCTTCATCCTCTAATTTCACCTCTAAATTTTCTAAATCATCTAGAATCTTATTGAAATCAGCAATCTGATCCATAACAGATTTTTCTCCATTCATTTTGAAAGAGAACAATTGCTGTTTCAAGAAGAGTCTATTGGTAACCGATTTAGTCATATAGAGGGATTCAAGTTTGAGCCATAGAGCCGCAGCAGTAGGTTCCCTTGCAACTTCCCTTAGAGCTTTGTCTCCAAGACACAAGATGATTGTGCTCTTTGCCTTCTCGATGAGATCTTGCTTTTCTTGATCAGGCATCGTCGCAGGGAGAGCAGATTCACCTTTCAAAGCATTCACCAAGCCGTGTTGAACCAGTACTGCGCGCATCTTTATCCTCCAAAGACCAAAATCATTTGCTCCATTAAACTTTTCAATGTCGAATTTGGTAGTTCCCATGATTGCCGTTTGCCTTTTCCCACAGACGGCGCCAATTGTTAAGAATAATACCTGCAATCAATAAACAACCACAACCAGAATCTATGCAAGAAATCAGAATTATACAAAAGCTATAAGAAGTATTAGAGGAAGAATCAACACCAAGATTTAACGTGGTTCAGCCTTCAATGTGAAGACCTACATCCACGGGCAAGAGAGCAAGATGAATCCACTATGATAATCGAAGTTACAAGATCAAGGCCTTTTCATTTGAACAACATTACACCCTTGTTACTATCACTGCCTTCAAACCAGTACCGCAAGCCTTGTTGTGTTCAAACTCTGTATCAAACTCTGTTTGCAACTATCTTCTTCTTTCACACCCCTCGATCTCTTTTATACTCTAATTGCTAAGAGTCACCTCTGAAGAATGTACATGAAAAACCTCATCAACTCGTCTATACAACACGTTTATAGTCAATCGTCTATACAACTCGTCTATAGTCTATCGTCTATACAACTCGTCTATAGTCTATCGTCTATACGACTCGTCTATAGTCTATTGTCTGTACAACTCGTCTATAGACTATCGTCTATACGACTCGTCTATGCGACCCGTCTATGCGATCCGTCTGTACATCAGCAAGCTAAGATACAAGCTAAACAATTCTGTTGTAACTAATCTTTGGCCAGAAGCAGTTACAACTAAAAACAGAAATAACTAACTCAGCTTCTATTATTGAGGCACATCTTCACACATATGACCCTTCACAAAATGGTTGGTACGCTGTCTACCAAACGTTGCAATCTTCTCTCCGCCAACTTACAGATAAAAACTTCTGATCGTCATGGAAATGTATTGATTTAATTAGCAACCCACAGCTTTGTAAAATCTTAATTTAGAATAAGGTCGAGTTATTGAGTGGAATATCATACGGAAAAATAAATTTGCATTGAACGTCAATCCCCAAAATGTGAAGCTTTTAAATTCTTTCCCGTAAGTACTAACTTTTTTCTATATAAGCAAAGAAATATATTAATGAGAGCATAAAGGGTGTCCAAACCCATATAAATGATGAACCTATACAACTGAAAAAACCAACCAAAGCTAAAAACACCTAACAGATGTTGTATTAAAAAAAAAAATCCACTGCACCTGTCCACTAATATATAAAAAATTCCACACCAAGACATATGATGCATCAAACCAAATACAAATGTAAACTATTTAAACCTAAAAGAAGTGGAGTTTCACTCCCTCCTGCCTCAGATATAGACTTTGAAGCCTCTGCTCACTGATATTTATTTGAGACTCTAAGTGCAAGTTCACAAAAGAGTATATGTTGTTTCAGCACAACTACTCACACCCGTGCACCAAGATTCAGACTGATGGACCAATCACTACATGCTTTGCCTTGTATAAGTAACCTGTGCTTTGACAAGCGGCCCAGAGGTTAGGAATGTATCCAAAACCACCAAAAATGCTCCAGCTGCAGTGATACCATATGAACCATGTTTTTAACCATCATAGCTTAAGTCAACAATGATGGGTTAAAACAAGATGCTGACATTAAGGATCAGTCCCATTTTGCAGCTCTCTAGTCATGCCACACCAACAAAAACAATCCCAAGTATGAGGTCTAGATGCATCAATCAGCAAGTACGCCCTTTGAACGAAATGTTTGATCCGAAGGGTAGTGATAATAGTAGGTCATGGTAGCATTATACCACTTAGATTGTACAGTTCTATCATGAAGCAACCTACACCAAATATTAATCATCTCATTACATCATGAAGCAGTCATTGAAAGTGAACAATCCATCCTTATTGTAACTGCGTTAGTCTTCTATTGAGGCCTGATGTCTGCTAGAAGGGATGGCCCGTGTATAAACTATCCCTCTTACCTTAAGGCTTCCGAAACAAAAGACACCGCCTGAGGTGACAACTCTTGTGGAATCAAGGGATAATTTTGAAAGACAATTTTTAAAAACCTTTTAAACGAAAAAACTTCTTTACAAAAGAATCACGTATTGTACATGAATCACAAAAAAAATATCAACACAAGATTTATTTCCTAAAACTATTATCACTAATCAAGACACCGCTGTCACTAATGCATGCACTCATGAATATATATTTAATATTTAACAACTAATCAAAATATTGATAGCAAGAAAAAAAGTACCAAACCCGTCCCTCTCTTTTAGCAAATTCTTTCGTGTCGGTGTCACTAATGTGGTCATTTAAAATCAATTGGAACCTTGTATTAAAATGCCATTAATGACCTTTCATAGTGACACATATGATAAATGTTGGACATATATATATATATATATATATATATATATAGTATTTAATTTTAAATTGGATGATTTTTATATTTCAAATATATTGAATATATGTTTATTTTAATTAATATTTTTATTAAATATTAAGAAAAATATTATAAAGACAGAATTTAATTTTGATATATTATCATTGTAAAATTTTTTATATTGTCAATCAATCATGAATCATCTTATGTAGGACTTTTAAGGTATTTATGATAAGAATCTAATATTTTTAATGATTTGATAATTTATGATTAGTAGATAGTGTAAAAAATCTTTAAACCGACAATTCATATTAATTAAATCTATATAAATATTTTAAAAAGGGTATAGTACAACTCAAATATGTTAAGAAATATAAATCTTTATTAATCTTAATATCTTTTTTTTATAAGGATGTTATATTAACCTTCTTATCTATTAATTAAAGAAAATATTATATATTTTTAATATTTTCTAAAAACATTATTAAATTCTTTCTTTATTAAGTATTAAAAGATTTATTTAAGAATATATTTTAACAGAATATAGCAAAATTTTAAATACATAAACAAGTTGAGCCTCGGTTCATTTTTGCACCAAAAATGTAGAATTGGCGCGCAATCGCATTGGTAGTCCCACTATATCAGCAAAAGTGCCAAGTCAGGTGTGAAGCGTGTCACCTTTCTTGACTATATATACTACCCTGCCCATGTCAGCAAACAAAACGGAAGGCAAAGATCAAAACCTCCACATACATAAACTTGAATATTAATCCTTTGACATCATCAGTTTCGCTACTCATCAATGGTGAAGCAAACTCCATCAACAATCGCCCTTCTCGCTTTGCTTCTTATCCTCGCCATTTTCACAGGTATTCATTCTGAGCTAACATCATATAAATCAAATTTATTGTCCTATAAATTAAATGGCTTTGGTTTTTTTTTTTTTTTATTGAATGGTAATATATAGTTATGGAAATGTTGCAGAAGTGGAAGGGGCGAGGAAGTCATATGGTGTGTATAACAGCGACACGGTGAAACTGTTTGTTTTTGGGGACTCTTATGTTGATACAGGGAATTTCCTTAACTCAGGAGCATATAAGCCTCCAAGTGGAATCACTTTTCCTGGAAAACCTGCAGGAAGATTTGGCGACGGTCATGTCCTCACCGATTACATTGGTAACTTTCTTTTCTCTCTAGAATAGTAAACGGCATTGACCCATTTGTCCGACTATAAAATTTTAAAATAAAACTGTTATTTAATAAGTTTCGTGGCAAGAAAAGTCATGGATCAAAGATTTGTTGATGTTGTAAGATTTATATTCCCTTTTTGTACAAGAAAATGTATATGATATTTTGATATCAAATATTAGACAACATACGAGACATTATATAACTTTGTGTGATGTTTTGAGATGATAAATTATAAGAAGAGAGAGAATAATTAATAAATAAATGTGCATATTATAAAAATACGATGTTGAATAACAATTTTATTGTTCAAATATCATAACTCTTTTTTTAAATAAACTACAAGAACATTTATATGAAGCGGGTCACATAATTCTTGTCGAAAAAGAACTTTACAATATTTATGCGAACATCATAGAACAAATTTTGAGGAATTTGGTAGAGACCAATCAAATGAAAACCAACATGATGTGGCACGAGTGACAGATACTCAAATCCCTTAAATATGTGGTCGGAGGTTCGATCCCTGATCAATCAGTTGGGGGACAATCCCTTAAATAGATCACAATTTCTTAACAGGATTAGTCTCCGCTGTTATACGCGAAAATTCCTAATTTCGACCAAAAAATGAAAAATTGGTTAATAAGGGGTAAAAGTGGGAGAAAGAGTATTATAATAAGGGTCATGCTAACGAGTGTCCTAAATGCATTCTTTAATGAAACTATAAAAAGTAACTTTTTATTGGAAAACTAAGTATAATATACTTTCAAATATTAAATAAATCAATTTCCAATAAAAAACTTCTTTTTTTGTTTCATTAAATAATGCCATTAAAACACTCGTTAGCATTCTCCTTATAACAATACAAACATTGTTCCTACTAGATGGTATTTTCCTATTAATTATTGGTTTTTACTTTTTACTATATTTTTGGGGAGTAAAAGGGAGACATATAATAGATTACCGAAAAATACGGAGACATATAATAATATGATCAAAAGACTTGGGAGTTTTCGTCTTTTCGAAGTCAAATAGAGTAATAATGGCAATTAACAAAGCCACACAGAGAAAAGGCCAAAAAGGCGCTAACCATTTGTACGATATTTAATTTAATTTAATTTATTCATGTCTTATTTTGACTGATATCATGTGTGTTTTAATTATATGCAGCTTCTTTTCTGAAAATTGAATCCCCCGCACCATATGCATTGAAAAATTCCTCAGAGCTACAATATGGTATGAACTTCGCTTATGGTGGGACTGGTGTTTTCCATACTTTGGTTGATGGACCAAACTTAACTGTCCAAATCGACTCATTTGAGAAGCTAATCGAACAAAATGTCTATACCAAATCCGACCTTGAATCCTCAGTTATTCTTGTGAACGCTGGTGCTAACGATTATACTACATTTGCACTGAAAAATAGGAGCTTTACGGTGAGTGGCTAAGTTTGGTGATCCTTTCCTCCAATTTGGTTTTCTGATTTCTACTAAATTGTCAACTATATTCGTCAAACCCATCAATTTCTTATTAGTACGTACTTTCTTGGATGTTTTATGACACGTATACTATAAAATATACCAAGGGCTTGTGGGATGTGGATAAGGAGAGAAGGAGAGTTTTGAGAGTTTTTTTTTTTTTTTTTTTTTTTTTTTTAAGAAATGCATATTGTAAATAGAAACAAAACATTTTTTAAAGCTCGTCTACGGCCTTTAATTTTACCTCAACAATTTGGTCATTATGGGCATGTTTAGTTTGTTTCTAGTTTGTTGTTTTCATTTCCTGATTTCAGAAATAATTACAACATAAATAATTACAAAACTGTTACATTATTTTTATTTTGTTTCTTGTTTCCAAAGATTTGTACAGGAAACAGTTAAAACAAACAAAAAGTTATTTTCGGTGTTTACCGTACAAGTTTTTGAAAATAAGAGACAGAATGAAAATAATGTATTAATTTTATAATTATTTGTGTTATAATTATTTATAAAAATAGAAAATGAAAACAATAAACTAGAAACAAATCACACAAGCCCTAAATTAGTTAATTTCTATTTGTTCACATTTTATTTCTTGTCTTAAAATCATTACCGACTTAGCTCAATGAAGAAAAGACCAATCATTTTAAGACAAATTAAAGAAACGAAATGAGAAAAAAAAAAGAAATTAACTAATTTAGTGACCAAATTGTTGATGTAAGATAAAGGACAAATTGAAAATTCAGATTAACTTCAGGGAAGGAAATAGTATTTCAATGTATTTAGAAAATAAAACTAGGTACTTAATAATATCTATAAATTGCAACAATCCTTCTTATTGACAATATGAGCAGTAATACAAATGTTAAGAACATTTTTGTTTTTCTTTATGACATATATAGGAGACATCACAGTTCACTGAATCCCTTGTCAAGGAAGTGTCTTTAAATCTAAGACGTATTCACAGCTTGGGGGCAGAGAAAATAGCAGTGGGGCTATTACAGCCTATTGGGTGTTTGCCTACGATTTCTGTGGTATCTTTGTACCAGAATTGTATGGATCTTCTCAACTTGGTCTCCCAAAATCACAACAAAAAAATGCTCCAAACTTTGCAAGAACTGAACCAGGAAATGGGAAAATCGGTTTTTATGCCACTAGATCTCTACAACTCTTTCCTCTCCTCCATTACAACTATGCAGAAAAGCCGTGCAGGTAACTTCTCTTTCTCCTTTCACTAATCGCTATATATAGTTTCATGTTAAAAATTGTTGAAGACGATCCACCAAAAAATTTTTGTTGAAGACGAAAGCATAATATATATTTTTTTCGAAAAGAGATTTCAACTAATTAAACGATGCTAAATTTCAGCTATTTACGAGTATTCATTATTTTGAATTCACCATGTCTATTTTTACAACAATTTTATTATATATATTTAGTTATTTACTAATCATTATAAGAAACAATACTATACACGCACTTAAATATATCATTTTGAGTCTGCATAGTTCAATTCAATTACATTTGGTCTTACATCCTACCCAAGGTTTTAAAATGAGGTCCGCATTGAAGCCGCAACGTTTTGATTTTGGTAGTTTACGTAATTGCAACTACATCGCTATCGTAATTCCGGTTGCATCAATCACATTTTTTCATGCAGGAATATTATTTGAACATCAAACCCAAAACACAATCCCATATATTTCTATCATCGCACATTTATTTATTATTTTCTCTCTCCTCATAAATTCCAAACCTACAGCAACCAAGGAAAATGCATACGGTATCCCTTTGTACGGTGTCCCCACATAGATGTTCAAGTAACATTCCATCTTCTTATAATCGTCTGTAATGGCAGTAAACGCAACACAATCACTACCGTGATTGCAATCGCAATTTAAAACCTTAATCCTATCTCATTTTCTATGCAACCACATTTTGATTCTAGCACAAACATTATTCTCATCATAAATAGCATTAGTTGATTTTGTCTAGCAATACCTTCTTTTTCTTAATAAAAAATGGTTATAATGGAAGATATGACTAAGATACTTACTAGACGGACTATCTGATTGCATTATTAAAGGAAAATCTCTTGATGATGAACATCTCTTTTCTCCATTATGCAGAAAACAAGACACTGATGAATCCGCTGGAACCATGTTGTGCAGCACTGACTGCGGGATTTGACTGTGGAAAAGTGGATGATAAAGGAGAAAAGAAATACAGTTTATGTGAGAAGCCGGAGCTTTCATTCTTTTGGGACAATGCTCACCCTTCTCAGAATGGTTGGTATGCTGTCTACATGTTGTTACAATCTTCTCTCAGCCAACTTACAGAGAAAAACTTTTGATCATATGGAATTGTATTATTTTAGCATCCTCAGCTTTTTGAAATCTTAAGTAATAACATGGTTTAGTTATTATGTGGAAGATCATATGGAAAATCGATTTGCGTTGAACGAAAATCAACTTCGGGTAAACTCGAGAGCTCAAAAATTACGCAGGCAAATTATATAAAACAAATCTTTGGGGATTTTTATACTAGGCTGCCATCACACAGGAAATAAATTTTTATTTGGCTCTTCAATATTTCCAACTTCTATGTAGTTAGTTCTGAAACGTACTATTAACAATATCAAATGGGTGAAAATTTGATTGGTTAACCATATTTCTATGTTGGTTGTTCGCACAAGCTTCTAATATCATATACATCAAACTTCATTCGAATGATGGTCAACTCATTGAGGTCACAACTAAAATATACACTAAAAAGTTAAAAAAAAACACTACACTGAAGCTACTCGCTGCAACTGAACTTAAAACTTCAACCCACGTTTACAAACCAAAAATAAAAAGGCCAAGAGAGCAAAGTCATTTCTCTAGCCATTACTAGTTAATTATTATGAGAATGGAGATGAGAGAAAAGTAGTTATTGAATTGATTGAAAAAGAAGAAAATGATTCTCAATGTTTACATCAGTAGCAGAACCATGCTTATATGCTAGCAAGCACAGCTTCCTAGTGTAACTAACTTCTAACCGTATCTAAGCTAGTAGGACCCAGTATTTATTACAAGTCTAATACCCCCCCCCCTCAAGGTGGAGGTTGGAAAATATCGAGCAACCCCAGCTTGAGAAGCAACTTCTAAAAAGGAGAAGCGAACAAGGCATTGGTGAAAATGTCAGTCAATTGGTCCACACTAGAGGCTGGAATAAGCTTCATTTGAAATAGATGGATATAAACATTTGAAGGGGAGTTGAATTGTGTTTACCAGATTTAAGCGGAAATAAAAACTTTTTTGCAAGCACAATAGAGAGCAGACTAGTGTTTTAAGATAGAGCAGTCAGACAGATAACTTGTCTGAAGGTTTTTGTGAAACACACACAATCACGCAAGATAAAATGAATTGGTCAACACAGTTATAACCTCCTTTGTTAAAAGCCAGTTAGGATAAATAAACAAAAGTTTAATGAACTTTTTAGTCCCTACAAAGTGGACAAGTTTTGGTTTTGGTCCCAACAATTTTTTTCATTGGTTTCGGTCCCTTTAAGTTCCAAAATTTTGGTTTTAGTCCCTGACGTTAGTGTCTATCCGTCAAGTGCTGACGTGGCTAACGGTGCGCCACGTCGGCACTGCCACGTAGACTAATTTAATAATTTTTAATTCCACGTAGGATTAGATTTAATGAAGTTTTTAGTCCCTGCAAAGTGTACGAGTTTTTGTTTTGGTCCTAAACTTTTTTTCATTGGTTTTAATCCCTGAAAGTTCTAGAACTTTGTTTTTAGTCCCTGAAAGTTCCAGAACTTTGGTTTTAGTCCCTGTCGTTTGTTTTCATCCATTAAGTGCTATCGTTTGCTAATGGCACGCCACATTTTTCTTCACGTTTCCAACTCCGTCAACCTCCTTCGTGTGCTTCAAAAGAAGCTCATTTCTCTCGTTTCGTTCATCCAGCTTCTTCTTTGTTTTCTCGTTCTCCCCCTTCCCATCACCAAGACTGTCCCAATAAGCCAACTTGATTAGAAGACCCCGAGTCATTTACTTCAATCTCCAATACAGTGATAGGGTTTATGATTGTAGAGATTGGTTGAAGCTGATGACATCTAAGAGCAAGAAGAATCTAAACGGACAATTTTAGACTTGCCCTAATTGGAAGGTAAGTGAAATTATTTTTTCAAAATTCACCCCAAACGTGGCACCACTGACGTGGCGTGCCATTAGCAAACGATAGCACTTAACGGATGAAAACAAAAGAGAGGGACTAAAACCAAAGTTCTGGAACTTTCAGGGACTAAAACCAAAGTTCTAGAACTTTCAGGGATCAAAACCAATGAAAAAAGTTTAGGGACCAAAACCAAAACTCATACACTTTGCAGGGACTAAAATTTTCATTAAATCTAATCCTACGTGGCATTAAAAATTATTAAATTAGCCTACGTGGCAATGCTGACGTGGCTCACCTTTAGCCACGTCAGCACTTGACGGATGGACACTAACGACAGGGACTAAAACCAAAATTCTGGAACTTATAGGGACCGAAACCAACGAAAAAAATTGTAGGGACCAAAACCAAAACTCGTCTACTTTGTAGGGACTAGAAAGTTCATTAAACCATAAACAAACTAAAAAGATAAGGGATAGAGAGATTAAACTCAATAGTTTTATCCTGGTTCACCTCTTAATAACTGAGGCTACGTCCAGTCCTTGACAGCACCAAGTTTTCTCAACTATAACTGATCAGGTTACAAGACAGACAAGTATTCTTTTCTCACCTAGCCTCATCAGGCTCTAACACAAGTATTGTTTTCTCACCTAACCTCTTCAGGCTCACTCAGATTGATTTAACAAAAGATGTAAATAGATTACAACTTGCAAGTCTTTCACAATCACTCAGAAGAGTGTACTAAATGTAAAGGTCTGAAAGACTGCGTATTAACTTCAAATGATTGAAGAGTATGAAATGAAAGATTGAAGATATAAATGCACAGAGTAATTGCTCTTTGAGTGACATGTTAGTTCTCTTCTATTTGGGATCTTCAGCGTCTTCTTCATTAAAAAGGCTTCAAAGGATTAAAGCCGTTAGAGACATTCCTTGAGAGTTTGGCCTTTTGCAGATCTTCATTAAATGCAAATAGAGTCGTTCTGGTCAGCCATTAATGCTTTGAAGAACGTTGCTTGTGCTCTAACATAAGAAGGACAGAGTGTTCTGATACATTTCTAGTCATATCAGCTCTTTACATATGCTTTTTATCCTTACAGGCAATCTTTCCCTTTGTGTGTAAGTTGCAGTTGTACTCAGGGATAAATTACTTTTGTTGTAATTCCTTTTTAAGATACGAGGTTACTTTGATAACTGGGCTTCTGATTTCTTGGTCTTTGTGAGAAGACTTTAAAACATATTCCAATATGAACAAAAGTCTTCGATACGCACTGAAAGTTACCAGACAAGTGAAGATCTTCATTTTTAGACAAGTTGATATTTAACTAGCATCAGACGGGTGAACTTGCTTGGTCAGACGAGTCAAATATTTAAATCAGACAGGAAAGCTCCAGTGTATATGAGTCTTGACTTAGTACAGACAAGTATCTAAAAGCTTATTATATAAATCTGCACACTAAGTAGACAGGTTAGCAACCACAAACGAGTTCAATAAAATCATTTGAATAAATGTTTAGTTTTCATCAAAACTTAGATAAATGCTCATTAGACATTTTGGAGACTCAACAATCTCCCCCTTTTTTATGATGACAAACATTTAAAAATGATTTAATGAACTTGAGAGAAATCAAGGGATTCAAAAAAATTTCAAGACATTAATAACATCAATACAGACGGATATCAGAGAAAGTATCATAAGATTTGTGTTTATGCTATCGGATTAGCTTAAGTTAAAGTGTTTATAGATACTTGCTTTTCTCTCTTTCTTTACCATAATGCATATTATTATTATTATTTCTTTCAAGGTAATATGCTAACATTGATTTTTATCATTTTTGATTTTTCTCCCCCTTTGAACATCAGCAAAAAGAAAGAATAAAATGGAAAACAAAGCCATATATATTTAACAATCATTGACTGTGTACAGAGCTGTTTAAAAAAGAAATTATAGATAAGTACTAAAAAGAACAAATAGAGCTTCTACTCTATCTTATAGATCAGCTCTAGCTCTCCTTTCTTCAGCAAGATCTCGATAAGCAGCCTCTACCAAAGTCCTCAAGGATGCTACTTCATACTGCAAAGCCTGAAAGGCTCGTCTGTCAACAATAATGTTGTCAGCAGGGTCTTCACAATGCCAAGGAAGAGCGTAGAAAGGTGGTGCACAAGGGACAGAGGAGGGTACAGAGATTCTAGGAAAAAAGAAAAGATGAAGATTGCGATAGAAAATAAAAGCAAGTTTAGAAAAGACAGGTTGAGAAGGGAGAGAGAGTCCTTCAGGAGATGGAAAAACAGATGACAGACGGGTAAGAATAGAGGGATGAGTGATGATGATAGGTTTAGGTGAAGGTAAAGATTTAGCAGAGTGTGATGGAGGGTCAGGTATTAACAGGTCGAGATATTCCATGAATGAATAAGAGCCAGTAATAAGAATAAAAAGAGGTCTAGAAGGATTGGGTAGGATAACTACAGAGTTATGGTAGGTTAGATTGGGATTAGGGTGATGAAAAAGGATGACAATAGGATACATCAGGTAAATGTCCCTACATGAGTCAATAAATTGAGGAGGAGGAGGAGGAATGACAGACAGGTTAGAAACACTGGCAGACATTAAGAATTGCAGATCAGATATGATCAAGGAAGATGAAATGCCAACTGATCGGCTGGGAGTGAAATCCCTTGGAACAGGAACATGAGATGCATCAGATACAACTATATAAGATGAAGATTGAATGTTATGAGAGGAGATAGGTGAAGAGGGAATATCTGAAGGAGATGAAGAGGATGAGGTTGAGGTTGAGGGCACATAGTCTTCAAGAAAAGTGGAGTTCTCTGACATCCTAAGCTTCTTGACACATCTAGGAGCCTCTAGATTAACAGAAGGTGCAACAACAGAAGCTTCTACAGCATTAGCAGCAGCTTCAGCTGGTACTCCGGATCTCTTCCTCTTAGGAATCACCCCAAGACAGAAGGCTTGCATTTCCTTGGGCTTTTCTAAAGACATCTCCATCTGCTCCCCCTGAGCAGGTACATCCTCTCTATTGGGAACAGACTTGTCTTGTCTGTTGGCAACATAGGTCTTTTTCAACACAGTCTTCTTTGAAGGTTGAGAAGATGTAACCTCAGCATCTTTCACAACAGAAGCTTTCTTCTTAGGAAGCAACTTTTTTCTTTTAAAGGTTAGAGGCTGAACACTGTCCTCTGTCTCATGAGAAGAGGTTGGCTTCTTAGAGGAAGGCCTCTGATCTTGTCTAGCAACCTTTCCAGCAGGCTTCCACAATGTTTCAGATACAGATACCTCAGACTTGTCTGTTGATTCAGCAGGAGCTTTAGTAGGCTGTACCTTTGAACCTTGATCAGATGAAGCTTGGGCAGGAGCAAAGAACCTCATCATAGACAAAGTCTTCTTATCGCGAGCAAGGGCCAAGTCCACAAAAGCAGCATCTTCAGGAACAAAAAATTTTATTCTGAAGAGCAAGGTTAAGAGCATTCCATAAGGATAAGTAGGAGCGGTAGGTCTCTTAACTAGAGCCATGAAATGCTTAAAGACGATATCATTTAGGTCAATCTTTATCTTGTGGATGAGATGATAAAGGGCGAACTTGTCCATTTTAGAGATATTGTCTCTAGATCCTTTTCTAGGCAACAGACATTCTTGCAGAAGTTTGAGCAAGAACCGGCATTTAGGAAATAGGGTTATGGATTTGAAATTTGGAGGGTGTGGAGTACCGTACAGGGCGATGCTGATATCGTCCGAACTCATAGAGTTTTCCCATTCCTCTATAAAACCAGCTCCAAGTCTAGGGCAACTAGTTGCGTTCTCCAACGTGTTGAGGGAAAAAGAGAAACGTTGACCATGAACATGTGCTTGAATCTTAGTGGGAAGGCCATTTGGAGACCGAATGATTACAGTGCTTGTCCAAAAGTCTCTTACCATCTTGGGGTGTACAAGCTCCTTCATTTTGAAGAATGGAGTCCATGTGGAGTATTCGAGTTCTTCAAGCACATTCATACCCAGACGCCTTAGAGCCTCAAGATCTACAGTTTTTCCAGTGATGATCTTTTCAACACCTCTGTGTCCATATCGTACCTTTGAGCAATATCAGCAAAAGATAGCTTCTTCTTTGGTGCCATAGCAGAGGGTTTAGGGTTAGAGAGTTTGGAGGGAAGAAGAGAGAAGATGAAGCGTTGTAGCGAAGAGAGGGTTTTGAAAAGTTTAAGGGAGAAGGATCGTTACCTTTTAAAGAAAAAAAGATTTCTTTTAAGACTAAAAACGTTTTAAAATATTAGGAAAACAATTGCCATGTACACGTTTTGCCTCAAATAATTAAATGGTAGCAAGGAGTAAAAACCGTTTAACTTGTTTAGTTCAAAAAGAGTATGACTCAGCAGGGTCAGATAGGTAAGCACAGACAGGTAATACGATACTCATTAAACAGGTTACTCAACAATGCAATGCATGTTCAGATTATCTCTAATAAAATTAAACCTATCTTCAGCTAAGGGCTTTGTGAAGATATCAACCCATTGATTCTCAGCTTTAACAAACTTGACATCAAACACACCTTTTTGAACATAATCCCTTATAAAGTGATGTTTAATTTCTATATGCTTAGCCTTAGAATGTTGCATGGGGTTTTTAGTTAAGCAAATAGCACTTGAATTATCACACCAGACAGATATATTATGCTCAATTATAAAATAATCTTCGAGTTGATGTTTTACCCATAAAAGCTGTGAGCAGCAACTTACAGCAGAGACATATTCTGCTTCAGCAGTTGAGAGTGCAATAGTTGTCTGTCTTTTGCTTGACCGAGAGACTAATTTTGCTCCAATGAAGTGACATCCTCCACTGATGCTTTTCCTTTCAATTTTGTCTCCAGCAAAGTCAGCATCACAGAAACCAACTAACCTGTATTCTTGTGTTCTTAAATACAATAAACCAAGATTAGTGGTTCCAAGCAAATATCTAAATATTCTCTTAACAACCTTAAGATGAGATTCTCTAGGATCAGATTGAAATCTAGCACACATATAGACACTAAACTGAATATCAGGTCTGCTAGAAGTTAAGTATAGTAGAGATCCAATCATACCTCGGTAGACAGTTCAGTCTACCTTTTTACCTTCCTCGTCTTTGCTTAGACTAGTGTTGGGTTGCATGTGAGTTTTCATAGCCTTTGAGCTATCCATTTTGTATTTCTATAGAATTTCCTTAGTGTATTTTTGTTGATGGAAGTAGATACCATCACCCGTCTGCTTGATTTGCAGTCTAAGGAAGAACTTTAATTCTCCCATCATGCTCATCTCAAATTCTGCTTGCATCAGCTTAGAAAATTCTTTGCAAAGCTTATCATTAGTAGCTCCAAAAATAATATCATCAACATATATCTGAACTACTATGAAGTTATCTTTTGAGCATTTCTTAAATAAAGTTGTATCAACTTTTCCTCTAATAAAATCATTATTCATGAGAAAAGAACTAAGTCTATCATACCATGCTTTAGGTGTTTGTTTCAAACCATATAAAGCCTTGTTAAGTTTGAAAACATGATCTGGTTTTTTAGTATCTTCAAAACCAGGGGGTGGTTTAACATATAGTAATTTGATGTTGTGCAGCATATGACATGAGTATGCGTATAGCTTCTATCCTAGCTATAGGTGCAAAAGTTTCAGTATAGTCAATACCTTCTTGTTATTTATAGCCTTGAGCTACTAACCTTGCTTTGTTTCTAACAACTTTGCCATCCTCATCTAACTTGTATCTGAAAACCCATCTTGTTCCAATGACATACTTGTCTGTTGGTTTAGAGACAAGTTTCCATACATCATTTCTTTTGAACTAATTAGTTCCTCTTGCATGGCAAGAATCCAGCTTTCATCTTCCAGAGCTTCTTCAATATGCTTTGGTTCAACCTCAGATAGAAAAGTCATATTGCTTGATTCTGTTAAGACAGATCTGGTTTTAACACCTTCAAAGGGACTTCCAATGATAAGATCTTCAGGATGATGAACTTTGAATTTCCAATCTCTGCTAAGATTTGCATCATCATATTGATGTTGATTTGACTATTGACTTGTCTGCTCCACTTGTCTGATAGATTCTTCAACAGGTTCCCTTTTAGACATGTCTGGTTGTTGACTATCATGTCGGATCAAGTCGAGTCATGCAAGATCATCTTCTAGATCTGATAGTTCCCTATCAGTCTTTAAGCCATCATTGAACTTTACATGAATGGATTCCTCAACCACATAGGTTCTAGAGTTATAGACTCTATATGCTTTAGACATTTCAGAATATCCGATGAAGATACCTTTATCCACTTTGGAGTCAAACTTTCCAAGTTGATCCTTAGTGTTTAGGATGAAACATTCACATCCAAATGCATGGAAATAAGATATGTTGGGTTTTCTTCCTTTCCACAATTCATAAGAAGTCTTTTTTAAGAGAGGCTGTATAAGTATTCTGTTTTTACATAACATGCAGTGTTTACTGCTTCAACCCAGAAGTACATAGGGAGATTGTTTTCATTGAGTATAGATCTAGCCATCTCTTGCAGAGATTTGTTCTTTCTCTCAACCACTCCATTTTGCTGTGGATTTCTTGGTGCAGAGAAGTTGTGAGAGATTTCATTCTCTTCACGGAACAGTCTGAATTGCTCATTTTCAAATTTTCCCCCATGATCACTTCTAAGAGTTGAAATACAGAAACCTTGCTCGTTTTGTACTTTCTTATAGAATACAGAGAAAGCCTTAAAAGACTCATCTTTGTGAGTTAAGAACAGTACCATGTAAATCTAGCATAGTCATCAACTATGACAAATCCATATTTTCTTCCAACTAAGCTAGCAACACTAACCGGTCCAAACAGATCCATGTGTAACAACTGAAAAGATCTAGAGGTTGATACAAGGTTTTTAGATTTGAAACTTGATTTTACTTGTTTACCTCTCTGACGCATCACATAAAACATCTTTCTTAAACTAATATCAGGCAATCCTCTCACTAGGTTATCCCTTTTTAATTTCAAAATAAATTCCATACTAGCATGTCCTAGTTTCTTATGCCATAACCATCTTTCATCCTCTTTAGATATCAGACAGGTTACACTTTGATCTGAGAGTTTAGTCAACTCAATCTTATAAAGATTTTGCTGTCTATTAGCTGAAAAGAGGGTTTTGCCACTTTTGTCTTGGACTATGCATTCATTCTTAGTGAAAGAGACATCAAATTCACTATCACATAATTGACTTATGCTAAGTAAATTGTGTCTTAATCCTTCAACCATTAGAACATTAGAGATAGAGGGAAGAGGGGGTTTACCACCAATTGTACCAACACCAGTTACTTTTCCCTTTTGGTTGCCTCCAAAGTCAACATACCCACCGTTTTTAGGTTTGAGGTCTTGGAACATAGACCTTTCTCCTGTTATGTGTCCCGAGCAGCCACTATCCAGGTACCAGCAAAGGAGTTTGCTTTGTCCTATTAAGGATATCTGCAAAATAAATTATTTTGTTTTTAGGTACCCATATCTTTCTGGGTCCTTTTCTGTTAGTTCTAGGAGTCTGTGAAGACTTCATTTTCTTCTTGTGAGTACACTTAGACATAACATGTCCAGCTTTTCCACAAAAGTTACAGATAGATCTAGTTTTAACTGACATAGGTTCAACAGATACTGTTGAGATTCTTGTTGATACTTTATGGTGAGCTTGATGATCATAACCAATACCTTCTTTTAAAGAGAGTGTCTCTGACATCCAAGTAATTTAGTCAGATTATCTCTACCATTAACAAATCTGGCAAAATTAGAAATGAGCTACTTCGCTTTCTGTTGAAGTTCAACAACTTCTTCAGAAGGTGATGTTTCACTTGAGATCCTAGCTTCATCAGACTTTTCAGTCTTTAGCTGGCTGTTCTCTTTGGCCAGCATTTCACACTCTTGAGATTTTTGTTTATGCTCACTAAGGAGTTTAACATACTCTCTCTTGAGGGATTTGAAAGCCTTAGATAAGCCTTTGGATTCCTCTACCAGCTCTTCATAAGCATCATGCAATTCCTCAAATTCAGAATGTACCTCAGTTTTAGGTTCTGAATTTTCTTTAGCCATCAACCAGAGATTAGCTTCCTTCTCTGTCTCTTCTTCTTCAGACGAAGTACACTCAAGATCTTCCCATGTGGCCATTATACCTTTCTTCTTCTTTTTGAAGAATTTCTTTTTAGAAGCTCTCTTTAAGCGAGGACACTCATATTTAATGTGACTAGGTTTCTTGCATTCATAGCAGACAATAGGATTCTTATCTATTGATGTGGATTCCCTGTTGAATTTTCTAAAGGGCTTCTCCTTTTGAAACTTTTTTTTTTCCCGGAGTTTTCTCATTTTTATGGTCATGAGAGATGTTTCTTCATCACTATCAAAACCCTCATCTTCAGACTCGTTTGCATCACTAGCAAATTCGTCTGCCTTTGAAGCTTTTAAGGCTTTAGACGCTTTTAGATTAGTCTTTAAAGCAATGGTCTTGATCTTTTTGATTAACACATCTTCATTGAGCTCTTGCTCATGAACAGTGAGAGTGCCAAGAAGTTCATCCATAGTCAAGGTGGTAAGATCCTTGGCTTGAGATATAGCAGTGACAAGAGGTCTCCACTGCCTTGGAAGACTTCTAAGAATTTTGGCAACTTTTTCAGCATTTGTATATATTTTACCAAGAGATTTCAAACCATTAGTAATAGTTTGGAATTTTCCAATCATCTGAGCAACAGATTCACCTTCATCGATGCTGAATAGTTCATATTTTCTTACATGCATAGAAATTTTAGATTCTTTTACCTTTACAGTTCCTTCATGTGTGACAATTAGAGAGTCCCACATTTCTTTGGCAGAATCACAAGCACATACCTTTTCAAATTCTTCTGGACTGAGAGCACAGATAATAGCATATCTAGCTTTGTGGTTTAGATCCCACCTTATCTTTTCTGCAGGTGTCCATTGAGCTTTAGGCCTATCTGAGTTATCATCATTCTTAGGAGTGTAAGGACCATCAGTAATGACATCCCAGAGATCAGAGTTTATTGACAGAATGAACCAGTGAAATCTTTCTTTCCAATAGTTGTAGTTTACACCATTGAAGAAAGGAGGTCTAGTCATGGAGCCTTCAGGTTGGGTGCTTCCACTTGAGCTTGCTCCAGTAGTCATGTCTATTCTTCAGGATCTTTTCTCTACACTGTTAGGTGCTCAACCCAGAGGCTGAGCTCCGATACCAACTGAAATAGACAGATGTAAACACTAGAAGGTGGTTGAATTGTGTTTACCAGATTTAAGTAGAAATAAAAACTTTTTCGCAAGCACACTAGAGAGCAGACGAGTGTTTTAAGACAGAGCAGTCAGACAGATAACTTGTCTGAAGGTTTTTATGAAAAACACACAATCATGCAAGATAAAACGAATTGGTCAACACAGTTATAATTGTTAAAAGCCAGTTAGGATAAATAAACAAACTAAAGAGATAAGGGATAGAGAGATTAAACACAATAGTTTTATCCTGGTTCACCCCTTAATAACTGAGGCTACGTCCAGTCCTTGGTAGCACCAAGTTTTCTCAACTATAACTGATCAGGTTACAGGACAGACAAGTATTCTTTTCTCACCTAGCCTCATCAGGCTCTAACACAAGTATTGTTTTCTCACCTAGTCTCTTCAGGCTCACTCAGATTGATTTAACAGAAGATGTAAATAGATTACAACTTGCAAATCTTTCACAATCACTCAGAAGAGTGTATTAAATGTAAAGGTCTGAAAGACTGCGTTTTAACTTCAAATGATTGAAGAGTAGGGAATGAAAGATTGAAGATATAAATGCATAGAGTAATTGCTCTTTGAGTGCTGTGTTAGTTCTCTTCTATTTGGGATCTTCAACGTCTTTTTCATTAAATAGGTTTTAAAGGATTAAAGCCATTAAAGACATTCCTTGAGAGTTTGGCCATTTGCAAATCTTCATTAAATGCAAATAGAGTCGTTCTCGTCAGCCATTAATGCTTTGAATAACGTTGCTTGTGCTCTAACATAAGAAGGACGGAGTGATCTGATACATTTCTAGTCATATCAGCTCTTTACATATGCTTTTTGTCCTTTACAGGCAATCTTTCCCTTTGTGTGTAACTTGCAGTTGTACTCAAGGATAAAGTACTTTTGTTGTACTTCCTTTTTAAGATACGAGGTTACTTTGACAACTGGGCTTCTGATTTCTTGGTCTTTGTGAGAAGACTTTAAAACATATTCCAATATGAACAAAAGTCTTCGATTTGCTTCAGTGAAAGTTACCAGAAGAGTGAAGATCTTCATTTTTAGACAAGTTGATATTTAACTAGCATCAGACGGATGAACTTGCTTGGTCAGACGAGCCAAATATTTAAATCAGATAGGAAAGCTCCGGTTCATGTCTTGACTTAGTACAGACAAGTATCTAAAAGCTTATTATATAAATCTGCACACTAAGTAGACAGGTTAGCAACCACAGACGAGTTCAATAAAATCATTTGAATAAATGTTTAGCTTTCATCAAAACTTAGATAAATGCTCATTAGACATTTTGGAGACTCAACATCATTAACCTTGTGTTGCACCTTTCCCGCACCACATGATGGTCTATATCCAAGTGTTTTGTCCTCTCATGGAACACGGGATTAGCTGCAATGTGTAGAGCACTCAAATTATAACAGTAGAGCACTGACTGCTTGTTGCATTCCACTTTGAGATCACAAAGGAGAAAGTGTAACCATTGGAGTTCACACATTGCAGAAGCCAGGGCTCGGTACTTTGCCTCTGAAGAAAAACGAGCCACAGTTAACTGCTTCTTAGCCTTCCAACTGACCAAAGACTTACCCCAAAAAAAAAAAAACAATAACCACTTATGGACCTACGAGAGTCCACACAACCCCCCAATCCGCATCAGAAAAACCAAGGAGTTGTATGGAGGAGGTTCGAGAGAAGAAGAGAGCTTTACAAGGGCAGCCCTTCAAGTACCTAAGGATTCGCAAGGCACACTTGTGGTGAGTGACAGTGGGAGTGTCTAAGAACTGGCTCAGCCGTTGGATGGCAAAAGTGATGTCAGGATGGTGGTAGTTAGGTAAAGCAATTTGCCAACTAGCCATCTGTAAGCAGAAGGATCCGGGTAAGGGTTATTATCGTGGTGATGCAACCTGAGATTCGGATCAAGAGGGGTGGTGACAGGTTTGTTTCCAAGGACCCCTGCCTCATCGAGAAGGTTAAGGCAATATTTCCTTTGGCATAAGAAAATGCCTCGCTTGGAATGAGCAGCCTCAAGACCAAGAAAGTACTTCAAGAGACCAATGTCTTTAATGCCAAAGGTTTGGTGCAGAACAGACTTAATGGAGGAGAACTCAGTAATGGAATCACCCACAAGAAGGACATCATCAACCTAAATCAACAAAGCAGTGACAGAATTGGATGTATGTTTAGTAAAAGCGTGTGATCCGAGGGTGATTGCGTGTAGCCAAAGGTGATGAGGAATGAAGATAACCTCTCATACCATTTTCTGCTAGCTTGTTTCAAACCATAAAGAGACTTCACAAGCTTACACACCTGATAGGGATGAGGGGAAGAAATCCCTTGGGGAAGACTCATGAACACATCTTCATGAAGTTCTCCATGCAAAAATGCATTGTCTATATCAAGTTGGTGGATCAACCAACCCTTAACAACTGCCACAGCCAAGACCATTCTCACAGTTGCTAACTTAGCAACTGGGGAAAAAGTTTCAAAGAAGGCCACACCCTCAACTTGGTTGCAGCCTTTGGTTACCAACCTGGCCTTGTATCTATCAATAGAGCCATCAAGTTTCCTCTTGATTTTGAAAACCCATTTGCTACCAATGGGATGCACATCTGCAGGTTTATCAACTAGAACCCATGTCTGGTTCCTCTCTAAGGCATTGAGCTCAAATTGCATAGCATCAACCCAACACTTGTGTTGACAGACCTCTTTGTAGGAGGAGGGTTCACGCTTAGAAGCTAGAGAGAGGGAAAAAGCTCTATGACTATGAGATAAACTACTGTAATTAACATACTGAGCAATAGGATAAGGCACAGTAGAAGAGTGTGCAGCTGCCAGCTGAGAGGGACCAAGAGTGCATTTATAGTCAACTAGGTGTGGAGGCAGCCTTTTGGGCCTTTCTGACCTTCGAGAAACAAGTGCAAGAGGGTCACTGGGAGGAGCTGAGGACTGAGCAGAAGCAAGAAGGAATTGGGGCAGGACTGTCATGGGCAGGCTGTGCAACAAGAGCATCGGGAATGGGAATGTCCATATCCAATGTAGTGAGCCTAGGCTGTTGTGAGGCACCTAAGTAGGACCACTTAGTCTTAGGTTTGCCCGCTACAAAGTAGGGAAAGACCAACTCATGGAACATGAAATTTTGAGACACAAGTATCTCATGAGAGTTGAGGTCATATGCCACAAAGCCTTTTGTTCCAGCCTTGTAACCCAGAAAAATACATTTTCTGGCTGTGGAAGCAAACTTCGATATGTGAGCAATGAGTGTAGAGACAAAACAGAGGGATCCAAAGACTCTAAGCTCCTCAAAGTCAGGTAGAGCACCATGTAAGAGATCATAAGGCAGCTTATCACCTATAGGCTTGGAAGGCACTCTATTCATGAGATACACAGCATGCAGTACACTGTAACCCCAGAAGCTAGGAGGAAGACCTGATTGGAACATGAGTGCTCTGGCTATGTTAAAAATTTGTTGGTGCTTTCGTTCTACCCTTGCATTCTGCTAAGATGTCTCCACACGTGAGGTTTGGTGAACTATTCCCTTTAAAGCATAAAACTGTGGAAGGGAAAGTTCAGGGCCATTGTCACTTCTGACAATTTTCACCTTGGCCTGAAATTGTTTCTCTATCATTAGCAGAAACTGCTGAATCTGAAATTGGGCCTCATATTTCCCTTTGAGCAGTACCACCCAAGTATACCTACTATAATCATCTATTATAGTACGGAAATGTTTATGACCATGCAGTTTAGGGACTGAAAATGGTACCCAGAGGTCCATATGTAAGAGGGCAAAACAAGAAGATGCTCTACTGCTGCTAAATGTAAAAGGCAATCGCCTTTGCTTGGCAAAATGGCAAACATCACAAATGCAGTTCTTATTTATATGTACGGAGGAATATAGCTTATCTAAAATCTCAAGTTTGGCTAAAGAGGTGTGACCAAACCTCAAATGCCATAGTGTTGTTTGGGGAATAGAAACAACATTAAAACTACTATTGCTTACAGCATCTAAACCTCCTTTTGGAGAAGAATCTTGTAACTCAAGGCAGTAGAGACCATTATTCCTTTGGCCCAAACCAATCATCTTCTTGTTCTTGTCCTATACCAAGCAATGTTTATCAGTGAATAGGACTTAATATTGGCCCGACTCAACAATATTGGGGATGGAAATGAGATTAAAATTAAACAATGGCAGGTATAGAACATTGAGTAGTGTGAGTGAGGGAGTAACATGCACTATCCCTGAGTGTTATGCAACAGTTGTTATGCCATTTGGTAAGTTAACATGTATAGGTTGAATTTTATCATAGGATGCAAACCATGTGAGAGAGCAACAAATATGATCCGTAGCTCCACTACCTAGTATCCAAAATGCTGGTTTTCCATGAAAGAAATAGCATGAGCCTAAGAGATTACCTTCTCCTGCAAAGTTCATGCTCTTGGCTGAAGTGCTTGCATGATTAACAATGTGTGAAGTGGAGCCTTGTGCTGCAGTGCCTTTCAATCCACCGGACTGCGGTAAACTCATTACAGCCTTGTAATCCTCATGAGTAAGTGTGGGAACAGAAGGAACTTGTTACTGCTCAGTGACAGCATCCTCAAATCATGAAGTATTATCATCATTAGCAGCATAATTGACCCTAGGAGGACCTCCTTTGTCAGTGTACTTAAAACCAGGTGGAAATCCATGCTTGCGAAAGCAGATATTCACTGTATGTCCAGGTCTCTCACAATAAGTGTAAAATTTTCCATTAAATCCTTTTCCTCTTCCAGTAAAACGCTTTCCCTCAGTTAGGTTAGCAAAAGCTTGATCATCTTCATTATTATCTAAGCAATTTTGTCTCTCATGTTGTAAAATCAGAGAAAGAACACAATTCAATGGTGGTAAAGGATCCATTAATAAAATCTGAGACCTAATAGCTGAAAAAATTTCATTCAATCCTTTTAGAAACCTGATTATGTAATCTTCTTTTCTATTCTTCCTTCCATTACAGTTGCAAATTGTGATTGGTCCATAATTCTCAAGTTCTTCCCAATACACAGCCAATTGAGTAAAGAAATCATTAGCAGACATGTTATCTTGCTTGAAGGAGTAAAGTTCATGTTGAAGATCGACCACATGAACCAGATCTCCTTGTGCAAATCGTTCCTTGAGCGTCTTCCAAACTACAGAAGCATTTTCAACATGCACAATGCTTTGTGCGATTATTGGAGAAACATAATTTATGATCCATGAATGAATGAGATTGTTGGACCGCTCCCAAGTATCATAGCTCGGATGAAAAGGATCTGGAGTAGGTACTGTTCCATCGAAGAATTTGAGATTGTTCTTCGAAATTAGGGCTCGTTTCATCAATTTTGACCAAGAATGATAGTTGATGATAGTTGTTCTTCGTGAGTGGAGGATTTACGAGAGCAATCGAAGGATTCTCTCCTGGATGCACATAGTAATGGCTAGCTTGGTTTTGCGAAAGATCCATGATAGGAGGAGGATTGGAATTGTTGTTAATCGTGGAGGAGTTGTTCGAAGAAGAAGCGTTGCTCGACTTTCTCACCATGGCGGAGACGCTGCGGAGGTAGAATTGCTCTTTGATACCATATTATGGGAACGGACATGAGAGAAAAATAGTTATTGTATTGATTGAAAAAGAATTAAAATGATTCTCAATGTTTACATCAGTAGCAGAACCATGCTTATATACTAGCAAGCATAGCTTCCTACTGTAACTAACTTATCTAAGCTAGTAGGACTCGGTGTTTATTACAAGTATTAGAGAACCAAAGGAAGAAAATACAAGATTGCTACAAAATTTTCAATGTATAAAGTGATGCAGAAGTAGGAATTCCACTATAAATATCGAGCAAGAAATGCAACTTTAGCTATCCAAGACCACCGTTTTGGACTCGTCTTTTTCAGCCTTCACATATTAAAGGTCTTATACGTTGATAGTATCTGAAAAAGACACCAACAAACGACTCCATGAATTGAACAGAAATGGCTACATTCCAAGTTCAGAAAGGAGCTGACGCCATCTTGGAGTTTCCTCGTCAAAAATATAGGTTAAAGGAGATACAAGAACTCCACTGCCTCCAACCTGCATCAAAAGAATGTAGTAAGCAGTAAACCAACTATGAGAATCATAAATAACAGGCATTGTGTTTGGCTAAAAATAACATACAAAGCAATATGATAAGCACAAGATTTCAAAGGAATTCAATAATTTCATGGTGAAATTCGTAGTCACAGTTGCCAGTGACAGCAGGAATCATATAGACTAATAATTTAACCAGAACCAATATAACTGGGTTGTATGCACTCTTCTCATTCAAACACCATCCATTCAACTTTTGTCTCCTAATTTTTCTCCCGTGTTTCGCCCATACGCTCACCACTACCATCACCACCTTCATACAGGAAATCCAAAAACAACAGTTTAACATTTAGATCAAAAACTCACCGCTCTTAGTTGTTGTATAGACTTGTATAACGCCTTCTTAGGCACACATATAACTATGGCATAGTAGTCTGCTGCTACCTTCCCATCACGCTTGCAGAAAACAGGACTTATAGTGGGTCCCTGAGGACAAACAATCAAGCATGCTTCTTAAAATTGAGAAATGATTGTAGCAAAAAGATGAAACTAATAATCATCATTACAATTTGTAATTTACAATGCATAGCATAAATCATAGTTTTATAGTGCAAAAACCAAATACTGAAAGCGGGAAGTCCCCCCTCCTTCCCACAAACTAGACAAGGCCAGGGGCAAAAATTTCATTCCATGTCATACCTGCAACCCAGATAATGAGGGTTGACTCAGTACTCTCTCAGCCACTTCCTCTGCACTGGTTCCCCTCATGTTTGCAGTAACCTGCCAAGTGTAGCATTAGAAAACGGAATGGAAAGCAAGGCATAAACTGGAAATTGGGGGATGGGAAATTATAAATTCTATTTATGCACCGTGAACTGCTCTATGGCCCTCAGATGTGCCTCCAATCTTTCAAGCATCTCATGTGTTGCCTCTAGTACTCCTTTCCGTTGGATCATTGATTTCCTGCTTGCAACAAGAACAGCCTGAACACATTCAATTGTTAGGGTGAGACAAAACCTGAAAAGGTATAATAAAGAAGCAATTGCCTTGCAGGGTGCCTACTTTTTGGAATTGTAAAAACCAACAAATCATGCTAGTCAAGGTCAGAAAAGTCAATAATTGCTAACCTGGCTTTCCAACACAACTCCGCCTTCAATTTCCTTCAGGTTGTTTTCTTTTAGCGTGGTCCCACTGCTCACAAGGTCCAAGATGGCATCAGCTGACCCCATCTAAATAAAGCAAGACAAACAATTTATCTAGATAAATATCATGTCCACCATATGACAGCAGCCTCACTAAAATGGACACAGCAGAAATTGATTCAAAGACCCAAATATTATAAGCAAAAGAATAAAATGGGAAAGATTTGTATGGAAAGAGGATATAATTTCTACAAAAAGTTCAATATTTGCATCATGATGTGATTAAAATCCTAATGAAAAACACACTATAGATGTTGTCACAGCCCGAACTCCTAAGTTTGTTTTCTCATTTCAATACGAGCATAGAACAATGCCAACAAGCCTCTGGCCCAAAAGTCAACCAAAGGTTCCATCTCTCATCCCCCCACCCACTCCTCCCAATGTATAAAGCAGAAAGAAGAGAAAGATGCAAACACACAAAGTTTAACAAATGCCACCAAATTTTCAATTCAACAGGCCAGATATGGGGCCAATAACATTTGCTCCAATGGAAATGACATATTACATCCAATATTTTAACAATGCAACAATAATAAATGAAATGAATAAATAAAATTTTCTCATTCTCCAGCAACAGAACATGCAGAAAAACAATCTGCTTTGATACGCTAACAGTGACACCGCCCATGTTGTCATTTTTCACTTAACAAAGTAATGCTATCATCAAACCTAGAAACTTCAATAAATGCTGGTCATTGTGACACGCATACCTTGCCAATGACAACTAAAGCATATAGAGCTAATTATCTTTTGCACGAAAAAACACATTTTTAAGGAACATTAAAAAATATATAATTTGTGATTCTCGAGACCATAGTTGCCACCACTGAATGCAAAACATTGACTACTCTATGCATATCTAGCAACAAATTAATCAAGTAGATAGAATGCATCTGCAGTTCAACAATCTTTTCTCTAGAGAAGAAATTTGAACATGATAGGCACCCGAATGATAGTGGGGTGGGTCCCAAAAGATTTGGGCAAGTTTACGCACGTAAATTGAGAGAGAAAGGAGGGAACAAATGTAACAAACTCTGCCTAGCTGGCAGAGTGTGATTGGCCTTTAAAGATTCTAGCAGAGCAGCACGTTTGGTGCTTGAGCTCATATAAGAAAGGGGGAGAGAGAATAGGGAGGTAGACTGGAATTGGGTTGGTTTTGTGGGAGAGAATAGGCACTCTCCAATTGCCTATACTATCTTGTATTCCTTTATTTTCTCACTCATATACCATCTGCAATCGTTATATTTGCAGAGTATTATCAATCTACACTTGAATTCTCTTAAATTCTATTTGGTTTTACCTTCCAGTGGGTAGTTCACTACCAACTGGTATCAAAGCACCAGAAACTCAGAAGTTGAATGGTGTTTACGCGAGCCATTATGGAAGCACGAGTCGAGATTGTTGAACGGGAAATCACGGAGATGCGACAGGAAAACCGCGAGCAACTGGCGGAGTTACGGCGCCTGCTCGAACGACAAGGACAAGACCGAGGACGTCATCGTCGGCGGGGAAGGACACCGTCGCGAGAACGACACCGAAATGGCCCAGGGGACAACACGACATCTTCGCGACACCTTTCTTGTCATAATTCATCTCACTCACCAAGACGATACTACTCGCGTGGAAGGAAGCTCGAATTACCAGTGTTCAACGGCGAGGAAGCTCATGGTTGGCTCGTCCGTGTAGAACGCTACTTCCGTGTGAACCATGTGTACGATGAAGACAAGCTTGATGCTGCTGTAATTGCGTTAGAAGGACGCGCCCTTAATTGGTATCAGTGGTGGGAAGAGCAAACGGAGGAATTGGGCTGGGAAGAATTTACGCGTGCAGTGATACGTAGATTCCAACCTGCCCTAGTACAGAATCCGCTCGGTCCGTTGTTGACAACGAAGCAAACAAGGACGGTGATGGAGTATAGAGAGAAGTTTGAACTGTTGATTGCTCCTTTGAAGAGGGACGAGAGAATCATGCTAGACAGTATTTTTATGAATGGATTGAGGGAAGAGATCCAAGCGGAATTGAAGCTCCACGAATCGAATTCGTTAGCTGAACTGATGGACAGAGCTTTACTGATTGAAGAGAAGAATGCGGTGCTACAGAAAACCAGATCCAACGCCAGAGACAGAGGTGATTGGCGTGATCGCTCGAACAATTGGAAACAGAGTAAGGATGGGTCTAGCAGTGGTGCCAAAGGTTACATCACCAGACCTGTTCCTCTTGCCATTGAGGGGCCAGAAGGGAAGGAAGGAGATACAAAGAAGAATGGGGGAAGCAAACGGTTGAGTCCTGAGGACTTGAGAGAGTTGAGTAGAAAGGGGCTATGCTTCAAATGTGGAGAAAAATGGGGTCATGATCACAAGTGCAAGTTGAGACATCTTCAACTGGAATTGGTGGAGAGTGAAGCCGAGGATAGTGAAGAGGAGAAGGAAGAGGAGATTGTGCTAGAAATGAAGGAGCTCCAATTGTCTATGAGAAGCAAGGAAGGGCTTACTTCCAACAAGTCTTTCAAAGTGTGGGGATTGATTGGCAACAGGGCAGTGCTCATTTTGATTGACTCAGGAGTCACCACTAATTTCATTTCTTGTAACTTGGTGGAGGAACTGAAGTTAGAAGTGGAGGACACGGAAGAGTATACCATTACAGTCGGAAATGGAGAGAAGGTGCACCATAGAGGAGTGTGCAAGGGGCTGAAACTATCTCTGCAGGGGATCGAAATCGAACAGAAATTCCTTCTCATGACATTGGGTGGTACCGACATTGTTTTAGGCATGGATTGGTTAGCTAGTCTTGGAGATATAAGGGCAAATTTCAAACAACTGGTTATCAAATGGAAGAAGGGGATTGAAGAGCTCATGGTGAGGGGGGAGCCCTCTCTTAGCAGACAGCAGGTCTCGGTGAAGACTATGTTGAAGGACATGCAACAAGATGGTGAAGGATTTCTGGTGGATTATTACCAAGTAGACACAGTGGCTGATGCACCTAGGGAACGGAATGAGGAAATGGAGGGGGTATTAGTAGCCTTCCAGGATGTTTTCAAAGAGCCAACAGGTCTGCCCCCGGTGAGAGCACACGACCATGCCATCACACTACAACCAGGGGCCCCTACACCTAATATCAGACCTTACCGATACCCACATTACCAGAAGGATGAGATTGAGAAGTTTGTGAATGAAATGCTCCAATCAGGTATCATAAGACCTAGTGTAAGTCCTTTTTCTAGCCCTGTTTTGCTGGTTAAGAAGAAAGATGGGGGATGGAGGTTTTGTGTTGATTATCGCGCATTAAATAAGCACACAGTGCCAGATAAGTTTCCAATTCCTGTGATAGATGAGTTATTGGATGAGGTTGGCTCTGCTGTGATATTTTCTAAGTTGGACTTGAAATCCGGTTATCATCAGATTAGGATGAAACCTGAAGATATACCTAAAACTGCTTTTAGGACTCACGAGGGGCATTATGAGTACTTGGTGATGCCATTTGGGCTCACTAATGCTCCATCAACTTTTCAGGCCCTAATGAACCGCATTCTGAGGCCGGTGTTGAGGAAGTATGCATTGGTGTTTTTTGATGATATATTGGTTTATAGCCCCAGTGTTGACAGCCACATTGAGCACCTAGAGACTGTGTTACAAATCCTGAGGACTAATCATTTATTTGCCAACAAGAAGAAATGTCAGTTTGGGCAAATGCAGATAGAATATTTAGGGCACTTGATTTCAGGCAAAGGTGTCTCGGCTGACCCTGCTAAGATCAGTGCCATGGTGAATTGGCCGGTTCCCAAAGATGTGAAGGGTTTGAGAGGCTTCCTTGGACTCACCGGGTACTACAGACGCTTTGTGAAGAATTATGGTAAGATTGCTTGGCCATTGACACAACAGCTGAAGAAAGACAGTTTCCTTTGGAATGAAGCAGCTCAGGAAGCCTTTGAGCAACTCAAAACAGCTATGACTACATTGCCTGTCTTGGTGATTCCTGATTTCACTAAGCCATTCGTATTAGAAACTGATGCATCAGGGAAGGGGTTGGGAGCAGTTCTTATGCAAGAAGGTAGGCCCGTTGCCTACATGAGCCAAACTTTGTCTCAAAGGGGTCAGAATAAATCAGTGTACGAAAGGGAATTAATGGCCATAGTGTTGGCCGTTCACAAATGGAGGCATTACTTATTGGGGAGGCATTTTGTGGTGCACACCGATCAAAAGAGCTTGCGGTTCTTGACCGACCAGAGACTAATGGGTGAAGAGCAACAAAAATGGGTCACCAAGTTGTTGGGGTTCACATTTGACATCAAATACAAACCTGGAGCAGAGAATAGAGTGGCGGATGCACTCTCAAGGAAGCTTCAATATTCTGCCTTCTCCACAGCATACTGTCATGAATGGGAGGGATTGGATGAGGAGGTCCAACAGGATGATAAATTGAAGGTCATAGTGCAGGATTTACTTGCTAAAGCCAGGGAGCATGCCGGCTACAAACTCAAGCATGGGCGGCTGTATTACAAGGACAGAATTGTAGTTCCCAGGAACTCTCCGCGTATTAATGAAATTTTGAAGGAATTTCATGATTCAATGACGGGAGGACATTCGGGTGTATTACGGACTTACAAGAGGATAGCTAATGTGGTGTATTGGGAGGGTATGAAGGGGAGAATTCAACAATATGTACAAGCTTGTGACACTTGCCAAAGGAACAAATACCAAGCTTTAAATCCCGGAGGACTCTTACAACCTCTACCGATTCCTTCTCAGGTATGGAGCGACATCTCCATGGATTTTGTGGGAGGGTTGCCCAAGGCTCTAGGTGTGGATACTATCTTTGTGGTGGTGGATCGGTTAACTAAGTATGCTCATTTCTTCACCCTAGTACACCCCTATTCTGCCAAGGAAGTTGCTGCTGTGTTCCTCAAGGAAGTGGTGAAATTACATGGGTTTCCTACATCAATTGTCTCGGATAGAGACAGAGTTTTTACTAGTGCTTTCTGGTCTGAGCTATTCAAATTGGCCGGTACAAAACTCAAAATGAGTTCGGCTTATCACCCTCAAAGTGATGGACAAACCGAGGTAGTGAATAGGTGCCTCGAAACTTATCTTAGATGCTTCACTGGATGCAAACCGAAGCAGTGGCCAAAGTGGTTGCCTTGGGCGGAATATTGGTATAATACCAATTATCATGCCACTCTCCAAATGACTCCTTTTGAGGCATTGTATGGTAGGAGTCCACCAGTGCTCATTTGGGGTGATGAGAATAGAACTAGTGTTGATGCGGTGCAACAATTGACCAAGGACAGAAATGATATGTTAAGGGAGCTGAAGGAGTTGATGAGTAGAGCTCAAAACCGAATGAGGCAGCAAGCTGACCAACACAGAAGGGAGGTCACTTTTGAAGTTGGTGAATTGGTTTATCTCAAAATTCAACCATACAAGCTCAGACAGTTGGCTAAAAGAATCAACCAGAAACTTAGTCCCAAATACTACGGCCCTTATGAGATCCTGGTGAAAATTAGTCCGGTGGCCTACAAACTGAAATTACCAGCTGAGAGTAGAGTGCACCCGGTCTTTCATGTATCTCTGTTGAAGAAGGCAGTGCCAACAGCAGTGGTAGCTCTTCCTCTCCCCGCTTGTCTATCTGATGAATGGGAATTGCAAGTGGAACCGGCTGAAGCTCTGGCTTTGAGGACTAATGCTCGAGGCTCGGTTGAAGTGCTGATCAAGTGGAAACATCTTCCGGATTGTGAAAATTCGTGGGAGGATTGGCAAGAATTACACGACCTGTTTCCTCAATTTCACCTTGAGGACAAGGTGAGTCTCGAAGGGGGGGGTGTTGATAGGCACCCGAATGATAGTGGGGTGGGTCCCAAAAGATTTGGGCAAGTTTACGCACGTAAATTGAGAGAGAAAGGAGGGAACAAATGTAACAAACTCTGCCTAGCTGGCAGAGTGTGATTGGCCTTTAAAGATTCTAGCAGAGCAGCACGTTTGGTGCTTGAGCTCATATAAGAAAGGGGGAGAGAGAATAGGGAGGTAGACTGGAATTGGGTTGGTTTTGTGGGAGAGAATAGGCACTCTCCAATTGCCTATACTATCTTGTATTCCTTTATTTTCTCACTCATATACCATCTGCAATCGTTATATTTGCAGAGTATTATCAATCTACACTTGAATTCTCTTAAATTCTATTTGGTTTTACCTTCCAGTGGGTAGTTCACTACCAGAACATCATTTGTTCCATCCCCTAGACATTCACAGAATGTTTATCTATGTTTTTGGGATCAAGGTAATATTCAACCATGATTAGTATATTAAGCTATAGAACAAATATAAAATATCTATCAACAATATAGCAAGCAACTCCATCCAAACACCAACTGTGATCAGGGGGGAAAGAGACAAAACTTGTTATAACACATAATTGTCAATTATATGCTTGATAATTAGAAAACTTAAATGAATAGCTTCTAATAAAACAAAATGTTGTAATATATCAGAAGAATATCGGAAGGTATTCTCTTTTATTTGTACAGATTTGTTTTTATTCTAGACTTTATTAGGATATATTTTCCTCCCTTATTTTTAGGTTAGCATTCAATGTCTTTAGCCTATATATTATAACTTCTATTGTACACAACTAATTAAGGAATTACATTCACACTTTTTATTCTTTGTATATGGTATCACCAACCTAGTGGGTTCCTAGGGTTTCTTTTTTTTCCGAGCAGCCTTATTGCTGTCTCCTTGCAACCTTATTGCTGCCTGCTGTCTTATTGCAGCCTTTACGTCCTATTTTTTTTTACCTGAAAACACAGGAACCACCAACTGCCACCCGCCGCCGTTCAGCACACCGCCACTCAGGGTTTGCTAGCCGGCCAACCACCGAAAACTCGACCCCAGAACTGCCTCCACACGCCACTCTTCTCTCTGCGCTTGAGTTTCACGCGCCGCCGCTTCAGCAACGCGTGACGGTGCGTCTGATAGCCGTTTCCGCCGCTCTACTGGCCTTCTTCGTCTGGTTCTGTTTTGGAAAGTGGGTCCTCCCAGAATGGCCTATTCCAAGACCTCTCAGTTCTCCACCACCTCCAAGGCTTCTCCGGTTGCCATTCCGGCTGGCAATCTAAATGACCATTCAGTCATTGCTCCTATTAGTAAACCTTTTGGCACTTGTTCTCTAATCATGACTGGTAAGAATTTAAGTTCATAGTCCTTTAATATTTCTAGTACTATATCTGAGGACCTCTGGATTATTGACTCTGGTGCTACTGATCATATGACCCCTCATCCCTCATATTTTTCCACGTACTCTAAGTTGTCTGGTAAGTATCACATCACGGTTGCTAGTGGATCCCATGTCCCTGTTTCAGGATGTGGTACTGTTTCACTTCAACCTTCCCTTCCTTTACATAATGTGCTTCATGTCCCTCAATTGTCAAATAACCTTATTTCTATTCATAAGCTTACCCAAGATTTAAATTGTACAGTAACCTTTCCCTCCCATTGTGTGTTTCAGGATCTTACCGCGGGGAAGACAATTGGGGTTGCTAAGGAACAGGGAGGGTTATATGTTCTACATCGGACTCATGGTAGTACCAGACAGAATTTGTCCACTTCCTGTCATCAGATTAGTTCAGATTCTACTGCATCTCAGATATGGCTTCATCACAAACGCCTTGGTCATCCTCCTTTCGGTATTCTCAAGTCTTTGTTTCCCCATTTGTTTAAAAAGGAATTAGTCGAGTCTTTTCATTGTGATGTTTGTTAGTTTGCAAAACACCATCGTACAACTTTTCGTCCTCATAATAATAAAAGTATTGAACCATTTGATCTTGTTCATTCGGATGTGTGGGGACCTTCTTCTACTTCTAATTTATCTGGTGCAAAATGGTTTGTTTCATTTATTGATGATTGCACTCGTGTCACACGGATATTTCTCATGAAAGATAAATCTGAAGTTTTTCAATTATTAACGAATTTTTATCGCATGATTCAAACTCAGTCTGGAACAACTATTAAAAGGTTGCATTCTGATAATGGAAAAGAATATGTTAATCAAAAAATTTCAAAGAACATGGTGTTTTGCATGAGTTGACTTGTGTCGATACCCCACAACAAAATAGGATTGCAGAAAGGAAGAATCGTCATCTACTTGAGATGGCCAGACATTCCTAAATCTGAGCCTTTGAATAGTCCTTTGAATAATACTTGTGCACCTAACCTTGATGACTTGCCAATAGCCTTGAGAAAAGCAAAAAGAACATGTGCCAAGTACCCTATATCCCAGTTTGTGTCCCCAAAAAAACCTATCAGTACAGCATCAGAGCTTTATTTCAGCAATAGATTCTATCAGAGTCCCCACTACAGTACGAGAAGCGTTAATATATAGGAACTGGGTTCAAGCCAGGCATGAAGAGATGAGTGCTTTGAACAAGAATGAGACCTGAGAAATTGTTGAGAAACCGAAGGCCAAAAGGACAGTTGGATGCAGATAAAGATTTACACGGTTAAATATCGGTCTGCTGGTATTCTGGACTGGTATAAAGCACGGCTGGGTGCAAAAGGGTACACTCAGACATATGGGATTGATTATGAGGAAACGTTTGCCCCAGTAACAAAGATGAACACATTCAGGATTATTCTCCCCTTGGCAGCACACTTTGGTTGGGACTTGCACCAGTTTGATGTTAAAAATGCCTTTCTCCATGGAAATTTGGAAGAGGAAGTATATATGGACATTCCACCAGGATATGACCCTACTAGTGGAGGGAATAAGGTGTCCAAGTTGAGTAAGGCTTTATATGGGCTCAAGCAGTCTCCCCGTGCTTGGCTCGGGAGATTCACCAATGCTATGGTTTCCCTGGGTTATAAACAGAGCCACGGAGATCATACCCTTTTTATCAAACATTCTCAGGAAGGCAAACACACACTCCTTCTGGTCTATGTAGATGACATGATCATAGCAGGGAATGATGAGGTTGAAAAACGGGTTCTAAGAGGTAAGTTAGCTACACAGTTTGAAATGAAGGATCTCGGAAAGCTTAAGTAGTTCCTTGGGATAGAGGTTGCTTACTCCTTGGGATATGGGATTGATTATGAGGAAACGTTTGCCCCAGTAACAAAGATGAACACAGTCAGGATTATTCTCTCCTTGGCAGCACATTTTGGTTGGGACTTGCACCAGTTTGATGTTAAAAATGCCTTTCTCCATGGAAATTTGGAAGAAGAAGTATATATGGACATTCCACCAGGATATAACCCTACTAGTGGAGGGAATAAGGTGTCCAAGTTGAGGAAGGCTTTATATGGGCTCAAGCAGTCTCCCCGTGCTTGGCTCGGGAGATTCACCAATGCTATGGTTTCCTTGGGTTATAAACAGAGCCAAGGAGATCATACCCTTTTTATCAAACATTCTCAGGAAGGCAAACTCACACTCCTTCTAGTCTATGTAGATGACATGATCATAGCAGGGAATGATGAGGTTGAAAAACGGGTTCTAAGAGATAAGTTAGCTACACAGTTTGAAATGAAGGATCTCGGAAAGCTTAAGTAGTTCCTTGGGATAGAGGTTGCTTACTCCAAACAAGGTATCTTTATTTCTCAAAGGAAATATGTCCTAGATCTGCTTAAAGAGACAAGCAAGCTGGGTTGCAAAACCATAGGGACACCTATTGAACAGAATCACAGGATTGGAAGTAATGAAGAAAGCCCAAGTGTTGAAAAGGCCCAATATCAGAGACTTGTGGGAAAACTTATATATTTAATTATTTATCCCATACCAGACCAGACATAGCCTATGCTGTCAGTGTGGTTAGCCAATTTATGCATGACCCACGTGAGAGACATATGCAAGCAGTAAATAAAATCCTCCAATATTTGAAGATAAGCCCAGGAAGAGGATTATTATTCAAAAAAGGGGAAAGTTTGTCCATAGAAACCTATACAGATGCAGATTATGCAGGGTCAATTATAGACAAGCGATCCACCTCAGGGTAACGCATGTTTTTGGGAGGAAATTTGGTGACTTTGAGAAGTAAGAAGCAAAATGTAGTTGCAAGATCTAGTGCTGAAACAGAATTTTGAGCCATGGCCCAAGGGATTTGTGAATCATTATGGATGAGAATCATATTGGATGATCTCAGAATAAAGTATGAAGCTCCTATGAGATTACTTTGTGACAACAAGTCGGCCATTAGTATTGCTCACAACCCAGTCCAGCATGATAAGACGAAGCACATTGAGATAGACAGACATTTTATCAAAGAAAAATTAGATAATGGTCTTATAGCTGCTGAGTATGTTCCCTCAGAGTTCCAATTAGCTGATGTCTTCACCAAGGGCCTTCCCACAGAGCGGTTTCAAGGTCTTACTTGCAAGCTGGGAATGATTGATATCCATTCACCAGCTTGAGGGGGAGTGTTGTAATATATCGGAAGAATATCTTCCGATATTATCTTTTATTTGTACAGATTTGTTTTTATTCTAGACTTTATTAGGATACATTTTCCTCCCTTATTTTTAGGTTAGCATTCAATGTCTTTAGCCTATACATTGTAACTTCTGTTGTACAGAACTAATTAAGGAATTACATTCACACTTTTTATATTCCTTCTTTCTATACAAAACACTATCTCTCACCGCAGGAGCTGCCTCCAGTGCTCCGTCAGCAGTTGAAAATGTCACATGCTTAAGTCCATTCTCTTTCATAAATTTAGGACCCACCTGAACAGTAAGACCAAACTTCAAATCAAAATCTCCCTTTTCAGAAGCTAACAGTAGAAACTCTACTACAGAGATAGATATTAGAAACATAAGTTGAAACTTAAAACACGTACATAGGTGAATCCAGTAGCAACTCGCAAAGGTTTTTCTTCTGTCCACTGAGGCATTTTTGCTAGCTCCTCCAGTGAATTTATATTTTCAAATATTCCATATTGGGGAACCTGAAACAACACAGGGTACTCTAAACAATTAATTGTGCAAAATAATGACAGGACAGAATCTAGAATTTAGCAAAAATTTAATTTAAACTCACTGCAAAGGATAAACGGCAATCACCATAATCCAGAGCCTCGTGGACAATTATAAGATCTTTATTCCCCTGACACAGGAAACTTATAAGATAAAATTTTGATACTCGTCTATACACAGAGAATTTGCGACTACAATTAAGTTTATGGTAAAAGCAAAATTTCGAGCTGAAAATATGTGATATAAGGAAGTTGAGTCACAATTAAAAAATAACAATATATAAGAAACACACGCGGGAAACTTTCAGGGAAACAATGTAGTTTTATTACTAGATGAGACGGGAAATAAAAGTAGCTATTAAATGCAAGCACTATCAACCGCAAGGGAATGTTTGCTTATATTTTGCAATACCTTGGACTAAAATTATGAATGCAACATCAGGAGTCCTCATTTAAATTGCCAAATAATGTTCATACACATGCTCACCTGACCATATTCACTGACCGTATCAAGACCCACAATACCAAGGTCAAGATCTCCAGATAACAATTTTTTTACAATGTCTTTGGGCCTCTGAAACCAAACTTCCATGTTGGGCAGCTGCAATTCAAGAAAATTGATTTATGATTATTTTGCATCACTGGGTCAAATAATTTAGGTCATCTACATGTGCTAATCAACATACTTATAACATGTATGATAACTTTATAGGTTTCTTTCTACCAAGGGAGCTTAAATTAGCGTGAGATAAAGTGGGATGGAAAACAGTTGCATCAAAAGTCTATACATATTTGGTAATTTGCAACCACCAAATTTGACTGTTAACTTACTGCAGCTGACTGCATACAGCTATGGAGGATTTGTAAATCATATGAGGGATCTCAAATGCTATAGGTGAACTCAAACTATCAAAAACAATACATATTTTTACTGTAACATTGTGTTATGAAGCTCATCAGTCAACACAACTGAATACTGCAAAGTGAAGGGGGAAAAAAACACCTGAGGGATTTCAGCAACATACTGTCTAGGATTGACTTGCTTCACTGACAATTGACAATTCTTCACAAAAAATCAAAGGACAATGACAAAAGGAATCAGAGTTTGAGCTAGTAAAAGACATACACTAAAATTCTGAAAATTTTAATCGTGAATAGGCAAACTAAAACTTCGAAAACAAATAAAACATAAAACTCTAAACATTAACTAAGCATAAGATACAGAGGAAAATTTATGGTTACTACATTAAGATTGGGAATAAAGCAAAATTAAATTCTTATTATGGTTTCTACAAGCAACTTTAATGGGAATTGTTTATATTAGATTTGGGCCTAATTCAACCCCAAAAGCTAGCTCAAGAGGTGAGGATTGCCCAAGCTTTATAAGCTCTTATGAGGCTCTATCTCTAGTCAATGTGGGACTTGGGTTTTTCCCAATACACCCCCTCACGCCCAGCACTATTGGCTTGGTGCGTGAATAATATGGTGGGTAGTCCTTTAATGGATATAGGATAGGCTTTGATACCATATTAGATTTGGGCCTAACTCAACCCCAAAAGCTAGCTCAAGAGATGAGGATTGTCCAAGCTTTATAAGCTCTTATGAGACTCTATCTCTAGTCAATGTGGGAATTGGGTTTTTCCCAATAGTTTAACTAGTTCTTAAAATTAAAGACGAGTTCTTGCTGGATTGTATGATTAAAGCAAGCTGATGTGGTATGTAAGGACAGTTGGTCCATATATAAGAACCATCAATAAAAAAAAATCCAAAAATTTAAAGAGAAAAATAAAAGTAAATAAAGATGAGATAAGTAATAGATAACTTGTGATACTCATTTGGCAAACTTTTAAAAGTTGCACAATGTTGCACCATTGAAGAAATGTAGAGTTTTTATAGTAGTATAAAGTAAAAAGTGATGATATAACATAATAGGACTTATAAAAAGATAGTTAAGTTGGACTTGGAGATGGGTAAGTTAGTAAGAAGAATCTGTGTGTTCTAAACTTATGTTTTGGAGGATGGAGTGAGATGGTCAGTAATGGCCCCAACCGCTCCATCCTACCCACATCTCTAATTTTTATGAGGTAGGTTGGAATGGAGAGTACCTTAAGGAGTTCGAGGGTGTCTGCGGACATGCGACCTTTGCTAGGCAGGCCAATACGGTTCACTTTTCGCTGGGAGACACTGTCATTAACCACCTCAACCTGACTATGAGGCACAGACAATGAAGAGCAACAGCTCCAACTCCTATACTTGACACCAAAACCAAGATGGCTCGTCTTCATCATCATCGACATTGTCACTTGCGATTGTGACACAGGATAACACCGAAACGGCACCGCACCACACACAGAAATGCGTTACGTTGCTTTGCCTACAGTGTCTGACTCTGTAGCTGTGTCACCAATTACAAACCATGGTCACAAAATTAAAGCATAAACCCTGAAAATGAAGTGTAAAAGAAAAGATGGAATGTCCGAATATATGAAACAAGGAGCAAGAAGGAAATGAATGAACAGAAATGCGATGGAATGGAAGACCTGCCGGAGACGGCGGCTTCTAGGAGGACTGCGGCCGGTGGAGAGACCCGCCGCGGGGAGATGACGAGATGTGCTGGTCCTCTGATACTGTATCTGTTTCCTCCTCTGTCTGTCTTCGTGCTGGTGCGTCTCTGTTTCTGCTTTTCGCCCCTGCTTTGTTCGTGAATCTCCGGTGAGAAGTGGTGAACGTCGTCCTAGGGTCGGTGCAAGACAAAATTCTGCATCCTCCTCTTTTTTCTTTTCTTTTTTTTAATCAACATGCATTTTAACACTCTAATTTTTTTTTATTACGACAAAATTCGTTCCTTAATTTTTTTTAACAATTTTAATCCTCATAATTCACTAAGTGTAACATTTGTCCCTCCATCTCTGAGCCGTCTAAAAGTTAACGGAATGTGTATATAAGCTAAACATTTTATCACGTGGCTCCATGTAGCATGCCTAGCTCGCACCAAAAATATTAAAATAATAAAAAATATTTAGATAATATTTAAATATTATAATAATAATAATATTTTATTTTAATATTTATTATATTAATAAAAGATGGTCGCCTTCTCTTCTTCCTTCCACAAATTCCTTCTCTCTTCCTTGAGAATTTCTCTAGCCATCAAGTTCACTTGAGTTGGTCATGATGTGGTGGACCGCCTTACAAATGATCCAAGGGAGAACCATCTTTCATATTTATTAGATAAATTAATAAAATAAATGGATGGTTGTGATCAATATTGGTTAACAGCTCTACAGGTAAACCAAAAAATTCAAAGGATAACTTTTTCCCTACTGCATCTCTCCACCATCAACCCGCTCTTCTCTCCGATCATCTCCCTCTCAACCCTCACCACCCAGCTCTTTTTTTTTTCAAACTCGATCATGAGCAAGAAACATATGATATCCAATTCTAATCTAATCCTCCTCCACAGCGACCCAATCGTTGCATCTCTTATTTTCCTCATATACCCAGGTCTTCCACTCTTCTCTTAGAGCTTTTTGTTTTTTCATGTTTTAAAAGAGTATGAAAATAGATGGCGAGTACTTGACTCGATCAATTTGGGTCATGTAGGAATAAGGTTCAAGTCTACCGATCTATTAGGATGCCTCCGCTGGATACATAAGTGCACTTCCACTTAACACCTATCGTTAATGAGAAACGGCTCGTCTCACCATGACCTTCTCTTGAATTCTCAAAACTTCTTTCGCTCCATCCCCGCAGGGATAGAGAACCCATCGTTGTCTCGGCTGTGCTACCGGAGGCTCTGGAGAAATCGGAATAGGACAGCACTTATCTTGGGGTGGGCTTACTACTTAGATGCTTTCAGCAGTTATCTGCTCCGCACTTGACTACCCAGCATTTACCGTGGGCAAGATAACTGGCACACCAGGGGTGCGTCCTTCCCAGTCCTCGCGTACTAGGGAAAGGTCCTCTCAATGCTCTAACGCCCATACCAGATATGGACTGAACTGTCTCACTACATTCTGAACCTAGCTCACGTACCGCTTTAATGGGCCAACAGCTCAACCCTTGGAACATACTACAACCCTAGGTGGCGAAGAGCCGACATTGAGATGCCAAAACTTCCCGTCGATGTGAGCTCTTGGGAAAGATCAGCCTGTGATCCCTAGAGTAACTTTTATCCGTTGAGCGACTGCCCTTCTGTTGGTGTAAGCCCTAGTGGCCAAAATATATTTTAGATTTATATTATATATATATATATATATATATATATATATATATATATATATTGTATCATGACTTTATTCTATATTTTATATATGAGGCATTTATTTATTATGTTGCATTTGATGATCATATTTATAGCATAATAAAGTCCTTAGAATTGGTAGTTCATTTAATGGAATGTCAAGTATGACTTGACCGTGAGATGTCATTGAATTATAGAACACTATTCTTAAATATCCAGAGTCAAGTATTATTATTTATAAGGACAATAATGATACATTGAGACTATTATGTGAGTGTACTGATGACCACATTTCACGGGTCATTGATATAAGATATTAAGTCTTCACATAGGTATAAATATTAGTGGAATATTTATACTGCAGTGATCCGCTATGAGAACGCTACATAATAGTTATATAAATGTCATAAACGATTCTCATGGTGACCATAATGAAGTTGTCATTCGACTTGAAGTCACTATGATTCCTAACATATATAGTTGTAGGCTTTAATACTATTAAACGTTGTCTGTAACAGGACAACTATAAAGATAGTTATTGGGCCTGCAATGAAACATGTTGAGGAACGTGAGTGATGTACATAGGATTCGTCCCTCCTACATAACAGGGTTAATGTCTATAGGCCTCTTGATGGTATGCGACGTAGAAATGCATGGCCATGCTAAGGTGAACAATATGAGATATGGGCCCCATATGATCGTACGTCAAATACTAGATCAAGAAATAAATAATTGGACTTAACAAGGATGACATATTTATGCCTTATGTTCAATTAAGACATTGAGACGAAAGGACGTTGACTGCACATTATATATACAATACGGTTTTATTGTATCACCAATATTATAATTAATTGGTTAGCAATGATGTATTGCTAGATGCCGCTCATTGTTTATAATATTTATTAATTATTAATTAGATTAATAATAATTAATATTATTGCCAATTAATTGAGAACCTATGGGATCACACACATAGAGCAAATGTTCAAGAAATTAATTTAACTGATGATTTAATTAATAATTAAAATGGGACCAGTTTAATTGATTAATTAAATCATAATTAAACATTCGGCCTGTAGCGTACAGTAGTACAACTGGGTTAAGTTAAGTGAATGACAGCTTTTAGTAAGCTGTGCACGTCACTTAAGGCACACACAACACAGAGCACTCATAACGGCCGCTGTACATCCTTGACAGGCGCGCCCTCTTTTCTCTGTGTGTGTATCGTGCCTCTCTCAATCCTGATAGCTAGCACTACGCTATCTCTGACGTTGGTTTGCTCACATGGACTGAGTAGAGGTATTGTAACTTTGCAATACTGGTGATAGAAAATAACCTCTCCCTTTGTGATGATAGCAGTAACATTCCTCGGATCTGCTGCATTGTAGCTGTGTCGATCAAATTGCCATGCACATTGGAGCAGTGTTCGTGATTTACCAGTGCTGCTGACGTGCTCACAGTGTTCGTGGTAAAACTATGCTTCTAGAGGTAAACACAAGCAATATCCTTGTGATTCTTATGCGATACGTGGTCCTTTAATAAAGAGGTTTTTCCGCTCAAGAGATTTTTATAAATTATTTTTAAAAATTTTCCCTCTTGAAACCCCAACAGTGGTATCAGAGAGTTTGGTCGTAGTTTGCCATGTATCCTAGGATTGTTTGTCATTGTATGATAACATGTTCATTGCTTTTAAATATGATTCGTATGTTTAAAAGCATGTTTGTATGATTTGTATGTGATATAAATCTCTTTGAACATGTTTTGTGTGCTTGGTTGTGCTCCTGACATAAACAAGGATTTGCTTCTGGAATCCTATTGCGCCGTTTGGCACGGTCATGCTTCCTCTAGCACGGTCGTGCACATTTAAATTAGCGTTAGTGAACGAGTAGCACGGCCGTGCGCCATTTTGCACGACCGTGCCACTTTCAAACAGCGTCAACGAACATTGAGCACGGCCGTGCTCTTGTCAGCACGGCCGTGCACATGTTGAACAGCGTCAGCGAGTTTTCAGCACGTTTATGTGCCATTTGACACAACCGTGCTGATGGACAAAATATGATTTTGTCCCCTTTGCATATTTATAAATTGTTTATTAAATGTGCGGTATATGGTTATGGCCCTAATTTTGGTGTTTAATTTTATTTGGAAATACAGCCTGCATATCGTGATTTATTGTATTTATTTTATAAATACGACCTGCGTGTTGTAAATTCCCGATTTTTCTCTGCTTTATATATATCAATAAAAGGAAAAATTAAGTATATATTTTATTCAAGGACTTAGAAAATGAAATAAAATAAATCGAGATTATATTCATGCTAAACGTTATCGTACGAAGCTACGATTAAATTTTGAGCTGAAAACTCAAACGGAGCCCAGTCTGCGTTTTTACACTAACAATATGATTTTACTGCTTAAAAGACCTTAGATGGACCCCGTGAACGAGACAGTAAGTCTTATAATTTAATTTCCTACTTTTTTGTTAAACATAAAAAAAAAAAATCACTTCCTGACCTTCATTCGAGGGGAAATCCTCAATCGGGTGACGAACGGAGCCACATATGGACTTACTAGGACCCGACCACGGATAATCTTGATGCCACATCATGTCAAATCACTTGGGAGAGCATGCTAGATTCATTATGACGTTCAGAAATATCTAGATGCAAAATGACCAAAATACCCCTAACCTTTTTCACTTTTACCATTTCACCCTTGAAAGAAATGACAATTTTGCCTTTAAGTGACTTGTTTTAAGGCTGGTCAGCCCCATTCCTCAGCCCTCATTCATGCAAGAACAGCCCCAAAGAGAGCTCCAAAACTTCTTCCTCCTTGAGCTAAAGCCACCATTTTCATTCAGAAAAAGCTTGAAAATCTTTGAAGAAAAGCTTGAATCTTTGATCAATCTTCATGAATTTCTTTGGTAAGATTACTTCTATGATCTCTTAGCTTCATGAATCTCTTTCTATCTCAAGTTCAATTCTTGTTTTCATGAAAATCATGTTTATGATCCAAAATTTCAAAAATTCATGGGAAATTGTAGAAATATTCTTTTAATGGGAAACCAATTTCTTTAAGCTCGCATCATCATCCTCTACCTAAAACCAAGAGCATATGATCAAACTCTCATCCTAGCTTATTTTCCCCAAAGTGGCCGAACCCTAGTGTTCATGAGGAATAGTGTTTTTGTTCAAATTTTTTATTTCTAACTCTTGATTCCATCCTTAACTTTCCTATTGTCTTTGAATCCAAGTGATGAAAAACCAAATCAATTCCTAGCCTAATTTTCCCCTTCATGGCTGAGACCTTATGTGTGAGAACCGTGAGTTATGTTTCAATTTTTTGAGTAATAGGACTTGTGTTAGTGTTAACCAAGCTTATAAACCAACCATCCAAAAGTTTGGAACCAAATGTGGTCCCTAACCCTTTTTACCAAAAGTGGCTGAACCTTGGACCTTCTTGGGGAGGAAAGTTTATGTTTTGATGTTGTTTTCTTGTGTTGATTGGTGTTGAGAATTGAATTGTGTTTGATTGTTTTAGGCGACGTGGACGAAACCGGAGCCGGAGCCGAGAATCGTTCGAGTTTTGATTGAGCATCTTAGAGAGGTAAAGGGAGGTAGTTCATTTGAGTTTGGTAGTTTCATGGTGTTAATTTCTATATGTGATGTTGATTGTTTGATTGATGTTTTGGAGATGTGTTTGAATGAGATATGAAGTTTTTTTACTTAATGAAACATACTTGTATGCTTGTTGATGATTTGTGGCATTGATGCCTTGGATGATATTTTGTCATGATTATGGGCTGGTTGATACCTATATATATATATATATATATATATATATATATATATATATATATATATATATATATATATGGATGAGCATAGGACTGGCTATGACTCGATAAAATAATTAAAGTACTCGAAAATCGAAATCAAGTTTTGAAAAAGGAGTTTTGAAAACAGAAAGGTGTTTTTGGGAAAACGTGTTGCTTTTTCAAGAAAAGTTATCTTCCTTTTGAAAAGTTATGTTCTTTTGAAAAGGAAAAAGTGGTTTTGTGGAAAGTTGTGCAAAGCAGGTTTTGTTTTAGAAAAGCGTTTTAAAAAGTCGTGGAACCCTTAGAAAACGATTTTTGGTTTACGAGAAAGTGTTTTCCCCGGAAAATGTTCTCTTTCAAAAATAAATGTTTTAGTTCAAGAACAATAAAAGTGTTTTGTTTTCCAAAGTTGTTTTGAGAAAGTATGATCGAAAGAAAAACGATGAATCTTTTGAGATGAACACAAACCTAGTGACCGAGACGTCAGACTAGCATTTTGTGGATTGAGCACTCGGACTTCGTGTTCTGTGTTTTTGATTTTGAACAGGCTTAATGTCCTTTAAAATGAGTCGTGAGCTTTATGCCTCGACAAATGAAAGAATGAACGAAAATGATAACAGAAAACTTTCTCTGCACATGCATGAACCGGCAGACGTGCAATTTTAAAACGAGCTACAACTTACATAGTTGAGAATTGAGCCACTTAAGACCACTAGGTTTATAGGGGCATTCTGTGTGTCGAAACTCCACAAGTGGCCGAAGGCCTCGCGACCCCGTACCGTGGTAAGTCGACTACCCAGCACGAATGAACTCGATCAGAGACTGGACTATTCATGATATGTTTATGACGTGATACCCTGGAACAATTGGAGTTTGGACCTAAATTAAGAGGCCGACTCATGAGAACAATTGTGTGACGGGTGTTATTACAGCCTATCGCTCGATGAAGGGAAGTTAGAATCTCCGAAGTACATGAATTAGAAAGATGATATTGAAGTCTCATGCATTATTATAACTCATGATATTGCTTGAGATGTTGTATTGTATTACATAAATAACTGTTCTTGTAACTGTAATTATCTGTGGATGTTCATGCTGTTTGTCGTCTGTGCGGCTATCGTGATAAACTTATTATATGAGTATCTCACTTTTACCTGTACATGTTGGACATCCTGTTGTGTTTTTGGAACATATGTACCGATGTTGATCGTAGGTCCCCGCGGACACGTGAGGACTCGGATGACGGAGCCTTTTGAAGAAGTTGACTTTGGGTCGTATCCCAATGGCTACTTTTAGCCCGACCAACTTAGGAGTCTTTTATTTTTGTTGCAGTCTTATATTATTTTTGCTGCACGTATATGGAACTCATGTTCTCAAGTCTGTAATATGTTATATATTAGACCTGGATTTATGTTATGATTATGTGAGTGTGCACCTTAATTACTAATGCATGTTAAGGAGTTTATTTCCTTGTCTTGAGTTTGTTTTGCCTATGCATGTAGAAAAATTTTAGAACCACATTTTTTAATGTAGCTATTTATTTATATTATTTTCCGAAAGCAACCAGCGTTTTATTCTCTTGATCTTTTCTGCATTTTGAGTTCGAGTACGTAGCACCCGAGGGGAGTGTTACATTAGTTGTATCAAAGCTAGTTGAGTCTTTCGGGAATCCTTGGGAAGTGAGTCTGTTATGTTAATGTTGTGTGATCTCTGTTTCTCGCGGGGCGAGTCTTAGTTTCACGTCACGAGGCTAAGAGGCTGTGTTTTGTTTCTCATGCTGACCTTCTGGCTCGCGTGGCAAGCATAGGTTCGCCTGGCGAGTAACTTGTTTTCCCCTTTCTTGGTTTGATTATGTTTCCTTATTAAGGTATGATTGGGTTGCCTTGTAGGGAAACATGAATCTTAGAGGTGGTCGTGGTGGAGGTCGCGACATTACTGACACCAATGCTAATGACAACAACATCAACCGGGCTATCCAGGCCATGGTTGATATCGCGGCTGCTGTTGCTCAACAGACAGCTACGATGGCTCAACAGAATCAACAAAGAGCTGATCTTGCTGCTGATGCTAGAGTGTTAGTCGATTTTCGGAGTCATGATCCTCCGCAGTTTTATGGGACTGTGACCCGGAAAAGGCTGACCTGTGGCTGCAATAGATAGAGAAGATTTTTGCTGTTCTGCACTGCCCCGAGGGATTGAAGGTGGACTATGCCATGTTCCTGTTTCTAGGCGATGCAGAGTATTGGTGGGGAGGAACCAGACAACTGCTAGAAGCCAACAATCAAGAAGTCACTTGGGGAGTATTTCACACCAAGTTTCTGGACAAGTACTTTCCCCAGAGTGCCAGAACCGAGAAATAGCAAGAATTTCTGAGGCTGCAGCAGTGGAACATGACTGTTGAAGAATATGCGGCGAAGTTTGTATCACTCGCCAAGTATTTCCGCTTTTTCCAAGCCCAACCTGACGAAGACTGGAAGTGCGAGAGATTTGAAGGAGGTATGCGCTTCGAGATTGAGGAGTTAGTGTTATCACTGGAGATCCGTACCTTTCAAGCTCTGGTGGAGAAGTGCAGAAAAGTAGAAAAGATGAGAAGAGGAAGAGAGAACAAGAGTACTACAGGAGGGTCGTTTAGGTCCAGGAACCCGAACCAGTACCAGAACCAGAAAGGGAAGCACTCCCAGAAGAGGCCGTGTTCCCGACCCCAAGGGAATGGTAAAAAACAACAACCGTATCGTCCTGTCGCTTCTGCTTAAGGTGGAGGGAGCGGAAACGACCAGAACCAAGGCCAAGCCCTGAGATGTTTCAAATGTGGGAAACACGGACATCAAGATGAAAATTGCAAGCTGAAGGGAGTTCTATGTTTCCAATGGGGGAAGATAGGACATTTCGCGAGGGAATGCCCTACACCAAAAACCGAGCTGACTGTCAACAATGTGCGGACTGCTAGACCAACGGCAAGAGGGAGAGTGTATACCATGAGTGGCGTTGACGCTTCTAAATCGGATCGTCTCATACAAGGTAGTTGCATCGTAGCTGGTAATCTCCTAGCTGTACTATTTGATTTGGGTGCGACACATTCGTTTATCTCTTTGGACTGTGTAAGACTTTTGGACTTTCCTGTTTCTTCATTGTCTTTTGATTTGATTGTCATTACTCCAACTGCTAAGCCTGTTACAGTTAATACTGTATGTTTGAACTGTTCTATTATTGTTCATGATAGGAACTTTCTTGTTGACTTGATATGTTTGCCTTTGACTCAATTGGATGTGATCCTAGGCATGGATTGGTTATCTTCCAACCATATCCTTTTAGATTGGGCGCATAGAACCTTAGTTTTTCCTGATCCTGAGATTTCTGGATTCTTAACTGCCAACCAAATAAGAGCTTCTTTGAAAGAAGGAGCTCAGGGATACATGCTTCTATCCTGTTTAGAAATCAAGGAGGACGTTGTCTTGAGCGATGTGCTGGTCGTGAAAGATTTTTCGGAAGTTTTTCCCGAGGACGTTCCAGGTTTGCCACCTGTGAGAGACATCGAGTTTGCCTGACTTAGTTCCAGGATCCGGTCCGATCTCTATAGCTCCATATAGGATGTCACCTACGGAGTTAGTCGAGCTAAAGACTCAACTAGAGAACCTGATGTCCAAGCGGTTCGTGAGGCCAACTGTGTCTCCGTGGGGAGCACCAATGTTGTTGGTGAAGAAGAAAGACGGGAGTTCGAGACTCTGTGTGGATCACCGTCAACTCAACAAGATAACGATTATGAATAAGTATCCTCTACCCCGCATAGATGATTTGATGGATCAACTTCAGGGAGCCACTATCTTTTCAAAGATTGACCTGAGATCTGGTTATCACCAGATTAGAGTAAAGAACGAGGACGTACCTAAGACTGCATTTAGGACTCGTTATGGTCATTATAAATACCTCGTGATGCCTCTTGGAGTGACGAACGCGCCTGCTATCTTCATGGATTATGAGAACCGGATTTTCCATCCGTTTCTGGATCAGTTCGTTGTCGTGTTCATCGATGATATTCTTATCTACTTGAAGAATCCCAAGGAGCATGAGGAACCTCTGCGACAAGTTCTACAGATTCTTCACAAGGAGAAGTTGTATGCAAAGCTGCCCAAGTGCGAGTTTTGGCTGGATGAAGTCAAATTCTTGGGTCACGTGATTACAAATGAAGGAATTGTCGTTGACCCTACAAAAGTAGAGGCAGTGCTTTTATGGGAGAGACCTAAGACTGTGACAGAAATCTGCAGTTTCGTTGGACTGGCTAGTTATTACAGAAAGATTCATCGAAGGATTTTTGAAGATTGTTGCACCGTTGACTCAACTTACGAGGAAGGACCAACCGTTTACGTGGACTGAGAAATGTGAGGAAAGTTTCCAGACGATATAGGAACGTTTGATAACCTCACCATTGTTAGTGTTACCTAAACCGGACGAACCGTATGAAGTGTACTGTGATGCCTCGCATCAGGGTTTAGGATGTGTGCTTTTGCAACATCGGAAGGTTGTAGCGTATGCTTCGCGCCAGTTGAAGACTCATGAGAGGAATTACCCAACGCACGACCTAGAGTTAGCTGCCATAGTTTTTGAACTGAAGATCTGGAGACACTACTTGTATGGCTCCAAGTTTGATGTCTTCAGTGACCACAAAAGTTTGAAGTACCTGTTTGACCAGAAGGAACTTAACATGAGGCAAAGATGTTGGATGGAGTTTCTTAAGGACTATGACTTCACATTGCTATACCACCCTGGGAAAGCAAACGTCATTGCATACGCTCTGAGTCGGAAGACCCTGCACATCTTTGCAATGATGGTTAAAGAGTTAGAGTTGATAGAATAGTTTCGTGATCTCAATCTAGTTATGGAAGTGGACCACGAGAAGATTAGTTTGGGAATGATCAAGTTATCTAGTGGACTGATGGAGACGATCCGTGAACAACAAGCAACTGATGAGTACCTCCAAGAGAAAAAGGAGTTACTGGGACACGAGAAAACTGTAGAGTTCAGCTTGGGAACTGATGGCATCTTGACATGCAATGGACGAGTTTGTGTACCGAGCAACCCAGAGATGAGGAAAATGATTCTGGAGGAAGGACGCAAGAGCAAGCTGAGCATTCACCCTGAATCAACCAAAATGTATCAAGATCTGAAACAGAAGTTTTGGTGGTCAGGAATGAAGAAGCAAGTAGCTGAATATGTATCATCATGTTTGACCTGTCAGAAAGCAAAGGTAGAACATCAAGACCCGGAGGAATGCTTCAATCCTTGGATGTACCCGAATGGAAATGGGAGAGCATCTCAATGGATTTTGTGGTAGGATTGCCGAGAACATCTAAGATTTTTTATTCAATCAGGGTGATCGTTGATAGGTTAACGAAGTCAGCACACTTCTTACCTGTTAAGATCAACTACTTCGTGGAGAAGTTAACTGAGCTGTATATCAGAGAAGTAATCAGACTACATGAAGTGCCGTCAAGCATAGTCTCTGATAGAGACTCAAAGTTTACGTCACGTTTTTGGCAAAGTCTACATCAAGCGTTAGGAACAAAGTTGAGGCTAAGTTCAGCTTATCACCCTCAAACTGATGGACATACAGAGAGAATGATACAATCTTTGGAAGATTTGCTGAGAGCTTGTGTTCTAGACCATGGTGGAAGTTGGGATGATCTGTTGCCTCTTATCGAGTTCACCTACAACAACAGCTATCATTCCAGCATAAGGATGGCACCCTATGAAGCCTTGTATGGATGAAAGTGCTAGACACCGTTGTGTTGGTACCAGGATGGAGAAAATATGATTATAGACCCCAAAATTGTGCAACAAACAACGGAAAAGGTTAAGCAAATCCGTGAAAAGATGAAGATGACACAGAGCAGACAAATGAGCTACTTCGATAAACGAAGATGACCCCTCGAGTTTCAAGAAGGTGAACACGTATTCCTAAGAGTCACACCTACAACTGGGGTAGGTAGAGCTATGAAGTCCAGAAAACTCACTCCCAAATTCATTGGGCCTTACCAGATTCTTCGACTTATTGGTCTAGTAGCTTATCAGATTGCCTTTCCACCTTTTTGGTCCAACATTCATAATGTTTTTCATGTCTCACAACTTCGGAAGTATATTCCTGATTCGTCCCATGTAATCGAACCTGATATAGTACCTTTACGAGAAAACTTGTCTCATGAGGCATCGCCTGTGCGAATCGATGATAAGAGGATCAAGCAACTCAGGGGAAAGCAAGTTCCCTTGGTCAAGGTTGTTCGGAATGAAGCGACTGGAGACACGACGTGGGAGCTCGAGGACAAGATGAGATTACAGTATCCCGATCTTTTTCAAGGTAGGTAATTTCGAGGACGAAATTTTTTTTTAGAGGGGTAGTAATGTAACACCCCGATTTTTCTCTACTTTATATAAATTAAGTATATATTTTATTCAAGGACTTAGAAAATGAAATAAAATAAACCGAGATCATATTCATGCTCAACGTTATCGTACGAAGCTACGATTAAATTTTGAGCTGAAAAATCGAACGGAGCCCGGTCTGCGTTTTTACACTGACAATATGATTTTAATGCTCAGGAGACCTCATATGGACCCGTGAAAGAGACAGTAAGTTTTAGAATTTAATTTCCTAAGTTTTTGTTAAACTTCAAAAAAATCACTTCCTGACCTTCGTTTAAGTGGAAATCCTTAATCGGGTGACGAATGAAGCCACATATGGACTTATCGGGACTCGACAATGGATAATCTTGATGCCACATCATGTCAAATCACTTGGGAGAACATGCCAGAGTCGTCATGACGTTCGGAAATATCTGGACGCAAATGACCAAAATACCCCTAACCTTTTTCACTTTTACCATTTCACCCTTGAAGCAAATGACCATTTTGCCCTTAAGTGACTTATTTTAAGGCTGGTCACCCTCATTCCTCAGCCCTCATTCACGCAAGAACAGCCCCAAAGAGAGCTCCAAAACTTCTTCTTCCACCTTGAGCCAAAGCCACCATTTTCATTGAGAAAAAGCTTGAAAATCTTTGAAGAAAAGCTTGAATCTTTGATCAATCTTCATCCTTTCTTTGGTAAGATCACTTCTATGATCTCTTAACTTCTTAAATCTCTTCCTATCTCAAGTTCAAATCTTGTTTTCATAAAAATCAAGTTTAGAATCCAAAATTTCAAAAGTTCATAGGAAATTGTAGAAAAATCCTTTTAATGGGAAACCAATTTCTTTGAGCTCACATCATCATCCTCTACCTAAACCCAAGAGCATATGATCAAACTCTTATCCTAGCTTATTTTCCCCAAAGTGGACGAACCCTGGTGTTCATGAGGAATAGTGTTTTTGTTCAAATTTTTTATTTCTAACTCTTAATTCCATCCTTAACTTTCCTATTGTCTTTGAATCCAAGTGATGGAAAACCAAATCAATTCCTAGCACAATTTTCCCCTTCATGGCCAAGTCCTTCATGTTAGAGAACCATGAATTATGTTTCATTTTTTTGAGTAATAGGACTTGTGTTTGTGTTAACTAAGCTTATAAACTAACCATCCAAAAGTTTGGAACCAAATGTGGTCCCTAACCCTTTTTACAAAAAGTGGCCAAACCTTGGACCTTCTTGGGGAGGAAAATTTATGTTTTGATGTTGTTTTCTTGTGTTGATTATTGTTGAGAATTGAATTGTGTTTGAATGTTTTAGGCGACATGGAAGAAACCGAAGCCGGAGCCGAGAATCGTTCGAGTTTTGATTGAGCATCTTAGAGAGGTAAATGGTGGTGGTTCATTTGAGTTTGGTAGTTTCATGGTGTTAATTTCTATATGTGATGTTGATTGTTTGATTGTTGTTTTGGAGATCTATTTGAATAAGATATGAAGTTGTTTTACTTAATGAAACATACTTGTATGCTTGTTGATGATTTGCGGCATTTGATGCCTATATATATATATATATATTGGATGTGCATAGGACTAGTTATTTAAATAGACAGATGCAAACCCTAGAAGGGGGTTGAATGGTGTTTGACAAATTTATGCGGAATTTAGAAATTTTTTCGCAAGCACAGACGGGTGATAGTAGACGAGTAAACTTAGAAAGGTCAATCAGACTAATAACTCGTCTGAAGGTTTTCACAGCAAAACACACAATCATGCAAGATGAAAAAAGGTTTGATAAACATAATTATAAGCCCCTTTAGTTAGATGATAGTTAAGATAAATAATCAAACTAAAGAGTTAAGGGAAAGATAGAGATCACTCAGCAGGTTTTATCCTGGTTCACCCTTTAACAATGAGGCTACGTCCAGTCCTTGGCAGCACCAAGTTTTCTCACTATAACTTTTTTAGGTTACAGGACAGACAAGTATTATTTTCACACCTAGCCTCTCCAGGCTCTAGACGAGTATTGTTTTCACACCTAGCCTCTCCAGGCTCCAAACAAGTATTGTTTGCACACCTAGCCTCTTCAGGCTCAGGCGGGTTTGTTTGAGAGAAGTTGTAAAATAAATTAAAATTCGCAAGTCTTTCACAAGCACTCAGACGAGTGTATTAAATGTGAAGTTCTAAAAGACTGCGTAATAACTTCAAATGATTGAAGAATAAATAATGAAAGAATGAAGATATAAATGCACAGAGTAAATGCGCTTTGATTGCTTTGATTGTTCTCTATCTGCTTGAATCTTCAAAGTCTTCTTCATTAAATAGGCTTCAAGATTTTAAAGTCGTTAGACACAAAGTTTGAAGGCTTGGCTTCTTGTAGATCTTCAATAAATGTAATAGAGTCGTTCTGGTCAGCCATTAAAGCATAGGGAACTTCGCTTGTTATCTTTCATCAGAGTGATAAAGACTTCTGATATACCTTTGGTCTCAGCAGGTCTGTATACGTGCTTTTTGTTTGCAGAGGGAAGACTTTCCCTTTTAGTATAAGATGCAGTTGTGTTCAGGCAAAGCACTTTGCTGAAGTTCCTTATCAGAGACGAGACAGCTTTCATCCAATGTATTCTTTAACGTTAGTCACTAGACGGATGAGTAACTTCATTAGACGGGTTGACTCTTTAACAAAGAGATGACGTCAGTTGCAAAGTCTTTTAGACGGGTGAGTCTTCCTTTGATCAGACAGTTGAAGACTTCATTAGACGGGTGAACTTCTCTTAGTTCAGACGAGTGAACCTTAGCTAGTTCAGACGAGTGAACTTCAGTTAGTTCATACGTGTGAACTTCAGTTAGTTCAGACAGATGAACTTATCTAAGTTCAGACGAGTGAACAGTTCCTATAGACGCTTAATGTTTTAATCTGCACACTAAGTAGACGAGTTAAATACCATAGACGGGTTCAATTAAATCATTGAATAACTATTTTAATCTCATCAAAACTATGGTAAATGTACATCAGACATTTGAAGACTCAACAATCTCCCACTTTTTTATGATGACAAAACATGTTAAATGATTTAATGAACTTAAGAAAATTCACATAAAGCAGTCATGTATATGTATCAGACAATTGTAACATGATCAGACAGATTAAAACATTGTTCTTATTATTACAACTTACTCAGACAGATAAGCATTGAACTTTTTATCTTAGTCTTATCTTAGTATTTTCTTCCCCTTTTGACATTATCAAAAGCAATAGAACATAGACAGAGAGAAAAGAAAAGATACATCATATTTCCATATCAGATAGATAAACAATTGTTCATATCAGACAGTTGTAACATTAAAACATTTTTCATTTAACTTTCTCCCCCTTTTGTCATAATCAAAAAAGAGAAACAGAGGAGGTAATTGTATTTAACCATCATTGGCGGTGTACAAGATACTTTAAAAAAAAATTACAAATAAGTATTAAAAAAAATCAAAAAGAGCTTCTACTCTAGCTTCTAAAACAGTTCTAGCTCTTCTTTCTGCAGCAAGATCTTGGTGGGCAGCTTCTACCAAGTTCCTGAGTGATGCTACTTCAAAACGCAAAGCTTGAAGAACTCATCTGGGCATAGGAATGTGATCAGCAGAGTCATCAGAATGCCAGGGAAGAGCATAAACTGGTGGTGCAGAAGGGATAAAGAAGACTTCCGAAATCCGAGGAAAGAAGCGTAAGTGAAGATTTCGATAGAAGATAAAAGGTAGAAAGGTGATCGTATGGAAAGAATCATCAGAGGAGTTATCTTCTGGAGGTGAGGGAAAAACAGAGGACAGAATAGAGAGAAGAGATGGATGAGTTATGTAAGGATCAGGGTGATGAAAACTGATAACAACAGGTTCAAATAAACACAGAGCTCTACAAGTATTGGTAAAGTGAGATGGAGGAGGAGGTATGACAGCAAGGTTAGAGACACTGGCAGACATTAAAAGTTGCAAATCAAACTTGAACAAAAAAGAAGAACTGCCAACAGGTTTGTTAGGAGTTGAATCCTTTGAAACATGACACAAATCAGACACAATGATGAACGAGGATGAAGGAGAGGAGTTATAAGAGTTTTCCTGAATGGGTGAAGCCAGAGGTTCATCATGAGATGAGGAGGAAGAGGGTGAATACTTGCCAAGGGTAGAGTTTTCTGGCATTCTGAGCTTGATGCGTTTAGGAGCCACAAAGACAGCAGGTTGGCTAACATGAGGGGGTTTCTATGGCAGCAGCTACAACAGGTATGCCAAATCTCTTTCTTTTAGGAATTATTCCAGGACAGAAATTTGGTTGGTCCAAGGTTTGTCCTAAAGGCTTTGACAGATGCTCCCCCTGAGCAGGTGCAGTCTCTTCACTAGAGACAGTCTCACTCAGTATAATTTGAGAAGGGGCAGTATCAAAATCCACCACAACAATAGCTTGCCTCTTGGGAGTCAGCTTCCTCTTCTTCAAGGTGAGAATAGGAGCACTGTCTTCTAACGAAAGGGGCTGGCTTTGGTTTGCAATCTTTCCAGAGGGTTTGCAAATATTTTCAGATGCAGAGGCTTCAGACTCATCGGTTGATTCAGTAAGAGTTTTACCCTACTGATCCTCAGATGTTTGATTTGAAGAGGATGGAGTAGGGGTTGATAGCCTCATTAAAGAGATAGTCTGTTTGGCTAAAGGTTTAGCCATGTCCACAAAGGTGACTTCTTCAGGTACAAAGATTTTGATTCTAAAGAGCTTGGTCAGAAGCATGCCATAGGGATAGGTAGGAGAGCTAGGTCTCTTAATCAATGACATGAAATGTTTGAAAATGAGGTCATTGATGTCTACCTTGATTTTGTGAATGAGATGCAAGAGGGCAAATGAATCCATCTTAGAGATGTAGTCTCTAGAGCCCTTCCTAGGTAGCACACATTCTTGCAAAAACTTGAGCAAGAAGCGGCATTTGGGAACAAGGTTGCTCGATTTGAGATTTGTAGGGTTAGGGTTACCAAAAAGAGCGATGTTGATGTCGCTCTGGCTTACTGAATCTGCCCAGTTGTCTGCATAACCAGCACCATGTCTAGGGCAACCAGTTACCAGTTCCAGAGTGTTGAGGGAGAAGGAGAAGCGTTGGTTGGAAAGACAAGCTTGAATCTCCGTGGGAAAGCCATTTGGAGAGAGAAGAAGGACGGCGTTGGTCCAGAAGTCAGTGACCAACTTGGGGTGCACAGGCTCCTTCAAGTCGAAGAATGGAGTCCAGTTGGAGTAGTTGAGCTCTTCAAGCACATCTAAACCCAACCGACTTAGAGCCGAAAGGTCAATAAGTTTCCCTGGGATGATTTTGTGAATAGCTTCAACATCGAGGTTGTAACGCTTGGCAATGACATCAGCAGAGAGTTGCTTTGGGGGTGCCATTTCAGATAAGTTAGGGTTCGAGAAGTTTGGGAGTCAGAGAGTGAGTGAAGAGGGAAGAAGACGAAACGAGAGTGAAATAAAGAGAGTGATTTTGAAACACGTACGGATGGAGATTTTAAAAGAAAAAGAACGGTTCAGATTTAAAATAAGACAAAAAACAAAAAAAAAAGCCACGTACACATTTTGCCTCAGATAGTGAAACGATACTTAAAAGAAAATAGCCATTTAAAAAGAATTTTTAAAAGAAGAGCGAATGACTCATAAGGTCAGACGATTAAACATAGATGGGTATCGTAAACACTCATCAGACAGGTTATTCAGCAAAGTAATGTATATTCAAGTTGTCTCTTATAAACTTAAACCTATCCTCAGCTAATGGTTTTGTAAAGATATCAGCCCATTGATTTTCAGTTTTAACAAACTTAACATCAACTACACCTTTTTGAACATAATCTCTTATGAAGTGATGTTTGATTTCTATGTGCTTAGCCTTAGAATGTTGTATAGGATTCTTAGTTAGGCAAATAGCACTTGAATTATCATACCAGACAGGTATATTATGCTCAAATATAGAGTAAGCTTCTAGTTGATGTTTTACCCATAAAAGCTGTGAGCAGCAACTTGCAGCAGAGACATGTTCTGTTTCTACAGTTGAGAGTGCGAAAGTCGTCTGTCTTTTGCTTGACCAGGAGACTAAGTTTGCTCCAATGAAGTGACATCCTCCATTGGTGCTTTTCTTTTCAATTCTATCTCCAGCAAAGTCAGCATCACAAAAACCAACTAATCTGTAATCTTGTGTTCTCAAATACATTAAACCAAGATTAGTGGTTCCAAGCAAATATCGAAAGATTCTTTTAACAGCCTTAAGATGAGATTCTTTGGGATCAAATTGGAATCTAGCACACATACAGACACTAAATTGAATATCAGGTCTGCTAGATGTTAAGTAAAGAAGAGATCCAATCATACCTTTGTAGACAGTTTGGTCTACCTTTTTACCTTCATCATCTTTGCTTAGATTAGCATTGGTTTGCATAGGAGTTTTCATAAGCTTTGAGCTATCCATTTTATACTTTTTTAGAATCTCCTTGATGTACTTTTGTTGATGGATGTAGATTCCATCACACATCTGCTTGATTTGCAGTCCAAGGAAGAACTTCAATTCGCCCATCATGCTCATTTCAAATTCTGCTTGCATCAACTTAGAGAATTCTTTGCACAATTTTTTATTAGTAGCTCCAAAAATAATATCATCAACATATATTTGAACTACTATGAAGTTATCTTTTGAGCATTTCTTAAACAAAGTTGTATCAACTTTTCCTCTTATAAAGCCATTATTCATAAGAAAAGAACTAAGTCTATCATACCATGCTCTAAGCGCTTGTTTTAAACCGTATAAAGCCTTTTTAAGTTTGAAAACATGATCTGGTTTCTCATTATCTTCAAAACCATGAGGTTGTTTAACATAGACTTCTTCTTAAATTATTCCATGTAAAAAAAAGCACTTTTTACATCCATTTGAAATAAAGTGATTTGATGTTGTGCAGCATATGACATGAGTATGCGAATAGCTTCTATTCTAGCTACAGGTGCAAAAGTCTCAGTGTAGTCAATACCTTCTTGTTGGTTGTAGCCTTGAGCTACTAATGCAACACCCTTTCCCGAGTGTCACATTCCCAAACGTTTATAAGGCCGAAAATATTTGTTAATGCGGAAAATACAGTTTTTCTTTTTCTTTTCTTTTCATAAAGATGTAACGGGTTTAGTAAGGGTAATAAATAATACTAATAAGTGAACTTAGGTTCACCATGCATTACTAGGACATACTGTATTTTAAATACAGAAATAGAAAACGGAAAACAGAAACATCAACATTACTATATACAGACATAAGTCTAATGTATGACTGACATAAGAAATACAATAAGTACTAGGAGCCGTAGCTCCCAAAAGGTACTACAAAAAAAACTGACATAGTCTGGCCGACAACAAAACTAAAACAGCAAAAAGAGTCCACCTCCGAACTCAAAGGGACAGCTGAACCGAACCATCGTCGCGTCCATCTGTTCAAGCAGCAACAGCAAGTACCAGCAGAAAACATATAGATATGGGTGAGATTACCGTTCATCAACACAACAAAACAGCAGTAGTAAAAACGGGACGACTCACCAGGTAAAAGCGTACCCAACATGTTAAACAGTTAAACAACATACTAAACCTCTCAATATAAATCATGTTAAACAGTTAACAGTATGATATAATGCATTCTTAAACAGAACAACAATGTATAACAGTAAATGTAAACATCAATAGCCATGCAATGCAGTGCAATGTACATGACTCAATGCCAATGTCACTGGGTACTACTCTGACCCCTACTCCATGGAGCTAACAAAACATTCGGAGAGAGTGAATGGGAGGACATGTTTCGGTTTCTGCCAGCCATGAGCAAGATGCTACAACATTCGTAACGTGCACGTATCTGGATTTACGGTAACACTCTCGACCAAACATGAAAAGTACGACATCTAGTAGAGGATATCAGTGTATTGCACGGATTCGTCACGACACAGAAGAATCACCAACTGGTCACATGTCAGCCCTTCAAATCCTGATACCTCCAAAAAGACCATTGAAGATCATCACCGTAAGATTCGCACCCGCATCAAGGTGTAAGCTCAACCCCTAGGCTCAAGGCCTTACAACTATGCACATGAAATGCCAATGCTTACACAAAGCAGATGCGATAAAGCAATGTCTATCCATTGGATAAACCTCAAGGTTCACTAAGGTTCTCTTCCTTAGAACTACACACATCTTTGTTTTATAAAACATCTATCTGTCGGATAAAACATTTATCCATCGGATAAATATCTCGTGACTCTTTTGGAATGATCCAGACTGCTTTAGAATCGCCGACTGTCCCCACAAACCAACACAAGTCTTTTCAACGTGTTTTGTCATCACTCACACACTTTCTAGGAAACTTCCCAGAAGGTTGCCCACCCCATAATTACTCTAAGTCAAGCACGCTTAACTATAAAGTTTTTATGTTCTAAGCTCCCGAAAAGAAGATAAATCTTGTTGGTATGGGTAGTACCAATCAATTCTTATATGCCTTCCCTTAACTATACAGTCCTATACCTGCATAGCCTCAGGATTCCTACCACTGTACAGTCCCATACCTGCACAGTCTCAAGATCTCTCTTATTCCAGTTATCACAAGACGGAAACAATTGATAGATTAACCTAGATCCGAATCATCGGTCCGTCATCGAACTACTGTTTCGAAAACCAAAACGTTTCGTGTTTGTGTTTACGTCTTATGAATTATGTCTCATGTCCTAAGCATTATGAATAAGGATTGAGAATCCTCTTAGATAAGTCTTTAAGCCTTTCTAAGACATTAATTCCTTGATTTTCAATTAAGGAAACAAGTGTTGATTTCACTTAAGTCTTATGAACTCATTGATGTACTAAGTCATCAATGGTATAGCATGTGGTCTTGTTTCACCACATATTATACTTAATTATCCCTTGTCTTCAACTCTAAGTCAATTACTTAACTTAGGTTTTTACGTGTAAAACTTTTACGATTGAGTTAGAATACTCCTTTTGTAAACCAAACAACTTTTACAATTAAAAACTCATTTGATTTGAAACAACATTTGAACTACTTACTTCACTTCTAGCATTTTCTGAAAGGTGAAATCCGCTTAGCGAGAGTACATTCGCTTAGCTAAATTAAGGCAGTGATACCCCATTTGAAATTCCTTTCTCGCGGGGCGAACAGAAGTTTCGCGTCGCGAGGCTGAGAATTGTATTTGCTCCTTATACAGATCCTCTGTATCGCGAGGCGAATATTGTCTCGCGTGGCGAGGCAGAGAACTGTATTTCAAACCGACTTTCTGCATCGCGAGGCGATAATTGTCTCGCGTCGCGAGGCAGAGAGCTGTAATTCATACTGCTCGGGTTAGCCTTCTGTCTCGCGTGGCGAGAATGGCTCCGCCAGGCGAATGCCCAGTTTTTCCCTCTGTCTCGCGTGGCGAGGCAGGGATCGCCAGGCGAATTCCCTGTTTTCATTTTTCCTTAACTCCTTCATTAATTCTCTTTTTGAAACACATAATTTGATTAAAAGACCTATGGCTAAAGAAAAGACATTTTCCACTTGGGTGACACACTTTAAAGGTTAAAACTTCGTTTGATCTTTGGATCAAAATCACTTTTATTTCTCTTTGAAAACATAGGTTATGAAATCATGTTTTTCTTACTTCAAAACCTTACTAGATCAAGAACAACATATATTCTTATATTTCCTCTTACTAAGGCCACAAGCCTTCTCCAATGAAAAATGGAGACTTTGCTTCACCAACAAAGCAAATGTAACTCAAAATGCTTACACAATCATGATAAACCATAATACACATCATTACATCATAACCAAAACATAAGAGTCCATCACCCATCATGGCCTCATACTCAAGCATAAAAGTCCATACTTGATCTAGTGATCAAAGTAGGTTTTTCAACATACATGGAAATGATTTTCATTCAATCACATCATGATCAACATATGCTAAAGCACACTACAACACACTAAAGTATAAACTTATCAAGACAACTTTGTTCTCCAAGAGAACTTAACAAAACTTAATTAAAAGTGAACCCAAACTAAAGGGTTTCACCTACACATAAACTTAAACAACCATCTTCACTACCACTATCTTGGTGTGATGAGGTTCAACCCTTGAAGAGCAGATTCCCGGATCAAAGTCGGTTGATCGGTTTGTAAACCTTCTGATAGTTGCACCAACTACAAACAACCAAATAATCAAACAATAAACTACAATCAAACCAAACTCAACAATTCTCACAAAGAGGGTTTCGGCCACCCTAGGGTAAAAAGGTTAGGAATTGATCTTGATTTTCCATTTCATGGATTCAAAGGCATAGGAAAGCTAAGGATGAAATCAAGTGTTAGAAAATCAAAATTTGATGAAAAACACTATTCATCATCTTCATATAGGGTTCGGCCATATTGTGCTTGTTGAGCTATGATGAGAATTGAATCATAAGCTCTTGGGTTTAGGTAGAGAATGATGAAGTGAGTTCAAAGAAATTGGTTTCACATCCAATGGATTTTTCTACAATTTCCTATGGATTTTCAAAGTTTTGGATCTAAGAAATGATTTTGATGAAAATGGATCTTGATCTTGAAATAAAGAGATATTCAAGAAGCTAAGAGATCATAGAAGTGATCTTACCTTAAAATGAAGGAAGATTAAACAAGAAACCAAGCTTTTCTCAAGAACAACAATGGTGTTTTCTCTCTAAAGTTGAAGATGGTGTTCTTGGCTCTTCAAGAGGGGCTGGGCTGCGTGAATGGGGGGCTGGATGGGGCTGACTTCAGCCTTAAAACAAGTCACTTAAGGGCAAAATGGTCATTTGCCAAAAGGGTAAAATGGTAAAAGTGCAAAAGACTAAGGTTAGGGGCATTTTGGTCATTTCGCATCTAGATTTTCCAGATCGTCATGACGACTCTAGCATACTCTCCCAAGTGTCCTGGGATGATGTGGTATCAAACTTATCCGTTGTTGGGTCTCGTTGAATCCCTTTATAACTCCAAACACCTCTTGGTTGGATTATACGACCGAATATAATATATTATTATTATTTTTCAGACGTCAGGACAGATTTTAACGAAGATGTAGAGAATAAAATCCCGACACTTACTGTCTCGTTCATGAGTCCAAATTAGGTCTCGATAGTAGAAAAAGGCTACTATCCGTGAAAAACGCAAACCGGGCTCTGTTTGAGCTTTTGCCCGAAACTTAACCCTGGCTTCCTATGGTTGTGTAGAACATTCCTATCTTCTCGGAATATTTTATTTCACTCTCTGAACCTTCCAATAAAATAAAAACATTAAAATACTGGAGAATTAGAAGACGTGAAAATCGAGGCGTTACAACTAACCTTGCTTTATTTCTGATGACTTTGTCATTTTCATCTAGCTTGTTTCTGAAAACCCATCTTGTTCCAATGAAAGACTTGTCTGTTGGTTTCGAGACAAGTTTCCAGACATCATTCCTTTTGAACTGATTAAGTTCCTCTTGCATGGCAAGAATCCAGCTTTCATCTTCAAGAGCTTCCTCAATATGCTTTGGTTCAATTTCAGATAAAAAAGCCATATTGCTTGACTCTCTTAAGACAGATATGGTTCTAACACCTTCAGAGGGACTTCCAATGATAAGATCTTCAGGATGATGAGCTTTGAACTTCCAGTCTCTTCTGAGATCATCATTCTGATGTTGATTTGACTGATGACTCGTTTGCTCCATTTGTCGGACAGATTCCTCAGCAAATTCAATTTTTGATACATCTAGTTGTTGACTCGTCTGCTGGGTAAGGTCAAGTCCTGCAAGATCATCTTCTAGATCTGATAGTTCCCTATCAGTCATAAGATTTATGATTGAATTTTACATGAATGGATTCCTCAACAACAGAGGTTTTAGTTTTAAAAACTCTATATGCGTTAGACACTTCAGAATATCCAATGAAGATACCTTTGTCTACCTTGGAATCAAACTTTACAAGTTGATCCTTGGTATTTAGGATGAAGCATTCACATCCAAATGCATGGAAATAAGATATGTTGGGTTTTCTACCTTTCCACAATTCATAAGGAGTCTTCTTTAGGATAGACCTTATAAGTATTCTATTTTGCACATAACATGTAGTGTTTATTGCTTCAGCCAAGAAGTACTTAGGGAGATTATTTTCATTGAGCATTGATCTAGCCATCTCTTGCAGAGATCTGTTCTTTCTCTCAACCACTCCATTTTGCTGTGGAGTTCTAGGTGCAGAGAAGTTGTGAGAGATTCCATTCTCTTCACAGAACAGTTTGAATTGCTCATTTTCAAATTCTCCCCCATGATCACTTCTAAGGGTAGAAATACAAAAACCTTGCTCATTTTGTACTTTCTTATAGAAGACAGCGAAGGCCTTAAAAGACTCATCCTTGTAGGTTAAGAAAAGTACCCAAGTAAATCTAGAATAGTCATCAACAATGACAAATCCATATTTCCTTTCAACTAAACTGGCAACGCTAACAGGTCGAAACCGATCCATGTGTAACAACTGAAGAGGTCTAGAGGTTGATACAAGGTTTTTTGATTTGAAACTTGATTTTACTTGTTTACCTTTCTGACATGCATCACATAAAATATCTTTCTTTAAACTAATATCAGGCAATCCTCTCACAGGGTTATCCTTTTTCAATTTCGAAATAAGTTTCATACTAGCATGTCCTAGTTTCTTATGCCATAACCATCTTTCATCCTCTTTAGACATCAGACAGGTTACACTTTGATCTGAGAGTTCAGTTAGCTCAATCTTATAATGATTTTGCTGTCTATTAGCTGAAAAGAGGGTCTTGCCACTCTTGTCTTTGACTATACATTCATTCTTAGTAAAGGAGACATCAAATCCACTATCGCATAATTGACTTATGCTAAGTAAATTGTGTCTTAGTCCTTCAACCATAAGCACATTTGAGATAGAGGGAAGAGGGGGTTTACCACGAATTGTACCAACACCAATTACTCTTCCTTTTTGATTGCCTCCAAAGGCAACAAATCCATCATTTTTAGACTGGAGGTCTTCGAACATAGACCTTTTTCCTGTCATGTGTCGCGAGCAGCCACTGTCCAGGTACCAGCAGAGGCGTCTGCTTTGTCCTATTAAGGATGTCTGCAACAGAAATTATTTTATCTTTAGGTACCCATATTTTTCTGGGTCCTTTTCTGTTAGTTCTAGGAGTCTGTAAAGACTTCCTCTTCTTTTTGTGAAAACACTTAGACATAACATGTCCAGCTTTTCCACAGAAGTTACAGACGGGTCTAATTCTAACTGGAATGGGTTTCACATAGACATTTGAAGATTTTGTTGATACTTTATGATCATCTTGATGATCATATCCAATGCCTTCTTTGTTAAGAGAGTGTCTCTGACATCCTAGCAGTTTTGTCAGATTATCTCTGCCATTAACAAATCTAGCAAGATCAGAAGTGAGCTCCTTCACTTTCTGTTGAAATGTGACCACTTCTTCAGAATGTGATGTTTCACTTGAGATCGAAGCTTCATCAGACTTTTCAGTCCTCAGCTGGCTATTCTCTTTGGCCAGCATCTCACACTCTTGAGATTTTTGTTTATGCTCACTGAGGAGTTTAACATAATCTCTCTTGAGGGATTTGAAGGCCATAGATAAGCCTTTGGATTCCTCTACCAACTCATCATAAGCATCATGCAATTCCTCAAGTTCAGAATGTACCTCAGTTTCAGGTTCTGAATCTATGTCTGCCATCAGACAGAGATTGGCTTCCTCTTCTGTCTCTTCTCCTTCAGAAGAAGAACATGGCCATCATTCCTTTCTTCTTCTTTCTGAAGAACTTCTTTTTAGAAACTTTCTTCAAAAGAGGGCATTCAGGTTTGATGTGACCAGGCTTCTTGCACTCATAGCAGACAACAGGACTCTTGTCTGTTGATGTGGATTCTTTGTGGGATTTTTTGAAAGGCTTCTCCTTTCTGAACTTCTTCTTTCTCCAGAGCTTTTTCATCTTTCTGGTCATGAGAGAAGTCTCTTCATCATCATCAGAATCCTCATCATCAGACTCGTCTATGTCACAGTCAGACTCGTCTGCCTTTGAAGCTTTTAAGGCTTTAGCTGCCTTTAGATCAACTTTTAGAGCAATGGCTTTGCTCTTTTTGATTGACACATCTTCATTGAGCTCTTGCTCATGAACAATGAGTATGCCAAGAAGTTCATCCATAGTAAAGGAGGTGAGATCCTTAGCTTGAGAAACAGCAGTGACAAGAGGTCTCCACTGCCTTGGAAGACTTCTGAGAATCTTAGCAACTTTCTCAGCATTAGTATATGTTTTACCAAGAGATTTTAAACCATTAGTAATAGTTTGGAATCTACCAATCATTTGAGCAACAGATTCACCTTCATCCATGGTGAACAATTCATATTTTCTAACAAGAATAGAAATTTTAGATTCTTTTACCTTTGCAGTTCCTTCATGTGTGACAGATAAGGAGTCCCACATTTCTTTAGCAGAATCACAAGCACATACCTTTTCAAACTCTTCTGGACTGAGAGCACAGATTATAGCATATCTGGCTTTATGGTTTAGATCCCATCTTGTCTTTTCTGCAGGTGTCCACTGAGCCTTAGGCTTGTCTGAGCCATCATTATTTTGAGGAGTGTAAGGACCATCAGTAATGACATCCCATACATCAGAGTTTGTTCACAAGATGAACCAGTGAAACCTTTCTTTCCAGTAGTTATAATTTGAACCATTGAAAAAGGGAGGTCTGGTCATGGAGCCTCCTTTAGGTTGGGGGTTCCCACTTGAGCTTGCTCCAGAATTCATTGTCTATACTTCAGGATCTTTTCTCTACACTATTAGGTGCTCAACCCAGAGGCTGAGCTCTGATACCAACTGACATAGATAGATGCAAACACTAGAAGGGGGTTGAATGGTGTTTGACAAATTTATGCGGAATTTAGAAACTTTTTCGTGAGCACAAACGGGTGATAGTAGACGAGTAAACTTAGACAGGTCAATCAGACTAATAACTCGTCTGAAGGTTTTCACAGAAAAACACACAATCATGCAAGATGAAAAAATGTTTGATAAACACAATTATAAACCCCTTTAGTTAGATGATAGTTACGATAAATAATCAAACTAAAGAGTTAAGGGAAAGAGAGAGATCACTCAGCAGGTTTTATCCTGGTTCACCCCTTAACAATGAGGCTACGTCCAGTCCTTGGTAGCACCAAGTTTTCTCACTATAACTGATTTAGTTTACAAGACAGACAAGTATTATTTTCACACCAAGCCTCTTCAGGCTCCAGACGAGTATTGTTTTCACCAGGTTCCAGACAAGTATTATTTGCACACCTAGCCTCTTCAGGCTCAGACGAGTTTGTTTGAGAGAAGTTGTAAAATAAATTACAATTTGCAAGTCTTTCACAAGCATTCAGACGAGTGTATTAAATGTGAAGTTCTAAAAGACTGCGTAATAACTTCAAATGATTGAAGAATAAATATTGAAAGAATGAAGATATAAATGCATCGAGTAAATGCTCTTTGATTGCTTTGATTGTTCTCTATCTGGTTGAATCTTCAAAGTCTTCTTCATTAAATAGGCTTCAAGATTTTAAAGCCGTTAGACACAAAGTTTGAAGGCTTGGCTTCTTGCAGATATTCAATAAATGCAATAGAGTCGTTCTGGTCAGCCATTAAAGCATAGGGAACTTCGCTTGTTCTCTTTCATCAGAGTGATACAGACTTCTGATATACCTTTGGTCTCAGCAGATCTATATACGTGCTTTTTGTTTGCAGAGGGAAGACTTTCCCTTATAGTGTAAGATGCAATTGTGTTCAGGCAAAGCACTTTGTTGAAGTTCCTTATCAGAGACGAGACAGCTTTCATCCAATGTATTCTTTAACGTTAGTCAGTAGACGGATGAGTAACTTCGTTAGACGGGTTGACTCTTTAACAAAGAGATGACGTTAGTTGCAAAGTCTTTTAGACGGATAAGTCTTCCTTTGATCAGACGGTTGAAGACTTCATTAGACGGGTGAACTCCTCTTAGTTCAGACGAGTGAACCTTAGCTAGTTCAGACGAATGAACTTCAGTTAGTTCAGACATGTGAACTTAAGTTAGTTCAGACAGTTGAACTTATCTAAGTTCAGACGAGTGAACAGTTCATATAGACGCTTAATGTTTTAACCTGCACACTAAGTAGACGAGTTAAATATCACAGACGGGTTCAATTAAATCATTGAATAACTGTTTTAATCTCATCAAAACTATGGTAAATGCACATCAGACATTTGGAGACTCAACAGTTATGACTCGATAAAATAATTAAAATACTCGAAAACCAAAATCAAGTTTTGAAAAAGGAGTATTGAAAACAAAAAGGTGTTTTTGGGAAAACATGTTGCTTTTTCAAGAAAAGTTATCTTCCTTTTGAAAAGTTATGTTCTTTTGAAAAGGAAAAAGTGGTTTTGTGGAAAGTTATGCAAAGCCGATTTTGTTTCAGAAAAGCGTTTTAAAAAGACGTGGAACCCTTAGAAAACGGTTTTTGGTTTACGAGAAAGTGTTTTTCTTGGAAAATGTTCTCTTTGAAAAAGATATGTTTTAGTTCAAGAACAATAAAAGTGTTTTGTTTTCCAAAGCTTTTTTGAGAAAGTATGATTGAAAGAAAAAAAGATGAATCTTTTGAGATGAGCACAAACCTAGTGATCGAGACGTCGGACTAGCGTTTTGTTGATTGAGCACTCGGACTTTGTGTCCTGTGTTTTTGATTTTGAACGGGCTTAATGTCCTTTAAAATGAGTCGTGAGCTTTATGCCTCAACAAATGAAAGAATGAACGAAAAAGAAAACAGAAAACTTTCTGTGTACATGCATGAACCGGCAAACGTGCTATTTGAAAATGACCTACAACTTACGTAGTTAAGAATTGAGCCAGTTAAGACCACTAGGTCTATAAGGGCATTCTGTGTGTTGAAACTCCACAAGTGGCCAGAGGCCTCATGACCCCGTGCCGTGGTAAGTCGGCTACCCAGCACGAATGAACTCGATCAGAGACTGAACTATTCATGATATGGTTATGATGTGATACCCTGGAACAATTGGAGTTCAGACCTAAATTAAGAGTTCAACTCATGAGAACAATTGTGTTACGGGAATTATTACGGCCTATTGCTCGATGAAGGGAAGTTAGAATATCTAGGGTACATGAATTAGAAAGATGATATTGAAGTCTCATGCATTATTATAACTCATGATAGTGCTTGAGATGTTGTATTGTATTACATAAATAACTGTTCTTATAACTGTATTTATCTGTGGATGTTCATGCTGTTTGTCGCCTGTGCGGCTATCGTGATAAACTTATTATATGAGTATCTCACCTTTACCTGTACATGTTGGACACCCTGTTTTGTTTTTGGAACATATGTACAGATGTTGATCGTAGGTCCCCGCGGACACGTGAGGACTCGGATGACGGAGCCTTTTGAAGAAGCTGACTTTGGGTTGTATCCCAATGGCTACTTTTAGCCCGACCAGCTTAGGAGTCTTTTATTTTTGTTGCAGTTTTATATTATTTTTGCTGCACGTATATGGAACTTATGTTCTCAAGTCTGTAATATGTTATGTATTAGACCTGGATTTATGTTATGATTATGTGAGTGTGCACCTTAATTACTAATGCGTGTTAAGGAGTTTATTTCATTGTCTTGAGTTTATTTTGCCTACGCTTGCAGAAAATTTTTAGAACCACGTTTTTGAACGTGGCTATTTAATTATATTATTTTTTGAAAGCAACCAGCGTTTTATTCTCTTGATTTTTTCCACATTTTGAGTTCGAGTACGTAGCACCCGATGGGGGTGTTACACGTGTCATGATATTTACTTTATTTATTTTATTTTAAATTTTGTAAATTGCTCGGTTGACATGGAGGTAACACCAAATCATGATGCTAGTGGGAGGAACCTTGGAAGCTTGCTCGAGGGTCAAAGATTGTAATAATTAGTTTTAATTATTTCACATTAGGAGGCCATAATCATAATACCTTTTATATGTCTTTTATGTTTATATATGTGATGCATGAAATGCATGAGATGTATGATTTAAATTTGGAATTTAAATTGTATAATAGCATGTATGTCATTGTATGCTTAATATGTTTTGAATTTATGTAAACTAGTATGCCATGTATGCTATGAGAGACGTTTATATGATAAATAAGCCGGTGAGATCACTTAATTATTAAATTCCCTCAATAAATTAAGTTATTAAATGCCGCCTGATGTGTGGCACTCGTCAAGGCCATAATTATTTAAGTGTGGGTCATGCTACAGCTGAGCACCTTAATATATTCCGGTGAGATGCGAAAGGTGAAATAACCTACTGCCAACCATTAGGTTGAACTTAATTAAGTGTATTCAATAGGATTGAAATAGCTTAGAGGCATGGGGTTGGGCATCAATCCATATGATGGATTAGAATAAGGAGTTATTCACCCAATTGGTCCAAGAATTACGTTGGATGTAATTAGAAAGGAGTTTCCTACCTAAATAGCTGAGTTCTGGGCGATCAGCCACAGCTGGCTCAGAACGAGATTAAATATGGATCTTGGTCCCACTAGAAAATCTTTCAACGGGATTTTCCGAGTCAATGATGAAGGTCATTGGTTTGAGTAAAATAGTGGGAGCGTATTTAATAAATATCTATTAATTATGTTTGAAAATGACAATACTTATACTTTGCATATTTATTTTATGTAGATATCCATGGCACCAAACACAACTAATAATATGTCACTGCGATTTGTCCTTGAGAAGGACAAGTTATTTGGAAATAATTTTCTGCATTGTATCGAAACCTAAATATTATCCATAAGCAAGAGAAAAAGCTATATGTTCTTGAGGACGCAGCTCTTGAACTACCCGAGGATGCTTCTAGGGATGACAGAGATACTTACAAAGAGTGTCAGCAAAGAGTGTCAGGATGATGTCCTGGATGTTAGCTACCTCATGCTTGCCACCATAAGCTCTGAGCTTCAGAAGCAACATGAGAACATGGAGGCATTTGATATGATCGGACGTCTCAAAATAATCTACCAAGAGCAGGCGAGACATGAGCGCTTTGAAGTTTCCAGAGCCCTGTTTAATTGGAAGCTGGTAGAAGGAAACCTGGTTGGAACTCATGTACTCCTTTTGATTGGGTACATTGAGAGCCTTGAAAGATTGGGTTTTCCACGAAGCCAAGAGTTGGCTACAGATGTAGTTCTGCAATTGTTGCTAGAAAGCTACAGTCAATTTATCATGAATGACGTTGACAAAACTCTGCCAGAACTATTAGGCATGTTGAGAACTGCTGAGCAGAACATTAATAAGGGAAAAGGTAAAGCCAGAATGATGGTTGATTATGGAAAGCAGGCTAAGAAGAAGCCCTGGAGAAAGCAGAAGGGCAAGGGCAAGAAAAAGTTTAAGCCTAGCACTTCTGGCTTGAAGCCCGTGGGCGTGGTAGCTATGGAAGGCAATTGCCACCATTGTGGCCAAGCTGGTCACTGGAAGAGGAACTGTAAGAAATACCTGGAAAATAAAAAGAAGGGAAATGAGACTTCCGCTTCAGGTATTTATGTTATTGATGTTAATTTATCTATTTTAGCATCTTAGGTATTTGATACTGGATGTGATGCTTACATTTGTAATAATGTGCAGGGACTAAAAAGTAGGAGGAAATTGACTAAAGGTGAAGTGGACCTACGCATCGAAAATGGAGCAAAATTTGCTACATTAGATGTAGGGACTTATGTTTTAGCTTTACCTACTAGGCTTGTTTTGGAACTTGATAATTATTAATATGTTCCCGTCATTAGCAAAAACATTATTTCTGTTTCTTGTTTGGACAAGAAGAGTTTTCATTTAATTGTTAAGGACAAAGGTTGCTCTCTTTATTTGGACAATATTTTGTTTGCTAATGCACCATTGAGTAATGGAATTTATATTCTTGATCTCAATGTGCCCATATATAACATAAATGCGAAAAGGATCAAACCCAATGGCTTGAATTCTTCATTTCTTTAGCATTGTCGTATAGGCCATATTAATGAGAAACGCATCTCCAAACTCCATAAAGATGGATTATTGGATTCTTTTAATTATGAATCATTTGACGTTCGAATCTTGTTTATTGGGGAAGATGACTAAGGCCCCATTTACCGGTAATAGTGAAAGGGTCAGTGATATTTTGGACTTGATACATAGTGACGTATGTGGGCCACTAAACAAACCTGCTAGCGGTGGTTTTTCCTACTTTGTCACATTTACTGATGACTTCATTAGATATGGATAGGTGTATCTAATGAAATACAAATCTGAAACCTTTTAAAAGTTCAAAGAGTTCAAGAATGAAGTAGAAAACCAACTGGGCAAGAGTATTAAAGCCATACGATCAGATCGTGATGGTGAATACCTTAGCCAGGAATTTGATGACTATCTGAAAGAGTGTGGGATAGTATCCCAACTCACTCCTCCCGGAACCCCCCAATGGAATGGCGTGTCTGAAAGGAGGAATCGCACCTTGTTGGACATAGTATGATCGATGATGAGTCACTCAAATCTTTCAGATGGTTTCTGGGATTACCCATTGCTTGCAGCAGGCTTCACAATTAACCGTGTTCCAACAAAGGTGGTAGAATAAACACCATATGAGATGTGGAAAGGGCGAAAGCCTCGTTTGTCTTTTTTGAAGATTTGGGGTTGTCATGTCTTTGTCAAACATTTAATCACAAATAAACTAGAACCCAAATCAGATAAATGTACTTTTGTGGGGTATCCCATTGAAATGAAAGGATAATATTTCTATAACCTCTCTGATGACAAAGTGTTTGTCGCCAGGACTGGAGTGTTCGTTGAAAAGGAATACATCTCTAAAGTAGATAGTGGGCGAACAGTAGAACTTGGAGAAATCCAAGCACCACAGAGTACTGACTCGTCTGCAACAGAACAAGAATCGAATCCACAAGATGTTATGGTTTAAGAACCGGTTCAAGTTACACAAGAACTGCATAGGTCAAACAGATCACTTACACAACCTGAGAGATTTGGACTTCTCCTAACTCAAGAAGGTGATGTACTTCTCATGGATCAAGATGAGCCCGTTACCTACCAGGAGGCCATTGTTGGCCCTGAATCTGAGAAGTGGCTAGAAGCCATGGGATCCGAAATGGAATCCATGTACACCAACCAAGTTTGGACCCTGGTGGAGCCACCCGAAGGGGTAAACCCATAGGGTGCAAGTGGGTCTTCAAAAAGAAGATTGACATGGATGGAAAGGTTAATACCTTCAAAGCGCGACTGGTTGCAAAAGGTTTCAAGCAAGTTCATGGTGTAGACTATGATGAAACTTTCTCTCCATTCATAATGATTAAATTTGTTCGGATCCTACTTGCTATTGTTGCATACCATGATTCTGAAATCTGGCAGATGGACATCAAAACTGCATTCCTTAACGGGAATTTCCTCAAGGATGTGTACATGACACAGCTTGAGGGTTTTGTCGATTCAAAGGATGCTGGAAAGGTGTGCGAATTGCAGAGATCCATCTATGGACTCAAGCAAGCTTCCAGAAGCTGGAATCTTCATTTTGATGAAGCTGTAAGACAGTTTGGATTCATCAAGAATGAAGATCAACCTTGTGTGTACAAGAAGGTTAGTGGGAGTATGATTGCTTTTCTCGTATTGTATGTGGATGACATACTACTCATCGGAAACGACATTCCTACACTAAAAAATGTAAAGACATGGTTGGGGAATTGTTTCTCAATGAAAGACTTAGACGAAGCGTCCTATGTATTGGGAATCAGGATTATAAGGATCGATCGCTGAAATTATTAGGCCTTAGTCCAAATACATATATTGACAAGGTGCTTAGGCACTTCAATATGCATGATTCCAAGAAGGGTCTCTTGCCTATGTCACATGGCATATACTTGTCCAAGGGATAGTGCCCTACTACATCTGATGAGAGGGAACACATGAATAAGGTTCCATATGCTTCGGTAATTGGATCTATCATGTATGCTATGATACGTACTAGTCCAGATGTCTCGTATGCCTTGAGCATGACGAGCAGGTACCATTCTGATCCCGGTGAGAGTCACTGGAAAGCAGTCAAGAATATCCTCAAGTATTTGAGAAGAACTAAGGATACATTCTTGGTCTACGGAGGTGAGGAGGAGCTCATTATGAAAGGTTACACTGATGCTAGCTTCCAAACTGATAGGATGATTCCAGATTGCAATCAGGATTCGTGTTTTGCCTTAATGGAGGCATTGTGAGCTGAAAGAGCTCAAAGCAGGAGATAGTTGTCGATTCTACAATAGAGTCCAAGTATATTGCTACATCCAATGCAGCAAAGGAGGCTGTTTGGATCAAGAAGTTCATCTCTGAACTTGGTACTGTTCTTAGCATTGCTGACCCGATTGACCTCTATTGCTATAACAATGGAGTAATTGCGCAAGCCACGGAACCCAGATCTCACCAGAGATGCAAACACATGCTCATGCGTTTCCATCTTATTCGAGAGATTATCAATAGAGGAGATGTGAAGATATGCAGAGTTGATACACTAGACAATGTTGTTGACGCTTTTAACAAGCCTCTTGCTCAGCAGAAGCATGACGCTCTTACTAGGTCGATGGGTATTAGATTTATGCCTAATTGGCACTAGTGCTAGTGGGAGATTTTTGGTGTAAGCCCTAGTGGCCAATATATATTTTAGATATAAATATAAATATATATATATATATATATATCATGACTTTATTCTATATTTTATATATGAGGCATTTATTTATTATGTTGTATTTGATGATCATATTTATAGCATAATAAAGTCCTTAGAATTGTAGTTCATTTAGTGGAACGTTAAGTATGCCTTGACTGTGAGACGCCATTGAATTATATAACACTATTCTTAAATATCCACTATCAAGTATTATTATTAATAAGGACAATAATAATATATTGACACTATTATGTGAGTGTACTAATGACCACATTTCACGGGTCATAGATATAAGATATCAAGTCTTCACATAAGTATAAATATTAGTGGAATATTTATACTGGAGTGACCCGCTATGAGAACCATGCATAATAGTTATGTAAGTGTCATAAGCGATTCTCATGGTGACCATAGTGATGTATAGGCTTTAATACTGTTAAACGTTGTCTGTAACAGGACAACTATAGAGATAGTTATTGGACCTGCAGTGAAACATGTTGAGGAATGTGAGTGATTTGGATAGGATTCGTCCCTCCTACATAATAGGGGTAATGTCTATAGGCCTCTTGATAGTATGTGACGTAGAAATGCATGGCCATGCTAAGGTGAACAATATGAGATATTGGGCTCATATGATCGTACGTCAATTACTAGATCAAGAAATAAATAATTGAACTTAACAAGGATGACACATTTATGTCATGTGTTCAATTAAGATGAAAGGACGTTGACTGCACATTATATATGGTTACAATATGGTTTTATTGTATCACCAATATTATAATTAATTGGATAGCAATGATGTATTGCTAGATGCCGCTCATTGTTTATAATATTAATTAATTATTAATATGATTAATAATAATTAATATTATTGCTAATTAATTGAGAACCTATAGGGTCACACGCAAAGAGCAAAATTTCCGGAAATTAATTTAGCTGATTAATTAAATATGATTTAATTAATAATTAAACATTCGGCATGTAGCGTATAGTAGCCCAACTGAGTTAGGTTAAGTGAGTGACAGCTATTAGTAAGCTGTGCACGTCACTTAAGGCACACACAACACAGAGCACTCATAACTGCCGTTGTACACCCTTGATAGTCGCGCCCTCTTTTCTCTCTCTCTGTGCCGTGCCTCTCCTAATCCTGATAGCTAACACTATGTTATCTCTGACGTTAGTTTGCTCGTGTGGACTGAGTAGAGGTATTGCTACTTTGCAATACTGGTGCTAGAGAAGAACCTCTCCCTTTATGGTGATAGCAGCTGCATTCCTCAGATCTGCTGCACTGTAGCTGTGTAGATCAACTTGTCATTCACACTGTAGCAATGTTCGTGATTTACCAGTGCTGCTGACATGCTCACAGTGTTCGTGGTAAAGCTATGCTTCCAGAGGTAAACACATGCAATATCATTGTGATTCATGTGCGATATGTGGTCCTTTAGTAAAGGGGTTTTTCCACTCAAGAGATTTTTATAAATTGTTTTTAAAAATTATCCCTCTTGATAACCCAACAGTGGTATCAGAGAGTTTGGTCGTAGTTTGTCATGTATCCTAGGATTATTTGCAATTGTATGATAATATGGTTATTGCTTTTAAATATGATTCATATGTTTAAAAGCATGTTTGTATGATTTGTATGTGATATAAATCTCTTTGAACATGTTTTGTGTGCTTGGTTGTGCTCCTGACATAAACAAAGATTCGCTTCTGGAATCCTGTTGTGCTGTTTGGCACGGTCGTGCTCCCTGTAGCACGGTCGTGCAAGTTTGAATTAGCGTTAGTGAACGCATAGCAAGGCCGTGCGCTGTTTGGCACGACCTTACCACTTTCAAACAGCGTCAACTAACATTGAGCACGACCGTGCTCTTGTCAGCACGGTCAAGAGCACGGCCGTGCACATGTTGTACAACATCAACGAGTTTCCAGCACAGTCGTGCGCCGTTTGACACGGTCGTGTTGGTGGACAGAATGTGATTTTTTTTCCCTTTTTGCATATTCATAAATTGTTTATTAACTTTACGGTATATGATTATGGTCCTAATTTTTGTGTTTAATTTTGTTTGGTAAATACAGCCTGTTTGTCGTGGTTTATTGTATTTTTTTTATAAATACGACCTGCATATTGGGACATTTACTTTATTTATTTTATTTTAAGTTTTGTAAATTGCTTGGTTGACATGGAGGCAACACCAAATCATGACGCCCGTGGGAGGAACCTCGGATGTTTGCTCGAGGGTCAAAGATTGTAATAATTAGTTTTAATTATTGCACATTAGGAGGTCGTAATCATCATACCTTTTATATGTCTTGTATGTTTATGTATGTGATGCATGAAATTTATGAGATGTATGATTTAAATTTGGAATTTAAATTGTATGATAGCATATATGTCATTGTATGCTTAATATGTTTTGAATGTATGTAATCTAGTATGCCATGTATGCTATGAGAGACGTTTATATGATAAACAAGCCGGTGAGATCACTTAATTATTAAAATGCCTCAATAAATTAAGTTATTAAATGCCTCCTGAAGGGTGGCACTCGTCAAGGCCATAATCATTTAAGTTTGGGTCATGCTACAGCTGAGCACCTTAATATATTCCGTTAAGACTCGAAAGGTGAAATAACCTACTGCCAACGATTAGGTTGAACTTAACTAAGTGTATTCAATAGGATTGAAATGGCTTAGAGGCATGGGGTTGTACATAAATCCATATGATGGATAAGAATAACGTGTTATTCACCCAACTGGTCCAAGAATTACATTGGATGTAATTGGAAAGGAGTTTCCACCCCAAATAGCCGAGTTCTAGGCGATCAGCCACAGCTAGCTCAAAACGAGGTGAAATATGGATCTTTGTCCCACTAGAAAATATTTCGACGGGATTTTCCGAGTCAATGATGAGGGTCATTGGTTTGAGTAAAATAGTGGGAGCATATTTAATATAGATCTATTAAATATGTTTTAAAATCATGATACTTATACTTAGCATATTTAATTTATGTAGATATCCATGGCACCAAACACAGCTAATAATATGTCACTGCGATCTGTCACTTAGAAGAACAAGTTATCTGGAAATAATTTTCTGGACTGGTATCGAAACCTAAGGATTGTCCTTAGGTAAGAGAAAAATTTGTATGTTCTGGAGGACGCTGCTCCTGAATTACTCGAGGATGCTTCTAGGGCTGACAGAGATACTTATAAGAAGTATCAGGATGACGCCCTGGATGTTAGCTGCCTCATGCTTGGTACCATGAGCTCTAAGCTTCAAAAGCAACATGCGAACATGGAGGCGTTTGATATGATCGGACGTCTCAAAATGCTTTACCAAGAGCAGGCGAGGCATGAACGCTTTGAAGTTTCCAGAGCCCTGTTTAATTGGAAGGTGGTAGAAGGATACCCGGTTGGACCTCATGTATTCCTTTTGATTGGGTACATTGACAGCCTTGAAAGATTGGGTTTTCACTGAGCCAAGAGTTGCCTGCAGATGTAGTTCTGCAATCGTTGCTAGAAAGCTACAGTCAATTTATCATGAATGACATTGACAAAACTCTGCCAAAACTGTTAGGCATGTTGAGAACTGATGAGCAGAGCATTAGTAAGGGAAAAGGTAAAGGCATAATGATGGTTGATTCTGGAAAACAGGCTAAGAAGAAGCCATGGAGCAAGCAGAAGGGCAAGGGCAAGAAAAAGTTTAAGCTTAGCACTTCTAGCTTGAAGACCGTGGGCGGGGTAGCTTTGGAAGGCAATTGCCACCATTGTGGCCAACCTGGTCACTGGAAGAGGAACTGCAAGAAATACATGGAAAATAAAAAGAAGGGAAGTGAGACTTCCGCTTCAGGTATTTATGTTATTGATGTTAATTTATCTACTTCAGCATCTTGGGTATTTGATACTAGATGTGGTGCTCACATTTGTAATAATGTGCAAGGACTAATAAGTAGGAGGAAATTGACTAAAAGTTGCTGCATTAGATGTAGGGACTTATGTTTTAGCTTTACCTACTGGGCTTGTTTTGGAACTTGATAGTTGTTATTATGTTCCCGTTATTAGCAAACCCATTATTTCTGTTTCTTGTTGGATAAGAAGGGTTTTCATTTAATTGTTAAGGACAAATGCTGTTCTCTTTATTTGGACAATATTTTGTTTGATAATGCACCATTGAGTAAGGGACTTTATATTCTTGATCTCAATGTGCTCATATATTACATAAATGCGAAAATGATCAAACCCAATGGCTTGAATCCTTCATTTCTTTAGCATTGTCGTTTAGGTCATATTAATGAGAAACACATCTCCAAACTCCATAAATATGGATTATTGGATTCTTTTAATTATGAATCATTTGATATGTTCGAATCTTGTTTATTGGGGAGATGACTATGGCCCCCTTTACCAGTAATAGTGAAAGGGTCATTGATCTTTTGGGTTTGATACATAGTGATGCATGTGGGCCACTGAACAAACCTGCTAGAGGTGGTTTTTCCTACTTTGTCACATTTACTGATGACTTCAGTAGATATGGATAGGTGTATCTAATGAAACACAAATCTGAAACCTTTGAAAAGTTCAAAAAGTTCAAGAATGAAGTAGAAAACCAACTGGGCAAGAGTATTAAAGCCATACGATCAGATCGTGGTGGTGAATACCTTAGCCAGGAATTTGATGACTATCTGAAAGAGTGTGGGATAGTATCCCAACTCACTCCTCCTGGAACCCCACAATGGAATAGCGTGTCCGAAAGGAGGAATCCCACCTTGTTGGACATGGTACGATCGATGATGCGTCACTTAGATCTTTCAGATTATTTCTGGGGTTACGCATTGCTTGCAGCAGCTTTCACAATTAGACGTGTTCCAACAAAGGCAGTAGAATAAACACCACATGAGATGTGGAAGGGGCGAAAGCCTAGTTTGTCTTTTATGAAGATTTCTGGTTTCCATATCTATGTCAAACGTTTAATCACAAATAAACTAGAACCTAAATTAGATAAATGTACTTTTGTGGGGTATCCCAAAGAAACGAAAGGATATTATTTCTATAACCCCTTTGATGACAAAGTATTTGTCGTTAGGACTAGAATATTCCTTGAAAAGGAATAAATCTCTAAAGTAGACAATGGGAGAACAGTAGAACTTGGAGAAATCCAAGCACCACCGAGTACTGACTCGTCTGCAATGGAACAAAAATCGAATCCACAAGATGTTGTGGTTCAAGAGGTAAACACAATATCCTTGTGATTCATATGCGATACGTGGTCCTTGAATAAAGGGGTTTTTCCACTCAAGAGGTTTTTATAAATTGTTTTTAAAAATTATCTCTCTTGAAACCCCAACACCTTCCACTAAGGCCGACTTTCGTCCCTGCTCGACGGGTGGGTCTTGCAGCCAAGCCCCCTTATGCCCTTGTACTCAAGGGCCAATCTCTATCTGTCCCGAGGAAACGTTTGCACGCCTCTGTTACCTTTTGGGAGGCTACGCCCCATAAAAATTATCCCTTGGCCCATAGGTCCTGTCACAAAGTTAGAATTCTAGCTCTTCCGGTGTGGTATCTCACTGATGGCTCGAGCCCTCCCGGAAGGAGGCCTTCTTTGCCCTCCACCTAAGCTGCACAGGAAAAGCCCAAAGCCAATCCCAAGGAATAGTGAAGCTTCATAGGGTCTTTATGTCCAGGTGCAGTTAGTCCGCATCTTCAGAGACATGTCTATTTCACTGAGTTTCTCTCCGAGATGGTGCCCAAATCGTTACGCTTTTCGAGCAGATCGGAACTTACCCGACAAGGAATTTCGCTACCTTAGGACCGTTATAGTTACAATCGTCAATCACTGTGGCTTCGGTCGTCGGCTCCCCTGTCATTAGGTCACCAACTGGTCCAAGAATTACATTGGATGTAATACTTAGAGAGTTTTCTCGCGCCCCTAGGTATTCTCTACCTATCCACCTGTGTCGGTTTCGGGTACAGGTACCTTTTTTTTTGAAGGTCGTTCGAGCTTTTCCTGGGAGTATGGCATGGGTTACTTCAGCGCCATAGCACCTAGTACTCGAACCTTGGCTCAAGGCATTTTCTCTACCACTTCCTACCCTAAAAAAGCAGGGGCACCTTGCATCCTTGAACCGATAACCATCTTTCGGCTAACCTAGCCTCCTCCGTTCCTTAGAACCAGCAAGGGGTAGTACAGGAATATTCACTTGTTGTCCATCGACTACGCCTTTCGACCTGATCTTAGGCCCTGACTCACCCTCCATGGACGAACCTTGCAAAGGAACCCTTAGGTTTTCGATGCATTGGATTCTCCCCAACATTTGCGTTACTAAAGCAGACATTCTTGCTTCCGCTTCGTTCACCACTGCTCCCGCGGGTCCTGCCCTCTAAGGTGGAACGCTCCCCTATTGATAAATTTTTACATCCCAAAGCTTCGGCAGATCACTTAGACCCGTTCATCTTTGGCGCAGCGCTCGATTAGTGAGCCATTATGCACTCTTTCAAGGGTGTCCTGCTTCTAAGTAAACCTCATGGCTATCTCTGCACCCCTACCTCCTTTATCTATGAGCGGTCATTTAGGGGCCTTAGTTGGTGATCCAGGCTGTTTCCTTCTCGACGATGAAGCTTATCCCCCATTGTCTCACTGTCCAACCTTGACCCTTGTTATTTTGAGGTCATATCTAGTATTCAGAGTTTGCCTCGATTTGGTATCTAATGAGTGTGATTTCACCTCATATTTCATAGTTATTTTGCATATATTCGCACGGTAAATTGGGCATTTAGTTTAGAAATTTGTTAGATTTTATTTAGAATTGGATAATGCTGTGTCGTGGTGAGAATGTGCAGGAATTGATTAAAAAGAGCTTGGATCAAAGCATGTATGAAGCAAGAATGAAGAAGAGAAGAAAAAAAAAGAAAAAAAGAGCAAGGCAGAAGTTGTCACGACCTAGCCATGATGATCATCACGGTCATGGCAGGATAGATCTTGAAGATACTGAAGACTGGACAAATAGAAGATATCACGACCTAGCCGTGAAGGCTATCACGGCCGTGATCCATAAGTGAAGCTCAAGATTTTGAAGATAGAACCTGCCACGACCTAGCCGTGATACACATCACGGTCATGACACGATAAAATTTGTGATAAGATTTATGATCAGTTTGTATTTGATTAGAACTCAATGATGCCCTAATCTATAAATAGAGTGCTTTGGGCACGAAATTGGGTGTGCTTGGCTGCCATACAATTGTTTAATTGGTGCTTTGGGTTTAGAAATTAGGAATTCTCTTCCTGTCCTTTTTCTTTTTGTTTTTAATTATGTTTTCTTCTATCAAGCTTGTCAAACTTGTGGCAATGCTTAAGTAGTCTTTTTATTTCTAAGGATTGGGGCTATGTTCAAGACATGTTTATGTGAATGAATTTGGCGTCTCCCCTTTTATTGATTTCAATTGCTTTTGATTCAATTTCTATTGCTTTAATTACTTGTAAATTTGGCTCGTGCTTATTTGCATATGTTAGATACTCTAGGGATGAACTGAATAGTGAACCTAAGTATTGGATCTATAGGAGTTGAACTAAGGACTTAAATCACGAGAGTTAGAAGCGGTCCTTCGAGGATTCATGAACTGTCACAAAGCGTAATGGGTTCAAATTAAATTCAATTACCACGAGAGTAGGAGTTGGTTTATTTGGGCACGGTTTTTGTATCTTGGGAGAGACATTAACTTTATTAGGATAAATTCACCTTCAAAGCAATCGTTAATTAATAAAGGGGTTAATCAATTTAGTAGCATAAACTGTTTTGTGGTATCCCAATTCCTGGAAATTAACTTTCCTATTTCGAAAACCCAATCCTGATTTCCCAATCTTTTCCTTTCTTTTATTATTTTATTTGTTACTTGGTTCTATCATTAATTTCAAAATCTTAAAATATTTTTGTTTAGATAAATTAGTTTATTAATTATCTGATATTTAATTATCCAATCTCTGTGGGTTCGATATCTTTTTATTACTTGACAATAAAGTCGTACACTTGTCGATTTGACACATTAGTATCGCTCTCGCGGCCAGCACCGAAACAGTGTTTTACCCCTAGATGTCCAGTCAACTGTTGTGCCTCAAGGTATTTCGGGGAGAACTAGCTAGCTCTGGGCTCGATTGGCATTTCACCCCTAACCACAACTCATCCGCTGATTCTTCAACATCAGTCGGTTTGGACCTCCACTTAATTTCATCCAAGCTTCATCCTACTCATGGATAGATAATTCAGATTGGGGTCCATAAGCAGTGACAATTACCCTATGAAGACTCGCTTTCGCTACGGTTCCGGTGGTTTCCCTAAACAAAGCCACTGCCTATGAGTCGCTGGCTCATTCTTCAACAGGAACGCGGTCAGAGCCCTGGTCTGGGCTCCACCCACTGCTTGGGAGCTTACGGTTTCATGTTCTATTTCACTTCCCGATGGGGGTTCTTTTCACCCTTCCATCACGGTAGTACTTCACTATCGGTCACCTAGGAGTATTTAGCCTTGCAAGGTGGTCCTTGCTGATTCACACGCGATTCCACGTGCCCCGTGATGCTCGGGTCAGAGCGTAAGCTAGTGATGATTTTGGCTACTGGACTCTCGCCATCTAGGGTGTAGCACTCCACCGCTTCACCCAGCAGCACGACGCTTGTATAGCTCTATCGTAACCCCGTTTTCACGGTTTAGGTTGCTCCCATTTTGCTCGCCGCTACTACGAGAATTGCTTTTGATTTCTTTTCCTCTGGCTACTAAGATGTTTCAGTTCACCAAGTTGTCTCTTGTCTGCCCGTGGATTTAGCAGCAGTTCGAAAAGTTGACCTATTCGAGAATCTCTGGATCTACGCTTATTTTCAACTCCCCGAAGCATTTCGTCGCTTACGACACCCTTCCTCGTCTATGGGTGCCTAGGTATCCACCATAAGCCTTTCCTCGTTTGAACCTCACCCTTAACTTGAAGGCTAGCCATCTTAATCTTAAGATGCTGCTAGATAGAAGGATCTTATCAACGTCCATGAATGATAAATCATAGTGTTAAGTCTCCAAACTGTTGGTGTAAGCCCTAGAGGCCATTAGTCTTCTTTGAGATTTACATTTGTATCATGACTTTGATTCACATATATTTATATATAAGGCATTTTAGTTTATATTATTAATTGTTTAAACAAAGTCAAGTCCTTAGAATAGTTATTTTAGTTCAATAGAACATCAAGTACATGACTTGATCGTGAAACCCTATTGAACATTTTAAATACTATTCTTAAAGTATCCATAGTCAAGTATTATTGTTAATTAGGATGGCAATAATACATCGAGACTATTATGTGGGTAGACTGATGACCACATCTCACGGGTCATGGATATGAGATATCAAGTCTTTACATAGGTATAAATATTAGAGTAATATTTATACTGGATTGACCCACTATGAGAACGCTGCATAATAGTTATGTAAGTGTCATGAGCGCTTCTCATGGTAACCAAAGTGAAGTAGTCCTTCGACTTGAAGTCACTATGATTCCTACATGAGGAGTTGTAGGCTATAATGTTACCAAACGTTACCCGTAACAGAATGATCATAAAGATAGTTATTGGGCCTACAATGAATCATGTTGAGGGATGTGAATGATGTAGATAGGATTCGTCCCTCCTTCATAACAGGAGTAATGTCATGGGCCTCTCAATAGAGTGAGACGTGAAAGTGCATGGCCATGCTGTAATGGGCCAATATGAGATATTGGGCCCATCTGTGATTGCATGTCTACTCGAGAATTGTGAAACAAATAATTGAACTTAACAAGGATGACATACTTATGCCTTGTGTTCAATTAAGACATATGGACGAAAGGACATTTACTACATGGTTATTTTGGTTACCATAAGGTATGTATCGTATCATCGATATTCTCACTAATTGGGTAACAATGATGTATTGCTAGATGTCGCTCATTGTTTATAATATTAAATGTGATTTAATATTATTGCCAATTTATTGAGAACCTATAGGGTCACACGCATAGAGCAAATAGTCGGTAATGAATTAATTTATTAAATATGATTTAATAATATTAATTATGAGATTGGGCTTGTAGCGTATAAGCCCAATGAGGCTAGGTTAAGTGGGTGACAGCTTATAATGCTTAGCACGTCACTTAAGCGCTAAGGAGAGCTTACTGCTCATAACCTAGTGGCCGTTACACCACCTTGGTAGGCGCGCCCCCTCACCCATGCCGTCAACTAGCACAACGTTTTCTCCGACGGTATTTTGTTCACGTGGACTACGTAGAGGTGCTGCTCCATTGCGGTACTGGTGATAGTGTTGTTCGTAGTGCTCGTGATCGTTTGAGAAGGACTGTTCTTCCCTTGCAGTGATCGCGGTAAAGCTAACCTACAAGAGGTAAACACTACATCATGAGTCATGACCATTCGCATGGATCCTTTTTCTTGGGAATTTCTCCGCTGCGTTTTTCGTTTTTTTAATACGCAAATTCCCAATACCAAACGTCTATAATGACTATGTGCACAAGTGTATGTTCCCTATGTTTTGATGTATCCAAACGTTTTGATTAAATAATTTTAATGAACTATGTGAGTATTGTTGATGATCAACTTGAGTATGCAGATTATAAGCGCATCTAATCTAATCAATCTCAAGAAACATTCTAGTCATATGATAAAATATCAGAAATACAAGCTAAAGTGTCTGAATGTTAAGACTGAAGCAAACACTTCTTTGAAGCATCTGAATGTTGATCATATCAAAGGATACAGTTCTTATATAAAGATCAAAGAAGCATATGAAGAAACTCGAAAGAATATTTCTTGAGAATAATATCAAAGAAGCATATGATATTTCTCTTAAAGCAAAGAAGTCTTGACAAGACATTAATTCTAAAACTTCAGAAGAATCAAGCAAAGAGCTCAAGCGTCTCATATCTTTTACGAAGGAATCACATAAAGAAGCGTCTTGACAAGGAAGAACTAAGTTGATCAGAAGAAATATTAAATATGTTCCCTGCATATTTAATAATACTATTTGAATGGATAAGTACTACCTATTACATGCAATAATAGTCTATAAAGAACTATTGTTCTGACTTGTTACGATAATGAAGAAATTCGCGCTGCAAAATCTGAAGCTGCTCTGAATAGAAGTGCACAATTACACTAAGCTTGTCTTCAACGGTCCAATATCTTTAACAGAATGATTACTTTGCAATGAATATTGTGATATCTTCAAATGAAGGCTCAGAACAAAACTTGTCTCACAACGGACCTTTACTTTGTTCAAAAAAAGTGAAGACGAGATTCAAGTCTTTTCTTTAAACGGATCTATTATTATGAAAATCTTATATAAAGGAAACTCTGCTAAAGATTAAGCAGAGAGAGATATATAATCAAAATAAATATACAAGGCAGAAAAACTCACCTCAATCTGAGAGAAAACAACAAGAAAAGCACAAGAGATCAACTCAAAAGCTGCTAGCTACAAATCTCTTCTTTCTTCTACACTCTCTGTAATATTCATAGAAGAATTTTTTCTTAGTGATGTCATACCTACAACCAAATATCATATTCAGTCCTTGAGTGTTATTCGGTTGACTAGCATACTGTAATTTGAAGCAGCTGCTTTAACTCAACTCTATAATCTGAGAAAGGCCTGGAGAGGCTAGCTGAAAAATACTTGTTGAGCTTGAAGAGGCTAGGTGTGCAAACAATACTCGTTGATCGAGCCTGAAGAGGCTAGATGTGCAAACAATACTTTAGCCTGAAGAGGCTAGGTGTGCAAAGAATGCTCGTCTGCAATATGATCAGTTATAGTGAAAATCTTGGTTAAGCCAAGGACTGGATGTAACCCAAGTTTGGGGTGAACCAGGATAAATCTTGCCTCTCTCTCTCTCTGTTAGTCATAATATCTATTTGCAATATATTTTCCTTTTATATTTCTTTAACTAACATTGGGATTAAAAGTGTGCATATCTAAATATCATCTTTAATGAAGAAGTTTTTCAATCAAACAGCTTTCCCAGTTTTGGGTAAAATTAGACGGTCCATTTCAGCTGTTTCTATGTTATGCTTTGAAATCTATTAAGTTGTTTTTCTTAATATCAAAACTTTGTTTTAAAACTTGCGTTGTTCACTTGAGTTTAGATAAACACAATTCAACATCTCTTCTTAGTGTTTATTTGTGGTACCTTCACATAGCATAGATCAAACTATCGAATCGGAAAAATTGGGTGCTATCATATAGCTTTGTATAGGCTAAATTCACGAATTGGAGATAAGTGGACTCAAACCGCTGGCATCCGCCACAGGGTAAACCATCGCCTCTCAGGGCCCGACCGATTCTACCATAGAGGCCAATGATAGACAATAACTCCCCCCAAACACAGCTCTTCTCAAAATCTCAAAAGGTACTAAGTCAGAATCCCATTCTAACTAAGGATTCTTATGGCTCCAGAGGATCTAGCTACAGGAGAATCGGGAACGAAGGGCTTTCCCCCCTTTTTTTTTTCTGACCAGCTCTTCAATCTTAAGAATGCTAGTTTTAAGAATTTAAGAATGAGTGATTGCCCTTCTCCGACCCTTCCTGTCCAACCTGAGAGCGGATAGCTAATGTGTTCCGCTTTTTCTGTTTTGAACTGAGTTCTATGGTCAGCTGGCAACCCCCTGGATGCCGAAGGCGTTCTTCGGGTGATCTCTAGTTCCTATGGGGTGGAGATGATGGGGTTGGTCCATGGATTTTCTTTCTTTTTGCAGCATTTTGTTAAAAAGGTTGAAGGGAGATAGTGCATCAAGTTGCTTCCAAGGGCCAACTTGATCCTCTTCCCCAGGATCCCAGATGAGGAAACCCTAGGAGAGCCACCAAATCCAACTACTGTCCATGTACGATCCATACTAGATTTGACCAACTGCCCATCCTAACTCACCTACGTTCTTGACGGTCCATCTTTCTCTCAGTAGAGTCTTTCAGTGGCATGTGTCGGTCCTCTTTCCCATTACATAGAAAAAGTGAGCAACTGGTTCCGGTACAAGATACTATCATTATCGCCTGGACAATTGGACATCCATCCCGTAATCGCAACGACCCAATTGCAAGAGCGGAACTCTACCAACTGAGCTATATCCCTCGAGCCAAAAAGAGCATGCACGAAGGAGTCAGTCTTTTATTCTTTTGCTTGGCGCAGCTGGGCCATCCTGAATTTAAACCAGAGACCTCGCCCGTGAAGTAAATCATCACATTACGGTCCAACCAATTGGGAGAGAATCAATAGATTCTTTTTGGGAGCGATTCATCCTTCCCAAACGCAGCATACAACTATCTGTTGTACTACACTCTCCAAGGGTGCTTGTTCCCCCTTCTTCCTTACCATGGAAAATCTTTGTGAAATAACTCAGATGAGAATAAAAAAGAAGGCGTTAAGAGACCCTCATGTGTTTGTCTCTCTGTTTAGTTTCTGAAAAAACGAAGAGAGAACAATGGCGAAATCGAGCACAAGCAACATACCGAGCAAACCGACATGGGTCCTCCCTTACCAAACCCCGAATTTGACAGAAGAGTACACACTGGGAAGAAAATTGGGTCAACGTCAATTCAGGACCATGTACCTCTGCACCCACAACTCCACGGGTCGCACGTACGCTTGCAAGTCCATCCCAAAACGGAAGCTTTTCTACAAAGAAGACTACGATGACATTTGGAGGGAGATTTAGATAAAAGGGAAGCTGCCAAGTTTATCAAGACTGTTGTGGAGGTTATGGAGGCTTGTCACTCTCTTGGGGTCATGCATAGAGACCTCAAGCCTGAGAATTTATTATTCGATAGTATTCAAGAGGATGATAAGCTTAAAGCTACCGATTTTGGGTTGTTTGTTTTTTATAAGCCAAGTTGCTTTTCTTTGCTTTTTATTATTTATTTTATTAATTTCTCTTCAAAGTTTTAATTTTTATGATTTTCCATATCTGGGGTGTTTTGATCCTTCACATATGGTTTTATGGGTTTGAGGTATCATGTTTGAGGCGGTCTACTACACCGCCAGTGGCATGTCCACCATCTTTGTCGTGATGCTCTAGGTGTGCAGCGTGGTGGTATCCTGTAGCCTCTATGGTGGGACCCATGCACTCCTTAGTTACTTTCTTCCTCTGGCATACAACAGAATGACGCTGTTCGTGGATGTCATAGATTTGGACATGGTGGCGAGTGCTTTGGTGGAAGGGAAGACAAAGGTGCTTTACTTCGAGTCGACTTTGAATGCAAGCTAATATAACGGAGCTGAGCAGGGTGGCACACCAGAGCATCGGGAAGTGGTGGGGGTAAAATTGATATTTGCAAAATAAAGATTTAAAAAATAATATGAAACCGTGCTAATTACCTCAAAACTGGTGGTTCACCCATGGACCATTTGTAAGTTGGTCTAGGGTTTTCACAAAAAGAACACCATCCATTTCAATCACATGGATATCACCAATGTTTTGAAAGTCGGACTGGTCGTCGAACTGGTGAAGACACTGGTTCACGGTTCACTGGTCCAACCGTGATGGAACTAGTTGTAATTAAATATATATTTTTAATTTTATATAATATATTTAATAAAAAATAATCTAATATAGTAATAAAATGGTTTGCATTCATAATCAAACAATATGAAAAATATTTAAGTTCAATCAATAATAAACATAACATTGAGAGTTCATAACATTAAGAAGTTGACATTAAGAGTTCATAATATTTAAATTTCCTTTGTTCCTTGGAAAATTCGAACTAGATGCAAAAATTGCATTCTCTTAACTGAGAAGATGAGGTTTAAAATGACACACATATATGGAGAAGGAAATAATTGTGCAGACAAACTTACTAATTTTGGTGTCTCTTCTAGAAGCAACACTTGGTAGGACCTCATACCTTGCTTTATTAGTGATGATTTTTTCAGAAATAGGTTTGGACTTCCAAATTTTTGATTTAGATAATTTGTTTTTTTCTCATGGGTTTTGGTCTATGTCCCCCCATAACACTTTTTGTATTCTTTAATTCATTTTTTAATAATTCATATTGGTGTGCTGCAAATGATGGATAGGATTTGGGGTGCCAACCTAGTTGGCATTCCTCTTCCTGTAGTGATGCCTTTGCATGCCAATGCTTTTTTATCAAAAAAAAAGTTGACACTAAGGAGACATATGTTTTTTGAATGAGAAAAAACAACACCTCTACTATCCTCCCAAAGCAGAGACATTACGGATATATGCTTTTCCCTAAACAACATATTTTTTTAAAAAGTTATATATTTATATGATCTAAGATGATAATGAAAATAAAATATATATTGAAACTAAACAAAAAAAGGATGCAAAAGCGGATGTGGATCCATGACCCACTTGTTAAAGTGGATGCAAAACAAAAACGAATGCAAAGCAAAAACGAATGCAAAAACTGGGATGCAAAAAAAAAATGGGCCAGTTGTCAACCTGAAACAAAGAGAAATAAGGGTTAAATAAATTAATAGGCCCAATTGTTAACCTAAAACTCCATGACCCGACCTGAGAGAAGTGAAAGTGTAGCAGCAACCTCCAAAATCCTATTTCCTTCACTTCCCAGTTCCCACAACACTCTCCTATGTTAGTTAAGGTTTCACGAGCTATGAGTTCCAAAGGTAAATCTCTTCCTTGTGATCTTCTTCTCACTTTTGGCTTCATCAAAACCTGTATTTTCGTGTCGATTGTTCCTATCACCCTGTTTCGGGTGCCAGAAGTGATGAATTTATTTCAATTCTGTAAACCCAGAACAATCATATAGATATAAATTTATTTATTTACTAGCTTGGGATTGTTCTGAAGGTTCTTAACCTTTGTTAAAACGTGTTTTCTATGTGCTTGCTTTTATTTCCTGCTTGTTAAAAAAGTTTTTGAAAAGGTTTTTCAAAAAGTTTAAGAAACACAATTCAACCCCTTCTATTGGGTTATGGTTTTCTTATCCGAGATTATAATGGTTCTTGGATAGTGGGTTTTGGAGGATTCTTGGGTGTCGCTAGAATTCTTTTGGCTGAGTTAAAAGCCATCCAGGTTGGTCTTCAAGGTTCTTCGCAGCGGGGAGTTAGAAGCTTATCCTGTGAATCTGTTTTCCTGAGGCGGTCAGATTGATCAAAGAAGGGAAGGGGGATTTCCTTCATTTTGGCAATGTGATATACTCTATTAAAGAGTTGTTGGCTAACGATTGGGAGGTGAGCCTAGAGCGTGTGTTTAGAGAAGCTAATTCTTGGGCGGACCATCTTGCAAAGTCAGGCACGGATTGCAAGGTCAGTCTCGAGTTGTTGGAGCTTTGTCCAATGTCTATGGAGCAATTGTTGTTAGTTGATTCCATGGAAACTATTTTCAGTAGATCGTAGTTTTCTTTTATTCTTCAGATGTACCAAAAAAACAAGGCTTTAATAAAAGGACTATATCTAACATGTGTACAAATTATTTAATAAATATGATACTCGTTGAAATTAAAAAATCTTAAATAAAAATTAAGACATCTTATGATTCAAAAATTAAAAAGTTATACTTTTTATCTAATAAGTATTCATTCTTAAAACACTCACATAAATTTTAAAAAATTATATGAAGTCTATAGAAGAGTCTAAAAAATGCTTAATACATATTACACACTATCCCTATCTCTCGTATAAAAAGAAATACGAGGCACAATCAAAATATATTTACGCACATGTCCACACAAAAATATGTATTTACTCATAAAATGAAAAGGATTTAATTGTATTGCAGTGTAAAGTTTTTTTATATTTATAATATATCAAAATTAAGTTAAAATTATTCAACTATAAATATAAAAACTATTACTTCTTAAAATCTGTATAAAATGTTTGCTTAATCAAATTTTATTAATAAATATAGACAATGAATATAAAATATTTGATTTATCTCAAATCTGTATTGTAAAATACAACACTTCCCAAGTTATCAATTGTGATGGGGCATTAGAAATAATTGATTAAGTATCCACATATTTTTCATTATTAATGTGGAATATTGGATAAAATATAAAATAAATTATATGTGAGGTCGTATAAATTATGTAAATGTATAAGATTTAGGCCTTCCCTATCGATCAATAAACAATCTCACTTAAGTTTTTTACGTGCGTTAAAATTCTTCTAAAGTGAGTTGCCTCCGAAATGAGTAAATAAGAGTATATCTATTCTTGATCTAACAATGCATATAAAGATCTTAATCAACTTTAATGCTTACTTATTTTATATATGATCTCATTTTGGAGGAATTTATTTCGTGGATGGAGCGTTATTCTGATTTTTTTTTTGTTTCACAAAATTATTATGGAGTATCCATTATTATTAGTGGTGACTAATCTCCGTCGGGAAACATGTTGGGTATACAAGGAGCTTGTTTGGTAAAACTAGCGGATAACAATTAAGCTAGCTAATAGCGGATGAACTTATTGCGGATAACGGATAAGGTAGGTGATAGCGGATAAACTAGCTTATTGGTGTGGAAATGTTTGGTAAAACTAGCGGTTAAACTAGCTGATAAATATAAAATGACATAAAAGGACATGTGTCTATTCCTTTTTATATAAATGTTGTTAAAAAAATACTACTTTGGAGGTTTTTTTGGCATAGATCATGGCTAATTCAATAGCGTTGCCTTCTTTGAAGTCGTTAGCTTTGCAAAACTTTGTCCACCCTATTATGTAGCCATCAAGGGGAATCATGAGACAAATGTTTAAACTTTCTCAAGTCAAAATTAGCAGGGTCCTACCCGTAAACTACATCACAACTATTATTCACCTTTGCCTACACTTTCTTGAAAATCATTTTAGTTAACATTATGAACATTAGAAACTCATGATATATTTAAAGTAACTATAATCTAAAACCAAATCTCATAGCAACAACTGCATTTCAAGTTATAGAAGTATTAAAGAGCAACCAATCCTAAGAAAATCCCCTCTCTTTCTCTCGTCTCCCTCACATTCTCACCGACGGCGGCAGGGTTGGTTTTGGGCCATTTTGGCCTAAAATCACCCATTTACTTCGTTTTTTCTCTTCTTTTCTTTCCATAAGTGGGTTTTCTACATAGATCTGGTTCTTTTGTGTGGGTTTTTCACATAGATCTGGATCTTTTTGTGTTTTTTTTCCTTGTTCTTCGTAGTCTTGGTGTGGTTTTGTTTGGTTTCTCGTCTTGGTGTGGTGCTGTTTGATTCCCGTCTTGGTGCGGTGTTCGTTTGTTTTAGATTGACAGATCTGCTTCGATCCATCATAGATTTGGTCAAGACTTGGGTCTCAATGCTACAAATCCGGAAGCATGGGTATTCCGGTGACTTTGATGGTGTCACTTTTGTAGGCAATTTGACTTTGTTGTATTATGCTTTTAACCTGGGTGCTGTGAGTTTGTTCGCAGTTTCATCCTTTTCGGTTTTTAGCAATTTTGGATTTGTATTGTCATCGATGTACTCTATCAATTTGAATGAATGAATGTCTTTCCTTGTCAAAAAAAACTGCATTTCAAGTTGATTAATTATTTCTCAATATAATTTTTTTAAACACAATGCTAAACGCTCCTCAATGGTCTTTGGTAGTCATATGAAATCTTTTTATTCTCTCTTGAAATCTATTTGATTTATTTCTCATATTTTTCGGTGCAAGTTAATCATTTTTAGAAAATTTAGTTATCTATCATATTATTTTTAATATTTGACATTTCTCTCAATACCTTGATATTCTACTTCTCTCAACATTCAATATTATAGTGAATTTGATTTTTTTTTCAAAGCAAAATTATTATAAATTAGAGCTAACCATTTCTTTTTCCACTACCTTGGTATTATAGTTCTCTATCATTTAATACTATAGATACGTTTTCAAAGCAACAATCACATTTCAAGCTGATTAATCATTTTTCAATATAATTTATTTAAATAGAAATGCTAAACACTTCTCAATGATCTTGGTAATCATATTAATTTCTTTTTCTTTTTGATTGAAAATATATTTGATTTATTTCTTTTTTTTTTATGCAAGTTACCCATTTTTAGAAAATATATTCATGGCATCTTATCAAAATAAATCCTTGAAGTCTTCAAATTCCTAGACTTTTTCATACCCAGTTAGAAATGGCAACGGGGCAGGGCGGGTGCGGGTAGTACTCCCCCATCCCCACCCGTGCTCAAGCGGGTACCCGCTAAACGGGTTTCTATCGGATTTTACGGATATCCACGGGTGTTACGGATATCCACGGATATATTAAAATTCCAATAGTGAATCATTTTAACAATGCTCATTTAATTATTAGCAATATCTCTACATACAAAGAATATATAATTAGATGGTGTTAGAGTCATAAAAAAAAAGAAAATACTTGATATTGGAATTATGAATATTGGTTCACCAAAAAATCCAATATCACGGATATCCTATCCATATATCAATATACAAAGAGTCCAACGAGCAATTAATTTAATGACCATTGCTGCATTAGTTATCGATTACCACTGCATTTGATTGATGGAACTCTAGAACAATAATATAGAAATAATGCTCTTCTACCAAACTTCTTGACAAAAAACATTGAGATTACTATAGTGGTATCGGGTACGGGTACCCGCTGGTGCGGGTACCTCAATACCCATCCCCACCCATTAACAAATGGGTACTCATTAAACTCCCCAAAATTGGTACCTGTTGAGGATTTTATCTACGGATATCCATGGATACGGGTAAAATTATCATCCCTATACCCAGTAACCGTCGTTGTCCAAGTAATAATGTAGCGGGTACCTCAATACCCATCCCCACCCATTAACAAATGGGTACTCATTAAACTCCCCAAAATTGGTACCCGTTGAGGATTTTATCTACGGATATCCACGGATACGGGTAAAATTATCATCCCTATACCCAGTAACCGTTGTTGTCCAAGTAATAATGTTCCCTTCTGACTAACCCATCATATGAAGGAGCCTATTTGCTTCCTCTTCATTCTCCCATCTCCAATATCCGGAAATTATCATGTTCCAATTAATCTGCAACATTTCTCTTAGGCATTTCATAAAAAAAAAATTATTTCAGACTTTGCGAACATATAATCATCCAAACTTATTGTTGTATTATTTTCCATCTCCATGCCATCACCAAAACCTGCCCCATTTATGTACCGTTTATTTATCACTAAAAAAAATTGAAAAGGGGGGGAACAAAGTGCAGATATTGTACTACTAACCTGCAACTATGGCTACAATATTCCATACATTCTATACACAACATTTCTACAATGAGTCTCTAAAGATGCAAATATAATAAAAGATCACAATGTTGAATATCAATCACTTTTTTGAGTTTAAAAGACTTACATCACACTAAGAACTTGTTGAAATATTCAAACCTTGTAAAGGAGTCCAATGAAAACCAATAAATTACCTCATAACTATAATCAAAATAGCATACTATTAGTATATAATCTACTTAACTGTTTTCAAGCACTTCGTGTGCAACTCTAGTACCGGTCTCTCCAACATTCCCACCAAAGGCAACAACCACACAAATAGAGAGAATTAGAAAATGAATATTATGAGCAGCTGCTCTTTGACTGGTTCCAGAATCCTTACTGCAATGTGTAACACCCCATTTTTTTTTTTAAAGAGCTTCCTAACAGCTTTCTAATATTAATTAGACAGTATTTGTGTGTTTGTATTTTATTAGAGTGTCTAGAGAGTGAAATAAAATAAACTGACGGCGTAGTCAAGCTCTATACTATCGTAGGAAACTATGGTTAAATTTTGGGTCGAAAACTCAGACAGAGCCCGGTCTGCGTTTTTCACTGACAGTAGTGTTTTACTACTATAAAGACCTAATTTTGACCCGTGAACGAGATATTTAATCTTATAATCACGTTTCCTACATTTTTGCTAAAATTGGTTTTTGACCTTTAAAAATGAAAATAATATAAACCATTCGAATGTAATTCAAACTAGGAGACAAACGGAGCTGCGTATGGGTTTATCGGGGCCCGCTAACGGATATAATTGATATCACATCAAGTCACATCACATTGGGATGCATGTCCGTGTCATGATGACCTTAGAAAATATCAAAACGCGTTCACACTGCGAAATGACCAAAATGCCCTTGGTCTTTTTCCTAAAGGACATTTATGTTCCTAAAATATCTAAAAAGTTTGGATGACCTCACCCTCCCTCACTCTTTATCTTCGGCCCTTTCTCTCTCTCTCTCTCTCTCTCCCTCTCCACTTTCTTCTTCTTCCTTCCATTTTCTTCTTCTTCTTCTCCATTCTCCATTTTCCTTCATCACTTTTCCTCCATTTTTTTCAAGCTTCCACAAGGATTTTCAAGAAACTTTGTGAAGTAAAGTTAATCACCTCATCCTCCTCTATCATCTAATAGGTATAAACTTCACTCTTGAGCTCTCAATCTTCATTTTTCTCCATTGAAAGTTCATGATCTTCAAACTTCAAAATCTCTAGAAAAATCCTTTTAATGCCAAACCAATTTCTATGATGTAGTTTCATCCCCTACTTTCATAATCCAAGAGCATGAAATCAAATAATATTCCTAGCCTATTTTTCTAGGAAGAACCAAACCTAGGTCCCAAAATTGGGGAAAATGGATTTTGTTCAATTTGTGTGAAATGATTCTTAATTTCACCTATTCCATTCCTTAATCATGTAATCCAAGTGATTAGGAAGCCAAATCAAACTCCAATTTATTTTTAATTGGGGGGCCGAAACCCTATATTTTTGGTTGAAGGGGTTTTGGTTATTGATCATGGATTATGTCTTAGGTATGCTTAAGGATCATTGATCCAAGAGTTGGTAGAATTTCGACACCCCTAACCTATTTAATTAAATAGGGGCAGTACCCTAACCATATGGATTAGGAAAGTTTTTAATTAAACTGTATTGATTTCTGATTTTGTTTTGTTCTAAAGGATCCGATGGTGTTTGAGCGTTCAACAGCATGCACGAGTGACAGTTGCTGAGCCGCAGTCGGAGCTGCATTAGGAATATTACTAAGGTGGGGAGAAAGAACTTTATCGTCGGGAGGCAAGCTTAGTATAGAATATATACGTGTGTAGGGGAACCTTAAACCCTACTAGAAGTTGAGCCCTGGATAAAGTGCCTAGACCCTAGGTGTAGGTACTTTTGGGCTATTACCACTAAGATGATAATTTAAGTGATTTGATTGATTGAGGTTGATGTGTTGAATTATTTAATTGCTTATCTGTGATCTGTTCTATTGAACTGCTTGTATGATTAAATGTTTGTCTGACATTGTGATGATATCTGTACTGGAATAAATTTTGTTGCGATATTTTATTGTGATTGGCTGGTTGGGTGTTGATCAGAGTATGGTGAGTGTTGATGTTGTTCGAGTTGATACCGTCATGGTCCCGACGATGGAGCTGTGGCTCGTAGACGCAGGGCATCGTGATGCTGATGTTGATGTTGTTGATGATGATGATGTTGATGTTTATGTTGATTTTGATGTTGATGTGGATGCAGTGCATCGTGGTCGTGGCCGAGTGCTTAGGTGTGAGGTCCCGGTATCAACCTGCGATGGATGTTTGTTGCATATCATAGCATTTCATACCACAACATATTTGTCCCAAAGGGGGATATCCAATTGGGGACGTGATGTTTTTAATCTCGAGGTGTGATGTCCAATGGGGGACGTGATGTGATGTTATCCCGACGGGGATGTCCAACTGGGAATGTGCTGTATCGGCCGACATGCATATAGGGAAGTTAGCATATACATAGGGACTAGTATCCCTCTTATAGGCTTATATGAGAGAATGACGTTTGAGATGGTTGTGTTATATGACTCAAGAGATGGGTGTTGTTGTGTTGTATGTTTCCTAAATGATGTGTGCTACATGTATATATCTGCTATACTGATGCCCCTCTCCCATATTTGATAATGCATGCTTCTTATCTCCATGTGTTTCCTTTGTATGTTTACTTTATTTTATGGGAAGACCCCGAGGAGGAACCAGTTGCTGAGGAGCTGGATGACACTCCTTACGAGCCTGACGCCGGAGGACGAGTCACGGACCCTAGCCTCGAGAGGTTGGAAAGTTGTCGTGGTTAGCTAGAGAGTGTTATCTTGCCCCTTTTACATATTTTGCGAATCGTCTGTATTAATGCACTCTGTATGTATATACTAGTACTATAGCCCTACTGACGGGGCAACCGATGCATGTATGTATTTCTTTATATTGTTTAGCTGTGTACTCTGAAATGATACATTCCTTGATTTCGTTTCGCTTCCGCCTTTAATTTTCCACTTTGCTTCATATTAATAAGGCGCGCTACGATTATAATACGATTAAGGTTAGTTAAATATCTTATGTTCTTTAATGGGATGGCAGGTCGTCTCACAATGTCAAGACTATTATTGTGCAAACAGTGGTTAGATGTAAAATTAATAAAAAAAAATCCATAGAGATTGGAGAAGGAAATAGTATAAAGATTGCAATGGAGTAAAGAGTATACATATTATCACCTCAACCACACACAGAGGAGAAGATTAAAAAATTTCAACCTTCTTCCACGTCCACCACATCACATAATACCCATGAAAGACCAAGGCATAAAAAATAACCAAAATCGTCCTCATCCTTTTGATGAATAAAAACTGAAAATGCATCCAGTGAGGTAGTGACATGCATAGCAACATTATCAGTACTGCTATAATATATTGAATGGATGATTTAAGTAAGCTATAAAAATTAATGAACAGTATAATTAGCTTTACACACTATGTTGCTGAATTTTGTGACCTAATACGAGTAATGTAAGGTTCAGTGGTAAAAAGGCAAAATAGAGTCCAATTTTTGTCAAACTGGTTTTTTTAGTATGCAGCCCCATTTATTTTCTCATTTAAAAACACTATTTTGTAAATGTGCAATGTATCATTTATATTTTCAGCATAAAAAACTAATGCAATGGTAATGTCATTAAATAATTCCGGTAAATGAAACTACCACCATGTGAGAACCTCCTAAGAACTCTTTTGAGTCCAAGAACATTCTTAGTACTTCAAGGCCACTAGAGTTGCTATGCCTTGATTTATTTGGTCCAACAAGAACCGCGTCTGTCAATTGTAAGAAATATGAGCTTGCATACTATACTAGATGGACGTGGGTTAAGTTCCTTGCCCACAAGGATGAGTCCTTCAAGGTCTTTACTATATTCTGCAAACGTGTATAGAATGAAAAGAGCATGTGTATTAGCTCTATCAGAATGTAGAATGCGGGTGAAAGTAGTCCTTGACAGGGACTAAAATGTCCCTAAAATTACCCTAAAAAGGACTAATTTGATCCGCGTTTTACATTCTTGAGGACCAAATTGGTATTTTTGGTATTTTCATTTATCAGGGACTAAAATGTCACCATGTTTTTTTTGTCAGGGACCAATTCGGGTCTTTACTCTATATAAAAAAAAATTGTTTACATCTATAAACACATAAAATATTGAAATAACATGATAAGTTTTAAACCTCAAAACCAGGCGTCTATTACAACTCGCATAAATAAATAACTAAACAATATTAATAGTCCTCTTGACATATGTCATGCAAATTAACCCAAGCTACTACTAGAATGTAATCTTCAAGCGTCTGGCTGCTCAACATGGTCGTCCTTAGGCTTTGAAAACAACACTACTAATGAGATATATAATCCTAGTGAATAGAAATACAGTTATAAAAGGTCTTCGCAAAAGCATTGTTCTCAGCCGGTGTGGTAACCAGAAAAACTAACTATGGTACCCGCTATTTTCAAAATAAATAGATAATAATTACATACTCTAATATTAACAATAAATATTCAGAAACACATCATAATCAAGTATAACAATTTCTCATATATCATATAATCTCAACTTCCTCATAAGTCATGACTTTCAAACTGCATATAACAATGACATCCCATTGCCTACCTTACTCATGAAGGTATTTCGATGTCACCTTCTCTTTAGTTATATTACTCATTTCGATACCAACTATTGTATACTGGTGGTATTACTTATTTCAACATCCCAACGTGTGGTTATGTTGCTTTCGATAGCCCATTATGGCAGTGTTTCAAATTTCAACACCCCAATTCATTGGCAGTGTTACTTTTAATACCCCTATCATAGGCGATATTGCAGAAAACATCATTCATCACATTTAACAGTTATTGAATCATGCCAAAATCACCAAATATCCAAATATAGCATGTCAATCAACTAAATCATATATCAAACATACATAATATAACATCAAAAGTCAAGAATAAACATTTAATTCATAGCAGAAACACCATAGAAGGAAAACCTCCAAATTTAGAAAATCAAGATTCGATCAAATCAGGATTATTTTCCAAGAAAACGTATTTCGAAAGCATAATCCAAACCCCAAGACAATTTGCACTATGGAAAGGGTGAGAAAGAGTATTTCTACTCACATCTTGAAGACCTCTAAGAAGCTCCATGCGTTTGGTCACAAACGCGCCAAGAAGCTCCTCAAGAATCTCCCCCTTTCTTCCTCCTCTAGGCTCCTACTCTAGAATCGTCTTCTCCACGCTTTTCAATCCTCAAAGGCAAGCAAAACTATGTTTTAGGTTGCAAATAGGGTTTCTAACCACACTAGGGATATTATAAAGGCGTATATATAATGTTGCACAGGTTAACTTTTTTAAAATCCTATTTTTTAACGCACCCTGACGTAGAGCACGGGCGTGATCTCGATTGGCACGACCGTGCCAATCAACATCAAAATTTACGTGTTTCCGACACGGGCATGCTAACAGGTAGCACGGTACGGCTCATACCGTGCTCACTTTTAGCGCGAGAGTGCCGACATTAGCACGGGCGTGCCAAACAACGTCAAATTTGTTCATTTTTCGACACGACCGTGCTAATATTTAGCATGGTGGGGCTCAGGGCATGCCGAATATGAGCACGGGCGTGCCGTCGCTACTATGACAGATTTTCAACTTAAAACTTCTCTCTTTTTTTATTTTGGTCAATTCAACTCCTTTAAGGTTCGAAGTCAACCATTTTAGGCCTCCCTAATACTTTATTAATTTTATTTTCTAAGGTTAAAGTTAAAGTCTCTTATAATTTTATTTAATTCTTGGGATGTTACATTTTCTCCCGTCCTTTAGGAACTTCGTCCCCGAAATTAACTTCATATTTGAGTACTCCCCAAAACTTAGTACATTAACAAGACAGAAAGGTAATGTACCTCGATTAATAAGATTTGGATACTGGCGCATGATATCCTCCTCAAGTTTCCAAGTAGCTTCCTCAAGAGTTAATCCTTCCCAAACCACCTTCACCAAAGGAATTGTCTTGTTCCGCAAAGTTTTGGTGCTCTTGTCGACGATCTAGCTAGGCCTGGGCTTAAAGACCAAGTTATCTCTTAATTGTATTGACTCAGGAGCAATTATATGAGACTTATCATGCACGTATTTTCTGAGTTGTGATACATGGAAAATATGATGAAGGTTTGACAATAAAGGTGGAAGAGTCAATTGGTAAGCAACAGGCCCAACTCTTTTTAGAATTTGTAAGGGACCAATGAATTGCGGATTTAACTTTCTAACTTTCATGGATCTTCCCACCCCAGTCTTAGGAATGACTCTCAAGAATACATGTTCATTTTCTTGGAATTCTAAAGGCTTTCTCCTCTTATCAGTATAGCTCTTCTGCCTACTCTACGCAGTGCACATTCTTTCCCTAATCATCTCTATCCTACCTGTGGTTTTCTGAACCAAGTCAGGTCCTATCAAGGTCTTCTCACCTACCTCACACCAACACAAAGGGGATCTACACTTCCTTCCATAAAGAGCTTCATAGGGTGCCATGACTATGCTAGCGTGATAACTATTGTTATACGCAAACTCTACGAGAGGTAAAAACTTATCCCAACATCCAATTTCATCTAATGTACACGCTCTAAGCATGTCCTCAAGGGTCTGAATGGTCCTCTCTGACTGACCATCCGTCTGGGGGTGATAGGATGTGCTAAAACTCAACTTAGAACCAAAGGTTTGCTGAAAAGCTCTCCAAAATCTAGAGGTAAACCTCAGGCCTCTATCTGACACTATAGAGGTGGGTATACCATGAAGTTTGACTATCTCCCTGATGTATAAGTCTGCTAACTTATCCAAACTGTATAGGTTGCCTTAATTGGCAAGAAGTGAGCAGACTTGGTCAACCTATCCACTATTACCCATATGGCATCTAATCCCAAATGAGTCCTAGGTAACCCATCACAAAATCCACGAATATTCTCTCCCACTTCCACTCAGGAATTGCTAAAGGTTGCAACAGACCTGGAGGTTTTTGGTGCTCTATCTTAACCTTTTGGCATACTAAACACTTAAAGACAAAGCTGGCCACATCCTTTTTTATTCCTGACCACCAATACATCTTTTTAAGGTCCTGATACATCTTAGTTATTCCTGGATGTATGGTGAATTTTCCCTTATGTGCTTCCTCTAACACTTTTTCCCTGAGGCTCCCCTCCTTAGGAACAATGATCCTACCCTTAAATTTTACTAAGCCATCAGCATACAACTCATAACTCTCTTGTCCCAACAAAGATAACAATTCCTGATCTAAAAGTTGTCCACGCTTAATCTTTTCCCTGCGGTCACTATGAATTTCCAACCTATTCAACCTTAAACTCAAAGCATTCAAAGACATATCAAGATTCAAGTCTCTAAACTCCTTTAACAAATTCATCTCTTGCACCATTAAAGTAGACATGTGTATGGATTTCCCACTAAGGGCATCGGCCACTACGTTAGCCTTCCCTAGGTGATACTTCAACTCAAAATCATAATCCTTAAGGAACTCCATCCACCTCCTTTGCCTCATATTCAATTCCTTTTGGTCAAACAGGTACCTAAGGTTCTTATGGTCACTAAAAACCTCAAACTTAGCACCATACAAATAGTGCCTCCAGATCTTAAGAGAAAAAACTACTACTGCCAACTCAAGGTCATGTGTAGGATAATCCACCTCATGGATCCTAAGCTGCCTAGATGCATAAGCCATTATCTTCTCCTCTTGCATCAACACGCATCCTAGACCATTCTTAGAAGCGTCGTACTAAACGACAAAGCCCACTGAAGGGTCCGAAATGATCAAGACTGGTGATGACATCAACCTCTTCTTAAGCTCTTGGAAATTCTCCTCACACTCACTATCCCACTCAAAGCATCTTCCTTTCCTAGTCAACTTGGTCAAAGGTAAGGCTAGTCTAGAGAAAACTTGTCTAAACTTCCTATAGTATCCTGCCAATCCTAGAAAACTCCTCACTTCTGACTTAGGTTGTTCCCACTCTAAAACCGCATCTACCTTAGAAGAGTCAACTGCTACCCTCTACTAGAGATGGTATGGCCTAAAAACTTCACCTCATCAAGCCAAAACTCACACTTATCTGGTTTGGCATAAAGGTGCTCCTCTCTCAAGATCTGTAACACTAACGTCAAGTGCCCCTCATGGTCTTCTGGTGTTCTAGAATATAAAAGAATATCGTCTATGAACCCCACCACAAAGCTGTCCAAAAACGACCTAAAGATTGTGAATATATGCATTGACAGGATTAATTTAGTTTTGATGATTGACAAAGAATTTCTCAAAGGACATGAATGACAAAAAGGAATCAAGGAGAATGTGAATATGATGATTGACAAAAGGAGTCCTAGAAGGACAAAAATGCAAAAAGCGAAAAAGAGCATCAAGGAGATCAAGTTCTTCAAGACTGGGTTCTGGGAAATTTTCTTTCTTCTAATTTGTGTTTTTAGGATCTCTTTGTAAGTGGTAGTAAAGCTCTCAAATCTAAAATCAATCACACACACACACATAATATGAGAAGTAAAAATAAAACTTAATAGGCTTCAAGCGATCTAATTGGATAAAATCAAATAACAGCTGTTAAGTTTAAAATCAATTGGTTTTTAATGAGAATAATTGATTAGATGTTTTCTAATAATTGATTATCATATCTAAAAAAATGTTTTTCAAAACAGAGAAGAAGTAACTGATTAACATAATCGATAGACATAATCGATTGAATTATCGATTATGCTCTTATGTGTGTGAGTGAGCTTCAAACAGAGAACCCATAATCGATTAGCTGCCTCTCCAGCGTGTTTCTAAATAATCAGATAATCAATTATGGCCTTGCAATAATCGATTATAACGCAATTAGGTTGTTTTCTAAATGGGCTTAACCTAATTCCTATGGGCTTTAATGTTTTTCTATAAATAGGGATGTTGAGGCAGCCATCCACACAACACACTCACTAATCCTATTGAGCTAAAACTCTGTCAATTTTTTTTTATCACTCTCACTACTACTACACTTTGATTATACTTATATTGAGAGAGAGCTTTTACTCCATATAGTTTGAATTGTATTGTGCTTCAATTTGTTTCTTATCTGCACTATTAAGAGTGCTATATTGTGGTAAGAGTTAAACGACTGAAACCATCTTTTGGTTACCAAATTGACAAGAGAGGTGATATCTTTTGGGTTGTTTGAGGCTCTTTCACTAGGCGAGGTTATATCCCTGGTCTGTGAGAAGTGCTCTGAAGGTTACCAGCACCTGTTAGGCTTGGTTGAGACTCTATCACTGGGGGAGGTTATATCCCTGGTCTGTGAGGAGTGCTCGGAAGGTTACCAGCACCTGTTAAGCTTGGCTGAGGCTCTTTCACTGGGGGAGGTGATATCCTTGGTCTGTGAGGAATGTTCTGTTTTGTGAAGGTTTCTAGCTGAACCTGATTTAAAAGCTAGTTATTGAGTGAAAACCCTTAGTGGTTGACCTTGGGGACTAGACGTAGGCTACTGGGGTAGTTAGTAGCCGAACCAACATAAATTGTGTGTTCCTTCTCTTTTCCCTATCCTTTTATTATTGCAATTATTTATCGCACTTTAATTTCAGTTATTTAATTATCGCATTTTAAATATCGTAATTTATATTATTGTTATTTTCTTTCTGCGATTTATTTTTCAAGAGCTTTATTTGCAAAAAAATTTCAAATTCAAGATCACACACAATTCAGCCCCTCTTGTGTTTGGAGTCACTTGTCAACAAGTGGCATCAGAGATTAACTCTTGTTTATAGGCTTAACCGCCTCAAGAGGTAACATGACTTCAAACACTTTTAATCACGAGGGACATTCCATCAGACCCCCATCTTTCAATGGTGAAGGGTATAGTTATTGGAAAGAAAGAATGCAAATCTTTCTTGAGGCTGTGGACCTCGAAGTTTGGGACGCTGTGGAAAATGGTCCATTTGTCCCTACTCATTCAGTTAATAATGAGGTGGTGGATAAATCGAGAAATCTTTGGACCAAGGAGGAAAGGAAAAAGGTCCAATACAATTTGAAAGCTAGGAACATCATCACTTCAGCTTTAAGCTACGATGAGTTCTATAGGGTCTCAAATTGCAAGACCGCTAAAGAAATGTGGGACACCCTTTAATTGACCCATGAAAGTACTACTGAGGTCAAAAGGGCTCGAATGAACATAGTGACCCATGAGTATGAGCTATTTAGGATGATTGAGGGTGAAAGCATACATGATATGCAAAAACGTTTTACCCATTTTATAAATCATCTTAGGGCTCTTGGGAAATTCTTTAGCAATGAGGATTTGATTAATAAAGTTCTTAGATGTTTAATTAGAAGTTGGCAACCTAAAGTTACAGCTATATCCGAATCTAGAGATTTATCTTCTATGTCTTTGGCAACTCTATTTGGTAAATTACAGGAACATGAGCTCGAACTAAATCGACTCATTGAAAGGGAGAAAAGCGATAAGAAAAAGAAAAGTCTTGCTCTTAAAGCAAGTATCAATGAAAGAGAAGAAGAATGTGACTTTGATCATTATGATAACTTCGATGAAGACAATGAAAATATGGACTTGATGTTTCGCAGGTTTAAAAGGTTCATGAAGCAAAAAGGCAAAGCAAAACAATTCTCCAATCCTCAGAAGAAATATGAGGAAGAAAGAACTTCCTTCAATCCAACATGTTATAATTGCGGCAAAAAGGGTCACATAAAACACGAATGTCCACAAGGCCAAAAGATAGACAAAAGGACGGAAAAGGAAGGAGAGCCTATATTGGCTGGGATGACAACGATATGGACTCATTCGAAGAATCGGATAATGAGGAGGCAAACCTATGTCTCATGGCTAACCATGAGAAAGATGAGGTAAACATTATTGAGCCTGAAATTGATTTATCTTATGATGATTTGTTTACTGCATGTGAAGAGTTAAATAATGAAACTATTAGACTTCAAAAAATTATCTCTTCATCAAAGAAAACCATATCTTTTCTTGAATCAAAAATTGATATTTTAAACAAAGAGATGGACGCACTTAAACAAAAGCAAGCTGTTTCAAATGAACCTTCTACTTGCGTCTCTTGCGAAAATAAAAAGAATGATTTTTTCAAATGTGATGAGTGCAGCGTTTTGAAAAATAAAATTGAGGACTCGAAAAATACACTTGCAAAATTCACTATGAGAAGAGACAATCTAAATGTTCTCTTAGGGAATCAAAAAGGAACTTATGACAAAACTGGATGGGTTATCACCCTAAAATACATGAAAGGTCTTTTAAAAAAAAATTTCGGTCCCAACAACACATCTAGTAGTCCTTTTATAAAATACTTTCATTGTGGTAGAAAAGGCCACACTGCTTCTATCTGCAATATTAGGAGAAATAAAGATGTGTATGTTAAAAATGCATGGATTCCAACGGGCTTGTTGCCCAAGACTAACACACAAGGACCCAAAATGGTTTGGGTACCAAAAGTCAAAACTTGATTCTGTGTTGTAGGTGTGCTTGAAGACCAAGAACTTAGAATGGATATCTTAAAAAAGGTTATTCGAAGCACATGAGCGAAGACAAGAGTTCTCTCCAAAGGAATTGGCTAAGTTCTGAAATTTTCGAGAAATAATCGATTATAAAGTACACAATAATCGATTATACACAAGTCAGAAAGCCTAGAATCGATTATGATAATCGATTACATGCGATAGAGGGAGAAAACTCAAAAGTCAGAGGAGTCCTAATCAATTCCTATAATCGATCACACATGGAAGGCACAAAGTCAGAGGAGTCATAATCGATTACAATAATCAATTATGTGTAGCTCAGCAAGAACAAGGGATTACCTAATCGATTATATCAAAGAAGACAGAATAATCGATTATGAAGAAGATAATAATCGATTATTGGACCAAAATCGTATGAAGATCGAAAGTCAGAATAATAGTAATCGATTACTAGGAGAAGGATAATCGATTATGCCATAAAGCACAGAGAACAATATCATCCTCCAATTGACTATCAATTGAATATAAGTGCAAAATCGATGATCTCTATTCTTATCTCTCTTAATGTTTTAAATGCAATACACATGATAATCATCATAAGACATGTTTTATACTCTCTTGCTTGAAATTGATGAATGAATGTTTATCCTTGAGACTATCCCTTACATGATCATTAAATGCTCCAACATATTTATACAAGTTTTGATGATGATCATGCATCCTTAGCAATCTTGAGTCACAACCCTGCTTAAATCAAGTTTTTGAACTAAAATGCATATGTGGGAAATTTGTCCTTAATTAAATAACTAGTTGAGAATGTGCTTAAACTATATTTGATGCTAACCTTTGTTTTGAGCACTCTATAAATGTCAAAATAGCAATCAATTATCAAAATTGCAAGCACATGTGGACAAAAGGAAAATTGAATAAAGATGGGCAATGAAAGAATTTCTTCCCACAATATGAAATGGGAAACTCAAGGGAAGACATCTCAAGTGAAAAAGAGTACCATAAATGAGGAGCACCACATTACATTATAATCAATAAGTTTCATAATCCCTAAACTCTTATGATACTCTACATTGTGGATTGGGTGATGCTTATTCTGATTAAATGCTCTTCTATCCTTTCTCCAATGCCCTATGAAAAATTGAAGTGCATATTTGGAAAAATTGTTTTTGAAAGGGGGAGAAATATATGCATGTTTAAGGGAAGTATAGAAATGCAGGATTAGATAATCATTGTTTTCTAAAAATATGGACCAATCTTATTCCCTTTGAAAGAGAAAAAGCAAGCACGTAAAACAACAAGTGATATTAACTTGGGAGAATAACAAGTGATATAAATGGTTAGACCACAAGTGGTTTATCATAATAAATGTTTTCTTCCTCACAAGTGTAATAAATGTTTTGTGCGCCATTATAAACAACTGTTTTATCTTAACACGTGGTGTCCATATTTATTGTTTGATTATGAGATAACATGAATACATGCCTTGCTATTATTGTGTTCCCGCTTTTTGATAATGCCAAAATGGAGAGAGTTTATATGGTTAAATGATTCAGGGGGAGTGGACTTCAAATTTGCATAGAATAAGGGGGAGTAGAGCATATTATCTGCGCATTAACTCTGATATTTATATATGAAATGCTCTAACTCATTTCTTGAGCAAATCCCTCCTTGAGATGTTTGTCATCATCAAAAAGGGGGAAGAATGTGAATATATGCCTTGACATGATTAATTTAGTTTTGATGATTGACAAAGGATTTCTCAAAGGACATGAATGACTAAAAGGAATCAAGGAGAATGAGAATATGATAAATGACAAAAGGAGTCCTAGAAGGACAAAAATGCAAAAAACGAAAAAGAGCATCAAGGAGATCAAGTTCTTAAAGACTGGGTTATGGGAAATTTTCTTTCTTGTAATTTGTGTTTTTAGGATCTCTTTGTAAGTGGTAGTAAAGCTCTCAAATCTAAAATCAATTACACACACACACACATAATATGAGAAGTAAAAATAAAACTTAATAGGCTTCAAGCGATCTAATTGGATAAAATCAATTAACAACCGTTAAGTTTAAAATCAGTTGGTTTTTAATGAGAATAATCGATTAGATGTTTTCTAATAATCGATTATCATATCTAAAAAGTTGTTTTTCAAAACAGAGAAGAAGTAATCGATTAACATAATCGATTATAGACATAATTGATTGAATAATCGATTTTAGACATAATCGATTGAATAATCAATTATGCTCTTATGTGTGTGAGTATGCTTCAAAAAGAGAACCCATAATCGATTAGCATAATCGATTATGATGCGACCGCCTCTCCAACATGTTTCTAAATAATCAGATAATCGATTATGGCCTTGCAATAATCGATTATAACGCGATTAGCTTGTTTTCTAAATGGGCTTAACCTAATTCCTATGGGCTTAAATGTTTTTCTATAAATAAGGATGTTGAGGCAGTCATCCACACAACACACTCACTAATCCTATTGTGCTAAAACTCTGTCAAATATTTTTATCACTCTCACTACTACTACACTTTGATTATACTTATATTAAGAGAAAGCTTTTACTCCATATAATTTGAATTGTGTTGTGCTTCAATTTGTTTCTTATCTGCACTATTAAGAGTGCTATATTGTGGTAAGAGTCAAATGACTCAAACCATCTTTTGGTTACCAAATTGACAAGAGAGGTGATATCTCTTGGGTTGTTTGAGGCTCTTTCACTGGGGGAGGTTATATCCCTGGTCTGTGAGGAGTGCTCTGAAGGTTACCAGCACCTGTTAAGCTTGGTTGAGACTCTGTCACTAGGGGAGGTTATATCCCTGTTTTGTGAGGAGTGCTCAGAAGGTTACCAGCACTTGTTAAGCTTAGTTGAGGTTATTTCACTGGGGGAGCTGATATTCTTGGTCTGTGAGGAGTGCTCTGTTTTGTAAAGGTTTCTAGCTGAACTTGATTTAAAAGCTAGTTATTGAGTGAAAACCCTTGGTGGTTGATCTTGGGGACTGGATGTAGGCTACTGGGGTAGTTAGTAGCCGAACCAGGATAAATTTGCGTGTTCCTTCTCTTTTCCCTATCCTTTTATTATTGCAATTATTTATCGCACTTTAATTTCAGTTATTTAATTATCGCATTTTAAATATCGCAATTTATATTATTGTTATTTTCTTTCTGCAATTTATTATTCAAGAGCTTTATTTGCAAAAGTTTTTCAAATTCAAGATCATACACAATTCATCCCTCTCTTATGTTTGGAGTCACTTGTCAACAAAGATCTGATTCATGTAATCCATGAAAACGGCCGGGGCATTGGTTACACCAAACGGCATCACTACATACTCATAGTGCCTGTACCTAGTCCTAAAGGCTGTCTTAGGATCCTCGTATTTAACTCTAATCTGATGGTACCCAGACCTCAAGTCTATCTTAGAGAAAACTGTTGCTCATCTCAGCTGGTCTAACAGATCATCTATCCTAGGCAAAGGGTATTTATTCTTGATAGTTACTTTGTTCAACTGCCTATAGTCAACATACAACCTCATACTGCCATCCTTCTTTTTGACCAGGAGCACTGGAGCTCCCCAAGTTGACACACGAGGCCTTGTGAACCCCTTTTCTAACAACTCTTCTAACTGTTTCTTAAGTTCACTCAGTTCTACGAGTGCCATTCTATAGGGTGTTACTGAAAAAGGTCCACTTCCAGGTATTAGATCTATATTAAACTCAACCTCCCTAGTTTGTGGTAAACTAGAAACTTCCTTAGGAAAAACATCTTGGAATTCACACACTACAGGTATTGTCGCTATTTCACTCTCAGCCTTTATCTTAGCAAAAAAGAAAAGTATGTATCCTTGAGCCCCCTCAACTAAGTTCTTGTGACAAGATACAGCAAACAAAAAGCAATCTGACACTGAAGGGTTAATAGACTTTGGTTGTGAAAGAAAAGAAATGGTTTGAGAAGAACAATTCATGATAACAGCATTATTTTGTGACAAATCCATGCCAAGTATGATATCTAAACCCGACATAGGCAAACATATCAAATCGACATCACAAGATAAATTCAGGTATATCAAGGAACATTTCAAACAGGCAATAGAAGTAACCAATTGATCTTTGGCAGGAGTAGAAATACACAAGTCAAATGGTAGTTTAGAAATAAGCAACTCCAAGTTTTTAACACAACTAAGAGATATGAAAGAATGAGTTGCTCCTGAATCAAAAAATATCATAACTTCTCTATCTTTAATTAAACCTATACTGTGGATTAAACTATCAGACTCCTTCACTTCCTCTCCTTGGATGGTGAAAACTCTTCCTTGGCTCTGGGGTCTGGTCGGAGATTGTCCTCCTCACTTGCAGACTCTAGCAAAATGTCCCACTTTTCCACATTTATCGCAGGAGACTTGTGCCGCGGGGCATGCACGGTCCCCATGGTTCCATCCACATCTGAAACATCCAGCTCCCTTATCTGCTTAAGCTCCTTGGACCTGCTTACCCTTTGAGATGGTAGGCACTGGTCGCAGGCTCTTCAGAAAATTACCCCCTTTGCTATGGCATTTCTTGCCTTCAAAAGTACTTTTCTCTTTTGGCTTCTCCATTCCCAAGGCTTGCATCTTCTGCTCAACTACCCTACACTTGTTTACTAAGGTGGGGTAGTCCCGAATCTCCAAGATCCCAATAAAGTGTTGCATCTCTGGCTTCAAACCTTGCTCAAATTTGATTGCTTTCCAGTCGTCCAAAGGATTATCCCTCAAGTACAGAGAGAACCTTGCCAAGCTTTCAAACTTAGCAACATATTTAGCAATAGACATGTCTCCCTGACGGAGCTGTAGAAACTCTGTTTCCTTCTGAATGCGAACACTATGCGAAAAGTACTTCTCCAAAAAGACTTCCTTGAATCTGTCCCACGTGATAAGGGCGTCCAAAGCTAGCAAACCACCCCTAGCACAATGCCACTAGTGTTCCGCATCAGACTCTAGCATATAGGTGGTGAAATCCACCTTCTGTGCATCAGCGCACCTCATAATCCGAAAGATCTTATCTAGTTTCAGTAACCACTCTTCTCCCTCAACCGGATCAATAGTACCTTGAAAAGTTGGCGGATCATTCTTCCTAAACTCTGACAGTCCCATGTAATGCGGATCCTGTGCTGCAACTGCTCCAACGTTAGGCATGTTCCCATTGTCCCTCATCTGAAGGAGAGTCTCCATCTGCTCTTACATAATTTTGGTCATTTCGACCAAAGCCGCCGCAAGCGCACCATTAGCATTAGCCCCATGCCCGCCAGTAGCCATAAATCTGCACACCACCAATTAAACACTGGGTTGATCAGGTCCAATATCTCAAAGAATAGCATGCAACATATATAACTCTAGCAAGCAGTCCTATGCGCCCATAATTGATTTTTAAAAAACAACCCAGCACCACAGTCCAATTTAGGATTGAACTGCTCTAATACAAAAAATGTAACGCCCCTTGTTACATTAGTAACTCAACTTAATAATTTAAATAAAATATGGAGAAATAAAATTTCTCTTAAAATATTACTCAATAAATACTTAGTGTAATAAGATAAATAGTAATATAAAAAAAAATTGTTTACATCTATAAACCCATAAATTATTGAAATAGCATAACAAGTTTTAAACCTTAAAACCGGACGTCTATTACAACTCGCATAAATAAATAACTAAACAATACTAAAAGTCCTCCTGGCATACGCCATGCAAACTAACCCAAGCTACTACTAGAATGTAATCTTCAAGTGTCTGGCTGCTCAACAGAGTCGTCCTCAGGCTCTGAAAACAACACTACTAATGAGATATATAATCCCAGTGAATAGAAATACAGTTATAAAAGGTTTTTGCAAAAAACATTGTTCTCAGCCGTTGCGGTAACCAGAAAAACTAATTATGGTACCCGCTATTTTTGAAATAAATAGATAATAATTACATCCTCTAATATTAACAATAAATATTCAGCAACACATCATAATCAAGTATAACAATTTCTCATATATCATATAATCTCAACCTCCTCATAAGTCATGACTTTCAAACTGCACATAACAATGACGTCCTATTGCCTACCTTACTCATGAAAGTATTTTGATGTCACCTTCTCTTCAGTAACATTACTCATTTCGATATCAACCATTGTATACTAGTGGTATTACTTATTTCGATATCCCAACGTGTGACGATGCTGCTTTCGATACCCCATTATGGCGTATTTTATATTTCGACACCCCAATTCATTGGCAGTGTTACTTTCGATACCCTATCATAGGCGATATTCCAACGAATATCATTCATCACATTTAACAGTTAATGAATCATGCCAAAATCACCAAATCATCATATAATCCAAATATAGCATGTCAATCAACCAAATCATATATCAAACATACATAATATAACATCAAACTCAAGAATAAACATTTAATTCATAGCAGAAACACCTTAGAAGAAAAACCCCCAAATTTAGAAAATCAGGATTCGACCAAATCAGGATTATTTTCCAAAAAACGTATTTCGAAAGCATAACCCAAACCCCAAGACAATTTGTACCATCGAAAGAGTGAGAAAGAGTATTTCTACTCACCTCTTGAAGACCTCCAAGAAGCTCCAAGTATTTGGTCATGAACGCGCCAAGAAGCTCTTCAAGAATCTCCCCCTTTCTTCCTCCTCTAGGCTCCTTCTACTCTAGATTCGTCTTCTCCACACTCTTCAATCCTCAAAGGCAAGCAAAATTGTGTTTTAGGTTGCAAATGGGGTTCCTAGCCACACTAGGGATATTATAATGGTGTATATATAGTGTTGCACTGGTTATCTCTTTTAAAATCCTATTTTTTAAGGCACCCTGACATAGAGCATGGGTGTGCTCTCGATTGGCACGACCGTGCCAATCAGCGTCAAAATTTACATGTTTCCGACACGGGCATGTTAACAGGTAGCATGGTGCGACTCAGACCGTGCTCACTTTTAGCACGGGCGTGCCGACATTAGCACGGACGTGCCGAACAGCGTCAAATTTGTCCATTTTTCGGCACGGCCGTGCTAATAGTTATCACGGCGCGGCTCAGACCGTGCTTTATTCAGCACGGGTGTGACGAATATGAGCACGGGCGTGCTGTCGCTACTGTAACTGATGTTCAACTTAAAACTTCCCTCTTTTCTTCTTTTGGTCAATTCACCTCCTTTAAGGTTCGAAGTCAACCATTCTAGGCCTCACTAATTCTTGGGATGTTACAAGATTCCTTATGAATTGTGGAAAGGATGTAAACCCAACATTTCTTATTTCCACCCCTTCGGATGTCAATGTTTCATTTTATATACTAAGGATCAACTTGGTAAGTTTGATGCCAAAGTAGATAATGGAATACTGTTAGGATATTTAGAATCGTCCAAAGCTTTTAGAGTGTATAACTCTAGGACTTTGGTTGTGGAAGAATCCATCCGTGTTAAGTTTGATGACTAACAGCCTGATAAGAGATTATCAGAACTAGATGAATCTTTTGTAGATATGAATCTGAATGATGTAGAAGATGGTCAGAAAATGAAAGAAGATGGAGCATCAGACACAACTCAAAACACATCTGACGCATCAAAGTCTCAGCAAGTTACTAATACCCCCATGTTCATGGCAATTCAGGACTCATCACCCTGAGGATCAAATTATTGGCAAACCAAATGATAGAGTCCAGACAAAGTCAACCTTCAGAGAACAAGTTGATTCAGCCTTAATCTCTGAATTGGAACCAAAGTCCGTAGACGAAGCCTTAATAGATGAATGTTGGATCCTCGCTATGAAAGTGGAGCTTAACCAGTTTCAACATAGTGACATTTGGACGCTAGTACCTCTGCCTAAGGATAGGTCTGTCATTGGAACCAAGTGGGTCTATCGAAACAAACTGGACGAAGATGGCAAAGTAGTAAGGAATAAAGCAAGGTTATTTGCTCAAGGCTACTCACAAGAGGAAGGTGTCGATTATATTGAAACTTTTTCCCTTGTAGCTAGACTAGAAGCTATACGCATTTACTTTCATATGTTGCACATCATAACATTATGCTTTACCAAATGTATGTAAAGAGTGCTTTCTTAAATGGTTTTATACATGAAGAAGTTTATGTTGTACAACCACCGGGTTTTGAAGATCAAAACCATCCTGAGCATGTATATAACCTTAGGAAAGCTTTATATGGACTCAAACAAGTTCCTAGAGCATGGTATGAGAGACTTAAAACTTTCCTAATGGAGAATGGTTTCTCAAGAGGAAAAGTGGATACAACTCTTTTCAGAAAAACAAATAAAAAGGATTTTATTGTTGCTCAGATTTATGTTGATGATATAATATTTGGTGCAACTGATGAATCTCTTTGCCAAGAGTTTTCTGAGCTTATGCATAAAGAACTTGAAATGAGTATGATAGGGGAACTAAAATTCTTCCTTGGACTGCAAGTCAAACAATCATCGGACTAAGTGTTCATTCATCAGACGAAGCACACAAAGGAGCTTCTGAAACGCTTCAAATTGGATGATTGCAAACCAATGAATACCCCAATGCATCCAATGTCTGTACTGAACAAAGACGATAAAGACAAAAAGTTAGACCAAAAGGTATATAGAGGTATGATTGGTTCTCTCTTGTATCTAACTATGTCCAGACCTGATATTATGTTTAGTGTTTGTTTATGTGCTCGATTTCAATCTGATCCAAGAGATTCTCATCTCTCACCAGTTAAGCGAATCTTTAGATATCTTAAAGGTTCTACTAATCTGGGTCTGTTGTATAAGAATTTTGATGAATACAGATTAGTTGGATTCTGTGATGCTGACTATGCTGGAGACAGAATAAAAAGAAAAAGCACCAGTGGAGGTTGTCACTTCATTGAAGCCAAATTAGTCTCTTGATCAAACAAAAGGCAAAGCACAATTGCCTTATCAACTGCTGAAGCTGAGTACATTGCTGCTTCAAGCTGCTGCTTGCAACTTCTATGGATTAAACATCAGTTGGAAGACTACAACATATTTGTAAGTAACATTCCAATAATGTGTGATAACACTGTTGCTATTAATTTGTCAAAGGATCCTATATTGCATTCTAGAGCAAAGCATATAGAAATAAAGCATCATTTCATTACGGATTATTTTCAAAAAGGAATAATTGATATTCAATTTGTTGATACTGTTCTTGACACCGAGGTCATTGTTTCTGAGGCTACCATTTCAAATGCTACTGGGCGTCCTCAAAGTGGAATGACTTGTAAGGATGAATAGGAAGAAGCCTTGGGTGGAACTGAAGCTATTAAAGGATGTATTCTGAAGAACCTTTCTGACAAGCTGATAACCTCTAAGATGACGGACAAGGCTAGGGTTTTGCATCAGATTCTCAACAAATCCATCATCCACAAGGCTAGCTCTAAGGACTCAGTGTCTAAGTTACATCAGTTCTGCTTAGTGAATATTTTGCTGGAAAGACAAGTGAATCTGCCTCACTTGTTATTCTTAAACTTCATGACAAACATTCAAGGGTGTGGCAAGAAAACAGCTATACCCTATGATGCTATGCTTTCGAAGATCTTCAAACAACACTAGGTATATGAAAGCCTTCTAACTCTCAGACCTGAACAGAAGATCAAGTACTTCGGTGCACAGATCATTGATCGCCCGATTCAACTTGTTTTTGAAAAACAGAGCATGATGAAAATGAACTTGGACTGTATTGAAAAGTCCAAGAAGGAAGGGAAACAAAAAGGCACCCAAAAGAATCAGACGCAAAATGCTGAAGAAATGTCTGATCCAGTTGTCTCAGCTAAACATGTCGTTCGTCCAATAGATGTGCAAGCCTCTGCTCGTCCATCTGCTCCCTCAGTTCAGAAGAAGAAAAAGAAGACTGATTCTTTAGTCAGTCCAAGAAGTCGAAGAAAGTGATAATAAACCTATTGCCAAGGCAATCAAGGGCAAACCTGATGAACCACGATCTAAGCCACCTCTGAGAAGACCAAGGTCCACTCGGTCCAAGACTCAAGGTAATACTGAACCTCAAACTCGTTCAGTTATTACACCTGCCCTAGAGCAACCAGATGTGGTTGAAACTGATATGTTGGACTCTCACCTCTCACTCCCTATCTCACCAACCCAAACACAAGGGCCAAACTCACCTTCACCATCCGAACATCAAGACTGGTTCACACCTTGGGGAAATCATTCTTTCAAACCCTATGGTGCACCCTATCCAAACCCCAGATACAAAAGACAAACCTTCCCATACATTGACCCTACCCCTTTCATAGAAAACAGCCAACCACTGTCCAAGTATGAAATGTATCTTAAATGGCTTGTCCTATCCCTTGACCACATTGACGCAACCTCCATTCTCGTTCGACCACCTTATCCCTTTCCAGAATACGAATGTGAACCCGAATCCTTACCAACCTCCTTCGGCTACATACCTTACCCTTATCAACCGTCCAATACCCCTCTTCCTAGTGAAAGCTTTAACGCCAACGGACAATTTCTTGTTGATTTGGGCCAAAAGAGGTTTCCTTCGAGAAAAATCTATCCCAACCTCATCATGGACAGAAATTTTCAATGGTGCCACTACAACGTGGCTCGTCACATCATTTCTCCTTATGAGCAGAAGATGAAATGGGAAACCATTCAGCAGAAAAGGTCAAGAACCTACGGTCTGATCAAATTCATCTTGGACAGAGACGTGACTTTCATTCCCAGCCATCCATCTGATTAGAAGGAGTATTCAGATACTAGGGATATCATTCCCTACTATACCATCAAAAAGGAATGTGAGATGCCTTGAGAAGTGAAGATTATTCACAATCTTCCCAAGAGGTTTTGGAAGTTGAAAGTAGATGCCTTAGTTGGAGTTGTTCCTCCTAGAATTTGTCCAAGAGCTCCAATGTTGGACTTAAACAATGACAAGGACGCTTGGAAACGACGGTCCAAGGAAGAGAAGCCATATCGTTTCTCCTTTGATCCTATGCTTTGGAAAAGGCTACAAGACGATGGAGAAGTCCTCCCACTTTGCTTGAAGTAACTGGTTTGGCAGAATGGAGACAATGATGCTAGAATTGTTTGGGAAAGCATAGTCTGGAGGTGTACAGCTGATGCATCGTCCTATGGATTGACTGAAGAGGAGAAGTCAGAAACTCCCACAATCCATGGGAAGTACAAGATCTCAGATGCCATATTCATGATTTTGGGTGATGACATCTTTGGGATTCTTTTGTACCCTATAGACATCGAGGAAGACGATGACATTCCTTGGATTGAACCACCTATTCAGGAAGCTCCCCCTAAACCTTCTCTGGAGCCTGAAAGAGTTAACCCAGCTGCCCCACAAGAGGAAGTAATAGAGTCTAAGCACAATGTATCTGAGCATCAAAGCACTCAGCCTCATCCTATCTCTGTTGTTCATTCGGTTGATCCCTCACCGCCCAATAATCTTAGTGTGATGCCTGATCAACAGAACTCTGAGGCAACCAAGGCCTGAGACAACCCCTCCTCGGAGGTCCCATTTAGTAACCCGAACTCATACCCATTTAGTAACACGACCATATCCAACATATACATATATATATATATATATATATATATATATATATATGCAGTCCTGGCTCCATCAATAGAGCCTACAACCAACACCAACCTCAGTCATCAAGGTATGCAACTACTACGACATATACAGATAGAAAGCATGGTGACAAAACCAGAAAAATACATAAGACTTCATCTCCAGGCCCCAAAATACATTTCGCTCAAACCCATACTGGCCATAACAGAACTAAGACTAGCTACCCAACCCTGAATCTAACGAGGATAGCGAGAACTCCCTACTGAAGCTCGCTGCCTCCGGCGATAAGTCTGCAACGCCTCGTACTCGGTCTCGCTCTCGGACATCACAATCCGGCGACGACGGTACTTTCTCATCCTCCTCTCAGCACGACAACGTCGACCTTGAGCAACAAAAGCAGTCCTAGAAGGTGCTTGAGATCTCCAACCAGCGTCTGAATCATGATGGTAGTCCCACGGTCTGTTCCAAAGTCTCTCCAAAAGGTAGCCTCTGAGTAATACGGAAGTCTCCTACTAGGTTGCTCCTCGACGATCCCTAAGTTCAAAATTATACGGTAGTCGGGCCCGTATACACCACTCGTTGCTGGGAGTAGTCAATCTCTCAAAAATGGTCATCCTCCTCGTTGAGCAGCTCAAAGATTAGAAAACAGCAATACATCATAGATAGGGAAACAACTGTAAAATAAGATATACAGATAGCAATACAAACAACACATAGTGTCAAACATCCATCTCCCAAGTTATTCTCTCTTATCTACTGTTTCTCACACTCATGCATCTAACAACTATATGGACACGACCACGATGTGACATCTCCGGCAGATCAAGATGTCTCATCCATCACTGTGCCACCCCCTGTACTGCATGTTTCGGCCGACAGCCCTCTTGGCTTAACTTAACTCATGGGTATGACATATTCCCCCCCTCCCGCAGGCCAAGTCGGGACATTCGTCTGTTAGCAACTCAACTTGTGGGTACGATAATCTCCCCGCAGGCAAGATCGATCGCCCGTACGCCAACACAGTGATGAATAACAATGATGTAGCATGAACCTCATCGTCTCATCTCGGGATCAACCGCTTAGTGTCTTAACTGCAAAATGTATGAACTAGGACCAACGTTCTTCGGCATAACCGGGTATAAACTTTCAATCTCGACATACGTATATCAACAGGATCTCTAGGTTGAGCACAACAACATATATATAACCGCGAAATCCTCACCACATGTTCATCTCCCAACTTATCAGAAATTTCTGCCTATCTCTACTCATACAACAGTAATCACAAATATCATATCATGAGCAATTGTAATCATGTTTAGTAATCATGTTCATCATATCTACTCATAGGCATATATTCAAGTAACCTTAAGCATGTTATTATGCATACACACATATCAACATGTATCATTTTAAGCATACCAACACACAAGCATACAACCTCGACATATAATAAAATCAACCTATCGGCGATAAACCTACAATGCCCAAAACTGCATTGGTACCACCAACTAGTAGTCTCCAATGTGAGTTAGGTGTTGTCGGTTACTCAACCACTAGTAGGGTTTAGGTGGTCCTACGCATATCAATATATATTATTTTATTCTTGCCTCCCCGACGATATTGTGATTCTTTCTCCCACCTGATAGTTAATGTATCAATGATCACAAACTCACGAGCACTTCAAGCGCCTTCCTATAGCCTCACAGCCGCAGCCTCCTAGCTCCAAAAAGTTCCGAATGCAACTTCCAAACTTGCCTTAATCACGGAAACAACACGTAGACTATAGCATTAACCCTAACACGAAGCCATAACCGTGAATAGAAGCGAGAAATAAAGGAAGAACATTGTATAACCACAATGTAGGTAGATATGGAACCTCGGCTTACCCTTGACATATCATGAAAGTAAACTGGTATAATTGTAGTAGAAGTCGAGCTGATCATGAATACACCAACGGAACTGAAATGGGATCAACAAATGAAGCATAACTTGGATCAAGACATAGAATCTCAACTCTCCCTCTCTAACTCGAACTCTCTGTATATATGGAGGAAATGTGAAAACTTCTCCTCGGTGAAAATGATGAGATATATATAGGGAAAGATTTTACTGTCCACTCTTTAGTGTTAGGATTCTCCACACTTTAGCATTCCAACGCTTGAGCGTTGACATTTTCTCACCGCCAAGGCATCGCCCCTCATGTGCTAGCTGCGATGCGTAACTGACACGTGTCACTTTATGTTCCATCACTGCTAGTCAACTGGTCAGAAGGTCTACACCTGAGCGTCCAAACTCTCTACGCTAGAGTGTTGGCACGCTTGAGTGTTCTCACACTCTACACTTGAGCGTCTAGTTCTGGATCACGTGTTCTTCACGCTTTTCTATCCCACTTAACCCTAATCCTTTGCATACCTTCTACGCACACTTTCAAGTCAAACTTGTATTCATGTATTAATTAAGATGATGAAAATGAGGATGTTACATCTCCACCCCCTTAAAATAAATTTTGTCCTCGAAATTTGACGTACCTTAGAATAAATGTGGATACAGCTACTGCATATCTTATTCACGTTCCCAGGTAGCATCTCATGTCGTCTCATCCCGTACTACCTTAACCAAAGGGATATGTTTACCTCGGAGTTCCTTAATCCTTCTATATGCTATCCTTACTGGTAAGGCCTCATACTCAAGGTTTTCTCTCAACTGTACTGATTCTGATTCTAGAATATGTGATGGATCAGGGTAATATTTCTTCAACTGAGATACATGAAAGACGTCATGAAGATTGGATAGGTTCGGGGGTAAAGCAACATGATAGGCTAAAGGACCAATTCGACGAAGAATTTGAAAAGCTTTCTAGATTTGATTGCTCTACCAATTCCAGTCCTTGGAGTTACTCTCAGAAAAACATTGTCTCCTTCTTGGAATTCTAAAGGTCTTCTCCTCTTGTCATTATAGGTCTTTTGTCTATCTTGTGTGACTTTCATCTTTTCCCTTATCCTCTTGATTTGTTCCGTCATCTGTTGTACCACTTCCAGCCCTAACACCTGAGTTTCTCCTGTCTCGTACCAACATAACGATGTTCTACACTTTCTGCCATCCAACGCTTCATAAGGTGCCATACCTATACTCAAATGAAAACTATTGTTATAGGTGAACTCAATCAACAGTAATAACTCATCCCAACTTCCTGTGTGTTCCAAAACACAAGCTCTCAGGAGATCTTCCAATGATTGAATCGTTCGTTCCGATTGACCTCCCGTCTAAGGATGATAAAAAGAACTTAACCTTAATTAAGTTCCCAAAGCCTTATGTAACTGCTTCCAGAATCTAGATGTAAATCTAGGATCTTTGTCGAAAACAATACTATAAGGAACTCCATGTAACCTTACTACCTCCTTGATGTAGATTTGGGTTAACCTTTCCAGCGTATAACTTTCACTAATAGGTAAGAAGTGAGCACACGTCGTCAACCTATCGATGATTACCCAAATTGCATCATGCCTCTTGGTAGTCCTTGGCAAACCAACCACAAAATCCATAGATATACCATCCCATTTCCACTCTGGGATATCTAAAGATGGCAACAATCCTGATGGCTTCTGATTTTCTATCTTCGCTTTCTGACAAACCTAACAAGCCAACACATATTCAGCCACTTCCTTCTTCATCCCAGGCACCAAAACATCTGCTTCAAGTCTTGATACATCTTGGTAGTGCCTGGATAAAAACTCAGCCTACTCTTGTGCGCTTCTTCCAAGATCATCTTCCTTAACTCTACATCCATCGGCACACAAATCCTGTCACCATACCTCAAGACTCCATCCTGATCCATCCTAAACTCAGAAGTTCTACCCTCCGCTACTTGTTCCTTCACCTTCTGAAGATACGAATCGACTCCTTGTTTCTCCTTAACCGTTTTCAAAAAGTCGCTCGTTACTGTGACAATCCCTAGTGACTTCTTATCCTTTGACCTCTCCATACCTAAGTCCAAATCTTTAAACCGTTCAATCAGTTCCGACTCTTTCACCATCATAGCAGATACATGCAAGGATTTCCTACTTAACCCATCCATTACTACATTTGCTTCTCCTGGATGATACTGTAGGTCAAATTCATAATCCTTTAGGAATTCCATCCACCTTCTTTGTCTCATGTTTAACTCTTTCTGATCGAACAAGTGCTATTGTGCTCACTATACACCGTAAACTTTGCTCCATATAGGTAGTGTCGCCATATCTTTAAAGCAAACACTATAGCTGCTAGCTCCAAGTCATGAGTTGGATAGTTCCTCTCATGAGCCCTCAGCTGACGCGAAGCATACTCTACTACTCTCCCTTCTTGCATTAGGACAAAACCTAAGCCTTGGTATGACGCATTACAGTACACGTCAAATTGTCCAAAAGAATCTGGTAACGTTAATACTGGTGATGTAGTCAACCTCCTTTTCACCTCTTGGAAACTTTTCTCGCATTCATCCGTCCATACGAAAGATGTTCCCTTCCTTGTTAACTGCATCATTGGCAACGCGATCTTCGAGAATACTTCTATGAACCTTCGGTAATAACTAGCCAACCCTAGAAAACTTTGTACTTCACTTACCGACTTAGGACTCTCCCATTGCACTACCGCTTCAACCTTTGCAAAATCTACAGCTATTCCATCTCGGTTAACCACATGACCTAAGAATTGCACTTCTTCCGACTAAAACTCACACTTGAACAACTTCGCATAAAGTTGTCTGTCCTTTAGTACTTGAAGCACAATCCTAAGATGTTCCTGATGTTCTTTCCGATTAGGGGAATAGACAAGAATGTCGTCAATAAACACAACTACAAACTTATCCAAGAACGGTCGAAAAATCCGGTTCATGTAATCCATAAATACTGCCTAAAGAGGTGTTGAATACTTTGTAACAAACGGTTTTTGTTATAGTGGATAAAGCTCTCAAGTAGAGAGGACTGGACGTAGCTCTTTGGTGAAGAGTGAACCAGGATAACATCTTTGTGTTCTTTTCTCTCCCTTACTCATATTTTAGTTCATTATCTAATTAACTAACTGGGATTGAATTGTCTTTCATTACGCTGTCTCCTTATCTTAGTTAAACTAAGTTAGCGTCCAACTTGGTGTTTGGAAGAGCTCTCTTTGCTTTTAATTGTCTTAGCGTCCAATCTTGCGAAAAACATTATCTGCTTACGAAAAGAATTTAAAATTCTCTAAAACACAATTCAACCCCCCTTCTTGTGTTTCAAACAGGTTTCTTCAATTGGTATCAGAGCTCAACCTCTGGGTTGAGCACTTTGCCGTGTAGAGGAAAAAGATCCTAGTGCTGATATGTCTGGACCAGGTATGCCAAGCGGGAGTCAACCTGTTATGGAATGTACTTCCATGACCAGACTGCCGTTCTTCAACGGTACTCACTACCTGTACTGGAAGGAAAGATTCAAAGGTTTCATCCTCAGTACAAACTCAGTTCTTTGGAACAGAATCACAAAAGGTCCTAACGTTTGTCTCAACTCTGACGGGACAGAAAAAGCAGAGGACGACTGGACTGATGTTGAACGGGCTAGAGTGGAATTGAACCATAACGCAAGATATGCGTTAATGTGTGCCCTCAGTCCTGACGAATTTCAGAAGATTCACGCATGTGAATCAGCCAAACAAATATGGGACACCTTGTCTAATTTCCATGAAGGGACAACCAAGGTGAAGGACTCTAAAATTGTCATGCTGGTTGGCCAGTATGAAATGTTCGCCATGGATGAAGGAGAGTCCATCCTAGACATGATGGATCGCTTTCAGACGATCATCAACAATCTGAAATCCCTTGGAAAGGTCTACACTACCAAGGAGAATGTCACCAAGATTCTTAGGAGTCTGCCTAAGAAATGGAGACCTCTTGTCACTACAATCACCCAGGCCAAAGATCTCTCCACTTTGACTCTGGATGATCTTGTCGGGACGCTTCAAGTTTACGAGCAGGAGCTTGATCTTGACAATCCAGGAAAGAAGAACAAAGGGATTGCCCTGAAAGCTCATAGGTCCAACAACTCAAAAGCCTTAAAAGCTGATGAGTCCAGTGATGAAGCTGATCAGTCTGATGATGATGTATCAGACGATGACAAGCTATCCTTTTTCTCCAGAAAGATTCAGAATATGTGGAGAAAGAAAAATGGAATGAAGAGAAGGCCATTCCAAAAGAAAAGCTTCAAGGATCATGCTGAACCCAAGGACAAAAGTCAGCTGGTCTGTTTTGAATGTAACAAACCAGGACACTTCAGAGCTGATTGTCCTACGCTAAAGGACAAGAAGAAGTTCTTCAAAAAGAAGAAAAAGAACTTCATGGCAACTTGGGAGGACTTGAACTCTTCTGAAGAAGAAGAAGAAGAAGAAGAAACAAATGAAGAGGCTAACCTATGCCTTTGGTCCAATGAGCAAGATAAAGACTCTTCGGACGATGAACAACTTGTTGTTCCCGGAGAAGGAAGTCAGGAGTCTACCTCGGAAAGAGGATGGAATGTGAATGTTCCACCCATCTTCAAGGGAACAGACTATACTTATTGGAAATCAATTTTCCAACTATACGTCCAAGCTCAAAACTATGAGTTGTGGGACATTTTTACTAACGGAGACTATCGTCCAACAATTACCCTTGAGGACGGATCAACGTCGTCCAAACATGAAACAGACTGGACGAGTGATGATATCAGACAGTGTTCTCAAAATGCTTATACTAACTGGTGTCTTGTCAACGCCCTTGATCGTCCAAGACTGGACATGGTCTCGCAATTCCCAACAGCTAAGGAGAAGCTAGACGCTCTGGAACATCGGTTCAGACCAAGGAGCCAGTCAACCTCAAATCTCTGCCTGATGGTAAAAAGCTCTTCAGACGCTGAATCAGAAGATGATGAGGTATCCGTTTCTAACTCTCTTCAAGAAGCATATGATGAACTGCTAAATGATTCTTCTCTATTGCATCATCAATACATCATGCTTAAGAGAAAATTGTCAAAAGTAAATAAGGAGTTGGAAGAGTCCAACAAACTAAATAAGCAACTTGTTGAAGAGAATAATAAACTTAAAGCTGAGAATGTCAGTCTAACTGGCAAACTCACCTCTGAGTCCAGTGAACCCCATGAGGTAACTAGACTGAAACAAGAGGTGTCTGATCTCACCAAAAGCGTAACTAAGCTTGTTGGAGGATCAGAGAAGCTAGACCTGATATTGAGGTACACTAGATCACCTCATGACAAGTCTGGCCTAGGCTATGACTCTGAGAAACAAAATGCGTCTCAGAAAATATCAGGGTCCAACAAAAATCACAAGACTTTTCATTCCTATGGAAAGCAAAAAGAAAATAAATTGCATGCATCCAGAACTTACTGTAAGATTTGTGGAAAGAGTGGTCACACTTCTTCAAAATGCATTTACAAAAATAAAAACAAAATGCATGGACGAAGACCACCAACTAACCCAAAAGGACCCAAGTCTATCTGGGTACCTAAGAGTATGATAATACCTGTTGAAGATCTGCTTAGCAACACAAAAAAGACCCCAGTCCTGGTACTTGGACAGTGGTTGCTCACGTCACATGACGGGAGAAAGGTGTATGTTCCAAGAAATCCGTGAGAAGTCTAGTGGATGGGTCACCTTTGGAGGCAACCAGAAGGGAAAGATAGTAGGAATAGGTAAGATTGGTAAGCATCCTCTTCCCTCTATTGATAATGTTCTTCTGGTTGAAGGATTAAAACACAACCTGCTTAGCATAAGTCAATTATGTGACAGTGGGTCTGTTGTTTCCTTCAATAAAGGTGAATGTATGGTCAAGAAACCTGATGGGTCCATCTTATTCACTGCCAAAAGGCAAAATAATCTGTACAAGATTAATTTGGGGGAACTTTCAACTCAAAGTGTATCATGTCTAGTGTCTGTCGAAGATGAGCGATGGATCTGGCACAAAAGACTTGGTCATGCTAGTATGAGATTAATCTCTAAACTAAACATGCATAACCTTGTAAGAGGTTTACCAAAGATTGTGTTTAGATCAGACACTCTCTGTGACGCATGTCAAAAAGGAAAACATGTTAAGAACTCGTTTGAGTCCAAGAACATTGTTAGTACTTCTAGACCACTGGAATTGTTGCATATTGATTTGTTTGGTCCAACAAGGACTGCCTCTGTCAGTGGTAAGAAATATGGACTTGTCATAGTAGATGACTATACTAGATGGACATGGGTTAAGTTCCTTGCTCACAAGGATGAGTCTATCAAGGTCTTTTCTATATTCTGTAAGCAAGTTCAGAATGAAAAAGGCATATTCATCAGCTCGATCAGAAGTGATCATGGAGGCGAATTTGAAAATGAGCTTTTTCAAAGATTCTGTGATGAAAGTGGTATTCATCACAATTTCTCTGCCCCTAGAACACCATAACAAAACGGTGTTGTTGAGAGAAAGAACCGATCTCTTCAAGAGATGGCTACGGCAATGCTCAGTGATAATTCTGTCCCTAAGCACTTCTGGGCTGAAGCTGTAAATATTGCCTGCTATATTCAAAACAGAATATACATAAGACCAATCTTGAATAAGACTCCTTATGAATTGTGGAAAGGACGCAAACCCAACATTTCTTATTTCCACCCCTTTGGATGTCAATGTTTTATTTTAAATACTAAGGATCAACTAGGAAAGTTTGATGCCAAAGTAGATAATGGAATATTGTTAGGATTCTCTGAAACGTCCAAAGCTTTCAGAGTCTATAACTCTAGAACCTTGATTGTTGAAGAAGCCATCCATGTTAAATTTGATGACAAACAGCCTGATAAGAGATTTTCAGAGCTAGATGATTCTTTTGCAGATATGAATCTGAATGATTCAGATGCTCGTCCAACAACCAACAAAGACGAGGCGTCAGACGCTACGCAGGACGCATCATCGTCTCAGCAAGTTGTAAACACCCCTCGTTCGTGGCAATTCAGAACTTATCATCCTGAGGATCAAATCATTGGCAAACCTAATGATAGCGTCCGGACAAGGTCAACTTTCAGAGAGCAAGCTGACTCAGCCTTCATCTCTGAGATGGAACCAAAGTCTGTGGACGAAGCCTTATTGGACGATTGCTGGATCCTCGCTATGCAAGAGGAGCTCAACCAGTTTCAACGTAGTGACGTTTGGACGCTGGTCTCCCTGCCTAAGGATAAGTCTGTCATTGGAACCAAGTGGGTCTATCGCAACAAGCTAGACGAAGATGGCAAGGTTGTAAGGAATAAAGCAAGTCTAGTTGCCCAAGCCTACTCACAAGAGGAAGGTATTGATTATACTGAAACCTTTGCTCCAGTAGCTAGATTAGAAGCTATACGCATTTTACTCTCATATGCTGCACATCATAACATCATGCTTTATCAAATGGATGTAAAAAGTGCATTTCTAAATGGTGTAATTAATGAAGAAGTATATGTTTTTCAACCACCCGGCTTTGAAGATCAGAACTGTCCTGAGCATGTATATAAGCTTAAGAAAGCTTTATATGGACTCAAGCAAGCTCCTAGAGCTTGGTATGAGAGACTCAGCTCTTTGCTAATGGAGAATGGCTTCTCGAGAAGAAAAGTGGACACAACTCTTTTTAGAAAAGTAAATAAAAAGGAATTTATTGTTGCTCAAATTTACGTTGATGATATAATATTTGGTGCAACTGATGAATCTCTTTGCCAAGAGTTTTCTGAATTAATGCAAAGGGAATTTGAAATGAGCATGATGGGAGAACTAAAATTCTTCCTCGGACTTCAAGTAAAGCAAACTTCAGACGGAGTGTACATTCATCAGACGAAGTACACAAAGGAGCTTTTAAAACGCTTCAAGTTGGACGATTGTAAACCTATGAATACACCAATGTATCCAACCTCCGTGCTAAACAAAGATGATAAAGATAAAAAGGTAGACCAAAAGGTATATAGAGGTATGATTGGTTCCCTCTTATATCTAACTGCGTCCAGACCTGATATCATGTTTAGTGTTTGCTTATGTGCTCGTTTTCAATTTGATCCAAGAGAGTCTCATCTCTCAGTAGTAAAAAGAATCTTTAGATACCTAAAAGGTTATACTAATCTGGGTCTCTTGTATAAGAAAATTGATGAATACAGATTAGTTGGATTCTGTGATGCTGACTATGCTGGAGACAGAATAGAAAGGAAAAGCACAAGTGGAGGATGTCACTTCATTGGTGCTAATCTTGTCTCATGGTCAAGCAAAAGGCAAAGCACAATTGCTCTATCAACTGCTGAAGCTGAGTACATTGCTGCAGCTAGCTGCTGCTCACAACTGCTATGGATCAAACATCAGTTGGAAGACTACAACGTGTTTGTAAGCAACATCCCTATCATGTGTGATAACATTGCTGCTATTAATTTGTCAAAGAACCCCATACTGCATTCTAGAGCGAAGCATATAGAAATAAAACATCATTTTATTAGGGACTATGTGCAAAAAGGAACAATAGATATTCAATTTGTTGATACTGACCATCAATGGGCAGATATCTTCACTAAACCATTAGCCGAAGATAGGTTCATATTTATAAGAAAATATCTGAACATGCATTTCATTGATTGACTGAGAGTCCAATGCATGCGTCCAATATTTGCATTACATCCAATATATGCTCGTCCATTGTACTTTCTGAATGCTCGTCTAATGCATTAATGGAACTCAATCTTTGTCGAATGAACTATTATCTTTCATTCCCTTAACTGAGTCAGTTTTTGTCTTCTTTATTTGCCAAAAATGCTTTTTACGGTTTCAAAGTCTGAACGTGTGTCAGGTATTTAATGCACTTCGTTTCGCTCTCTCTCTCTCTCTTTGAAAATACGAAAGGTTTTCGTTCTCCATTCTCCTTCTTTAAAACCTAAGTGTTGTTAAAAATCAAACCTTTACAGAAAGCTTTAACCTTTCTTCTTGCAAAAGGAAAACCTCTTCTGAAAAACCATTTCTTTTCCTAAACCTCCTCTCTGAAACTATGGCAACCTCTTCTGCTGTTGGCTCTAAGGGTAAAGGAAAAACCTTTAACGCTCAGACTGCTGATGTCATGGTCGAGTTCAAGTTTAACCTACAATTCTTGGCTGATAACGGGATTGACATCTTCTCTAGCATCCATGCTGCTGGATGGTCAAGCTTCTTTGAAGGTTCTCCGGTAATCTACCCTGCTCTAGTTAAGGAGTTCTGGACAAACCCCATTGTCTCTGCAAGAGAGATTCGCAACAAAGTGCTTGATACTGAAGTAATAGTATCTGAAGCAACCATCTCTAATGCGACTGGGTGCGCTCAATCAGGTATAACTGTTGAAGATAACTGGGAAGAAGAGATTGGTGATGCTTCCACCATCAGAGATTGTTTGTTGAAAAACTCTGGTGACAAACTCATAGCCTCAAAAATGACTGACAAGGCTAGGGTTCTTCACCATATCTTGAACAAGGCTATCCTTCATAAGGCTGGGTCGAAGGATAATGTTTCAAAGGCTCATCAATTTTGCCTGGTTCATTTGATTCTCGAAAGGCAAATAAACCTTCCCCACCTCCTCTTTTCCTTCTTCAAATATGCCATTGAAGGCTCTGGGAAGAACACTGCAATCATCTACGGTGCTCTTCTCTCAAAAATATTTGAGAAGCATATGGTCTACGATGACCTAAAGAACTTGGCTCCAGAAAGAAAGTTCAAATACTACGGAGTTCATGGCATTGAACGTGTGCATCAGCCTGAGTTTAGCAGGCAAAGTTTGGTGATGATGCAGTTGGACTGCCTCAAAAAGTCCATACATGAAGGAAAACAAAAAGGAGCTCAGACGCAAGGCTCGGAAGAAGCGTCTAAACAGTGTGTCACTGCTGGACGCTCTACTAAATTAGCTCGTCCAATAGCTAAGACTCCTTCTTCTCGTCTAAAGCTCACCGTCCAACCATCCAGAAAAAGGAAACTGGTTCTAGCTCCCACTGAGGAGGATGAAGAGGACAATCTACCCATCTCCAGGGTAGTTAAAGGGCCCAGATTGGTAACCTCGTCTGCTGCACCTCTGCCTAAACCTTTGTCAACAAGGGCAAGGTCAACTCGAGCAAAGACGAAAGGTAATACTGAACCTATCTCCAGTTCAGTTATTACTTCTCCTATTGTTCAATCGTCTAAGATCGAAGACTTAACCTTTGAACCTTCCCTACCACTCTCACCCACTGACCTACCACAAACCCAAACTCTAACCTCACCAAATGAACCTGAAGACTGGTTCACACCCTGGGGAGATCACCCCTTCCAACCTTATGGTGCTCCCTACCCCAGACGGATCTTTCCTATAAGCAAATATAGACGCCTCCCTGGAGTAGACTACAGAAACAAATGCTCAATTTGGGCTGAGGTCAAACGCAACTTTCCTGTTCTATTCCTTAAACACACACCCCCCACTACTGAACCTCACCCCAAAAGCCCTCTTCCATTACCTGAGTATGAATTTGAACAACCACCCACATCATCCTCCTTACCCCCTAAACTTGGCTATCACCCCATCCCATACACTTCAACTAAACCTCTGCCCTCTGAAACATACACTGCCCATGGACCCTTGGTTACCTGCCTTGAGAAGAAGACGTTTCCTCCAAGGAAAGTCTATCCCAACCTCATCAAGGACAAGGCATTCCAATGGTGCCACTACAATGTCAAGAGGCATGTTGTTCTTCGTCATGAAGAGAAGAGAGGTTACAAAACGGAGTATGAAAGAAGAGCAAGGACGTTTGGCTTAAGCAACTTCATCCTTGATCCCGACCTTTCTTTCATTCCAAGCTATCCATCAACTTGGAAGGAGTATTCTGATGTCCGGGACTTTCTTCCTTACTATGCTGTGCGGAAGGAGTGTGACATGACTCGAGAAGCTAAGATCCATCACAACCTTCCAAAGAGATTTTGGTCAAAGACATCTCGCACAAGAGTAGGAGTTGTTCCTCCTCGAGCTTGTCCAAGGCTCCCTATCCTAGATCCCAACAAGGATAAGGACCTTCGCAAAAGGCTTGAGTCATGGACGCTGCCTTACAAAAATGCTCTTGATCCCCTGTTTTGGACAAAACATTGAGATGACTCTGGGGCTCTCGAAAGTATTTGGAAGAAAGATCCCCGATTCAGATTTGACCCAGATGCTAGGATCTATTGGGAAAACCACATCGGGAGATGCTCCCAAGAAGCATCATTTTCTGGACTATCAATTGAGGAGAAAGCAGAGATTCGCGTCTACCCAAGACAATATCGAATCCGTGAAGCTGACTTCATGATCATAGCTGATATCTTTGGCATACCTCTTTATCCTAGAGATGTTTTGCCTATGCCTGCTATCAGATGGAGAGAAGACAGGTATGATGATGCTGAGATCATACTTGAAGTGCTGCCACCTTCACCTCAACCTGTCATTGATCCTAATGTTCCTCCTCCTCTTCCTCCTAAGCCGGTTATTCCTGAAGAGACTGGGGACACCGAAATTGTCTATGCGGACCCTTCGTGTGAAACTCATACTGAGGCAGTGGAACAAGTTGGAGACTCAGCTCAGGCCAAGTCTCAACCGATCCCTCTCTCAATGGTCCATCCTGTTGATCCATCTCCTTCTCAGGCTCTGAGTGTAATTCTGATCAAAGAGGTGTGGACGCAACTGGGGCCACAGCTGAGAGTTCCGGCTCGGTTATTCCTCCTGAGTTTCAAGAGTTCGTCCAACGAATCATCGAAGCCAACAATGCGGTGTTCCTTCAGCAAATTGCGGCTATGTTCCAAAATTTTACCCCAAAACCTCCTCCCTCTTCTTAAAAATTTTTGTTTTCTTTTTTTTTCAAATATACTGACTATGATGTGTTTCTCACTCTTTTGTCTGATGACAAAAAGGGGTAGAAAATGGATTGATTGAATATTTAAGGTTGATTGAATATTTAAAGTTAAATGGGTTGATTGAATCTTTAAATGATACATGTGCTTATATCTGTCTTATATGCCTTAAATGTTTAGATGCTTTAAATAATTAGAATGTTTGTCTTAGGGGGAGCCCTTCAGCTCTCTAGGACTCTTTGTTCAATCAAAATTAGTATGTTTTGTCATCATCAAAAAGGGGGAGATTGTTGGAACCAAAGTGGTCATGGTCCAAATAATCCCTTAAAGTTTTGATGTTAACAAAGAGCTAATTTTAAATGAACAAATATTTGTTATGGACTAACGATTTATATTAAGTGTGCAGGATAAAACTTAATTGAGTCCAAAGACTTTATCTCGTCCAACATGTCCAAAGACTCTATCTCGTCCAACATTTAGTCTTAGTTTATGACTGGACGGTAGTTTATAGAACCTTGAGTCCAAAGACTCTTTCGGTTACCTTTTGTAATAGCTAGTCCAATAAATGCTTTTATATTTCAAGCGCGAATATCCTGTAAAAGTATTTTGAATTTATTATTTCCTGTAAAAGGCTTATACCCTTGGGACAAAACATTCTTTATAATATTCGTACAAATGTAAAGCATAAGCCAGAATGTCTTTATCTCTTTAAGAAGTTGACCTCCCTCATTTGGAAAGACAAAAGGCAACTTTCGTTCTACTCAGAGGATATGTCAGCACCACTTTTAGCTATCATCGTGACAGTCTATCCTGCTGATCAGAAACTTCAGAAGCCATCAGACTTAACGGATCAAATGCATTCAATGCTCATCAGAACGGATCCTTTTCCATCCGTTGAAGAGTGAAGTCTGCTCAAAGACAAGAGGCTATATATACCTCCATCTTTTGAAAGTGCAATAGAACAACTAGACTGAACTTGAGCAAAAATAGAAGTGAAGCGACACTTAGCATTTTAAAATCCTTCAAGAGATACAAGCAAATATTAGCTCAAGAGATCAAATAGAAAATCTCAAGCTTGCAAAGCTAGAAAAGCTACTCGGATCTTTACTTTCATATTACTCTCTGTGTAGAGTTGTTTTCAAGAATCTAAGCTTTAGTTTCGAATTCTCACATTTAGTGAGTTAGTAGAACAAACTCTTTTCAAAACCATAGTTTGGTTGAGCCTGAAGAGGCTTGTCTGTAAAAGAATACTTAGAGAACCTGAAGAGGTTGAGAATACTGCCTGAAGAGGTGTTGAATACTTTGTAACAAACGGTTTTTGTTATAGTGGATAAAGCTCTCAAGTAGAGAGGACTGGACGTAGCTCTTTGGTGAAGAGTGAACCAGGATAACATCTTTGTGTTCTTTTCTCTCCCTTACTCTTATTTTAGTTCATTATCTAATTAACTAACTGGGATTGAATTGCCTTTCATTACGTTGTCTCCTTATCTTAGTCAAACTAAGTTAGCGTCCAACTTGGTGCTTGGAAGAGCTCTCTTTGCTTTTAATCGTCTTAGCGTCCAATCTTGCAAAAAACATTATCTGCTTACGAAAAGAATTTAAAATTCTCTAAAACACAATTCAACCCCCTTCTTGTGTTTCAAACAGGTTCCTTCAAATACTTCTCCAGAAAGCATTCCCGGAACAATTCCCAGTTGATTACTCTACCTTCATCTTCAAACATTCTTTGCATACCTTTCCACCACAGCTCTGTACCTCCCATCAGCATGAAAGAAGCATAAGTCACCTTCCTATCCTCACGACAGTGCATTGCCGCAAAGATCTTCTCAAGTTCCTGCATCCAGAGTTCCGCTCCCTCCAGATTGAAGTCACCATTGAACTGCGGTGGCTTCCCTTTCAGAAAAGTACTCAACCCAGCATCTTCCGTCTTCACTTCACCCCGCTGATTTTGTCTCTGTTGCTGTTGCATAGTCACTTACAACAGTTGAGCATTTTGTTGCGTCTGTTGCAGCATCGCTATAGCCAATTCCCTAACTGTCCTCAGGGTTTTAGTTGATTCTGTCCCATCACCAACGTGGGAATTCTCTCCGTTACCGTTTCGGGGTTCAGCGACACCCTCTTTGGCTCTTCTGCCACATCCTCCACCTCGAGTTCCTCTACATCTTCCACGAGCCATCTAATTTCCTGTAGAAGAAATTAGTAGCTCATATTTGTAAGACATACAACACTATATCAGCACATACATGTATTATATGCCTTACAACGCATGAAACAGTTATATCTTACGATAACTCCGTGTACCGAACACTCTACCCAACTTCTAAGTATAGTTAACACCCAGGGCGGGTTCAACTAGACATGGCCAGCAATCACATCCTAACCCAAGCAGTCCTTGATCAAGAATCAAACTGCTCTGATACCACCTCAATGAGACAGCCCCTCTTCAGAGGTCCTATTTAGTAACCCGAACTCATATTCTCAATGTTACAGTGTAGCGTGATTATATAAAATGTGGAATAATTAAAAACAACTAACACTGATACCACGACCAAATCCAACATATATATATATAAAGTATTGGCTCCATTAGTAGAGCCTACAACTAACACCAACCTCGTCATCAAGGTACGCAACTACTACGACATATACAGACAGAAAGCATGGTAACAAAACAAGAAAAACACATAAGACTTCCTCTCTTGGCCCCAAAATACATTTTTCTCAAACCCATATTGACCATAACAAAACTAAGACTAGCTACCCAAATCTGACTCTAAAGAGGATAGCGAGCACTCCCAACTAAAGCTTGCAACCTCCAGCGATAAGTCTGCAGCGCCTCGTACTTGTTCTCGCTTTCGAACATCATAATCCGACGGCGACGGTACTCCCTCATCCTCCTCTCAGCAAGACGACGACCTCCTGCCACAAAACCAGTCCTAGAAGATGCATGAGATCTCCAACCAGCATCTGAATCATGATGGTAGTCCCACGGTCTGTTCCAAAGCCTCTCCAGATGTAGCCTCTGAGCAATACGGAAGTCTCCCACTAGGTAGCTCCTCGACAATCCCCAAGCTCTAAAGTATATAGTAGTCAGGCCAATATACACCACTCGTCGCTAGGAGTAGTCAATCTCCCAGAAACGATCGTCCTCCTCGTAGAGCAGCTCAAAGTCTCCCAAAACTGGGATCCGGGGCTCTCCCTCAGCATCAGGCTCAGTAGGTATGCCATCTATCTCCCCAGGCAACTCCTCAACAGGATCTTCTCGTGCGATCGAGAATAAAATACAACATTGGGAAAATACGGGAGATAAGAAACACCAATACATCATAGATAGGGGAAACAACTGTAAAATAAGATATATAGATAGTAACACAAACATCACATAGTGTCAAAGATCCATCTCCCAAGTTATTCTATCTTATCTACTATTTCTCACACTCATACATCTAACAACTTTATGGATGCGGCCACGACGTGACATCCCTGAAAGATCAAGATGTCCCATCCATCACTGTGCCACCCCCCGTACTGCAGGGTTCGGTCAACAGCCCTCTTGGCTCAACTCAACTCATGGGTACGACATATTCTCCCCCGCCCACCCCTGCAGGCCAGGTCGAGACATTCGCCCGTTAGCAACTCAACTTATGGGTATGATCATCTCCCTCCAGGAAAGATCGATCGCCCGTACGCCAACACAGTGATCAACGATAACGATGCTGCATGAACCTCACCGACTCATCTCAGGATCAACCGGTTAGTGTCTCAACCGTAACTTGTATGCAACTACGACCAACGTTCTCCGGCATAACCGAGTATCAACTTTCCATCTCGACTTACGTATATCATCAACAACATCTCTAGGTTAAGCACTACAACATATATATAACCTCGAAATCTTCACCATATGTTCATCTCCCAACTTATCAGAAATTACTGCCTATCCCTACTCTTACAAAAGTAATCACAAATATCATATCATGAGCAACTGTAATCATGTTCAGTAATCATGTTCATCATATCTACTCATAGGCATATATTTAAGTAACCTTCAGTATGTTATTAGGCATACACACATATCAACATGTATCATTTTAAGCATACCAACACACAAGCATATAACCTCGACATATCGTAAAATCAACCTATCGATGATAAACCTATAATGCCTAGTAGTCGCCAATGTGAGTTAGGTGTTGTCTATTACTCAACTGCTAGTAGGGTTAGGTTGCCCTACACATATCAATATATATTATTTTATTCTTGCCTCCCCGACGATATTGTGATTCTTTCTCCCACCTGATAGTCAATGTATGAACGATCACGAACTCACGAGCACTTCAGGCTCCTTCCTATAGCCTCACAACCATAGCCTCCTAGCTCCAAAAAGTTCCGAATGCAACTTCCAAACTTGCCCTAATCATGGAAACAACACGTAGACTATAGCATTAACCCTAACACGAAGCTATAACAGTGAATAGAAGCGAGAAATAAAGGAAGAACATGGTATAACAACAATCTAGGTAGATATGAAACCTCGGCTTACCCTTGACGTATCAGGAAAGTAAACCGGTAGAATTGTAGTAGAAGTCGAGCTGATCACAAATACACCAACGGAACTGAAATCGGATCAAGGAACGAAGCACAACTTGGATCAAAACTTAGAATCTCAACTCTGCCTCTCTAACTCGAACTCTATGTAAATATGGAGGAAATGTGAAAACTTCTCCTCAGTGAAAATGATGAGATATATATAGGGAAAGATTTTATTGTCCACGCTTTAGCGTTGGGATTCTCCACTCTTTAGCGTTCCAACGCTTAAGCGTTAGCCTTCTTAACCCTTGAGCGTTGATGTTTCCTCACCGCCAAGGCACCACCCCTCACGTGCCAGCTGGGACGCGTAACTAACACGTGTCATTTTATGTCCCATCACTGCCTGTTAACTGGTCAGAAGGTCTGCGCCTGAGCGTCCAGCTCTGGATCACGTGCTAGAGCGTTGGCACGCTTGAGCGTTCTCACACTCCACGCATGAGCGTCCAGCTCTGGATCACGTGCTCTTCATTCTTTTCTGATCCCACTTAAACCTAATCCTTAGCATACCTTCTACGCACACTTTCAAGTCAAACATGTATTCATGTATTAATTAAGGTGATGAAAATGAGGATGTTACAAAGCCACTGCTGAAAGCTCTGTTTTGTTGTGCCTCCTGAGGTTCAAGAGTTCGCCCAACAGTCAATTCAAGCCAATAATGCAGTGCTGCTGCAACAAATTGCTGCTATGTTTCAGAATTTCCTCCCCAAACCTCCTCCTCCTCCTCCTTCTTAAAATTATTTTCTTTTAAGTCTTTTATTTCTTTTAAATGACAATGATGGTTAAAAACGGGGAGATTGTTGGAACCAAAGAGGTTATGGTCCATAAATCCCTTAAGATTTTGATGCTAAGAAAAGACTAATTTAAGTGAACAAAGACTAGTTATGGACTAATGCGTTTATCTTAAGTGTACAAGAAATTCTAAGTCCAAATAATTTCTAAGTCCAAAGACTTATAGTTCGTCTAAAGCCTAGTTCTTTCGCATACTGGACTAAAAAGCTTTAATCTTTTATCTGAGTCCAAAGAATCCTTTCAATAAAAGTTTCATTTAATTGAGTCAAATGTATTGTCCACTAGTTTGACTTCCTTTAGCACGAACGTGTACTTGAAAATGTTTGAATTTATTATTCTTCGTGTAAAGACATAATATTCTTTGGACAAACATTCTTTGTAATCTTCGTACCATTGAACGCACAGAAGCCAGTCTGTTCCTGACACTTGACTATCTTCAAAAGAAAAGACAAAAGGCAACTTTCGGGTACAAGGAAAAGGTGCCGGTACTTCTTTGAGCTATCAGCCTGATAGCCTACTCCGTTTTTCAGAAGCCTTCAACAAGCTATCAGACTTAACAGGATAATGCATTTAATGCACAATCAGAACAGATCTTTTTCCATCCGTTGAAGACTGAAGATTGCTCAAGTCTCAAAGGCTATAAATGTAACACCCCTTCCCGAGTGTCACATTCCCGAACGATTATAAGGCCGAAAATAATATTAATGTGGAAAATACGGATTTTTTTTCTTTCGCAGTGATGCAATGAGATTTGCCAAATGAATAATAATAATAAACTTAGGTTTACCATGCATTTCTAAGAATCATTTAGAAGTAAAGTGCAGAAATAGAAACAATACTAAATACGGACATAGGTCCAAGCCTAACTGAAAATAATTTCATAAATAAGTACTAGGAGTCATAGCTCCTCAAAAGAGTACAACTGACAACTAGACACAGCCTGGCCAAAACAAAACAACATAAGGAGTCCCCCCTCCGGACTGAAGGAAGATGTTGAGCTAAGTCATCGTCGCGCCCATCTTCTCAAGCAGAAACAGCAACATAAGCAGAGAAGAGATACAGATATGAGTGAGATTCCCGATCATCAACACAATAAAATAGCATAAGAAAAAACGGGACGACACAACAAGTAACAACATACCCAACATGCATACCATAAATCTCAATATATCATGTTAATCAATTAGCAGCATACGACATCTTCGAAAACATAATAGTCATGTACAATAAGTAATGTAATCATCAACATTCATGCAATGCAATGCGATGTACATGACTCAATGTCATATGCCACAAGGGTAAAACTTTGACCCCTACTCCATGGAGCTAACAAAACATCGGAGAGAGTGAATGGGAGGACATGTTCCGTGTACGCTAGCCTTGGGCAAGATGCTACAACATTCATAATGTGTACGTATCTGGCTTTTACGGAAACACTCTACACCAAACATGAAAAGTATAGCATTTAGTCGAGGATATAGTGTATTGCTTAGAGTCGCCACGACACAGAAGAGCTACCAACTGGTCACATGTCAGCCTTTCCAACCCTGATACCTCCAAGACTATTTAAAACGTCACCGTAAGATTCGCACCCGTATTAAGGTGTAAGCTCAACTCCTAGGCTCAAGGCCTCACAAACTCATGCAATGAAATGCCAATGCTTACACAAAGCAGATGCGATAAAGCAATGTCTATCCACCGGATAAACCTCAAGGTTCACTAAGGTTCTCTTCCTTAGGAACTATACGTGTCTTTGTATTATAAAACTTTTATCCATAGGATAAATCTCGTGATCCTTCCGGGATCGAGTCATCACAAGACTGAAACAATTGAACGAATTTCTTGGATCCGAATCACCGGTTCGTTATCGAACTACTATTTCAAAACCCAAAACGTTTCATGTTTGCGTTTGTGTCTTATGAATTACATCTCAAGTCTTAAGTGTTATGAAGAAGGATTGAGAATCCTCTTAGATAAGTCTTTAATCCTTTCTAAGGTATTAATTCCTTGAGTTCCAAGTAATGAAATAAGTATTGATTCACTTAAGTCTTATGAAGGAATTGATGAACTAAATCATCAATGGTATATTGCACGATCTTGTTCCACCATATGCTATACTTAATTATCTCTTTTCTTTTGCTTTAAGTTAATTACTTAACTTAGGTTTTCATGCGTAAAACTTTACGATTTGAGTTGAAAACTTTTCATGCGTGTACTTTGGCATCAAACTTACCAAGTTGATCCTTAGTATTTAAAATGAAACATTGACATCCGAAAGGGTGGAAGTAAGAAATGTTGGGTTTGCATTCTTTCCACAGTTCATAAGCAGTCTTATTCAAGATAGGTCTTATGTATATTCTGTTTTGAATGTAATAGGCAGTATTTATAGCTTCAGTCCAGAAGTGTTCGGAAACAGAATTATCACTGAGCATTGCCCTAGCCATCTCTTTAAGAGATCGGTTCTTTCTCTCAACAACACCATTCTATTGTGGTGTTTTAGGGGCAGATAAATTATGATGAATACCACTTTCATCACAGAACCTTTGGAAAAGCTCATTTTCAAATTCGCCTCTATGGTCACTCATGATTGAGCTTATACATATGCCTTTTTCATTCTAGGCTCGCTTACAGAATATAGTAAAGACTTTTATAGACTCATCCTTGTGAGCAAGGAACTTAACCCATGTCCATCTTGTGTAGTCATCTACTATGACAAGTCCATATTTCTTACCATTAATAGAGGTAGTTCTGGTTGGACCAAACAAATCAAGATGCAGCAGCTCTAGTGGCCTTGAAGTACTAACAATGTTTTTGGACTCAAAGGAGTTCTTAACTTGTTTTCCTTTTTGGCATGCATCGCAGAGAGCGTCCGATCTATATACAATCTTTGGTAGACCTCTTACGAGGTTATGCTTGTTTAGTCTTGAGATTAATCTCAGACTCGCATGACCAAGTCTTTTGTGCCAGATCCATCGCTCATCTTCTACAAACACTAGGCATGATACACTTTGATCTGAGAGCTCCCCCAAGTTAATCTTATACAGATTGATTTGCCTCTTGCCAGTGAATAAGATGGGCCCATCAGGGTTCTTGACTATACATTCACCTTTGTTAAAGGAAACATCAGATCCACTATCACATAATTGACTTATGCTAAGTAAGTTGTGTTTTAGACCTTCAACCAACAGAACATTATCAATAGAAGGAAAATAATGCTTACCAATCTTACCAATTCCAACTATCTTTCCTTTCTGGTTGCCTCCAAAGGTGACCCATCCTCTAATCTTTTCACATAGTTCTTGGAACATAGACTTTTCTCCCATCATGTGACGTGAGCATCCACTGTCCAAGTACCAGGACTAGGGTCTTCTTTGTGTTGCTAAGCAGATTTGCAACAGGGATTATCATGTTTTTAGGTACCCAGATAGACTTGGGTCCTTTTTGGTTAGTCTGTGGTCTTCGTCCATGCATAACATTTTTCTTTTTGTGTATGCATTTTGAGAAGATTTGACCACTTTTCCCACATAGATTGCAATAGACATTTGATGCATGCTGTTTAGTTTCATTTTGCTTTTTATGAAATTGGGAAAATTTATGATAATGGTTGGGCCTTGATATTTTGTGAGAATCTTCTTGTTTCTCAGAGTCAGCCTAAGCCAGAATTATCGTGAGGTGATCTTGAGTACCTCAATATCAAGTTTAGCTTCTCTGATCCTCCAACAAGCTTTAATACGCTTTTGGTAAGATCATATACCTCTTGTTTTAGTCTGGTTACCTCGTGAGGTTCACTGGACTCAGAGGTGAGTTTATCAATTAGATTGATATTCTCAGCTTTCAGCTTATTGTTTTCTTCAATGAGCTGCTTATTTGCTTACTTGTATCTTCCAGTTCTTTGTTTATTTTTGAAAACTTTCTTTTAAGCATTATATATTGATGATGCAGTAAGGAGGAATCATTAAGCAGTTCATCATATGCTTCTTGAAGAGAATCAGAAATGATACCTCATCTTTATCTGATTCAGCGTCTGATGAGGTGTTTGCCATCAGGCAGAGGTTTGAAGCAGGAGGGCTCCTTGGTGCGAACAAATGATCTAAGGTTGCCATCTTCTCTTTTGCAGTTTCAAATTGCAACACCAGCTCCAATCTTGATCGATCAAGAGCATTGATGAGACATCAGTTTGCACTAGTATTCAGAGAGTTTCGTCTGATATCTTCATTCATCTAGTCAACTTCAGGTTTGGACATTGTTGAGCCGTCCTCAAGAGTATTTGTTGGACGATGATCTCCATCAGTAAATACGTTCCACAACTCAAAGTCTTGAGTTTGGACGTATATTTGAAATACATATTTTTAGTAAGGATAATCTGTTCCATTGAAAATAGGTGGAACATTCCATCCTCTTTCAGAGGTGGCTTCCAGAGTTCTTTCTTTGGGAACAACATGTTGTTCATCATCTGAAGAGTCTTCATTTGGAGCGTTGGACCAGAGACATAGATTGGCTTTCTCATTTGCTTCTTCTTCTTCCTCAGAAGAGTCGAGATCTTCCCAGGTTGCCATGAAATTCTTTTTCTTCTTTTTGAAGAACTTTTTCTTGTCCTTTAACATAGGACAGTTAGCCTTGAAGTGGTCAGGCTTGTTGCACTCGAAACAGACAAACTGACTTTTATCCTTGGACTCAGCATTGTCCTTAAAGTTTTTCTTTTGAAATGGCCTTCTTTTCAACCCATTTTTCTTTCTCCACATATTTTGGATTTTTCCAGAGATAAAGGATAACTCGTCATCATCTGATATTTCATTATCAGATTGATCAGCATCATCACTAGACTCATCAGCTTTTAAAGTTTTTGAGCTGTTGGATTTTTGAGCTTTTAAGGCAATCCCTTTGTTTTTCTTTCCAGGATTATCAAGATGAAGCTCCTGTTCATGACCTTGCAAAGTTCCTACAAGATCATCCAAGCTCAAAGTAGATAGATCTTTGGCCTGGGTGATTGTAGTAACAAATGGTCTTCATTCTTTAGGCAAGCTCCTAAGGATTTTACTGACATTTTCCTTGGTAGTGTAAACTTTCCCAAGGGACATTAGATTGTTGTTGATCGACTGGAAACGACCCATCATCTCCAGAATGGACTCTCCTTCAGCCATAGTGAACATTTTCATACAGGCCAACCAGCATGATAATTTCCGAGTCTCCCTTCATGGAGATTTGACAAGGTATCCCAGATTTGCTTTGCTGTTTTACATGCGTGAATCTTCTGAAATTCATCAGGACTCAGAGCACACATCAGAGCATATCTTGCTTCATGATTTTGTTCCATTCTGGCTCTTTCGGCATCAGTCCAGTCTTCTTCAGCTTTTTCTGTCCCATCAGAAATGAGACACACATTTGGACCATTCATGATTTTGGCCCAGAGAGCAAAGTTTTTACTTAAGATAAAGCCTTTGAATCTGTCATTCCAGTATGAATAGCGGGTTCCATTGAAGAACAAAGGTCTGGTCATGGAAGTGCCTTCCATAACAGGTTGACTCCCGCTTGGCATGCCTTGACCTGCCATATCTGTAGTGGGATATTTTCCTCTACACGGCTAAGTCCTCAACCCAGAGGCTGAACTCTGATACCAATTGAAGGAACCTGTTTGAAACACAAGAAGGGGGATTGAATTGTGTTTCTTACGTTTTTAAAACTTTTCACAAGCAGATATATAAGTTTTTGCAAAGGTTGGACGTTAAAACGATAGAGGACGCAAAAAGCGTTTCCAAACACTAGTTGGACTCTTAGTTAGAAGGATTAAGATAAAACAAACATGCAAGATAAGAAAGCAATTCAATCCCAAGGAGTTAGTCAGAAAATAAACTAAAGCGAAAGTAAAGGAAAGAAAAAGAACACAAAGATGTTATCCTGGTTCATTCTTCATCAAAGAGCTACGTCCAGTCCTCTCTACTCGAGAGTTTTCTCCACTATAACAAAACCTCTTTGTTACAAGTATTCAATACTTCTTCAGGCAAGTATTCTACACTTCTTCAGGCACATAAGTATTCTTTTATAGGCAAGCCTCTTCAAGCTCAAGTATTCTTTCTAAACAAGCCTCTTCAGGCTTAACCAACTAAGGTTTTGAAAGAAAGATGTTGTTCTACTGACTCACTAAGTGTGAGGGTTTGAAACTTAAGCTTAGAACTCTAAAGCAAAACTCTTCGCAGAGAGTGATATGAAAGTTTAAGAGCAGAGTAAGCTTGTATGCTTTGAATTTTCTCTTGATAGCTTGTTTTCTTGTATGCTTGTATTTTTCTCAAATTCGGGTTCACAGGAGAAGGTATTTATAGCCTTCTGACCTTGATCAATCTTTAGTCTTCAACGGTTGAAAAATGATCTGTTCTGATCATGCATTAAGTGCGTTGGATCGTTGAGTCTGATAACTTGTTGAGGCTTCTAATCAGCAAAGTAGACTATCAGACTTGATAGATGAAAGTAGGACTAACACTTTTTCCTTGTACTCGAAAGTTGCCTTTTGTCTTTCCCTTTTGGAGATAGTCAAATCCTTTTGTGACAGGGACAGACTGGCTTCAGCTTTCGATGGTACGGAGTACAAAGAATATTTGTCCATAGGATACAAGCGTTTACACATTGAATAATAAATTCAAACATTTACAAAAGCGTTCGCGCTAAAAAGTCAAAAATCATTGGACTAAACAGAGAGAAAACGTAAAAGGAAGAGTCTTGGACTCAAATATAACATTGAGAGTTTACAGTCCATAAAGAGCGAGAACTCAGTTTTGGACGGGTCTGTAAGTCTTTGGACTTATACAGTCTTTGAACTTAGATTTTCCTGCACAATTAAGATAAAACATTAGTCCACAACTAATCTTTATTCTCTTACATTAGTTTTTTCTTAACATCAAAACTCAAGGGATTAATGGATCATAACTACTTTGGTCCCAACATCTATTTCTCTTTAAATCTGGTAAACACAATTCAACCTCCTTCTAGTGTTTACATCTATCTATTTTAGTTCTCCGTTCAATTTTCTCGAGATTCCACATCATTAGAATATGAAAAAGGGGTTTGTATTTCCCAATATTCTCTTCATTAATTAATTGTTCTTCTTCTTTACCAATAAAGTATAGTTAATATCCAGCTAAAAAAAGATAAAGAGACTTGTTATAATTTTAAACAAAGAATTTGGATAGCCTCCAGCATTTCAAAGGTAGGGATGGCAATGGGTAGGGTATGGGTAGGGTACTATAGTACTCATCCCCATACCCGTGTTTTAAAAAAGTACCCATATCCATACCCGTCCCCATAACCGCATAGGTAGCAACCTTAATACCCATACCCTCACCCGCTGGGTACCTAAGTACCCGTACCCGCACCCATTACCCGTACTTTAGGATAAGAAATTTGTGAATTTTGAAAATAAGATAAGTAAACATGGTATACCCAAAATTTTCAATTGATATAATTTTCATATTATTCACTTTAAACAATAAAATGAATTATTTTTGTACATACATGACTTTACATTCCACATAGTACATGTCCTGCATACCAAACTAAAAATGCAATCCGTAGATTTAATAATCAAATTGTGAATATGAAATGTATGAAATGCAAAGGTTCAAATACAAAATGTCAAATAATCAATCTCCAAAACATTAATTAAATATAACAATAAAAAATGATACATTAAACTAAAAGGAGTGTTAGTAAAGAAACAAGGAATGCTATTGAATAGCAAAAAAAGCAATATTAATACCTCCTTTTATTTCATTTGCCAACGCCTGATGATTATCATTATTATCAGATTTGTTCACAAGACAGAGAAAAACATGACGAGATTATTGTAAATATTAAGTTACTAAATAGAAAAGGAAAACATAGTAATCCAGACATTTCCATAAGAGATGATTTGATCATATTAATCAAGAAATAACTTACAAAGTATAAGCGATAATGAAGCTAGTCAAGTGGAACTGACGATGAAGCTCTAATTTTTTTTTAAATTTTTTAACATAATATATTATAATTAAGGCATGATGAAGTAACATACAAAATATAGACGACGATGAAGCTAGTTAAGTGGAATTGACGATGAAGCTTTGGAATTAGCAATGAAGCTCTAGTTCTTTTTAAATTTTTTTTAATATAATATATTATAATTACATATGTATAAAATAAATATATATAGTGCGGGTATGGGGTGGGGTGGGTACTAGATTACCCATACCCACACCCATCCCCATTAATTTTTGCAGATAATTATCCGCACCCATACCTATTAAACGGGTAATTACCCTACCAATCATGAGTAATTTTTGCGGATATCTATTGGACCCGGTACCCATTGCCATCCCTAAGAATCAAAGGACAGGCACGCCTTATTTTAACATGAGTAGGTAAGAGAATTCATTTAAGTAATTTAACAACCTACCCCTATTAATTTGACTCTTGTAATTAATACCGATTAAAAAAAATGAAAATAAAATATGCAGCGGAAATGTCACTACTACCTTCAATTTGAGTGGGAAAAAAGGGCACCAAGGAACCTTACTTTATATATATATATATATATATATATATATATATATATATATATATAAAAAGATAAATTAAAGTTAATATCCAACTAAAAAAGATAAAGAGACTCGTTTTAATTTTAAACAAAGAATTTGAATAGCCTCGAGCATTTCAAATGACATGCACGCCTTATTTTAACATGGGTAGGTAAGAGAATTCATTTAAGTAATTTAACAACCTACCCCTATTAATTTAACTCTAGTAATTAATACCGATTAAAAAAATGAAAATAAAATATGTAACGAAAATATCGTCAATACCCCCAATTTGAGCGGGAAAAAATATCTCCAACGAACCTTACTTTATATATATAGAGATATAATATATTATAATTATGTATATATAAAATAAATATATATAGTGTGGGTATGGGGTGGGGTGGGTATTGGAGTACCCGTACCCACACCCATCCCCTTTAATTTTTGAGGGTAATTACCCGTACCCGCATCCATACCCATTAAGCGGGTAATTATCCTACCCATCATGAGTAATTTTTGCAGATATTTATTGGGTCCGGTATCTATTGTCATCCCTATTCAAAGGACAGGCACGCCTTATTTTAACATGAGTAGGTAAGAGAATTCATTTAAGTAATTTAACAACCTACCCCTATTAATTTGACTCTTGTAATTAATACCGATTAAAAAAAATGAAAATAAACTATGCAACGGAAATGTCAGTAATGCCCTCAATTTGAGTGGGAAAAAATGGCACCAACGAACCTTACTTATATATATATATATATATATATATATATATATATATAAGATAAAGTATAGTTAATATCCAACTAAAAAAGATAAAGAGACTCGTTTTAATTTTAAACAAAGAATTTGAATAGCCTCGAGCATTTCAAACGACATGATGCACGCCTTATTTTAACATGGGTAGGTAAGAGAATTCATTTAAGTTATTTAATAACCTGCCCCTATTAATTTGACTCTAGTAATTAATACCGATTAAAAAAAATGAAAATAAAATATGTAACGAAAATATCATCAATACCCTCAATTTGAGAGGGAAAAAATACCTCCAATTAACCTTACTTCATATATAGAGATATACAATATTATAATTATGTATGTATAAAATAAATATATATAGTGCGGGTATGGGGTGGGGTGGGTACTAGAATATCTGTACCCACACCCATTCCCATTAATTTTTGCGGGTAATTACGCGTACCCGCACCCATACCCATTAAGCGGGTAATTACCCTACCCATCATGAGTAATTTTTGCGGATACCCATTGTGTCCGGTACTTATTGCCATCCCTATTCAAAGGACAGGCACTCCTTATTTTAATATGAGTAGGTAAGAGAATTCATTTAAGTAATTTAACAACCTACCCCTATTAATTTGACTCCTGTAATTAATACTGATTAAAAAAATGAAAATAAAATATGCAACGGAAATGTCAGTAATACCCTCAATTTGAGTGGAAAAAAATGGCACCAACGAACCTTACTTTATGTGTATATATATATATATATATATATATACTAATAAAGATAAAGAGACTCGTTTTAATTTTAAACAACGAATTTGAATAGCCTCGAGCATTTCAAACGACATGCACGCCTTATTTTAACATGGGTAGGTAAGAGAATTCATTTAATTAATTTAACAACCTGCCCCTATTAATTTGACTTTAGTAATTAATACCGATTAAAAAAAATGAAAATAAAATATGTAATGAAAATATCATCAATACCCTCAATTTGAGAGGGAAAAAATACCTCCAACGAACCTTACTTTATATATATAGAGATATAATATATTATAATTGTGTATGTATAAAATAAATATATATAGTGTGTGTATGGGGTGGGGTGGGTACTAGAGTATCTGTACCCACACCTATCCCTATTAATTTTTACGGGTAATTACACGCACCTGCATCCATATCCATTAAGCAGATAATTACTCTACCCATTATGAGTAATTTTTGCGGATATCCATTGGATCCGGTACTTATTGCCATTCCTATTCAAAGGACAGACACGCCTTATTTTACCATGAGTAGGTAAGAGAATTCATTTAAGTAATTTAACAACCTACCTCTATTAATTTTACTCCTGTGATTAATACCGATTAAAAAAAATGAAAATAAAATATGCAATGGAAATGTGAGTAATACCCTCAATTTGAGTGGCTTTATATATATATAAATATAAAATATAGTTAATATCCAACTAAATTTCTCCTTTTCCAATTAAATTTTCTTCATTCATGAAAGTTAGGAACCAAACCCAAATCGTTAAAGTATCCGAGTCATTTAGCACCGGAACCAATCAGATTTGCTGCGTTTTCTACGTTGCGTGAAATGCCAGCTTCTGTGCTGAGGTCAACCTTGGCCCACCCGAACCCAGCCCACGCCACCCAACGTTGTTGTTTTTAGACCATCTCTCTCTCTCTCTCTCTCTCTCTCTCTCTCTCACAATCACACCAACGTTGGCTTTGATTTTTTTTTTTTTTTTTTTTTTGTGTATGTATAAAGGCAACCCTCAGAAGCAATCTCCTTCCGTATTTTCAGCTTTCTTCATTTAATTTCTCTTGTTCTTGACTTAACTTCTTCCTTTATCACCCATAACCATAATGTCTCAGGTGCACCTCAATCCTAACATAGATTCTTCTTCTTTCATGTCGTCTTTCTGTTCTTTTTTTTAGGGGGATTGAATTTTCTTGTTTTGGATCGTTTGAATTCCGGATCAATTTTGTTTTTTATAATTATTTTACATTTTTTAGCATTTTTTATTCGTTGTTCTACATGTTTGTGCTGAACTATATGAATTTTTTAGTTGAGATATCTGGAATTATTGGTTTTGCATTTGGCTGGGAATCCTTATAGTTAAAACTAAAGCAAAGTACATGATTGGGAGAAGTTTGGAGACAAAATTTGAAGTTGTAGAAAGTTGTAGAGCAGGATTTGTATCACTTCTAATGGGTTTGCAAATAAATTGAAGTGTTTTTAGCAGCTTGTGTGTATATGCATTTAGTTTTCATCAACCATCGGCTATTGTATCAATTGATATAGAATATTGTCTTGTTCAGCTGTCATGGTTGTTTATAACACTACTTTATCTATCTTTTATACCTTTTATTCATGATTATAGGCTCTAACAATTAAAGGTTTGGGGGCATTTCGAAGAGCTTATATAGAGCTTGTTTGGGTTTATATGAATTTAAAAAAAGAGCTTATGAAAATAGTTTATGACCTTCCTATAAGTTTTTTTAGCTTATTTGAAAAAAGGTTAGTGAATAAGCACTTAATTGATAGGCTCTGGAGTAGCTGAAATATTATCTTTTGGTCAAATTTCAAATCTACTACTAACAATGGTTGGTCCTTTCTTGTTTGTTAAGAATTTTAGACTACAATGGCATGATGTTCTTCTTTTCTGTCAATTGTGTTACTACAGTTTGTGTAAGGTTTTACGAGGTATAGAGAAACTGTCTGATGATCTAAAAATTTGTTGCAATGCACTTGACTTAAAAGCATTTATTTTGTTGTTCATTTAAAATTTGTAAACATTGCTTTCAATTCAATTTGTACTTACAGTCTTTAAATATGAATCCACATGGCTAGTTCGTTTTAACCTTTAAATTCTTAGCATTATATATATTTACAGATACATGACTGTCACTAAAATTTTGCTTTTAACAGCAAGGATAAAAGAGAAGATGATTGTTTTTTGCTTTACTAATGTAAATAATAGTAGATTAATTATGTATTTGTCTGATTCCCTATTATGCACTTTTCCTTCATGCTCTCTCTTTCTCTTTTTAAATTGATTCTAGATATTTCTTAAATTCAAAGTATGAGTTGTTTCTTTTATGTGTCTGTGTTGGGGTTAAGATTTGAGATGATTATTTGTTCTTTTCTTTTCTCTTTTAATCTGAATTTTTTGCATTATAATTGCAGACCATTGTCCTTAAAGTTGGTATGTCATGTGAAGGATGTGTTGGAGCAGTGAAGAGGGTTCTGGGAAAATTGGATGGTAAGTTTGATCCCTTGGATTTAAGTTGCCATTATATTGTGTTCAGCATCATTTTAGTTAACTTATTAGTGAAAACTTTCTCTGCCATCCAATACCAACATGAAAATGATTTAGTTATCTTGCACTAGCCACTTTTGTTTGTAGTTCTATGTTTTTGGTCAGTTTCAATCAATCATGATATGTTGTCTGCTGGACATCCTAATTCTAAAAAAAAAAAAAATTGGTTTAGGCTGGTTCTTTAATTCTGAAATTTCCCTCTTGAACTTTATTTCCATCCCTTTCCTTTGAAATCTGCTTTAAAGCTGTGACATATGGCCTTTCATGACTAAAGTTAGTAGAACATATTAAGGTAAATTGAAATGTTGAAAGCTCAAAGTTCTTGTTAATGCTCTTCTCTCTTAAAGTTGTTTCTCTTTCCTGTTGGACTGTGATTGTATGATCATGTGACTTTCATGTTTGTAATTAGTTCATGGACATCATGAATGATATCCTTCACCGATTGTTAACGACCTTGTGTTAATGTTGGTTACTATAATGTAATCTGAATTTGATGTGGTTTCTGCATAGAGCCATTGACAGCCTTCTTTAGGTGATCTCTTACCATAATTTATTCTATTTTTGGATCCGTAAGTTGCAGATTTGATGTTTTAATCCTATTTTTTCCACTTTGTTTCGATGAAAATTTCTTGGGCATTATGATTTAGCTCTGTTGGACTTTGTGAAGTGATTTTCTTGAACTTCTCTGCACAGTATGTCCATTTATGTGTGTTATGTTTCTTATCTTTATGTCAAGCATAACATATATAGTAATAATCCTTTCAATCGTTTTTGAAACATGTTTAAAGTAATCAAAACCTTTTGAGTTTTAGTTCAAGGATCACGTGACATTAAATGTGTGTTTGGGTTGTTAGGTGTTGGAAATTACCTTGGTTGTACTTATATTGTAGTACTATACTATGGACTGTGGAAGCCAAGCATAAGTTTCATTCACAATCAATTGTTGGCTTTAGGATACATTTTATTTTATAAGCGCTTTAGTATACATTAAAAAGAAAATTCTTATCCCTTAAAATCCTAATTCCTTCCCACCTTTGATTATCCCCTTAAACTGATTCTGTGCCCTGCCTATTGTTCTTCCCTCTTAATTGTTCTCCATCCTTGGAATAGTTTAAGGCGTTTGAACATTTCTTCTGAAAACTCCCATACTATCAGCTGTTCGATTCCTGAAATTGTGCATGCCATTTAAGCACTTAAAGTGCATTGATGGATGATGTATGTCACAAAGCAAAGAGAAGGGCATTTAAATATGCAAAATCAACACCTTCTCTAGCATATCTGATCTTTACTAGTTTAGTTCTGTTGTCCTCACTTTCCACTCGTGAACATCCTCTTAATTTTGCCACCTAAATGGAAACTTATCTTTCTCTTACCTGTGGAGTCTCTCTTTCTCTTGTCCTTAGAGTGAAGTTTACCAAAGCATTTACTTTGTTTCGTGTCAACTGAAAAGTTCTTCTATACCAACCAAAGTTACTCTTGCAATATTGTACACTAATAAATAGTGCGGTTATATACAGGTGTGGAATCATATGACATTGATTTGAAGGAACAGAAGGTTGTAGTGAAAGGAAATGTCCAGCCAGACACAGTTCTGCAGACCGTTTCCAAAACTGGGAAGAAGACTGCCTTCTGGGAAGCTGAAAGCACCAGCTGAGACTGAAAGCAAAGTAGTTGCCTAAAACATTTGGTTCTATTTCTCTTTGGGAGGAGTAGGTCTTGAATCAAATACTACTTGATGGACTTGCAATAACTGTATAACATGTCATTTGATGTATTTAGTGTGCTATTACTGGTATCTAAGCTACATTGAAGTCTGGTGTATACTACTATTTTTCACAGCTTAATACTGTATTACTGTGCTTCTATTAAGAATATAACTTTCCTTGTTCCTGTTCCTACTGATTTTCTTTATTCCCCCTAAATTATCCTCACCTTCTACTGACTTATCATCCCAAAAAAACTGAATCAATCTAAACCGCAAGTATCCCTAACAACACCCGACAGATCATAAAGCGAGTACATGATCATAAACAACCACGTATAACGTGTAGCACAATTTACAGTTATGCTACTTCTACCTTGCAAGCACTTCTAACCACCAGTTTATAGGATTTATTTTTTCATTCCATGATTAACGGAGGCAGGTCAAGCAATAAAGAAATAAATGAAAAATATCATGCACTAATTATGTAACAAAAGTATCAAATAACACAATGATACTGATAATTTTTATACCACTTTGATACCATATCAGGGTAAATTGACTATTAGTCAAACAAGTAGCCTACCCGGTTATTTTTACCTCCAAATATTGTGTGTTTGGTTCCATGGTGATAAAATCTAGAATTGCGTTTGGCCCCCCTCAAATGTAATTTTAGTAAAAATAAAGGTATTTGATTATTATCAGGTAAAATTGATTTTATCTTCAAACTTGATTCTAGTAGAAGCTACAGAAAATAGTTTTTGCGTTGAGTTGAAAAATTTATACTAAGAGCATGTTTGGGAATGATGGATTTTCTGTCTTTCGGCTGTTTGTTTATCCTTTCCGCTATTTTGTAAATAATCAATTATGTTTGGTAACTAGATCATTTTTTTTAAAAAGTTTTTTTTTGTTGAAAAAAGCTGTTTTAACAGCATTTCATGATAAGGACGGTGTGGTTGTTTTATTCTGATTATCTCTTGCTTTTCATGTTGCTATCAAATGTTCACACTCATCTTATCTTACATATTCAATCTGTGTTAACAGATAATATTTAATATGCATTAACTTGCTTTTCATGTTGCTGTCACTTTGTACAATCACTTTACTTCAAACTCAATTATAACTAAATCAATTTTATTCAAAATCAAGTTTATGAAACGCTCGTCCAAATGCATACTATGTCATACAATACTTACAGAAATTTCTTAGAGAATAATACTTCAAAACTCTTCCAAGAGATTTTTAGCGCACACCTCATACATTTGCCTGGTGCAATTAGAGATAAATCTCCTAGATACTTGTCCAAAGTTTGAATCAAATAGTTAAGATATGGGGATAATGCTCTCTAAAGTGAGTTTGCCACTAAAGTGAGTAAGTAATGATGTATTCACCTTTGATTTGATAACGTGTATAGAGATCTCAGCTCACTAAATAATCTAAGGATGAATGTACTCTTATTTGTTGACTTTAGAGATAAACTCACTTTAAAAGTTTTATTCTAAGTTAGGGAGTTTATCTCCTTGTTACTAGACTAACCCTCTTGGTTTTATGGATCATTGGCAGTTATATCTGCAAAGATCATTACCGGATAAACTAGCTCATGCATTCTTATGAGCCAGTGACAATTGAGCTATTATACTTTGAAGTTACATAAAAAAAGACAAATAACTCGCATCTTAAAAAGAAAGAACATGACATTGACAAATCATTTTTAAAAATCCATCAAATAATTAATTTTTCTAAATTTAGAATTTGGACTTTAGGCCTAACTCAACCCCAAAAGCTAGCTCAAGAGGTGAGGATTACCTAAACCTTTATAAATGGCTCTTGGCACATATAATCAACCAATGTGGGACTTAACACACACCCCTCACGTACAGGATTGGACATATGGAGTAGTGAAGTTTGTAGGACTGGATATCTGCGGGTGGCCCAACATTGTAATAGGCTCTAATACCATTTTAGAATTTGGGCTTTTGGCCCAACTCAACCATAAAAGCTAGCTCAAGAAGTGAGGATTGCCCAAACCTTTAGAAATGGCTCTTAGCACATATACTCACCCAATGTGGGACTTAACAGCCTCATGTTTAGCTTCTGCTCTTGATGGTTAAGCTTTTGTTCTTTGTCTATTGCTTCTGCCTAGTGGTTAAGCTTTCATTATAGCTTCTGCTTTAGTGGTTAAACATTTGAAACATTTTCTTGCTTTTGTCAAGTGGTTAAGCCTTGAGTTGTGGCGTCTGCTTGGTGCTTAAGCATTGCCTAATTTGGCATTTGGCTGTATTTCTTTGATTGTACTCTTGATCCCAAGCTGTTAGTGCTAATCCGCACTTCCAGCTTGCGGGGGGCTATTAGAGATATAGTTAGTTGGTACCACTTGTTAGCTAGTATATAAGCCACTCTATTGACTTATTTGTATTACCTTTCTCATTTTGTATTTTCTATCATTCAATCAATACACTTGTTAAGATAGTTAGAATTAGTTATTGTTGTTAGTTGGTTTACTTTTTTTTTTTTGGGTACTATGTTAGTTGGTTTACTTGGCTATATAAGTCTAGATTTATTGTATTTTTTACTTTTATCATTTGATCAATATACACCTTGCTTTTTCCCTCAACTTTCTCTTCTTCCACTCCTCTGAGCCATGTTTCTCAATATGGTACCAGAGCCATTTCACCCCCTTCAACATTTCTTACGTTGCATCCTTCTTTCTTTTCTTAGTTTCTTTTTCTTTTTCTTTTTCAATTTCTCGAGAAAATTCAAGATTGGTTCATTCTCTTTTTCTCTTCTTCGTTCGCTGCATTCTTTTTTTTTTTTTTTTGCTTGTTCACTCTTTGCAGCATTTCATCATTGTTCGGTACTGTCGCTGGAAAAGAGCTTGTTCTGATACAGTTCAGATTCCAACGAACTTCGTTTTTCTCGATCTCGATCTGTGTTTGCTACTATTTCTTGTTTTTCTTCAGATCTAGTTTTGTTTTTCTGGTTTGATATCATTTTTTGGTAGATCATTCTCATCAATACACACAGTTTCTCTCTCAAACCATCCATCTCTTTCAGTTTTGATTTGGTTTCTTTACTTCCTTTGAGATCTGGTTCTTTTGGTGATGGAGCTATATTGTTATTCCGGTTCCATTTTCCAATGATCTTTGTGGTCGGAAATGGCGTTTTCCGGCGTTGATTTGCTGCTTTGTTCTTGTCGGTTTAGATCTGTTTTTTTCCGAAACCCTTCTTCTTCATATGTTTGCTTTGGAACTGAGTTTTCCAGAAAACACTCAATCTACAACGGGGCTTGATTGTAGATTCAGATTAAGATTGTGATTCAGATCTTCAAATCTATTCATTAGTGGCAAAACTCAAGTGATTTTGCTTTTCAAACTAGTGGTTCTGTGTGCAAGTTCTGAGAGAACCGCTCTTTTTGTTGCTTTATCGCCAGTCTTTGTTGGTTGCTTTGGACCGTGAATTTTCCTCACTTTGAGATGCACACATGGTGTTTGGAAAAATGCTATGAACTCCGCCAATGGCTTCTGTTGCTCCTCGATCCAGAGATGCCATATATATTTGCCAACGTGGAACGCGTGAATGCGAAGCTCTTTACTTTGACATATTGTGTGATCATGCATCAATTGCTCACGGATCTGGAAGATGTTGAGGAGAAGATTGCTATATGCTAGCAATTATTGTAGCAATTTGATGTCACATAATCCTCTTTGTTGTTGGAGATTAATTTGGTTTTTTTGTGTTTAGCTTATTGGCTTTGTTGTAAGCTTCTATCCATGGTGGTTAAACATTCATATGAGTTTCTGCCATGAATGGTTAAGCATTGATATTTTTGTTGTAAGCTTCTGACTTGGTTAGGTGTTGAGCAAGTTTCCTTGTCTTGAGTGGTTAGGCCTCATGTATAGCTTCTTCTCTTGATGGTTATTGATTAAGCTTGTTGCCTTAATTGGCTTTGGTGATGCAGCTTCTGCCTTCTATTGTGGTTAAGCATTTGTAGCTTTTGCCTTTTACGGTGGTCAAGCATTTGTTGGCCTGCGTGCCTTTCATGTTGGCCAATGTGTTTTTTTGGCATTATCCATTGTATTTTTTACTTTCTCGATTTTCATTTGTATTGGTCATCTCAAGCCGAAAGTATTACATACCATCTTTCGGCTCACAAGGAGCTGTTAAGATAGTTAGAATTTGTTAGAAGTAGTTATAATTAGTTATATTTGTTAGTTCGTTTACTTAGCTATATAAGTCTGATTACATTGTATTTTTTTTACTTTTATCATTTGATCAATATACACTTTTTGCTTTTTCTCTCAACTTTCTCTTCTTCCACTCCTCTAAGCCATGTTTCTCAACAACATTGTTCACATATTTTCTCTTTACTTCGTCTTCATCCATGGATGTCATGTTTACTAATATGATATCAGATCTAGCTTTTGGGGTTGAGCAGTGGCGGATCTAGGACCCTGAGTCAACGGGGGCAATTTATTTAAAAAAAAACATAATAATTATTAACATATATATGAAGATAAAAACATTAATGTTAAAATCATAAAATTTCAATATATCTAATCAAATAAATTACATAGCTTAAAATTGTGTCTCTATGTGATTTCATGTTTGGAAATTGTTGAATAATCGGCTCATTGTTAATGTTATTAAACACATCTCTCTTAATATAAGTCTCTAACGTAAAGAAAGAGAAGATCGAAAGGACATGGTAGTGGGTGCAAATATATAAAATTACAGGGGCAAAATAAAAAAACTTAAGGTATTAAATGTAATTTTATATAACTCAGTGGGTGCATATGCACACCCTCACAGCAATGTAGCTCCGCCATTGCGGTTGAGTTAGACCTATAGTCCAAATTTTAAGATCTGATACCATGTTAGGAAACACGACGTTTATGGAAGGATGTAAGAAGTTGAGAAAAGTAAACAATATATTGATTGGAATTGAGTAGAAATTATACAAATGATAAAAGTGATTATAAAGTGATTACATCAAACCTTTATATAAGCAAACAAACTAACAACTAACTATTAATCTCCAACTAATTATATCTCTAATAGTTCAAAACAATAAATTAAGAACGTCCAAAGATGGACTTGTCACATTGAATGTGATAAAAATTAAAAAAATTATTAAATGACTCGTAAAACATTGTCTAACTTCGGATAATATTAGAGAAGTGGAAAAACTTAAGCTACCTTGCACATGTAGGTCTTACTTATTAATTTCATTGGCGATGCCAAACATCACAGTATGGAGCTACGTAGCAATGTAAAAACTAAGAGTTTTTGCTAATCATACTATGTTTGGATGGCGGAAGAATGGAATGATATTAGGTTTTATTTTTTGGATTATTTAAAAAAAGATGAAATAAAATAAATTTTATTCTATTTTATCCAATATCTCTATTTTTCTTCCTTCTCAATTTGAGAGCCATGTGATAGAATAAGATGAAACCAATTTATCATTCACTCCAATTCACTTCTTTACTTCATAAAATATTCAGATAATGGGATGATAAGATAATATTACATTGACTAAATTATCCTTTTGATCCCTTATTTATTTTAATTTATTCAAGTTGTTCCCTCTATTTAAAAAAATTGTTCAGATAACTTACCAAACGTTAGACAAAAAAGTCCCTTCCATCACTTTAGAGACTGACGCCATTAGCTTGGTACTAGGTGGCACTAACGTTGGTGATGTGGCCATCTGACATCAGCCATGCTGGATTCAACCGTTGGGGGGGTGGCTGGGTGTTCTTCTTCCCCAATATAAGACAAATGTTAGGGTTTCACTTCATCACCCAAATCTGAAATTGATCCAGCATTTTGGTTGAAAATGTCTCAATTCCAAGCATCCTCTAGCACTTGTGGTTCGAACTCGTCCATGAGACGCAATGCGCCCATAGATTCGCGCTCCTCTTACGGTGATCAAATTATAAGATGGACTCCTGCATGCGAATGTGAGACGAATGCAGTAATATGAACGTCATACACTTCAAGAAACATGGGGAAGAAATTCTGGGGATGCAAGTACTACAAGGTATGTCTTGTTTATTGTTCATGTTTGGTGTTCATGTTTCAGATATCAACTTTCTCTAACTGAAGCATTATTTATGTAAGTTGAAAGCAGAAGGTTGGCAAGGACAAAGAGGGCCGCAGTTTCTTTCTATGGCATTCAGATGAAATTGGTGATGATAGAGATCTAATCATACTGAGACAAAAGAGAAAGATTATCAATCTTGAGAGCTCATTGAAGTCGACCAAAATATGGTTATTGTTCTTCATAATTAGTGGCTCAGTTCTGTTTGTGAGGAATGTTATATTCAAGTCATTGTTATGGAAATTAGGAGGCAGAGATGGAAGGAATGTGTATTTAAAGTAGTTTTGTACCTTTCTGTTGTGTATTTAGGAAGACAGAGATGGAAGGAATGTGTTATTACAGTAGTTATGGAAATTATTGCAGTTGTACCTTTCTTTTGAATTCAATGAAGCTCAATTTATGACATTGAATGACACTTTATCTTGTGCATTTTTTTTTCTAGTTTTATTTTTACTTCCTTTAAATGTAATCAACTCTACATTAAGACAAAAATAACATACATAAATAAAAATCAATTACATCAAACTGAACCAGAACATTGTTACTTCAATCATTCCATTTTGGCCTCTAAACCAGTACAATTATCATTATCATTGTCAATTACATCTCAAAAAAAAAACCATCTCAGAATTGACCTCAAAATAGACGATGTCAAGCTAAAAAATAAACCCCACTTGTTACATGTCCAAAAAACATTGTTCATAAAACAACTATAGGTAAATTAAGTACATCCCAAAACACCACTACAAATTTTAAGGCTTCCACTGTGGTACCCCTTCTTATTGGCAGCTTCTGCCTCAGTTGCCTCCCAAATGCAGCAGTCATAGTTGCAGTTCCCCATTTGTCCCATTGGTAGCGGTTGCAGGCTGGCTAGATGTTGGGGTTGAAGCTGGCCTTGACCTTTTTTTGTTTGTTGCAGCAGCCTGTGAAGTGTTTGGTGCAGTGGTATGGTTTGGTGCAGGTGCTGTTGGCTGGTCTGGTGCAACTGATGTGGGATGTCTCGGTGCAGGTGCATTGGTCTGGGTAGGTGCATTTGCAGGGACTGTGGTCTGGCTTGGTGTAGTGGCTGGTACTGTGACATCCACTACCCCGCATACGATAAATATAAAACAAATCATATAAAAGAGTCAATAAATTTAAATCAAAACGCAGCAAGTACCACATGATCCGAAGCGTTTAAAACATAACGTAACGACTGTGGAAAAACATAAAAAACAATACCCATATCTCGGTGTCACATATCAGAGTTGGTAGCCACTATCAATAATACATCGGAAAACAACTAAACATAAAATCCTATACTATGAGCAAGCGATCTCCTCAGGTAGGGGTGGAATCGAGTCAGGTTGGGACCTACCCGATACCCGGACCGATTAAAATTGGATGGTTCGGGTCGGATCGGGTTTGGTGAACCTTTTTGAAACCCGAACCGAACCAACCCAAAGACATTTGGGTCGGGTATTGGGTTTAACACTAAAATAATGAAAAAAAAAAGCGAAAAAAATACATAAAAACCTACCAATCTAGTTAGGGTTCGGAGTCTTCAGACTTCACCCCCTTGCCTTGGACACACGCCTCTGCCTATTCACCCCCTTGACAGCTTCTCTTCTCAGTTCTCACCCTAGCAAGGCTATACTCTTCTTCTTCTCACCCTTCACAGCTCACGTCTCTTCTTCTTCTTCTTCTTCTTCTTCTTTTCTTCTTCTTAGTTTCCCTTCTCACCCACACAGGCACACGCGTGACGCACAGACCACAGAGATATCTCAGAGCTGGTACGTGACGCACAGACCATGGAGATCTCTCAGAACTGGTACGTGACGCACAGACCATGGAGATCTCTCAGATCTGGGTCGCGGTGCACAGACCACGACAGATCTAGTTCTGGTTACCCTTCGGTTATTCTTCTCATTCGCGCAAGGACCCTGGCAATGGGATATCTGGTTTGCGGCTTCGCGCATAGAGGCCAAGGCAGCGCCGCTGAAGAAGGCGAGGGCAATTCACGTTCTCTTTTCTCTCATTTCTCAGTTCTCGGGTTGTTCAGTCCGGGTTGGGTTCATCGGTTTGGCAGAATTCTAACCTGGTACCCGAACCAAGACCTTCGAGTTCTTGGTTGCATAAACCGAACCGACTTGGATACCCGAACCGAACCGGATTTTCAGGGTTGGTCCAGGCCGGGTTCACGGGTTCGTGGGTCTACCCGTCCACCCCTATCCTCGGGATCACTATAGGCTGCACACCATCCTCTGCATAAACCAAGGTACATGCAAAGAAACTACATCAATACGGAGTAAGAAACTATATGTATAAACATAAATGGTAATGGAATAGTTAGCAAGATGATCACACACATATAATACATCATAGTATAGCAGATTGCATCATATCACATCAATAGAACATGCTATGCGATGCAGTGCTACTTCACTACTCCATATGCAATGTCGATCCATTAACTAACTCAGGAAGACGATTTCGGAGTTACATATCCACATTAGCCAATAAGCACTAACGACGACAGTTCACCAAACTCTAGGATGAACCCCTTGGATAGCCGATACACCGTAATATCAGATGGATCACCACGGATGCGCTTGATTCACCTAATTCTCGGATGAATCACCGCTGACGACCAGTTCACCATACTCTCGAACGAACTCCCCAGTCATCGTAACTTCCCCCAACTAACAACTCCATGTCATGAATGCATGCAATGCTAACACACAATTAACATGGATAACAACCTCCATCAACACCATTAACAATGGCTGTCAACTTTGACTAATAAGCATCAAATATGGTCATAACTAACATCAGCGTATGATAACTCATCGTTATCGTCTTAACCAACATCAACGTTTTAACCATTAAGAATCTTCATTATTAAGTCTTATCTTATCATCATCCTAGTTCATTAACTATCCTCAAGGTCACATGTTGTAATCATATTCATCATTTTTTTTATCCCAAAAGTTTGCTTAAACACTCTTTAATTGAATCTGAGAAGTATTCTCAAATCTGCTCAGTTGCACGATCGTGCACAGTCTGAGCACGGGTGTGCTTACTGTGAGCACGAGCGTGCACACTAAGAGCACGGGCGTACTGAAATACCATTTATGAAGTAAGGGCGTACTGCCCTTGAGCACAGGCTTGCTCGTTCGCTGCTACATGAACACGGGCGTGCTGTATTAGAGCACGGTCGTGCACGTTCACTGAATCCAGAGCACGGGCGTGCTTCCCTTGAGCATGGGCATGCTCAACGCCATTGCAACGTTCTTAGTTCTAGGAACTTAGAGTTTCCAACATTCTAAACACTCAAATCAATCCCAAGCTTCTTTGACTAATCCATTGGGCATCAACCTCACCCCTCATCAATATCTTCATGTTTTATGAACATCAATTAACCAATCCTAGTTTTAGGTTCAACACTAACATCTTTATGTCTTGACTAACATAGTTTAACAACAACAGCTCATCGTCTTAGAATATAAACTCAAATAATCATGGCATACAAACAACATCATCATCAACCAATTTATATAAAACATGCCAAAATCATATAACCACGTATGAACAACTATCATCATACATATATCAATAATAACAATTAGGATTCATACATCAACTAATGCATATAGCACACAAATGGTTCATGGGTTAACCCTCATGTTACGCTGCCCCACAACCTATATGTTTATACTAATTCCTTCTCCCGATATCTGGTGTGACGATTCCAACCTATGAGACAAACTTGAGCAAAGTCCAAACTTGACTCCCTCGAACGAGTTCAACGGGTTCAACGAGCTTGATCAAGAACGTCACAAGAACAGGGATAATTAAGTCCCAAAGCAAAGAAATGAAAAGGAATTAACACAAAGAGTTTACAAACATACCTCGAATAGATCTTGGGAGAACTAATCCACTTGGTTGCCGTTCACAACGCCGGCACTCGATAGCTAGAGTCTGATTCAACATAAAGAATGGTTCAACACTCAACTTAGAGAATTGAAAGGAGAAGACGAAACAGGGTTGGCTACTTTACCTTAGATCCACACTAAACAAGCAACTTATCCTCTAATCGCAAGAGCAAACACCAAGGGATGCGTTCTTAATGAAGAACACTCGAAACAACGATTGAAGGTTTGAGAAACTTGGAGAACACTCATGGAAATCCATGAGAACCCAAGAAAAAGAGGGAAGACGGCTATTTCTGAAGTTAGGAATGATGGCTTTAAGGTTTAGGTCGAACTAAAGAGGTATAAAAAGGATTAGAGAAAAACGGGCAGGACAAAGAGCCTAATTTGTGTTCTGATGCACGTGCGAAGCATGGCCGTGCAGACCTCGAGCACGGCAATGTTGGCCAACAAGCACGGGCGTTTTGACCAAGAGCACGGTGGTTTAATATAGTTTTAGTCGAGAAATGGAGATGGAAAATCATAAATGAACTTTAAGGTGTTTAATTTAGCTTTAGTCGAGAAATGGAGATGGAAAATCATAAATGAACCTGATGCGTTAAGGTGTAAGGTTTGCAATCCAGGTATGAGAGAAAGTTACTATGAGAATTGTTTTCGGGGAGGGTGATATTTTTCAGAAAGGGTCATGTTGGTGGAAAGATCTAGAAAGAATTAGCATGAGTATAGGTACGGTGGGGATGACATGGTTTGAGGATGGTGCTAAATCAGTAGCGGGGATGGGAGGACAGTGTCCTTCTGACATGATATTTTTTTTTTTTTGGGTGAACTTCTCACATGATATATGAGTAGGGGAAAAAAAGTTGTGTGTGATGGGAGAGTCGATTGATGAATGGGTATGGAATTTGAGGTGGAGAAGAAGCTTCTTTGAGTGGGAATAACAATTGTTACGTGACCTTATGAATTTTCTTAGTTCAGTGTCAATTAAGCAAGATCTTGTAGACCGCTGTACTTGAAGGGCATTACTCTTCTGGAGTATACATGATTAAATTTCTGTATTCTCTTTTAATGGCGTATGGATGGCGATTGAGTTACAAGAAGCCCATGCAAATTAGTTACAAAACCTTTGACATAATTAATTAACTTTACAAGGGTGAGCCCTTCCCCCACTGTAGCACAACAGTGGAGGACATGTGTCGGCTGGTGGATGAGTTTAAGCAACTCTATTATTTTTTTATTGTTGAAAATTTTTTTGTTAATTTTTTTTGGAAAAGGGAAACTCAACTCCATTGGGTGATTAGGGTAGGGTTCTTCTATGCTCTCGTTTCTCCATTTTGCCATCGACGACGTCTGCTGCAAGGTGTCATGTTTGGGGGAAAAACTGATCGCACGGTACATGTTGGGTTGCCATCGACGACGTCTGCTGCAAGGTGTCATGTTTGGGGGAAAAACTGATCGCACGGTACATGTTGGGTTGCCATCGACGACGTCTGCTGCAAGGTGTCATGTTTGGGGGAAAAACTGATCGCACGGTACATGTTGGGTTGCCATCGACGACGTCTGCTGCAAAGTGTCATGTTTGGGGAAAAAACTGATCGCACGGTACATGTTGGGTAGACTTTCGGCTGCAGCAGGTTTAGCCACTACTAGACTGGTTAATTGGGTTACTCTTCTATCTATCTATCTCTTTCTACTATGATTTCTACTATCATTTTTCTAATTCGAAAACACTTTCTTTGATCTTTCAACTCTTTCTCTATATTTCTCCTCCCTAATCCAAATCCTTTATTCTCTACATCACCACAACATTAGTGTAGTCAAGAAGTCGTGTAAATGATGGAGAAGATGGTGATGGTTTGGTGGCAGAGCATGACGGTTGAGGTGTTGCGGACGAACTGGCTCGTGGTTTGGTCTTGGCACAATTTGGCGATGGCTTCGTGGTTCACGGTTGCCTTTTTCCTCTTTTACTTAATTGTTTTTCTTATCTCTCTTCTCAATTTTTTTTTTTGATATAGGTTTTTTCTTCCATATTAGGCTTCTTGCACCAGTGTAATTAGAATGGAACTCATCACTTGATGGTCCAACAATGTCGTCATCTTCACCAAAATGGGCCTGCTGATTATGGCCATCCACTTACTCACTTCCATTCCCCTTTGCACCATTAGCAACCTCCACATCAGGCCCATCATGGACATTCTAATCAGCTGCCCCATCAGTGCCATTTTCCTTTGTTGGCCCATCTGTGTCATTCACCACACCACCACCCTCAGGGCCATTCTCAGCAGCTGGCCCATTATTATGGACTGACTCCTCTTCCCCATCAGGCCTATCCTGTTTTGCTAGCCCATCAGATTCCTTCAGAATCTCGGGCAGTGATAGTAGATGCAAAACAAAAAGCCTAACCTTTCCATGCACCTTTGCTATATCTATCATTTCCACTGCACCCTCATCATCACACAACAACTTCAACCCCTCCTCCATGTTTTCTCCCTCATCAAAATACCACATGCTTACAATGGCAGCATTTCCCTCAATATTTGAGGTATCTCAAAGTAGCTCCATCTATCATGGTCACATTTCCATGTAGAAACAAATCCTAAGTAATCTAACTTGTCCCTATAAACAAAGTGCCCCCATGGTGCACTATAACCTCACAGTACTCATCCATGACAGAAAATAACAAAAGACTCCTCTTAAAAAGCAAAAAAACAAACTTGATTAAACCATTAAACAAAGACTCAAACTCAACATGTATTAAACAAAGTAAAAGCATTTAATAAGGTCAGCCACAAACATAAAAGCACAGCACCCAATTAAAGCATGTATTAAACAAAGTAAAACCATGTAATAACAATGGTATGTGTGGTTTGACACAGAGCACTTAAAAATACCCTTTGTTACTAGGAACACCACATGTGTGGACCATATTGCTATATAGGTTTTGATGTTGACAAATAAAGAATTAATAAGAGAACACATTTTGATGTTGTCAAATGATATATCATTGCATTAAGCTTAAATGTATTATATACATGTGTTATATGATTAATATGATTTATTAGTAAATATACATGTGACAAATACTTGATATATGTTTGAGACTAAATGGCATAGAAATTATATTTGATATTATCTTTATATGCCTAACTTCATAATACTCAATAGTTATTACAATTATCAAAATGCACCAATAAGGAATGTTATTTTAATTGTACTATCGATATATTTGATCATATATGAATAAAGACATAAAGAATATTAAATGTTATATTATATTAAAATATGTCTTTATGAAATGCAACATGGCTTTGTGCATGAAATTAATTTTGAATTATATTGTATCTTGAGCTAATATGCTTTATGAGAAATATTATAGAAAAGTTCAGGTCAAGCAAAGCTATGAAGAGAAGAGCCAAGATACAAGATCAATCAGAATCACCAAAGATTGATAGAAGAAATGTCAAGATTTTGAAGAGCAAATGTTTGGAAGACATTTCCTGAAAGAATCTTAAGAATCTCAAGAAATCAAGACCAAGAGTTATGGGCTTCAAAGATAGTCATTAAGAAAGGTCTTAGATTAAATGTAAGGTATGAGAAGGTGATAGTGGCTCAAGTTTTCTAAAAAAATCTTTTTCAAAAATGTTTTAAAATTGTGTTTATCAAAAATGGTTTTGAAAAATATCTTTGGTTTCCCTTTTGGTTGGAACAGGCTTTATCTTTGAAAAATATTTTTGGGAAACAATAATCGATTATGATAATCGATTATGGTCAGTCTGTGTTTCAAGGTGAAAAATGTTTTTGACTGACAGTAAAGGTATAATCGATTATGACCATTTACAAAACTGGGTGGTTTTTACAAAGAAGCCTTAATCGATTAGCATAATTGATTACGCACGTTTTATTGAAAATCCTAGTTATGGCAAAAAAGCCATAATCGATTATGGACATATGATAATCGATTATGATGCTCAAATGAGAAAATTATATTTCTTTATCTACTGAATTTATGGCTCCAACGACTAGTTTTTCAAATCTATTTTCAGAAAAGGAATTTGTTTTTAATTAATAAATTTTTTTTTATAATTCCTAATGGCCATATTTCAAAAGCTTATTAAAACCTTTTGAGAGCCTTTGAGAAATTAAGAGTTGAGAGAGAGAGAGAAAAAGCGCTAAACCTTGTTTTCATTATTTGTTCTCTTTTCTCTTCTTTTTGAAAAACACTTGAGCAATTGTTATACTCTGATTATCATAAGTTCTTGAGTGTATTTTATTGTTCTTCAAATTGTTTATCCGCACTATTGTGAGTGCATTATATTGGTAAGAGTCAAATGACTCAATCCATTGAGTATCAACATGCTCTAAGGTTGCCAACACCTGTTAAGCTTGGTTGAGACTCTATCACTAGGCGAGGTTATATCCTTGGTCTGTGAAGATTGCTCGGAAAGTTGCCAGCTTCTGTTAAGCTTGGTTGAGGCTCTGTCACTGGGGGAGGTTATATCTCTGGTTTGTGATGAGTGCTCGGAAGGTTACAAGCACCTATTAAGCTTGGGGTTATTTGAGGCTCTTTCACTGGGGGAGGTGAAATCCCTGATCTGTGAGAAGTGCTCTGTTATTGTGAAGGTTACAAGCACCTGTTAAGCTTGGTTTTGTAAAATGGTTGCAAGCACTAGTTAAGCTTGTCTTTATAGTGGAACAAAATCCCACAGGTGGAGTAAGGACTGGATTAGGCCACTGACGGTGCGTGGCTGAACCAGGATAAAATACTTGTGTTTTGCTATTCTTACCTTATCTCTTTATATTGCATTTAAACAAATTGTTTTCCGCTACAAATTCTGTTTTATTTACAATAGGTTTTTGATTATGCAAAAAGTTTTCATTTTTATTGTAAACTCAATTCACGCCTCTCTTGGATATTGGTTGCCACGACCAACAACATGGTGGACCAAAATAGCCCTAAAACGCACAAACAAAACCCCAAAAACATTAAATCATACCAAAAACATATGTGTGGTGGACCATAAAGTAAAAATCAAAGAAACATGCTGAGTTAAAGGAGAAAAACGCAACAAAAGTTAACGAAAATAGAAAGAGACAATACAACAGGGATGAACGAAAATGGTTACCGAAGATGAATACAAACCCTCGACTGTAGAAGACAATGCAACCCACAAAGCAATCGCATACTGATTATCTCTAAAATGCACGAACCCTAACCACTCTGATGCCTTAACCCCCTTCTCCTTTCTTTACAACAATGTCAGAGTGTTTTTTTCCCCCTCCAATATGAACCATATAACATCTCGTTTTATCAATATGTGTTTAAGGCATGAGTGAAGTATGTTTAAATGCTTGGATGTGATCTCTATGATATGATAAAGTTATGGTCCAAATTTGAAGAGAGGCCTTGGAACGATCTCAGAAAGTGCGAAAACGTTAGAGAACGGGTCAAATCAACATCCAACGTTTGGATGTTGAGTGACCCAAAGCTCAAACATTGACTGTGGACGCTCGAGCTTGGGGAAAGCCCACGTCAAAGCGTGGAGAGTATGTGCTCGAAGAGATACGTGTCAGTATGCATGCGTGCACGTCAGAATGGGTGGTGCCTTAGTAGTGAGGAAACATTCCACGCTCAAGCATGAGAAACCGGGATGCTCAAGTGTTCCCACACTCAAGCGTGGAGATTCTCCACGTCAAAACTTTCTCAGTCTGACAGCCTTGAATAAAAGAACCAGAAACTTCATTTTTTGAGAGTTTTGCACGAAATTTCTTCTCTCTTCCTCAGAAAACATGCAAAGGACCTTGAGGCAGCCATTGTTAAGCTTTTTGGAGTTTGGTTTGAGGTGATTCAAGCATCGAAACTCAAATTCAATCGTACCATCGTGCTCGTATCTTCATTATCTTTGAATCCGATCGATCAGATTCTCAAATCGTTGAAGGTATGTCGTAGTTTTCTATATACCGACGTCATCGACATCGATGTGCTTCGAGTGTTCTTCATGTTCTTCATATATTTCTTAGTTTCAATCCCCATTTTGATTCGTTTTAGAGCTAACCATGATATATACGTGTTGTTTCCGCGAGTAGGTCTAAATTCGAAGTTGTGTTCGTGCTCGTGTGTGGGGTGAAGGCTGCGGCTATGAGGAGAAGGTTGGAGAGCTTGGCTGCATTCGTTGTGTTTGTGAATTTGTATATGTCATTATCAGGTGGGGAGAAAGAATCACACATTCGTCAGAAAGACAAGATTAGAATAGTATGTATTGACATGTGTAAGGGAACCCTATACCCTACTAGAGGTTGAGCCCTGACAAAGTACCTAAACCCTTGGTGTAGGTATCTTTGGGCTATCACCGTTAAGAATATACCCTAGGCTAGATGACTATTGTTGGATGGATGATTGGTATGTTTGGTATAATTGTGAATATGTGCTCTATATGATGTATGGATGAGTGATATGCTTGATAGTATGAATTTTATGATCTTATATGCTTAAGGCGGTATGTTGAAATATGGAATATTATGTCCGCATGTTTTTGTTGGGGTAAGCCCTAGTGGCCAATCTATTTTGAATAGATAATCGTTTGTATCATGACTTTGATCATATATTTGATATATGTATAAGGCATTTATTTATTATGTTATATTTGATGATCATAGTTATAACATAATAAAGTCCTTAGAATAGATAGTTCATTTAATGGAGCGTCAAGTATGACTTGACCGTGAGATGCCATTAAATTATAGAACACTATTCTTAAATATCCATAGTCAAAGTATTATTATTATTAATAAGGACAATAATAATACATTGAGACCATTATGTGAGTGTAATAATGACCATATCTCACAGATCATAGATATAAGATACCAAGTCTTCACATAGGTATAAATATTAGTGAAATGTTTATATTGGAGTGATCCCCTATGAGAACGTTGCATAATAGTTATGTAAGTGTCATAAGCGATTCTCATGATGATCATAGTGAAGTAGTTCTTTGACTTGAAGTCACTACGATTCCTCACATATGTAGTTGTAGGCTTTAATACTATTAAACGTTGTCTGTAACAGGACAACTTTAGTTATTGGGTCTGCAATGAAACATGTTGAGAAATGTGAGTGATGTAGATAGAATTCGTTCCTCCTACATAATATGGGTAATGTCTATAGGCCTCTAGTTGGTATGAGACGTAGAAATGCATGGCCATGCTAAGGTGGGACAATATGAGATATTGGGCCCACGTGATCGTACGTCAATTACTAGATCAAGAAATAAATAATTGAACTTAACAAGGATGACACATTTATGCCTTGTGTTCAATTAAGACATTGAGACGAAAGGACGTTGACTTCACATTATATATGGTTACAAGAAGGTTTTAATTGTATCACCAATATTCTAATTAATTGGGTAGCAATGATGTATTGCTAGATGCCGCTCATTGTTTATAATATTAATTGATTATTAATATGATTAATAATAATTAATATTATTGCCAATTAATTGAGAACCTATAGGGTCACACGAATATAGCAAATGTTCAGAGAATTAATTTAATTTATTTAATTGATTAATTAAATATGATTTAGTTAATAATTAAATGAAGATAAGTTTAATGGATTAATTAAATATGATTTAATTAAACATTGGGCCTGTAGGGTACAGTATCTCAAGTGGGTTAGGTTAAGTGAGTTACAGCTATTAGCAAACTGTGCACGTCACTTAAACTAGACACAACACAGAGCACGCATAACGGCCGCTGTACTCTATTGACAACAGCGCCTCCTTTCTCTCTGTGTGTGCCACGCCTCTTCGAATCCTGATAGCTAGCACTACGCTATCTCTGACGTTGGTTTGCTCGCTTGGACTAAGTAGAGGTATTACTACTTTGCAATACTGGTGATAGAGAAGAACCTCTCCCTTTGTGGTGATAGCAGCAGTGTTCCACGGATCTGCTGCTCTGTAACTGTGTAGATCAAGTTGCCATTCACACCGTAGCAGTGTTCGTGATTTACCAGTGTTGCTGACGTGCTCACAATGTTCGTGGTAAAGCTACGCCTCAAGAGGTAAACACAATATCCTTGTAATTCATGTGCAATACGTGGTCCTTTAGTAAAGGGGTTTTTCCGCTCAAGAAGTTTTCATAAATTGTTTTTAAAAATTATCCCTCCATGTACACCAACAGTGGTATCAGAGTGTCTGGTCGTAGTTTGACATATATCCTAGGATTATTTGCCATTGTATGATAACATGTTTATTGCTTTTAAATATGATTTGTATGTTTAAAAGCATGTTTGTATGTGATATAAATCTCTTTGAACATGTTTTGTGTGCTTGATTGTGCTCTTGACATAAACAAGGATTTGTTTCTGGAATCCTGTTGCGCCGTTTGGCACGGCCGTGCTACATTTAGCAAGGCCGTGCACGTTTGAATTAGTGTTAGTGAACGCGTATCACGGCGTGCGCCGTTTGGCACGGCCGTGCACATGTTGTACAGTGTCAGCGAGCTTTTGGCACGGTCGTGCTGATGGACAATATGTGATTTTATCCCTTTTGCATATTTATAAATTGTTTATTAAATGTGCGGTATATGGTTATGGCCCTAGTTTTGGTGTTTAATTTTATTTGGTTATTGACAGCAGCGCCTCCTTTCTCTTTGTGTGTGTTGGTTTGCTCACGTGAACTGAGTAGAGGTATTACTACTTTGCAATACTGGTGATAGAGAAGAACCTCTCCCTTTGTGGTGATAGCAGTAGTGTTCCTCGGATCTGCTCTCTGTAACTGTGTAGATCAAGTTGCCATTCACATCGTAGCAGTGTTCGTGATTTACCAGTGTTGCTGACGTGCTCACAATGTTCATGGTAAAGCTACGCTTCAAGAGGTAAACACAATATCCTTATGATTCATGTGTAATACGTGGTCCTTTAGTAAAAGGGTTTTTCCGCTCAAGAGGTTTTTATAAATTGTTTTTAAAAATTATCCCTCCATGTACACCAACAGTGGTATCAGAGCGTCTGGTCGTAGTTTGCCATGTATACTAGGATTGTTTGCCATTGTATGATAACATGTTTGTTGCTTTTAAATATGATTTGTATGTTTAAAAGCATGTTTGTATGTGATATAAATCTCTTTGAACATGTTTTGTGTGCTTGATTGTGCTCATGACATAAACAAGGATTCGTTTCTGGAATCCTGCTGCGCCGTTTGGCACGGCCATGCTACATTTAGCACGGCCGTGCACGTTTGAATTAGTGTTAGTGAATGCGTAGCACGGCGTGCGCCATTTGGCACTGCCGTGCACATGTTGTACAGCGTCAGCGAGCTTTTGGCACGGTCGTGCTGATGGACAGTATGTGATTTTATCCCTTTTGCATATTTATAAATTGTTTATTAAATGTGCGGTATATGGTTATGGCCCTAGTTTTGGTGTTTAATTTTATTTGGTATATACGGCCTGCGTGTCGTGATTTATTGTATTTATTTTATAAATATGGCCTGCGTGTCGTGACATTTACTTTATTTATTTTATTTTTTTTGTAAATTGTTTGGGTTGACATGGAGGCAATACCAAATCATGACGCTAGTGTGAGGAACTTTGGAAGTTTGCTCGAGGGTCAAAGATTGTAATAATTAGTTTTAATTATTATACATTAGGAGGTCATAATCTTAATACCTTTTATATGTCTTGTATGTTTATGTATGTGATGCATGAAATGTATGAGATGTATGATTTAAATTTGGAATTTAAATTGTATGTTAGCATGTATGTCATTGTATGCTTAATATGTTTTGAATGTATGTAAGCTAGTATGCCATATATGTTATGAGAGACGTTTATATGATAAACAAGCCGATGAGATCACTTAATTATTAAATTCCCTCAATAAATTAAGTTATTAAATGCCTCTCCCAATGCATGACACTCGTCAAGGCCAAAATCATTTAAGTGTGGGTCATGCTCAGTTGAGCACCTTAATATATTTTGATGAGGCATGAAAGGTGAAATAACCTACTGCCAACCATTGGGTTGAACTTAACTAAGCGTATTCAATAGGATTGAAATGGCTTAGAGGCATGGGGTTGGGCGTTAATCCATATGATGGATTAGAATAAGGAGTTATTCATCCAACTGGTCCAAGAATTACATTGGATGTAATGGGAAAAGAATTTCCTAACTAAATAGCTGAGTTCTAGGCGATCAGCTCAGCTAACTCAGAACGAGTAGAAATATGGATCTTGGTCCCACTAGAAAATCTTTCAACGGGATTTTCCGAGTCAATGATGAGGGTCATTGATTTGAGTAAAATAGTGGGAGCATATTTAATAAAAGACCTATTAAATATGTTTTAATCATGATACTTATATTCTGTATGTTTCTGTATTAAATAACCATGGCTACAAACACAACTTTTATTTTATTGTTGCGATACATCCTTGAGAAGGATGAGTTATCTAGAATTAATTTTCTGGATTGGTACATATTTTGAGGATTGTCCTCAAGTACGATAAAAAAACTATATGTTCTCAAGCAATTAATTCTCAAGCAATTTGTTGCTACTGCCATAAGGGTCAAAAGGGATGCTTAATAGAAGCATCAAGTCGATACCATTGGTGTACGACATCTCATGCTTGTAATCATAGAGACGTGTGATATGATCATGCACCTTATGATGCTCTAACAAGAGCTAGCAAGGCATAAGATGTACTAGAAAGAGTATCAAGACAAGAAAGGAAGTATGACTTCCTGTTCGGGCATATTTGTTATAAAAGTCAACATATCTACTCCAACATTATGGGTATAGGATACCGCATATGGATCTCACATTAATGTGCATGATCAAAGGGAGTAGGACATTGACTAAAAGGTAAAGGTCTGTCCTACGAGTGGAAATGAAGCAAAAGTTGCTACATTGACTATAGGAGTTTGAGTTTACCATTAGGTAAAGGTCTACCCTATGAGTGAAGATGAAGCAAAAGTTGCTAGATTGACTATAGGAGTTTGAATTTTCCATTAGGTAAAGGTCTACTCTATGAGTGGAAATGAGCAAAAGTTGCTACATTAACTGCAAGAGTTTGAATTTGCCTTATGGGCAATAATGGAAGTAAATAATTGTTATTTTATTCCAGCTGATAATAGAAACATCATTTCTATATCTTGTATGGACAAGAAAAGATTTTGAGTTGCAATAAAAGGAAAATTTGTTGTTGCATTTATTCAACTGATGTCTTCAATGCTAGTATTCATATGAGATATGGATTTTGTGTCCTTGATCTCGATATGCCCATATATAACATAAAGGCAAATAGGGTCAAATCAAGTGATTTGGACCCTCTATGTATTTAGAAATATCTTTAGATCATATAAGTAAGAAACACATTTACAATCTCCACTATTGTGGACTCTTGGACACATCCAATTATGAATTGTTTGATGTCTGCGAAGCTTACTTGTTTGGAAAGATGACTAAGCTCCATTCACTAGTAAGGTGGAAGGGTTGGTAATCTTTTGGCATGATACATTGTAATGTATGAGGGCCTCTAAACAAGTTTGCTAGAAGACAAGTTTCCGTACTTCGTCTCGTTTATTGATAACTTCAGTACTGAAGATGGATTTGTGTAAGACACAAGTCAGAAATCTTTGAAATGTTCAAAAAATTCAAGAAGGAAGTGGAGAACTAATTTTGGAAAAGTATGAAGATCATGCGATTAGATCGTGGTGATAAGTACTTAAGCCAATTGTTTGATGACTATATGAAAGAGTGTGAGATTATATCTTGACTCACTCCTCCTGGAACACCATAATGGAATGGTGTGTCCGAGAGAAGAAAATCAAACTTTATTGGACATGGTGCGATCTATGATGAGTCAATCAGACTTCTCTGACTCTTTCAGGGGATATGCTTTACATTCAATAGCTTTCACACCTAACCGTGTTCCATCAAAGACAGTTGAAAGACTCCATATGAGATATGGACTGGTATGCGACCAAGTATGTCTTTCATTAAGATTTGGGCTGTCAAAATTTATAGAAACGTTTGGTTTCAGATAAACTTTGACTCAAGTCTGACAAATGTATCTTTGTGGGGTATCCTAAAGAAACAAACGGATGCTATTTCTATAACACCTCCGAGGACAAAATATTTGTCGCTAGGACTGAAATGTTCCTTAAGAAGGAACACATCTCCAATGGGGACAGTGGGAGGAATGTAGAACTTGGATAAATCCAAGTACCACAGAGTACTGACCCGCCGCAATGGAACAAGAACCGGTTCCACAAGATGTTGTGGTCTAACCACCAGTTCAAGTAACACAAGACTCGCATAAGTCAAACAAGACATGTCATCTGTAACGTCCTGATTTTCTTATTCTTTTAATTAATCAGTATTTAAGTAATTATATTTTATTGGAGGGTCTAGAAAATTAAATAAATTATTCTGAGACCATAGCCACGCTCTATGCTATCGTACGAAGCTATGGTTAAATTTTGGTTAAAAACTCAGACGGAGCCCGGTTTGCGATTTTTACTGACAGTACTGTTTTACTACTATCAGGACCTAATTTGGACTCGTGAACGAGATAGTTAGTCTTAGAATCATGTTTCCTATATTTTCGAAAAAGTTCATCCTGATGTTCAAAAATAAAAATAATATATTATATTCGGGTCGATAATCATCCTAGGAGACGATTCGAGTCGTGTAAGGGTTTTACGAAGCCCGCGAGCGGATAATTTTCATGTGAATGCCATGTTAAGTCATCTAGGGACTCATACTAGTGTCGTGAGGATTTTCAAAATGTCGGGACGTGAAATGACCAAATTGCCCTTGGTTATTTTTAATAATTACCTTTTTACCCTTTTTACTTTTCTTATCTCCTAAGAAAACTTAAGAAAATATCTAAATTTTCATGATCACCCTCACTTTCTGTCTCTTATTTTCGAGCTCTCTCTCCTCTGTCACCTTCATCTTCTTCTTCTTCTTCCTTTCTTCTTCCTTCTCCATTTTCTTCCATTTTTCTTCATCTCCATTTTTCTCAAGCTTCCTCAAGCTTTTTCAAGAAAGTTTGTGAAGCAAAGTTGCTTCTCTTATCCTCCTCTATCACCTAGAAGGTATAGATTTCATCCTTGAGCTCTCAATCTTTATTTCTCCATTTATTTTCATGAGTTTCAATTTCTAGATCTAAACTTCAAAAATTTCTAGAAAATTTTAGAAAAATCATTTTGATGCCAAACCAATTTCTATGAGATAGTATCATCCCCTAATATCATAATCCAAGAGATTGAAATCAAATAAGCTCTCTAGCCTATTTATCTAAAAGGGATCGAATGGGTTATTTTGGGGGAAAAAGGGTTTTTGTTCATTGTTCTTGATTTCACCTATTTCATCCCTTAATCATGTAATCCAAGTGATTAAGAGGCCAAATCTCACCTATTTTTCATGGTGATGGCCGAAACCCTACTTTGTTGGTTTAAGGGGTTTTGGTTCAAATCTTTGATAATTGATCATTGATTATGTATTAGATATGCTTAAGGATCATTGATCTAAGAGTTGGTAGAATTTCAATATCCCTAGCCTATTTAATTAAATAGGGGCAGTAGCTAATCCTTAAGAATTAGGGAGTTTTTGATTTAACTGTTTTAATTTCTGATTGTGTTTTGCTGTATAGAACCTGACAGGACTCGAACGTTCGACCACGCACTCGATTGACTGTTGCAGAGCTGCATTCGGAATCTCTCGGAAAAATTACTAAGGTGGGGGAAAGAACCGTAATATCGTCGGGGAGGCAAGCTTTAAATAATATATATTGATATGCGTAGGACGACCCAAACCCTACTAGAGGTCATTTGACCGTTAGGTTGATTTTATTGCATATTGAGGTTGTCTGTGCTGTGATTGGATATTTGATATATTATATGTGATATGTGTATGATGTCTATTATGTGCTATAATTGATTAAATGTTATTTATTTGTAAGTTGATTTTACTGTTGAATATATATTCTGGCTGTTGTTGATGTCTGTCGTGACTGCTGATGTCTGAGTAGAACTAGGCAGTGATTTCTGATAAATCGGGTGATGAATGTGTGGTGAGAAAGTCGAGGTTATATATATATATATATATATATATATATATATATATATATATATATATATATATATGTCGGAGTGCTCAATCTAGTGATATAAGTTGATCTGTTGTTGTTGTGATGTGAGCTGATACCCGGTTAAGCCGGATGAAAGTTGGTCGTGGTTGTATATAAGTCGTGGTTGAGGCACTAAGTGTTGATCCTGAGATGAGTCAGTGAGATTCATGTTGCATAGTTGTTATTCATCACTGTGTTGGCATACGGGCGATTTCGATCGTACCTGCGGGGAGAAGGTCGTACCGATTAGTTTGGTGTAGGGCCGATTCCGATCTTACCTGTGGGGAGGTGGTCATACCCGTTAGTCGAATTGTAGGTGGACGAGCAAATATCTCGACCTAGCCTGTGGGCAGGGGGATATGTTGTTACCAAAAGTTGAGTTGTTAACGGACGGACGAGTGCTCCGACCTAGCCTGCGGGCGGGGGAACATGTCGTTACCGTAAGTTGCGTTGTTGATGGGCGAATATTCCGACCTGACCTGCAAGCAGGGGAATATGTCGTATCCATGAGACAATTTGGGCCTGTGGGCTTTAGACCGAACCCTACCATATGGTGGTGGCATAGTGATGACTGAGACACCTTGATCCGTTGGGGATGTCGCGTCGTGATCACGTCCATATAGTCGTTAGTTGCATGAGTGTGAGAGACAGTAGTTAAGGAAATTCCAGAAGTTGTTTGGTTCTCACCGTTGTGATTTGGTGTGTTGCTATCTATATCCATTATTTATACCGCTGTTTTTCCCATTTATGGCATATTACTGTTTCTTATCCCCTGTATTTTCTATGTCATATTCTCTTTACTCTCGACTGTACGAGAAGATCCCGTTGAGGATTTGTCAAAGGAGATTGATGGTATACCCTTAGAACCAGATGCTGGCGGGAGAGCCCTGGATCCCGGTGCTGGAGGACCTTCGACATCGGGAAACTGAGTCGTCATGGCCAGTACGGGAAACTGAGTCGTCTTATTTTTATTTCCGCTACTATGCTTTCAGTTTTATTTACTGCATACTCTGAATTTTATTTATTTGGTATCAGTTGTTGTAGGCTCTACTGATGGAGCCGATACTCTTATGTATGTATACTTTTATTATGGTATCAGTATGTATTGTATGTTTTAATATTTTCGCAAATTTTATACTACTATGCTATGCTATAACGCTAATAATTATAAGTGGGGTCACCAATGAGACCTCCTAGGAAGGGGTTGTCTCATCATCAACCTGAGAGATCTGGAATACTCCTAACTCAAGAAGGTGATGAATCGCTCATGGATCATGATGAGCTAGCTTGTGACTTACCAGGAGGCCGTCGTTGGCCTAGATTATGAAAAGTGGCTAGGAGCCATGGGATCCGAAGTAGAATCCATGTACATCAACCGGGTATGGACCTTTGTTGAGTCATTTGAAAGGGGTAAAACCCATAAGGTGCAATTGGGTCTTTAACAAGAAGACTAACATGGATGAGAAGGTGAATACCTTTAAGGAGCGACTGATTACGAAAGGTTTAAAGCAAATTCATAGTATGACTATGATGAGACCTTTTGTCCAGTTGCATTGATTCAGATCCCACTTGCTATTGCTTCATAGTATGACTATGAGATCTGACAAATTAATGTCAAAACAGCATTCCTCGACAGGAATCTTCTCGAGGATGTGTACATGACACAACCTGAGAATGCTGGAAAGGTTTTGCAAGTTACAAACATCCATTTATGGATTAAAGCAAACTTCTAGAAGTTGGAATCTTCGTTTTGATGTAAACTGCAAGACAGTTTGGATTCATCAAGAACGAGGACAGACCTTGTGTATACAAGAACGTTAGTGGGAGTATAGTTATTTTTTCTCGTATTGTGTGTATATGACATACTACTTATGGAAACAATATTCCTACACCATAAAATGTGAAAACATGGTTAAGGAATTATTTTTCAATGAAGGACTTAGGCGAAACATCCTATATATTAGGAATCAGTATCTATGGAGATAGATCGCTGAAATTGTTAGGCCTTAGTCAAAGGAACATAAATTGACAAAGTGTTTGGGCGCTTTAAATGTGCACTCAAAAGGGTATCTTGCCTATGACACGTGGCGAATACCTGTCCAAGGGACAGTCCCTGTTACATAAGATGTAGAGAGAACACATGAATAAGATTCTATATGCTTCGGTAATTGAATATGTTATGCATGCCATGATATGTACTCGAACAAATGTCTCGTATGCTTCGAGCATGATGAGAAGGTACCAATCCAATCCCAGTGAAGGTCACTGGACCGAAGTCAAGAATGTCCTTAAGTACTTGAGAAGATCTAAGGATTCATTCTTGATCTAAAATGGTGAGGAAAAGCTCATAGTAATGAATTACATTGATGTTAGCTTCCAAACCGATAAGGATAACTTTAGATCGCAATCTGGTTTTGTGTTTTGTCTTAATGGTGGCACTGTGAGCTTGAAAAGGTTCCAAGCATGAGATAGTTGCTGATTTTATAACAGAGGCTGAGTATATAATTGCCTTAAATACATATTTAAAGGTCGTTTGGATCAGAAAGTTCATTTATGAACTAATCGAAGTTCCTAACTTTGCGAACTCAATTGATCTCGTTGCGATGATGATGGAGTAATCGCCTAAGCTAAGGAAACTTGATCTCACCAGTGATCTGAAACATATACTTTAGTGCTTCCATCTCATTCGATAGATGATCGATAGAGGAGATGTGAAGATGTGCAGAATGACAAACACTAAAACAATCCACTATTGGAGTCTCTTGCTCAGTGGTAGCATGACACTCACACTAGACCGATGGGTGCTATATTGATGCCTGATTGGCTCTAGTGCTAGTGGGAGATTGTTGATGTAAGCCCTAGTGGCCAATGTATTTGGAATAGACAATCGTTTGTATCATGACTTTCATAATATATTTGATATATGTATAAGGCATTTATTTATTATGTTATATTTGATGATCATAGTTATAGCATAATAAAATCCTTAGAATAGGTAGTTCATTTAATGGAGCGTCAAGTATGACTTGACCGTGAGATGCCATTAAATTATAGAACACTATTTCTAAATATCCATAGTCAAAGTATTATTGTTAATATGGACAATAATAATACATTGAGACCATTATGTGAGTGTACTGATGACCATATCTCACGGGTCATAGATATAAGATATCAAGTCTTCACATAGGTATAAATATTAGTGGAATATTTATATTGGAGTGACCTGCTATGAGAACGCTGCATAATAGTTATGTAAGTGTCGTAAGCGATTCTCATGGTGAACATAGTGAAGTAGTCCTTCGACTTGAAGTCACTACTATTCCTAACATATGTAGCTGTAGGCTTTAATACTATTAAACATTGTCTGTAACAGGACAACTATAAGGATAGTTATTGGGCCTGCAATGAAACATGTTGAGGAATGTGAGTGATGTAGATAGGATTCGTCCCTCCTACATAACAGAGGTAATGTCTATAGGCCTCTCGATGGTATGCGACGTAGAAATGCATGGCCATACTAAGGTGGGACAATATGAGATATTGGGCCCACATGATCATACGTCAATTACTAGATCAAGAAATAAATAATTGAACTTAACAAGGATGACACATTTATGCCTTGTGTTCAATTAAGACATTGAGATGAAAGGACGTTGAATTCACATTCTATATGGTTACAAGAAAGTTTTAATTGTATCACCAATATTCTAATTAATTGGGTAGCAATGATGTATTGCTAGATGCCGCTCATTGTTTATAATATTAATTGATTATTAATATGATTAATAATAATTAATATTATTGTCAATTAATTGAGAACCTATAGGGTCACATGCATATAGCAAATGTTCAGAGAATTAATTTAATTGATTAATTAAATATGATTTAATTAATAATTAAATGAGGATAAGTTTAATGGATTAATTAAATATGATTTAATTAAACATTAGGTCTGTAGCATACAGTAGCCCAAGTGGGTTAGGTTAAGTGAGTGACAGCTATTAGTAAGCTGTGCACTTCACTTAAGCTAGACATAACACAGAGCACTCATAACGGCCGCTGTACTCTATTGACAGCAGCGCCTCCTTTCTCTCTGTGTGTGTTGCACCTCTTCCAATCCTGATAGCTAGCACTACGCTATCTCTGACATTGGTTTGCTCGCGTGGACTGAGTAGAGGTATTACTACTTTGCAATACTGGTGATAGAGAAGAACCTCTCCCTTTGTGGTGATAGCAGCAGTGTTCCTCGGATCTGCTACTCTGTAACTGTGTAGATCAAGTTGTCATTCACACTGTAGCAGTGTTCGTGATTTACCGGTGTTGCTGACGTACTCACAGTGTTTGTGGTAAAGCTATGCTTCAAGAGGTAAACACAATATCCTTGTGATTCATGTGCAATACGTGGTCCTTTAGTAAAGGGGTTTTTCCACTCAAGAGGTTTTTATAAATTGTTTTTAAAAATTATCCCTCTTGAAACCTCAACAGTTTTATGAATAATGATGATGTTGATAGTAAATGAAAGTGCCTCAATGCATCTGTGAGGAAAATTGGTGGATATTGGAGTATTGTAAATAAAGTGATATAAGGACTGAGATGAGATGTTTATCGAGATATTGGTGGCAAAAGTCTTGGTTGACATTCATAGCATAATCATGTGCCAAGTGGTGAGCCGTGTGGTATGGGACACACGAGGTTAGTGTACCTGAGTGCGAGTACGGATTACGGAAGGGACGATCTTCGTGATCTTGGGGATGTAATTGTGTTCGGAACTTATCACATGTGACGGATGGGGTTGCTCCTATAGTGTTGTGGTTATGCCGATTGGACCCTGGTTATCCCGACTGGACCCTGAGTATTCCACGTAGCAGGGGGACATTCTGAGGCGACCAAGACACCCCTCTCGAGAGTTGGAGTAAGGATACACTCTTATTGGTCACGGCGAGTGAAAAAGTTAACTGGACAAACTAACCAAGGTTCTCCGAGACTGAGAACGTGATTGAGATATCGGCCGACATACATGTAGATTTGAGATACATACAACATAGGCGATGAGTATGAGTGATAGAATTGGGAGATGTTTGTGTACATGCTTATGTGATGTGTGTGATGTTAATATATGTTATTCTATGATTTCTTTCCCACGTATGATGTTTGTGGTAGATCCTTATCTCCCTATTTTTTCTATGTGTGTTTTCTCTCTTGGTACATGGAGAAGATGTTGCAGTTGAGGAACCGATTCCGGAGGAGGATGGCGCTCCCTATGAACCGGATGCCGGCGGGAGAGCTGTAGATACCAACAGTGAGAGACCTGGGATATAGGGTACTTCACGACCACCATATCATCCTTATTGATATGAGTGTATGGCCAGTGCGTCTCAGTAGGCATGAGAGTCTTGAGTGTTATATTTTGGATGTAATTTTGGCGAGATGGGCTGGGATGAGAGATAGCATGTTTTATTCGTTGTTTTTGGTATGACTTCTTATGTATTTTTCGTTTAGCAGTTGTTGTGTAGGAAGTATGCCATTAAGTTGTGTACTCTGGCGGAGGTACTTTATGGTTACATGTACTTAAATCTATCAGTGTATTGTATGTATTTGATATATGTTTAAAGTTTAAAATTTGCCGCATGTTCTAAGATTAGATAATTAGGTTACTAATGAGGCGGGACGTCTCAAACCGCCATGTAACGTTTCAGGGGAATTGATTTCAGGGAAGTCAAAACGACGTAGTTTTATTGTTAACAAAAAAAAAAAAAAACGACGTCGTTCCCTCCTAAAGTGACACATAAGCAAGTTAAACTCCAAGTAGGATCCATGTATGATGCTATCGTTAGTGCATTTGACGGAAGGACCTTTTTGCCTAACATTTGGCAAGTAAGGGACCAATTTGAACATTTTTAAAATAGAGGGACCAATTTGAATAAATTAAAACAAATAAGGCTCCAAAAGAGAAACTTAGCCTATTACATTCAATTCCACCTATTAAAAAGAGGTGCATTTAATATATTAAAATTTAAAAATTGTATTTTCTATTTTTTTAAGAGTTTAATGGTAGTACACTGACAGTGTAATACAATATTACACGGACAAACAATTATATTTTGCCACCTCAACATTTCTTGTCAGATCATATTATTGATTAAAATATTTTTAATTCAATTAAAATTTTAAAAGTGTAATAGTTTGCTTCCTTTCCTTGTTCCTTTCGATAGTTCATCCTCATCGACGTTCTTCTTTCATCACCTTCCTCATCCATGTTCTTCCTCTCCCAGAAAAAAATGGTGATGCCTTTCTCCTTTGGACAAAAATGCCCAACACTTAATCACTGTATCTTATCTACCACCTACACATTTGTTCACCGCTCTCATCTTCTCTTTCGATCTCAATCTCCACCGTCACGATATGCCTCCGCCGTCAAGATGTGCATATGCCGCTCTGACTTCACTTCCCCATCCTCGATGAGTTTCCCTTTCCCCTTTACTATGGTTGTGATACTTGTAGTTGAGTAGTTTTCTTGCCCCAACAGGAACAAGATTGTTACCATCGTTATTTTTTATTAAAAAAAATCATGTTTCAGACAAATGATCAACTTTGTGCTTATTAGATTGTCATAATACTGTAGAACTGAAACCTACTGCTCGATCTGTGTGTAATTAACAAGTACAAGGAAAAGTCTTTAATTATAGTTACTTTTGGGTTGCTTTCTTTTTATATCCATTGCAGAAGTGAAGTGCTATTGTGCTGCTATGTGTAGTTTCATAGCCAAGTTTACATGTACTCCAACAATAGCTTGAGTTTGAAAACCTTAATGAAGGTGAAGTTGCTTGAAATACATGCTTTGAGATCCCAAGAACATGGCAGAGCAGAAGTTGTTCATAATGTGTTTTAAAACTTGGAAACAAAGCATAAATCGTTTGGAAAAAAAAAATTATGCATGCCTTAGCAACGCATAAACAATTGTTATGGAGCATTTACCCTGCCCTAGCTACCAAGCCACCCAATACATTTGATTTGATTTGGAAATGTGAATCATGTATTTTTCTTTATCATTTTCTTATAACTTAAAGAATTTTTTTTATCACCCTTATCCTATCCTTTTCAGTTCTTCTGTAACATCCCATCTTTTCTAACCCTAATTGAGGTGGATAACCTTGATCAGGTGTTTGTATGGTTGTGTGAATGTTTGTGTGTTGGTTTGATACCTAGTTGGAAGTTTAGGACTAGGCTTGAATCATGTTGGAGGAGCTTAAGGTGTAACACGAGCAACTGGGAAAACACGCAGGAAACTATTCAGGTGGGGAGAAAGAGTTACACAAGTTGGGGAGGCAAGAGTAGTCTATATAGACTTGTTGTATGTTCTATGTTGTGTAGGGGAACCCTAAACCTTGTGTGAGGTTGAGCACTGACAAGGTACCTAAACCCTAGGTTTAGTCTACTTTGGGCTATCGCCGCTATGCCTGATACCCTAGGTTAGAAGATTTGCGATGTTTGATGATATGTGCTATGTGCTATTGTATGCGTATCTGCTAACTGTGATACTTGCAATATATGAGCTACATGCATAATGTGATATGACGACGACATGTTGAGATATTTACTTCTTGACTGCATATGATATCATTGATAACTGCTGTATTGCTTTGAAATACGTATATGAATGAGAATATGGAGGTTTAGCATGATTAGGGATTAGATCCCGTTGTGGATGTTTGAGCTGATAGTTGAGATTCGAGGTTATAGTTGGAGCTTGGAGCTCGTAAGGTTATGACTGGAGCATGGAGCTCATATGGTTACGAGTGGAGCTTGGAGCTCGTGATGGTTACAGTTGGAGCTTGGAGCTTGTGTTGCTGAGAGCAAGTTTGCATGAGTTGCGATATCAGCTCAAGAGAGATGGATGACATGCATAGCATATGCATATGATGCCAAGTGGCGAGCCATGTGCCGAGAGGCATACGAGGTTGGTGCACTGAGTGCAGGTACAGAAAACGGAAGGGAAGGTCTGTGTGACCTCGAGGATATACTGGATACAGGTGTACCCATATGAGACCGGTATGGTAGCTCCTATCGTGTAGTAGCGGTCCTGGGCACGACCAACTATCCCGACTGGACCCTGAGTCTTTCCAGTTGCCGGTGGATCTTCTGAGGAGGCGCAAATAACCCTCTCTGTCAGGGACAGTTGAGCGGTGGTGCACTCTTATTGGTCACGGCTAGCGGAACGAATTATAGGAACAAACCAACTTGTTGTCCGATGAGCGGACGTGATGTTGCCCTTAGTACGGTGCTTAAAACCGACCGACATGCAAAGAAAGAGTATGTGTTCATCTAGCTAGGGAACGACCATGGGTCAAGATATTGAGAGATGGTCGTGTTTGCTATATATTTTGCATTGCATCATCCCTGTTATAGATGTGCTGTATGTCTTATCTCCCTATCTTTTCTTTGTATGTGTATGTTCAATCTGCGAGCAGACGACGAGCAAGCAGAGTTTCAAGATGGACCCGAGACTTCACCCATTTATCACGGGGGCACTGCGGATGCCGGTTCTAGGGGACATTGAGATCGTCTATCACGATTAGAAGAGATGGTGGGTGGACCCCTCGAACTTTTTGGCAGTATAAATAGGACCCGTAAGCTTGATCTTCCGAAGCGGGACACCACCGTATGTGGACATCATAGGACTCTACCGCGTGTACCAGTTTCTTCCCTTCCCTCGGATGTGGCGTCCACCGAGGCAGAGAGAGCAGGACTATTTTTGGGTGGCACCACAGTCTTTAGCGGCATCTAAGAGGCGAGTCTTTGTCTACGGAGGCCAGCATAGATACACAGAGCAGTACCTCAGGGCGTGTCAGAGGCGCCGAATTGTCGCGTTGAGTTCCTCATCCAAGTACGAGCCTATGCGGGTTTATAGGCGTACCCACGGAGAGGGGTATAGTAGTTCGGGGCATCCTCACCACTGATGGTGAGAGCCAGCCAGTGTCCCTAGGTCTGTGTGGAATGGTTTCTGATGTATTTTGGAGAGAGGGTGGGGAGAGCATGAGAGCAGGAGCGCTGGAGTCCATGTGATGTATCTATTTTTCTTTTGAGTTTTTGGTTATACAGTTCATATATGTAGTACAGTAGCCCTAACGATGGGGCCGCCATGTATATTCTATTACTGTATGTATATATATGTTTTACGTTACCTGTTGTGTTACTCTAATAATTGTGTTAATCCGCGTTTATGTTTGGATGTTTGCTATCGTTGTTTAATAAGCGCGTAATTACATCGTTAAGTTATAGTTAATACTGTAAGTGCGGTTCAATGGGATTATACTACGTAAGTGGGGTCGTCTCATTATGGTGGTATCAGAGCAATTCGATTCTAATATCGGACAGTGTGGTCTAGCAAGTGTACTGGCTTCAACGGTTGATAACTGCATTGTATCAAATATGTCCAATTTTGGGTAAAGTGTCCGATGCGTGAGTTATTGAAGTGTGATAACTATTTTCATTCATAAGGCATATGATATGTTTAACTGTTAAGTGCTATTATATGTCTTATGAGTTGGAACTTATAGCTCCTTTTTACAGGAAGCTAGATGGCTAGAGGACGTGGTAGAGGTAGAGGTATTGGCGAAGGTAGAACCGATCCAAATGGAGGTCAAGAGGCTGCTGCTTCGCATACTGGGAACGGAGCTGGATCTTTGGAAACCCTCAGGACCAGGAGGGATACAGCTGCAGCAATGTTACAGCAAACTTAGCAGAATGCTCAGCTTATCTAGCTAACATGTGAGAACCAACAGCAACAACAGCAACAGAGGGATGTCAGAAACGTGGATGCTGGGTTGGATGCTTTCATGAGAAGTAAACCTCCTCAGTTTAACAGGGACTACAATCCCGAGGGAGCGGAACTATGGGTACAAGAGTTGGAAAAGATCTGCGCAGCCACACATTGTGACGAAGATCAGAAAGTCTCCTATGCCTCTCTTATGCTGGTTGGAAGGCTGAGATGTGGTGGAAGGGAAAACGGAGACTGTTTGCGACAGAGGGAAAAGCGGTTACGTGGCAATTGTTCAAAGAGTGCTTCCTAGAGAAGTACTTTCCCAGAATTGTCAGGAGGGAGAAGGAGATGGAATTCATGGACCTGAAACAAGGAGGTATGTTAGTGGGCGAATACTCAGCAAGGTTCGAAGCCCTGCTTCAATTCTCAGAGTTCTATCAGAGGTATCTTGATGAGGAATGGATGTGCCACTGTTTTGAAGACAGTTTAAGTATGAGGTTCAGAAAGCAATCGTACCACTAGGGATAGTCCGATTCCCCGAGATGCTTGATCGGTGTTCAGCCATAGAGAACATCGAGAGGAGGAGAGAGTTGGCAACAAGGAGCGGAGGACCTATCCGTAGAAATCAGAGAGGAAGGAGTGGAAAGTTTCGAAGTACTCGAGAACCTCACCAGAGGCCAACACAGAAGGCAGGGAATGCCGGGAGTCAGAGACCGAGTGGAACTCAGGGGTTGCAAGGATGTTTTAAGTGTGGGGGACCACACATGGCTCGAGACTGCAGAAGCCAAGTACCGGGGAAGATTATGACTTGTTAGACATGTGGAAAGTCAGGACACATAGCAAAGAATTGCAGGCATGGAAATGCAAGACCAACCAGGGTGACTAGGTAAACCACAAGACCACAAGCCACGGGGAGAGTGTATGCCGTGAAGGGAGCTGAATCCCCTCGATGCCCGGATCTGATTCAAGGTAGGTGTTTAGTTTCAGGCAAGCTCTTATCTGTGTTGATTGATTCGGGGGCTACCCACTCGTTTATTTCTATGGAGTGCATGGATCACTTAGGGTTACCAGTTTCTTCTTTACCTCATGATCTCACTGTTTCCACGCCTACGAGTGATTCTTTGACTACCCTGTTTGTAAGCTTAAAATGCCCTATCACTATAGAAAACATACATTTCATTGTGGACCTAGTCTGTTTGCCTATGCAACAGATCGATGTTATCTTAGGCATGGATTGGCTTTCGGCCAACCATGTGGTACTTGACTGTGCAAACAAAACCCTTTGTTTTTCTGAGCTATCTGGATTGACGCCTACTAACGAAGGTATTCCAAAGGATGTGCGATCTGAAGAGTACGTGGTGATGTTCTCCTTGGAAGCAAAGGAAACTCCGAGTGTGGGAGCGCTGCCTATTGTGCGGGAATTTACGGAGGTGTTTCCAGATGATGTGCAAGGGTTGCCGCCGGAGAGGGATATCGAGTTCGCCATAGATCTTGTACCAGGAACTAGACCTATTTCGATAGCACCTTATCGAATCTCTCTAGTAGAGTTGGCGGAGTTGAAGAAATAGTTGGATGAGATGCTAGGCAAAGAGTTTATCAGACCTAGCGCGTCGCGATGGGGAGCTCCGATACTATTCGTCAAAAAGAAGGTCGAAAGTTCAAAGTTATGTGTGGACTATCGTCAGCTGAATAATGTGACGATAAAGAACAAGTATCCGTTGCCGAGGATAGACGATTTGATGGATCAGTTAAGGGGAGCAACTGTGTTTCCTCAGATTGACCTGCGATTTGGTTACCATCAAATCAGGGTGAAGAAGGAGGATATATCGAAGACTGCTTTTCAGAGTCAGTATGGACACTACGAGTATTTGTTTATGCCATTCGGTGTGACTAATGCTCCAGTCATGTTCATGGACTATATGAACAGGATATTCCGACCATTCCTAGATAAGTTTGTTGTCGTGTTTATCGATGACATCCTTATTTACTCTCTAGGTAAAGAGGAACATCAAGAGCATCTTCTAGTAGTGCTGCAGGTGTTAAAGGATAGCCAGTTGTACGCAAAGCTATCTAAGTGCGAGTTTTGGCTGGAGGAAGTACATTTCTTAGGACACGTGATCAACAAGGATGGAATCACGGTGGATCCTGCTAAGGTCGAAGCGGTGGTTAAGTGGGAAAGCCCGAAGTCTGTGAGCGAGGTTCGCAGTTTTCTTGGTTTGGTGGGCTACTACAGGCGGTTTATAGAAGGATTCTAAAAAATTGTGTTGCATATGACGTAGTTGGCGAGAAATATTTGAATGGTCGGAAGCTTGTGAACAGAGTTTCTTGGAGCTGAAGCGGAGGTTGACCATGTCGCCGGTGTTAGTTTTGTCAGATCCGTTAGGACTTTTTGACGTATACTGCGATGTGTCATATCAAGGATTGAGTTGTGTCCTCATGCAAGAAGGAAGAGTGGTGGCGAAAGCCTCCCGCAGTTAAGAGTAACGGAACTATCCGACCCACAATCTGGAGCTAGCTGCGATAGTGTTTGCATTGAAGATATGGAGACACTATCTGTATGGTTCTAAATTCAGCATATTTAGTGACCATAAGAGCCTAAAGTATTTGTTAGACCAAAAGGAGTTGAATATGAGGCAGAGATGGTGGATGGAATTCATAAAGGACTATGAATTCGACCTGCAATACCATCCAGGCATGGCGAATGTTGTAGCGGATGCGCTCAATAGGAAGTCCGTACATGTATCTGCAATGATGGTACGAGAGCTTGAGTTGTTAGAGCAGTTTAGGGATATGAATCTGGGTGTGGTAATCGTTGAGGATAAGATGAATTTTGGGATGATTGAGGTAACTAGCGATTTCCTGAATCTGCTTTGGAAAAGGCAAGCTCAGAATGTGTACCTTAAGGAGGTTAATCGACTGATTGAGGATGGTGAGATGTCAGCGTTTAGAAGAGGTCCGGATGGCCTCATCAGGTTTGGCAATCGAGTTTGTGTGCCTGTGGATAGTGAAGTTAAGACCATGATCTTAGAAGAAGCACACAAGAGCAAGCTGAGTTTTCATCCAGGGGCTACCAAGATGTATCAGGATCTGAAGAAGCTGTTATGGTGGCTGGGGATGAAGAAGGAAGTGGCGGCTTATGTCCTATCCTGCTTGGTGTGTCAAAAGGTGAAAGTTGAACACCAGAAGCTAGCGGGATTGTTGCAATCACTGGATGTTATGAAGTTGAAGTGGGACAACATTGCAATGGACTTTGTCTCTGGGTTACTAAGGACTCAGAAGAGGTATGATGCAATCTGGGTCATCATAGATAGGTTGACGAAATGTGTTCATTTCTTACCTATCAACCAGAACTATTCTGTGGAAAGGTTGACTCAGATTTACATCAGGGAGGTGGAGAAGCTACATGGTGTACCTTCAAGTATTATCTCAGATCGAGACCCAAGGTTTACCTCTAGGTTTTGGAGAAGTCTAAACGGTGCGTTGGGAACTAAGTTAAGATTAAGTTCTGCTTATCATCCACAGAGGGATGGTCAGTCAGAACGGACGATTCAACCGTTGGAAGATCTGTTAAGAGCATGTGTGTTGGAACACACAGGGAGTTGGGACGAGTTTCTTCCTTTGATTGAGTTTACCTATAACAACAGTTACCACTCAAGTATCGGGATGGCGCCGTATGAAGCTTTGTATGGGAGGAAGTGCAGGACTCCGTTGTGCTTATTAGATTGTTATAATACTGTAGAACTGAAACCTACTGCTCGATCTATGTGTAATTAACAAGTGCAAGGAAAAGTCTTTAATTATAGTTACTTTAGGGTTGATTTCTTTTTATATGCATTGCAAAAGTGAAGCACCATTGTACTGCTATGTGTATTTTCATAGCCAAGTTTACATGTACTCCAACGTTAGCTTGAGTTTGAAAACCTTAATGAATTTGAAGTTGCTTGAAAAACATGCTTTGAGATCCCAAGAACATGGCAGAGCAGAAGTTGTTCATAATGTGTTTTAACACTTGGAAACAAAGCATAAATCGTTTGAAAAAAAATTATGCATGCCTTAGCAACACATAAACAATTGTTATGGAGCATTTACCCTGCCCTGCCTGCCAAGCCACCCAATGCATTTGGTTTGATTTAGAAATGTGAATCATGTATTTTTCTTTATCATTTTCTTATAACTTCAAAGAAATTTTTTATCACTCCCATCCTATCCTTTTCAGTTCTTCTGTAACATCCCATATTTTCTAATCCTAATTGAGTTGGATAACCTTGATCGGGTGTTTGTATGGTTGTGTGAATGTTTATGTGTTGGTTTGATACCTAGTTGGAAGTTTAGGACTAGGCTTGAATCATGTTGGAGGAGCTTAAGGTGTAACACGGAGTCAGATGGCTGGAAGTCTTTTCCTAGCTGAGTTGTGTAATGGCTCAGACTGCTTTCAGGATTGCCGATTGTCCCCACAAACCAATACGAGTCTTTTCAGCGTGCTTTGTCATCACTCACACGCTTTCTGGGAAACTTCCTAGAAGGTCACCCATCCCACAATTACTCCAAGTCAAGCACGCTTAACTATGGAGTTCTTATGTTCTGCGCTCCCGAAAAGAAGATGCATCTTGTTGGTATAGGTAATACCAATAAATTCCTTTAAGCCTTCCTTAACTATGCAGTCCCATACCTGCACAGTCTCAGGATCCCTCTCATTCCGATGTGAATTTGGTTCATTCATGTGTCCCTTTGCCTAGAAGCCTGCTAGGAGCCGCTCCTTGTCCGTGCCTCATGCACTGGCCATCACTCCCCGCCCTCGTCTGCCTCAGGCGTCACATGCCCACCAGCTTCCGCCTGGTTCGTCCCCGAACCACATCGTACTGGGAGAGGTCCACTCTGATACCATTTGTAACGGCCCTGATTGCTTTCAGGATTGCCGATTGTCCCCACAAACCAATATGGATCTTTTCAGCATGTTTTGTCCTCACTCACACGCTTTCTGGGAAACTTCCCAGAAGGTCACCCATCCCACAATTACTCCAAGTCAAGCACGCTGAACTATGGAGTTCTTATGTTCTGGGCTCCGGAAAAGAAAATGCATCTTGTTGGTATAGGTAGTACCAATCAATTCCTTTAAGCCTTCCTTAACTATGCAGTTCCATACCTGCACAGTCACAGGATCCTTCTCATTCCTATGTGAATTCGGTTCATTCATGTGTTCCTTTGCCTAGAAGCCTGCCAGGAGCCGCTCCTTATCCATGCCTCATGCACCGACGATCACTCCCCACCCTCGTCAGCCTCAGACGTCCAAAGTTGGATGCTCAAGCGTGGGAGGACTCCACGCTCAAGCGTGGCAATGCTTGGATGTGGGAAGTTGGCACGCTCAAACGTGCTGAGTGGGTTGTGCGAGCTGTTCTGAGTTTGGACGCGTGTGAGACACGTATCAGGCCTAGGAGAAGGCGGAGTGGATGAGGTTCCACGCTCAAGCGTGGAAAGAGCCCACGCTAGAGCGTGGTAACGCTCAATCGTGGAGAGCTTTGCACGCTAAAGCGTTCTGATCAGTAACCTTAAGTGTTGTGTTTTGGAATCATTTCACCAAAACACAAAATTTTTTCTAAGTTCTTTGTCCCTAAGTTTGAGAGAGAGGTCCAGAGAGTTCTTGAGCTTCTTGAGTGAGTTCCTGCCCGATCGTGCATTGAAACCCTATTCCGACTACATATTCGTGATCGTAGCTTCGGACCTAGGGTGCGACCTTTGTTTCAAGCTTCTTTGAGGTAAGCCTGGGTGCCAACGTCATCGACCCTAAGTCCTTTTTTGGTATTTGTCTTAGTTTCAAGTCTTTTCTTACTCCTACTCCAACCTAATGATGTTTTGCTAACACCTTAGGGTTTTACGGGCATTTCTAACCGATCAATAGTTCGAGGAGTCCTACGAGGACTCGCGTGGTGCTTAGGGACTGCGGGACAGCCACTGTCTTGGTGAGTTTCCTCCTTCAATTTTGTGGCTGCAACCTCGAAGCGTGTGATTTGTTGTTGTTCAATCGTATATTGTTGTATCTGTCGTTGTTTCTGAGTTTCTGGCAATTTCTGGACCCCGTGCGTGTACTCGGGGCGATTGCTGACCCAACGTGCATGCCGAGGGTATCTTTGGCAGTGGTGTAGAGCTGAGCATTGAGCTTGTTGGGAAACGTGTACGGTTGCCGGTTGCTGAGCCGCTGTCAGAGTTGCACGGGAAAACGCGCAGGAAACTATTCAGGTGGGGAGAAAAAGTTACACACATCGGGGAGGCAAGAGTAGTCTATATAGCCTTGTTATATGTTCTATGTTGTGTAGGGGAACCCTAAACCTTGTGCAAGATTGAGCCCTAACAAGGTACCTAAACCCTAGGTTTAGTCTACTTTGGGTTATCGCCGCTATGCCTGATACCCTAGTTTAGCAGATTTGTGATGTTTGAGGATATGTGCTATGTGCTGTGGTATGCATATCTGCTAACTGTGATACTTGCAATATATGAAATACATGCATAATGTGATATGATGGTGACATGTTAAGATGTTTACTGCTTGACTGCATATGATATCATTGATAACTGCTGTATTGCTTTGAAATGCGTATATGCATGAGAATTTGGAGGTTTAGCATGATTAGGGCTTTGATCCCGTTGTAGATATTTGAGCTAATAGTTGAGATTCGAGGTTATAGTTGGAGCTTGGAGCTCATAAGGTTATGACAGGAGCTTGGAGCTCATATGGTTACGAGTGGAACTTGGAGCTTGTGATGGTTACGATTGGAGCTTGGAGATCGTGTTACTGAGGGCAAGTTTGCGTGAGTTGCGATAGTAGCTCAAGAGAGATGGATGACATGCATAGCATATCCATTTGATGCCAAGTGGCGAGTCGTGTGCCGAGAGGCATACAAGGTTGGTGCATCGAGTGCGAGTGCGAAAAACAGAAGGGAAGGTCTGTGTGACCTTGGGGATATACTAGACACAGGTGTACCCACATGAGACCGGTATGGTATCTTCTATTGTGTCGTGGCGGTCCTGGGCACGTCCTACTATCCCGAATGGACCCTGAGTTTTTCCAGCTGCCGGTGGATCTTCCGAGGAGGCGCAAATAACCCTCTCTGTCAGGGACAGTTGAGCGGTGGTGCAATCTTATAGGTCACGGCGAGCGGAACGAATTACCGGAACAAACCAACTTGTTGTCCGATGATCGGATGTGATGTCGCCCTTAGTAGGGTGTTTAGTACTGGCCGACATACATAGAAAGAGTATGTGTTCATCTAGCTAAGGAAGGACCGTGGGTCGAGATATTGAGAGATAGTTGTGTTTGCTATATATTCTGCATTGCATCATCCCTATTATAGATGTGTTGTATGTCTTATCTACCTATCCTTTCTTTGTATGTGTATGTTCAATCTGCGTGCAGACGATGAGCCAGTAGAGTTTCAGGATGGACCTGAGACTTCACCAGTTTATCACGAGGGCACTGCGGATGCCGGTGCTAGGGAACATTGAGATCGTCTATCACGACGAGAGGGGATGGCGGGTGGACCCCTCAACCTTATTTGCAGTATACACAGGACCCGTCAGCTTAATCATTCGGAGCGGGACACCACCGTATGTGGACATCATTGGACCCTAACGCGTGTTCCAGTATTTTCCCTTCCCTTGGATGTGGCATCCACTGAGGCAAAGAGAGCAGGACTACTTGTGGGCGGTGCCACAGTCTTCAGCGACATCTAGCAGGCGAGGCTTTGTCTACCGAGGCCAGCGCAGACGCACAGAGCAGTACCTGAGGGCGTGTCAGAGGCGCCGGATTGTCGTCTCGAGTTCCTCATCTGAGTACGAGCCTATGCGGGTTTATAGGCGTACCCACGGAGAGGGGCAAGGTAGTTCGGGGCATCCTCATCACTGGTGGTGAGAGCCAGCCAGTGCGTCCCTAGGGCTATGTGGAAAGGTTTCTGATGTATTTTGGAGAGAGGGTGGGGAGAGCATGCGAGCGGGAGCGCTGGAGTCCCTGTGATGTATCTGTTTTTCTTTTGAGTTTTTGGTTGTACAGTTCATATATGTAGTACTGTAGCCCTACCGATGGGGCCGCCATGTATATTCTAGTACTTTATGTATATATATGTTTTACGTTACCTGTTGCGTTACTCCGATAACTATTTTAATTCGCGTTTATGTTTGGATGTTTGCTACTGTTGTTTAGTACGCGCATAATTACATTGTTAAGTTATAGTTAATACTATAAGTGGGGTTCAATGGGATTATCTTGCATAAGTGGGGTCGTCTCATCTTCTATTCTATTTCCAATCTAGATTCTCCAGGTCTGGTCTAGATTGTGGATTGGTGAAACAATTGAGCTTGAGTTATGTTGTATTATTGGTTGTGATGTTATAATTGTTATTAATTTATGTGATTATTATATTGATTCAGTTGAATAGTTTTTGATTCCTTGATAATTTGTATACATGTAATAGTTAATGTTGTTTATTATTTTTTAATGCTTATTATATAGGAATTAAGATGACCGATGTGTTTGAAGATTCCACCATGATTAGCTGTGAAGAGGATAATAGAGTTGAAAATGCTCTTGAAGTGGACCATATCGATATTGGATCACCATTAGAGCCTTATGAAGGAATGGAGTTTACATCAATTGAAGATGCAAAGAATTACTACACAAGGTACCAAAAAAAAAAAAGGTTTTAACTTTTGCATGGGTCGTATCACTAAATCCAGGACAAATGGTATGATAATTGGTCAAGAGATTGTATGTTCAAAGGCGGGGTTTCAAGCAAAAAAATGTGCGGAAAGAGAAAATAGAAGCCTTGCAGCACTTGATGAGACAAGGGTAGGATGCAAGGCAATGTTATAAATCAAGAAATAGGAAGATATATGGGTTGTTTCTAGATTTATAAGAGACCATAATCACGATCTTTTTTCCCCAAGAAGTTCGCAATTTCTTCGAGTTCATATGAAGAAAACTAAAATGCAAAAAAAAAACTTATTGATGTGCTTAATGATTCTGGTTTGAGCCCTAGCAAAGTAACATCTGTCTTGTGTAGTGAGAGTGGTGGTATTGATAATGTTGGATTTAGGCAACAAGATGTTATAGATTATTTAAGTGGAAAGAGAGAAAAGCAATTAGAAAAAGGAAATGCTCAATTGATATTATCATACTTTAAGAATTGTCAATTGAAGAATACTGGTTTTTTTATGCCTTTCAAATGGATGCTGAAGGACAATTAGCTAATTCCTTTTGGGTTGATTCAAGGTCTAGAATGGCTTGCAAGTATTTTGGTGATGTGGTGACTTTTGATCCAACATACTTAACAAATAGATATAAAATGCCTTTTGTTCTATTCACTGGAGTTAACCATCATCAACAATCCATTATTTTTGGATGTGCTTTATTATGGGATGAAACAGAAGAGAGTTTTATTTGGTTGTTAAGTACTTGGTTAGAAGCAATGTCCGGTGTTTGTCCTAAAACAAATATCACCGACCAAGATGCCACTATTACTAATGCAGTTGCAAGGGTATTTCCAGAGGATAATCATCACTATTGTATGTGGCATATTGAGAAAAAAGGTCCAAAGTACTTGAACTATATTTATCACGAACATAGTGAATTTTAGAACCAGTTTTATAAGTGCATTCACCAAGCTATCACGCGTGAAGAATTCGAATATGATTGGGAAGCAATGATGGATAAGTATAGGTTGCAAGATAATCAGTGGCTACAGAAGATATACTCTATTAGAGAAAATGGATTCCTGCTTATGTACGCCACAATTTTTGTGCAGGAATGTCCACCACACAGAGAAGTGAAAGTATGAAAACGTTTTTTAAGGATTTTTTGAATTCAAGTACCCCATTGAGTAAGTTTGTGACACAATATGAGAAGGCTCTTGATGCACGTTATAACAAGGAAAGAGAGAAGACTTTCAAGACAATGAATTGAAAACCATTTTTGCAAACTTTGTATCCCATGAAAGAAGAAGCTTCTAAAAGTTATACCAGAAAACTGTTTAGGATATTTCAGAATGAGTTGGTTGGCTCTCAAAATTTTATTGCAAAGAAAGTTGAATTTTCCAATTAAGTGTCCACATACAAGGTTCATGAAATTTACAAAGAGAAGCCTATCTATTATGTGACTTTTTGTGCCATCTCAAAAGATGCAAATTGTAGTTGTCACATGTTTGAATTTTTGGGTATTCTTTGTAGACATGTGTTAGCTGTATTCATAAAGAAAAAGGTATATTCTCTCCCTTCTCATTATATTCTAAGTCGATGGACCCTTAATGCTAAGAAGGAGGATTGATAATTGAAGAATTCCAAGAAGGCAGCAATAAAGCTTGTAGTACTTTATTGTTTAATAGTGTTATGGTTCAATTTCTTGAGCTATCTGAAAGAGCTTCACGATCAAAAAGCATCATGAAGATGCAATTCAAGGTTTGCAAAAGTTAATTGGAGAGCTTGATCTATTGGAAGTTGAAGAATCAAATGAAGAGTTTGGTAATTCAACAAATCAAGTTATTCTAAAATTTTCTAACAATTCTATAACTTTGCGTGATCCTCCACTTGTGGTGAATAAAGGGCGTCCACAAACTTTGCGAATGAAAAGCAGTTTGGAATTGCTCGAAAAAGGTCCCTCTACTTGTTCAACTTGTAAGAAGAAAGGTCACAACAAACACAAATGTCCAAGTTTAAACCAAGCAAGGTAACTTTAAAGAACATGCATTTTGCATGCTTCTCCTTCAATTCATATCTTATTAGTTTCTGTTTTTCATTTTTAGTATATAAAGATGAATGTCTAACGCACCATGCTTTTTAGGTGTGATATTATAAATGGTGAATTTCCCAACTCCAATTTTGCAGCTTCTAGTTTGGTTAATTCAAAGGTAACAACATTACTTTTTTTTATTTGCAATCCTTTATAATTACTACTTTATCCTAATATTATATCTGTCACTTCTTTATATTGTAGGAAATTATGGAAGCACAATGACCACTTCCTACAAGGTCTCAGGATTTCTGATTGCAGGGGATGTTATAAGATGCTCAGCATCGGTCATTATTTATTTATGTTATAAGATGCTCTATTTTGTTTAAAGTGTTTTAGTTGACCTTAGACTACTCTTTACTTCCTTATGTTCAGTTTTGTCTGATACTATGTTCTTGTTTTGGTATTTTTCTTTATTCCATTGTATAAATAACATCTCTGGATAGAAAAATGGGTGGAGTAAATTCTACATAGCCCTGATCACAAACCTTGGCAAGATTTTGTTGCATTTCGTTTATATGAGCGGGGCTAATGCCTTCCAGAAATTTCAAAAGCCAACCTGGCTTTAGAGCATCAGTGGAAGAAACAAACAAGGCTACCTGCACATACAACAAAAAATAATAATAATTATTGTTACTACTTTAGATTGTAAGAAATTATGGAAGTATAATAACCGCTTCTGGTAAGGTCTCAAATATTTATGTTGAAGTTCATGTTACCTCACAACTGCCTTTACTTTATGTTATAAGATGCTATATTGTTGTTTTTATTGTTTATTTACATATATAATTAATCTAGCATATAACCTACGTTTGATGATTCAGGGAGGGGAAGGACTTGAAGGAAGACACACTTAGTCATCTTATTGCTGCCAAGCCTATCTGCACATACAGAAAAAAAAAAAAACGATTTGGTTCTGACTCAGTAGTATACTATCCCTGCTGCTGCCTTTCAACATCAATGTTTGCTTAAATCTCAGTTAGAATGTCACACACCCTGTTACATCTTGAATGTCAAAGCATCAATCAGATTCAAAGGCCTTTTTAACTCATACCACATCACTATTACATCCATACTTTTAGCCTTCTATCCATGGCAAGCTCCAGCTCAGCAGGTCAAATTTTTGAGAAACAGCTCATGGTCAATAAAGAAACTTCGATAGACTGTTGAAAATAACTATGTAGCAAGTGTTGTGTAATTTGTTCTCATTAATTAATCAGTTACATTTTTTTAGCCATTGTAAATTTGTAAGGATCGTTTATTTTTTTTTTAGCTAGTTTGTTTTAAAGGTTTTAATGTGAATAAAGAGGGCAAGATTTTGTGGCAGTATACGGTCTATGCTGTTTTTTGACACATTTGGTTGGAACAGAACACATGTATCTTAAAGGTTGTCTATAATTTTATCCTTACACTTGGTGCATTTCTCTCCTCTTTAATAAAATTATTTATTGTATAAAAAAGAGAACCTATTTAATAAACCCGCCCCATTTTTTGACAATGAGACAAAGAAATTGGCAATAATCAGTGACTTAATGCCCTGCTGGCAATATCTACTTATATTTTTTTTTTACTGATTGTGTAACCAAAAAGGAGAAACAAGATCATCTCAATATGCAAGTTTCTTAAAGAAAATATTATTTATCTGAAATAGTAAGTATAGTGTCAAAAGATATATTAAGACATCATATTCTTTAACAATGATCTTATGATGTTAGAGAATTTTGCAGATGAGAGGTTCTATTCTTCTGGCTTGGGTGAAATTTACAGGGAAGGTTTTAAGAGCTGCTTGATAGAAACACGGCAATTAATTAATCTTTTGTCAAGTAGTCAACCTGAGAACTTCATGAATCCTGTTATAAGGGAGAAAAATTACTATGCATTGGATTATAAGAAGGTGGCTACCATTTGTGATAAATTCAAGGATTCTCCAGATGGGATCGTTGGAAGCCTTTCAAATAAAAATACAAAGCAAAGTGCCAAAAAGAAATCCATGGACGTGCTCAAAAAGCAACTTAAGGATTTCAATTGATGAGAATTGGAAAAATATTCTTTCATTTGAAGTAGGGTATAATTGTAGTGCTCTTCTATTATGGATGTTTATAATAAAGAATCATTTGTCTTTATTCTATTTCATTTCAGTGAATATGCCAAAGCATATTGCTTTGCCAAGCCTCTTTCACACAAACAAATGTTCAGTGCCACTTGAATAAAGAAGTTCTGAGGTTTATCATCCGCATTTGATTTCATTGTCACTGCACCATTCAGCTGCTGGAATATATTGATAGATGTCTGTATGAGTAAAGTGCGTATGCGGTTCATGTAGATTTAGTTTGCTTGCATCTTACTCATTTCAATTTCGTACACTTTTCTTACTAGCTTAGGCAGTTGGAGAGCGGCTATTCAACATCTTGTTGCAAATTGTACTTAAACTAGCATGAGACTACAGTCTACAGATAATATGTTTTCAGAGGTAAGGAAATACACATATATGCCTTATTTATAGCTTCTTGTTTGTAATGTGTACTAACACATCTTTGTTGAACCTTGTTTTCTTCCTAGAAATGCCTAATATTTTTAGCTGACGATTGGTAATCTATGAAGCCCGGATACTCCAAAACCGAAAAAGTATCGGTATCGTATCTGTATCATATACCGATACTACTCGAATACTTCCCGATACGTATCCCAGGAGTATCCGAATTTTTTTAATTATTTTTTACTTTTTGTTTTTCAGACACGGTTTGGATAAGGCTTGGACACGGCTTGTGATAGCTTGGATACGGCTGAAGCATTTATTTTTTTTATTTTTTTGGTATAGGCTGAAGCATTTTATGCTTTTTACAAATTTTAAAACATTTTTATTTTAAAAAATAATAATATTAAAACATTTTAAACATTTTCTAAACACTTTCAGTTTATGCCATCGCTAAATACACTCTTTCTAACCTTTTCATTTCTAAATGAGTAAACGACTCGACCACCAAACGACTAAATGAGTTTCTCTCAAAACTCTTTCCAGACTTTTTGAGTTCATGTTCTTTGGCGGTTCTCATCCAACGCTGTCCGGCATCTTCGACGGTTCTGGTTCCAGTATTTCCATCCAGGTTTTCCGGTTCTGGTTCACCTCTAGGTTCTGTTTCTCTCTGTTGCGGTTCTCCACTCTGGGTTCTGGGTCATCTCCGGTCTCAATGTCTTTTTCTTTACAAGTATTCTGCATTTATGTAAGTTTTTTTAAATTTTTGTTAACGTATCCCGGTCGTATCGTATCGTGAGTTTTTAAAAAATTGCCGTATCCCCGTATCCGTGTCTTATCGTGTTCATATCGTACTATGTATCCAGGCTTTATAGTTGGTAATGTTATGCTTGGAGAATGTTTTTCATGTCCCACACACTCACCTCTAGTTTACTCAAGGGTGACTTGTTAGGTAGTTGGTAAGATAACTTATCCTAGAAAGAAACTAAAACATGATGAATGCCCTCATTCTTTATGTTCTTTAATTATTGGGGAAAAACCGGGTTCCTCTTATAATTTATAACTTGCCATGGCAAATAAATTGATGCTACCACCGCTATTACATTTTTGCCTTCCCTACCCCCTCTAAGCTCTTAAACTAATTTCTGAATTTAAAAGTTAGGCGAAATTGGAGGAATAAAAAAGAGAATGATGATCATGTGTTCTGGGTTTATAATGAAATTAAGGGACATTAGTAACTTGGTATGGCTTTTGAGAAGTAGATATTTCAAAATAAATTGTTTTAAATATAGTTTTCTGGATAATGAAAATATAATTAGGGAACATGTTATTATGGTTTCATTTTCTTTGTACTTACATATGTAAGTCTTGTTTATCTAATATTTTCCAAAGAACTGCCTCCTATTTGCTATCCTTGCAAATGATTCTTTACTCTTTGCAAAAGCAACTATAGGGGTTGGCGTGGCTACTTTGACTGAGTTTTACAATTTATCGGGGATGAAAATTGCCTACATTTTTCTTTGTGAAGAATAGTTTATTCATAAATTAATTTTAAAAAAATGAATATATACAGCACCACAATAAAATACAACATCTGTCAATAATGCTCTAAAAATATCTCTTTCAGTTTCCCAACATCTTCTCATTATATAGGTGATTTTTTTTCCTTGCCAGCAATTAACATAATTGATCATTGCATAGACCAAGCCCTGTGATTCTGTGATTCTAAATTAAAATGAGAACACTGGGAACAAAATATTGTCATACACACCAAACCCACATGCACTTGGCAATTTAAATTGTAGGCCCACCAACCAGCCGCAATATTTGTTGAGAAACAATAATTGATGTGGACAAGCAAAATGGGAGGAAGTGAGAAAGAATGGTGCTTTATTTTCTTTTCATTTTTCTAACATCCAAATTTGGTATGCAACGCACACTTTGAAATGCTTTGCCCCCAACGTTTAATGGAATAAAATTGTTTTACTCCCCTTCTAAAAATGGATGATTTAGATGGATTTTGAGTTGGATTATATGATGACATAAAATAGTAAAAATCAAAACCAATCTGATTCTTTGCTTTTTTGATAGGAGAGATGTTTGTGACACAACATAAATCATAAGAGTAAATCATCATTTTATTCCCTAAAACTGTGAGGCGGTGTCAGTTCAGTCTCTGAAAGCAGTTAAATTACGAAAAAATTTCTCAATGTTAATTTCGTTAGTCAGGGATAGGGACTAACTTGACTAACGAAATTAACATTGAGGGACAAACTATACTAACAAAATTAACATTGAGGGACTTTTTCATAACTTAACTACTTCCGGGGACTAAACTGACAGCGGCTCATACTTTCAATGATCAAAATGATGACTTACTCTAATCATAATTACACAAAATCAATACACAATTCTATTTAATTTTTTAAGTAATCCCATTGAACGTTTTTTCAGTTGTACCCATATAGAACTTGTAGTAAAGCTTGTAGTACTTTATTGTTTAATAGTGTTATGGTTCAATTTCTTGAGCTATCTGAAAGAGCTTCACGATCAAAAAGCATCATGAAGTTGCAATTCAAGGTTTGCAAAAGTTAATTGGAGAGCTTGATCTATTGGAAGTTGAAGAATCAAATGAAGAGTTTGGTAATTCAACAAACCAAGTTATTCTAAAATTTTCCAACAATTCTATAACTTTGCGTGATCCTCCACTTGTGGTGACTAAAGGGCGTCCACAAACTTTGCTAATGAAAAGCAGTTTGGAATTGCTCGAAAAAGGTCCTACTTGTTCAACTTGTAAGAAGAAAGGTCACAACAAACACAAATGTCCAAGTTTAAACCAAGCAAGGTAACTTTAAAGAACATGCATTTTGCATGCTTCTCCTTCAATTCATGTCCTATTAGTTTCTGTTTTTCATTTTTAGTATATAAAGATGAATGTCTAACGCACCATGCTTTTTAGGTGTGATATTATAAATGGTGAATTTCCCAACTACAATTTTGCAGCTTCTAGTTTGGTTAATTCAAAGGTAACAACATTACTTTTTTTTATCTGCAATCCTTTATAATTACTATTTTATCCTAATATTATATCTGTCACTTCTTTACATTGTAGGAAATTATGGAAGCACAATGACCACTTCCTACAAGGTCTCAGGATTTCTGATTGCAGGGGATGTTATAAGATGCTCAGCATCGGTCATTATTTATTTATGTTATAAGATGCTCTATTTTGTTTAAAGTGTTTTAGTTGACCTTAGACTACTCTTTACTTCCTTATGTTCAGTTTTGTCTGATACTATGTTCTTGTTTTGGTATTTTTCTTTATTCCATTGTATAAATAACATCTCTGGATAGAAAAATGGGTGGAGTAAATTCTACATAGCCCTGATCACAAACCTTGGCAAGATTTTGTTGCATTTCGTTTATATGAGCGGGGCTAATGCCTTCCAGAAATTTCAAAAGCCAACCTGGCTTTAGAGCATCAGTGGAAGAAACAAACAAGGCTATCTGCACATACAACAAAAAATAATAATAATTATTGTTACTACTTTACATTGTAAGAAATTATGGAAGTATAATAACCGCTTCTGGTAAGGTCTCAAATATTTATGTTGAAGTTCATGTTACCTCACAACTGCCTTTACTTTATGTTATAAGATGCTATATTGTTGTTTTTATTGTTTATTTACATATATAATTAATCTAGCATATAACCTACGTTTGATGATTCAGGGAGGGGAAGGACTTGAAGGAAGACACACTTAGTCATCTTATTGCTGCCAAGCCTATCTGCACATACAGAAAAAAAAAATAAACGATTTGGTTCTGACTCAGTAGTATACTATCCCTGCTGCTGCCTTTCAACATCAATGTTTGCTTAAATCTCAGTTAGAATGTCACACACCCTGTTACATCTTGAATGTCAAAGCATCAATCAGATTCACAGGCCTTTTTAACTCATACCACATCACTATTACATCCATACTTTTAGCCTTCTATCCATGCAAGCTTCAGCTCAGCAGGTCAAATTTTTGAGAAACAGCTCATGGTCAATAAAGAAACTTCGATAGACTGTTGAAAATAACTATGTAGCAAGTGCTGTGTAATTTGTTCTCATTAATTAATCAGTTACATTTTTTTAGCCATTGTAAATTTGTAAGGATCGTTTATTTTTTTTAGCTAGTTTGTTTTAAAGGTTTTAATGTGAATAAAGAGGACAAGATTTTGTGGCAGTATACGGTCTATGCTGTTTTTTGACACATTTGGTTGGAACAGAACACATGTATCTTAAAGGTTGTCTATAATCTTATCCTTACACTTGGTGCATTTCTCTCCTCTTTAATAAAATTATTTATTGTATAAAAAAGAGAACCTATTTAATAAACCCGCTCCATTTTTTGACAATGAGACAAAGAAATTGGCAATAATCAGGGACTTAATGCCCTGCTGGCGATATCTACTTATATTTTGTTTACTGATTGTGTAACCAAAAAGAAGTAACAAGATCATCTCAATATGCAAGTTTCTTAAAGAAAATATTATTTATCTGAAATAGTAAGTATAGTGTCAAAAGATATATTAAGACATCATATTCTTTGGCTTAATTATATGTAACAGACTTATACTAAATAAAATGATTTCAACGAAATTGAACGTATCTTTCAGCCAAATCAATGTAAGCTACTCAATAAATTGCCAAAATGTATGTACATAATACTTCTGCATATAGATTCCCTGTGATGTATCATAATGGCATCACTATACTTAAATTATGATTGTCCTATGAGACCACATCCCTCTTCCCCTCCCCCTCATTTTTTTCTTTATAAAATATCAAAACTAAGCTACAAATAAAAAGATCAATTATTGAACAACTTTATTACAAAATTTTCTTTCTAGCATATATCTTCTTGTCTTGTCTTGGCTTGACTTTTGCTTGTCCATCTTCCTTCTTTTGTGGTGTTGGAGTAGCAGTATTGCCATTAACAATTGTACTGAGGTGGTGCAGTTTTAATTTCAGCATTAAGCACTGAAGTGGTTGTCTGATCAACATTCTTGAGCAGTCATTGATTCAGATATTGCTGCACTTTAAATTTAGGCTTTGGTTTTGCATGGATTCCAATGTAAAGCCTGCATGCACCAACTGAAGCTCCTCAATAACACAAATAATGGGGAATCTTTTACAAATCAAATATGTAAAAACTAGCATGGAAAATTCTGGGAGTATGATAGTGTTGCAGCCTTGTTTGACTATTTCATTAATGATGAATTTTTTAACAAGATACAGTAAAATTCATGGATGAAAAAGGTGGGAAATTTTGTAACAGGATGTGCTTAAAATTCTTCTATTATGTTGTCTTATTGGTAAAATTCTTTTATAGTATGCAAATAAATGATAACTATTAGAAGAATCACTGGTAGTCGCAAAAGCAAGATATCAATTGCCATTGAAAATGGTACATCCCAGCAATTTCCAGTCTTGTTAACAAGCAGACCAGGGTAAACTGCCTCCACTGTTAGATCATGATGTGGAAATTACAATGACACACCAAGTCACCAATAAACTTATGAATGGAACTAATGCTCATGAAAGTCTAGTTGATTCAGACTGAAAATTAGAACATTTGAGAAACCTAGGCACCTTTGATGCAGATGGGTAAAAGGCAGCTTCCAGTAAACAGATATGTACACTTACATCAACAAGCACTGCATGTAAAGCATCAAAATGGACAGGACAGTATGAATGCAATCCTAACAGTGCTAATAGACATGTGTTAGTAGCAGTTGTAATTAAATCCTGCAATTAAGAGCCACATTAAACAGTTCAATGTGATTAGAATATTGAACTGAAGGACAAGGAGCTGTGAAAAATTTAAGTACTATGTTACTTAGTTTCTAATAAAAGGTTAAGTAACCTTTAATGTTGGCTATATTAGATCCCTTTAGCCACAGAAGCAAACTATATTTGTATGTTTCCAATCCATGATTAAAGTTATGGTATACATGTGAAAATGAGCAATATGTCCTATTTAAGTTTCAATTACTTTAAAACCCAAAATCTTGTTAAGTTCATGTGAAAAAGTAACTGCAGCACGAAAAGAAAAGAATAAAAGTAGAAAGGTAATGTGGTTTGGATTATATGTCAATGTCTAGGTGGGTAGCTTATTAGAATTTATAACCAACTAGGAATTGCAAAAGTTGTCTTCGGGATGCAAATATATCCCCCATATATGGCAATTCCCGATATGCACATCCTTAGTCTCTTCAATGATACACAAAAGTGAGAAAATAAAAATAGAAAGGTCCACTTAATAGGTGGACCCCTCATCCAACACCATTGCCAATGAGTTCTAGAACAATATGCTTGCAGTAAATACTACAATAATCATTCACAAAGAAAGCATTGCGAGACACTTAAAAATTTGTAAGAGTATACATACTAATGCTTACCTTGTGATGAAGGACTACTTTACCATGAGGCTTAATTGTATCTTGTGAGTCCGAACATTCATCAAACAAATTGTGGGTTTCTACGGCTGTTGTGATTAATGAGCCTGACCGTTGCTTATATAGCTGGGTAGATCACCCCTCATAAGCCAATTTTGAGGGGATCATTCGAATACGTGAATTCTTCACATGGTATCAGAGTCACGTTCTGCCCGATGGTGTGGATAGTGGCACTAGCCCTCGCTTGTGGTACGAGCCCAGGCTCAAGGGGGCATGTTGCAAATCCCACATCGGATGGTTAACAAGCCTGATCGTTACTTATATAACTGGATAGACCACCCCTCATAAGTCGATTTTTGAGGGACCATTCGGATACCTCAATTTTTCACAAAGGCAACATGAAATAGAAAACATAAATGCACGAAATTTGTTTTTTTTTTTAAAACAATTTAGTTAACAAAGTTAATTTATTCTGGAAACCATAGCATAGGAGAAAAAACTCACCGGCGATGGAAGAAGCGAAGATTCATCGGCGGAGGCAAAACAGAGTTGAAATGGAAAGAGAAGATGAGACTTAAAAAGAGAAGAAACGGTGAGAATGTGATGGACGAAGAATGTGATGGGCATTTTTGCCCAAAGGGGAAAGGCATCACCATTTTGTTTCTGGGAGAGGAAGAACGTGGGTGAGGAAGGTGATGAACGAAGAACGTGGGTGAGGAGGAACTATCGAAAGGAACCGGAAAGTGAAGCAAACTATTACACTTTTAAAATTTTAATTAAATTAAAAATAGGTGAACTATTCGGTACTCAAGGATAACTTTATCCATCCCATATGGTTCAATCAGATGATGTGAATCATATGACTTAACTCATTAACATGATATATTTAATTGAGTTGGCGCATTTTGATTGGACAGGATAACTTTTATCCCAAAATTATTTGAGTACCAAAAAAATACACCTTAAAAATATTTTAATCAATAATATGATGTGACAAGAAATGCTGACGTGACAAAATGTAATCGGCTGTCTAGGTAATATTGTATTACCCTGTCGCTGTACTACCATTAAACTTTTTTTTTTTAATTCTTTAATAAATGTCATCAGTTAGTATTTGTAGAACTAAAATACCTTATCTAAAACAAAACAGCACCGCTATATGGTACGAAGGAGCATTCGTCAAATACGGTACGAAGGATGTGACTTTCCTTTTTTTTATTTTTGTTAGTTTAGTTATATTATTTAATTAAAAACAAACCAGAAAAAAAATGTAATCAGGATTACATTTTATTGATAAATAAAAGTAGGATTACACTTTCTTTCACTCAGGTCTCCTCTGTTGCCATCCGCCATATTCAGTTGTATCCGCCGTTATATTCTCTCACGCAAACCAGACAAGCACAAAGTCCTCAAATAAATCTAGTAGGAATACATTTCGCTATGCAGAACTTTTATTCATCTTCTTCCGCTGCCGCTAGCAGGTTGCATTGAATTATACATATGCAAAATCAAAGAATTTTAACTTGAATCCATAACTTTGCCATTATGAATATCCAAAACATAAGGGCCTGGAGGTGAGCGTTTAATAGATTTCACTAAAGAACACAAAAGGACAAAGTATGCAATTTCTTCCCAATTTATAGATTGAAAATTCTACTTGATAAATTTATTAAATGACACAACGCACTTTAGGAAGGCAAGCCTCAAAGATGAAGCCAGAGAAGGATGATATTTGCGGCAATAAGCAAAATTAAATTCACCTGCTTCCTAACACTGCTTCTAAGCTCCAGTTCATCCCTGTCACTCCACCAACCATTCCTTTCAACCCATATTTTGAATATATTCACAGTATTTCTTGCCATTTTCCAATATTCGATCTCATTCCTCACACCTGAAGCAAGATGAATGTAGGGGAGGATGATTATGGTGGCAACCCTCACATCATCCCTAATTTCTGTTTTCTTTTTTTATATTCTATTTTAATTAATATAATAATTTAAACATAAAAAAGAAGAAATTGTTGGGCCACGTCATTCGTTATGCCCGATACGAAATGCTTTCGCACTATTAAGCATTTCTCAAAACAAAATTAAAGTTTAAACTCATACCAAAAATATGAGTCAATTTGGTTGTGAAACGTGCTAGGCCCACTTCATTCGTCGTTTGTTATTTTGCGCTAAAACCGTGGAAATAGCAATCTCTACTTTGAAATTTTCATCCAACAGAGAACAGTCACCTACAGAAAAATTTGTACCCAAAATCTATCATCACCCAGAAGAAAAACCTCTGTGATCAACAACCAAAAGCTCCATTTATTGGCAAAAAAATCGTAGCATTAGTTTTCATGACGGTTGATCATATCATAGGCTTCATGTTTTCAGTGTCATTCCTTTTGAGATTTCTTCATTGACCCATTTCGGTACTTACTCTCAACTTTTATGATGGGTCCCACTTTATTTTTGGCCTACCTTTTTTCCTTTTGCATTTTTTATCTGTTCCTTTTTTACCTTTTTTCCTCCAATGTGTTTTGTGTATGAGTTTTTTTTTTTTTTTGGATTTTGGTTGCCATCTTATGGTTAGTTACTGTGTCTCGATCATGTTTTCCTTTATTCTTGTTCTTTATCCATTTTGGACATTATATTGTTTTTAATCTGTTTTTTTTCTTTTATATTTCTACCGTGTTATGTTATGGTGAGGCTTTTTCTGAATGTAAAACAGAATTGGTTGGCAATTTTATTATTTTTCTTCTTTTCTGTTCATTTACTTTCATATATAGTCTTGTTAAGCATAGTACGCGTAGTGAACCTGCTCAAGTGATAGCTGTAACTGGGGTGGAGGGTAGTGCAACAATATGGTAGCTATGGCTATCTTGAAACTTTTAAAGTCAAGTTTTTAAAATGTAATTATTTTTAGATTCTTCAAAGTCCGTTTTTTTTTTTTTGTAATTGTTTTAAGGAAAAAACACTTTTTTTTCAACACACTTTTTATGGATTTCAGGCGAGATCTACTAAATCATGTGCAAATTCTCTATTTAATAGGTCCCACGTTAAAAGAGTGTTTCTAACATTGCTCATAAAGTATCATTCTCTTTTGGCTTCCTCACGGAAAATCTTCTAGCTCCACCCCTGCTATCATAGGTTTCTTCCTACGTGTCCTATTCCTGCACATATTAATGATGTATAACTCCTATTATCTTGTTTCTAACAAGTAGTATATTTCCAGATTCCTAGGAATCATGTGACAATGGATATAAAGACAAAAAGGAGAACTGATGTAGAGATTGGTGATGAAGGAGAGGACTTAGTTCTAGCTACTTTGGTTGCAAATGGAGATGATCTTAGTCCTCTTGTAAGGCATGCATTTGAAATGGGGCGGCCTGAGGGGCTCCTTCGCCAGCTGAATTATGTGGTCAAGAAAAAGGAAGCTGAAATTGAGGAGATGTGCAAGACCCACTATGAGGAATTCATCCTTGCAGTTGATGAACTTCGTGGCGTGTTGGTTGATGCCGAAGAGCTTAAGAGTGAACTCCAAAGTGACAATTTCAAGTTGCAGCAGGTTGGCACCACCCTTGTTGTGAAGCTTGAGGAGCTTCATGAATCTTATTCTGTCAAGAAGAATGTGACTGAAGCTATAAAAATGTCCAAGAACTGTATACAGGTGTTGGAGCTTTGTGTCAAGTGCAACTATCACATTTCTGAAGGCCAGTTTTTTCCTGCACTGAAGACTGTGGATTTACTTGAGAAGAACTACATGGAGAATATTCCTGCTAAGGCTCTCAAAAAGGTGATAGAGAAAAAAATTCCTGCCATAAAATCGCACATTGAGAAGAAAGTATGCAGTCAAGTTAATGAATGGATGGTCCACATAAGGAGTTCTTGTAAATATATTGGACAAACAGCAATTGGTCATGCTGCATCAGTTCGTCAGAGGGATGAGGAAATGTTAGAAAGGCAGAGAAAGGCTGATGAGCAAAATATTTCAGTAGTAGAGGATCAAGCTTATACTTTGGATGTTGTAGAAGTTGATGAAGATTCTGCCATGAAATTTGACCTCACGCCTCTTTATCGTGCTTGTCATATTCATAGGTGTCTGGGGATCCTAGAGCAGTTTCATGAATATTACTATAAGAATAGATTGTTACAATTGAATTCAGACTTGGAGATATCTTCAACGCAACCTTTTGTTGAATCACATCAAACATTTTTGGCTCAAATTGTTGGGTACTTCATAGTGGAGGACAGGGTCCTGAGGACTGCTGAGGGGCTCTTGGTAGCTGATAAGGTTGAAATCATGTGGGAGACTGCTTTAGCTAAAATGACATCAGTGTTGAATATGCAATTCTCCCATATGAACTCTGCCACCCATCTTCTCCTGGTTAAGGATTGTGTCACACTTCTTGGGTCTACTCTCAGACAATATGGATATGAAATAGGCCCACTTCTTGACGTGCTTGATGACAGCCGTGACAAATACCATCTGCTTCTTTTGGAAGAATGTCGAAAACAAACTGTTGATGTTCTTGGCATCGACTCATATGAGCAGATGGTGATAAAAAAGGATACTGATTATGAGAATAATGTTCTGGCATTTAATCTTCAAACTTCAGATATTATGCCCGCTTTTCCATATGTTGCACCATTCTCCTCCATGGTACCTGATGCTTGTCGTATTGTGAGATCCTTCATCAAAGGCTCTGTTGATTACTTGTCTTATGGTGTACGAACCGGATTCTTTGATGTTGTGAGGAAGTATTTGGACAAGTTCCTGATTGAAGTATTAAATGAAACATTACTTGATACGATCAATAGTGGCAATATCAGCGTGTCTCAAGCCATGCAGATTGCTGCAAACATAGCTGTTCTTGAAAGAGCTTGTGATTTTTTCCTTCGACATGCAGCCCAACAATGTGGTATCCCTATTCGATCGGTTGAAAGGCCTCAAGCTACTTTAACTGCAAAGGTGTTGCTGAGTACTTCAAGGGATGCAACTTATATTACTCTTCTGAGTTTGGTAAACACAAAAATAGATGAGTACATGACTCTTACAGAAAGTGTTAATTGGACTTCAGAGGAGACAAAGCAGAATGGAAATGACTACATGAATGAAGTGGTCTTTTACCTTGATTCTCTTATGTCCACAGCACAACAAATTTTACCTTTGGATGCTAAGTTCAAAGTTGGGACTGGTGCTCTTGAGCATATTTCCAATACAATTGTGGCTGCTTTCCTTAGTGATAGCATCAAAAGGTTTAATGCAAATGCTGTTATTAGTATTAACAATGATCTTAAGATGTTAGAGAATTTTGCAGATGAGAGATTCTATTCTTCTGGCTTGGGTGAAATTTATAAGGAAGGTTTTAAGAGCTGCTTGATAGAAACACGGCAATTAATTAATCTTTTGTCAAGTAGTCAACCTGAGAACTTCATGAATCCTGTTATAAGGGAGAAAAATTACTATGCATTGGATTATAAGAAGGTGGCTACCATTTGTGATAAATTCAAGGATTCTCCAGATGGGATCTTTGGAAGCCTTTCAAATAAAAATACAAAGCAAAGTGCCAAAAAGAAATCAATGGACATGCTCAAAAAGCGACTTAAGGATTTCAATTGATGAGAATTGGAAAAATATTCTTTCATTTGAAGTAGGGTATAATTGTAGTGCTCTTCTATTATGGATGTTTAACTTCAGAATGGATAGTGTTTCTATAATGTTCTGACTCATTTTTATATAATAAAGAATCATTTGTCTTTATTGTGTTTCATTTCAGTGAATATGCCAAAGCATATTGCTTTGCCAAGCCTCTTTCACACAAACAAATGTTTAGTACCACTTGAATAAAGAAGTTCTGAGGTTTATTATCTACATTTGATTTCATTGTCACTGCACCATTCAGCTGCTGGAATATATTGATAGATGTCTGTATGAGTAAAGTGTGTATACGGATCATGTAGATTTAGTTTGCTTGCATCTTACTCATTTCAATTTGGTACACTTTTCTTACTAGCGTTGGCAGTTGGAGAGCGGCTATTCAACATCTTGTTGCAGATTGTACTTAAACTGGCATGAGACTACAGTCTACAAATAATATGTTTTCAGAGGTAAGGAAATACACATATATGCCTTATTTATAGCTTCTTGTTTGTAATGTATACTAACACATCTTTGTTGAACCTTGTTTTCTTCCTGGAAATGCCTAATATTTTTAGCTGACGATTGGTAATCTATGAAGCCCGGATACTCCAAAACCGAAAAAGTATCGGTATCGTATCTGTATCATATACCGATACTCCTCGGATACTTCCCGATACGTATCCCAGGAATATCCGAATTTTTTTAATTATTTTTTACTTTTTATTTTTCAGACACGGTTTGGATAAGGCTTGGACACGGCTTGTGATAGCTTGGATACGGCTGAAGCATTTTTTTTATTTTTTTTGGTATAGGCTGAAGCATTTTATGCTTTTTACAAATTTTAAAACATTTTTATTTAAAAAAATAATAATATTAAAACATTTTAAACATTTTCTAAACACTTTCAGTTTATGCCATCGCTAAATACACTTTTTCTAACCTTTTCATTTCTAAATGAGTAAACGACTCGACCACCAAACGACTAAACGAGTTTCTCTCAAAACTCTTTCCAGACTTTCTGAGTTCATGTTCTTTGGCGGTTCTCATCCAACGCTGTCCAGCATCTTCGACGGTTCTGGTTCCAGTATTTCCGTCCAGGTTTTCCGGTTCTGGTTCACCTCTAGGTTCTGTTTCTCTCTGTTGCGGTTCTCCACTCTGGGTTCTGGGTCATCTCCGGTCTCAATGTCTTTTTCTTTACAAGTATTCTGCATTTATGTAAGTTTTTTTAAATTTTTGTTAACGTATCCCGGTCGTATCGTATCGTGAGTTTTTAAAAAATTGCCGTATCCCCGTATCCGTGTCTTATCGTGTTCATATCGTACTATGTATCCGGGCTTTATAGTTGGTAATGTTATGCTTGGAGAATGTTTTTCATGTCCCACACACTCACCTCTAGTTTACTCAAGGGTGACTTGTTAGGTAGTTGGTAAGATAACTTATCCTAGAAAGAAACTAAAACATGATGAATGCCCTCATTCTTTATGTTCTTTAATTATTGAGGAAAAACCGGGTTCCTCTTATAATTTATAACTTGCCATGGCAAACAAATTGATGCTACCACCGCTATTACATTTTTGCCTTCCCTGCCCCCTCTAAGCTCTTAAACTAATTTCTGAATTTAAAAGTTAGGCGAAATTAGAGGAATAAAAAAGAGAATGATGATCATGTGTTCTGGGTTTATAATGAAATTAAGGGACACTAGTAACTTGGTATGGCTTTTGAGAAGTAGATATTTCAAAATAAATTGTTTTAAATATAGTTTTCAGGATAATGAAAATATAATTAGGGAACATGTTATTATGGTTTCATTTTCTTTGTACTTACATATGTAAGTCTTGTTTATCTAATATTTTCCAAAGAACTGCCTCCTATTTGCTATCCTTGCAAATGATTCTTTACTCTTTGCAAAAGCAACTATAGGGGTTGGCGTGGCTACTTTGACTGAGTTTTACAATTTATCTGGGATGAAAATTGCCTACATTTTTCTTTGTGAAGAATAGTTTATTCATAAATTAATTTTAAAAAAATGAATATATACAGCACCACAATAAAATACAACATCTGTCAATAATGCTCTAAAAATATCTCTTTCAGTTTCCCAACATCTTCTTATTATATAGGTGATTTTTTTTCCTTGCCAGAAATTAACATAATTGATAATTGCATAGACCAAGCCCTGTGATTCTGTGATTCTAAATTAAAATGAGAACACTGGGAACAAAATATTGTCATACACACCAAACCCACATGCACTTGGCAATTTAAATTGTAGGCCCACCAACCAGCCGCAATATTTGTTGAGAAACAATAATTGATGTGGACAAGCAAAATGGGAGGAAGTGAGAAAGAATGGTGCTTTATTTTCTTTTCATTTTTCTAACATCCAAATTTGGTATGCAACGCACACTTTGAAATGCTTTGCCCCCAACGTTTAATGGAATAAAATTGTTTTACTCCCCTTCTAAAAATGGATGATTTAGATGGATTTTGAGTTGGATTATATGATGACATAAAATAGTAAAAATCAAAACCAATCTGATTCTTTGCTTTTTTGATAGGAGAGATGTTTTTGACACAACATAAATCATAAGAGTAAATCATCATTTTATTCCCTAAAACTGTGAGACATTGTCAGTTCAGTCTCTGAAAGCAGTTAAATTACGAAAAGGTTTCTCAATGTTAATTTCGTTAGTCAGGGATAGGGACTAACTTGACTAACGAAATTAACATTGAGGGACAAACTATACTAACAAAATTAACATTGAGGGACTTTTTCATAACTTAACTACTTCCGGGGACTAAACTGACAGCGGCTCATACTTTCAATGATCAAAATGATGACTTACTCTAATCATAATTACACAAAATCAACACACAATTCTATTTAATTTTTTAAGTAATCCCATTGAACGTTTTTTCAATTGTACCCATATAGAACTTGTAGTAAAGCTTGTAGTACTTTATTGTTTAATAGTGTTATGGTTCAATTTCTTGAGCTATCTGAAAGAGCTTCACGATCAAAAAGCATCATGAAGTTGCAATTCAAGGTTTGCAAAAGTTAATTGGAGAGCTTGATCTATTGGAAGTTGAAGAATCAAATGAAGAGTTTGGTAATTCAACAAACCAAGTTATTCTAAAATTTTCCAACAATTCTATAACTTTGCGTGATCCTCCACTTGTGGTGACTAAAGGGCGTCCACAAACTTTGCGAATGAAAAGCAGTTTGGAATTGCTCGAAAAAGGTCCTTCTACTTGTTCAACTTGTAAGAAGAAAGGTCACAACAAACACAAATGTCCAAGTTTATTTACATTGTAGAAAATTATGGAAGCACAATGACCGCTTCCTACAAGGTCTCAGGATTTCTGATTGCAGGGGATGTTATAAGATGCTCAGCATCGGTCATTATTTATTTATGTTATAAGATGCTCTATTTTGTTTGAAGTGTTTTAGTTGACCTTAGACTACTCTTTACTTCCTTATGTTCAGTTTTGTCTGATACTATGTTCTTGTTTTGGTATTTTTCTTTATTCCATTGTATAAATAACATCTCTGGATAGAAAAATGGGTGGAGTAAATTCTACATAGCCCTGATCACAAACCTTGGCAAGATTTTGTTGCATTTCGTTTATATGAGCGGGGCTAATGCCTTCCAGAAATTTCAAAAGCCAACCTGGCTTTAGAGCATCAGTGGAAGAAACAAACAAGGCTATCTGCACATACAACAAAAAATAATAATAATTATTGTTACTACTTTACATTGTAAGAAATTATGGAAGTATAATAATCGCTTCTGGTAAGGTCTCAAAAATTTATGTTGTAGTTCATGTTACCTCACAACTGCCTTTACTTTATGTTATAAAATGCTATATTGTTGTTTTTATTGTTTATTTACATATATAATTAATCTAGCATATAACCTACGTTTGATGATTCCGGGAGGGGAAGGACTTGAAGGAAGACACACTTAGTCATCTTATTGCTGCCAAGCCTATCTGCACATACAGAAAAAAAAAAAAAAAAAAAAAAAGATTTGGTTACTGATTAATCATGTTCAAGTTTTATTGAAATTCCTTATATCACATAGGAGGAGGAGTATTTCAGCTGCAGGACTACATCTTCTCAAAGGTGTCTTAAACGGTAGATGAATAAAACTTGGTTACTGATTTGTACTGACTCAATTGGTGGGGATTGTTCTGACTCAGTAGTATACCATCCCTGCTTCTGCCTTTCAACATCAATGTTTGCTTAAATCTCAGTTAGAATGTCACACACCCTGTTACATCTTGAATGTCACAGCATCAATCAGATTCACAGGCCTTTTTAACTCATACCACATCACTATTACATCCATACTTTTAGCCTTCTATCCATGCAAGCTTCAGCTCAGCAGGTCAAATTTTTGAGAAACAGCTCATGGTCAATAAAGAAACTTCGATAGACTGTTGAAAATAACTATGTAGCAAGTGCTGTGTAATTTGTTCTCATTAATTAATCAGTTACATTTTTTTAGCCATTGTAAATTTATAAGGATCGTTTATTTTTTTCAGCTAGTTTGTTTTAAAGGTTTTAATGTGAATGAAGGGGACAAGATTTTGTGGCAGTATACGGTCTATGCTGTTTTTTGACACATTTGGTTGGAACAGAACACATGTATCTTAAAGGTTGTCTATAATCTTATCCTTACACTTGGTGCATTTCTGTCCTCTTTAATAAAATTATTTATTGTATAAAAAAGAGAACCTATTTAATAAACCCGCTCCATTTTTTGACAATGAGACAAAGAAATTGGCAATAATCAGTGACTTAATGCCCTGCTGGCGATATCTACTTATATTTCTTTTACTGATTGTGTAACCAAAAAGAAGTAACAAGATCATCTCAATATGCAAGTTTCTTAAAGAAAATATTATTTATCTGAAATAGTAAGTATAGTGTCAAAAGATATATTAAGACGTCATATTCTTTGGCTTAATTATATGTAACAGACTTACACTAAATAAAATGATTTCAACGTAATTGAACATATCTTTCAGGCAAATCAATGTAAGCTACTCAATAAATTGCCAAAATGTATGTATACAATACTTCTGCATATAGATTCCCTGTGATGTATCATAATGGCATCACTATACTTAAATTATGATTGTCCTATGAGACCACATCCCTCTTCCCCTCCCCCTCATTTTTTTCTTTATAAAATATCAAAACTAAGCTACAAATAAAAAGATCAATTATTGAACAACTTTATTACAAAATTTTCTTTCTAGCATCTATCTTCTTGTCTTGTCTTGGCTTGACTTTTGCTTGCCCATCTTCCTTCTTTTGTGGTGTTGGAGTAGCAGTAGTGCCATTAACAATTGTACTGAGGTGGTGCAGTTTTAATTTCAGCATTAAGCACTGAAGTGGTTGTCTGATCAACATTCTTGAGCAGTCATTGATTCAGATATTGCTGCACTTTAAATTTAGGCTTTGGTTTTGCATGGATTCCAATGTAAAGCCTGCATGCACCAACTGAAGCTCCTCAATAACACAAATAATGGGGAATCTTTTACAAATCAAATATGTAAAAACTAGCATGGAAAATTCTGGGAGTATGATAGTGTTGCAGCCTTGTTTGACTATTTCATTAATGATGAATTTTTTAACAAGATACAGTAAAATTCATGGATAAAAAAGGTGGGAACTTTTGTAACAGGATGTATAAAATTCTTCCATTATGTTGTCTTATTGGTAAAATTCTTTTATAGTATGCAAATAAATGATAACTATTAGAAGAATCACTGGTAGTCGCAAAAGCAAGATATCAATTGCCATTGAAAATGGTACATCCCAGCAATTTCCAGTCTTGTTAACAAGCAGACCAGGGTAAATTGCCTCCACTGTTAGATCATGATGTGGAAATTACAATGACACAGCAAGTCACCAATAAACTTATGAATGGAACTAATGCTCATGAAAGTCTAGTTGATTCAGACTGAAAATTAGAACATTTGAGAAACCTAGGCACCTTTGACGATCAAGGGCGTTGACAAGACACCAGTTAGCATAGACATTCTGATTCAGCGTCCGAAGAGCTTTTGGCCATCAGGCAGAGATTTGAGGTAGACGAGCTCCTTGGTCTGAACAGATGATCCAGAGTGTCCAGCTTCTCCTTAGCTGTTTGGAGTTGCGAGACCATGTCCAGTCTTGGACGATCAAGGGCGTTGACAAGACACCAGTTAGCATAGACATTCTGAGAACATCGTCTGATATCATCACTCGTCCAGTCTGTTTCATGTTTGGACGATGTTGAACCGTCCTCAAGGGTAATCGTTGGACGATAATCTCCGTTTGTGAAGATGTCCCACAGCTCATAATTTTGAGCTTGGACGTATAATTGGAACATTGATTTCCAATAAGTATAGTCTGTTCCCTTGAAGATGGGTGGAACATTCACATTCCATCCTCTTCCAGAGGTAGACTCCTGACTTCTTTCTCCAGGAACAACAAATTGTTCATCGTCCGAAGAGTCTTCATCTTGCTTGTTGGACCATAGGCATAGATTAGCCTCTTCATTTGTTTCTTCTTCTTCTTCTTCAGAAGAGTTCAAGTCCTCCCAAGTTGCCATGAAGTTCTTTTTCTTCTTTTTGAAGAACTTCTTCTTGTCCTTTAGTGTAGGACAATCAGCTTTGAAGTGTCCTGGTTTGTTACATTCAAAACAGACCAGCTGACTTTTATCCTTGGGTTCAGCATGGTCCTTGAAGCTTTTCTTTTGGAATGGCCTTCTCTTCATTCCATTTTTCTTTCTCCACATATTCTGAATCTTTTTGGAGATAAAGGATAGCTCGTCATCGTCTGATACATCATCATCAAACTGATCAGCTTCATCACTGGACTCATCAGCTTTTAAGGCTTTTGAGTTATTGGACCTATGAGCTTTCAGGGCAATCCCCTTGTTCTTCTTTCCGGGATTGTCAAGATCAAGCTCCTGCTCATGAACTTGAAGCGTCCCGACAAGATCATCCAGAGTCAAAGTGGAGAGATCTTTGGCCTGGGTGATTGCGGTGACAAGAGGTCTCCATTTCTTAGGCAGGCTCCTAAGACTCTTGGTGACATTTTCCTTGGTAGTGTAGACCTTTCCCAGGGATTTCAGATTGTTGATGATAGTCTGAAAACGACTCATCATGTCAAGGATGGACTCTCCTTCAGCCATGGTGAACATTTCATACTGGCCAACCAGCATGATGATTTTAGAGTCCTTCACCTTGGTTGTCCCTTCATGGAGATTAGACAAGGTGTCCCATATTTGTTTAGCTGATTCACATGCGTGAATCTTCTGAAATTCGTCAGGACTGAGAGCACACATTAAAGCATATCTTGCTTTATGATTCTGTTTCATTCTAGCCCGTTCAGCATCTGTCCAGTCGTCCTCTGCTTTGTCTGTCCCGTCAGAGTTGAGACAAACGTTAGGACCATTTGTGATTCTAGCCCAGAGAAATGAGTTTGTACTGAGGATGAAACCTTTGAATCTCTCCTTCCAGTACAGGTAGTGAGTACCGTTGAAGAACGGCGGTCTGGTCATAGAAGTGCCTTCCATAACTGGTTGACTCCCGCTTGGCATACCTGGTCCAGACATATCTGCAGTAGGATCTTTTCCTCTACACGGCAAAGTGCTCAACCCAGAGGCTGAGCTCTGATACCAATTGAAGGAACCTGTTTGAAACACAAGAAGGGGGGTTGAATTGTGTTTTAGGCGATTTTAAATTCTTTTCGTAAGCAGATAATGATTTTCGCAAGATTGGACGCTTAAGACGATTAAAAGCAAAGAGAGCTCTTCCAAACTCCAAGTTGGACGCTCACTTAGTTTTGACTAAGATAAGAAGACAGCGTAATGAAAGGCAATTCAATCCCAGTTAGTTTGTTAGACAAAAACTAAAGTAAGATAAGGGAGAGAAAGGAACACAACGATATTATCCTGGTTCACTCTTCACCAAAGAGCTACGTCCAGTCCTCTCTACTTGAGAGCTTTATCCACTATAACAAAAACCTTTTGTTACAAAGTATTCAACACCTCTTCAGGCAGTATTCTCAACCTCTTCAGGTTCTCTAAGTATTCTTTTACAGACAAGCCTCTTCAGGCTCAACCAAACTAAGGTTTTGAAAAAGATTGTTCTACTAACTCACTAAATGTGAGAATTCGAAACTAAAGCTTAGACTCTTGAAAACAACTCTACACAGAGAGTAATATGAAAGTGAGAATCAGAGTAGCTTTTCTAGCTTTGCAAGCTTTGAGATTTTCTCTTTTATCTCTTGAAGGATTTTGAAATGCTATGTGCAGCTTCACTTGTATTTTTGCTCAAGTTCAATTTCGTTCTCTGTTTTCTACCTCTTCACTTTCAAAAGATGAAGGTATATATAGCTTCTTTTCTTTGAGCAGTCTTCAGTCATCAACGGATGGAAAAGGATCCGTTCTGATGAGCATTGAATGCATTTGATCCGTTGAGTCTGATAGCTTCTGAAGTTTCTGATCAGCAGAATAGACTATCAGGGTGATAGCTAAAAGTGGTGCTGACATATCCTCTGAGTAGAAAGAAAGTTGCCTTTTGTTTATCCAAAACAAGAAGGTCAACTTCTTTAGGTGATAGAGACATTATGGCTTTATGCTTTACTTTTGTACGAATATTACAAAGAATGTTTTGTCTCACGGGTATAAGCCTTTTACAGGGAATAATAAATTCAAATGCTTTTACAAGATGTTCGCGCTTGAAATCTAAAAGACATTTATTGGACTAGCTATTACAGAAGGTAACCAAAAGAGTCTTTGGACTCAATTGTTCTATAAATTACCGTCCAGTCGCAAACCAAGAATAGGTGTTGGACGAGACAAAGTCTTTGGACTATGTTGGACGAGTTAACGTCTTTGGACTATGGATAGTCTTTGGACTCAATTTAGATTTGTCCTGCACACTTAATGTAAAACGTTAGTCCTTAACAAATCTTTGTTCATATTAAATTAGCTCTTTGTTAACATCAAAACTCAAGGGATTATCTGGACCATGACCACTTTGGTTCCAACAATCTCCCCCTTTTTGATGATGACAAAACATGCTAATTTTGATTGAACAAAGAGTCCTAGAGAGCTGAAGGGCTCCCCCTAAGACAAACATTCTAATCATTTAAAGCATTTAATCATTTAAAGCATAGATATGAGCACATGTATCATTTAAAGATTCAATCAACAAATTTAACTTTAAATAATTAATCAATATAATCAATCAAAATCCATCTTCTCCCCCTTTTTGTCATCAGACAAAAGAGTGAGAAACACATCATAGTCAGTTGTTTTGAAAAACAAAGAAAACAAAAAAAAAATTTAAGAAGAGGGAGGAGGTTTGGGAATGAAATCTTTGAACATGGCCGCAATCTGCTGAAGGAGCACCGCATTGTTGGCTTCGATGGTCCGTTGGACGAACTCTTGAAACTCAGGAGGAATAACGGAGGCGGAGCTCTCAGCAGTGTCCCGGGTTGCGTCCACACCTCTTTGATCAGGAACTACCCTCGGAGCCTGAGAAGGAGATGGAGCATTAGGATGGACCATTGAGAGAGGGACCGGTTGAGACTTGGACTGAGCAGAGTCTGCAACTTGTTCCACTTCGTTATCATGAGTTTCAGAGGAGGGTTCCACACAGATGATTTCGGTGTCCCCAGTCTCTTCAGGAATGACCGGCTTAGGAGGAAGAGTAGGAGGAACACGAGGAGCAACGATAGGTTCGGGTGGACGCAGCACTTCAAGTATGATATCAGCATCATCATACTTGTTTTCATTCCATCTGATAGGAGGCATAGGCAGAACATCTCTAGGATAAAGAGGTATCCCAAAGATATCGTCTATGATCATGAAGTTTGCTTCACGGATTCGATATTGTCTCGGGTAAACTCGAATCTCTGATTTCTCCTCAACTGATAATCCAGATGATGATGCTTCTTGGGAGCATCTCCAGATGTGATTTTCCCAATAGATCCTAGCATCTGGGTCAAATCTGAATCGAGGATCTTTCTTCCAAATACTTCCGAGAGCCCCAGAGTCATCTCGATGTTTTGTCCAAAACAGGGGATCAAAAGCATTTCTGTAAGGCAGCGTCCATGACTCAAGCCTTTTGCTTGACCATGAGACAAGATTAGCACCAATGAAGTGACACCCTCCACTTGTGCTTTTCCTTTCTATTCTGTCTCCAGCATAGTCAGCATCACAGAATCCAACTAATCTGTATTCATCAATTTTCTTATACAAAAGACCCAGATTAGTAGAACCTTTTAGGTATCTAAAGATTCTTTTTACTGCTGAGAGATGAGACTCTCTTGGATCAGATTGAAAGCGAGCACATAAGCAAACACTAAACATGATATCAGGTCTGGACGCAGTTAGATATAAGAGGGAACCAATCATACCTCTATATACCTTTTGGTCTACCTTTTTATCTTTATCATCTTTGTTTAGCACGGACGTTGGATGCATTGGTGTATTCATAGGTTTACAATCGTCCAACTTGAAGCGTTTTAGAAGCTCCTTTGTGTACTTCATCTGATGAATGTACACTCCGTCTGATGTTTGCTTTACTTGAAGTCCGAGGAAGAATTTTAGTTCTCCCATCATGCTCATTTCAAACTCCCTTTGCATTAATTCAGAAAACTCTTGGCAAAGAGATTCATCAGTTGCACCAAATATTATATCATCAACGTAAATTTGAGCAACAATAAATTACTTTTTATTTATTTTTCTAAAAAGAGTTGTGTCCACTTTTCCTCTCGAGAAGCCATTCTCCATTAGGAAAGAGCTGAGTCTCTCACACCAAGCTCTAGGAGCTTGCTTGAGTCCATATAAAGCTTTCTTAAGCTTATATACATGCTCAGGACGGTTCTGATCTTCAAAACCGGGTGGTTGGAGAACATATACTTCTTCATTAATTACACCATTTAGGAAAGCACTTTTTACATCCATTTGGTAAAGCATGATGTTATGATGTGTAGCATATGAAAGTAAGATGCGTATAGCTTCTAATCTAGCTACTGGAGCAAAGGTTTCAGTATAATCAATACCTTCCTCTTATGAGTAGCCTTGGGCAACTAGCCTTGCTTTATTCCTTACCACCTTGCCATCCTCGTCCAGCTTGTTGCGATAGACCCACTTGGTTCCAATTACAGACTTATCCTTAGGCAGGGAGACCAGCGTCCAAACGTCACTACGTTGAAACTGGTTGAGCTCCTCTTGCATAGCGAGGATCCAGCAATCGTCCAATAAGGCTTCGTCCACAGACTTTGGTTCCATCTCAGAGATGAAGGCTGAGTCAGCTTGCTCTCTGAAAGTTGACCTTGTCCGGACGCTATCATTAGGTTTGCCAATGATTTGATCCTCGGGATGATAAGTTCTGAATTGCCACGAGCGAGGGGTATTTACAGCTTGCTGAGACGATGATGCGTCCTTCGTAGCGTCTGATGCCTCGTCTTTGTTGGTTGTTGGACGAGCATCTGAATCATTCAGATTCATATCTGCAAAAGAATCATCTAGCTCTGATAATCTCTTATCAGGCTGTTTGTCATCAAATTTAACATGAATGGATTCTTCAACAATCAAAGTTCTAGAGTTATAGACTCTAAAAGCTTTAGACGTTTCAGAGTATCCTAACAATATTCCATTATCTACTTTGGCATCAAACTTTCCTAGTTGATCCTCAGTATTTAAAATAAACCATTGACATCCAAAGGGGTGGAAATAAGAAATGTTGGGTTTACGTCCTTTCCACAATTCATAAGGAGTCTTATTCAAGATTGGTCTTATGTATATTCTGTTTTGAATATAGCAGGCAGTGTTTACAGCTTCAGCCCAGAAGTGCTTAGGGACAGAATTATCACTGAGCATTGCCCTAGCCATCTCTTGAAGAGATCGGTTCTTCCTCTCAACAACACCGTTTTGTTGTGGAGTTCTAGGGGCAGAGAAATTGTGATGAATACCACTTTCATCACAGAACCTTTGAAAGAGCTCATTTTCAAATTCGCCTCCATGATCACTTCTGATCGAGCTGATGAATACGCCTTTTTCATTCTGAACTCGCTTACAGAATATAGAAAAGACCTTAATAGACTCATCCTTGTGAGCAAGGAACTGAACCCATGTCCATCTAGTATAGTCATCTACTATGACAAGTCCATATTTCTTACCACTGACAGAGGCCGTCCTTGTTGGACCAAACAAATCAATATGCAACAATTCCAGTGGTCTAGAAGTACTAACAATGTTTTTGGACTCAAACGAGTTCTTAACTTGTTTTCCTTTTTGACATGCATCACAGAGAGCGTCTGATCTAAACACAATCTTTGGTAAACCTCTTACAAGGTTATGCTTGTTTAGTTTAGAGATTAATCTCATACTAGCATGACCAAGTCTTTTGTGCCAGATCCATCGCTCATCTTCGACAGACACTAGGCATGATACACTTTGAGTTGAAAGTTCCCCCAAATTAATCTTGTACAGATTATTTTGCCTTTTGGCAGTGAATAAGATGGACCCATCAGGGTTCTTGACCATACATTCACCTTTATTGAAGGAAACAACAGACCCACTATCACATAATTGACTTATGCTAAGCAAGTTGTGTTTTAATCCTTCAACCAGAAGAACATTATCAATAGAGGGAAGAGGATGCTTACCAATCTTACCTATTCCTACTATCTTACCCTTCTGGTTGCCTCCAAAGGTGACCCATCCACTAGACTTCTCACGGATTTCTTGGAACATACACCTTTCTCCCATCATGTGACGTGAGCAACCGCTGTCCAAGTATCAGGACTGGGGTCTTTTTTGTGTTGCTAAGCAGATCTGCAACAGGTATTATCATACTCTTAGGTACCCAGATAGACTTGGGTCCTTTTGGGTTAGTTGGTGGTCTTCGACCATGCATTTTGTTTTTGTTTTTGTAAATGCATTTTGAAGAGGTGTGACCACTCTTCCCACAAATCTTGCAGTAAGTTCTGGATGCATGCAATTTATTTTCTTTTTGCTTTCCATAGGAATGAAAAGCCTTGTGATTTTTGTTGGACCCTGATATTTTCTGAGACGCAGTTTGTTTCTCAGAGTCATAGCCTAGGCCAGACTTATCATGAGGTGATCTAGTGTACTTCAATATCAGGTCTAGCTTCTCTGATCCTCCAACAAGCTTAGTTACGCTTTTGGTGAGATCAAATACCTCTTGTTTTAGTCTAGTTACCTCATGAGGTTCACTGGACTCAGAGGTGAGTTTGTCAATTAGACTGACATTCTCAGCTTTAAGCTTATTGTTCTCTTCAACAAGCTGCTTATTTAGTTTGTTGGATTCTTCCAACTCCTTATTTACTTTTGACAATTTTCTCTTAAGCACGATGTATTGATGATGCAATATAGAAGAATCATTTAGCAGTTCATCATATGCTTCTTGAAGAGAGTCAGAAACAGATACCTCGTCATCTTCTGATTCAGCGTCCGAAGAGCTTTTGGCCATCAGGCAGAGATTTGAGGTAGACGAGCTCCTTGGTCTGAACAGATGATCCAGAGTGTCCAGCTTCTCCTTAGCTGTTTGGAGTTGCGAGACCATGTCCAGTCTTGGACGATCAAGGGCGTTGACAAGACACCAGTTAGCATAGACATTCTGAGAACATCGTCTGATATCATCACTCGTCCAGTCTGTTTCATGTTTGGACGATGTTGAACCGTCCTCAAGGGTAATCGTTGGACGATAATCTCCGTTTGTGAAGATGTCCCACAGCTCATAATTTTGAGCTTGGACGTATAATTGGAACATTGATTTCCAATAAGTATAGTCTGTTCCCTTGAAGATGGGTGGAACATTCACATTCCATCCTCTTCCAGAGGTAGACTCCTGACTTCTTTCTCCAGGAACAACAAATTGTTCATCGTCCGAAGAGTCTTCATCTTGCTTGTTGGACCATAGGCATAGATTAGCCTCTTCATTTGTTTCTTCTTCTTCTTCTTCAGAAGAGTTCAAGTCCTCCCAAGTTGCCATGAAGTTCTTTTTCTTCTTTTTGAAGAACTTCTTCTTGTCCTTTAGCGTAGGACAATCAGCTTTGAAGTGTCCTGGTTTGTTACATTCAAAACAGACCAGTTGACTTTTATCCTTGGGTTCAGCATGGTCCTTGAAGCTTTTCTTTTGGAATGGCCTTCTCTTCATTCCATTTTTCTTTCTCCACATATTCTGAATCTTTTTGGAGATAAAGGATAGCTCGTCATCGTCTGATACATCATCATCAGACTGATCAGCTCCATCACTGGACTCATCAGCTTTTAAGGCTTTTGAGTTATTGGACCTATGAGCTTTCAGGGCAATCCCCTTGTTCTTCTTTCCGGGATTGTCAAGATCAAGCTCCTGCTCATGAACTTGAAGCGTCCCGACAAGATCATCCAGAGTCAAAGTGGAGAGATCTTTGGCCTGGGTGATTGCGGTGACAAGAGGTCTCCATTTCTTAGGCAGGCTCCTAAGAATCTTGGTGACATTTTCCTTGGTAGTGTAGACCTTTCCCAGGGATTTCAGATTGTTGATGATCGTCTGAAAACGACCCATCATGTCAAGGATGGACTCTCCTTCAGCCATGGTGAACATTTCATACTGGCCAACCAGCATGATGATTTTAGAGTCCTTCACCTTGGTTGTCCCTTCATGGAGATTAGACAAGGTGTCCCATATTTGTTTAGCTGATTCACATGCGTGAATCTTCTGAAATTCGTCAGCACTGAGAGCACACATTAAAGCATATCTTGCTTTATGATTCTGTTCCATTCTAGCCCGTTCAGCATCTGTCCAGTCGTCCTCTGCTTTGTCTGTCCCGTCAGAGTTGAGACAAACGTTAGGACCATTTGTGATTCTAGCCCAGAGAACTGAGTTTGTACTGAGGATGAAACCTTTGAATCTCTCCTTCCAATACAGGTAGTGTGTACCGTTGAAGAACGGCGGTCTGGTCATAGAAGGGCCTTCCATAACTGGTTGACTCCCGCTTGGCATACCTGGTCCAGACATATCTGCAGTAGGATCTTTTCCTCTACACGGCAAAGTGCTCAACCCAGAGGCTGAGCTCTGATACCAATTGAAGGAACCTGTTTGAAACACAAGAAGGGGGGTTGAATTGTGTTTTAGGCGATTTTAAATTCTTTTCGTAAGCAGATAATGATTTTCGCAAGATTGGACGCTTAAGACGATTAAAAGCAAAGAGAGCTCTTCCAAACTCCAAGTTGGACGCTCACTTAGTTTTGACTAAGATAAGAAGACAGCGTAATGAAAGGCAATTCAATCCCAGTTAGTTTGTTAGACAAAAACTAAAGTAAGATAAGGGAGAGAAAGGAACACAACGATATTATCCTGGTTCACTCTTCACCAAAGAGCTACGTCCAGTCCTCTCTACTTGAGAGCTTTATCCACTATAACAAAAACCTTTTGTTACAAAGTATTCAACACCTCTTCAGGCAGTATTCTCAACCTCTTCAGGTTCTCTAAGTATTCTTTTACAGACAAGCCTCTTCAGGCTCAACCAAACTAAGGTTTTGAAAAAGATTGTTCTACTAACTCACTAAATGTGAGAATTCGAAACTAAAGCTTAGACTCTTGAAAACAACTCTACACAGAGAGTAATATGAAAGTGAGAATCAGAGTAGCTTTTCTAGCTTTGCAAGCTTTGAGATTTTCTCTTTTATCTCTTGAAGGATTTTGAAATGCTATGTGCAGCTTCACTTGTATTTTTGCTCAAGTTCAATTTCGTTCTCTGTTTTCTACCTCTTCACTTTCAAAAGATGAAGGTATATATAGCTTCTTTTCTTTGAGCAGTCTTCAGTCTTCAACGGATGGAAAAGGATCCGTTCTGATGAGTATTGAATGCATTTGATCCGTTGAGTCTGATAGCTTCTGAAGTTTCTGATCAGCAGAATAGACTATCAGGGTGATAGCTAAAAGTGGTGCTGACATATCCTCTGAGTAGAAAGAAAGTTGCCTTTTGTTTATCCAAAACAAGAAGGTCAACTTCTTTAGGTGATAGAGACATTATGGCTTTATGCTTTACTTTTGTACGAATATTACAAAGAATGTTTTGTCTCACGGGTATAAGCCTTTTACAGGGAATAATAAATTCAAATGCTTTTACAAGATGTTCGCGCTTGAAATCTAAAAGACATTTATTGGACTAGCTATTACAGAAGGTAACCAAAAGAGTCTTTGGACTCAATTGTTCTATAAATTACCGTCCAGTCGTAAACCAAGAATAGGTGTTGGACGAGACAAAGTCTTTGGACTATGTTGGACGAGTTAACGTCTTTGGACTATGTTGGACAACGTCTTTGGACTATGGATAGTCTTTGGACTCAATTTAGATTTGTCCTGCACACTTAATGTAAAACGTTAGTCCTTAACAAATCTTTGTTCATCTTAAATTAGCTCTTTGTTAACATCAAAACTCAAGGGATTATCTGGACCATGACCACTTTGGTTCCAACAGATGTGAATCATATGACTTAACTCATTAACAAGATATATTTAATTGAGTTGGCGCATTTTGATTGGACAGGATAACTTTTATCCCAAAATTATATGAGTACCAAAAAAATACACCTTAAAAATATTTTAATCAATAATATGATGTGACAAGAAATGCTGACGTGACAAAATGTAATCGGCTATCTAGGTAATATTGTATTACCCTGTCACTGTACTACCATTAAACTTTTTTTTTTAATTCTTTAATAAATGTCATCAGTTAGTATTTGTAGAACTAAAATACCTTATCTAAAACAAAACTGCACCACTATATGGTACGAAGGAGCATTCGTCAGGATGTGACTTTCCTTTTTTTTATTTTTGTTAGTTTAGTTATATTATTTAATTAAAAACAAACCAGAAAAAAACGTAATCAGGATTACATTTTATTGATAAATAAAAGTAGGTTTACACTTTCTTTCACTCAGGTCTCCTCTGCTGCCATCCGCCATATTCAGTTGTATCCGCCGTCATATTCTCTCACGCAAACCAGACAAGCACAAAGTCCTCAAATAAATCTAGTAGGATTACATTTCGCTAAGCAGAACTTTTATTCATCTTCCTCCGCTGCCGCTAGCAGGTTGCATTGAATTATACATATGCAAAATCAAAGAATTTTAACTTGAATCCATAACTTTGCCATTCTGAATATCCAAAACATAAGGGCCTGGAGGTGAGCATTTAATAGATTTCACTAAAGAACACAAAAGGACAAAGTATGCAATTTCTTCCCAATTTATAGATTGAAAATTCTACTTGATAAATTTATTAAATGACACAACACACTTTAGGAGGGCAAGCCTCAAAGATGAAGCCAGAGAAGGATGATATCTGCGGCAATAAACAAAATTAAATTCACCTGCTTCCTGACACTGCTTCTAAGCTCCAGTTCATCCCTGTCACTCCACCAACCATTCCTTTCAACCCATATTATGAATATATTCACAGTATTTCTTGCCGTTTCCCAATATTCGATCTCATTCCTCAAACCTGAAGCAAGATGAATGCAGGGGAGGATGATTATGGTGGCAACCCTCACATCATCCCTAATTTCTGTTTTCTTTTTTTTTATATTCTATTTTAATTAATATAATAATTTAAACATAAAAAAGAAGAAATTGTTGGGCCACGTCATTCGTTATGCCCGATACGAAATGCTTTCGCACTGTTAAGCATTTCTCAAAACAAAATTAAAGTTTAAACTCATACCAAAAATATGAGTCAATTTGGTTGTGAAACGTGCTAGGCCCACTTCATCCGTCGTTTGTTATTTTGCGCTAAAACCATGGAAATAGCAATCTCTACTTTGAAATTTTCATCCAACAGAGAACAGTCACCTACAGAAAAATTTGTACCCAAAATCTATCATCACCCAGAAGGAAAACCTCTGTGATCAACGACCAAAAGCTCCATTTATTGGCACAAAAATCGTAGCATTAGTTTTCATGACTGTTGATCATATCATAGGCTTCATGTTTTCAGTGTCATTCCTTTTGAGATTTCTACATTGACCCATTTCGGTACTTACTCTCAACTTTTATGATGGGTCCAACTTTATTTTTGGCCTACCTTTTTTCCTTTTGCATTTTTTATCTGTTCCTTTTTTACCTTTTTTCCTCCAATGTGTTTTGTGTATGAGTTTTTTTTTTTTTTTTTTTTGGGTTTTGGTTGCCATCTTATGGTTAGTTACTGTGTCTCGATCATGTTTTCCTTTATTCTTGTTCTTTATCCATTTTGGACATTATATTGTTTTTAATCTGTTTTTTTTTTCTTTTATATTTCTTCCGTGTTATGTTATGGTGAGGCTTTTTCTGAATGTAAAATAGAATTGGTTGGCAATTTTATTATTTTTCTTCTTTTCTGTTCATTTACTTTCATATATAGTCTTGTTAAGCATAGTACGCATAGTGAACCTGCTCAAGTGAAAGCTGTAACTGGGGTGGAGGGTAGTGCAACAATATGGTAGCTATGGCTATCTTGAAACTTTTAAAGTCAAGTTTTTAAAATGTAATTATTTTTAGATTCTTTAAAGTCAGTTTTTTTTTTTGTAATTGTTTTTAGAAAAAACATGTTTTTTTCAACACACTTTTTATGGATTTCAGGCGAGATCTACTAAATCATGTGCAAATTCTCAATTTAATAGGTCCCACGTTAAAACAGTGTTTCTAACATTGCTCATAAAGTATCATTCTCTTTTGGCTTCCTTACGGAAAATCTTCTAGCTCCACTCCTGCTATCATAGGTTTCTTCCTACGTGTCTTATTCTCTTTTGGCTGTTTGCATGGCTGTTACAAAATATCTCCAGATGGGATCTTTGGAAGCCTTTCAAATAAAAATACAAAGCAAAGTGCCAAAAAGAAATCAATGGACGTGCTCAAAAAGCGACTTAAGGATTTCAATTGATGAGAATTGGAAAAATATTCTTTCATTTGAAGTAGGGTATAATTGTAGTGCTCTTCTATTATGGATGTTTAACTTCAGAATGGATAGTGTTTCTATAATGTTCTGACTCATTTTTATATAAAAAAGAATCATTTGTCTTTATTCTGTTTCATTTCAGTAATATGCCAAAGCATATTGCTTTGCCAAGCCTCTTTCACACAAACAAATGTTCAGTGCCACTTGAATAAAGAAGTTCTGAGGTTTATTATCTGCATTTGATTTCATTCTCACTGCACCATTCAGCTGCTGGAATATATTGATAGATGTCTGTATGAGTAAAGTGTGTATGCGGATCATGTAGATTTAGTTTGCTTGCATCTTACTCATTTCAATTTCGTACACTTTTCTTACTAGCTTAGGCAGTTGGAGAGCGGCTATTCAACATCTTGTTGCAAATTGTACTTAAACTGGCATGAGACTACAGTCTACAGATAATATGTTTTCAGAGGTAAGGAAATACACATATATGCCTTATTTATAGCTTCTTGTTTGTAATGTGTACTAACACATCTTTGTTGAACCTTGTTTTCTTCCTGGAAATGCCTAATATTTTTAGCAGACGATTGGTAATCTATGAAGCCCGGATACTCCAAAACCGAAAAAGTATCGGTATCGTATCTGTATCATATACCGATACTCCTCGGATACTTCCCGATACGTATCCCAGGAGTATCCGAATTTTTTTAATTATTTTTTACTTTTTATTTTTCACACACGGTTTGGATAAGGCTTGGACACGGCTTGTGATAGCTTGGATACGGCTGAAGCATTTTTTTTTATTTTTTTTGATATAGGCTGAAGCATTTTATGCTTTTTACAAATTTTAAAACATTTTTATTTAAAAAAAATAATAATATTAAAACATTTTAAACATTTTCTAAACACTTTCAGTTTATGCCATCGCCAAATACACTTTTTCTAACCTTTTCATTTCTAAATGAGTAAACGACTCGACCACCAAACGACTAAACGAGTTTCTCTCAAAACTCTTTCCAGACTTTTGGCGGTTCTCATCCAACGCTGTCCAGCATCTTCGACGGTTCTGGTTCCATTATTTCCGTCCAGGTTTTCCGGTTCTGGTTCACCTCTAGGTTCTGTTTCTCTCTGTTGCGGTTCTCCACTCTGGTTTCTGGGTCATCTCCGGTCTCAATGTCTTTTTCTTTACAAGTATTCTGCATTTATGTAAGTTTTTTTAAATTTTTGTTAACGTATCCCGGTCGTATCGTATCGTGAGTTTTAAAAAAATTGGCGTATCCCCGTATCCGTGTCTTATTGTGTTCATATCGTACTACGTATCCGGGCTTTATAGTTGGTAATGTTATGCTTGGAGAATGTTTTTCATGTCCCACACACTCACCTCTAGTTTACTCAAGGGTGCCTTGTTAGGTAGTTGGTAAGATAACTTATCCTAGAAAGAAACTAAAACATGATGAATGCCCTCATTCTTTATGTTCTTCAATTATTGAGGAAAAACCGGGTTCCTCTTATATTTTATAATTTGCCATGGCAAATAAATTGATGCTACCACCGCTATTACATTTTTGCCTTCCCTGCCCCCTCTAAGCTCTTAAACTAATTTCTGCATTTAAAAGTTAGGCGAAATTAGAGGAATAAAAACAGAATGATGATCATGTGTTCTGGGTTTATAATGAAACTAAGGGACATTAGTAACTTGGTATGGCTTTTGAGAAGTAGATATTTCAAAATAAATTGTTTTAAATATAGTTTTCTGGATAATGAAAATATAATTAGGGAACATGTTATTATGGTTTCATTTTCTTTGTACTTACATATGTAAGTCTTGTTTATCTAATATTTTCCAAAGAACTGCCTCCTATTTGCAATCCTTGCAAATGATTCTTTACTCTTTGCAAAAGCAACTATAGGGGTTGGCGTGGCTACTTTGACTGAGTTTAACAATTTATCTGGGATGAAAATTGCCTACATTTTTCTTTGTGAAGAATAGTTTATTCATAAATTAATTTTAAAAAAATGAATATATACAGCACCACAATAAAATACAACATCTGTCAATAACGCTCTAAAAATATCTCTTTCAATTTCCCAACATCTTCTCATTATATAGGTGATTTTTTTTTCCTTGCCAGAAATTAACATAATTGATAATTGCATAGACCAAGCCCTGTGATTCTGTGAATCTAAATTAAAATGAGAACACTGGGAACAAAATATTGTCATACACACCAAACCCACATGCACTTGGCAATTTAAATTGTAGGCCCACCAACCAGCCGCAATATTTGTTGAGAAACAATAATTGATGTGGACAAGCAAAATGGGAGGAAGTGAGAAAGAATGGTGCTATATTTTCTTTTCATTTTTCTAACATCAAAATTTGGTATGCAATGCACACTTTGAAATGCTTTGCCCCCAACGTTTAATGGAATAAAATTGTTTTACTCCCCTTCTAAAAATGGATGATTTAGATGGATTTTGAGTTGGATTATATGATGACATAAAATAGTAAAAATCAAAACCAATCTGATTCTTTGCTTTTTTGATAGGAGAGATGTTTCTGACAAAACATAAATCATAAGAGTAAATCATCATTTTATTCCCTAAAACTGTGAGGCGTTGTCAGTTCAGTCTCTGAAAGCAGTTAAATTACAAAAAAGTTTCTCAATGTTAATTTCGTTAGTCAGGGATAGGGACTAACTTGACTAACGAAATTAACATTGAGGGACAAACTATACTAACAAAATTAACATTGAGGGACTTTTTCGTAACTTAACTACTTCCGGGAACTAAACTGACAGCGGTTCATACTTTCAATGATCAAAATGATGACTTACTCTAATCATAATTACACAAAATCAACACACAATTCTATTTAATTTTTTAAGTAATCCCATTGAACGTTTTTTCAATTGTACCCATATAGAACTTGTAGTAAAGCTTGTAGTACTTTATTGTTTAATAGTGTTATGGTTCAATTTCTTGAGTTATCTGAAAGAGCTTCACGATCAAAAAGCATCATGAAGTTGCAATTCAAGGTTTGCGAAAGTTAATTGGAGAGCTTGATCAATTGGAAGTTGAAGAATCAAATGAAGAGTTTGGTAATTCAACAAACCAAGTTATTCTAAAATTTTCTAACAATTCTACAACTTTGCGTGATCCTCCACTTGTGGTGACTAAAGGGCATCCACAAACTTTGCGAATGAAAAGCAGTTTGGAATTGCTCGAAAAAGGTCCTTCTACTTGTTCAACTTGTTAGAAGAAAGGTCACAACAAACACAAATATCCATGTTTAAACCAAGCAAGGTAACTTTAAAGAACATGCATTTTGCACGCTTCTCCTTCAATTCATGTCCTATTAGTTTCTGTTTTTCATTTTTAGTATATAAAGATGAATGTCTAACGCACCATGCTTTTTTGGTGTGATATTATAAATGGTGAATTTCCCAACTACAATTTTGCAGCTTCTAGTTTGGTTAATTCAAAGGTAACAACAACATTACTTTTTTTTTATTTGCATTCCTTTATAATTACTATTTTATCCTAATATTATATCTGTCACTTCTTTTCACTGTAGGAAATTATGGAAGCACAATGACCACTTCCTACAAGGTCTCAGGATTTCTGATTGCAGGGGATGTTATAAGATGCTCAGCATCGGTCATTATTTATTTATGTTATAAGATGCGCTATTTTGTTTAAAGTGTTTTAGACTACTCTTTACTTCCTTATGTTCAGTTTTGTCTGATACTATGTTCTTGTTTTGGTATTTTTCTTTATTCCATTGTATAAATAACATCTCTGGATAGAAAAATGGGTGGTAAATTCTACATAGCCCTGATCACAAACCTTGGCAAGATTTTGTTGCATTTCGTTTATATGAGCGGGGCTAATGCCTTCCAGAAATTTCAAAAGCCAACCTGGCTTTAGAGCATCAGTGGAAGAAACAAACAAGGCTATCTGCACATACAACAAAAAATAATAATAATTATTGTTACTACTTTACATTGTAAGAAATTATGGAAGTATAATAACCGCTTCTGGTAAGGTCTCAAATATTTATGTTGAAGTTCATGTTACCTCACAACTGCCTTTACTTTATGTTATAAGATGCTATATTGTTGCTTTTATTGTTTATTTACATATATAATTAATCTAGCATATAACCTACGTTTGATGATTCAGGGAGGGGAAGGACTTGAAGGAAGACACACTTAGTCATCTTATTGCTGCCAAGCCTATCTGCACATACAGAAAAAAAAAAAAAAAAAAAAAAAAAAAAAAAAAAAGATTTGGTTACTGATTAATCATGTTCAAGTTTTATTGAAATTCCTTGTATCACATAGGAGGAGGAGTATTTCAGCTGCAGGACTACATCTTCTCAAAGGTGTCTTAAACGGTAGATGAATAAAAATTGGTTACTGATTTGTACTGACTCAATTGGTGGGGATTGTTCTGACTCAGTAGTATACTATCCCTGCTGCTGCCTTTCAACATCAATGTTTGCTTAAATCTCAGTTAGAATGTCACACACCCTGTTACATCTTGAATGTCAAAGCATCAATCAGATTCACAGGCCTTTTTAACTCATACCACATCACTATTACATCCATACTTTTAGCCTTCTATCCATGGCAAGCTTCAGCTCAGCAGGTCAAACTTTTGAGAAACAGCTCATGGTCAATAAAGAAACTTCGATAGACTGTTGAAAATAACTATGTAGCAAGTGTTGTGTAATTTGTTCTCATTAATTAATCAGTTACATTTTTTTAGCCATTGTAAATTTGTAAGGATCGTTTATTTTTTTTTAGCTAGTTTGTTTTTAAGGTTTTAATGTGAATAAAGAGGACAAGATTTTGTGGCAGTATACGGTCTATGCTGTTTTTTGACACATTTGGTTGGAACAGAACACATGTATCTTAAAGGTTGTCTATAATCTTATCCTTACACTTGGTGCATTTCTCCCCTCTTTAATAAAATTATTTATTGTATAAAAAAGAGAACCTATTTAATAAACCCGCTCCATTTTTTGACAACGAGACAAAGAAATTGGCAATAATCAGTGACTTAATGCCCTGCTGGCAATATCTACTTATATTTTTTTACTGATTGTGTAACCAAAAGAAGAAACAAGATCATCTCAATATGCAAGTTTCTTAAAGAAAATATTATTTATCTGACATAGTAAGTATAGTGTCAAAAGATATATTAAGCCATCATATTCTTTGGCTAAATTATATGTAACAGACTTATACTAAATAAAATGATTTCAACGAAATTGAACATATCTTTCAGGCAAATCAATGTAAGCTACTCAATAAATTGCCAAAATGTATGTATACAATACTTCTGCATATAGATTCCCTGTGATGTATAATAATGGCATCACTATACTTAAATTATGATTGTCCTATGAGACCACATCCCTCTTCCCCTCCCCCTCATTTTTTTCTTTATAAAATATCAAAACTAAGCTACAAATAAAAAGATCAATTATTGAACAACTTTATTACAAAATTTTCTTTCTAGCATCTATCTTCTTGTCTTGTCTTAGCTTGACTTTTGCTTGTCCATCTTCCTTCTTTTGTGGTGTTGGAGTAGCAGTAGTGCCATTAACAATTGTACTGAGGTGGTGCAGTTTTAATTTCAGCATTAAGCACTGAAGTGGTTGTCTGATCAACATTCTTGAGCAGTCATTGATTCAGATATTGCTGCACTTTAAATTTAGGCTTTGGTTTTGCATGGATTCCAATGTAAAGCCTGCATGCACCAACTGAAGCTCCTCAATAACACAAATAATGGGGAATCTTTTACAAATCAAATATGTAAAAACTAGCATGGAAAATTCTGGGAGTATGATAGTGTTGCAGCCTTGTTTGACTATTTCATTAATGATGAATTTTTTAACAAGATACAGTAAAATTCATTGATGAAAAAGGTGGGAAATTTTGTAACAGGATGTGGTAAAATTCTTCTATTATGTTGTCTTATTGGTAAAATTCTTTTATAGTATGCAAATAAATGATAACTATTAGAAGAGTCACTGGTAGTCGCAAAAGCAAGATATCAATTGCCATTGAAAATGGTACATCCCAGCAATTTCCAGTCTTGTTAACAAGCAGACCAGGGTATGTGGAAATTACAATGACACACCAAGTCACCAATAAACTTATGAATGGAACTAATGCTCATGAAAGTCTAGTTGATTCAGACTGAAAATTAGAACATTTGAGAAACCTAGGCACCTTTGATGCAGATGGGTAAAAGGCAGCTTCCAGTAAACAGATATGTACACTTACATCAACAAGCACTGCATGTAAAGCATCAAAATGGACAGGACAGTATGAATGCAATCCTAACAGAGCTAATAGACATGTGTTAGTAGCAGTTGTAGTTAAATCCTGCAATTAAGAGCCACATTAAACAGTTCAATGTGATTAGAATATTGAACTAAAGGACAAGGAGCTGCGAAAAATATAAGTATTATGTTACTTAGTTTCTAATAAAAGGTTAAGTAACCTTTAATGTTGGCTATATTAGATCCCTTTAGCCACAGAAGCAAACTATATTTGTATTTTTCCAATACATGATTAAAGTTATGGTATACATGTGAAAATGAGCAATATGTCCTTATTTAAGTTTCAATTACTTTAAAACCCAAAATCTTGTTAAGTTCATGTGAAAAAGTAACTGCAGCACGGAAAGAAAAGAATAAAAGTAGAAAGGTAATGTGGTTTGGATTATATGTCAATGTCTAGGTGGGTAGCTTATTAGAATTTATAACCAACTAGGAATTGCAAAAGTTGTCTTCGGGATGCAAATATATCCCCATATGTGGCAATTCCCGATATGAACATCCTTAGTCTCTTCAATGATACACAAAAGTGAGAAAATAAAAATAGAAAGGTCCACTTAATAGGTGGACCCCTCATCCAACACCATTGCCAAAGAGTTCTAGAACAATATACTTGCAGTAAATACTACAATATCATTCACAAAGAAAGCATTGCAAGACACTTAAAAATTTGTAAGAGAAAAATTTGTAAGAGGATACATACTAATGCTTACCTTGTGATGAAGGACTACTTTACCATGAGGCTTAATTGTATCTTGTGAGTCGGAACATTCATCAAACAAATTGTGGGTTTCTAAGGCTGTTGTGATTAAATAACCTGACCGTTGTTTATATAGCTGGGTAGACCATCCCTCATAAGCCAATTTTGAGGGGACCATTCGAATACTTGAATTCTTCACATGGTATCAGAGTCACGTTCTGCCCGATGGTGTGGATAGTGCCGCTAGCCCTCGCTTGTGGTGACGAGTCCAGGCTCGAGGGGACATGTTGCGAGTCCCACAGCGGATGGTTAACGAGCCTGATCGTTGCTTATATAACTGGATAGACCATCCCTCATAAGTCGGTTTTTGAGGGACCATTCCGATACCTCAATTTTTCACAAAGGCATCATGAAATAGAAAACATAAATGCATGAAATTTGTTTTTTTTTTAAAACAATTTAGTTAACAAAGTTAATTTATTCTGGAAACCATAGGATAGGAGAAAAAAACTCACCGGCGATGGAAGAAGCGAAGATTCATCGGCGGAGGCAAAACAGAGTTGAAATGGAAAGAGAAGATGAGACTTAAAAAGAGAAGAAACGGTGAGAATGTGATGGACGAAGAATGTGATGGGCATTTTTGCCCAAAGGAGAAAGGCATCACCATTTTGTTTCTGGGAGAGGAAGAACGTGGGTGAGGAAGGTGATGAACGAAGAACGTGGGTGAGGAGGAACTATCGAAAGGAACCAGAAAGCGAAGCAAACTATTACACTTTTAAAATTTTAATTAAATTAAAACTAGGTGAACTACTCGGTACTCAAGGATAACTTTATCCATCTCATATGGTTCAATCAGATGATGTGAATCATATGACTTAACTCATTAACATGATATATTTAATTGAGTTGGCGCATTCTGATTGGACAGGATAACTTTTATCCCAAAATTATTTGAGTACCAAACAAATACACCTTAAAAATATTTTAATCAATAATATGATGTGACAAGAAACGCTGACGTGACAAAATGTAATCGGCTGTCTAGGTAATATTGTATTACCCTGTCACTGTACTACCATTAGACTTTTTTTTTTTAATTCTTTAATAAATGTCATAAGTTAGTATTTGCAGAACTAAAATACCTTATCTAAAACAAAACAGCACCGCTATATGGTACGAAGGAGCATTCGTCAAATACGGTACGAAGGAAGTGACTTTCCTTATTTTTATTTTTTTTAGTTTAGTTATATTATTTAATTAAAAACAAACTAGAAAAAAAACGTAATCAGGATTACATTTTATTGATAAATAAAAGTAGGATTACACTTTCTTTCACTCAGGTCTCCTCTGCTGCCATCCGCCATATTCAGTTGTATCTGCCGTCATATTCTCTCACGCAAACCAGACAAGCACAAAGTCCTCAAATAAATCTAGTAGGATTACATTTCGCTATGCAGGACTTTTATTCATCTTCCTCCGCTGCCGCTAGCAGGTTGCATTGAATTATACATATGCAAAATCAAGGAATTTTAACTTGAATCCATAACTTTGCCATTCTGAATATCCAAAACATAAGGGCCTGGAGGTGAGCGTTTAATAGATTTCACTAAAGAACACAAAAGGACAAAGTATGCAATTTCTTCCCAATTTATAGATTGAAAATTCTACTTGATAAATTTTTTAAATGACACAACACACTTTAGGAAGGCAAGCCTCAAAGATGAAGCCAGAGAAGGATGATATCTGCGGCAATAAGCAAAATTAAATTCACCTGCTTCCTGACACTGCTTCTAAGCTCCAGTTCATCCCTGTCACTCCACCAACCATTCCTTTCAACCCATATTTTGAATATATTCACAGTATTTCTTGCCATTTTCCAATATTCGATCTCATTCCTCACACCTGAAGCAAGATGAATGCAGGGGAGGATGATTATGGTGGCAACCCTCACATCATCCCTAATTTTTGTTTTCTTTTTTTATATTCTATTTTAATTAATATAATAATTTAAACATTAAAAAAGAAGAAATTGTTGGGCCACGTCATTCGTTATGCCCGATACGAAATGCTTTCCCACTATTAAGCATTTCTCAAAACAAAATTAAAGTTTAAACTCATACCAAAAATATGAGTCAATTTGGTTGTGAAACGTGCTAGGCCCACTTCATTCGTCGTTTGTTATTTTGCGCTAAAACCGTAGCAATAGCAAACTTACTTTGAAATTTTCATCCAACAGAGAACAGTCACCTACAGAAAAATTTGTACCCAAAATCTATCATCACCCAGAAGAAAAACCTTTGTGATCAACGACCAAAAGCTCCATTTATTGGCACAAAAATCGTAGCATTAGTTTTCATGACGGTTGATCATATCACAGGCTTCATGTTTTCAGTGTCATTCCTTTTGAGATTTCTTCATTGACCCATTTCGGTACTTATCTCAACTTTTATGATGGGTCCCACTTTATTTTTGGCCTACCTTTTTTCCTTTTGCATTTTTTATCTGTTCCTTTTTTACCTTTTTTCCTCCAATGTGTTTTGTGCATGAGTTTTTTTTTTTGGGTTTTGGTTGCCATCTTATGGTTAGTTACTGTGTCTCGATCATGTTTTCCTTTATTCTTGTTCTTTATCCATTTTGGACATTATATTGTTTTTAATCTGTTTTTTTTCTTTTATATTTCTACCGTGTTATGTTATGGTGGGGCTTTTTCTGAATGTAAAACAGAATTGGTTGGCAATTTTATTATTTTTCTGTGCATTTACTTTCATATATAGTCTTGTTAAGCATAGTACACGTAGTGAACCTGCTCAAGTGAAAGCTGTAACTGGGGTGGAGGGTAGTGCAACAATATGGTAGCTATGGCTATCTTGAAACTTTTAAAGTCAAGTTTTTAAAATGTAATTATTTTTAGATTCTTTAAAGTCAGTTTTTTTTTTGTAATTGTTTTTAGAAAAAACACATTTTTTTCAACACACTTTTTATGGATTTCAGGTGAGATCAACTAAAACATGTGCAAATTCTCTATTTAATAGGTCCCACGTTAAAAGAGCGTTTCTAACATTGCTCAAAAAGTATCATTCTCTTTTGGCTTCCTCACGGAAAATCTTCTAGCTCCACCCCTGCTATCATAGGTTTCTTCCTACGTGTCCTATTCCTGCACATATTAATGATGTATAACTCCTATTATCTTGTTTCTAACAAGTAGTATATTTCCAGATTCCTAGGATTCATGTGATAATGGATATAAAGACAAAAAGGAGAACTGATGTAGAGATTTGTGATGAAGGAGAGGACTTAGTTCTAGCTACTTTGGTTGCAAATGGAGATGATCTTAGTCCTCTTGTAAGGCATGCATTTGAAATGGGGCGGCCTGAGGGGCTCCTTCGCCAGCTGAATTATGTGGTCAAGAAAAAGGAAGCTGAAATTGAGGAGATGTGCAAGACCCACTATGAGGAATTCATCCTTGCAGTTGATGAACTTCGTGGCGTGTTGGTTGATGCCGAAGAGCTTAAGAGTGAACTCCAAAGTGACAATTTCAAGTTGCAGCAAGTTGGCACCGCCCTTGTTGTGAAGCTTGAGGAGCTTCTTGAATCTTATTCTGTCAAGAAGAATGTGACTGAAGCTATAAAAATGTCCAAGAACTGTATACAGGTGTTGGAGCTTTGTGTCAAGTGCAACTATCACATTTCTGAAGGCCAGTTTTATCCTGCACTGAAGACTGTGGATTTACTTGAGAAGAACTACATGGAGAATATTCCTGCTAAGGCTCTCAAAAAGGTGATAGAGAAAAAAATTCCTGCCATAAAATCGCACATTGAGAAGAAAGTATGCAGTCAAGTTAATGAATGGATGGTCCACATAAGGTGTTCTTGTAAATATATTGGACAAACAGCAATTGGTCATGCTGCATCAGTTCGTCGGAGGGATGAGCAAATGTTAGAAAGGCAGAGAAAGGCTGATGAGCAAAATATTTTAGTAGTAGAGGATCAAGCTTATACTTTGGATGTTGTAGAAGTTGATGAAGATTCTGCCATGAAATTTGACCTCACGCCTCTTTATCGTGCTTGTCATATTCATAGGTGTCTGGGGATCCTAGAGCAGTTTCATGAATATTACTATAAGAATAGATTGTTACAATTGAATTCAGACTTGGAGATATCTTCAACGCAACCTTTTGTTGAATCACATCAAACATTTTTGGCTCAAATTGTTGGGTACTTCATAGTGGAGGACAGGGTCCTGAGGACTGCTGAGGGGCTCTTGGTAGCTGATAAGGTTGAAATCATGTGGGAGACTGCTTTAGCTAAAATGACATCAGTGTTGGATATGCAATTCTCCCATATGAACTCTGCCACCCATCTTCTCCTGGTTAAGGATTATGTCACACTTCTTGGGTCTACTCTCAGACAATATGGATATGAAATAGGCCCACTTCTTGACGTGCTTGATGACAGCCGTGACAAATACCATCTGCTTCTTTTGGAAGAATGTCGAAAACAAACTGTTGATGTTCTTGGCATCGACTCATATGAGCAGATGGTGATAAAAAAGGATACTGATTATGAGAATAATGTTCTGGCATTTAATCTTCAAACTTCAGATATTATGCCCGCTTTTCCATATGTTGCACCATTCTCCTCCATGGTACCTGATGCTTGTCGTATTGTGAGATCCTTCATCAAAGGCTCTGTTGATTACTTGTATTATGGTGTACAAACCGGATTCTTTGATGTTGTGAGGAAGTATTTGGACAAGTTCCTGATTGAAGTATTAAATGAAACATTACTTGATACGATCAATAGTGGCAATATCAGCGTGTCTCAAGCCATGCAGATTGCTGCAAACATAGCTGTTCTTGAAAGAGCTTGTGATTTTTTCCTTCGACATGCAGCCCAACAATGTGGTATCCCTATTCGATTGATTGAAAGGCCTCAAGCTACTTTAACTGCAAAGGTGTTGCTGAGTACTTCAAGGGATGCAACTTATATTACTCTTCTGAGTTTGGTAAACACAAAAATAGATGAGTACATGACTCTTACAGAAAGTGTTAATTGGACTTCAGAGGAGACAAAGCAGAATGGAAATGACTACATGAATGAAGTGGTCTTTTACCTTGATTCTCTTATGTCCACAGCACAACAAATTTTACCTTTGGATGCTATGTTCAAAGTTGGGACTGGTGCTCTTGAGCATATTTCCAATATAATTGTGGCTGCTTTCCTTAGTGATAGCATCAAAAGGTTTAATGCAAATGCTGTTATTAGTATTAACAATGATCTTAAGATGTTAGAGAATTTTGCAGATGAGAGGTTCTATTCTTCTGGCTTGGGTGAAATTTACAAGGAAGGTTTTAAGAGCTGCTTGATTGAAGCACGGCAATTAATTAATCTTTTGTCAAGTAGTCAACCTGAGAACTTCATGAATCCTGTGATAAGGGAGAAAAATTACTATGCATTGGATTATAAGAAGGTGGCTACCATTTGTGATAAATTCAGGGATTCTCCAGATGGGATCTTTGGAAGCCTTTCAAATAAAAATACAAAGCAAAGTGCCAAAAAGAAATCAATGGACGTGCTCAAAAAGCGACTTAAGGATTTCAATTGATGAGAATTGGAAAAATATTCTTTCATTTGAAGTAGGGTATAATTGTAGTGCTCTTCTATTATGGATGTTTAACTTCAGAATGGATAGTGTTTCTATAATGTTCTGACTCATTTTTATATAATAAAGAATCATTTGTCTTTATTCTGTTTCATTTCAGTGAATATGCCAAAGTATATTGCTTTGCCAAGCCTCTTTCACACAAACAAATGTTCAATGCCACTTGAATAAAGAAGTTCTGAGGTTTATTATCCGCATTTGATTTCATTGTCACTGCACCATTCAGCTGCTGGGAAATATTGATAGATGTCTATATGAGTAAAGTGTGTATCCGGATCATGTAGATTTAGTTTGCTTGCATCTTACTCATTTCAATTTCGTACACTTTTCTTACTAGCTTAGGCAGTTGGAGAGCGGCTATTCAACATCTTGTTGCAGATTGTACTTAAACTGGCATGAGACTACAGTCTACAGATAATATGTTTTCAGAGATAAGGAAATACACATATATGCCTTATTTATAGCTTCTTGTTTGTAATGTGTACTAACACATCTTTGTTGAACCTTGTTTTCTTCCTGGAAATGCCTAATATTTTTAGCTGACGATTGGTAATCTATGAAGCCCGGATACTCCAAAACCGAAAAAGTATCGGTATCATATCTGTATCATATACCGATACTCCTCGAATACTTCCCGATACGTATCCCAGGAGTATCCGAATTTTTTTAATTATTTTTTACTTTTTATTTTTCAGACACGGTTTGGATAAGGCTTGGACACGGCTTGTGATAGCTTGGATACGGCTGAAGCATTTTTTTTATTTTTTTTGGTATAGGCTGAAGCATTTTATGCTTTTTACAAATTTTAAAACATTTTTATTTAAAAATAATAATAATAATAAAACATTTTAAACATTTTCTAAACACTTTCAGTTTATGCCATCGCCAAATACACTTTTTCTAACCTTTTCATTTCTAAATGAGTAAACGACTCGACCACCAAACGACTAAACGAGTTTCTCTCAAAACTCTTTCCAGACTTTCTGAGTTCATGTTCTTTGGCAGTTCTCATCCAACGCTGTCCAGCATCTTCGACGGTTCTGGTTCCAGTATTTCCGTCCAGGTTTTCCGGTTCTGGTTCACCTCTAGGTTCTGTTTCTCTCTGTTGCGGTTCTCCACTCTGGGTTCTGGGTCATCTCCGGTCTCAATGTCTTTTTCTTTACAAGTATTCTGCATTTATGTAAGTTTTTTTAAATTTTTGTTAACGTATCCCGGTCGTATCGTATCGTGAGTTTTAAAAAAATTGCCGTATCCCCGTATCCGTGTCTTATCGTGTTCATATCGTACTACGTATCCGGGCTTTATAGTTGGTAATGTTATGCTTGGAGAATGTTTTTCATGTCCCACACACTCACCTCTAGTTTACTCAAGGGTGACTTGTTAGGTAGTTGGTAAGAGATAACTTATCCTAGAAAGAAACTAAAACATGATGAATGCCCTCATTCTTTATGTTCTTCAATTATTGAGGAAAAACCGGGTTCCTCTTATAATTTATAACTTGCCATGGCAAATAAATTGATGCAACCACCGCTATTACATTTTTGCCTTCCCTGCCCCCTCTAAGCTCTTAAACTAATTTCTGAATTTAAAAGTTAGGCGAAATTAGAGGAATAAAAAAGAGAATGATGATCATGTGTTCTGGGTTTATAATGAAATTAAGGGACACTAGTAACTTGGTATGGCTTTTGAGAAGTAGATATTTCAAAATAAATTGTTTTAAATATAGTTTTCTGGATAATGAAAATATAATTAGGGAACATGTTATTATGGTTTCATTTTCTTTGTACTTACATATGTAAGTCTTGTTTATCTAATATTTTCCAAAGAACTGCCTCCTATTTGCTATCCTTGCAAATGATTCTTTACTCTTTGCAAAAGCAACTATAGGGGTTGGCGTGGCTACTTTGACTGAGTTTTACAATTTATCTGGGTTGAAAATTGCCTACATTTTTCTTTGTGAAGAATTGTTTATTCATAAATTAATTTTAAAAAAATGAATATATACACCACCACAATAAAATACAACATCTGTCAATAATGCTCTAAAAATATCTCTTTCAGTTTCCCAACATCTTCTCATTATATAGGTGATTTTTTTTCCTTGCCAGAAATTAACATAATTGATAATTGCATAGACCAAGCCCTGTGATTCTGTGAATCTAAATTAAAATGAGAACACTGGGAACAAAATATTGTCATACACACCAAACCCACATGCACTTGGCAATTTAAATTGTAGGCCCACCAACCAGCCGCAATATTTGTTGAGAAACAATAATTGATGTGGACAAGCAAAATGGGAGGAAGTGAGAAAGAATGGTGCTTTATTTTCTTTTCATTTTTCAAACATCAAAATTTGGTATGCAACACACACTTTGAAATGCTTTGCCCCCAACGTTTAATGGAATAAAATTGTTTTACTCCCCTTATAAAAATGGATGATTTAGATGGATTTTGAGTTGGATTATATGATGACATAAAATAGTAAAAATCAAAACCAATCTGATTCTTTGCTTTTTTGATAGGAGAGATGTTTCTGACAAAACATAAATCATAAGAGTAAATCATCATTTTATTCCCTAAAACTGTGAGGCGTTGTCAATTCAGTCTCTGAAAGCAGTTAAATTACGAAAAAGTTTCTCAATGTTAATTTCGTTAGTCAGGGATAGGGACTAACTTGACTAACGAAATTAACATTGAGGGACAAACTATACTAACAAAATTAACATTGTGGGACTTTTTCATAACTTAACTACTTCCGGGGACTAAACTGACAGCGGCTCATACTTTCAATGATCAAAATGATGACTTACTCTAATCATAATTACACAAAATCAACACACAATTCTATTTAATTTTTTAAGTAATCCCATTGAACGTTTTTTCAATTGTACCCATATAGAACTTGTAGTAAAGCTTGTAGTACTTTATTGTTTAATAGTGTTATGGTTCAATTTCTTGAGCTATCTGAAAGAGCTTCACGATCAAAAAGCATCATGAAGTTGCAATTCAAGGTTTGCAAAAGTTAATTGGAGAGCTTGATCTATTGGAAGTTGAAGAATCAAATGAAGAGTTTGGTAATTCAAAAAACCAAGTTATTCTAAAATTTTCCAACAATTCTATAAATTTGCGTGATCCTCCACTTGTGGTGACTAAAGGGCGTCCACAAACTTTGCGAATGAAAAGCAGTTTGGAATTGCTCGAAAAAGGTCCTTCTACTTGTTCAACTTGTAAGAAGAAAGGTCACAACAAACACAAATGTCCAAGTTTAAACCAAGCAAGGTAACTTTAAAGAACATGCATTTTGCATGCTTCTCCTTCAATTCATGTCCTATTAGTTTCTGTTTTTCATTTTTAGTATATAAAGATGAATGTCTAACGCACCATGCTTTTTAGGTGTGATATTATAAATGGTGAATTTCCCAACTACAATTTTGCAGCTTCTAGTTTGGTTAATTCAAAGGTAACAACATTACTTTTTTTTATTTGCATTCCTTTATAATTACTATTTTATCCTAATATTATATCTGTCACTTCTTTACATTGTAGGAAATTATGGAAGCACAATGACCACTTCCTACAAGGTCTCAGGATTTCTGATTGCAGGGGATGTTATAAGATGCTCAGCATCGGTCATTATTTATTTATGTTATAAGATGCTCTATTTTGTTTAAAGTGTTTTAGACTACTCTTTACTTCCTTATGTTCAGTTTTGTCTGATACTATGTTCTTGTTTTTGTATTTTTCTTTATTCCATTGTATAAATAACATCTCTGGATAGAAAAATGGGTGGAGTAAATTCTACATAGCCCTGATCACAAACCTTGGCAAGATTTTGTTGCATTTCGTTTATATGAGCGGGGCTAATGCCTTCCAGAAATTTCAAAAGCCAACCTGGCTTTAGAGCATCAGTGGAAGAAACAAACAAGGCTATCTGCACATACAACAAAAAATAATAATAATTATTGTTACTACTTTACATTGTAAGAAATTATGGAAGTATAATAACCGCTTCTGGTAAGGTCTCAAATATTTATGTTGAAGTTCATGTTACCTCACAACTGCCTTTACTTTATGTTATAAGATGCTATATTGTTGTTTTTATTGTTTATTTACATATATAATTAATCTAGCATATAACCTACGTTTGATGATTCAGGGAGGGGAAGGACTTGAAGGAAGACACACTTAGTCATCTTATTGCTGCCAAGCCTATCTGCACATACAGAAAAAAAAAATAAACGATTTGGTTCTGACTCAGTAGTATACTATCCCTGCTGCTGCCTTTCAACATCAATGTTTGCTTAAATCTCAGTTAGAATGTCACACACCCTGTTACATCTTGAATGTCAAAGCATCAATCAGATTCACAGGCCTTTTTAACTCATACCACATCACTATTACATCCATACTTTTAGCCTTCTATCCATGCAAGCTTCAGCTCAGCAGGTCAAATTTTTGAGAAACAGCTCATGGTCAATAAAGAAACTTCGATAGACTGTTGAAAATAACTATGTAGCAAGTGCTGTGTAATTTGTTCTCATTAATTAATCAGTTACATTTTTTTAGCCATTGTAAATTTGTAAGGATCGTTTATTTTTTTTTAGCTAGTTTGTTTTAAAGGTTTTAATGTTAATAAAGAGGACAAGATTTTGTGGCAGTATACGGTCTATGCTATTTTTTGACACATTTGGTTGTAACAGAACACATGCATCTTAAAGGGTGTCTAGTTGCCCTTAAATTTGCTTTAGGATAGGATTATGTTTTTAGCTTTCTCTTTGTTATCCCTCCTATGGCTATTTCAAGGTGTGTCTCCAATATGCAGAAGGACTGGGTAACCCTGCTGCAGTCCTAGTTTTTTCCTTGTTCTTTTTTGTTTCTTTTTTCTTGCTTTTGAGGATATCTTGTCCTTACACTTGGTGCATTTCTCTCCTTTTTAATAAAATTATTTATTGTACAAAAAAGAGAACCTATTTAATAAATCCGCTCCATTTTTTGACAATGAGACAAATAAATTGGCAATAGTCAGTGACTTCATGCCCTGCTGGCAATATCTACTTACATTTTTTACTGATCGTGTAACCAAAAAGAAGAAACAAGATCATCTCAATATGCAAGTTTCTTAAAGAAAATATTATTTATCTGACATAGTAAGTAGTGTCAAAACATATATTAAGCCATCATATTCTCTGGCTAAATTATATGCACCAGACTTATACTAAATAAAATGATTTCAACGAACTTGAACATATCTTTCAGGCAAATCAATGTAAGCTACTCAATAAATTGCCAAAATGTATGTATACAATACTTCTACAAATAGATTCCCTGTGATGTATCATAATAGCATCACTAGACTTAAATTATGATTGTCCTGAGACCACATCCCCCTCCCCTCCCCCTCCTTTTTTCTTTATCAAATATCAAAACTAAGCTACAAATGAAAAGTTCTATTATTGAACAACTTTATTACAAAATTTTCTTTCTAGCATCTGTTGAATAAATTAGGTTGGGGACAAGTGAATAAGAAAAAAAGAGACAAAAAGAATAATATATTGATATAAAGCAATGTGATAATATTATGGTTTGATGTTTTTTATAAGAGAAACCCAAGAGTCCTATTTATACTAATAATATAATCCTATTCCTAATTAAACGATGAAACAAATCAGGAAATAATAAATAAGAAATAACTCCTAAGAGATCTTCTAAGATATCTTAAAATATTATGAGATATCTTATAGATATTTTAACATTCCCCCTCAAGCTAAAGTTTCCCAAACTTTAGCTTGTACAATTAAACTTAACAAAAATAAAATAAACTAAAATAACTTCAAAGTCTTGGTAAAACGCAACACAAGAAGCAATGTTGCAAGGGCGTACAGCGGAAGAACCAAACTGCGTCCAAGATGGAACCATACTGCATTTGGGATAAGCACGAGGAAAGGGCCAAACTGCATTTGGAATGAAACTATACTGCATTTGGGATGGAACCACGGAGCCCATCTTTCAGGCTGGATCAGGCAGAACTGATCGGAGGCACGAGATCAGACGGAACTGATCGATTACGTGAAACACGACGACGGAAGGGCCAAACTGCATTTGGGATGAAACCATACTGCATTTGGGACGAAACCACGGAGCCAATCTTTCAGGCTGGATCAAACGAAACTGATCAGAGACACAGGATCAGGAAAAACTGAACGGAGTGGATCAGACGGAACTAATCGGAGACCACAAGATCAAACAGAACTGGTCGAAGATGCATATTAAAGGCAAAAATGAATGGAGATGAGGAACTATATACAACGTAAAGGTGAAACTAAACTCTCTTCAAGGGGATACCATGGCTCTGATACCATGTTGAATAAATTAGGTTGGGGACAAGTGAATAAGAAAAAGAGAGACAAAAAGAATAATATATTGATATAAAACAATGTGATAGTATTATGGTTTGATGTCTTTTATAAGAGAAACCCAAGAGTCCTATTTATACTAATAATATAATCTTATTCCTAATTAAACGATGAAACAAATCAGGAAATAATAAATAAGAAATAACTCCTAAGAGATCTTCTAAGATATCTTAAAATATTATGAGATATCTTATATATATTTTAACAGCATCTATCTTCTTTTCTTGTCTTGTCTTGGCTGAACTTTTGCTTGTCCATCTTCCTTCTTTTGTGGTGTTGGAGCAGCAATAGTGCCATTAACAATTGTACTGAGGTGGTGCAGTTTTAATTTCAGCATTAAGCACTGAGGTGGTTGTCTAATCAACATTCTTGAGCAGTCATTGATTCAGATATTGCTGCACTTTAAATTTAGGCTTTGGTTTTGCATGGATTCCAATGTAAAGCCTGCATGCAACAACTGAAGATCCTCAATAACACAAATAAGGGGGAATCTTTTACAAATCAAATATGTAAAAACTAGCATGGAAAATTCTGAGAGTTTGATAGTGTTGCAGCTTTGTTTGACTATTTCATTAATGATGAATTTTTTAACAAGATACAGTAAAATTCATTGATGAAAAAGGTGGGATATTTTGTAACAGGATGTGGTAAAATTCTTCTATTATGTTGTCTTATTGGTAAAATTCTTTTATAGTATGCAAATAAATGATAACTATTAGAAGAGTCACTGGTAGTCGCAAAAGCAAGATATCAATTGCCATTGAAAATGGTACATCCGTAAACTGCCTCCACTGTTAGATCATGATGTGGAAATTACAATGACACACCAAGTCACCAATAAACTTATGAATGGAACTAATGCTAATGAAAGTCTAGTTGATTCAGACTGAAAATTAGAACATTTGAGAAACCTAGGCACCTTTGATGCAGATGGGTAAAAGGCAGCTTCCAGTAAATAGATATGTACACTTACATCAACAAGCACTGCATGTAAAGCATCAAAATGGACAGGACAGTATGAATGCAATCCTAACAGAGCTAATAGACATGTGTTAGCAGCAGTTGTAATTAAATCCTGCAATTAAGAGCCACATTAAACAGTTCAATGTGATTAGAATATTGAACTAAAGGACAAGGAGCTGTGAAAAATATAAGTACTATGTTACTTAGTTTCTAATAAAAGATTAAGTAACCTTTAATGTTGGCCATATTAGATCCCTTTAGCCACAGAAGCAAACTATTTTTGTATTTTTCCAATATATGATTAAAGTTATGGTATATATGTGAAAATGAGCAGTTTGTCCTTATTTAAGTTTCAATTACTTTAAAAATCCAAAATCTAGTTAAGTTCATGTGAAAAAGTAACTACTGCAAGAAAAGAAAAGAATAAAAGTAGAAAGTTAATGTGGTTTGGATTATATGTCAATGTCCAGGTGGGTAGCTTATTAGAATTTATAACCAACTGGGAATTGCAAAAGTTGTCTTCGGGATGCAAATATATCCCCATATATGCCAATTCCCGATATGCACATCCTTAGTCTCTTCAATGATGCACAAAAGTGAGAAAATAAAAATAGAAAGGTCCACTTAATAGGTGGACCCCTCATCCAACACCATTGCCAAAGAGTTCTAGAACAATATACTTGCAGTAAATACTACAATATCATTCACAAAGAAAGCATTGCAGGACACTTAGGATCCGTTTAGGAGTTTGGAGGGGAAGGGAGGGGAAGGGTTTGAGGTGAAAGTGGTGAGGAATATGGTTTGGAAGGGAGGATAATCTCCATCTTGCATGGCTGTTTGTTTTCAACAAAAGGATCAAAATCCCCTAAAATGGGGGAATTAAAAAAATGAACTATGGGGAGAGTTTTGAAGGATTTTTCTTTTTTTCTCTTAAAAAACTCTCAAATGTCTTCCCTTCTCCTCCCAACTCGCAAACAAACCCTAAGCATACATGCATGAAATTTGTTTTTTTTCAAACAATTTAGTTAACAAAGTTAATTTATTCTGGAAACCGTAGGATAGGAGAAAAAACTCACCGGCGATGGAAGAAGCGAAGATTCATCGGCGGAGGCAAAACAAAGTTGAAATGGAAAGAGAAGATGAGACTTAAAAAGAGAAGAAACAGTGAGAATGTGATGGACGAAGAATGTGATGGGCATTTTTGCCCAAAGGAGAAAGGCATCACCATTTTGTTTCTTGCAGAGGAAGAACGTGTGCTTTTTTACCGAACTAATCTCCTTTCCAAAACTACATATCAAAATAATTTGGTGTTGAAATATATTATCAAAATACTATTATTTTGAATAAAAAATTATCTCTCTGATTAGGTGTCATTTATTTTATTAAATTTTTTTAAAAAAACCTATTTTTACGTAAAAAAAAAAAAATAATTTGCATGGCCGCGCCACCTTACGCCACTGCAACTGACGTCACTAGTGGCGCTGGTTGTAGTGGCGCCACTACTCTGAGGACGCCACGTGGCCACCAACAACCCCCTCCCCTTCTCTCCTTATATATACCCCCCGACCCCCCAACATCCCATCCCCCAGCCTCCCCCCAACATCTCATATCACACTTCCCCTTAACCCAACATTCTTATTTTTCTTCACACATCTCACTTCTCCTTCTACTACACTCTTCAACATTATTTATTTTACTATAAATTTCATCTCATTTCTCCTTCTATTACACTCTTCAACATTATTTATTTTGTTATAACTTTTTAATATTTAGGTATGTAATTTAATTATAATTGTTATTAGTATTATTATACTAATGTTATTATGTGCTTTTTATTTTATTTATTATTATTATTAATGTTATTATTTTTTTTGTAAATGAAATTTTTATTGTTGTCATGATTAATAATTTTAATTTTGTTATTAAATTAATGTTATTACTATTGTCTTTTTTATTGTTGTCATCACTAATATTCATTGTAGGTATGCAACATATTTCAATCCCCGTTCTACTATACTGTTCAATATTATTTATTCTACTACAAGGTTATGATTATTTGTTTTTGTTTTTATTTATTGTTGTCATTGCTAATATTTTTAATATTGTTATTTAATCAAATTAAGGTTATTATTAGGTTTTTTAATATTAAGGTGATTTTTAATGTTATGATCATGCATGAGACGTCCTCGTCATCAGTTATTTCATAGGCAATGTAATTTAACGGATTTGCATATGTCAAATATCTACTTATTATCTTTGAAATAGACTGATTTGTTTGAAGTTTCAACCTGGAATGAATCTTTACCTTCAACTTCTCATATCTGATTCCTTGTTTTATTGGTATGATTTTTGTATCCCCTTTGAAAGTGATTCCGTTTTCTCTCGAGAATACCCTTCCATTGTAGTAGACAAAAATCATAACTTGACTCATAATGTTGGGCCTACAATAATCAAACATAAAATAAATTATATTAAAAAGGCAATAATAATAACATTAATTAAATAACAATATTAAAAATATTAATCATGACAAAATAAATAAAGACTAGAATTAAATAATAAAAACATTAATATAAATTACACAACACTAAATAGTAATAGTAAAGTAAATATTAATATAATCTGCTTACTAAATATTAAAGAGTAATAGTAAAATAAATAATGTTGAAGAGTGTAGTAGAAGGAGAAGTGAGATGTGTGAAGAAAGATATGAGTGTTGGGCTAAGGGGGAATGAGATATGAGATGTTGGGGGGGAGGCTGGGGGATGAGCTGTTGGGGAGTGGGGGCGGGGGGTATATATAGAGGAGATGGGGAGGGGTTGCTGGAAGAAGTGGCCACGAAGTGGCCACGTGACGCCCTCAGAGGAGTGGCTGGAGTGGCGCGGCCATGCAATTTATTTTTTTTTATTTTTTTACGTAAAATTAGGTTTTTTTTTTTAAAATATGGTAAAATAAATGACACCCAATCAGAGGGTGCCACGTGTAAAGGAGTGATGCTGGTCCACTTACAAAATAATTTTTTATTCAAAACAAGAATATTTTGATAATATATTTCAGAACCAAATTATTTTGATATATAATTTTGAAAACAACTTTAGCATGGTAAAAAAGCCAAGAACTTGGGTGAGGACGGTGATGAAGGAAGAACTTGGGTGAGGAGGAACTATCGAAAGGAACAAGAAAGGGAAGCAAACTATTACACTTTTAAAATTTTAATTGAATTAATAATATTTTAATCAATAATATGATGTGATAAGAAATGTTGGGGTGGCAAAATGTAATTGGTTGTCTGGTAATATTGTATTACACTCTCAGTGTACTACCATTAAACTTTTTTTTTCAATTCTTTAATAAATGTCATCAGTTAGTATTTGCGGAACTAAAATACCTTATCTAAAACAAAATTAAAGTTTAAACTCATACCATAAATATGAGTCAAATTGGTTGTGAAACGTGCTAGGCCCACTTCATTCGTCGTTTGTTATTTTGCGCAAAAACCGTGGAAATAGCAATCTCTACTTTGAAATTTTCGTCCATCAGAGAACAGTCACCAACAGAAAAATTTGTACCCAAAATCTATCATCACCAAGAAGAAAAACCCTTGTGAACCAAAAGCTCCATTTTTTGGCACAAAATTCGTAGCATTAGCTTTCATGACGTTTGATCATATCATAGGCTTCATGTTTTCAGTGTCATTGCTTTTGAGATTTCTTCATTGACCCATTTTGGTACTTACTCTCAACCTTTATGATGGGTCCCACTTTATTTTTGGCCTACCTTTTTTCCTTTTGCATTTTCTATCTATTCCTTTTTTTACCTTTTTTTCTCCAATGTGTTTTGTGTATGAGTTTTTTTTTTTTGGGGGGGGGGGGGGGGGTTTGGTTGCCATCTTATGGTTAGTTACTGTGTCTCGATCATGTTTTCCTTTAGTCTTGTTCTTTATCCATTTTGGACATTATAGTGTTTTTAATCTGTTTTTTCTCTTTTATGTTTCTACCGTGTTATGTTATGGTGGGGCTTTTTCTGAATGTAAAACAGAATTGGATGGCAATTTTATTATTTTTCTTCTTTTCTGTGCATTTACTTTCATATATAGTCTTGTTAAGCATAGTACGTGTATTGAACCTGCTCAAGTGAAAGCTATAACTGGGGTGGAGGGTAGTGCAACAATATGGTAGCTATGGCTATCTTGAAACTTTTAAAGTCAAGTTTTTAAAATGTAATTATTTTTAGATTCTTTAAAGTCAGTTTTTTTTTGGAATTGTTTTTAGAAAAAAAAAATATTAGTTTAACTTGGCCCCTTACATAAAGTATGAGAATACAAACAACACGTTTTTTTCAACACACTTTTTATGGATTTCAGGTGAGATCTACTAAATCATGTGTGCCAACTCTCTATTATTTAATAGGTCCCACGCTTAAAAGAATGTGCTAAAAAGAGTGTTTCTAACATTGATCATAAAGTATCATTCTCTTTTGGCTTCCTCACGGAAAATCTTCTAGCTCCACCCCTGCTATCATAGGTTTTTTCCTGCTTGTCCTATTCCTGCACATATTAATGATGTATAACTCCTGTTATCTTGTTTCTAAAAAGTAGTATATTTCCAGATTCCTAGGAGTCATGTGATAATGGATATAAAGACAAAAAGGAGAACTGATGTAGAGATTGGTGATGAAGGAGAGGACTTAGTTCTAGCTACTTTGGTTGCAAATGGAGATGATCTTGGTCCTCTTGTAAGGCATGCATTTGAAATGGGGCGGCCTGAGGGGCTCCTTCGCCAGCTGAATTATGTGGTCAAGAAAAAGGAAGCTGAAATTGAGGAGATGTGCAAGACCCACTATGAGGAATTCATCCTTGCAGTTGATGAACTTCGTGGCGTGTTGGTTGATGCCGAAGAGCTTAAGAGTGAACTCCAAAGTGACAATTTCAAGTTGTAGCAGGTTGGCACCACCCATGTTGTGAAGCTTGAGGAGCTTCTTGAATCTTATTCTGTCAAGAAGAATGTGACTGAAGCTATAAAAATGTCCAAGAACTGTATACAGGTGTTGGAGCTTTGTGTCAAGTGCAACTATCACATTTCTGAAGGCCAGTTTTATCCTGCACTGAAGACTGTGGATTTACTTGAGAAGAACTACATGGAGAATATTCCTGCTAAGGCTCTTAAAAAGGTGATAGAGAAAAAAATTCCTGCCATAAAATCGCACATTGAGAAGAAAGTATGCAGTCAAGTTAATGAATGGATGGTCCACATAAGGAGTTCTTGTAAATATATTGGACAAACAGCAATTGGTCATGCTGCATCAGTTCGTCAGAGGGATGAGGAAATGTTAGAAAGGCAGAGAAAGGCTGATGAGCAAAATAATTCAGTAGTAGAGGATCAAGCTTATACTTTGGATGTTGTAGAAGTTGATGAAGATTCTGCCATGAAATTTAACCTCACGCCTCTTTATCGTGCTTGTCATATTCATAGTTGTCTGGGGATCCTAGAGCAGTTTCATGAATATTACTATAAGAATAGATTGTTACAATTGAAATCAGACTTGGAGATATCTTCAACGCAACCTTTTGTTGAATCACATCAAACATTTTTGGCTCAAATTGTTGGGTACTACATAGTGGAGGATAGGGTCCTGAGGACTGCTGAGGGGCTCTTGGTAGCTGATAAGGTTGAAATCATGTGGGAGACTGCTTTAGCTAAAATGACATCAGTGTTGGATATGCAATTCTCCCATATGAACTCTGCCACCCATCTTCTCCTGGTTAAGGATTATGTCACACTTCTTGGGTCTACTCTCAGACAATATGGATATGAAATAGGCCCACTTCTTGACGTGCTTGATAACAGCCGTGACAAATACCATCTGCTTCTTTTGGAAGAATGTCGTAAACAAATTGTTGATGTTCTTGGCATCGACTCATATGAGCAGATGGTGATAAAAAAGGATACTGATTATGAGAATAATGTTCTAGCATTTAATCTTCAAACTTCAGATATTATGCCTGCTTTTCCATATGTTGCACCATTCTCCTCCATGGTACCTGATGCTTGTCGTATTGTGAGATCCTTCATCAAAGGCTCTGTTGATTACTTGTCTTATGGTGTACGAACCGGATTCTTTGATGTTGTGAGGAAGTATTTAGACAAGTTGCTGATTGAAGTATTAAATGAAACATTACTTGATACGATCAATAGTGGCAATATCAGCGTGTCTCAAGCCATGCAGATTGCTGCAAACATAGCTGTTCTTGAAAGAGCTTGTGATTTTTTCCTTCGACATGCAGCCCAACAATGTGGTATCCCTATTCGATCGGTTGAAAGGCCTCAAGCTACTTTAACTGCAAAGGTTTTGCTGAGTACTTCAAGGGATGCAACTTATATTACTCTTCTGAGTTTGGTAAATACAAAAATAGATGAGTACATGACTCTTACAGAAAGTGTTAATTGGACTTCAGAGGAGACAAAGCAGAATGGAAATGACTACATGAATGAAGTGGTCTTTTACCTTGATTCTCTTATGTCCACAGCACAACAAATTTTACCTTTGGATGCTATGTTCAAAGTTGGGACTGGTGCTCTTGAGCATATTTCCAATACAATTGTGGCTGCTTTCCTTAGTGATAGCGTCAAAAGGTTTAATGCAAATGCTGTTATTAGTATTAACAATGATCTTAAGATGTTAGAAAATTTTGCAGATGAAAGGTTCTATTCTTCTGGCTTGGGTGAAATTTACAAGGAAGGCTTTAAGAGCTGCTTGATAGAAGCACGGCAATTAATTAATCTTTTGTCAAGTAGTCAACCTGAGAACTTCATGAATCCTGTTATAAGGGAGAAAAATTACTATGCATTGGATTATAAGAAGGTGGCTATCATTTGTGATAAATTCAAGGATTCTCCAGATGGGATCTTTGGAAGCCTTTCAAATAAAAATACAAAGCAAAGTGCTAAAAAGAAATCAATGGACGTGCTCAAAAAGCGACTTAAGGATTTCAATTGATGAGAATTGGAAAAATATTCTTTCATTTGAAGTAGGGTATAATTGTAGTGCTCTTCTATTATGGATGTTTAACTTCAGAATGGATAGTGTTTCTATAATGTTCTGACTCATTTTTATATAATAAAGAATCATTTGTCTTTATTCTGTTTCATTTCAGTGAATATGCCAAAGCATATTGCTTTGCCAAGCCTCTTTCACACAAACAAATGTTCAGTGCCACTTGAATAAAGAAGTTCTAAGGTTTATTATCGGCATTTGATTTCATTGTCACTGCACCATTCAGCTGCTGGAATATATTGATAGATGTTTGTATGAGTAAAGTGCGTATACGGATCATGTAGATTTAGTTTGCTTGCATCTTACTCATTTCAATTTCGTACACTTTTGTTACTAGCTTAGGCAGTTGGAGTGCGGCTATTCAACATCTTGTTGCAGATTGTACTTAAACTGGCATGAGACTACAGTCTACAGATAATATGTTTTCAGAGGTAAGGAAATACACATATATGCATTATTTATAGCTTCTTGTTTGTAATGTGTACTAACACATCTTTGTTGAACCTTGTTTCCTTCTTGGAAATGCCTAATATTTTTAGCTGACGATTGGTAATCTATGAAGCCCGGATACTCCAGAACCGAAAAAGTATCGGTGTCGTATCCATATCGGATACCGATACTCCTCGGATACTTCCCGATACGTATCCCAGGAGTATCCGAATTTTTTTTTAATTATTTTTTACTTTTTATTTTTCAGACACGGTTTGGACAAGGCTTGGACACGGCTTGTGATAGCTTGGATATGGCTGGACACAGCTTGGGATGACTTGGATACGGCTTGGATGCGGCTGAAGCATTTTTTTTTTTGGGTATAGGCTGAAGCATTTTATGCTTTTTACAAATTTTAAAACATTTTTATTTAAAAAAATAATAATATTAAAACATTTTAAACATTTTCTAAACACCTTCATTTTATGCCATTACCAAATACACTCTTTCTAACCTTTTCATTTCTAAATGAGTAAACGACTCGACCACCAAACGACTAAACGAGTTTCTCTCAAAACTCTTTCCAGACTTCTGAGTTCATGTTCTTTGACGGTTCTCGTCCAACGCTGTCCAGCATCTTCGACAGTTCTGGTTCCAGTATTTCCGTCCAGGTTTTCCAGTTCTGGTTCACCTCTAGGTTCTGTTTATCTCTGTTGCGGTTCTCCACTCTGGGTTCTGGTTCATCTCCGGTCTCAATGTCTTTTTCTTTACAAGTATTCTGCATTTATGTAAGTTTTTTTAAATTTTCGTTAACGTATCCCGGTCGTATCGTATCGTGAGTTTTAAAAAAATTGCCGTATCCCCGTATCCGTGTCGTATCGTGTTCATATCGTACTACGTATCCGGGCTTTATAGTTGGTAATGTTATGCTTGGAGAATGTTTTTCTTGTCCCACACACTCACCTCTAGTTTACTCAAAGGGTGACTTGTTAGGTAGTTGGTAAGATAACTTATCCCAGAAAGAAACTAAAACATGATGAATGCCCTCATTCTTTATGTTCTTCAATTATTGAGGAAAAACCGGGTTCCTCTTATAATTTATAACTTGCCATGGCAAATAAATTGATGCTACCACCGCTATTACATTTTTGCCTTCCCTGCCCCCCTCTAAGCTCTTAAACTAATTTCTGAATTTAAAAGTTAGGCGAAATTAGAGGAATAAAAAAGAGAATAATGATCATGTGTTCTGGGTTTATAATGAAATTAAGGGACACTAGTAACTTGGTATGGCTTTTGAGAAGTAGATATTTCAAAATAAATTGTTTTAAATATAGTTTTCTGGATAATGGAAATATAATTAGGGAACATGCTATTATGTTTTCATTTTCTTTGTACTTACATATGTAAGTCTTGTTTATCTAATATTTTCCAAAGAACTGCCTCCTATTTGCTATCCTTGCAACTGATTCTTTACTCTTTGCAAAAGCAACTATAGGGGTTGGCGTGGCTACTTTGACTGAGTTTTACAATTTATCTGGGATGAAAATTGCCTACATTTTTCTTTGTGAAGAATAGTTTATTCATAAATTAATTTTAAAAAATGCTCCAAAAATATCTCTTTCAGTTTCCCAACATCTTCTCATTATCTAGGTGATTTTTTTTCCTTGCCCGAAATTAACATAATAGATAATTGCATGGACAAAGCCCTGTGATTCTGTGAATCTAAATTAAATTGAGAACACTGGGAACAAAATATTGTCATACACACCAAACCCACATGCACTTGGCAATTTAAATTGTAGGCCCACCAACCAGCCGCAATATTTGTTGAGAAACAATAATTGATGTGGACAAGCAAAATGGGAGGAAATGAGAAAGAATGGTGCTTTATTTTCTTTTCATTTTTCTAACATCAAAATTTGGTATGCAAGGCACACTTTGAAATGGAGTAATACCCAATTTGGTCCCTGAAATTGTAGGGTCGTATCAACTTAGTCCCCCACATTATCAATATTCCAAAATGATCCCTGAAATTGCAGAAAGTTAATCAGATTCGTCCCTCCGCTAATATTTGCATGGACTATAATGACATTAAGTTGGTAATGTCAGGGATGGATTTGAAACTAAGTGAATAATGTCAGGGATGAATTTGCTACATTTTGAAATTCCAAGGATCATTTTGGAATATTGATAATGTGGGGGACTAAGTTGGTACGACCCTACAATTTCAGGGACCAAATTGGGTATTTACTCCTTTGAAATGCTTTGCCCCCAACGTTTAATGGAATAAAATTGTTTTACTCCCCTTCTAAAAATGGATGATTTAGATGGATTTTGAGTTGGATTATATGATGACATAAAATAGTAAAAATCAAAACCAATCTGATTCTTTGCTTTTTTGATAGGAGAGATTTTTCTCACACAACATTAATCGTAAGAGTAAATCATCGTTTTATTCCCTAAAACTGTGAGGCATTGTCAGTTCAGTCTCTGAAAGCAGTTAAATTACGAAAAAGTTTCTCAATGTTAATTTCGTTAGTTAGGGATAGGGACTAATTTGACTAACGAAATTAACATTGAGGGACAAACTATACTAACAAAATTAACATTGAGGGACTTTTTCATAACTTAACCGCTTCCGGGGACTGAACTGACAGCGACTCATACTTTCAATGATCAAAATGATGATTTACTCTAATCATAGTTACACAAAATCAACACACAATTCTATTTAATTTTTTAAGTAATCCCATTGAACGTTTTTTTCAATTGTACCCATATAGAAATCGAGTTAGATCCTCTTCATTTTCTCTCTCTTCAATTCCTCTTTCCATTACTATAATATTAGGGATATAAACATGATAATGTGACATTAGATAGAGTCGAAATATCCTTTATACACCTCAAAACTATAATAATGGAGCTCGCTATTTCTCATGAAAAATGAGAAATGGAGAAAATCTTTACCCATAAAAATCATGTGAGTTGTATGCACTTATAATGTTGTATGCGTAAGACTATTCTTCTAATAGAAGTCTATTGCATTATTTGTACAATTATAGACTCGAACTAACTCCTTGCACTTTTCTGATGATGGTGTATATGGCGGGGTTCCACACCTCAACAATGCCCAATTAACCCATTGAAAAATGGATGGTGCTTTATTGCTACAACATCCATTGTAGACCCTAGTCTTATTGTGGACTCCTTTACCAAAAGTTGTGTCATCAAATCCCTAGCTGGTCCAGGGACCATGGGATCTTTAGGGAACTCAAGGGCACGAGCCACTATGTTGGCTAAGATTAGCTCATGGTCAAGCCCTTTGAAGGGTGTGATCTCATAAAACAGTTCAAAAATGAACACCCCTAGTGTCTACCAATCAATGACATTGTTGTGGGTTTCACCAGAGACTAACTCTGGCGCCAAGTACTCGTGGGCCACAACGAACGACATTGATCGAATTTCTATTGGCTCGGTTATGATCCCACAACGAGATGATGACTTTTTCTTACGACTGCGTTTTCGGTGAGGCAATTGCTACGATGCCCTCCAAAATCGAAAGGCATCGGTACCCTTCCAATGTGGCTGTATTAGCATATGACAGCTGCTTCAATTACTCCACGTCATGTTAGTTGCTAGATTCTTTTAAATATTTCATTTTAGTCCTTGTAAATTATTGTTTAGTCATTCCAATTCAACTTGTTGAGTATGAGATAAGTCTTTATCTTCCCCCGTAGAATAGTGTCATAACACCTGGTGAAGTGTCGGTGGCTTCTCTGAAAGACGATTGAGTTTCCACCTCTTATATATGAATTAATTACCCTTCGATTCAAGTGATGAGTCCAAAGAAGATGATGGTGTGAATCAAGATAGAAACCCCCACTGGTTTCATGTTCCCAAACTCCACCACCCTACACCTTCCCGACAGCTGAAACAGCAGCCCTGGGCTTAGTAGCGCGAACAACACCACTGCTATAACCACGGGTCCCCAATCCAACATCACCTTGCACAAATTGGCTAGCTCTTTTACCACAAATAATTATAGTAGTACTAGTATGTTAATACAACATGATAGTGATCACTAATTAATTTATCCATTAATATGCTCCTTTCGAGTAGGAGTGACTCCAGAAATTTAGAGGAAGAAAAAGGTAAGAAAACAAAGAAAATTCTGATAAATCATCATCCATTCTCATTCATGTAAAACTCATACATGTAGCTGAGTTTGTTACCTACAAATAAGCAACAACTGACAGATGGCATCATGTGCCTTACATGATTTGTAATTGAAAGGGAAATCCAACAATAACAGAATTGGGAAATAGAATCTAAGGGAATTAGCAGTAGTCAGCCATCCATGTGCGATTTCTCCTCAGTCGCATTGGCCTTGAGCTTTTGGGCTCTTTGGTGCTTCTGGTCCAACTTGGGGCTACTATCCTTGGCCCCTTTCCATCTCAGGTCCAACAAGTGTATCATTACCCTGCTCGCCCAGAACAAACTTGTCCTCAAGGTTGGGATAAGCCTCTTTTAAGTCCAAAGCATCCTCCCATCTGGTTTCCGATTCGGGTTGGCCTTCCCAGTGAACCAAGAGTTGGGTTTGTAATCACCTTGGAGTGCTCAAGGTCCGCTTGCCTAGTAAGCACAAAGGTTGGAGATCCAAACGAGTGCCAGTGATCAATGATGACAAGGGAGGAGTGTGGGAGGGTGGGGGTCCATGAAATATCTTCAATTTAGAAATCTGAAAAACAAGGTGTACCTTACCCTCGGGTGGCAGCTCTAATTTGTAGGCAACAGAGCCAATGGTGCGAACAATTTTAAAAGGCCTCTTGGCAAGCTTTTGAGAATGATGCTTGTGGATAGAAAGCTGTCAGTATGGCTGTAATCGCAGCATTACCCAGTCACCAACTTGAAAACAATGATCCCGGTGATGAGAACTGGCCTGAGAATGCATACATAGCTGGGCATGAGTGAGGTTGTCACGAATCACTCGGAGTATATGGCGGCGTTGGGTCAAGTTCTTATCCAGGGCAGCGATGGTAATGGAACCCGAAAGGTAGGAGCGGATAGTAGGAGGCGACCGACCATAAAGAGCCTCAAATGGTGTCATGCAAATGGAGGACTGGAAAGAAGAATTATACCAGAATTCCACCAAATGCAAGTACTGAAACTAGAGTCGGGGGGTGTCACTCACAAAGCATCGCAGATATGTCTCAAGGATACGATTTGTCACCTCGGTTTGACCATCCGTTTGAGGATGGTAAGCAATGCTGAAGGACAGAGTCGTGCCACTCAGACGAAATAATTCCTTCTAGAAACGACTAACAAATACCTTGTCCCAATCACTAACAATAGTCTTGGGCATCCCGTGTAAGCGATAAACCTCTGTGAGAAAAATAGTGCCGAGCATGGCAGCAGAGAACTGAGTAGGGAGGGCAATGAGATGAGTAAACTTAGAAAGACAGCCCACAATCACCCAAATAACTGTCTTACCATGTGAGAGCGACAGGTGAGTGATGAAGTCCATAGAGATGTCCTCCCACACTTGTTGAGGAATGGGCAATGGTTGCGATAAGCCCAAGGCCTTTTGTATGGAATACTTGGCTGCCTGGCAAACGGAGCACTCGTGAACCATGGCTTTGGCATCTGCAGCCATATGTGGCCAAGAGAGAAAAGTTGTTAACCAAGACAGAGTCCCACGCACACCCAAATGACCACCAGTAAGAGTAGCATGAAACTCGGTTAATAAGGTAGAGCGCAGCCTGGTTTCTTGTGGCACAAAAATATGCCCCTTGAAGTAAAGGATACCCTGTTGGATGTGAAAACCAGCTTCTGTGGATGAGGCAAGCTTAGCAAGCAGATGCTTACCCACTGGATGAGAAATATAGAAACCCTGTAAGTGGTCTAAGAGTAATGGTTGGCAAGAAGACAGAGCAATGAACACAGCTTTTGAGGCCACATCGGGGCGTAGAGGGCATCAGCCACCACATTTCTTCGACCTGGAGTATAGAGAATCTCATAGTCATACCCTAACAATTTGGTGAGCCAATTCTACTGAGCGAGGGTTTGGATGGTCTGAGATAACAAGCTCCTCAAACTCTTATGATTAGTAAATACCCGAAAATGCCTTCCTAGGAGATATTGACGCCACTTCTTGATGGCCTCTGTGATGGCAAACATTTCTCTCTTGTAGGCCGAGGCAGCCTGCATCCGAGCACACATTTTCTAATGAAGTAGGCTAAGGGGTGTGAATTTTGGGAGAGAACAAAACCAATGGCAATGCCGGAGGCATCTGTAGTAACATCCAACACTGCAGAGAAATCAGAGATACCCAATACCGAAAGAGAAATCATTGCTGTCTTTAATGCATCAAAAGCGCATTGAGCCTCGGCAAACCAAGCAAAACTGTTTTTCTTGAGCAGATCAGATAAAGGCCCAACAACTGTTGCATAGTGATGGACAAACTTGCGGTAATAGCCCGTAAGACTAAGAAATCCGCGTAAACCAGAAAGAGAGTGCGAAGGCAGCTAGTCCTGAATGGCATGTATCTTGGTAGGATCGACAGCAACAACAGAATGAGAAATTATATGTCCGATATAATCCCTCTAAGGCACCCCAAAATGACACTTAGAATACTTTGCATAGAACTGGATCTGAGCCAAGAGTTGGAGGACCTGGTGTAAGTGTAATAGATGAGAATCCCAGTCTGCAGTGTAAACTAGAATGTCGTCGAAGAAGACCAACACAAATTGATGAAGAAATTAGCGGAATAAATCATTCATGGTGGCCTGGAATGTCAAAGAGGCATTGGACAACCCAAAAGGCATCACCAAGAATTCGAAGTGCCCATCAACAGTGCGGAAAGCCGTCTTGAAGATGTCAGTCGGGGTCAAGCGGATCTGATGATAACAGGACTAGAGATCCAGTTTAGAGAAAATGGTGGACCCTTGGAACTCATCCAACAACTCGTTTACCGTTGGGATCGGAAAACGATCCTTAACCGTGATTGCATTCAAGGCGCGATAGTGAACACAAAAGCACCAAGAACTATCTTTCTTGCGGCCCAGGAGTACTGGAGAGGAAAAAGGGCTTGTACTGGGCTGGATGATATCCTCACAAAGTATCTCTGTGATCATTTGAGTCATGGCATCTTTCTAATATAAGGGCACCGATATGGTCTTACGTTAACTGGTGGGGCATCGAGTAGGAAGTGGATGTGGTCGTCTTGGGGGCGATCGGGGGCAAGACCATGAGGGATATCGAACACAGAGGAAAACTGGCGGAGGAGGGAAGCTAGGGAGGGGTCGAGTGCGTTGGTGTTGAGAGGGTTGTTTAGTCGGGGAGTGATTCTGGGCATGGTGGGTTGAGTGCGGTGAAGGTGACTATGTGTAAGGAGGCCACAGATTCGATTGCAAGAAGGCTGAGGAATTGTGAGTAGGATGCAAGGGTGGGTGAGGAAGATGAGGTTCCAGTTAGGGTAATAGGTTGGTTATGGTGGGAGAACTGGATGGAGGGTATGGTGTAGTCTGATAGGAATGTGCCTAGGGTTTGAAGCCATTGGACCCCCAACACAAGATCAACCCCATGGATTGGTAGTATGTAAAAGGGGGTGTGAAAAATCTGGTTGTAGAGGGTCAAAGGGACACTGGGGCAAAGTCCAGAACATTGGATCGACTCTCTATGTCCCACTACAACAAAAAATGGTTTGTCGGCCTCAATATGCAAGCCCAGGAAAGCAGCAACCCGAGGCTACATTATATTGTGGGAACAACCCGAATCTATCAATACTGTAACCGTGAGCTGTTATACCCGACCTGAGATCCGAAGCGTGCGTGGGGAAGGAAGGCCCAATAACGCCACTTAGAACAGTTGGAAATGGGCCAAGTCCAACGTGGGCTGCTCGGGTAGTGCGGGTATGAACTCTATTGGACCAGGGTCAGGCGGGTCAGTTGCATCCTCAGTTTCATCCGATGGAACTGTGTCTTCTCCAAGGAGGAGGAGGAATTGCTTGGTTTAACAACGGTGCCCAGGAGCAAATTTGTCATCGCAATTAAAACAGAGACACCTGGAGCGGCGTTCCTGCATCTCCGCTGGAGTGAGACAGCATATCGGAGAACGCGATGGCAGCGGGGCAGAGCCGTGCATCTAGAAACTTAGCTTCCAATAGCTTGCCCAAATCAATGGCCTGAGAAATGGAATGCGGTTGAAGCACCACTAGATCCCGCTGAATGTCGCCCCTTAAGCCGGAGATGAAGCAATTTAGCAAGGACATCGCGGACAAACCGATAACGCGGTTGGAGAGGTGCTCGAATTGAAGTTGGTAGTCCATTACAGACCCCAATTGACGGAGTTTGAAAAGGGCGGCTTGGTGATTGGTGTAGGTGGACGGGCCGAAGCGGAGCTCCTGTGCGCGGGTGAACGCTTCCCAAGTGGAGAGTTGGTGGTTGGGGCGCATCCACTAGAACCAGCCAAACGCATCGCCCTACATGAAGAACGGTGTTAACTCCACATTTTACCAAGGTTTGTTAAACCATGGTTTTGATGAAATCAAACAACACAAAGATAATCAAATGAACCAGATGAATATTGCTGATGAGCTATTTTAAGTGTGCAAAATATTGATTTAATCAACTAATCTCAATATAAGTAATAATTTACTTATATACGTTTGCGTTAGTTTTTAACCAAGCCAGGATAAATTATAAGACACTCATCTTATAGCTTCAAGACTCAGCACTAATGATGAAGGAATCATCATATCGTCATGCTCAAAGCTCAGCACTCGTCCTATGTTTTGTTTTAAGTCAAAGTCAACTGAAAGAGTCCACTTAAGTCACTCGTCTTACCAAATGAACATATTTCTCTCTTTCACACGTCTGAAGGATAAAGCTTCTGTTTGAAGATTCTCAACAAAAAAGATCATATGGCCAAACTGAATACATCCGAAAATTCTGACTTTGAATGAAACATCTGATAAATGCAAACAATCAAAACAGAGATTAGTATCGTCTGAAGACTTTATGGGTCAAAGCTCAAAGACGCATTTCAAAGAATATTAGAGAAGAATATTATTCAAAATAGTAATATATTCAAGTCTCTTGACAAGCGCCTCATCAAAGTAAGCAAGATAGTCAAAGTACAACTCCTTCATCACATCGTCTTATCCAAATAAGTTTACAAGACAAGCTACAAGTATACACCAAGCATCTCTAAGAACGCTCTGAAGAATGTAACGATCCGGACTACTTTCAGGATTGTCGACTATCCCTACAAACCAACGGGTCTTTTCAGCGTGTTTTGTCCTTACTCACACGCTTTTTGGGAAACTTCCTAGACGATCACCCATCCCACAAGTGCTCCAAGTCAAGCACGCTTAACTATGGAGTGCTTATGTTCTGGGCTCCCGAAAAGAAGATACATCTTGTTGGCATTGGTATTACCAATCAATTCCTTTAAGGCTTCGTTAACTATACAGTCCCATACCTGCACAGCCTCAGGATCCCTCTCATTCCGATGTGAATCTGGTTCATTCATGTGTCTTTTTGCCTAGAAGCCTGCCAGGAGCCGCTCCTTGTTCGTGCCTCAAGCACTAGCGATCACTCCCCGCCCTCGTCAGCCTCAGGCGTCACATGCCCACTAGCTTCCGCCTGGTTCGTCCCCGAACCACATCGTACTGGGAGAGGTCCACTCTGATACCATTTGTAACGACCCGGACTGCTTTCAGGATTGCCTACTATCCCTACAAACCAACACGGATCTTTTCAGCGTGCTTTGTCCTCACTCACACGCTTTCTGGGAAACTTCCCAGAAGGTCACCCATCCCACAAGTGCTCCAAATCAAGCACGCTTAACTATGGATTTCTTATATTCTGGGCTCCTGAAAAGAAGATGCATCTTGTTGGCATAGGTAGCACCAATCAATTCCTTTAAGGTTTCCTTAACTATGCAGTCCCATACCTGTACAGCCTCAGGATCCCTCTCATTCCGATGTGAATCCGGTTCATTCATCTGTCCCTTTGCCTAGAAGTCTGCCAAGAGCCTCAGGAGGAGGAGTCAAGGGGGAGGAGTCAAGGGCGGCTGCTGCTGCAGGGGCTGAGCGGTTGGGATCTCGTGTTGTAATGACCCCCGATTCACCAAGTACTGCAGGATCATCCAAATAGGCGGCAGTGGAATCTAAATAGTCTCTACAATATGGATTCTCTCCTAAGGTCCCACCTCGACATTCTTGCGAAGAGTGCAGCCGGGTCTAGTATAGGCCATGCTATAAGCTCCCGGGTGTATGACCCACGCAGCCAGGTCCTTGTGCTGATCAAAAGTGAGGGAGCGAACCCCCGAGTGAGCCAGGCCCTCGCTCTCCCGTCCCATCTGTGCACAAATAATAATATATGACAAAAGAAAAGTAGCATATCCAAGGATACAGCAAGGGTGAGAAACCAATATATGAACTCAAAATACGACAACTACATACATCAAGTACAAATAGTAAGTTCATATATATGTATCAAACACCATTCTTAAACATGATAGACATATCACAGAATATCATAATAATAAAGATAAACACGAGGATCTCGTACCCAACAGTCATTGTTATTTTCAAAACATATGCATGGCACTTCCACATATATCATCTAATATTTGATTCTTAATTTTTGGAAATCCCATCACCTTTCAAAAAGTGGATCAGGCTCGCATTACATTGCCCTCGGGCAACAATGCCTAGCACCACTGTGCTATAAACAAGTACATGAAACCCATGACACTACGCGATTCTCACATGGGGACGCAATCAAAGGTACTTAACAATTTGTAATCAGGTCATACTATATTGTCCAACTCAAGGCACAATACGTTCCCAGAACACATATGACACCATTGTCCATCAAGGCACAATGATACACAATGATCGAAGTCATCCCAGGTTTCCTTGCCATCAAGGTCCCCTCATTTTATATAGCACGTCTGCCAAAAAACATATGCATGAGAAAACCTTTGTTTTTGTCAGTTTATCTGTGTCGTATCATTATTTCCTCGTTGAAGCTCAAAGCTATCAACCGCCACAACTTTTTTACTCTCAAGTCTTTTCAACTTTTATCAAAAGGGACATATGGTCCAAAATTCAAAAAGGACACACAATCCAATAGCTCAAACCCAAAAATCCCCAACCGATGCACAGTCTTGGATTTTGGATTCTAGAGCATACAAAAACATCCACAGGCCTACAGGATCACAAAGATTGTCCACAAGCTTACACGACCAATTTTCTAACACGGATCATTGATCCACGTGTTCTGCAAAAAACTAGAACCCCAACGTCTCGGTTTCTAGGTTCACCTCCAAACTAACTGATAATCCGCTGGTTTATCATGTTTTATCTATTATTTTAAAGTGGATTTCAAATAATTAAGTTGAATTGAAGGCTTGATTTAACCCAAATTAAACTTTGCTTGTTAATTTTGGTGTTTAGAGTTAATTTATTTATTTTATCCATTTTTATTAGATTTTAATTAATTTTTCTTATATTTTGCATTTTGTAATTTGTAGGAGGATACAAAGAAGAAATATTACAATTGAAACTTGAAAATAAAAGGGAATGGAAGCTCAAAGAAAGGATAGCTTCACCGAGTGAAGGAATGGAGATTAAAAATCAAAATCAAATTGGAATTGGCTTGGTCAACGTGAAATAGACTACAGGAGGCCTACAAGAATTCAAACTGAATTGAATGAATTGGTTTTGAAATTGAAAAGATAAGGAGAATCAAAATAAAACTGGAGATAAAAGAAAAAGATAGCACCCGCAAGAAAGATAATGCAAATTCAATTAGAGATAGAGAAGAGATAACAAATCAGTTTGCACACTGCTTATAAGAAGTGCCACAGTGCCGCACAAGAGATTATTCATCATTCTGAGAACTATTCAACAGTTTTAGTTTTTATTTTTATTTTTACTTCTTCTTCTTCTTTTATTTTAGTTATGAATTAAACCCTTTTTTTAGGGTAACGATGTAACCGCACCATGACAGTTTGATGATTTATTTCAGTTTTTCTTAATTTATTCTTCTCTTCTATTTGTATTTTATTTCCGTTCTTAATGCTTCTAATTGCTTGATCACCAATTAGGTGATAGGCTAATCATAATGAGACTGGAAGGAGATTTATTTGTCAAGGGTATTAAGATAAAACCATAGGGTAACTTGAGATCGAGAGGATATAGGAGCCTTATGCAACTGCTATAGAGAATCATATATCTTAATACATTGTTTGATAAATAATCATCATAGAGATATAGTTGATTAGATATCAAGGGGTAAATTTTAGTGTGCTCTAACCCAGACATTAAAATAAATTAGGATTCTTGGTTGGCATTAGAAGTTGATTAAGATATGAGGAAAAATTGATATAATTGAACCAAACTAAGTGGGATTAGGATTCCTTGTCTATGAGGAATCTAAATTCACAGCGTTGGTGAAATTGGATCCCTAGAGTTTTCTTTCATTGTTTGTTCATCATTATATTTTTTTTCTAATTAATTAATTCAAAAAACTCAAAAATATTTATTTTCTTTTACTATTTATTTATTTTCCTTTCAAACCAATTTATTGAAGTCTAAAGAGTTGTTGATTTTGCGAAGTGATACTTGGTCTCCCAATCCCTGAGTTCGATACTCGGTTTCTCACCGTTTTATTATTACTTGTTTTGATCCGGTACACTTGCCAAAGTCCATCACTAACTTTTTCTCTTTTGAAAACTAAAAGCAAAACCCATATCTCCGAAGCTTACACACAAAGCCTTTGGGATCAGTTTTCCATAAAAACAAACTCTTGGTTAAAAACCACATTTTCTTTTGAAGTATTTTGGTAAACTATCAAAAACTTGAAATACAGTTCGTGAAAACGGCTGATGATTTCTAAAGGTACTTTTTGTTCTAAAAGCTTATTTTTCTTGAATGAAAATATTTTTCTCCTTTTATGTCTTCTCATTTCTTAATGAAGTACGTTCCATTTCCTCATACCCAAAAAGATGTTAATCCACTTTGTTTTCTAAACCTTTTAAAAACTTTTAACTTTTTATTTACTTCCTTTACGTCCCAAGCTTTTCGAAGCTTCTAACTTTACTCGATTTTGAACCCTAACCGATGTTAGATCCCTTAGCACAATACCAATCATTATTTTAACTCAACACATCATGTTAAGCATACATATCATAATCAACATACTTGAGCACAATTAAACACAAATAAACATACTTAAGCACAATTAAGCATAAGCAAGCATAATTAAGCAATAAATAAAGCACTCCACAAAATAATTATAATACAACACAACTACACATTTCCACCCAATATAGACAGTACATGGCCATCGGAAATTAAATTCCTCAGGTTATCTCCCCTCATCTCTTGAAGTGTTCCTCTAAATGAAAAGTCGTCCGCTTGATCCGCGAATCGTCCGATTACACGCCCGAATGCACAACATCAACTACATTCACACAATCAATTCAAACATCAACATTTAACAACACAAATTTTTCTTTTTTCTTAGACTTATGGTTCGGCCATAGGGCTCTAAAAATGGCTAGAGATGTCTAAAATTTTTCTATCTCTTGGATGAATGATCCTTAGGTATACCTAACACTAAAACAAGTCTCATTACTCAAAACTTGAATCAAAAACTCAAGCTTTCTCACCCTTTGGGTTTCGGCCTCTCTATAAATGAATGGGCTAGGAAAATATTTTGATTACATGCTCTTGGACAATGAAAGAGGATGATGAAACTAGCTCATAGAAATTGGTGTTACATTAAAAGGATTTTTTTACAATTTTCTAGAGATTTATGAAGTTTGAAGCTTAAACTTGAACAAAGCTTGAAACAAGGTTTCAATGGAAGAATATGAAACTTAAGAGATCAAATGGAGAGTTAATATCTCTTGGAGGATGAAGATGAGCAAGATCACCAACTTTTCTTCACAAAATCACTTGAGGATTTCTTAAGAAAAAGAGAGAAAGTGAGGAAGAAAATGTGTTAAAGAAGAAATGAAATGGATGGAGCATTTGATGAAGGTGGGGCGTGGGAGAGAAGAGGAGGGGCAAGGGTGTCCAAAAAATTTCACTTAAGGGACAAAATGGTCTTTTCATACAAGGGCAAATGGTAATTATGAAAAAGGTTAGGGGCATTTTGGTCTTTTCGCGTCCAGATATTTTCTAAAGTCATCATGACACTGGCACGCTTTCCTGGGTGATTTGACCTGACGTGACTTCAAGTTTATCCGTTAGCGAGTCCCGGTAAATCCCTATTTAGCTCTGTTTTTCACCCGATTTAAGATTTCGCTCGAATAACTTATTTTATTTAACTTTTTAGTGTGAAAAACAGATTTTATCAAAATTGTTGGAAATTCGATTCTAAACCTAACTGTTTCATTCACGAGTCAAAATTAGGTCTTCTGATCCTTAAAATCTTACTGTCAGTGAAAATGCAGACCGAGCTCCGTTTGAATTTTCAACCCAAAATTTAACCGTAACTCCCCACGATAGCGTGGAGTGTGACTATGCTCTCAGTTTATTTAAATTCACTCCCTAGAACCTCCGATAAAATACAAACTCATTTATATAGTTTATTGATCTTACAAAGCTTGAAAAATCGGGGTGTTATAAAGAACTTTTCAAGTGGCAACATGTCTTATTCTGAACAACTACTATATCTGACGAAAGCAAACTAAGTAAAAGTCAAAGTTTGATAAAGCAAACTGCCATCCTCGAAGATTGAAATATCTCTCTGTATATTAAAAAAAGACTCTTCCCTATACTATCTACAACTTGCACTAAAATAGCAAAAGTCTACTGCTATAGTGAAAGTCTCGCTCCCCTTCTGATAAAAGAAGACCAACAAAATCCTTCACCATAAATTATCAGAACAGATCTATTCTATACGAGAATAGAGAAGCCACTTCAACTTAACGGCTATTTATCAATGGTCTTAATTCTTGAGAAGAATATATAGCAGATTGTAAAAGGAGAAAGACATAGAGAGCGAAATGTAGCAACATATGTTGCAAAAGTGTGTAAGCATATCTTGATGCTCATAATGCATACATGAAGAAAAAACAAAGACCAACAAAAAAATAGCAAAAGAGCAAAGTGATGAGAAGGAAGTCTCTTTAATAACACTAGTAAGTGAAAGGAAGAGGATTCTGGTTTAGATATCCTCAGAAGTTATGAGCATGAACAATCAAGACAAAATCACCTCATCATAGCTGGAGCAGATTACTGGTCTCAAAGAAGGACATCTACTCAACAACTTCAGCATACAAACATTCAATAATATGCTTTTGAGTGAGATCCTTATCAGTTCTTATGTACCTCATTACACATCCACTTTTGTAAAGTGATAGGTAGAACACTATCTTAGTATCTTATTGTAAACACACTCTGTGAGTGATTGAGATATTATTTACAATGTAATCATCAAGCAAAATTTATGAGAGCCTGAAGAGGCTAATCAAAAAGAATGTGGTCAACATTCTAGAGAGCCTGGTTAAGAATAATACTCGTCTGAAGCTTGAAGAGGCTATGAGAAAAGAATACTCAATGGTTGGAGAGGTCGGTTAATAACAATACTTGTTGAGCCTGGAAAGGCTATGTGTCCAAAGAATACTCAATGGCCTGGAAAGGTCGGTGAAGAACAATTCTCGTTGATCGAGCTTGGAAAGGCTAGGTGTGCAAATAATACTTGAGCCTGGAGAGGCTAGGTGTGCAAAGAATACTCGTCTGTAATCTGACCAGTTAAAGTAAAAAAATTGGTGAAGCCAAGGATTGGATGTAGCCACATCAAATTGATGATTGAGTTTGATTAAACTGAACCAAGCTGTACATTTCTTCATATCGTGTTTCTATCTTAGACGACTCATGCGTCTGATCGTTCTATAAGTATAACTCTGCTTATATTTGTAAAATGATTTTCTGGATTGCAAAAGGATTTAGGTAATCACTATTCAACCCCTATTCTAGTGTTTATCTTATAGACCTTCAAACGGGACGAGGGAAATGCATTGGTTGGTTAGTGTTTGGGTAAGGTTGAAGTATTGTTCTGCTTGAAAGAGCCAATCAAGGGGATTGGATCCATCAAAATGGGTGAGGCTAATTTTGGGCATTTTGGTGAGGGATTGGTTTGTGTTTGGGGTAGGGATGGGGGTGGTGTGGGTGAGTTGGTCTTGGAGGGTGGTGATCTCTTCAGTCATGGCGGTGCATTGCCGATCGAACTGTAGTTGCATATCTCGCATTCAGTTCATGCACTGAGTGAAAAGTTCTTCATAGGGGCAGTCGGATTTCGCAGATTTGTCAGGTTTAGGAGGCATGAGGACAAGGAAATGAAAGCACCAGTTGATATACTCCTTTCGAGTAGGAGTGACTCCAAAAATTTAGAGCAAGAAGAAGGTAAGCAAATAAAGAAAATTCCGATAATTCATCATCCATTCTCATTCACTAAAAACGCATACATATAGCTGAGTTTGTTACCAACAAATAAGGAATTACTAACAGATGGCATCATGTGCCTTACATGATTAGTAACTGAAAGGGAAATCCTACAATAACAGAATTGGGAAATAGAATCTAAGGGAATTAGCAGTAGTCAGTCATCCATGTGGGATTTCTCCTCTAATGCATTGGCCTTGAGCTTTTGGGCTCCTTTTGTGATTCTGGTCCAACTTGGGGCTGCTTGTTAGGGAATCAAGAGGTATAACTTTAAAATTTTATGTTCAAGACCTCTTGAGCGGAAAAACCCCTTTTACAAAAGATTTCGCATTGCACATGTATCACAGGGATTAAACGTTTACCTCTTGTAGCAAAGCTTTACCACGAACATTGTAAGCACGTCAGCATCACTGATTAATCACGAACACTGCTATGGAGAGGGTAGCAACCACAACACGCAGGCCGTATTTACCAAATAAAACAAACACCAAAACTAGAGTCATAACCATATACCGCACATTTAATATATAATTTATAAAGGTGCAAAAGGAGACAAAATCAACATTTTGTCTAGCAGCACGGCCTTGCTTCGCAGAGCACGGTCGTGCTGAAAGCTCGCTGACGTTGTTCGATTAGATGCACGACCGTGCTTCTCTTAGTATGCCTGTGCTTCACTGTGCACGCCCATGCTGCACAGTCCACGCCAGTGCAAAAAGTTCGTTGACACTGATCGTGTGGTGCACGACCATGCTCAATTGCGCACGGTCATGCTCAACCATATGCACGGTCGTTCTTAACTTTGGCACTGCTGTGCTCAACCGCGCAGAAATGTTTTCTGGCAGTCGAATCACCACAAATCGCATATAACATGTTGTAACATTCATCATAAATGAATATAAACATAGAGAAATGTATTTTAACATACAATCATATCATATATGAAATTAAAATCATGCTTCACATGTTATAGTACAAGGCAAACATTCAAGGATACATGGCAAACATGACCAATGCTTTAGTACCACTGTTAGGGAATCCAGAGGTATAACTTTAAAATTTTATTTTCAAAACCTCTTGAGCGGAAAAATCCCTTTTACAAAAGATCTCACATTGCACATGTATCACAAGGATTAAACGTTTATCTCTTGTAGCGAAGCTTTACCGCGAACACTGCGAGCACGTCAACAACACTGATTAATCACGAACACCGATACGGAGAAGGTAGCAACTTGATCAGCACAACTACAACACAGCAAATCCGATGAACACTGCTGCTACAACCATAAGCGGAGAGGCTCCTCTATTGCAAGGTAGCAATATCCCTACTCAGTGCACGCGAGCAAACCACCGTCGGAGATAGCGTAGTGCTAGCTATCAAGAAAGGGGAGAGGGCATGACACAAACAAGGGGAGAGGCTACCAGGATTAGCAACTGCTTAGTAACTTGTCTTGGACTCTAGCCTTATGCTTAAGTGATGTGCATAGCATTATATAAGCTATCACTCACTAATCCTTTTGCTAATGGGATCCTATACTCTACAGGCCCATTATTTAATTATTAACTAAATTACATTTAATTAATTAATTAAATTACTTCTCCGATCATTTGCTCTATGCGTGTGATCCTATTGGTTCTCATTAAGTTGGCAATAATATTAAATCTCATTTAATATTATAAATAATGAGCGGCATCTAGAAATAAATCATTGCTACCCAATTAATGAGAATATCGGTGATATGATACAACCTTAACTATGACCGTATCTACAGTGTAGTCAATGTCCTTTCATCACAATGTCTCAATTGAACACAGGCATAAACATGTCATCCTTGTTAAGTCCAATTATATGTTTCTTGATCAAGGAGCAGACTTGTAATCATTTGGGTCCCAACTTAGCATGGCCATGCATTTCCACATCTCACACCATCGAGTGACTATAGACATCACTCCCATTATGTGGGAGGGACGAATCCTATGTACATCACTCATATCCCTGTGCATGATTCATTGCAAGCCAAATTACTACCTTTATGATTATCCTGTTACAGATAACGTTTGATAGCATTAAAGCCTACAACTCCTCATGTAGGAATCGTAGTGACTTCAAGTCGAAGGATGACTTCACCATGGTCACCATAAGAAACGCTTATGATACTTACATAACTATTATGCAGCGTTCTCATAGCGGGTCATTGTGTCACTCACATAATAGCCTCGATGTATTATTGTTGTCCTAATTAATAATAATATTTGACTATAGATACTTTAAGAATAACGTTCTATAGTTTCATGGGTCTCACGATCAAGTCACAGTTGATGTTCCATTAAATAAACTGTCTATTCTAAGGACTTTATTATGCTATATATATGATCATAACAATAACATAATAAATGAATGTCTCATATATAAATATATAAATCCAATATATTTAAATCCAAGTCATGATACAAAATATAAATCTAATAAATAGATTGGTCACTAGGGCTTACACCAACAATGTTGTCCTTGGCCTGTTTCCATCTAATAAGGTCCAACAAGTGTATCAACCATTAACTATGTGTTCAATGAATGAATGGTAACCGACTATGTAAGCTTATTAAATAGGGAATTAGAGAATGATTCAAATTGTGTGAGGAATGGCAAATGGTAGAGGGTAACTAAAGCAATGAAGCAAGGAATACCCGTTTTCTATGTAACACCCCGATTTTTTTTTCTAATTAATCAATAATTAAGTAATTATATTTTATTGGAGGGTCTAGAAAATTAAATAAATTATTCTGAGGCCATAGTCACGCTCTACGCCATCGTAGGAGACTATGGTTAAGTTTTGGGCCGAAAATTCAAACGGAGCCCGATCTATGTTTTTTCGGATGATAGTGTTTTTCTACTATCATGACCTCATTTTGACTAACGGCCAGAGCCATTAGTCTTAAAATTCAATCATCTACCATTTCGCTAAAATGTATCCTGACGTCCAAAAATATAAATAATATTTTATATTCCGGACCGATAATCAATCGGGGAGACGATTCGAGCCGTGTTAGAGTTTTTCGAGACCCACGAACGGATAATCTTCATGTCAAAACTGTGTCAAGTTATTTGAGGACTCATACCAGTTTCGTGATGATTTCAAAATGTCGGGACGTGCATTGACCAAATTGCCCTTGGTTAATTTTTTTTGTTACTAATTACTTTTACCATTATTTAACTCTTAAGAAAAACCTAAAAGTAAATGTATCTCATTTTCACTCTTACTCCCTCACTTTCTTGGCAGCCTCACCCCCCAAAACCCCTATCTTCTTCTTTCTCTCATTTCTCCATTTTCTCTCCTTGAAACTCCCTTTTTGGAGCTTAAATATTTGAAATTTCTTGAAGCAATCTTCAGCAAACGTGAAGTAGATCATCATAGGAGGTAGAAACTCATCTCTATCTCTCTCAATCTCCCATTTATCTCCCCAAAAGTTCATGAGTAGAGGAGTTAAGGTTTTATCCCTAAATCTTCAAAAATCCATGAAAAATTGTAGAAAAATCATTTTGATACCAAACCAATTTCTGTGGCCTATGTTTATGACATACATGCATGATCCAAGATATTAGAGCCAAGAAATCTCTCTAGCTATGTTTTGAATTGATATCTAGGGTTATCACACTTAGTTAGGGTGTTATCCAAGAAATGAGAATTTTTGGAGCTCTGTAGCTATTTTTCATTCAATAGGGCCAAACCCTAGGGGTAGTGCAGTAGAAGAAATCTTTACTTTTTGAGCTAATGCCTTCATTGATTATGTTTAGGGATACCTAAGGATCGTTGATACAAAAGTTAGGAATTGTTAGACATCCCTAGCCTAATTAATTAAATAGGGGCAGTAGCCAATCCTAAGGAATTAGGGAGTTTTTGATTTAACTGTATTAATTTCTGGTTGTGTTCTGTTGTATAGAATCGGACAGGACTCGAACATCCGACAACGCACCCGACTGACAGCTGCGGAGTCGTAGCCGGAGCTGCACGAGGAAATCACTAAGGTGGGGGAAAAAGAACTAATATCGTCGGGAAGGCAAGCTAAGTATAGAGTATATATATCTGTGTAGGGGAACCCTTAAACCCTACTAGAGGTTGAGCCCTGGATAAAGTGTCTGGACCCTAGGTGTGGGTACTTTTGGGCTATCACCACTAAGTTGATTTTATAAATGATGTGATTGATCGAGGTTGCTGTGTTGATTTATTTAATTGATTATCTGTTTATTTGTTGTGTTGAACTGCCTGTGTGATTTGCTGCTATTCGATTTTTATGCTGATATCTGCCTTGGAGTGAATTACTGTTGTAATGTTATTGTGGTTTAACTGGTGGTTGAGTGTTGATGAGAGAATGGTGAGTGATGATGTTGTTCGAGTTGATATCGTTGTGGTCCCGACCGTGGAGCTGTGGCTCATAGACGCAAGGCATCGTGATGCTAATGCTGATGTGATGTTGATGATGATGTGATGTTGATGTGATGCGATGTGTCGTGGTCGTAGACGAGTGTTTAGGCGAAAGGTTCCGATATCAACCTGCGATGGATTTTTGTTGCATTTTCATATCATTTCATACCACAACATTTGGTCCCAAAGGGGGATGTCCAATTGGGGACGTTACTTAAAATCTCGAGGCGGGATGTGATGTGATGTAATCCTGACGGGGATGTCCAATTGGGAACGTGATGTATCGGCCGACATGCACATAGGGAAGTCAGCATATACATAAGGACTAATATCCCTCTTATAGGCTTATTTGAGAGAATGACGTTTGAGATTATTGTGATGGGTGACATAAGAGATGGATGAGGTCGTGTTATATATGTTATCTGTGTTGTGTGATGTATATATATATGTTGTACTGATGCCCCTCTCCCATATTTGATGATATATGTTTCTTATCTCCCGCTATTTTCTGTATGTGTTGCCCTTCTTTTATGGGAAGACATCGAGGAGGAATCAGTGGTTGAGGAGCTGGACAACATTCCTTGCGAGCCTGACGCCGGAGGACGTGCAACGGACCCTAGCCTTGAGAGGATGGGCAATGATCGTGGTTAGCCGGAGAGTTGTCTCCCGGCCTACTTTTCGTACTTTTATTTTGGGTTTGTACTAATATACTCTGCATATACTACTTTATACTGTAGCCCTACTGATGGGGCAATGATGTATGTGATATATTTCTTTATATTTTAAGTTGTGTACTCTGAAGCGTTGCGTGCCGAGTATTTGATTACTTCCACGCTCAATTTTCCGCTTCGCTTCGTATTTATAAGATGCGCCAGCTTTTATAATGCGATTAAGGTTAGTTAATATCTTAGGTTTTACTGATGGGACGGCGGGTCGTCTCATTCTGCAAACGAGTCTATTTGACCCGACTGGAGGTAAGGGATGACACCCAAACGTTGCTTGCTTTTAAAGCTTTATATTCAAATAAGTGTCAATAACTGTCATCACCGCTCCGTGTTTTACAATAGTTTGCGACCTGGAAACTAGACCAATAGCACACGGGTTCAGTCCACATGATAGACAATTTTAACTTTTTGTTACGTTTTTAAAAAAAACATGTTTTATTGCAAGAATAAAGTATAACAAGATAGGGTTCGAGCTCAGGTCCAAGCAGAGCGAGACAAAAATGCTGACCAACAGGCTAACATTCAGGTTTTTAATTTATGCTTACTGGTTATACATTTAAAATTTAAAATATTATGAATGTTTTGTCAGTTAGAATTAAGGAAACTAAATTTCAAATTATAAAAGTAGTTTTTTTTTATTACTCATTAATTTTAATACTTATACATGATATTATATTGTGTGGGTGAATTGAATTTATTTATGATAATACATTCATTAAATGTGTTAGGATAGTTTACTCTCTATGTACATCAATCTAATTAAAATATTTAACATTGAATATTTTCGAGTATGTTATACTTCACTCCCTTGAAATGGATAACCTCAAAGGCTACCTGTTTCAATGAGTGTGAGAATAAATATTTTAAAGGTTCCATACTAGGCAACCGTCTATTATGGGTTTCGATTAAAAAATTCACAATTAACAAATATACATAATTGCATGAAAATATGCTTTATACAAATAATTTACAACTATTAACAAATTAATTAAATATAGTAATTATCACACTAATGATTATCTCGTAATTAATAGGCTTAAGGTTAGGATTATATATTAAACTATTGATATATATATATATATATATATATATATATATATATATATATATTTGTGTGTGTGTAAATAAATATTAAAAATAGTTAAAAGGCGAAGCTGATTAATGGGTGATTAATAATAATGTTTAATAATTATATAAGACTTTTAATGGTTTTTGCATTCAAAAACGAGGTTGTTGATGACTAATTTTCATTAAAGACTTAATATTGAGCAACACAATTTGTCTTGAATAAGGTGGGATCTTTAATGGAATTTGATCCAACATTTATTATTTTATTATATTGACAAATAAGCCTCACTTGGTGGGAGTAGAAATTTTACCTAATAAACCATCTAAGTTAAAACATTCTTAATAAATCATATCTCAAGAATAACTCATAATTTAATTTGATGTGGTAAATTAAATTATAAATTATTCGAGAAACACAACATCCAACAATGTGGTGACGTACATTCATTTCAACTATTAATATGTAATTCCATACACATCTCTGAATGAACCATGTGGTGAGATACATTCACGTCAATTAATGAAAACCTAATATTAGATTATATTTGCCTATTGAAGGTATACATAGTGGTATTAAGAGCTAGTATCATGTAGACTCAATTGGTCCTCTTCAGTTGACCTAATCGCTCGACCACATCCTATATAAAGTTAGTCTCATGTAGACTCATTTGTTCCTCTTCGGATGACCTAATCGTCTAACCACATTTTAGATAATGCTAGCCTCACTTAGACAAGATTGGTCATCTTCCATTCACCTAATCGGTCGACAACATCCTAGATAATGCAAGTCTCACTTAGATTCCATTGGTCACCTACTCACCTTTCATTCACTTAATTGCTCGACCACATCCAAGTTAACGTTAGTCTCACGTAGATTCAGTCAGTCCTTTTCGGTTGACCTAATCACTCAACCACATCCCATGTAACTCTAGACTCACGTACACCGACTTGGTCTCACTTTATATACAAGGTCACTTTATAAGAGCAAAATCTAACCCCTAGTTAACACTACTCTGACTCCTTTTCTGTTTGTGTAGCAAATATTTTAAAATTTGAATTGCATTTAAAACATGATTTAATTGAAATGCGATCTCAGTGTAAAGATTTTTTTCTCTGTTAATGTATCAAATTAACAGTTAAAATATATTAATTTGTGATGACAACCGCGTAGGAAGTTTAAATGATTAAGTTACATTTAAATGTTAAAGAAAAAGATATTACATAAACGTTTTTCGCGAAAAAAAAAAATTAATTTACATCTCACAGAAAAATATTAGATAATCTTTTTGCAATAGTGTAATTATAGAAAAAGTTAATGAAATCTCAATGTTAGATAATATTTTCCAAAAAATAATTTAATATTAACTATTTTAATTAGAATGAAATACATAAAGAGTGAACTATTCTAACACATTTAATGAATGTCTGTTAACAAACAACTTCAAATCACCCACCTATCATAATATCATGTATAAGTATTAAAATTACTTTTATAATTTGGTTTTCCCCCCTTAACTGTGACTCACAAAGGATTCATAATATAAATTTTAAATTATAATTGTATATCATTTAACAATAAGTTAAGTACATTGTAAACGTGTTTAACTGCAAATTGTTATTGTCAGTCTGATGGTCAACCTTTCTGTCTCTGTAACACCCTGCTTTTATCTATGCTTTACCTGTGTTGTGTTACCGATATTAACATGTTTTTATTATTTTTACCTGGGATTAAGAAAATGTTTTTGAGGAAAATAAAATCATAATTATAACTTGCTATATCGCAGGGAGTAGTGGTCCGAATTTGGGTTTGAAACTCAAATGGAAATCGGTATGCGTTCTGGATGACAGTGTAGCTTTACACTGGTTAGAAGACCTTAACTTGACCCAAAAAATAAAAATATTAGTTTTGTGAATGCATTGGGTGTTTTATGTTTGCTTGGTATGTTTTTGAATTTTTCTGGCACCAGAATAAAATATTAATATTTTATTCGATACCGACTTTTTCGATAAGCGTGCTAACTCGGAACCAAGTTCAGAGCAGCAGAGAAAGTAGAACATAGGGAATTGTGTGACACTAAAGTCAAATAAAGTGACCGACATGACACAAAGTTGATATGCTATCACCCTTTTACCCAAACCACATCTTTACCCAATAGACCAAAAATGAAAATATCTCCTCCCTAAAGTGTTCGACTAGCACCTCCTTTGCACACACCGACTCATTTCATTTTCTACAAACACATTTTTTTTTTTTACTTAAAGACTTAAGCTTTGAAAGATCAAAGAGAGTGAAATGTTTCTCTCCATTTTCCCATCAACCAAGAGGTAAACTCTCTTGACTCAAGTAAGTAAACTTGTTCCTTGGTTCATTGTTTTGACATCTATGTATTTTATTTTTCAAGTGTTATTGAGCTTTCCTTCAAAGATCATCACCTTAAGGTAATCTTTACTCAATCTTGCTTCATTAAAGTTGATGTTGGATAGATTATCTCCTTGTTTATCCAAGAAAATTTCTTAAAGGCATAGACTTTATTTTTAGTAGAAAAATTCATAACTCTTTGTAGGATTTGAATCAAACCTTGAAACTTGAGATTTAAGCTTTCATGATCATCCTTAGTGAGCATACCAAAGGGTTTGAAAAACAAACATCTCTACCTCTATTTTCCTTCTCATGGCCGAAATAGTGCTCTGAGATTACCCTATAGATTTCAAAAAATTACTAACTCCTTGCACAAGTTGTTTCAAGCTCTCAAATTTTGTATTTAAGCGTTTATAGTCATTATCTCTAAGCGTACCAAAACTCCGTGAACAAAAATTTGTTTCCCCTTGGACCCTTTAAAATCGTGACCTATATAGGGTTTTTGCCCTTGGTTTTGCTTATGTTTGACTTGAATAAATGCTTTTTGATGAAGGTTGTGGATTGAAGTTGGTTTATGTTGCCTTGGTTATGGAGTATAAGAAGTGTTGAAAAAGCAAAGAAAAGAACCTCACTTGCCTTCAAGAGGTAAGGGGAGATTAACTCCAATGAGTTTGATGGCCTCCTAAGATTGTTGAATGATTGTGATTGTGTTATTTGGAGTGATGTTGATGATTCACTTGTGAATGTATTATGTGTTGTGTATATGCTTGATTTATTTGGTAAATATGTGATTGGATATTTAAATGAGAAAATGGGATATGCACCGTCAGTGTAAACCAGTTTTACACTGACGTCCAATGGGAATTTACTATTCTGCAGTTAATTTTAAAATGCAATTACAAAGTGGGTTGATGTGTCAGCATGATGAGTTCTTATTGGATGTCAGTGTAAAACTAATTTATACCGACAGTGCATGTCCATTAAACCCTATTTAAATATGAAATTTGGTGTTGTTGTCTTGAATGAGATGTATGTATGATGTTGGTTTAAAGATTTAATGGATATATATGTATATCTTGCATTGTGATTTCTTTGACTGGATTGGTTGAGAGCATAGCATCGGCTATAGCTTGATAATGAAGATTAAGCTGCTTAAAAGCCTTAATCAAAGATTTAAAAATGTTTTGGTTTAAAGATGAAATTTTTTTAAGTAAATGGTATAATGGCCAATTTTACTAAAAAGCCACTAAGTTAAGAACTCAAAAGGAATTTCGAATAAGACTTAGGAAGTTGAGAGTTGGTGAGGAAAATAGTGAGAAGTTGCTTTATCATTAAATTCTAAACATGTTTTACAAAGAGAAAGTTTTGAAGGACATTTTAGTTTTGTCAAAGAAAGAATTTTCTTCTCAAAGTGTTTGACCTTTCAAAGAAAAAAGTCTTTGCATAAAAGTTTGCTCAAATGAAAATCTTTAGCAAGATATTATAAATGATGGAACCTCTAGAAAAGGTTTTTCAAGTCAAAATCCTTTTGAAAATGATTTTTTGAGGATTTATGCTTTTAGAAATAGCTTTGCAAAGAAAAGAATTTGTGGAAATAACTTTTAGAGCGAAAATGATTTTTGGTTTATACGAAGGAGATTCTTGAGTTTTATTTTCAAGATTTGGTCAACGAAAACGAAACTTTGATGAAACCGGTGATTACCCCTTCACTCTGTGAAGCACATGAACCTAGGGACTGAGATGATGGGCTAAAGTTCTGTGAATTGAGTACCCGGACTATATGTCCTGTGTTTTTGAATGAACAGACTTAGTGTCCTATATGCGAGTCTAGTATCCGCGATGTCGGCCTAGTATTTCGTGGATTGAGAACTTGGACTATGTGTCATGTGTTTTGAATGAACGGGCTAAATGCCCTTTAAAAAGGGTCGTCGGCTATGTGCCTTGACAAGAATGAACGAACGAAAAAGAAAGCAGAGAATCATGTGTTACATACATGAGTCGGAAGATGTGCCATGGAAACGAGCAACAATCCAAGTGGTTGAGAATATGAGCCAGTTAAGACCACTAAGTCTATTGGGGCATCCTATGTTCGAAACTCCACAAAGGGCCGAGGCGTAGCAACCTGTGTCGTAGTAATCGACTGCCAAACACGGATGAACTCGATCAGAGACTGGACTATTCATAATATGGTCGTGACGTAATACCCTCGAACAATTGGAGTTCAGACCTAAATTGAGAGGCCGACTCATGAGGACAATTGTGTTATGGGAGTATTACGACTTATCGCTCGATGAAGGGAAGTTAGGAATCGCCGAAGAACATGAACTAGAAAGTTGATTGAAGTCTCATGCATTCTTTTAACTTATCTTGATGAATGGGTGTGATCCCATAGAGTGAGATTATCTTGTTGAGATATTATGTTGAATGTTGATATTCTATAGCATGACTGTGTTGTATATCGATGTATTATTTGTATTTTGTTTTACTTGTATGGCTATTACAATAAACTTGTGAACGAGTATCTCACCCTTGCCATGTACATGTTGGACACCCTGTTGTGTTTTTGGATATGTGTACAGATGCTTCCCGACGGTCCTTTAGGCCACTTCGGTACCCTATAGCTTGAGTCTCTTGATATTGACGATGAAGATGTGTGGACTGTTAACGAGAGGCTCGGTCTCATTTGTACGATGTATGTTAGGTAGTATGCTCTATTGTCCTTAGAGATCTTTTTATCAGACTAGCTCTTAGGATTTTTTATGTTTAAGTTAGGTCTTTCGACTTTGACTAAGTATGTTGTGTATTAAAAGATTAAAAAGATGTACGCCTTATGGCGAAGTTGAATTACTTTTATAGATGATGAGTTTCAATTTGTTTTCATCTGGTTGTTGACGTTTTCCTTTGGTATTAGATTTTTGAGACAACCCGCCGTCCCATTAAAGAACCTAAGATATTAACTAATCCTTAAACCGTATTATAAACATTAGCGCACTTTATTAAGACGAAGCAGAGCGGAAAGATTAAAAACGTAAACAAGACTATGCCAAAGCACGCATACATCAGAGTAATGCAGTTCAAACATAAAGAATACGTACATGCATCGGTTGCCCCGTCAGTAGGGCTATAGTAGTAATGTATACATACAGAGTACCTCAAACTGACCACAAACAAAAGTACATCAAAAGATAAGGAAACTCTCATGCTAGCAACACTCACCATCCCCACTCAAAATACATCAAAGTTCCTCACAGCGCACTCCTAGTACAGAAGCACTGGCTGCGTTCCGTCACCGATGACGGCAATTGTCACACCCCGATTTTCTTAATCTTTTTATTTAACTAGTATTTAAGTAATTGTATTTTATTAGAGGGTCTAGAAAATTGAATAAATTATTCCGAGGCCATAGTCACGCTCTACGCTATCGTAGGAAGCTATGGTTAAGTTTTGGGTCGAAAACTCAGACGGAGCCCGGTCTGCGTTTTTCCTTGACAGTAGTGCTTTACTACAATCGAGATCTAATTTGGACCCGTGAACGAGACAGTTAGTCTGAGAATCACGTTTCCTATATTTTCGAAAAAGTTCGTCCTGACGTTCAAATATTCCGACCTGGCCTACGGGCGGGGGAATATGTCGTATCCATGAGACGATTTGGGGCCTACGGGCTTTATACTGAACCCTACTTTATGGGGGTGGCATAGTGATGATTGGGACACCTTGATCCGTTGGGGATGTCGCGTCGTGATCGTGTCCATATAGTCGTTAGTTGCATGAGTGTGAGAGACAGTAGTTAAGGGAAAAATTATTCGGGAGTTGTTTGGTTGTCACTGTTGTGATTTGGTGTGTTGCTATCTATATACATTATTTATATCGCTGCTTTTCCCATGTATGACATATTACTGTTTCTTATCCCCTTTACTTTTCTATGTTGTATTTTTTTGTTCTCGACGGTACGAGAAGACCCTGACGAGGAGTTTCCAGAGGAGATTGACGGAATACCTGTTGGGTCTGATGCCGGCGGGAGAGCCTCGGATCCCAATGCTGGGGGACCTTGAGCGCTAGGAGAGGATCTCTGACGTGCCTTTATTTCCGTTGTTATGTTTTTAGTTCTATCTACTGTATACTCTGAATCTTTTGTGTCTAGCATCAGTTATTGTAGACTCTACTGATGGAGCCGATACTCTTATGTCTATATATATATTACTATGGTATCAGTATGTATTGTATGTTTTATATTTCCGCAAATTTTATACTACTACGCTACGCTATAACTCTAATAATTATAAGTGGGGTCACCAATGGGACCTCCTAGGAAGGGGTTGTCTCAGCAATGTCCTAAACTATCCTACCCATTACCATAAATACGCCTATAGACCCGCAAGGGCACATACTCTTATAAGGAACTCGCATCCTTCTCTGGTACAGAAACTCAAAGCCTTGAGAGGTTGGGGTTAGTGGCTCGTCCACCGGTGTCAGGCTCGTAAAAAGTATCGTCCAACTCCTCAGCAACTGGTTCCTCAACAGGGTCTTACTGTAAACTAAAAGAAACACAGAGAAAAGACAGGGAGATAAGAAACATGCATCATTAAACATGGGAGAGGGGCAATAGTACAGCATATATATACATGTAGCACACAACACATAGAAAACATACAACACACCAACAACCATCTCTCGAGTCATACAACATAACTATCTCAAAATTCATTCTCTTAGATCAAACCTCTATGAGGGATACTATTCCCTATATGCATGTTGGCATCCCTATATGCATGTCGTTCGATTTCATCACGTCCCCAGTTGGACATCCCCGTCGGGATTAATAACACCACATCCCCAATTGGACATCCTCGTAAAGATCAATAACATCACGTCCTCAATTCGACATCTCGCCTCGGGATCGATGGTACACATCTCGCCCCCATTTGGGCATCCCCCATTGGGATCAAATATGCTATAATATGCAATGAACATCCATCACAGGTTGACACCGGAACCTCACGCCTCAGCACTCGGCCACAGCCATGATGCATTGCATCCACATCAACATCAACATCACATTACGACGCCTTGCGTCCACGAGCCACAGCTCCACGATCAGGACCACGACGGTATCAAACCGAACAACACCACAATCTCACCATACTCTCATAAACAATCATCGAGCCACTCACAAGAATAAAATATCACACAATAAGTATGCCAATATAGATATCATCACGTCGACAGACAAACAGATAATCACTTAGGCAGTTCAACATAACAGATCAACAGATAATCACATAGGCAGTTCAACATATCGGATAAACAGTTAATCACATATGCAGTTCAACATATTAACTTCAACATTCACATCGTCTAGCCTAGAGTATCATCTTAGCGGTGATAGCCAAAAGATACCTACACCTAGGGTCCAGGTACTTTGTCCAGGGCTCAACCTCTAGTAGGGTTTAAGGTTCCCCTACACATGTATACATTCTATACTACGCGCGCCTTCCCGTACAATCTTCCGAACACAGCTCCGCAACCGGCACTTTAGCACGCTTAGAACGATCGAACACAGTCTGATCCTTCACAACAAATCACAACCAGAAATTAATAAAATCCAACATAACTCATCTAGTTCATGTGGACTATGGTTCGGCCTTCACTAAGTAATTAGGCTAAGAATGTTAAAATTTACTAACTCTTGGATTAATGATCCTTGAGTATGATAAAGACATAGTCCATAATCATTTACCAAAGATTTGAACCAAAACTCATCCAACCAACAAGGTTAGGGTTCGACCACTCATGGAGAAAATAGGGAGAAAATTTCTTTTGGGTTCATGCTTCTAGATGATCAATATACACACCATGGTGAGTTCATAGAAATTGGTTTCATGATCATATGATTTATTTATGATTTTGTAGAGACTTTTGAACATAAAGCCTTAGAATTGAAACATGATGTTCATGGCTTTGAATCAAGAAAATGAATGAAGAGGAGATCATGATTGATCATAGAGAGAAGAGATTACCTCTTGAATGATGGAAAAATGGCAAGAAATCAAGTAGGTTCTTCACAAATTTGGCCTAAGGTTCACTTGAGAAAAAGACAGAAAGTGAAGACGATGATGGAAGGAAGAAGAAAAATGAGCGAATGGCCTTGGTGGGAGCCTTTTGGGCGTGATGCCCAGGGGACATGGACAGCAAAATTTTGTTTACTTTAGGGACAAAAGAGTAATTTCATTTAGGGACAAATTTGGAATTTTAACAAAAAACTAAGGACATAATTTTCCCACAACCTCCAAAGTCACAAAATATCTAGATATTTTGTTAGAAGTAATGATGATGGGTGATGAGTCATGTGGCGCAAACGTAATTTCATCAGTTCCTAGGGGCAAAACGGTCTTTTCTCCCCCCAAATATATTAGATATTTTTTAAAATAATGCTGACTCGTGGTGAGCCACGGTGGTGACTCACCCTCTAATTCACCATACTCAAGTGACTCATGTCCCTCATTCGGTGTCCGGTTGTGTCTCTGCACGTCCGTTCTCGACTCCGTCGATTTCCTGATTTAGGTTTTACGCCCGAATAAAGTGTACGAACTTATTTATTTTGAAAATTTTCAAAATTGCCAATATTGTTGGAAACGAGATATAAAATCTAACCGTTTCATTCTCGATTCAAAATTAGGTTTTCTGATCGGTAAAATCTTATTGTCAGTGAAAATGCAAATCGGATTCCGTCTGAATTTTCAACCTAAAATTTAACTGTAACTCTCTACGATAATGTAGAGTATAAATATGATCTTGGTTTATTCAAAATCATTTTCTAAATCTCAGATAAAATATAAACTTATTTATATAAATTACCGATCTTAGAAAGCAATAAAAATTGGGGTGTTAAATTACTACCCCCTTAAAAAGAATTTCGTCCTCGAAATTCGATGTACCTCTTAGAATAGTCTCGGATACTATCGTTGCATGTCCTCCTCTCTTTCCCAGGTAGCATCACTTGTTGTAGCATCCCATATGACCTTGACTAAGGGAATCTGCTTCCCGCGGAGTTCTTTCACTCTCCTGTCTTCGATCTGTACAGGCAGTGCTTCATATTCCAAGTTCTCCCTTATCCAAATAGATTCAGGCTCTATCACATGTGATGGATCAAGATGGTATTTTCGAATTTGGGAAACATGGAATACATCATGAATATTTGATAGGTTAGGAGGTAAAGCTATGTGGTAGGCAACTGGACCAATTCGGCCAAGAATTTGAAATGGTCCAATGAATCTAGGTGTAACTTTCTGCATTTGATTGCACTGCCAATTCTAGTTCTTGGAGTGACTCTCATAAAGACATGATCGCCTTCCTGGAACTCCAAGGGTCTCCTTCTCTTGTCACTGTAGCTCTTCTACTGATCCCGTGCGACTTTCATCCTTTCTCGAATTTTCTTAACTTGGTCCGTTGTTCGCTGCACAATCTTTGGTCCTATCAACTAATTCTCCCCGGTTTCATACCAATAGAGCGGTGTTCTGCACTTTCGTCCATACAGTGCCTCGTATAGCGCCACGCCAATACTCGAGTGGAAACTATTGTTGTATGTATATTCAATCAGTGGAAAGAATTCGTCCCAACTTCCTGTGTTTTCCAAAACATAGGCTCTTAAAAGATCCTCCAAAGATTGAATCGTCCTTTCAGACTGACCATCCGTCTACGGATGATAGGCTGAACTCATCCTTAGCTTAGTTCCCAAAGCACTGTTTAAACTCTGCCAAAATCTAGAAGTAAATCTCAGATCTTTGTCTGAAACTATAGTTAAAGGTACCCCATGCAATCTCACTACTCCCTTGACGTAAATTTGGGTTAATCTCTCCAAAGAATACCTCAGGTTGATCGGCAATAAGTGAGGACATTTCGTAAGCCTGTCAACGATCACCCAGATTGCATTGCACCCTTTTTGTGTCCTTGGCAGTCCAGAAACAAAATCCATTGCATTGCTATCCCATTTCCATTCTGGGATATCCAGTGATTGCAATAACTCTGCTGGTTTCTGGTGTTCAATCTTTGCCTTTTGACACACCAAATAGGATTGGAAATACTCCACTACTTCCTTCTTCATCCCAGGCCACCAAAACATTCCTTTTAGGTCCTGGTACATCTTTGTAGCTCCGGGATGAAAACTTAGCTTTCTCTTGTGTGCCTCTTCCAAGATCATGTTTCAAACTTTGCTATACTTAGGCACACATATCCTATCTCCAAACCTCAGAATTTCGTCAGCACCTCTCTTAAACTCTGAAGTCATTCTTTCTTCTACCATCTGGTTCCTTTCTTGTAGGTACTGATCTTCTCGTTGCTGCTTCCAGATCAAGTTCATAAAATCACTAGTGATAGTGACCATTCCTAAACTTATCTTATCTTTACACCACTCCATGTCCAAGTTTAGATCTCTGAACTACTCTAACAACTCCAACTCTTTCACCATCATAGCCGACATATGCAAAGATTTCCGACTCAATGCATCTGCTACCACGTTGGCCTTTCCTGGGTGGTACTGTAGATCAAATTCATAATCCTTTATGAATTCCATCCATCTCCTCTGCCGTAAGTTCCACTCCTTTTGGTCGAACAGATACTTTAAACTTTTATGGTCGCTAAACACACTGAACTTAGCCTCCTTTTTAGCTCTTGGAAACTAGCCTCGCACTCTTCTGTCCATTCAAACACTCTTCCCTTTCTCGTCAATTGCGTCAGAGGCAACGTAATCTTCGAGAATCCCTCGATAAACCTCTTGTAGTATCCTGCTAGCCAGAGAAAGCTTCTAATCTCGCTTACCATCTTAGGGATTTCCCACTTAACCACAGCTTCTACTTTTGCAGGATCTACTGCTATACCATCCTTGTTGATCACATGTCCAAGGAATTGTACCTCCTCTTGCCAGAACCCGCACTTAGACAACTTGGCATAGAGTTGTATGTCCTTAAGAACTTGAAGTACAACCCTCAAATGCTCTTCTTTGTCTGAGGAGTAAATAAGGATGTCATCGATGAAAACAACGACAAACTTATGAAGGTACGGTCTGAAGATTCTGTTCATATAGTCCATAAACACTGCCGGAGCATTAGTCACACCGAAATGCATAACTAAATACTCGTAGTGCCCGTACCGACTCTTGAAAGCTGTTTTCGGTATATCATCTTCTTTCACCCTTATCTGATGATAACCGGATCTCAGGTCAATCTTAGAGAACATCGTTGGTCCCCTTAATTGGTCCATAAGATCATCGATCCTTGGCAACGGGTACTTATTCTTGATCGTTACCTTGTTGAGCTATCGGTAGTCCACACACAACCTTGAACTACCATCCTTCTTCTTGACAAACAACACCGGCGCTCCCCACGGCGAAACACTAGGTCTTATAAACTGCTTCGTCATCATATCGTCCATTTGCTTCTTCAACTCTGCCAACTCTGTTAGGGACATTCGATAGGGTGCTATCGAAATTAGTCCGGCTCCAGGTACAAGATCAATGGCGAACTCTATCTCCCTCTTGGGTGGCAACCCTGGCACATCATCCGGGAAGACTTCTGGAAACTCACGCACCACCGACAAAGCATCTAGACTTGGAGTCTCTTTGGCTTCCCAAGAAAACAGCACCATGCACTCTCGTGATTGTATGTCTCCCGAAATACCATCACTGGTAGGCAATGATCCAGATTGTTCGGAAAAGCGGAGGGTTTTATTTGAACAGTCTAGTACAATATGGTTGGCTGAAAGCCAGTCTATGCCTAAGATAACATCAATCTCCTGCATAGGCAAACAGACTAGGTCTAAAAGAAAAGATCGGTTCTCTATAACAACCGGGCATTGTAAACAGACCAATAGGGTTGTTAGGGAATCGCCCGTAGGTGTAGAATCAGTCAAATTATATGGTAAGGACGAAACAGGTAAACTCAAATGATCCACGCACGCTAAAGAAATAAAGGAATGTGTAGCCCCTAAATCAAACAAAACAGATAAGAGTCTCCCAGCTACTAGGCACTTACCTTGTATCAGATCGGGACATTGAGAGGCTTCAGATCCTCTCACAGCAAACACTCTTCCTGTCATCTGTGACCTGCCCTGCTGGCGCACTACGGGTTGTCTTGTTCCCGCATCCTGAGTCCTTCTGCCTTATTGTTGAACTTGACTCCCACTAGCATCCCCTTGTTGACACTTGTTGGCATAGTGGCCCCATTTGCCACAATGGAAACAGTTGACACCAGGTGCTCGAGGACAATCTCTCACTAGATGCGGTCCACCGCATCGGAAGCACGTGGAAAATCCTGGTTAGCCTTGACTATTGCTCCCTCTTACATAACTCGTTGTTTGCTGATTCGGGGGACTGTAAGGCTTCGCCCTCTGTTAAACTCTTCCTCCTCGACCCCTCTGGCCAAAGCTTCTAACGGGTCCACCACTCCTCACTGGAGCTTATGCAACTCCCTCTTGATCGTGCCCTTTCAGCACTGCACACTTTTCAATCAATTCAGGGAATGATCGGATGCTTAACGGTAGCATAGCCCTCTTCAGCTCGGGCCTGAGCCCGTCTTCAAACATGCTACACACCCAATCCTTGTATGGGTGCACCTGATAGAATTGGGAGAATTTCAATAACGCCTCGAATCTCATGGCATATTCCCCTACTGACATCTGTTCCCGCTTCAGGTTCAGGAACTCTTTCTCTTTCTCTTGACAGACACTTCTCGAAAAATACTTTTCCAAGAAGCTCTCTCTGAACGCGTCCCAAGTCAGCATCCTCCCTTCAGTCTATAGGAGTCTCTGCTTCTTCCTCCACCATGCTTCTGCTGCTCCAACTAGCATGAAAGCAGCGTATATGACCTTCCTATCCTCTTTGCAGTGGATAGCAACAAAGACCTTCTCAATTTCTTGTAACCAAAGTTTAGTAGCCTCTGGATTGTATTCTCCATGGAATTGGGGAGGATTTCCCTTCATAAAAGCATTGAGACCGGTGTCCACCGTCTCATTTCCTCTCACCGCGTGCAACTGATCCTGCCTCGCTTCCCTCTCTTCTTGCCTTTGCATATACTGGGCAGTCTTCTGGGTTTGTTGCATCATTGCGGTGGCCAAGTCCCCCATGGCCCGCATTGCTTCGTTCTGATCTCCGCCACTTCCGGTTCTCGAGGTGTCACCATTATGGTTGAAGTCCCCGGTTCCAGCTGGTGTTCCTCTTCCTCTACCACGTCCTCTAGCCATCTAGCTTCCTGTAAAAAGGAGCTACCAGTTCCAATTCATAAGACATATATAGCACTTTACAGTTAAACATATCATATGCCTTACGAATGAAAACAATTATCACACTTCGATAACTCGCGCATCGGACATTCTACCCAAAACCTGACATAGTTGATAAAACTCGGGTATCAACCATCAAAGCCAGTACACTTGACCTCACAGTCCGATATTAGAATCGAACTGCTCTGATACCACCAAATGAGACGACCCGCCGTCCCATTAAAGAACCTAAGATATTAACTAACCTTAAACCGTATTATAAATGTTAGAGCGCTTTATACACAAGCGAAGCGAAGCGGAAAGATAATTAAAACTATACGAGAAATAAACTAAAGCACATATAAAATCAGATGACACAGCTGTAAAACATAAAAGATATATATCCATGCATCAACTGCCCCATTAGTAGGGCTACAATAATAATATATACAAGCATCAGTACGTTGGAAGCTGAAACAAAACAAAATACATCAAAAGACAGAGAAAGACTCTCGCGCTTTTAGCACTCACCACCCCCGCTCAAAATACATCAAAAATCCTCACAGCACACTCCTAGAATAAACGCACTGGCGGAAATCCCATCACTGACGACGGCGATATCCTGAACTACCCTGTTCTTCACCATAAGTGCACCTGCAAACCTATAGGGGCACATACTCTAATGACGAACTCGCATCTTCCTCTGGTACGGAAATTCAAAACCTCTCGGGGTTGGGGTTAGTAGCTCGCCCACCAGCATCAGGCTCGTAAGGAGTGTCATCCATCTCCTCAACGTCTGGTTCCTCCACGAGGTCTTTCCACCAAAATAGAAGAAGCACACAGAGAAAAGACAGGGAGATAAGAAACATGTATCATCAAACATGGGAGAGGGGCAATAGTATAGTCTATACAAATGTAGCACACAGCAACGGAAAAACATGCAACAGTCCAACAGACATCTCCCGAGTAACACGTCACATCCATCTCAAAAGTCATTCTCTCAGATCAAACCTCTACAAGGGATACAAATCCCTATATGCATGTCGGCCGATTTCATCATGTCCCCAATTGGACATCCCCGTCGGGATTAGTAAAACACGTCCCCAGTTGGACATCCTCGTAAGGATCAATAAATCACATCCCCACTTGGACATCCCCGTAAGGATCAACAACGTCCCCAATTGGACATCCCGCCTCGGGATTGGTGTTACACATCTCGCCCTGATTTGGGTATCCCTCATTGGGATCAAATATGCCCATGATATGCAGCAAACATCCATCACATGTTGATACCAGAACCTCAAGCCTAAGCACTCAGCCACAGCCAGGTTGCAATCGCATCCACATCACATCATCATCAACATCAACACGACGCCTTGCGTCCATGAGCCGCAGCTCCACAGTCAAAACCACGAAGGTATCAACTCGCACAACACATCAATCTCACCATACACTCATCAAGATCAATATCAACCAATCAACAACAATATCATCATCATAGCAATAAGCATGCTAATACACCAATAGGTAGATAAATAATTAATCACATAGGCAAAGTAGCATGCATACCACATCAACCTCAACAACAAAGTCGTCTAGCTTAGGGTATTAATTTAGCGGTGATAGCCCCAAAGATACCTACACCTAGAGTTTAGGTACTTTGCCACGGGCTTAACCTCTAGTAGAGTTTAAGGCTCCCCTACACATGCATACATTCTACACTACGCTTGCCTTCCCGACGATAACAGTATATTTCTTCCCACCTGAAGGATTGCGTAGCCGGGATCACGAACGCGATCACAAGCTCAACACCACCACAATCACGAAATCCACCTCAAGTCAGCCACCACTATGTCGTTCCTCAGCCCAAGCTCGCGGCTGCAACCTCCTCCGGGAGCTTGCACGACCACGATCACTAACTTTGCCCTAATCACAGAAACAATGTGTAAACAATCATTGTTAACCCTAGGGCAATACCAAAACCAAAGAGATTCAAGGAAAAAAAAGCTCGAAGAACACAAAGAACATAAAGTCAACGTGTTAGGGATTCTAGCTTACCTTCGAGAAGTCAAGAAATCTACCTGTGAATCTTGAAGTACTCGAAGCCCTGATCTCAGTGATGTAGTTGGAATCATGATCCGATACCTCAATCGATCTCAAACCTTACTTTCTCTCTCTAGAATCTCAGACTCTCTCTCTACGTTCTCTGGTTTCTGAAAATTTTAAGTTTTTCTTCCAAATGAAAAAGAAATAAGAAACTTATGTGATGCTGTCAGGTTGTCCACGCTTTAGCGTGGGAACACTCCACGCTTCAGCGTGGGCACGCTCTGACGTGGGAAAACTCCACGCTTGAGCATGAAACGCTGATTGCCACATCTCTGCCACGCCTCGCATGCGCGCTGACACGTGCATCCCCAAGCGTCCACTCTCCATGCTTTCACGCTTGAGCATTAACGGTCAACGTTTGAGCGTGGAATCTCTTCACGTCTAATCGTTAGACGTTGATCAGAACTGTTCTTATATGTTTTTGCACGTTTTAAGATCGTTCCAAGGCCAAATTGTCCCAAATTTGAACCGTGGCTTCCTCAACACACAAGGAACATAGTTAAGCCATTAAACATGCTTAATCAATGTCCTGCACCTTAAACAAGAAAACGGGGTGTTACACAAAGCTTCAAGTTCGTCAAAAAGGAATAAAAGCATGATGGTTCAAGTGGCATGACATTTTTCAAATGGGACTTAACATAATTAATCCATAATATCAACATCAACTCAATGCCACAAGACCAAAACCAAAAAAATAAATAACGATGCAACCCATTTATTAAAAGCATAAAACAAATAAAGAGAAAGTTTAGAAACCACCTGGATCCCATAGCTTGTGGTATAAAGGCCACGGTGTGCTCAAAACGTAAGATCTTCCTCCCGGATCCCATTGCTTGTGGAAGAAGAGCCAAGTGATGCTCAACATATAAGAGACTCCTCCCGGATCCCATGGCTTAAAGCATGGCGATTATAGGAGCAAAGGCTTGGGAACTATGGCTCCATGAAGCACTAGAACCTTACTTTCTTGAACCCACATTGTAGCATCTATACATGCATATAAACCAATGTACTTATCCAAATCAGAATTTCCAGGATCCTTGAGCATGGTGATATGAGTGTTTTCCACATGAATCTTCTTCTCATTTGTCCTTTGCAAAGGATTAATGGGAGATATTTCTTCCTTGATCTCCGCTTTATGGTCTTCTTTTCTTGAGTCATCTTCCACCACCACTTCATCTTCATTTATGTCCATACCCGCAACCACATTCTCCACAATTTGTGTTTCATGTGGCTTTTATGCTAACAATTTGGAATATTCCCTAGCTTGCACTTCTAACTCTTGCATCGTGTCACTTAGTTATGCTGCTAGCTATTTAGAATGTTTCCCAACTCGCATTTCAAACCCTTGAATCATGGCACTTATTTCCGCCTTGTTACGCTCCATGCCCTGGATCACAAGTTGAAAATCTATCTCCCAAAGAAATTCTAGCACATCAGGATTCAGCTTAAAGTGTAGTGGTGGTAGAAAAGACGACAAATATGATTTCCATTCCTCCCTGGAGTATATCTTTACATGCTTATCAACAATACAATCAAGCATGATCCAATCAATTTGATATTCATGATTTGGATAGTAATAATGGCCAATGTGTAGCATCCACCTAGCACAAACAAAACTCAAAAGAAAAAATCAAATATATACAAAATAATAAATAAAAAAATGTCTAAAGTAGTTGTCTCTTTTGTTACTAATGATATTGGTATTGCCAATCCCCGGCAACGGCACCAAAAACTTGATGGGCTCCGGCAAGTGTACCGGATCGAAGTACGTAATAATAAAACGGTGAGAAACCGAGTATCCAACTCAGGGATTGGGACACCAAGTACCACTTCACAAAATCAACAATTATTTAGACCAAAAGAAATTGGTTTGGAATATTTCAAGAAAAAAATAAACACTTAAACAAAATAAATGTTTTTGGATTTTAAATTAATTAACTAGCAAACTAAACTAAACGAACAAACAATGAAAGAAAACTCTAGGGATCCAATTTCACCAACGCTATGAATATAGATTCCTCAAAGACAAAGAATCCTAATCCCACTTCGTTTGGTTCAATTATGTCAACTCCTCCTAATCTCTAAATCAACTTCTTATGTCAACCAAGAATCCTAATTTATTTTAATGTTTGGGTTAGGGCACACTAAAATTTCCCCCTTGATATCTAATCAACTATATCACTATGATGATGATTTATCAAAGAATTCATTAAGATCTGTGATTCTTTATTGCAGTTGCATAAGGGTCCTATCTCCTCTCGGTCTCAAGTTACCTTATGGTTTTATCTGAATATACTTGACACATAATTCTCCTCTCGGTCTCATTATGATTAGCCTATTATCTAATTAGTGATCAAGCAATTAGAAACATTAAGAACGGAAATAAAACATAAAAGAAGAGGAGAAGAAATTAAGAAAAACTGAAATAAAATTATCAAGCCGTCATGGCACGGTTACATTGTCACCCTAGAAAAAGGGTTTAGTTAATAACTAAAAGAAAAGAAAAGAAAAGAAAGAAAAAGAAATAAAACTAAAACTGTGAAGAGATCTTAGAATGATTCTCTTGTGCGGCACTGTGGCACTTCTTATAGGCAGTGTTCGTAACTCCTTCCTGCTGAACTAATCTGTTTCTCTTCTCTATCTCTAATTGAATTTGCCTTCTCTGATTGAAACAAATTGAAGACACCTTACCTCCTTCAATCTCTAATTCAACCTGCTTATCTTCTTTTCAATTTCAGTTGCAATCTTTTATCTCAATTCAAATTTGAAACTTCCAATTGCAATTCAGTTTTCCTGAATTTACTCTCTGACTTCTCTATTTCAATTTGAAACAAATCTCTCACGTGTGTAAAGGTGCTCTTTTTTTCAATTCACGTGACTTTAGCTATCAATTGCCCAAGGCCAATTCAATTATTCTTCCTTACTCTCTAAGAGGTCCTTGTAGCTTGATTTGGATTTTCAATTCCAAAACTTCACGTCACTTTTGTTGTAGCTTCACATTGGCCAAGTGCTCACATTTTCATTCAATTTATTTGCTTCCAAATTAAATTGAAATTACCAACACTCTGTAGCTTAATTCACATCTTCTTTCTTTTGATGCCCAAATTGGGAATTTACTTAAAGCATAGGTGATATTTACAACTCGTGCATCTTGTTTTGGGCTTTTGTATTGGCTCCAAGAATTAGGAAGAGTTGGGTGTTGAATTGAAAGCATCTTTATATTGAAGTTAGAATCATCGTTGGGCTTGGGAAGAGCGATGTGATCTGCTAGGGTTTGCTTGATCTTTCACCATGGCCAATGCTAATTGCCCATGGCCTTTCCTTGCTCCTCTTTCTTCTCCACCCCCTCCTCCTCCATTATCTCCAGCTCCTCCATTGCAGCAGAGAACTTTTGCACAAGCTCTCACTAATTCTTGTGCTATTCCTACCAGTCATTTGCCTCGCCCTTGCCTCAAAGGGGATTTGGTTTCCATCAAGATTTCAGAAGATGAATACAAGAAGGGTTTTGAAGCATGCAAGAACAATTTGCATGGTCGATTGGTGCTACAAAATGGTGATACTCCGGTTAAGTTTAATGACTTCCATGCTAAATTATCAAAGCTTTGGCATCCAATTGGTAAATGGAAGATGATTCCTTTAGGAAAAGGATTTTATGAGTTCAGTTTTTCAACACCTGAAGATTTGTGCAGTGTATGGGCTATTGGTTCTTGGTCCCTTCAACCTGGTTTCTTGAGATGGTTTCAGTGGTCTACAGATTTTAATCCAAACTGCAAAAAACAGACTCATGTTCAATGTTGGATCCGCATTTATTCATTACCTCAAGAGTATTGGAGGCCTAAAACTCTATTTGAAATTGTAGGGAGTATTGGAATTCCAATCTCGTTGGATGAAGCCAATAAAAATAGAGTCTTTGGTCATTATGCTAGAATCTTGGTGGATATTGATTTAAATGGTATTTTTCCAGAAAAAGTCTTAGTGGAAAGAGAAAATTTCGCGTTTTTTGTTGGTATTACTTATGAGAAATTACCTAGCTATTGTACATTTTGTCAGAATATTGGTCATTTGATAGAGCATTGCAGGAAAAAATCAGGTGAAGTGCCTCGTAAACTACATGTTGATCCAATTAAAATGGTGCAGCAGGTTTATGTTCAAAAGAATCAAAATATTGATCAAGAAAAGTCCAAGAATGATGCATCAGTCTCAGTTACTAATGAATATGATGCTAAGGTGTCCGAAATTCATGAAGAAGAGGATAATAAATCTCCAACAAAGGAAGTCGATGCTTCATTGGGAAATATAGGAATGGAGACTGTTGCTGATCTGTTAAAACAGAATGATCATGTAGTGACTGACAAAGAGGATGATGTCATTTCTTTGGAAACTACCTATGATGAATCAAATTTACAACTAGATTCTCAAAAGCAGGATTGTGTTTCAATGCCTTGTTTGGAGGATGCTTCTGATGTTGGTTGTCCATCAAAAGTTGCTGACACTTTTGTTAAAGATACTGCTGATTCTAATATATCAGAAAATCAAGAAAATCAGGATTCTCAGGATGCTCAATCTCATGGAAAGCAATCTTCTCCATATGGTAACAATAAAATTGATCTAGATTCTGTTTTTAAAGAAGTTGATTTTGATCCAGATTCTTTGTATCCTGCGGTAGTCAAAGATTTTTCTGAAATTGGGGCTGCTATTGAACAAGATGAAGGTTTTTTACAATTTGTGACAAAATTTCAGAAGAAGAAGAAGGAGAAGCAAAAACAAAATGATCAACCGAATGCTGATGATTCTTTTAAAATAGATGCTGATATTATCTATTCTCATAATCTAGTTGTTCAACATGATTTTACTATTTTGTTAGAGGTGTGGAGAAATGATGGTGTCAATGACAAAATGAACTCAATTCAGAAGGATAAAAATCAGCCGAGGAAATTGAAAGGTGTAAGGTTGCTAAAAATCAAGGAGTTCCTAAAACCCGAAGGGGAGAATAGGATGATTGTTGTTGGCACATTATCTGGAAATCTGCCTAATGGAACTATGTTCAATTCAATATTAGAATTTGCGGTGCTCTGAAAATTCCATTCCAAGTTTTATTCATGATGAGTTTTTTAGAAATCGGTTTGGAATTTTTTTCCCAAACTTTACATTTAGATAGTTCTTTCATGGGTCAGGTTTATGCCCCCCATGATCTTTTGTATTCTTTATTGATTTTTCCTTTATTAAATAAATTTTGGTATGTTGCAAATGATTGATAATGCTTGAGGTGCCAACATAGTTGGGATGTCTTGCATTATAGTGATGCTTTTGCATACCATTTTTGCTTTAAAAAAAAAATCACATCTTCTTCCTTCTTTTCTTTAATTATAATTCAATTGTAATCCTTCTTCTTCTTTATTCTTGATACATTCCTAAACATCACAAAATGCAAAATATAAGAAAAATTAATTAAAATATAATTAAAATTAATAAAATAAGAAATTAAATCTAAACACTAAAATAAACAAACACAAATATGGGTCAAATCAAGTTCTAGAATTCAAATTAATTGATGAAATCCACTCTAAAATAATAGATAAAACAACATAAGCCAGCGGGTTATCACACACGTAGGACCTGTTTAGTTTGTTTCTAGTTTCATGTTTTCATTTCCTGTTTTTATAAATAATTACAGTACAAATAATTATAAAATTGTTACATTATTTTTGTTCTGTTTCTTATTTTCAAAAATTTATACAGGAAACACTGAAAACAACTTTTTGTTTGTTTTCACTGTTTCCTATATAAATTTTTGGAAACAAGAAACAGAATGAAAACAATTTGACGGTTTTATAATTATTTGTGTTGTAATTATGTTTGAAATCAAAAAATGAAACAAGAAACTAGAAACAAACTAAACAGGCCCTTAGCTATGTAATCCACACACTTGTTAGATTCCCTAACAACATAAAGGTCTGCCAATCATTCAAACTAAACAAAGAAATGATCTCTTTAATCAGAGATTGTAATAAAGGAGATGAAGAAGAACCACTTGAAACCAAATTCACAACTACAATTGAATCAATTTCAAAGATAGCCTTGGAAATCCTCAGACCGCGAGCACTCTTCATGCCATAAAGGAGAGCTTGCATTTCAGCTTTCAACACACTGCATTTTCCAAGATTGCATTGAAAACCTTGGACCAATTTTCCTTGATCATCACCGATTACTCCTCCACAAGCAGAAATACTCGAGGCATTGAATGAAGCACCATCATCTTGAAAAACCAGTTGGGGGAGGCTGCCAACAAACTCTATGCAGAAGTCTTCTTTCATCTATGCAACTTAGAGGAGTAGAAATTTCCTGATCAATGAGCTTAGCTTGAGAAGCAATAACATACCACAACTCATTTTCATATTTTGACAAATTTGAAAAAACTAAACAATTTCTATCTTTCCACAACTCATGGACAGTTATGCTGAAAAAAGTGAACCAAGACCAAGGCACCTCACCAACATCCTCATGTGAAAGATTCCATTCCAGCCAAGGTATTAATCCCAAGCTAAAAAATTTGCTCTAATATTCTGGCTCGATAACTTTATTCCAAAGCTGAGAAGCTTCACCACAATCTCTGATAATATGCATAATGGACTCAGGACTGGATTTGCATCATGGACAATCCACCTTAGATGTCATACCTCTTCTGCTCCTTTCCTCATTGGTTAACAGCTTTCCATGAAGAAGTTTCCAAAGAAAAGCTCTCAATCTATTAGGACCTTTCCATTTCCAAATCTTCTTAAACATAGAAGAAACATCAATGTGATCAGGAATGATAGATCTGCTAAGAAAATTATAAGCAGATTTCAAAGAGAATTTTCCATCTGAGTTCAAATTCCGGCTAGGAATATCAGGATTTTCAGAGTTTCCAGCAGGATATACACCAGCTATTTTGTCCAAACCTGGAGTAGAAACAAAATTCTCAAAAGATTCCCATTTCCAAATTCCATTCCGCACGTAATAAGAAATTGGAAAATCTTGTTGATCATAAGGAATATCCCCAAAACAGACTTCTTCTAAATTAGAAAGACCTGGAATCCATCTATCTTTCTAGAATTTTACACAGCTACCACCTCTCAAGATCCAAGTTATGTTCTGCTCCACATCAGGCCAAACACTAGTCAGAGCTCTCCATAAATTGGAACTAGAACTTCGAGCAATAACCTTAGGCATGGCAAGAGGGCCACAATGATACTTTGCCTTCAAAAATTTTACCCAAAGCTTATCAGGATTCTCAACAAGACTCCAAGTAAGCTTCATAAGATAAGCTTTATTCGGCACTTTAAGGTTTCTAAACCCAAGACCCCCTCATCCGTAGGCAAGCAGATTTTCTTCCAAGAGATGAGATGACATTTTCTCTGATCTGCAGTGCTTCCCCAAATAAAATCTCAACAAATTTTCTCAGCTTCATCACATATAGCAGCAAGAATAAGACAAGATTGCATCACATAACTAGGAATGTTTGATAAGGAAGCTTGAGCCAAGGACACCCTACTAGCAAAAGACAAAGAAGAGGCTTTTCAACCAGAAAGTTTCTTTCTCATCTTATCCAAGATAAAAGAAAAGGACCTTATAGACATCCTCTGATGCAGCAAGGGAGCACCAAGGTAAATTCCAAGGTCCTTAGATTGCTCAATATTAAGAAACTGACTAATCTCAGCTGCAGCATCCTCTTGTAAATTCTTAGAAAAGAAAAACTTTGATTTGTTGAAATTTAATTTCTGTCCAGAAGCAATGCAGAATTCATTTAATAGCTCTTGGACATTTTCAGCTTGCTCAAGAGAGGCTTCAACAAGAAGCACAAGGTCATCATCAAAATTTATGTGTGAGACCTTTGGACCATTCCCTCTCCCAAACTTTAGAGGCTTCCATGAACCATCGCAACCAAATCTTGGATTTTGTGTCCAAGTTTTTCCAGGGCAAGCACAAACAGGTAAGGAGAGATTGGATCTCCTTGCCTTACCCCCTATAAGACTTAAAAGAACTAGATTTTACACCATTCCAATTTATACTCATAGAAGCAGATTCAATACAATGACCAATCAAATTTGACAGCAAAGGAGGCAAACCAATGATGTCTAAGGTTTCTTTGATGAACTTCCATTCTAATCTGTCATAAGCCTTCTCCAAATCCAGCTTCAAAATCATATAACCCTTCTTTCCATGAAGATTATTAAGAGAATGAATGGCTTCCTGCATCACAAGAATATTATCAATAGTGGACCTTCCTGGCACAAAACTACTTTGATTACAAGAAACAATATAAGGAAGAATAGATCTCAATCTTTGAGTAAAAATTTTAGTAACGACTTTATAAGCAACATTACATAAAGCAATCGGCTTAAATTGAGACACATAATTAGGAACATCACATTTAGGAATAAGAGTGATAAGAGTTTGATTGACTTCGCCAATTTTTTCAGGCTGCAGAAAACAGTCAAGAACAAACTGATGAAGAGAACCTCCAATTATGTCCCATTGAGATTTAAAAAATAGAGGATGAAAGCCATTCGACCCAGGGGACTTGTAATTCTTCATGCTAAGAAGGGCACTTCTAGTTTCTTCTAAGAAACACTGCTGCTCAAAAAACGCTATCTCAGAATCCTTAATAAATGGAAAGGAATGAATAGAAGAAAAATTAGTTTCAATAGGATTAATAGAAGAAAAAAGGGTAGCATAAAAATTTGAAACCAAATTCTGCAGACTAAGATCATCATAGATCCAAACATCTTCCTCATTCTTAAGAGCAGTAATCTTATTTCTTCTTCTTCTCTTAACAGCTGCCATATGAAAGAAACGAGTATTTAGATCACCAAGAGTAATCCATTTGCATTTTACTTGTTGATACCAATAAACGTCTTCATATTTGACAATCGAGTTATACTCCTGCCAAAGTTGATCGCCAAGAGAAAGAAGTCTATCAACAGGTCTGGTCAAAAGAACTCTATTAATGCCTACCAACCTCTTCAGAATTCTATGCTTCCTTCTAAAAATTTTACCAAACACATCCTTGTTCCAAATACTAAGTGTGACACCCCCTTCTGGGACGCCACATTGTTACCCCATCTGTTCTAGGAAATAAACTCTATTAATCTTTTTCTAGTTACTTTCGAAAAATAAAGTTTTCTAATTGGTGAACGCCTCTCCAATTTTAGTGATAAATAAAATTTTTCTTTTTAAAACTCTACCATCCCATAGCATCACACAATATCCAGTACTATATGCTTCTAATATCGTATACATACTAGTTCCTTATCAGTTATACACAGGGCCTTTATATAAATAGGCCATTCACAAGATACAAAACAAAGAAATAAACTGCATAATACCTGTGACGCTCGAATGGAACCACTACTCAAAATCTCCTGGCCCTCAGTAGCCAGAATAACCAACTGACGCACTACTCTAACTCTAGCCTCTCACTACAGCTGGCCAACCTCTAATGGTACCCGTTGGGGAGATCCCGTCGATCATCCCCAGTCTCCAGAGACACAGCAGATGTAGATGTCATAGAAGTCACTCCCTCGTCCGGAGCATCGTCCTCAGCATGCACGGGATAGTCCTCCGGCTCTATCTCCACAAACTCCTCTGGATCCTCCTCGATCTCATCGACCGCTGGATCCACAGCATCTGGGGCTGGGGGTGGTGCTGGTGCCGCTGCTGGTAAGGGCTGTGCTAAATCCTGAAGCACCCCCAACTCTCCCTGGTCTGCCAAAAACTGTAGTAGGAGCCACATCGGAGGTAAAGGCACCTCGATGGACTCTACTGTATGCATACGTCTGTGTGGTCCTCCTCCGAACGTACCGACCACCTCCCGGACTGGTCCTGTATAAATGGCGCTCTGTGCCCCGGGGTTTATTGCCCAGGCGCCAGCATGGTCGACATGCTCAAAGGTCAAGGATCGAACCTTGGAGTGCTGAAGGGGCACCTCCGGATCCATCTATAAACAGAAACCAATATATAGCAACAAGAAAAAGCCAACCAGGACTATGCAAGAGTGAGATACCAATATATGGATTTAAAGACGATAACTACATGTAAAACACATAAACACATATACACATATATCATCATGGCAATCCATACGTTTTTCTGCTTAAGTAACTTGCCAAAAGGGATTCATACCCGTCAAACATAGTCATTTGTAAAAATGCATGAACACTTCAAAATCAACATCTAGTTTATTACTTAATCTCCGGAGATCCCAACTTCTTGTTCATCAAGCTGATCAAGCTCGGCTGTCCAACATTGGACACGCCGTAATACCATAGCAACACTGCCCTACGCAAGGCAAAGTGATCATCAATATGGCTTTCATTGTCCACCATGGCACAATGACGCAAAGTAACATGAATATCCTGACCACCAAGATATCATGATTAATTATAGGCACGTCTGCCAATTAATGCATGTAAAAACATTTTGTTTCTTTTCACTGTTCTTTTTGCTCGTTCTTTCCTTGTCGAAGCTCAAAGGCTACCGACCCGTCATGATTTACCATATTTTAACACTTTTCATAATCAACACAGGACACAACGTCCGAGTGTTCAGTCACGAAATCTTAGACCGATGCACCAGTCCTAGATTCGTGGTAGTAGAAACCAATGTTTACCTTTAACAACGTTCATCATAAAGTATACATGACACGAAGTCCACAGGACACACGGTCCACAATACCACAACATGGATCTTAAATCCACGTGTCATCATCACAGAACACTAGTAACCCGACGTCTCGTTTACTAGGTTCACGTTTCAATGTTTATCGTCGTTTTCGTTCGGTGAAACACAAATTAAAACAAAATCCCCGCAACTTATCCAAGTCGTCGGTTTTGATATCATTGAGTAAAACTTGTTTATGAAAAATCCTTTTTCTTTAAAATCCAAAAACTTACTTTTCTCTTGAAAATCAATTTCCTAACGTCGTAGTTCTCAAAATAGGGTCATTTTGTGGCGGAATCGTCGTTCCAATAAAATTATGATTATTGCCGTCATCTTAATGTTTAAAAACGTTCCAAGTCAAAAAAATTAGTTTTTCCTTCCAAGTAATTTTCTCCATCCCAAAAATTAATTATTTTTCGAACATATCTCTTTTCATCTACTAACTTTTCCTTTCCAATTTCCTTTAGTAACATGAACATTCTTGAGAAGACTTTTAAAAGCTTTTACCTTAGTCATTAATGGAGCACTGACCACTGTCAGGCTTCTCAATCAACAATCAACATCCATACAGTCAATACAGTCTCATCACAACAGATAGTACAGTTATAGCATATATCAACATATAGCACATAATTACCAACAATCAAACATACAGGTAATTATTGACAAATAACATCATAGCGAAAATTAAATTAAACATCCACCACGCAGTTCAATTGAAACTTATACAAACCACAACATACACAGATAACATATAGTTATCGACAATCCCTCAGGCAATCTCCTCTTACCTTTTGTAGTCTAAAAAGGATTTGGGCCCTCCAATTTCTTCGAGTGTCCCACTACTCCGTGAATCCCCGACTCACGTGGTTCGAACGCACTCCAAAAATCAACGAGCTACGCTTACTCTATCAATCCTTCACCACACAATCATAAAATAAGTCAAACTTTTAAAACATCTTCTTAGTTGCTTAAGGATAGGTTCGGCCCTCTTCAAAAAAAACTAGGATAGGGTGTTCCAAATTTCACCAACTAGAACCTAGGGTCCTTTAGAACATAATCAAGCTTCCTTTATACAAAAATGAACCAAAACCCCCTCTTAAACCCCTTGGGTAATTCGGCCAAGCCTAGGGTAAGAAGAAAGGAAATTTGTTTTTGGGACAAGCTTCTAGATAGCCATAGCATGCATCAAGGTAAGTTCATAAAAATTGGTTTCATGGCCATTGAATTTTTCCAACATTTTCTAGGAATTTTTTGAAGGTAAGGTACTAAAATTGAAATCATAGAATATTGATCATGAGTATGGATCAAGATAGAAATTACCCTCTTGAAAAATGAAGACTTGCTTGAGTTCAAACTTCTCCTTTACAATTTAATTCTTTGTTGATCTTTGGCCTTCCTTGAAGTAGCAAGAAAATGAAGAAACTTTGGGAGAAATGAAAGAAAAGGTTGCTGCACTTGGGGAGCAGAATTCTGGCGTGAAAGAGAGGTGAGAAGAGTGGTCTCACTTGGATATAACTTGAGGGGTAAGAAGGTAATTCTTTAGGAGGGCAAAATGGTCATTACCACTTGATCATCATGACTAGTGACTCACTAGGTGACTCACTAGATGACTCACTAGGTGACTCACTAGATGAGTTGTCCTTGATTGGACATAGGGTTTATCTTGTAGCGGGTCCCGATAAATCCATAATCAGCTCCGTTATTTACCCGATTAAAGATTTCACCTAAAAAAACATATTTTATTTCATTTTTTTTGTGAAAATTTTTAAAATAGCCAAAGTCGTTCGAAATTTAATTACAAACCTAACTGTTTCGTTCACGGGTCAAAATTAGGTCGTTTGAGCAGTAAAATCATACTGTCAGTGTAAAACGCAGACCGGGCTCCGTCTGAGTTTTCGACCCAAAATTTAACCATAGCTTCCTACGATAGCGTAGAACACGACTATGGTCTCAGATTATTTTATTTCCCTCTCTAGACCCTCCAATAAAATACAAACGAATAAATACGGTTTAATTAAAACAGAAAGCTCGAAAGCTTGAAAAATCGGGGTGTTACACTAAGAGAATGAGTAGTTCTATTAATATTCTCACACCAGGAATCAGAAGCATGCCAAGCATTTATAACTTGATCTTTAAAACCCGGATGATCGAGCCAAGGGCCAAGAAACTTGAAATAACCTTGCCTTCTTCCAGAAATTTGAGGTCACAACCAAAGACCACAATGATCATAAGATTGTAAGGGCAAATGAGTGACTGATATTTCAAGAAAAAGCTCTTGCCAAGCTGAACTACTAAGAACGTTGATATGGACATCAATTAATGTTGATATCTATTAATTAATTATGATGTTTTAATTATGATGATATGAAGATTGTAAGGGCAGATGAGTGACTGATATTTCAGGAAAAAGCTCTTACCAAGCTGAATTACTAAGAACGTGGATATGGACATTAATTAATGTTGATATCCATTACTAAGCTCTTCCCACATAATTAATGTTGATATCCATTAATTAATTATGATGTCTTATGAAGGTTAAAACGTTTTGTTATTTATATCGTAATTAGAATTGTATACTTATAATATCAATAATATATGTATCCATGTTTCAATCAATAACATATAATGTAAATAATAATTATATCTGTAATTTGAATTAAATATTATTTAATAATTTATTCTGAAGGAAAATTTACTCATGCATACGCATGGGTCACCTACGCTAGGGCAGGAGAGTAAGAGGCTATCACTGTTTTAGTGTATTTTGGGCGAGGGAGAAGAAATATTTGGCCTCTCATTTGCTCCCTCATTTGTATTGAATTGTCTGTTTTATTTAACTATTTGGCCCGGTTATTTTTTCCTGTACATTGAGCCCATTGGGTTTAATGAGAAATATTCGTAAGAAGAAATGAATGAGGATCTCCTATCTCATTTTGCTGTATCACAGCATGTCCCAACCGATAATATATTACCATCTATTTTACTTTTTCAATATTAAATAAAATTTGAACTGACATGACAATATATTATTAGTTGGATATGGTATGATACACCAAAATAGGACAGAAGATCTTTATCCAGAAGAAATATAGGTGTGCAACGCACAAGCTAAATGACTAGTATTAATCATTTTTCATCCATATTCATTGTCTAAAATTGTTGCACAAAACTTGCGTTAGTTATGTGTAGCCCATATAGTTTAAACTGAAATAAATGATGCAAGTCTCACTCTTTAAACCTTACATGATTAGACACACACATTGTTAAGTTAAAAAAATGACCGTTGTTTTTTTTTTTTTTTCCTCCTCTAACTATCCTAATTACGTGCACGTTAATTAAATCAAGCAAAGTTAAACTATACTTTGACAACAAGAGATTAAAAATAAAATCATGCACCTTACGGCAGCTTCATGAAACCGTTTCTCCGGTTATCGCTGGCTGGCGAAGGACGTGGGGGTCTCCACTGGGGCAAAACTCGATGAGCAAGCAGGACCATCGTGGGGACTCCAGTGTTGCATAAAGCGTAGGCAAAAAAGGGTGGTCTAGAATTTCTAACATCACTCTTTCTATCCTTGCCCTCCTCTCCTTGTTCCTAGACACCAACTCCTTCTTGTCCATAACCTTGGTAGTGAAAAGGCATCCATTGGAGCCCTTGAGCTCCACCAGGTACATGCTTCCGATGTCCCCGCTGCCAAGGCGGTGGACAAACCTGAAGTCGTCAAGTCCGAGGGTGGCGTGCAGGGAGGGATCTAGAGGGGGGCTAGCATGGGTGCTTGTCCCTCCCTCTTGCATATATTTTGTAAAAATAGTTATATATATGTAATATTTTTCATATAAAAAATATCTTACTATAAATATTTATACATATATGCATATACTCTTATACATTTGGCACCTCCCTCTAATGTTTTCTGGATCCGTCTCTGTGTGGCGCGGTTGTTTCCCTCGGACTTGCACGCTGTATAGGATCCCAGCAGGGGTTGGAGGAGGATGCATGGGGCTTGGTGCAGGGTGAAGCATTGCTGGAGGATGTCCACTTTGAGCCTGAGCTTGTACTACGCTTTGTTTCTGTGGCGGTGGAGGTAGTGGTGGCGCTGGTGGAGTTGATGCTATGGTTGTTGGAGTCATTGGCAAAAAGGTTCTCAGTGGAAGAGTGCATTGCGTTGTGGTGGTTGTGCATGGTGGGGGATCAATAATGGGGTTTGAGTTGGTTGTGTCGTGTGTGTGGTTTTGGTTGGAAATGGTGAAAGGAAAGAAGATGGTAATGGGAGTTTTGAAAAGGGATTGGGAGGGGTATGAATGGGCCGGCACTTTATGGAGGCCCATGTGGACGATTTTGCTGTAAATTAAGAACCGGGTCAAGGGGCTCATATGCTACGAAATTTTCCTTTTTTTTAATGTTTTTACAGTGTTTTATATTATTTCTCATATTTTCATTGCATGTCCACCCATAAGTGTTGGTCCAAGTGGAAGAGATTTGAGTCTCTTAGGCATGTGATCTTGGGCTCGATCCATGAATTCATTTGTATGGAAACATCATTAGGAGGGGTCCCCACTTTGATGTTCGGTTCCGCTGTCCGTGTACACAAACATGAGTTTATTACATTTGATTTATGTGCAACATACCTGTGTTTAGTAATATTGGTTGGATGCTCATAACCAATACTTAACCTCCTTTTTATGTACACAAATTTATTTTATATATTCAACCTACCTATTATAGTGTAGGTTCCTCAAAATTGTCTCAATCATTATAGATTTTAATGATTGAATATTTTTTGTTTAATGCTCAGCAGCGACTATAGGTATTAACTTTCAGTGGACAACTCGTTTGGCTCATACAAACAATTCTTTTATGCTTGCAATGCTTTCAAAAAGTTGAGTGCATAAGTGCTACCACATGCCATATATGAGTGAACTTATAGCATAATCATGCAATTAAATCCCCGAAACGTTTTCCAATTAAATTTGCTCAGTTTTTGTTTTCCTGATAACTTCAGGACACATTGAGAGTCGTAATTGCTGCTTTGGGGATCATTAAGTTATAAATTACTCTTGACTATTTATGTTTCTAATAAATTATTAAAGACTGTTTTGTTATGTAATTTAGAATTTACATAAGCTCAACAATAACTTTGGACTATTTATGTCATTTCCTTCTAATGTATGCTTTTTGCAGTGTTTTTAATTTTCTTTGAAATGAAACTGTTTTTAGAATTACCAAATGATCCATGCAGTTATCTTTATCTCGATCAACAGTGGGCCAAAAATTATGATGCTAATGCAAATGCATTTGTATGCTCAAGATGGGCTGCACGTTGATCACCTACATTTGTCAAATTTTTAACAAACATTGGTGACTATTAGAGGTCTATTATGTAATTATGCGAATCTGATATGTCATTCTTGAACTCTCATTGCGCATTTGGTCACTATATGCTTTACATGTTAGTTAAGATGAATTCAAGAATACAATAACCAAATCAAGATGATACTGCAAGTTTGTTTATGGACACTGATGGATCTCATATTCAAGACTCTAAACTTTTTGCTTGTGGTGGTTTAATTCGGGATCATTTGGGGCATTTTGTAGCTGGTTTACATTGCAATCTAGGTGTTTCAACATATATTTTTGCAGAATTATGGGGGCTGGTTCATGGTTTGAGATTGGCTAAAAGTTTGCATATCTCAATCAACAGTGGGCCAAAAATTATGATGCTAATGCAAATGCATTTGTATGCTCAAGATGGGCTGCACGTTGATCACCTACATTTGTCAAATTTTTAACAAACACTGGTGACTATTAGAGGTCTATTATGTAATTATGCGAATCTGATATGTCATTCTTGAACTCTCATTGCGCATTTGGTCACTATATGCTTTACATGTTAGTTAAGATGAATTCAAGAATACAATAACCAAATCAAGATGATACTGCAAGTTTGTTTATGGACACTGATGGATCTCATATTCAAGACTCTAAACTTTTTGCTTGTGGTGGTTTAATTCGGGATCATTTGGGGCATTTTGTAGCTGGTTTACATTGCAATCTAGGTGTTTCAACATATATTTTTGCAGAATTATGGGGGCTGGTTCATGGTTTGAGATTGGCTAAAAGTTTGCATATCTCCAATTTGTTTGTTGAGTTAGATTCGAAGCTTGTTGTGAATATGATCAGGATGAACAGTAGTTTGTTTTTCAAGCCACTTCTTGAGGAGGCTATTTGTTTGATTGAAGACCACAATTGGGTTTGTGATATCAAACATATCTTTAGAGAAGCTAATAGAAGTGCTGATTTTCTGGCTAATTTTGGTCATTTGGGTGATTTTTCCTGCACTCTAGTCAGTAATATTCCCCCTTTGCGGAAGATGTTGCTAGGGGAGTTGTTCTCCCTAGATTAGTTTCTGTTTTTATCCTTCCTATGTAGCAAAAAAAAAAAAAAATACTACTACGATAATATTATATACTTCAAATAAACAATTTTCTTAATACTATTTATATTAAACCAAAATCTATTGTTGTATCTCACAATTTTTGCCTTTTTTTAATATTAATTTTTCATATTTAAATGCTTGAATGGTAGCTATAATATAAAATTTTTAAATTTTTTAATTATATCAGTATTTTTACATTTAGAGGTCCAAAAAATGTGATACTTTTTCATTTTAAATAATAAACAAATACTTATTCATTGCTCTTTTAATTTTTTATTTTCAACATTTAAAAAACAAAATAGTATAAACTAATCACACATAATACGTCCGTGCATCACACTAATGATATGTGTGTTTTCAAAATTAGAAGTCCCAAACAAAAAAAAATCATGTGATGTTTTCTCAATTCAAATACTATCCAAATTCTTATTTATTGTTCTTTTAAATTTTTATTTTCAACATTTAAAAATACATAATATCTTAAAATAATACAAAATCTAGTTAAAGTTAAAAAGTAAGAGGTAAACAGATACATTAAAGCATTAAAAACCCTAACCTTAAATTTGATTAAAAACTGCTTACCAAAAAAAATTAGTTTAAAAACTTCTTTCAAAAAATAATTTGTTTAAAATTTGAGTAGTAAGTAAGAATATATCAAATATAATTTTTTTTTGATAATAAAATATAAATTTAATTTAAAATATTATTATTTTAACTTATTAAATTAAATAATTTATACATTTACTTACTCAATTAAAATCACTTTGTAGCACCTTACAATCCATAGAGTTACTTTCCCATAGATTCATCGAGGTAACGTAGTATAGTGTGACGACAAAGATTCATTTAGGTAAATACCAAGAAAAAAAATGAAAAAGATAAAATCCCCAAGCCCTCGCCGAATTTTAACTAATTTTTAAACATTCAAGTATGAATATCATATTTGAACCCATGAACCATCCCTCATTTATTTTTCCCTTTATACCCTCAAAATCCCATCACCACAATAATCTCTTTTCACACGTCACAACGATCAAGGATACACCCGTCTTTTCAAATACCTATCTCACTCTTATGTGTCACAAAATATCCTCATCTTCCCACTCTCTCCTCTCGTATGTTTTTTTACACCCTGGCTCTCTCCGTGGGGAAGCTTTTGAAGTCACTCACTCCTCTTCTCAACAAATAAATATGCACCCTTCATTTATCCATCTAACGGCTCACATCTCTCTCCAAAGGTTACTCCCATTTTCCATTATTCTCACACAGTGGTTTTAACCATAAACCCTAGCTCTCTCTCTTTCTCTCTCTAATCAGAGCGCGCGCTCTTTCCCGCTCTCTTTTTCTCTCTATCTTCCCCGATCCGTTTCTCCCTCTTTGTAGATCTCGCTCTCAACGATTCATTTCTTCCTTTCAATTCTTTCATCATTCCATCCATGTCGTGATTCTTCATATTTGCTTTCTGTAACGTTATTTTTTTCCGTTTCGGTTACTGTAACATCATTAATTATGTAATTGTTTAGATTTTTGTTATACCAATTCCTTTTTTTTTTCCTCTTCCATATCGTAATTACGAGATTGTTCTGTTCTCGCTCCGAGATTTTCAGAACCTTCTGGAATAACCAGGTTGAGGCCAGGTTTTTTTTTTTTCCTTTTTATTTTTTTTATTTCGGTTTTGTGTTCATTTTCGGTTTTTATAATCAGGGTATTGGTCTTCTTCTTCGTCTTTCAGGGTCCGGTTTTTTTTTACAACATTGACTCGGTTCTGTGTTGAGTCAACTCGGGTGTTTGAACTCGGTGACTCAGTGAGTTAGGTAGAGGGAAAGAAAGGTCGAGTACCGGGTGGTGTCGTTTGGGGACTAAACGGCAATGCCGTCTGTTGGGATGAGGCGGACGACGAGGGTGTTTGGGGTGGTGAAGGGCAGTGACTCCGCCTGTGTGCTGCGGTCAGGAAGGCGGCTGTGGCCGGAGTCCGGCGAGACGAAGACGAGGAGAGGGAACGAAGGAGACGAATGGTTGAAGAAGCCGGAGAAGAATGCTGTGAAAGCGAAGCAAGAAATAGCAATGGTGTATGATACCAATGATGATGATATCGGTATCAAAGAGTTGGTGAAGCACAAGGGTCGTTGCTCTTTGAGTGAAAGGAATGATAGGCGTGATAGATTTTATGGGATTGTGTATAGTAGGAAGAGGAAGAGAATGGGTGGTTCAAGTTCTGAGCTTTCAGCTGGTGCTGTTGAAAAAGGTGGAAGTGATGATACTAAGATGTTTGGGTTGCGGTTTTCTCGGCGGAGGAAGGATCGGTGTAAGTTGGCAGTTGTTGTGAAGCCCTCTTGTGGGGACATTGATTTATTGTCTTGTTTGTTGTTTTTTGTGTTGAGGCATGTCAGAAGGTTCAGGCTCACACTCAAGTATCTCTCTGCATTCCTTTTATCTGAGCCAATTTGTGGTGTTTATGCATCGCGGGGCATACAGTTCTTGCAGGTAAACTTTTATGTTGGATTTCGCTCTGTGATCTTCCCATGGTTTTGTTTGTACCTGTATGTTAGTAATGAATGGATGGAAACGGGATAGTATGCATACAATTTTGTTATTTTATTTATGCAAATGCTAACTAGAGGGCACCGGTTAAGGAATTTAAAATGGTAAATTTTTATTGGGAAGAAATGTATTTAATGGATTTAGAAGTGATGGACTTAGTTTTTCCATCAAAAACTTACCTCTTATCCATCAAAAACTTACCTCTTATTAATTCCTTAACAGCACTGGTTAGTAAGACCCTTTTATTTATGTTTGGTATAAAAACCAAAGAATTGATGCTTTACTTTGTTTTTAAGGAAAAATAATTAAATCTTCGAAGCTGTCTGCAAATGGGGGGTTGGCTTACATGGTTGACCTTCTGCTCATGGTAAATGCATGACTTGGGTTCGAATCTTGGGCCCCCAGTTGGTGGAGAATATGTAAATTCATTGCAAATGCTTGCTGTCTGCTGGAGTGCTGGTTGATTACACTCTTTATTTGGCCCCTTGATATTACATAACATGTAAGTTTAATCTTTTTTCAGGGATCTCCTACTGCCAACGTTGGGATTTGCCAATTTTTTGGAATCACACGGTTCACGCCATTGTTCTGTGTCGATTTTTCTGCCGTTCCTCATTGTTTTAAGTATCTGCATTCTGCGATGCTTTTAAGATCTATGTTTAGGTCATTTACTCTTATATATAATTCAGTAACTGTGCCTAGTGATGTTGAGGAGGAAATTGATTTCCCAGAATTCCAGATTGAACTGCAGACATCTTGTGATTCCTTCAAGAGAGAATCTTCTGAGTTTGGAACCGCCATGCTTGATGTTATTGAAATCAGTGGCAGTTTATCTTTACATTCATCTGTCAAGGGTCCCAGGTTATCCGGTCGAAATGGAAAATATAGAAATATGAACTCTAAAGGCACTCAAAGGAGGAGAACTTCACTTAGCAAAAGGAAAGCTCGAAATCCTTCACGAGTGGACAGAAGTATGGGAGCATCAGCTTCTGGTTTGAAGGATGGACGGAAAAGAAGTATCGCAGGTGTATCATCTAATAAGAAGCTTAAAAGTTTGGGTAACAGTTGCACTGATGTGAGCTTTACTGAAGCGAATTCTGCCATGGTAAATTCAACAGAAGGACTGGATTCATCCCACTGTTCTGCAAATATATTGATTACAGAATCAGACAGATGTTACAGGGTAGAAGGAGCAGTTGTCACTTTAGAAAGGCCAGTGTCAAAGGAGTGGCTTCTTGCAGTAAAGAAGGATGGATTGACAAGATGCACTTTTAAAGCAGAAAAAGTAATGAGACCCTGCTCTTCCAATCGGTACACCCATGTGATAATGTTCTCATTGGACAATGGGTGGAAGCTAGAGTTTGGTAATCGTCGGGATTGGATTATCTTTAAGGATCTCTATAAGGAATGCTCTGATCATAGTATCCCAGCTACTGTTGCTAAATTTATCCCAGTACCAGGTGTCCGTGATGTCACTGACTATGCAGACAGTAGTAGTGTTCCTTTTGAGAGACCAAATGCTTATATATCTGCAAATGGCGATGAGTTATATAGAGCAGTGACAAGAAAGACTGCAAATTATGACATGGATTCTGAAGATGAAGATTGGCTGACCAAGTTCAATAATGAGTTTCAAGAACACGTATCAAAGGATAGTTTTGAGTTAATTATTGATTCTTTGGAGAAGGCTTATTATTGTAATCCAGATGATTGTCATGATGAAAAATCTGCGGCTAATCGGTGTCGGGATCTTGGTAGCAAGGAAGTTGTAGAAGCTGTATATAGTTATTGGATGAAAAAACGGAAACAAAAACATTCATCTCTACTTAGGGTTTTCCAGGTAACTTTGTCGTAACATTTTAGATATCGTATTGTGTGGGAGTATGTTCATGGCAGTTCTATGGTATATGCATTTGCTTTGTAAATTTTTTTAATGCTCAATATGATGCTTGTGAGTAATGCTTGTGAGTTGTCTTCTCATTTTGTATTCAGAAAATGGAAAATATTTAGGGGGTGTTTGTTTCAAGGTATCTTACTACATTCTTAGGAATTACATTCCCAGGAATACTATGACTAGGAATAAGATAAATTCTAAAACATGGTTATTTAGTATTTATTATTCTTGAGAATGTTTTTTAAAAAGCATGGGGAAGAATGTGGGACTAGAAGAGTTATTTTATTCTTTTGCAAGTTTATTTTCATTATCATCTCTGGAATATTTTTTAAAACTTGTATCAAACGTGGGAATATCTTATTCCCAAGTTCACATTCCCATGAATAACATGGCAAACCTTAAACGCACCCTTGGGACTACGCACCCTTGGGACTGTGTTAAATGAGGGACCGTAAACATTCTTGTATGATTATATATGATGTCTCAAGTCTATTTTGTTACTTCTGTCTGTAGCTGACCCTTGCTTCCTATTTCGAGTTAACTTTCATTTATATGTGCTTATTAGCGTGTGGATGGTTAACCATTTAAGATCATTGTTCATGAAAATTTGTAAATTGCGCATTATAGCAGTAAAAAAATATATTTATTCAATTGACGAGTATGAACGAAATTTTCAAAGACAGTGATGGCTATTTTGTTTAGGGATCGTTATTAACTGATGTTGATGTTAAGTCTTTGCAATATTTATTCCTTGGCATTTTTTATCTGGAACATTTCAACACTTATCCCCATGCAATTTTCCTACTTTGAAAAATGAAGAAGGAAATATTTTGTTATATGACTTCTGATTTTTTTTTTTTTTCCAACCCAGGGCCAGGGAAAGCTATTAGTTTATTATGTGAACTGAACTGTTCAGGTGGCGTATATTTAGTAGTCTTGAAGATTTAGATGAGCTCTAGGATAATTCTTATTCAATATTAAGGGATATAGTTTTGCAACTACTGGGTAGTGGGTTTTGTGAATGTTGATACCTGTGCCCATATCATGTTTTACCTTGATCACCTCTATATCTTGGTAGTTTTTTAATCATATTTTTCTCTTTTTTATCTGAATCTAAATCTGGTGTAATAAACCAAGTTGGAGGTATTGCTGTAAGTTGCAGTGCAACATTATTATCTTTACTGACACGGTTGATTCAATTTCTCCTGTCAGAGTCATCAATCAAAGAGAGCTCCACTTATTCCTCAGCCTTTGCTGCGAAAGAGGAGATCATTTAAGAGACAGCCTAGTCATTTTTGTAGAGGCAAACATCCAAGTGCTTTGCAAGGTAAGATTACGATTTAATTTATGTCTTTAACAGGAACATAGAATGTGAATTGCTTTAGTTCTATCAGATTATTGTGAATTTGATGTTTTTGTTTTAGGTACTCCAACCTGTTGGTGTTGAGTTTTGGTGTAGTTTCTTCTCAACTTTTTTTGGCATCTACATAGATAATCTTTTGACCCAGCTTATGCAACACCATTTCTAGAACTTGACCAGCTTGACCTGGACTTCTGATCTTGTTCAGTGACTTTTTGAATGATGTAATTCAGATATTCTTCCTGTTTTAATCATTTCTTTGGTATAGAGTTTAGCCTATATCATGCCTATGATGCATCATATATTTTGTAATTGCATGTAAATTTATGAAATATAAGCTTCTAACTAGTTTACTTGTCACGTTTCTGGAATCTCTTTTCTTTTGTCTTCTCCTTTATATTCATTTGGTTCAATCTCCAGTGATTTGTAAGTTTGCGACGACAAATGTATGTTTAAGTTGCTAGAAGGAACTGTTAAACAACTTCCCTTTATTTTGTTGAGTTGTTGAGATGTTATTTCTGTTGGTAGAAAGGGTTGACATTCATCTTTTATCAAAGTCGTGTTGGACTTTTTTTTTATTAGCATTTAAATTGCAGGTGTCTACTTATATGTATAGTTGCATGTTGTAAAACTTTGATATATTCATTTACAGCAATTGCAGCTGAGCAAGATGCTTTGGAGGAGAAGAATGCCTTGCTTAGGATTGAACAAGCTAAAGCTTCCGCAAAAGAATCCAAGGAATTTGCAGTACAAAAACGCAAAAGGGCCCAGTCTCTTATGGAGAATGCAGATTTGGCAATCTACAAGGCCACAATGTTAGTTAGAATAGCTGAAGCAGCTCAGGCTGGAGAATCAGTAGATGCCTTGGCAGCATGCTTTCTTGATTGACGGGTAGATAAATTCCTTATGCTAATTATAACACCCAATTTTTATTACAGAAAGGCTTACAATAGGTGCTGTTATTATTTTTTTATTGTAACTTTGTATATATATTTTTGTTTGTATGTACAACTTGTCTTAAAACAATGACCTCAACACAATGTTTTATTCAGGTAGATTAGCTGATTAACTTGGAGGAAAGGATTTTAGGAAATGGCCAAAAAATGGGAATAAAAGATATTTAATTTTAAGCCTTGTACCTGTGCCTCTGAAGATTTGCTGTACCAGATTCTCATTTAAACTTCTTTAGGCTCTGTGCCTCTGAAAATTTGCCTTACCAGATTCTCATCTAAACTTCTTTAGGCTAAAGTGTTTTATTTTGTTGTGCATGGCCTACCTGTAGTAGACAAATCCTTGCATTTTCTCTTGTCAATTGTCAGATTTGGACAAGTAAAGTTATTGACGTCCAATGGCCTACATTTGTTACTCACAAACTACTATAGCTGAGTTGGCTGGCATAGCCCCACTTATCTGGTCACTACCACGAGCTGAAGCTTCTGCCGGGACTTCAGGATGTGCCATTTCAAGATTCAAGGACACTAACAAAAGGAAACAATAAATGGTGAGAATTACTGGGTTTTGGCCTTTTTATCCCTTCTGAACAATTATTGGTGAGACTTCCATTGAAAGGTAATATCAGAGGTAATTGAGAAATAAGGAAACTGAAGAATGAAAGATCGAGAACGAGAAAAATATCAAAAGGTGTTGGATGAATGTGTGAAGTTATGTCATTGATCTGTTGCACAATACACTCTTCTATACAAGAGCACAGCTGTCAGTACAGTTCTCATAACCAACTGTATAACTAATTTTGCATAACTAACTGTTGCTGTAAATTGAACTATAATTGTCATAGCTGTTATTTCTTTTCCTACCATCCCTTTGCTAACCCAGATTTCAATTTGCTCCGTTTATTTTTTATTCTCTGATTTTGATTTCAATTATTCTCCCATAAACTCATATTTTGATTCTCTAAGTTTGATTTCAAATTTGCTTAGTTTGGTTTCGATTTCAATCTTCACTGTTTGAAACTGAGTTTTGATCTTAAGACTAGAAACTTCAAGGCGGAGACAACTTTGGTTAAACAATATGCAATTTGTGATGAAAGACACTCGCTCGGCTAACACCATTTCTCGAACAAAGAACAAATAAATCTTGAAATACTTGGTTTTTGAGTGAAATAGGGGATTGGTTGATAGTAGTGCTGCACTATGATTCTCACAATACACTGTAGGTACAGTGAGATTGTAGGGTCGAAGGAAGGGATAGTAGGGACAGCCAAAGGATCTAAGAAACCTGTAAACTGATCGTTTTCAAAGTAGCTTTTCAAAGGGGGAGGTATGATTTCGAAAATGTGAAGGTAGTTGCTTAATAGGGTGACTGAAAAGCATCTTCCCAGAATGAGGGGTAAAGAGGAAGCAGGTAAGGCCACACCAGTCTCAACTACATGTGTGTGTTTTCTTTTTGAAGTGCCATTTTGTTGATGACTATAAGGACAAGCCAATCGGCGGAATATATCACGTTTAGCAAGAAAAAAAGAAAATTTAAGATGCTCTTGAGCAGTATCTATTTGTACAACTTTTATTTTTGAAGCAAACTGTAATTCTACAATGGATTTGAATTGAGTAAAAGTAGAAAAAGGCTTGAGATTGGGCTTAGGCCCCATTTAGGGATGACGATGATACTAGAATGTATTTAAACCTATATCCGTCCCTCATCTGCATGGGTAGTAATTGTAATGCTCATCCCCGTACCTTTTAGGTACCTATATAATCAAACCCGGACACATTATATGTATTTTAGTTAAATAATATAGGTTTTTCCTTTAATGTGTCTTTTTTTGGACAAATTAGTAAAACAATATCTTATTTTAATATTAAAATAAATTATGAAAAATCATTGAAACAAAGAGTATTAATTAAAAATGCATCATCTAACTCAATTAAAAATAATATCAAGAGTTCTTTCAAATTCTATTTGTAAAACATTTTTTTTTACCAGATTAAGCTTATTTTATTTCATTCTTAATAAAAGAAGCAATACAAGTACGAATATCATTGAAAAAATGGGAACTAGCAAAGGATGTAGATGTAGATGCTCTATCTAGAGTATGAGCAACTACATTGGCTCGTCTCCTCACAAACTTTACCGAAAAGTTATGAAAACTACTAAGAAGGACTTCTATGCAAGATTGTATGATGTTGCCATATTCTGAAATTCGTCCTTGTTATGATTAATGTTGTCCACAACCCCCTTGGAGTCTTAACTCAAAAATAACATTAGACAAATTGAGCTCAGCAGCCTAGCTAATTGAATGAAAGAGCCCTGCTGCTTCACCTTCGCATACCAGCAACATAGGCAATATCAGAATATTTTTGGTATGTAAGAACTACCCCTAATCATTGCGAAGACATCTTCCGATCCATGTTATATTAAGCTCCTTGAAGAAAGTTGCATCCACATTACATTTGATCACATTTAGCAGACTGAGTTTCACAATTCTGGTACTGCAGGACAGTTTTGGCATTAATCTAATCTTCTAAGAATGTGGTAGCACGCATTATGACTTGTATAGAGCTTTCATCTTTCTCTTCCCAAATTCTAATATTCCTTCTTTTTCAAAGACTCCACAACATCATCGCAAACCTTTGTTTATTGGAGTTATTCAAAGACTTGCAAGTTTTAAAAAACAAATCCTTTAAGTCATCAGCAAGATGCATACAAGAATCAATGGTATTCCATAGCCCCAACTCCTGCTAATACTCCATGCTCTTAGGACATGTTATAAAAAGATGCCAAGAGTTCTCCAAGTTGCTATGTCAACAAACACAAATTGCAGTGCATTGGATCCTTTAGTTTGAAACCTAACTCTAGTTGGAAGGCAATCTCTACGTAGGCGCCAAAGGAAATTCTTGACCCTAGGAGGAACCAACATATCCCAAATCATAGATCAATCTCCTTGAACCAGAGTTTGCTCAATGTCATCTAGTTGGTTCAAACAAAGGTGATATGCAATTCTCAAAGTGTAAATACCTTGCTTACTTGGACCCCAAATAAGCCTATCATCCTTAACTGTACTGAGCAATGGCACTTTCAAAATTTCTATCATCTTATCTTGTTGAAAAGTATCAGCAAGCAGCGACATGTTCCAAACTCTTTGACCTGGAATCATAAGGTCCTGTACATGCATATTCAGGTTGTTGAGAGCTAAATGTGGAATCAAAGTACCACCATCGCATAACCAAGGAGCCTGCCAAACAGGAATGTTCTCACCACTACCAACTCTGCATCTACAACCTTGTTTTATCAAAGTCTGGGAAGACCAGATGCTTCTCCATGAATAGCTTGGATTATGGCTAATATCAGAACCCAAAAAGTCCTTTCTAGTGTAGTATTTAGCTTTGTAAATTCTAGACAACATAGCATAAGTTGGAATGAGGAAAATGCTCACAGTATTAGTTGGAATAGCTTGCACCACTAATTTTAGAAGAGTTTCACGGCCTGCCTTAGAGAGGGACCTCCCACTCCAAGTGTTGATCTTTTTCCAAACTCTATCCTTTATATAGATGAAGGTAGCTTTCTTGATTCTACCCACCATAGAAGGGACCCCCAAATATTTACCAGTACCTAGGCAAGTCTGTACACCCAAAATAGATGCCATAAAATCCCTCTGATCTTGGCCCATATTTCTACTAAGAAAGATTTATGATTTCTGTAAGTTAACTGCTTGACCAGAGGCTTCCTCATAAGTTGTTTAGATGCTTTTCATCACATTAGCCTTTCTCTTATTAGCCTTAAAAAAGAGAAAACAGACGTAGCAAAGAGAAGATGAGAAATAATAGGTGCTCCACGGCAAACCTTGACTCCTTGAAGATCTCCGCGTCTTTCTGCTTGTTGAATAAGTGCAGAAAGATCCTCAACACAGATGCTAAACAAATACGGTGAAAGAGGATCACCTTGCCTGAGCCCTCTACACACAAGGATAAGCCTTACCGACTTATTATTAACAAGAACTAAGTAATTAACAAATTGAGCAAATAGCATGACCCAATTAATCCACCGATTATCAAAGCCCATCTTGACCATCATTGCTCTGAGGTACCCCCCTGTCCATCCTATCATATGCCGTACTAATGTCAATTTCCAAAGCCACCTTGCCCACCTTCCCCCTTGTTTTGCACTTCATGAAGTGAATAAGCTCAATAGCAATCAAAACATTATCCAATATAAATCTGCCACGCATAAAGGCAGATTGCGTTTCAGAGTTACACTTGAAAAGAACACTCTTAAGTCTGTTGGCAAGAACCTTAGAGAGAAGCTTGTAGATGACGTTACAAAGGGATATAGGCCTGAAGTCATACATAGCTTTCACGTTCTCATGCGTAGGGATCATTACTATGTTAATGTCATTAATGGAGATGTCAAGCCACTGGCAGCGAGCTTTGAACACATCATTGCCACGAAGGGACCAAAATCTTCTATAGAAGGCCGGATTTAGACCATCTAGTCTAGGGGACTTGTCTGGATGCATTTGATAGAGAACACTCCTAAATTCTTCCTCTTTAAAGGGAGCTAGCAACAAATCATTAGCCATTTGGGAAACATGTTGACTAATGGCTCCCAAAATAGGATCATAGTTGCCTTGTCTTTCCTTGAAAAAGAGTCTCAAAATACTCCTTGGCCACATCACGTATACCCTGCTGATCTTGCACCAACATATTGTTACTATTATGGATCTTCTCTATTTTCTTAAATTTCCTCTTAGTCGTGGCTGTAACATGAAAGAAGCGAGTGTTAAGTTCCCTATCACCCAGCCAATAAACTTTGGCTCTTGTTTCCAAAAATTCTCTTCTTGAATAAGTAAAGATCTTAGTTGATATTTGAGCATATTAAATCTAATTACTGATTCCGTTTCATCATTATTTCTAAGCTCATCCAATTTGTGTTTGCATTTCAAAATATCCTCTCTAAATCTAGATTTTATGCCTTTGCCCCATCTATCAAGGTCATTAATACACACACTGATTTTGGAGACAATACCCCCCTCTCTGTCATGCAACTAGCCATGAAGGACAACCTGCTCCAAGTCAGGTTCATGAAGCTAGGAGTTCTCAAATTTAAAAGATCTATGAAACCTGTTAGTAGGTGGTGTCTCATACCTCAAGAGAATGGGACTATGATTAGAAATTGAAGCAATCAAATTATGCAAGGTAACCTGAGAAAAAAGATAGAGCCAATCATTAGTAGCCATAGCCCGATCTAATCTCTCCTAAACAACATTTACATTTCCCCTACTCCTTGCCCAATTATAAGGATAGCCTTCCAACATAATATCTGTAAGATTTAAATCACTAACCGTTTCCCGAAATCCATTCAGAAGCCACATAGGATGATCCACCCTACCACACTTATCCTCAACCGATAAGAGATCATTAAAATCTCCAACAATGCACCAAGGCCTAGTAGACATATCAGAAGTTCTCCTCAACATATTCCAAGAATCTCTGTAAATAATGTAACATAACCAATAAAACAATTGAAATCCAACATAATAAAGTAATTAAATACAAAAAAATAATGTAAATATATTAATTAGATATGCAGATATGGAGCCCAATGGATAGTATAGTATCCAGCCCTACATCCATCCCATAGATTTTTGCGAATAATCATGTAGACCTATCCTCATCCCCATTTAATTCGTAAAATTCTATTGTAGGTAACTTTTATGTGTATCTATTAAATCTGGATGCAATTGCCATCCCTAGCCCCGTTATTCACTAGAAAAAAGAAAGAAAAGAAAAGTAAAGGCTTGAGATTTGGCTTCTAGAAGGTAAATCTAGGTATATCTACTATGAGCATCAATGAAGCTAAATGTAGGAGTATTTAGAACCATAGATGTTGTCAACCAGTGCAGGTCCCCAAATATTATAAAAGACTAAATCAATTTTACATTAAGGGTTTTAATAGTTTGGAGTCTTTGAGGGTCACCCTGGGCTCCACATGACCCAAGGGAATGATCTTGTCCCCCATGTGTCCAATGAGCTCGGTGGAGTGACGGATAAGGTTGGACCTTGAGAGGTTGAGCTTCTCGAAGAGCTCGATAAACATGATATCTGTTGAGTTGCCTTGATCAATGAAAATTCTTTTTACTTCAAAGTTACCGAGGATCGCAGTGATGACGAGTGGGTCATCATGGCCAGGCGTTGTGTCTCTATACTCTTCATTGGTGAAAGCGATGGAATGGCCTTTGCTTGTCTTATTGGATGCTTTGAAGGCTTGGAAAGATGCTACCCTGATAACCTTTTGAAGGTGGTTTCTTACGTGCCGAGCTGGAGGTGCCTCCACCCACGAACCTGCTAGTGATGGTGTTGATGACTCTACATGGTGGTCTACTATAGCATTTGTGGGTTTCCTTACTCAATCGTTCTAGCGGGAGGAGGGATCCATTCAAGTTTTTTGGGGATTTGCCTTCGCGGGTGAGCGATGGTCTATCACGTACCCTTCAAGGATTTTATTCATTTGCTTGACGGACATATCAGGCAAGCCGATCATCTCATACAACTACGAGTCCCTTAATGGTGTCCTGGACGAGGATGCACTCTTCAGTGTTATGGTCATATCCGTTGTGAAAGGCATAATACTTTGGTTGGTCTCTTTGTACCTGCCTACGCAGTGGTGTTAGCCTAGGTATGTTCCGAAAGTCGGTATTCACTGATTCATTGGTAAACAAATATATTCACGAATGACATCACATGGGAAACAGTTCATCATGCATCCTCTATGAAAATTCAGTAATACAATTTAAACATAAACAACCTATGCTGTGATACCACTGATGGACTGCATAATGATCATATCAGCAACGGAATAAGCAATCTAAAAAACTAATATTCTGAGTTTAAAGTGTATTCCTGCACTAAGAAGATGTTTATCGAAATAGCTGGCAAAGGTTTCTTGATACTTAAAATTTTCTTCGATTGTGCGAAGACTATGAGTATCCAGACCGAGACCAAGTCTTGCTATCAACCCTTTGAAACTTGGAACATATCCAAAAAACTAAAGAAAAGAAACTCAACATAAAACTTATCTCATTACACATGATATATATCTCTATATATATCTCAATCAGAGTCTCTTTTCCTGCTGCACCGTTTGGGTTTCGAACTTGAATAACCATCACATTTATTCAGTCTTTCAATCTCAAATTGGTGGCTATTGAAATCTTCTTTCACAAATTAATAACAATTGTAACGTTGCTTAAGTGTGCAGGATAAAATTCATCTAAGTGCAAAGACTTTAACTCGTCCAACCTACAAGTGTCTTACGTCTTACTTTGACTGGATGTTCATAAGTGTAATCAATAGTATCCTGAGTCCAAAGACTCTTCCGATAGTGCTTTATTTATTGAACGTATATAACTTTGTAAAACATTTGAATTTATTATTTTCTATAAAAAGCTTGTATCCTTTAGACAAACATTCTTTGTAATACTCGTTCAAACATAAAAGCAAAAGCCAGACTATCCCTAACACATAAAGAAGTTGACCTTCTTCTTTGAGACAGACAAAAGGCAACTTTCGAGTATAAAGAGGTTATGTCAGTCCCGTTTCTAGCTATTAAGCCTGATAGTCTACTTTGCTGATCAGAAGCTTCAAAGAGGTTATCAGACTCAACGGACCAAAGGCATTTAATGCATGATCAGAACATATCTTTTTCCATCTGTTGAAGACTGAAGATTGCTCAAAGCCAAAAGGCTATAAATACTTCCACCCCTTGAAGATGCAAGGTTACCGAACTAAAGCAAAATACGAGCATACAAGAAAACACAAGTTATCAAGAGAAAACTCTGCTTACAAGCTTACTTTGTTCTTAAACTTTCATATCACTCTCTGCGTAGAGTTTTATTGCAAGAGTTCTAAGCTTTAATTTCGAATTCTCACAGTTAGTGAGTTAGTAGAACACAACTCTTTTCATAACCTTGTTGGTTGAGCCTGAAGGGGCTTGTCTATAAAAAAATACTTAGAAAACTTGAAGAGGTTGAGAATACTTGCCTGAAGAGGTGTTAAATACTTGTAACAAAGGGTTTTTGTTATAGTGGATAAAGCTCTCAAGTAGAGAGGACTAGACGTAGCTCTTTGGTGAAGAATGAACTAGGATAATTTCTCCGTGTTCCTTTCTTTCCCTTATCTTTGCTTTAGTTTATTATCTAGCTAACCTTCTGGGATTGAATTGCTTTTTCATTGCGCTCTTTGCTTATCTTTATCAAACTAAGTTGGCGTCCAACTCGGTGTTTGGAAGAGCTTTCTTTGACTTTAAACGTGTTATCGTCCAACCTTGCGAAAACTATATATCTCCTTGCGAAAAGTTTTTAAAATCTTAAGAAACACAATTCAACCCCCCTTCTTGTGTTTCAAATAGGTTCCTTCAGTACCAGCAAGAAAATATACAGATATGGGTGAGATTCCTTTTCATCAACACAACAAAATAGCAGTAGTAAAAACGGGACGACTCACCAGGTAACAGCGTACCCAACATGCTTACTAGAATTCTCAGTATAAATCATGTTAAACATTTAACAGTTAACATCATAATATAATGGCATTCTTAAGACAGAACAACGATGTATAACAGTAAATGTAAACATCAACAACCATGCAATGCAGTGCAATGTACATGACTCAATGCCAATTCCACTGGATACTACTCTGACCCCTACTCCATGGAGCTAACAAAACATCGAAGAGAGTGAATGGGAGGACATGTTTCGTGTACTGCCAGCCATGAGTAAGATTCTACAACATTCGTAACGTGCACGTATCTGGCTTTACGGAAACACTTTGCACCAAACATGAAAAGTACAGCGTCTAGTCGAGGATATCAGTGTATTGCTCGGATTCGCCACGACACAGAAGAGTTACCAACTGGTCGCATGTCAGCCTTTCCAACCCTGATACCTTCAAGACTACTTAAAACGTCACCGTAAGATTCGCACTCGAATCAAGGTGTAAGCTCAACTCCTAGGCTCAAGGCCTTATGACTCATGCAAATGAAATGCCAATGCTTACGTAAAGCAGATGTGATAAAGCAATGTCTATCCACCGGATAAACCTCAAGGTATATGCATATTTGAAAATACAAAACTTTTATCCACAGGATCAATCTCGTGATCTCTCCGGTATCGAGTCATCACAAGACTGAAACAAGTGAACGATTGACCTAGATCCGAATCACCGGTCCGCCATCGAACTATCATTTCAAAACCCAAAACGTTTCGTGTTTGTGTTTATGTCTTATGAATTATGTCTCAAGTCCTAAGCACTATGAATAAGGATTGAGAATCCTTTTAGATAAGTCTTTAATCCTTGATTTTCAATTAAGGAAATAAGTGTTGATTCACTTAAGTCTTATGAAGTCATTGATGTAATAAGTCATCAATGGTATAGTACATGGTCTTGTTCCACCACATCCCATACTTAATTATCCCTTGTCTTCAACTCTAAGTTAATTACTTAACTTAGGTTTGTATGCGTAAAACTTTACGATTTGAGTTAAAAACTCCTTTTGTAAACCAAAACAACATCTTCATTTGAAAACTTATTTTGTTTCTAGCATTTTCTGAAACGTGAATTTCGCTTAGCTAGGTTCCAATTCGCTTAGCTAAATTGAGGCAGTGATGCCTCAAGTGAAATTCCTCTTAATCGCTTAGCAAAACAAAATTCGCTTAGCGAAGCTTAATTCGCTTAGCGAAATGGAGGCAGTGATGCCTACCTTGGAATTTCTCCGTATCGCTTAGCGAAATTGCATTCGCTTAGCGAAATTTGCTTAAGCAAAACATGAACCTTGTTCTAAAATAAAGGAAAAGCCTTATGGAACTATGTTCAACTTTTCATGAAAACACTTCTTTGTTTCACTTTTAAATTACTTGATTAACTAGATGAACTAATGATAAGGTAAAAGATAAACACTTAGAGATTGAAACTTCATTTGATCTTTGGATCAAATCACTTATTGTTTTTCTTTGAAACATAAGTTATTAAAACACTTTTCTTACTTCAAAACTTTAATTTGTTCAAGAACTACACATATTCTTCCTTTTCTTAAGGTCGGCCGAAAGCTTATTAGGAACAAATGTGAAGATTTTGCTTCACCAACTAACCAAGTCATGGCTCACAATGCTCACATGATTATGACAAACAATAATCACACATCATTGCATCATAATCAAGCATAAAAATCCATACTTGATCTAGAGATCAAAGTAGGTTTTTCAACATACACGAAAATGTTTTCTCATCTACTCAACATCATCATAAAACATGATAAGGCATACAAAGCATAACTACCATTATTACACTTTGTTCTCCAAGAGAACCAAATTAAATGGTGAACCCAAACCAAAGGGTTTCACCCACACATAAAGTAAACAACCATCTTCACCACCACCATTTTGGTGTGATGAGGTTCACCCCCCATAGCTGTTGATGAGCAAATATCCGGCTCAAAGTCGGTTGATCGGTTTGTGAACCTCCTGATACTCGTCACCAACTACAAACAACAAAACAATCAAACATTAAACAACAACCAAAACAAATCTCAACTATTTCTAACCATAGAGGGTTCGACCAGTATGTGGAAAAAGGGTTAGAAATTGATTTGGTTTTCCATCACTTGGATTTAAAGACAATAAGAAAGCTAAGGATGGAATCAAGATTTAGAAATAAAAAATTTGATCAAAACACTATTCATCATCCTAGTCTAGGGTTCGACCATTTTGGGGTTAAGAGCTAGGATGAGAATTGAATCATGAGCTCTTGGGTTTAGGTAGAGAATGATGAAGTGAGTTCAAAGAAATTGGTTTTCCATTAAAAGGATTTTTCTATAATTCCTATAAACTTTCAAAGTTTTGGATCTAAGAATGGATTTTCATGAAAATGGGTTTTGATAATGAGATTGAGAGAGATTCAAGAAGCTAGGAGATCATAGAAGTGATGGATGAAGATTGATCAAAGAATCAAGGTTTTCTAACAAGGTTTCAAGGATTTCTCAAGAAGAACAATGGTGTTTTCTCAAGGTTGAAGATGAGTGTGTAAGGAGGGCTGTTGTGTGTGATAATGGGGTTGAATAGGGCTGAGTTCAGCCTTTTAAAAACTCACTTAAGGACAAAAAGGTCATTTGCTTCAAGAGTAAAATGGTAAATATAAAAATCCTTTTAAGGACAAACCAATTTCTATGAGCTAGTTTCATTACCCTCTTTCATAATCCAAGAGCTTAGAACCAAGAGATCTCTCTAGATCATATAGGTAAGATGGCCGAACCTCACTAAATTGGGTGAGTAGGGTTTTGTTTGAAGTTTTGGTGTAATAAGCATTGGTTTAGTCCTATCACACTTAGTGATCATTGAATCTAAGAGATAGGAATTTTCGGGTATCCCTAGCTAATTTTTCTAGCCTTTGGTTGAAACCCTATGTTGAGAAAAGCTTGAGTTTTTTATTCAAGTTTTGAGTAATGAGACTTAATCTAGTGTTAGGTATGCTTGAGGATCATTGATCCAAGAGTTAGGAATTTTTAGACATCTCTAGCCTATTTTGCCATGAAGTGGCCGAACCTAGCTTATGGGAGAACTATGAGTTCTGCTTCAAGTTTTGTGTAATAAAACTTACTCTAGTGTTGTGTATGCTTGAGGATCAGTCATCAAAGAGTTAGAAATTTTTAGGCAACTCTAGCTATTTTGAGCCTTGGAGGTCAAATCTAGGACCTAGGAGACAAGGAATGATATTTTGTTAATATTAAAGTTGTGATTTGTTGTGAATGATCAGACTGGGTTCGATCGTCGTAAAGTGTGCTAAAGTGCTGGGTGCGGAGCTGTGTTCGGGAGCTTGGACGAGAAGGAGAATGTGCGTAGAAGATTCAGGTGGCGAGAAAGAACTAGTATCGTCGGGAAGGCAAGCTTAGTATAGAATATATACGTGTAGGGAAACCTTAAACCCTACTAGAGGTTGAGCCCTGGACAAAGTACCTGGACCCTAGGTGTAGATACTTTTGGGCTATCACCACTAAGATGATAATCTAAAAGATGTGATTGATTGAGGTTGATAAGTTGAACTGCTTATGTGCTTATCTGTTGATTTGTTATGTTGAGCTGTCTATATGATTAGCTGTTTATCTGTCAACGTGATGATATCTGTATTGGCAAATTTATGGTTGTGATATTTTATTATTGTGATTGGCTGGATGATTGTTAATGAGAGTATGGTGAGACTGCGCTGTTGTTCGGATTGATACCGTCGTGATCCTGACCATGGAGCTATGGCTCGTGGACTTAAGGCGTCGTGATGTTGATGTTGATGTCGATGTGGATACAGTGCATTGTGGCTGTGGCTGAGTGCTTAGGTGTGAGGTTTCGATATCAATCTATGTTGGAAGTTTGTTGCATATCATACCATTTCATACCACAGCATATTTTGTCCCAAAGGGGGATGTCCAATTGGGGACGTGATGTCCAATTAGGGACGTGGTGTTATTAATCCCGACGGAGACATCCAACTGGGGACGTGATGACATTGACCGATATGCATATAGTAATGATGACATGCATATGGGGATTAGTATCCTCCGTAGAGGTTCGATCTGAGAGAGTGACATTTGAGATGGTTGTGTTGTGTGACCCAAGAGATGGTTGTTGGCGTGTTATATATTTTCTATGTGTTGTATGCTGCATGTCTATATACTGTACTATTGCCCCTCTCCCATATTTGATGATGCATGTTTCTTATCTCCCTGTAATTTCTCTGTATGTTTATTTTATTTTATGGGAAGACTCTGTGGAGGAACCAGTTGCTGAGGAGTTGGATGACACTCCTTACGAGCCTGATGCGATACCCCAGCTTCTAGAGTTTGGGTGGCGACCGCTGTTAACCTGAGCATCTTCTCTCTGTCTTTTGACATATTTTACTTGTAATCTGTACTGACGTACTCTGTATGTATACATTACTACTGTAGCCCTACTGACGGGGCAACCGATGCATGTATGTATACTTTACGTTTAAACTGCGTTACTCTGATATATGCGTGTATTGGTATAGTCTTAATATAATTTCATTCTCGCGTTTTAATCTTTCCGCTGCATTTCGTCTTAATAAAGCTCATTAACGTTTATAATATGGTTTAAGACTTAGTTAAATATCTTAGGTTCTTCAATGGGACTGCAGGTCGTCTCATTTAGTGGTATCAGAACAGTTCGATTCTAATATCGAACTGTGTGTGTAACACCCCGATTTTGTTAATTCTTTTAATTAATTAGTATTGAAGTAATTGTATTTTACTGGAGGGTCTAGAAAATTAAATAAATTATTCTGAGACCATAGTCACGCTCTACTCTATCGTAGGAAGCTATGGTTAAAATTTGGTCGAAAACTCAAACGGAGCCCGGTCTGCGATTTTCACTGACAACAGTGTTTTACTACTATCAGGACCTAATTTGGACTCGTGAACGAGACAGTTAGCCTTAGAATCATGTTTCCTATATTTTTGAAAAAATGTGTCCTGAAGTCCAAAAATATAAATAATATTTTATATTCGGGCTGAAAATTGATCAGGGAGACGATTCGAGCTGTCTTAGGGTTAGGGGTGTTCATCAACCGATCCAAACCAATTCAAACCGCAAAAACCGAACCGAAAAACCGAAAACCGAATAAACCGAAAACCGAAAAACCGAAAACCGAAAAAACCGCTTTTTTTTCATTGGATTGGATCGGATTTCGGATCCCCTAGTGAAAACCAATCCAATCCAATCCAAACCGACCTACTATATACATATACTATTATTTTTTAAATTATAGTACTACTCATACTTAAGCATTGTTTTTCAAACTTTTATGAACGAACACTCTCATTCTCTTTAATATTTTTGTTGGAATTGTCAAATACTAGATGTATTGGAATGTGTATAGTTATTCATGTACCTAGGAATCAACAGTTATTCATTTACTAGAAGATTTTATGCATGTACTTAGGAACTAGAACTACATTAATTATAGTATATATAGGTTTAATGTTGGTTTTCGACTTAATATAACTATAAAACGATGTATCGGTAAAAACCGAATTATCCAATCCAATCCAAACCGCATTTGATTGGATTGGATTGGATCGGATTTTTTTAAGTAAGCAAACCGATCCAATCCAAACCGTAAGTTATTTTCATCTTTGGATCGGATGGTTTTTTGGCTTAAAACCGATCCAATCCAATCCGCGAACACCCTTAGTTAGGGTTTTTCGAGAACCTTGAGCCCCAAGGCTATGTTAAATCATTTAGGGACTCCTACCGGTGTCATGAGGATTTTTAAAATGTCGGGACGTGAAATGACCAAATTGCCCTTGGTTATTTTTACTAATTACCCTTTTTACCTTTCTTAACTCTCAAGAAAGCTTAAGAAACATCTAAACTCATTCTCTGTCTCTCCTCATTCTGCGCAGCTCTCTCTCCCTCTCTATCTCCTCAATTTCTTCTTCTTCTTTCTTCTTTCTTCTTCTTCTTCCTCCATTTTCATCTCCATTTTCACTTAACTTCCACAAGCTTTTTCAAAACAATTTGTGAAGCAAAGTTGCTGCTCTTATCCTTCTCTATCACCCAGGAGGTATAGATTTTATCCTTAAGCTCTCAATCTTTATTTTTCTCCATTGATTTTCATGAGTTTCAATTTCTAGATCTAAACTTCAAAAATTTCTAGAAAATTGTAAAAAAATCATTTTAATGCCAAACCAATTTCTATGTGCTAGTATTATCCCCTACTATCAGAATCCAAGAGCTTGAAAGCAAATAAGCCGCCTAGCCTATTTTTCTTAAAGGGCCGAATGGGTGATTTTTGGGAAAATGGGGTTTTTGTTCTTTATTCTTGATTTCACCTATTTCATCTCTTAATCAAGTAATCCAAGTGATTAGGAGGCCAAATCAAACTCTCACCTATTTTTCATGGTGATGGCCGAAACCCTACTTTGTTGATTTAAGGGGTTTTGGTTCAAATCTTTGATAGTTGATCATTGATTATGCATTATGAGATGACCCGCCATCCCACAAGTAGAACCTAAGATATTAACTAACCTTAATCGCATTATAAAAGTTAGCGCGCCTTATAAATACGAAGTGAAGCTGAAAATTGAGCGCGGAAGCAATCAAATACTCGACACGCAACGCTTCATGGTACACAACTTAAAATATAAAAAAATATATCATATACATCATTGCCCCATCAGTAGGGCTATAGTATAAAGTAGTATATGCAGAGTATATTAGTACAGACCCAAAATAAAAGTACGAAAAGTAAGCCGAGAGACAACTCTCTGGCTAATCACGATCATTGCTCGTTCTCTCGAGGCTAGGGTCCATGGCACGTCCTCCGGCATCAAGCTCGCAAGGAATGCCGTCCAGCTCCTCAGCCACTGGTTCCTCCTCGATGTCTTCCCATAAAAAGGGCAACACATACAGAAAATAGCCGGAGATAAGAAACATATATCATCAAATATGGGAGAGGGGCATCAGTACAGCATATATATACATCACACAACACAGATAACATATACAACACGACCTCATCCATCTCTTAAGTCACCCATCACAATCATCTCAAACGTCATCCTCTCAAATAAGCCTATAAGAGGGATACTAGTCCCTATGTATATGTTGACTTCCCTATATGCATGTCGGCTGATACATCACGTCCTCAATTGGACATCCCCGTCGGGATTACATCACATCACATCACATCCCGCCTCGGGATTTTAAGTAACGTCCCCAATTGGACATCCCCCTTTGGGACCAAATGCTGTGGTATGAAATGATATGAAAATGCAAAAAAAATCCATCGCAGGTTGATATTGGAACCTCACGCCTAAACACTCGTCCACGACCACGACACATCGCATCACATCAACATCAACATCAACATCAACATCATGACACCTTGCGTCTACGAGCCACAACTCCACGGTCGGGACCACAACGATATCAACCCGAAGAACATCATCACTCACCATTCTCTCATCAACACTCAACCACCAGTCAAACCACAATAACATTACAACATTAATTCACTCCAAGGCAGATATCATCATAAAAATCGAATAGCAGCAAATCCACAGGCAGTTAAACACAGCAAATAAATAGATAATCAATTAAATAAATCAACACAACAACCTCGATCAATCACATCAGTTATAATATCATCTTAGTAGTGATAGCCCAAAAGTACCCACACCTAAGGTCCAGGCACTTTATCCAGGGCTCAACCTCTAGTAGGGTTTAAGGGTTCCCCTACACAGATATATATATACTCTATACTAAGCTTGCCTTCCCGATGATATTAGTTCTTTCTCCCGACCTTAGTGATTTTCTCGTGCAGCTCCGGCTACGACTCCGCAGCTGTCAGTCGGGTACGCTGTCGGATGTTCTAATTCTGTTCGATTCTATACAATAGAAAACAACCAGAAATTAATACAGTTAAATCAAAAACTCCCTAATTCCTTAGGATTAACTACTGCCCCTATTTAATTAATTAGGCTTGGGATGTCTAACAATTCCTAACTTTTGGATCAATGATCCTTAGATATCTCTAAACATAATCAATGAAGGCATTAGCTCAAAAAGTAAAGATTTCTCCTACTGCACTACCCCTAGGGTTCGGCCCTATTGAATGAAAAATATAAAAAATAGCTAGGGAGCTCCAAAAGTTCTCATTTCTTGGATAACACCCTAACTAAGTGTGATAACCCTAGATATCAATTCAAAACATCATAAACCAACCAAAAACCCTACCCTGCACAAAAGGGGGTTTCAGCCTCTCTCTAAAAAAAAAAATAGCTAGAGAGATTTCTTGGCTCTAATATCTTGGATCATACAATTATGTCATGAACCTAGGCCATAGAAATTGGTTTGGTATCAAAATTATTTTTCTACAATTTTTCATGGATTTTTGAAGATTTAGGGGTAAAAACCCTAGCTTCTATGATCATGGAAATTAGAGGAGAACAAAGAGAGATTAAGAGAGATACAGAGAACTAGCTACCTCCTATGATGATCTCCTTCAAATTTGGTGAAGGTTGCTTCAACAAATTCAAGATCAAAGTGAGCTTTAATGGTGAGAAATGAAGAAATGAGATGGAGAAGAAGAGAAAAGGAAGAAGAATGGGGCTGGGGCTGTTCTGGCCGAGAGAAAAAAAATGGGAGAGTGAGGGTGAGAGAATAGATATTTATTAGGAGATTTAAGAGTTAAGAAAATAGATAAAAGTAATAAAAGGTAATAAGTAAAAACTAACCAAGGACAATTTGGTAAATTCACATCCTGACATTTGAAAAAATCTCACGACACTGGTAGGAGTCCCCAAATGATTTAACATAGCTCTGGTATGAAAATCATTGGCTCAAGGTTCTCGAAAAACCTTAAGACAGCTCAAATCGTCTACCCGAACGATTTTCGGCCCGAATATAAAATATTATTTATATTTTTGAACGTCAGAACACATTTTAGCAAAAAGGTAGAGGATTGAATTTTAAGACTAATGGTTTTGACCGTTAGTGAAAATGGGGTCTTGATAGTAGAAAAACACTATCTTCCGAAAAAACATAGATCGGGCTTCGTTTGAGTTTTCTGCCCAAAACTTAACCATAGCCTCCTACGATGGCGTAGAGTGTGACTATGACCTCAGAATAATTTATTTAATTTTCTAGACCCTCTAATAAAATATAATTACTTAATTACTGATTAATTAAAAAGATTGAGAAAATTTGGGGTGCTACACATTAGGTATGTTTAAGGATCATTGATCCAAGAGTTGGTAAAATTTCAATATCCCCAGCCTAATTAATTAAATAGGGGCAGTAGCTAATCCTAAGGATTAGGTAGTTTATGATTTAACTGTTTTAATTTCTGGTTGAGTTTTGCTGTATAGAATTGGACAGGATTCGAACATTCAATCGCGCACTCGATTGATTGTTGCGGGGCCGCATCCGGAATCTTTTGGGAACATCACTAAGGTGGGAGAAAGAACCGCAATATCGTCGGGGAGGCAAGCTTTAAATAATATATATTGATATGAGTAGGGCGACCCAAACCCTACTAGAGGTCGTTTGACCGTTAGGTTGATTTTACTGTATATTGAGGATGTATGCTCTGTGAATGGTCTTTAATATGATATATGTGATATATGTTATGCTTACTATATGCTTATGATTGATTAAACATGATTTATTTGTAAGTTGATTTTAATGTTGTTTATATGCTGTTGTGACTGTTGATGTCTGAGTAGAGTTAGGCAGTGATTTCTGATAAGTTGGGAGATGATTGTGTGGTGAGAAAGTCAAGGATATATATTTATGTCGTAATGCTCAACCTAGAGATACAGTTAATCTGTTGATGTTGTGATATGAGTCGATACCCGATCAAGCCGGATGAAAGTTGGTTGTGGTTGTTTATAAGTCGTGGTTGAGGCACTAAGGGTTGATCCTGAGATGAGTCAGTGAGATTCATGTTGCATAGTTGTTCATCACTGTGTTGGCATACGGATGATTCCGATCTTACCTGCGGGGAGATGGTCGTACCGATTAGTTTGGTGTAGGGGCGATTCCGATCTTACCTGTGGGGAAGTGGTCGTACCCGTTAGTCGAATTGTAGACGGACGGGCGAATATCTCGACCTATCCTGCGGGCAGGGGGATATGTCGTTACCGAAAGTTGAGTTGTTAACGGACGGGCGAGTGCTCCGACCTAGCCTCCGGGCGGGGGAACATGTCGTTACCGTAAGTTGCATTGTTGACGGACGAATATTTTGACCTGGCTTGCGGGCTGGGGAATATGGCGTACCCATGAGACGAGTTAGGCCTGCGAGCTTTAGACTGAACCCTACCTTACGGGGGTAGGATAGTGATGATTGGGACACCTTGAACTGTTGGGGATGTCGCGTCGTGATTGCGTCCATATAGTCGTTAGTTGCATGAGTTTGAGAGACAATAGTTAAAGGAAAAATTATCCGGAAGTTGTTTGGTTGTCACTGTTGTGCTTTTGAGTGTGCTATCTATATAAATTATTTATATCGCTGTTTGTCCCATTTATGACATATTACTGTTTCTTATCCCCTATACTTTTCTATGCTATATTTTTTTTTGTTCTCGACTGTACGAGAAGATCTTGATTAGGAGTTTCCAGAGGAGATTGACGGTATACCTGTTGAGCCCGATTCCGGTGGGAGAGCCTCGGATCCCAATGCTGGGGGACCTTGAGCGCCAGGGGAGGAAGTATGATGTATCTTTATTTCAGTTGCTATGTTTTTAGTTTTTATTTATTGTATACAGGGAAGTCTTTTCTATTTGGTATCAGTGTTGTAGGCTCTACTGATGGAGCCAGTACTATTATGTATGTACACTTTTATCATTGTATCAGTATGTAATGAATGTTTTAATATTTCCGCAAATTTTATACTACTACGCTATGCTATAACTCTAATAATTATAAGTGGGGTCACCAATGGGACCTCCTAAGAAGGGGTTGTTTCATTTTATAGTATCAGAGCAGTTTGATTCTTAATCAAGGACTGCTTGGGTTAGGTTGTGATTTCTGGCCGTGTCTAGTTGAACCCACATTGGGCATTGACTATGCTTAGAAGTTGGGTAGAGCGTCCGATGTGCAGGTTATCGAGTGTGATAACTGCTTTAAGACATATGATGTATATGCCTGGCTTTCTGTTTCGCGAGGTGAGACTTGGTTTCCCGAGGCGAGGCTAAAAGGCTGCATTTTATTTCTCGGACAGACTTTCTGGATCGCGAGGCGAGAGTTAGTTCGCGTCGCGAGGCCGAGAGGCTGTACTTTACTGATCAAGCTAATTCTTCAGACTCGCGTGGCGAGAATAAGTTAGCATCGAGAGGCCGAGAGGCTGTACCTTACTGATCAGTCTGGCCTTCTGTCCCGCATGGCAAGTATTTTTTTCGCATCGCGAGGCCGAGGGACTGTATTTTACTGCTCGGTCTGATCCTCTAGCTCGCTAGGCGGGCATCGTGTCGCGTGGCGAGTGTCTTTTCCCTTGTTTTCTCCTTTTCTAGCCTTTTCTTGCCAAAAGAAAAAAGAAAAAAAAATTGCTTATGAACCAAGGCTAATATTTTTCTTCACCAGGAAAGAATGGTTCGCAGACGACCTAGAGGACGTGGCGGAAGGGCCACATCGAGTGCCGCTGAACTCAGAATTGGTTATGAAGCAAGTTCCCGCGCTGTCGATGGGATAGAATCAACTGGAACCCTAAGGACAGTTAGGGAACTGGCAATGGCAATGCTGCACCAAACGCAGCAGAACGCTCAATTGCTACAGTTGAACATGCAACAACAGCAGAGACAAAATCAGCAAGGTGAGGTAGTTGTGAGGGAAGACACGGGGCTGAATACTTTCCTGAAAGGGAAGCCGTCACAGTTCAATGGCGACTTCAACCCAGAAGGAGCTGAACTCTGGCTACAAGAGCTGGAGAAAATCTTTGCGGCGATTCACTGCCGTGAGGACAGAAAGGTAACATATGCATCCTTCATGCTGATAGGAGGTGCAGAACTGTGGTGGAAAGGCAAGCAGAGGATGCTTGAAGCTGAAGACAGACTCATCAACTGGGGACTGTTTCGGGAATGCTTTCTGGAGAAGTATTCATGGTCCGAAGCAAGGGACCATGTCTGTCGGGGAGTATTTTGCAAGATTTGAGGCGCTGCTCAAATTTTCTGAATTTTACCAGAGGTTCCCTGATGAAGAATGGGTTTGCAGGCACTTTGAGGACGACCTGAAATACGAATTGCAAATGGTGATTGCACCAGTGAACATCACCCGACTTCCTGAGATGCTGGAGAGATGTTATGTTATCGAGAACATTGACAAGAAGCGAGAGCTGTAGCCAGGCAGAACTGGAGGACCTACTCGGAGGTTTGACCAAAGGGGTCGAGGCGGAAATGGAAGATTTCAGACGGGACGTAGGCCCTATGACTGTCAGACCGCAAACAGACTGAAGGATAACTCCAACCAAGTGGCTGCTTCAGGTGTGGAGGAACACATACAATTCGGGATTGTCTGATAAGGGAGACTCACCAGTGTTTCCGATGTTGCCAAATAGGTCACATAGCACTAGAATGTACACAAGGAGCAAGGTACAATACCGGCGGGCAGGGCCCAGTGACCAGAACCCAAGGAACCGGACAACAAGCAGCAACACCCTAAGCCACCGGAAGAGTATTTACCATACGAGGAGCTGAATCCTCTCAATCCCCTGATCTTATACAAGGTATGTGCCTAGTATCAGGTAAACTCTTATCTGTATTGTTTGACTCGGGAGCTACTCATTCCTTCACATCCCAAGAGTGTGTGGATCATTTAAAGTTGCCTGTTTCTTTACTTCCCCATGACTTAACTGTTTCTACTCCTACCAGTAATTCTTTGGCAACCATAACTGTATGTTTAAATTGCCTTATTGTTATTGAGAATCGAACTTTTTCTGTTGATCTCATTTGCTTACCTATGCATCAACTTGATATCATTTTAGGCATGGATTGGCTTTCGGCTAACCATGTAATGTTAGACTGTTCTAGAAAGACCTTATCTTTCCCTGAGCAATCTAGATTAATGCCTGCCAAGGATAGTAAGCTAGGTAGTAAATCTCAGAAACACGTGTTGCTACTCTCTATGGAAGCTAAGGAATCTCCTACATTGGATTCGTTGCCTATAGTGCGGGAGTTTCCGGAAATTTTCCTTGATGACGTTTCGGGTTTGTCACCAGAGAGAGAAGTAGAATTCGCTATAGATCTCGTACCGGGAACTAGACCGATTTCGCTAGCACCTTATCGAATGGCTCCAGCGGAGTTAACAGAGCTGAAAAACAGTTGGACGATATGTTGGATAAAGAGTTTATAAGACCGAGTGCTTCACTGTGGGGAGCGCCGGTGCTGTTCATCAAAAAGAAAGACGGAAGTTCAAGGCTGTGCGTGGATTATCGACAGCTGAACAAGGCAACAATCATGAATAAGTATCTGTTGCCTAGGATTGACTATTTGATGGACCAGTTGAAAGGAGCAGTAGTATTTTCGAAGATTGACTTAAGATCTGGCTATCACTAGATTTGAGTCAAGAGAGAGGATATACCGAAGACGGCGTTTAGGAGCCGGTATGGACATTACGAGTATCTGGTTATGCCCTTTGGTGTAACTAATGCTCCAGCAGTGTTCATGGATTACATGAACCGGATTTTCCTACCGTTCTTAGATAAGTTTGTTATTATGTTTATTGACGACATTCTTATTTATTCCCTTAATCGGGAAGAACATCAGGAACATCTTAGGATCGTACTACATGTGTTAAAGGACCGACAACTTTATGCAAAGTTGTCCAAGTGTGAATTCTGGTTGGAAGAATAACAATTCTTAGGTCATGTGATTAATCGTGATGGGATAGCAGTAGATCCAGCAAAGGTTGAAGCTGTAGTGCAATGGGAAAGTCCTAAGTCGGTGAGTAAAATACGAAGTTTTCTGGGCTTAGCTGGATATTACTGAAGCTTCATCGAAGGATTCTCGAAGATCGCGTTGCCAATGACGCAGTTAACAAGGAAGGGAATATCCTTTGATTGGACAGATGAATGTGAGAAAAATTTTCAAGAGCTGAAAAGGAGGTTGACTACATCACCAGTGTTGACGTTACCGGCTTCTTTCGGACAGTTTGACGTGTACTGTGACGCATCATACCAAGGAGTGGGCCGTGTCCTCATGCAAGAAAGGAGAGTGGTAGCATATGCTTCGCGGCAGTTAAGAATTCATGAGAGGAATTATCTGACTCATGATTTGGAGCTAGCAGCTGTAGTGTTTGCTTTAAAGATATGGCAACACTATTTATATGGAGCTAAGTTTATAGTGTATAGTGACCATAAGAGCTTAAGGTATCTATTTGATTAGAAAGAGTTAAATATGAGGCAAAGGAGATGGATGGAATTCATAAATATGAATTCGATCTACAATCCCATCCAGGAAAAGCAAATGTAGTAGCGGATGCGTTAAGTAGGAAATCCTTGCACGTATCTGCTATGATGGTAACAGAACTGGAACTGGTTGAACAGTTTAGAGTTTTGAATCTAGGCATGGAATTATCTGAGGATAAGATACACCTAGGAATGGTCACAGTAACGAGCGACTTTTTGAAGACGATTAAGGAGAAGCAGGAGATTGATCAATCTCTTCGAAAAGTAAAGGAACAAGTGACGGAAGGCAGAACTTATGAGTTTAGGATGAATCAAGATGGAGTCTTGAGGTATGGAGATAGAATTTGTGTGCCAACAGATATAGAACTAAGAAGAATGATCTTAGAGGAAGCGCAGAAGAGTGGGTTTAGTTTTCATCCAGGAGCTACCAAGATGTATCAAGACTTAAAGAAAATGTTTTGGTGGCCCGGAATGAAGAAGGAGGTAGCTGAGTATGTATTAGCTTGCTTGGTGTGTCAGAAGGCGAAGATAGAACACCAAAAGCCAGCGGGACTGCTACAATCTTTAGATATCCCAATGGAAATGGGATGGAATATCTGTGGATTTCGTGGTTGGTCTGCCAAGAACTAACAAGAGGCATGATGCAATTTGGGTAATCGTTGATAGGTTAACGAAGTGTGCTCACTTCCTACCTATTGGCGAAAGTTATACGTTGGAGAGGTTAACTCAAATCTACATCAAGGAAGTAGTAAGGTTGCACGGAGTGCCTTTTAGTATTGTTTCCAACAAAGATCCTAGATTTACGTCTAGATTCTGGAAGCAGCTACATGAGGCTTTGGGAACTAAGTTAAGGTTAAGTTCTGCTTATCATCCTCAGACGGATGGTCAGTCTGAATGGACAATTCAGTCATTGGAAGACCCTTTAAGAGCTTGTGTTTTGGAACATACAGGAAGTTGGGAGGAGTTCTTGCCATTGATTGAGTTCACCTATAACAACAGTTTTCATTCGAGCATAAGAATGACACCTTACGAAGCATTATACGGCAGGAAGTGTAGAACACCTTTGTGTTGGTATGAGAATGGAGAGAGTTAAGTACTAGGACCGGAGATAGTGCAACAAATGACGGAACAAATAAAGAGGATAAGGGAAAAGATGAAGATCGCACAGGACAGGCAAAAGAGTTACAGCGATAAGAGGAGAAGACCGTTAGAATTCCAGGAAGGAGACCACGTTTTTCTGAGAGTGACTCCGAGAACTGGAATCGGCAGAGCAATCAATTCTAGAAAGCTTACTCCTAGGTTTATTGGACCATTTCAAATTCTTTGCGAAATTGGTCATGTAGCCTATCACATCGCTTTACCCCCAAACCTATCCAACTTCCATGATGTCTTTCATGTCTCTCGGCTGATAAAGTACTACCCTGATCCATCACACGTCTTAGAACCAAAGTCAATACAAGTAAGAGATAACCTTGAGTATAAGGCTCTACTTGTGAGGATCGCGGATAGACGGATTAAGGAACTCCGAGATAAACATATTCCGTTCGTCAAGATCGTATGGGATAAAGTTACCGGAGATGCTACCTGGGAACGCGAAGAGGACATGCAACGGCAATATCCGAGTCTATATTAAAAAGGTACGTCGAATTTCGGGACGAAATTCTTTTTAAGGGGGTAGTAATGTAACACCCCGATTTTCTTAATTCTTTTAATTAATTAATATTGATGTAATTGTATTTTATTGGAGGGTCTAGAAAATTAAATAAATTATTCCGAGATCATAGTCACGCTCTACGCTATCATGGGAAGCTATGGTTAAAATTTGGTCGAAAACTCAAACGGAGCCCGGTCTGCGATTTTCACTGACAGAAGTGTTTTACTACTATCAGGTCCTAATTTGGACTCGTGAACAAGACAGTTAGTCTTAGAATCATGTTTCCTACATTTTCGAAAAAATGTGTCCTGACGTCCAAAAATATAAATAATATTTTATATTTGGGCTGAAAATCGATCGGGGAGACGATTCGAGCTGTCTTAGGGTTTTTCGAGAACCTTGAGCCGATGAATTTCATACCAAGGCTATATTAAATCATTTAGGAATTCCTACCAGTGTCGTGAGGATTTTCAAAATGTCGGGACGTGAAATGACCAAATTGCCCTTGATTATTTTTACTATTTATCATTTTTACCTTTCTTAACTCTTAAGAAAGCTTAAGAAACATCTAAACTCACTCTCTCTCTCCTCATTCTGAGCAGCTCTCTCTCTCTCTCTCCTTACTTTCTTCTTCTTCCTCCATTTTCATCTCCATTTTCACTCAACTTCCACAAGCTATTTCAACCCAATTTGTTAAGCAAAGTTGCTCCTCTCATCCACCTCTATCACCAAGAAGGTATAGATTTCATCCTTGAGCTCTCAATCTTTATTTTTCTCCATTGATTTTCATGACTTTCAATTTCTAGATCTAAACTTCAAAAATTTCTAGAAAATTGTAAAAAAATCATTTTAATGCCAAACCAATTTCTATGAGCTAGTATCATCCCCTACTATCATAATGCAAGAGCTTGAAAGCAAATAAGCCCTCTATCCAATTTTTCTTAAAGGGGCCGAATAGGTGATTTTTGGGAAAATGGGGTTTTTGTTCTTTGTTCTTGATTTCAACTATTTCATCACTTAATCATGTAATCCAAGTGATTAGGAGGCCAAATCAAACTCTCACCTATTTTTCATGGTGATGGCCGAAACCCTACTTTGTTTGTTTAAGGGGCTTTGGTTCAAATCTTTGATAATTGATCATTGATTATGCATTAGGTATGCTTAAGGATCATTGATCCAAGAGTTATTAGAATTTCAATATCCCTAGCCCAATTAATTAAATAGGGGCAGTAGCTAATCCTAAGGATTAGGTAGTTTATGATTTAACTGTTTTAATTTCTGGTTGTGTTTTGCTGTATAGAATCTGACAGGACTCGAACGTTCAATCGCGCACTCGATTGACTGTTGCGGAGCCGCATATGGAATCTCTCGAGAACATCACTAAGGTGGGGGAAAGAACCGCAATATCGTCGGGTAGGCAAGCTTTAAATAATATATATTGATATGCGTAGGGCGGCCCAAACCCTACTAGAGGTCGTTTGACCGTTAGGTATATTGAGGATGTATGATCTATGAATGGTATTTAATATGATATATGTGATATATGTTATGCTTACTATATGCTTATGATTGATTAAACTTGATTTATCTGTAAGTTGATTTTAATATTGTTTATATGCTATTGTGACTGCTGATGTCTGAGTAGAATTAGGTAGTGATTTCTGATAAGTTGGGAGATGATTGTGTGGTGAGAAAGTCGAGCATATATATTTATGTCGTAGTTCTCAACCTAGAGATATAGTTAATCTGTTGATGTTGTGATATGAGTCAATACCCGGTCAAGCCGGATGAAGGTTGGTTGTGGTTGTTTATAAGTCGTGGTTGAGGCACTAAGGGTTGATCCTGAGATGAGTCAGTGAGATTCATGTTGCATAGTTGTTGTTCATCACTGTGTTGGCATACGGGCGATTCCGATCTTACCTAGGGGGAGATGGTCGTACCGATTAGTTTGGCGTAGGGGCGATTCCGATCTTACCTACGGGGAGGTGGTCGTACCTGTTAGTCGAATTGTAGACGGACGGGCGAATATTTCGACTTAGCCTGCGGGCGGGGGGATATGTCGTTACCGAAAGTTGAGTTGTTAACGGACGGGCGAGTGCTCCGACCTAGCCTGCGGGCTGGGGAACATGTCGTTACCGTAAGTTGCCTTGTTGACGGGCGAATATTCCGACCTGGCCTGCGGGCAGGGGAATACGTCGTACCCATGAGACGAGTTGGGCCTGCGGGCTTTAGACCGAACCCTACCTTACGGGGGTGGCATTGTGATGATTGGTACACCTTGAACTGTTGGAGATGTCGCGTCGTGATCGCGTCCATATAGTCGTTAGTTGCATGAGTTTGAGAGACAGTAGTTAAGGGAAAAATTATCCGGAAGTTGTTTGGTTGTCATTGTTGTGCTTTTGAGTGTGCTATCTATATAAATTATTTATATCGCTGTTTTTCCTATTTATGACATATTATTGTTTCTTATCCCCTGTACTTTTCTATACTATATTTTCTTTGTTCTCGACTGCCCGAGAAGATCCTGATGAGGAGTTTCCAGAGGAGATTGACGATATACCTGTTGAGCCCGATGCCGGCGGGAGAGCCTCGAATCCCAATGCTGGGGGACCTTGAGCGCCAGGGGAGGAAGTATGATGTATCTTTATTTCCGTTGCTATGTTTTTAGTTTTTATTTACTGTATACTTGGAAGTCTTTTATATTTGGTATCAGTGTTGTAGGCTATACTGAGACGACCCGCCGTCCTATCAGTAGAACCTAAGATATTAACTAATCTTAATCGCATAATAAACGTTAGCGCGCCTTGTTAAAACGAAGCGAAGCGGAAAGCTGAGCGCGGAAGCAATCAAATACACGGCACGCAACGCTTCAGAGTACACAGCTTAAAATATAAAGAAATATATCACATACAACATTGCCCCATCAGTAGGGCTACAGTAATAAAGTAATACATACGAGTATATTATTACAAACCAAAATAAAAGTATGAAAGGTAGGCCGAGAGATAGCTCTCCGACTAATCACGATCATTGCCCAACCTCTAGAAACTAGGGTCCGTGGCACGTCCTCCAGCGTCAGGCTCGTAAGGAATGCCGTCCAGCTCTTCAACAACGGGTTCCTCCTCGGGGTCTTTCCATAAAATAAGAGCAGCACATACAGAAAATAGCGGGAGATAAGAAACATATGTCATCAATATGGGAGAGGGGCATCAGTACAGCATATATATATACATCACCCAACACAGATAACATATAACACAACCTCATCCATCTCTTAAGTCACCAATCACAATCATCTCAAACATCGTTCTCTCGAATAAGCCTAAAGGAGGGATACTAGTCCCTATGTATATGCTGTCTTCCCTATATGCATGTCGGCCGATACATCACGTCCCCAATTGGACATCTCCGTCGGGATTACATCACATCACATCACATCATATCCCGCCTCGGGATTTTACGTAACGTCCCCAATTGGACATCCCCCTTTGGGACCAAATGCTGTGGTATGAAATGTTATGAAAATGCAACAAACATCCATCACAGGTTGATATCGGAACCTCACGCCTAAACACTCGTCCACGACCACGACACATCGCATCACATCAACGTCAACATCAATCATCAACATCAACATCACATCAGCATCAGCATCACGACGCCTTGCGTCTACGAGCCACAGCTCCACGGTCGGGACCACAACGATATCGACCCGAACAACATCATCACTCACCATACTCTCATCAATGCTCAACCACCAGTCAAATCACAATAACATTACAACAGTAATTCATTCCAATATAAGCATCACTATACATCACTATGAAGCCAGATAACGATAAATCATTCCAACAGTTTAGCACAACAGATAAACAGATAAACAATTAAACAAATCAACACATCAACCTCAATCAATTTCATCATCCATAATATCAACTTAGCGGTGATAGCCCAAAAGTACCTACACCCAGGGTTCAGGCACTTTATCCAGGGCTCAACCTCTAGTAGGGTTTAACGGCTCCCCTACACAGTTATATATACTCTATACTACGCTTGCCTTTCCGACGATATTAGTTCTTTCTCCCCACCTTCGTGATTTCCTCGAGCAGCTCAGGCTACGACTCCGCAGCTGTCATTTGGGTGCGCTGTCAGATGTTCGAATCTTGTCCGATTCTATATAACAAAACACAACCAGAAATCAATATAGTTAAATCAAAAACTCCCTAATTTAATTAATTAGGCTAGGGATGTCGAACAATTCCTAACTTTTGGATCAATGATCCTTAGGTATCCCTAAACATAATCGATGACGGCATTAGTTCAAAAAGCAAAGATTTATCCTACTGCACTACCCCTAGGGTTCGGCCCTATTGAATGAAAAATATGAAAAATAGCTAGGGAGCTCCAAAAATCCTCATTACTTGGATAGCACCCTTACTAAATGTGATAACCCTAGATATCAAGTCAAAACATCAAAAACCAACCAAAAACCCTACCCTACACAATAGGGGGTTTCGGCCTCTCTCTCAAAAAAATAGCTAGAGAGATTTCTTGGCTCTAATCTCTTGGATCATGCAAGTGTGTCATGAATCTAGGCCATAGAAACTGGTTTGGTGTCAAAATGACTTTCCTACAATTTATCATGGATTTTTGAATATTTTTGGGACAAAACCCTAACATTTATGATCATGGAAATTAGAGGATAAAAATGAGAGATTGAGAGAGATAGAGATGACAAGCTACCTCCTATGATGATCCACTTCAAGTTTGGTGAATATTGCTTCAAGAAATCTCAAGGTTTGAAGCTCCAAAAATGAAGAAAAATGGTGAGAAAGGAGAAAAGAAGAAAAGAAGAAAAGAAGAGAAGAGAAAGAAGAAGTTTTGGTCAGGAAAGGGGGCTGTGGCTGATGAAAAAATGAGAGAGTGAGGGTGAAGAATAGGGTGAATAATAGATATTTAGAAGACTTAGGAGTTAAGTCTTAGTAAAAAAAATAAAAGGTAACTAGTAAAAACTAACCAAGGGCAATTTGGCCAATTCATATCCCGACATTTTGAAAAATCTTCACGACACTGATAGGAGTCCCCAAATAATTTAACATGGCCCTGATATGAAAATCATTGGCTCAAAGTTCTCGAAAAACCCTAAGACAACTCGAATCGTCTACCCGATCGGTTTTCGGTCCGAATATAAAATATTATTTATATTTTTGGACGTCATGACACATTTTAGCAAAAAGGTAGAGGATTGAATTTTAAGACTAATGGTTCTGACCGTTAGTCAAAATGAGGTCATGATAGTAGAAAAACACTATCATCCGAAAAAATATAGATCGGGTTCCGTTTGAGTTTTCGGCCCAAAACTTAACCATAGCCTCCTACGATGGCGTAGAGCATGATTATGGCCTCAGAATAATTTATTAAAGTTTCTAGACCCTCAAATAAAATACAATTACTTAATTACTGATTAATTAAAAGATTAAGAAAAATCGGGGTGTTACATTACTACCCCCTTAAAAGAATTTCGTCCTCGAAATTCGACGTACCTTAGAATAGATGTGGATACCGTTGGTGCATATCCTCTTCACGTTCCCAGGTGGCATCTCTTGTTGTAGCATCCCATATGACCTTGACTAAGGGAATCTGCTTTCCTCGGAGTTCTTTCACCCTCGTGTCTTCAATCCGTGCAGACAATGCTTCGTATTCTAAGTTCTCCCTTACCTAGATTGATTCGGGCTCTATCACGTGTGATGGATCGGGATGGTATTTTCTGAGTTGGGATACGTGGAATACATTGTGAATATTGGATAGGTCGGGAGGTAAGGCTATTTGGTAGGCAACTGGACCAATTCGGCGAAGAATTTGAAATGGTCCAATGAATCTAGGTGTAAGCTTTCTGGATTTGATTGCCCTGCCGATTCCAGTTCTTGGAGTGACTCTCATAAAGGCATGATCGCCTTCCTGGAACTCCAAAGGTCTCCTCCTCTTGTCACTGTAGCTCTTTTGTCGATCCCGTGCGATTTTCATCTTTTCCCGAATTTTCTTAACTTGCTCCGTCGTTCACTGCACCATTTCGGGTCCTATCAACTGATTTTCCCCGGTTTCATACCAACAGAGCGGTGTTCGACACTTCCGTCCATACAGTGCCTCGTATGGCGCCATGCCAATACTCGAGTGGAAACTATTATTGTATGTGAATTCAATCAATGGAAGGAATTCGTCCCAACTTCCTGTGTTTTCCAAAACACATGCTCTTAAAAGATCCTCCAACTATTGAATCGTCCTTTCAGACTGACCATCCGTTTGTGGATGATAATCTGAACTCATCCTGAGCTTCGTCCCCAATGCACCATTTAGACTCTGCCAAAACCTAGAAGTAAACCTCGGATCCCTATCCGAAATTATACTCGAAGGTACCCCGTGTAATCTTACCACTTCTCTGATGTAAATTTGGGTTAATCTTTACAAAGAATACCTTTGGTTGATCGGCAAGAAATGAGCACATTTCGTAAGCCTATCAACGATTACCCAAACTGCATCGCATCTCTTTTGCGTTCTTGATAGTCCGGAAACAAAATCCATTGCAATGCTATCCCATTTCCATTCTGGGACGTCCAGTGATTGTAATAACCCTGCTGGTTTCTGGTGTTCAATCTTTGCCTTTTGACACACCAGACAGGATTGGACATATTCTGCTACTTCCTTCTTCATCCCAGGCCACCAAAACATTCCCTTTAGGTCCTGATACATCTTTGTAGATTCAGGATGAAAACTCAGTTTGCTCTTGTGTGCTTCTTCCAAGATCATGTTCCTAACTTCACTATCCTTCGGCACACATATCCTGTCTCCAAACTTCAGGATTCCATCAGTACCCTTCTTGAACTCTGAAGTCCTTCCTTCTTCTACCATCTGGTTCTTTTCCTGTAGGTACTGATCTTCTCCTTGCTTTTTCCAGATCAAGTTCAGAAAATCACTAGTGATAGTGATCATTCCTAAACTTAACTTATCTCTGGATAACTCCACGTCCAGGTTCAGATTCCTGAACTGTTCCAGCAGTTCCAGTTCTTTCACCATCATAGCGGACATATGCAAAGATTTCCGACTCAATGCATCTGCCACCACGTTGGCCTTTCCTGGGTGGTATTGTAGATCAAATTCATAATCCTTTATGAATTCCATCCATCTCCTCTGCCGCATGTTCAACTCCTTTTGGTCGAACAAATACTTTAAACTTATATGGTCGCTAAACACGCTGAATTTAGCGCCATAAAGATAGTGTCTCCATATCTTCAATGAAAACACTATTGCGGCCAACTCTAGATCGTCGGTTGGGTAATTCCGTTTGTGCACTTTTAGCTGTCTGGAAGCATAGGCCACCACTTTCCTTTCTTGCATAAGCACACAACCCAAACCTTGATACGATGCGTCACAGTACACATCGAACGACATCGATGGATTTGGCAAGACTAGTATCGGAGATGTAGTTAGCCCCCCTTTCAGCTCTTGGAAACTAGCCTCACACTCTTCTGTCCATTCGTACGCTTTTCCTTTCCTCGTTAATTGCGTCAGAGGTAACGCAATCTTCGAGAATCCCTCGATGAACCTCCTGTAGTATCCTGCTAGTCCGAGAAAGCTCCTGATCTCGGTTACCGTCTTAGGACTTTCCCATTTAACCACGGCTTCTACTTTTGCAGGATCTACTGCGATACCATCCTTGTCGATCACATGTCCAAGGAATTGTACCTCCTCCAGCCAGAACTCGCACTTCGACAACTTGGCAAAGAGTTGTCTGTCCTTAAGAACTTGAAGTACAATCCTCAAATGCCCTTGATGTTCTTCCGTGTCCAAGGAGTAGATAAGGATGTCATCGATAAAAACAACGACAAAATTATCTAGGTACGGTCTGAAGATTCTATTCATGTAGTCCATGAACACTGCAGGAGCATTAGTCACACCAAAAGGCATTACTAGATACTCGTAGTGTCCGTACCGACTCCTGAAAGCCGTCTTTGGTACATCATCTTCTTTCACCCTTATTTGATGATAACCGGATCTCAAATCAATCTTAGAAAATACCGTTGCTCCCCTTAATTGGTCCATAAGATCGTTAATCCTTGGCAATGGGTATTTATTCTTGATCATCACCTTGTTGAGTTGTCTGTAGTCCACACACAACCTTGAACTGCCGTCCTTCTTCTTGACGAACAGCGCAGGTGCTCCCCATGGTGAAACACTCGGTCTGATAAACTGCTTGTGCAGCATGTCGTCCAATTGCTTCTTCAGCTCTGCCAACTCTGTTAAGGACATTCGATAGGGTGCTATCGAAATCGGTCCGGCTCCGGGTGTAAGGTCGATTGCGAACTCCACCTCTCTCTTGGGTGGCAATCCTGGCACATCATCCGGGAAGATATCTGGAAACTCACGCACCACTGGCAAAGCATCAAGACTTGGAGTCTCTTCGGCTTCCAAGGAAAACAGCACCATGCACTCTCCTGATTGTACACCTCCCAATACACCATCACTGGCAGGCAATGATCCAGATTGCTTGGAAAAGCAGAGGGTTTTATTTGAACAGTCTAGTATTACATGGTTGGCCGAAAGCCAGTCCATGCCTAAGATAATATCAATCTGCTGCATAGGCAGACAGATTAGGTCCACAAAAAAAGATCGGTTCTCTAACATAATCGGGCATTTTAAACAGACAAATAGAGCTGTCAGGTAATCACCAGTAGGTGTAGAAACAGTCAAATCATATGGTAGGGTTGAAACAGGCAAATTCAAGTGATCCATACACGCCAAAGAAATAAAGGAATGTGTAGCCCCCGAATCAAATAAAAGAGATAAGAGTCCCCCCGCAACTAGGCACTTACCTTGTATCAGATCGGGACATTGAGAGGCTTTAGACCCTCTCACAGCGAACACTCTTCCCGTTGTCTGCGGCCTGTTCTGCTGGCCCACCATTTGTTGTCCAGTCCCAACACTCTGAGCCCTCCCGGCTTGCTGTTGAACTTGGCCCTTACCGGCGTCCCCTGTTCGACATTCGTTGGCATAGTGGCCCCACGTGCCACAACGGAAGCAAGTGACATTCGGTGCCTGAGCACAATCTTTCACTTGATGCGGCCCGCCACATCGAAAGCACTTGGAGAATCCTGGTTGCCCTTGACTGGCATTTCCTCTTCCATAGTTTGCTGGTTGCTGATTCGGGCGAATGTAAGGCTTCGCCCTGGGTTGGAACTTTCCTCCTCGGCCTTTCTGACCCAAGTTCCTGGTTGGTCCACCACTTGTTACTGGAGTTTGTGTAATTCTCTCTTGATCGTGTCCTTCCAGTATGGTACATTTTTCCACTAGCTCGGGAAATGATCGGATACTCAGCGGCAGCATGGCTCTCTTCAGCTCGGACCTTAGTCCGTCTTCGAACCTTCGGCACACCCAGTCTTCATCCTGGTGCACTTGGTAAAATTGGGAGAATTTCAGCAGCGCCTTGAACCTCATTGCGTATTCTCCAACCGACTTATGGTCCTGCTTCAGGCTTAGGAATTCTTTTTCTTTCTCTTGACGAACACTCCTTGGAAAATATTTCTCCAAGAAGCTCTCACGGAATACCTCCCAGGTCAGTAATCTTCCTCCAGCCTCTAGCAGTCTCTGTTTGTTTTTCCACCATGCTTCAGCTGCTCCGACTAGCATGAAAGCAGCGTAAGTAACCTTCCTATCCTCTCTGCACTGGATAGCCACAAAGACTTTCTCGATTTCTTGCAGCTATAACTCAGCAGCCTCCGGATTGTAGTCTCCATGGAATTGGGGAGGATTCCCCTTCATGAAAGCATTCAGTCCAGTGTTTACAACTTCACCTCCTCCGACCGGATTCTGTTGTTGTCTAGCATCCCTCTCTTCCTGTCGCTGCATGAACTGGGCATTCTGCTGTGTTTGTTGCAGCATTGCAGCGGCCAAATCCCTCATGGCCCTCATCGCTTCATTCTGATCTCCGCTACCTCCAACTCCCGAGGTATCCCCACTACTGTTGGGGCTCCCGGTTCCAACTAGTGCTCCCCTTCCTCTACCATGTCCTCTGGCCATTCTTTCCTGGTAAAAGAAGCGTTAGTTAGGAAATGAAGAAAACATAAGTCATATCTAGTTTGTTAGTTAGGAAAGAAAATGAAGAAAACAAGAGAAAAGGCAAGAGAAGGAGGCCCTCGCCCCGCGACACTATGCTCGCCACGCGAGCCAGAAAGCCCTTCGGATTCGCGACGCGAAACGAGGATCGCCTCGCGATCCAGAAGGTCAAACTGATCAGCAAAGAACAGCCCCTCGGCCTCGCGACGTGAACCTCTACTCGCGACGCGCTCCGGAGATCTAGCCTGATCAGTGAGGAGCAACTCCTCGACCTCGCGACGCGAACCTCTACTCGCGACGCTCTCCAGAAGGTCAGACTGGTCAGGGAAGAACAGCCCCTCTGCCTCGCGACGCGAACCAGGAAGGCTAGCCTGATCAGTATGGTTCAGTCATTCTGTCTCGTGACGCGAAACCTATTCTCGCCTCGCGAGCTAGATAGAAACCACCCACCATATCAATCAACAGACATATATATTCTTTACGGACAATGAAGTTATCACACTTGATAATCTTGCGCATCGGACACACTACCCTTTTTCTAACATAGTTGGTACCCAATGTGGATAAAACTGTCAGTGCTAGTGTACTTCCTAAACCTCACAGTCCGATATTAGAATCGAACTGCTCTGATACCAATAAATGAGACGACCCGCCGTCCCATCAGTAGAACCTAAGATATTAACTAATTTTAATCGCATAATAAACGTTAGCGCGCCTTATTAAAACGAAGCGAAGCGGAAAGCTGAGCGCGAAAGCAATCAAATACACGGCACGCAACGCTTCAGAGTACACAGCTTAAAATATAAAGAAATATATCACATACAACATTGCCCCATCAGTAGGGCTACAGTAATAAAGTAATACATACGAGTATATTATTACAAACCAAAATAAAAGTATGAAAGGTAGGCCGAGAGATAGATCTCCGACTAATCACGATCATTGCCCTACCTCTCGAAACTAGGGTCCGTGGCACGTCCTCCAGCGTCAGGCTCGTAAGGAATGCCGTCCAGCTCTTCAACAACGGGTTCCTCCTCGGGGTCTTTCCATAAAATAAGAGCAACACATACAGAAAATAGCGGGAGATAAGAAACATATGTCATCAATATGGGAGAGAGGCATCAGTATAGCATATATATATATATACATCACCCAACACAGATAACATATAACACAACCTCATCCATCTCTTAAGTCACCAATCACAATCATCTCAAACATCGTTCTCTCGAATAAGCCTAAAGGAGGGATACTAATCCCTATGTATATGCTGTCTTCCCTATATGCATGTCGGCCGATACATCACGTCCCCAATTGGACATCCCCGTTGGGATTACATCACATCACATCATATCCCGCCTCGGGATTTTACGTAACATCCCCAATTGGACATCCCCCTTTGGGACCAAATGCTGTGGTATGAAATGTTATGAAAATGCAACAAACATCCATCACAGGTTGATATCGGAACCTCACGCCTAAACACTCGTCCACGACCACGACACATCGCATCACATCAACGTCAACATCAATCATCAACATCAACATCACATCAGCATCAGCATCACGATGCCTTGCGTCTACGAGCCATAGCTCCACGGTCGGGACCACAACGATATCGACCCGAACAACATCATCACTCACCATACTCTCATCAATGCTCAACCACCAGTCAAATCACAATAACATTACAACAGTAATTCATTCCAATATAAGCATCACTATACATCACTATGAAGCCAGATAACGATAAATCATTCTAACAGTTTAACACAACAGATAAACAGATAATCAATTAAACAAATTAACACATCAACCTCAATCAATTTCATCATCCATAATATCAACTTAGCGGTGATAGCCCAAAAGTACCTACACCCAGGGTTCAGGCACTTTATCCAGGGCTCAACCTCTAGTAGGGTTTAAGGGTTCCCCTACACAGTTATATATACTCTATACTACGCTTGCCTTCCCGACGATATTAGTTCTTTCTCCCCACCTGCGTGATTTCCTGGAGCAGCTCCGGCTACGACTCCGCAGCTGTCAGTCGGTTGCGCTGTCGGATGTTCGAATCTTGTCCGATTCTATATAACAAAACACAACCAGAAATCAATATAGTTAAATCAAAAACTCCCTAATTTAATTAATTAGGCTAGGGATGTCGAACAATTCCTAACTTTTGGATCAATGATCCTTAGGTATCCCTAAACATAATCAATGAAGGCATTAGTTCAAAAAGAAAAGATTTCTCCTACTGCACTACCCCTAGTGTTCGGCCCTATTGAATGAAAAATATGAAAAATAGCTAGGGAGCTCCAAAAATCCTCATTTCTTGGATAGCACCCTTACTAAATGTGATAACCCTAGATATCAAGTCAAAACATCAAAAACCAACCAAAAACCCAACCCTACACAATAGGGGGTTTCGGCCTCTCTCTCAAAAAAATAGCTAGAGAGATTTCTTGGCTCTAATCTCTTGGATCATGCAAGTGTGTCATGAACCTAGGCCATAGAAATTGGTTTGGTATCAAAATGATTTTCCTACAATTTATCATGGATTTTTGAATATTTTTGGGACAAAACCCTAACATTTATGATCATGGAAATTAGAGGATAAAAATGAGAGATTGAGAGAGATAGAGATGACAAGCTACCTCCTATGATGATCCACTTCAAGTTTGGTGAATATTGCTTCAAGAAATCTCAAGGTTTGAAGCTCCAAAAATGAAGAAAAATGGTGAGAAAGGAGAAAAGAAGAAAAGAAAAGAAGAGAAAGAAGAAGTTTTGGTCAGGAAGGGGGGCTGTGGTTGACGAAAAAATGAGAGAGTGAGGGTGAAGAATAGGGTGAATAATAGATATTTAGAAGACTTAGGAGTTAAGTCTTAGTAAAAAAAATAAAAGGTAACTAGTAAAAACTAACCAAGGGCAATTTGGCCAATTCATATCCCGACATTTTGAAAAATCTCCACGACACTGATAGGAGTCCCCAAATAATTTAACATGGCCCTCGTATGAAAATCATTGGCTCAAAGTTCTCGAAAAACCGTAAGACAACTCGAATCGTCTACCCGATCGGTTGTCGGTCCGAATATAAAATATTATTTATATTTTTGGACGTCAGGACACATTTTAGCAAAAAGGTAGAGGATTGAATTTTAAGACTAATGGTTCTGACCGTTAGTCAAAATGAGGTCATGATAGTAGAAAAACACTATCATCCGAAAAAATATAGATCGGGTTCCGTTTGAGTTTTCGGCCCAAAACTTAACCATAGCCTCCTACGATGGCGTAGAGCGTGATTATGGCCTCAGAATAATTTATTAAAGTTTCTAGACCCTCAAATAAAATACAATTACTTAATTACTGATTAATTAAAAGGTTAAGAAAAATCGGGGTGTTACATTACTACCCCGCTTAAAAGAATTTCGTCCTCGAAATTCGACGTACCTTAGAATAGATGTGGATACCGTTGGTGCATATCCTCTTCACGTTCCCAGGTGGCATCTCCTGTTGTAGCATCCCATATGACCTTGACTAAGGGAATCTGCTTTCCGCGGAGTTCTTTCACCCTCATGTCTTCAATCCGTACAGGCAATGCTTCGTGTTCTAAGTTCTCCCTTACCTGGATTGATTCGGGCTCTATCACGTGTGATGGATCGGGATGGTATTTTCTGAGTTGGGATACATGGAATACATTGTGAATATTGGATAGGTTGGGAGGTAAGGCAATTTGGTAGGCAACTGAACCAATTCCGCGAAGAATTTGAAATGGTCCAATGAATCTAGATGTAAGCTTTCTGGATTTGATTGCCCTGCCGATTCCAGTCTTGGAGTGACTCTCATAAAGACATGATCGCCTTCCTGGAAATCCAAAGGTCTCCTCCTCTTGTCACTGTAGCTCTTTTGTCGATCCCGTGCGATTTTCATCTTTTCCCGAATTTTCTTAACTTGCTCCGTCGTTCGCTGCACCATTTCGGGTCCTATCAACTGATTTTCCCCGGTTTCATACCAACGGAGCGGTGTTCGACACTTCCGTCCATACAGTGCCTCGTATGGCGCCATGCCAATACTCGAGTGGAAACTATTATTGTACGTGAATTCAATCAATGGAAGGAATTCGTCCCAACTTCCTGTGTTTTCCAAAACACATGCTCTTGAAAGATCCTCCAACGATTGAATCGTCCTTTCAGACTGACCATCCGTTTGTGGATTATAAGCTAAACTCAACCTGAGCTTCGTCCCCAATGCACCATTTAGACTCTGCCATAACCTAGAAGTAAACCTCGGATCCCTGTCCGAAATTATACTCGAAGGTACCCCGTGTAATCTTACCACTTCTCTGATGTAAATTTGGGTTAATCTTTCCAAAGAATACCTTTGGTTTATCGGCAAGAAATGAGCACATTTCGTAAGCCTATCAACGATTACCCAAACTGCATCACATCTCTTTTGCGTTCTTGGTAGTCCGGAAACAAAATCCATTGCAATGCTATCCCATTTCCATTCTGGGACGTCCAGTGATTGTAATAACCCTGCTGGTTTCTGGTGTTCAATCTTTGCCTTTTGACACACCAGACAGGATTGGACATATTCTGCTACTTCCTTCTTCATCCCAGGCCACCAAAACATTCCCTTTAGGTCCTGATACATCTTTGTAGATTCGGGATGAAAACTCAATTTGCTCTTGTGTGCTTCTTCCAAGATCATGTTCCTAACTTCACTATCCTTCGGCACACATATCCTGTCTCCAAACTTCAGAATTCCATCAGTACCCTTCTTGAACTCTGAAGTCCTTCCTTCTTCTACCATCTGGTTCTTTTCCTGTAGGTACTGATCTTCTCCTTGCTTTTTCCAGATCAAGTTCAGAAAATCACTAGTGATAGTGATCATTCCTAAACTTAACTTATCTCTGGATAACTCCACGTCCAGGTTCAAATTCCTGAACTGTTCCAGCAGTTCCAGTTCTTTCACCATCATAGCGGACATATGCAAAGATTTCCGACTCAATGCATCTGCCACCACGTTGGCCTTTCCTGGGTGGTATTGTAGATCAAATTCACAATCCTTTATGAATTCCATCCATCTCCTCTGCCGCATGTTCAACTCCTTTTGGTCGAACAAATACTTTAAACTTTTATGGTCGCTAAACACGCTAAATTTAGCTCCATAAAGATAGTGTCTCCATATCTTCAATGAAAACACTATTGCGGCCAACTCTAGATCGTCGGTTGGGTAATTCCGTTCGTGCACTTTTAGCTGTCTGGAAGCATAGGCCACTACTTTCCTTTCTTGCATAAGCACACAACCCAAACCTTGATACGATGCGTCACAGTACACATCGAACGACATCGATGGATTTGGCAAGACTAGTATCGGAGATGTAGTTAGCCTCCCTTTCAGCTCTTGGAAACTAGCCTCACACTCTTCTGTCCATTCGTACGCTTTTCCTTTCCTCGTTAATTGCGTCAGAGGTAACGCAATCTTCGAGAATGCCTCGATGAACCTCCTGTAGTATCCTGCTAGTCCGAGAAAGCTCCTGATCTCGGTTACCGTCTTAGGACTTTCCCATTTAACCACGGCTTCTACTTTTGCAGGATCTACTGCGATACCATCCTTGTCGATCACATGTCCAAGGAATTGTACCTCCTCCAGCCAGAACTCGCACTTCGACAACTTGGCAAAGAGTTGTCTGTCCTTAAGAACTTGAAGTACAATCCTCAAATGCCCTTGATGTTCTTCCTTGTCCAAGGAGTAGATAAGGATGTCATCGATAAAAACAACGACAAAATTATCTAGCTACGGTCTGAAGATTCTATTCATGTAGTCCATGAACACTGCAGGAGCATTAGTCACACCAAAAGGCATAACTAGATACTCGTAGTGTCCGTACCGACTCCTGAAAGCCGTCTTTTGGTACATCATCTTCTTTCACCCTTATTTGATGATAACCGGATCTCAAATCAATCTTAGAAAATATCGTTGCTCCCCTTAATTGGTCCATAAGATCGTCAATCCTTGGCAATGGGTATTTATTCTTGATCGTCACCTCGTTGAGTTGTCTGTAGTCCACACACAACCTTGAACTGCCGTCCTTCTTCTTAACGAACAGCACAGGTGCTCCCCATGATGAAACACTCGGTCTGATAAACTGCTTGTGCAGCATGTCGTCCAATTGCTTCTTCAGCTCTGCCAACTCTGTTAAGGACATTCGATAGGGTGCTATCGAAATCGGTTCGGCTCCGGGTGTAAGGTCAATTGCGAACTCCACCTCTCTCTTGGGTGGCAATCCTGGCACATCATCCGGGAAGATATCTGGAAACTCACGCACCACTGGCAAAGCATCAAGACTTGGAGTCTCTTCGGCTTCCAAGGAAAACAGCACCATGCACTCTCCTGATTGTATACCTCCCAATACACCATCACTGGCAGGCAATGATCCAGATTGCTTGGAAAAGCAGAGGGTTTTATTTGAACAGTCTAGTATTACATGGTTGGCCGAAAGCCAGTCCATGCCTAAGATAATATCAATCTGCTGCATAGGCAGACAGATTAGGTCCACAAAAAAAGATCGGTTCTCTAACATAATCGAGCATTTTAAACAGACAAATAGAGCTGTCAGGGAATCACCAGTAGGTGTAGAAACAGTCAAATCATATGGTAGGGTTGAAACAGGCAAATTCAAGTGATCCATACACGCCAAAGAAATAAAGGAATGTGTAGACCCGAATCAAATAAAACAGATAAGAGTCCCCCCGCAACTAGGCGCTTACCTTGTATCAGATCGGGACATTGAGAAGCTTCAGACCCTCTCACAGCGAACACTCTTCCCGTTGTCTGCGGCCTGTTCTGCTGGCCCACCATTTGTTGTCCAGTCCCAACACTCTGAGCCCTCCCGGCTTGCTGTTGAACTTGGCCTTTACCGGCGTCCCCTGTTCGACATTCGTTGGCATAGTGGCCCCACGTGCCACAACGGAAGCAAGTGACATTCGGTGCCTGAGCACAATCTTTCACTTGATGCGGCCCGCCACATCGAAAGCACTTGGAGAATCCTGGTTGCCCTTGACTGGCATTTCCTCTTCCATAGTTTGCTGGTTGCTGATTCAGGCGAATGTAAGGCTTCGCCCTGGGTTGGAACTTTCCTCCTCGGCCTTTCTGACCCAAGTTCCTGGTTGGTCCACCACTTGTTACTGGAGTTTGTGTAATTCTCTCTTGATCGTGTCCTTCCAGTATGGTACATTTTTCCACTAGCTCGGGAAATGATCGGATACTCAGCGGCAGCATGGCTCTCTTCAGCTCGGACCTTAGTCCATCTTCGAACCTTCGGCACACCCAGTCTTCATCCGGGTGCACTTGGTAAAATTGGGAGAATTTCAGCAGCGCCTCGAACCTCATTGCGTATTCTCCAACCGACTTATGGTCCTGCTTCAGGCTTAGGAATTCTTTTTCTTTCTCTTGACGAACACTCCTTGGAAAATATTTCTCCAAGAAGCTCTCACGGAATACCTCCCATGTCAGTAATCTTCCTCCAGCCTCTAGGAGTCTCTGTTTGTTTTTCCACCATGCTTCAGCTGCTCCGACTAGCATGAAAGCAGCGTAAGTAACCTTCCTATCCTCTCTGCACTGGATAGCCACAAAGACTTTCTCGATTTCTTGCAGCCATAACTCAGCAACCTCCAGATTGTAGTCTCCATGGAATTGGGGAGGATTCCCCTTCATGAAAGCATTCAGTCCAGTGTTTACAACTTCACCTCCTCCGACCGGATTCTGTTGTTGTCTAGCATCCCTCTCTTCCTGTCGATGCATGAACTGGGCATTCTGCTGTGTTTGTTGCAGCATTGCAGCGGCCAAATCCCTCATGGCCCTCATCGCTTCATTCTGATCTCCGCTACCTCCAACTCCCGAGGTATCCCCACTACTGTCGGGGCTCCCGGTTCCAACTAGTGCTCCCTTTCCTCTACCACGTCCTTTGGCCATTCTTTCCTGGTAAAAGAAGCGTTAGTTAGGAAATGAAGAAAACATAAGTCATATCTAGTTTGTTAGTTAGGAAAAAAAATGAAGAAAACAAGAGAAAAGGCAAGAGAAGGAGGCCCTCGCCCCGCGACACTATGCTCGCCACGCGAGCCAGAAAGCCCTTCGGATTCGTGACGCGAAACGAGGATCGCCTCACGATCCAGAAGGTCAAACTGATCAGCAAAGAACAGCCGCTCGGTCGCAACACGAACCTCTACTCGCGACGCGCTCCAGAGATCGAGCCTGATCAGTGAGGAGCAGCTCCTCGGCCTCGCGACGCGAACCTCTACTCGCGACGCTCTCCAAAAGGTCAGACTGGTCAGTGAAGAACAGCCCCTCTGCCTCGCGACGCGAACATCTACTCGCCTCGCGAACCAGGAAGGCTAGCCTGATCAGTATGGTTCAGTCATTCTGTCTCGCGACGCGAAACCTATTCTCGCCTCGCGAGCTAGACAGAAACCACCCACCATATCAATCAACAGACATATATATTCTTTACGGACAATGAAGTTATCACACTTGATAATCTTGCGCATCGGACACACTACCCTTTTTCTAACATAGTTGGTACCCAATGTGGATAAAACTGTCAGTGCTAGTGTACTTCCTAAACCTCACAGTCCGATATTAGAATCGAACTGCTCTGATACCAATAAATGAGACGACCCGCCGTCCCATCAGTAGAACCTAAGATATTAACTAATCTTAATCGCATAATAAACGTTAGTGCGCCTTATTAAAACGAAGTGAAGCGAAAAGCTGAGCGCGGAAGCAATCAAATACACGGCACGCAACGCTTCAGAGTACACAGCTTAAAATATAAAGAAATATATCACATACAACATTGCCCCATCAGTAGGGCTACAGTAATAAAGTAATACATACGAGTACATTATTACAAACCAAAATAAAAGTATGAAAGGTAGGCCGAGAGATAGCTCTCCGACTAATCACGATCATTGCCCAACCTCTTGAAACTAGGGTCCATGGCACGTCCTCAAGCGTCAGGCTCGTAAGGAATGCCGTCCAGCTCTTCAACAACGGGTTCCTCCTCGAGGTCTTTCCATAAAATAAGAGCAACACATACAGAAAATAGCGGGAGATAAGAAACATATGTCATCAATATGGGAGAGGGGCATCAGTACAACATATATATATACATCACCCAACACAGATAACATATAACACAACCTCATCCATCTCTTAAGTCACCAATCACAATCATCTCAAACATCGTTCTCTCGAATAAGCCTAAAGGCGGGATACTAGTCCCTATGTATATGCTGTCTTCTCTATATGCATGTCGGCTGATACATCACGTCCCCAATTGGACATCCCCGTCGGGATTACATCACATCACATCACATCATATCCCGCCTCGGGATTTTACGTAACGTCCCCAATTGGACATCCCCCTTTGGGACCAAATGCTGTGGTATGAAATGTTATGAAAATGCAACAAACATCTATCACAGGTTGATATCGGAACCTCACGCCTAAACACTCGTCCACGACCACGACACATCGCATCACATCAACGTCAACATCAATCATCAACATCAACATCACATCAGCATCAGCATCACGACGCCTTGCGTCTACGAGCCACAGCTCCACGGTCGGGACCACAACGATATCGACCCGAACAACATCATCACTCACCATATTCTCATCAATGCTCAACCACCAATCAAATCACAATAACATTACAACAGTAATTCATTCCAATATAAGCATCACCATACATCACTATGAAGCCAGATAACGATAAATCATTCCAACAGTTTAACACAACAGATAAACAGATAATCAATTAAACAAATCAACACATCAACCTCAATCAATTTCATCATCCATAATATCAACTTAGCGGTGATAGCCCAAAAGTACCTATACCCAGGGTTCAGGCACTTTATCCAGGGCTCAACCTCTAGTAGGGTTTAAGGGTTCCCCTACACAGTTATATATACTCTATACTACGCTTGCCTTCCCGACGATATTAGTTCTTTCTCCCCACCTCCGTGATTTCCTCGAGCAGCTCCGGCTACGACTCCGCAGCTGTCAGTCGGGTGCGCTGTCGGATGTTCGAATCTTGTCCGATTCTATATAACAAAACACAACCAGAAATCAATATAGTTAAATCAAAAACTGCCTAATTTAATTAATTAGGCTAGGGATGTCGAACAATTCATTACTTTTGGATCAATGATCCTTAGGTATCCCTAAACATAATCAATGAAGGCATTAGTTCAAAAAGCAAAGATTTCTCCTACTGCACTACCCCTAGGGTTTGGCCCTATTGAATGAAAAATATGAAAAATAGCTAGAGAGCTCCAAAAATCCTCATTTCTTGGATAGCACCCTAACTAAATGTGATAACCCTAGATATCAAGTCAAACATCAAAAACCAACCAAAAACCCTACCCTACACAATAGGGGGTTTCGGCCTCTCTCTCAAAAAATAGCTAGAGAGATTTCTTGGCTCTAATCTCTTGGATCATGCAAGTGTGTCATGAACCTAGGCCATAGAAACTGGTTTGGTATCAAAATGACTTTCCTATAATTTATCATGGATTTTTGAATATTTTTGGGACAAAACCCTAACATTTATGATCATGGAAATTAGAGGATAAAAATGAGAGATTGAGAGAGATAGAGATGACAAGCTACCTCCTATGATGATCCACTTCAATTTTGGTGAATATTGCTTCAAGAAATCTCTAGGTTTGAAGCTCCAAAAATGAAGAAAAATGGTGAGAAAGGAGAAAAGAAGAAAAGAAGAGAAGAGAAAGAAGAAGAAGTTTTGGCCAGGAGGGGGGGCTGTGGCTGACGAAAAAATGAGAGAGTGAGGGTGAAGAATAGGGTGAATAATAGATATTTAGAAGACTTAGGAGTTAAGTCTTAGTAAAAAAATTAAAAGTTGTCAATTCATATCCCGACATTTTGAAAAATCTTCACGACGCTGATAGGAGTCCCCAAATAATTTAACATGGCCCTGGTATGAAAATCATTGGCTCAAAGTTCTCGAAAAACCCTAAAACAACTCGAATCGTCTACTCGATCGGTTTTCGGTCCGAGTATAAAATATTATTTATTTTTTTGGACGTCAGGACCAATTTTAGCAAAAAGGTAGAGGATTGAATTTTAAGACTAATGGTTCTGACCGTTAGTCAAAATTAGGTCATGATAGTAGAAAAACACTATCATCAGAAAAAATATAGATCGGGTTCCGTTTGAGTTTTCGGCCCAAAACTTAACCATAGCCTCATACGATGGCGTAGAGCGTGATTATGGCCTCAGAATAATTTATTAAAGTTTCTAGACCCTCAAATAAAATACAATTACTTAATTACTAATTAATTAAAAGATTAAGAAAAATCGGGGTGTTACATCTACTGATGGAGCCAGTACTATTGTGTATGTATACTTTTATCATGGTATTAGTATGTAACGGAAGTTTTAATATTTTCGCAAATTTTATACTACTACGCTACTCTATAACGCTAATAATTATAAGTGGGGTCACCAATGGGATCTCCTAAGAAAGGGTTGTCTCAGTGTGGTCTAGGAAGTGTACCAGCTTTGATAGTTGAATCTACATTGGATACCAACTGTTAGAAAAGGGGGTAGAGTGTCTGAAGCTCAAGTTATCAAGTGTGATAACTGTTTTATTCGTAAGGCATATGATATGTATATCTGTTGATTGATATTGTATGTCTTATGGATCGAAGCTAATGTTTCCTTTGCTTGGAAGGAATGGCTAGAGGACGTGGCAGAGGAAAGGGAACACTAGTGGGAACAGGGGACTTCGACCGTAATGATGATACCTCGGGAACCGGAGGTGGCAGAGATCACAACGAAGCGAGGAGGCCATGAGGGATTTAGCCGCTGCAATGCTACAACAAACGCAGCAGAATGCCCAGTTTATGCGGCGACAGGAAGAGAGGGACGCTAGACAACAACAGTAACTGACAAGAGGAGGTGAAGTGGTAAACACCTGATTGAATGCTTTTATGAAAGGGAATTCTCCCCATTTCCATGGAGAATACAATCCGGAAGCTGCTGAGTTATAGCTGCGAGAGATCGAGAAGGTCTTTGTTGCTATCCAATGCAGAGAGGATAGGAAAGTCACCTATGCTGATTTCATGCTAGTGGGAGCAGCAAAAGCATGGTGGAAGAACAAGCAGAGAATGCTAGAGACTGAGGGGAGATTGCTGACCTGGAAAGTGTTTTGTGAGAGCTTCTTGGAAAAATGTTTCCCAAGGAGTGTCCGTAAAGAGAAAGAGAAAGAGTTCCTGAACTGGAAGCAGGAACAGAGGTCGGTGGGAGAATACGCCATGAGGTTCGAGGAGCTGCTGAAATTCTCTCAGTTCTACCAAGTGTACCCGGATGAAGACTGGGTGTGCAGAAGGTTCGAAGACGGGTTGAGGCCCAAGCTGAAGAGGGCTATGCTACCATTGAGCATCCGATCATTCCCAGAGCTGATACAAAAATGTACAGTTCTAGAAGGGCACGATCAAGAGGGAGTTACACAAGCTCAAGTGAGAAGTGGTGGACCAGTCAGAAGTTTTGGTCAGAAAGGTCGCGGAGGAAAGTTCCAACCAAGGGCGAAGCCTTACAGTCGTCCAGGTCAACAAATGATAGATGCTGGAAGGGGGAATACCAGTCAAGGACAACCAGGATTTTCAAATGTTTTCGATGCGGCAGACCACGTCTAGTGAAGGATTGTCCACAAGCACCGAACGTCAACTGTTTCTGTTGTGGCAAGTGAGGCCACTATGCCAACGAGTGTCGATCATACTGACATAAGAATACAAGATGCGGGGACAAGGCAACCCGTGGTGGTCCAGCAGGACATGCCACAGACGACGGGAAGAGTGTTCGCCGTGAGAGGATTTGAAGCTTCTCAATGTCACGATCTAATACAAGGTAAATGCCTAGTTGCAGGGGTACTATTATCTATTTTATTTGATTCAGGGGCTATACACCCTTTTATATCATTAGCGTGTATGGATCATTTGAATTTGCCTGTTACATCCTTACCATATGAATTGACTGTTTCTACGCCTACGGGTGATTCCCTGACAACTCTATTTGTCTGTTTACAATACCCGGTTGTTATAGAGAACTGATCTTTTCTCATAGACCTAGTCTGTCTGCCTATGCAGTAGATTGATGTTATCCTAGGCATGAACTGGCTTTCGGCTAACCATGTGGTACTAGACTGTTCAAATAAAACCCTCTGCTTTTCCGAGCAATCTGGATCATTGCTTGCCAGTGATGGTGTGTCGGGAAGTGTATAATCAGGAGAGTGCATGGTGCTGTTTTCTTTGGAAGCCGAGGAGACTCCGAGTCTTAATGCTTTGCCGGTGGTGCCTGAGTTTCCAAATGGTTTCTCGGATGATGTGCCAGGATTACCACCCAAGAGGGAGGTAGAGTTCGCTATCGAACTTGTACCTGGAGCCGGACCGATTCGATAGTGCCCTATCGAATTCCCTAACAAAGTTGGCAGAGCTGAAAAAACAATTGGATGACATGCTGAAGAAGCAGTTTATAAAATCAAGTGTTTCCCCGTGGGGAGCACCTGTGTTGTTCGTCAAGAAGAAGGACGGTAGTTCAAGGTTGTATGTGGACTACCGATAACTCAACAAGGTGACGATCAAGAATAAATACCCGTTGCCAAGGATTGAAGATCTTATGGATCAGTTGAGGGGAGCAACGGTATTCTCTAAGATTTATCTGAGATCTGGTTATCATCAGATAAGGGTGAACGAAGATGATATACCGAAGACGGCTTTCAGGAGTCGATACGGGCACTACGAGTATCTAATTATGCCTTTTGGTGTGACTAATGCTCCTGCAGTGTTCATGGACTATATGAATAGAATTTTCAGACCCTACTTTGATAAGTTTGTCATTGTTTTTATCAATGACATCCTTATCTACTCCTTAGACAAGGAAGAGCATCAAGAGCATTTGAGGGTTGTACTTCAAGTTCTTAAGGACAGACAACTCTATGCCAAGTTGTCGAAGTGCGGGTTCTGGCTGGAGGATGTACAATTCCTTGGACATGTGATCGACAAGAATGGTATAACAGTAGATCCTACAAAAGTAGAAGCTGTGGTTAAGTGGGGAATCCCTAAGACGGTAAATGAGATCAGAAGTTTTCTCGGGCTAGCAAGATACTACAGGAGGTTTATCGAGGGATTCTCGAAGATCGTGTTACCTCTGACGCAGTTAACAAGGAATGGAAAAGCGTATGAATGGACAGAAGAGTGTGAGGCTAGTTTACAAAAGCTGAAAAGGAGGCTAACTACATCTCCGGTATTAGTCTTGCCAGATCCATCAACGTCGTTCGATGTGTACGGTGACGCATCGTATCAAGGTTTGGGTTGCGTACTCATGCAAGAGAGGAAAGTGGTAGCCTATGCTTCCAGATAGCTAAAAGTGCACGAACGGAATTACTTAACCCATGACCTAGAGTTGGTTGCAATAGTGTTTGCATTGAAAATATGGAGACACTATCTCTATAGCGATAAATTCAACGTGTTTAACAACCATAAAAGTTTAAAGTATCTATTCGACCAAAAGTAGTGGAACATGCGGCAGAGGAGATGGATGGAATTCATAAAGGATTATGAATTTGATCTACAGTACCACCCAGGAAAGGCCAACGTGGTAGCAGATGCATTGAGTCGGAAATCTTTGCATATGTCGGCTCTGATGGTGAAAGAGCTGGAGTTGTTGGAGCAGTTCAGAGATTTGAACTTGGACGTGGAGTGGTGTAAGGATAAGATAAGTTTGGGAATGGTCACTATCACTAGTGATTTTCTGAACTTGATCTGGAAAAAGCAAGTAGAAGATCAGTACCTACAGGAAAGGAACCAGATGGTAGAAGAGGGAAGGACTTCAGAATTTAAGAGAGGTGCTGAAGGAATCCTGAAGTTTGGAGACAGGATATGCGTGCCTAAGGATAGCGAAGTTAAGAACATGATCTTGGAAGAGGCACACAAGAGCAAGCTAAGTTTTCATCCCGGATCTACGAACATGTACCAGGACCTAAAGGGAATGTTTTGGTGGCCTGGGATGAAGAAGGAAGTAGCGGAGTATGTCCAATCCTGTTTGGTGTGTCAAAAGACAAAGATTGAACACCAGAAACCAGCAAGGTTATTGCAATCACTGGACATCCCAGGATGGAAATGGGATAACATTGCAATGGATTTGTTTCTGGACTTCCAAGGATGCAAAGGAAGTGCGATGCAATTTGGATAATCGTTGACAGGCTTACGAAATGTGATCATTTCTTGCCGATCAACCAAAGGTATTCTTTGGAAAAATTAACCCACATTTACATCAAGGAAGTGGTGAGATTGCACGGGGTACCTTCGAGTATAATTTCGAATAGGGATCCGAGATTTACTTCCAGATTTTGGCAGAGTTTAAACAGTGCTTTGGGAACGAAGCTTAGGATGAGTTCAGCCTATCATCCGCAGACGGATGGTCAGCCTGAAAGAACGATTCAATATTTAGAGGATCTTTTAAGAGCATGCGTTTTGGAAAACACAGGAAGTTGGGACGAATTCCTTCGACTGATTGAATTCACGTACAACAATAGTTTCCACTCGAATATTGGCATGGCACCATATGAGGCGCTGTATGGAAGAAAGTGCCGAACACCGCTCTATTGGTATGAAACCGGGGAGAATCAGCTGATAGGATCAGAAATGGTGCAGCGAACGATGGAGCAAGTTAAGAAAATTCGGGAAAGGATGAAAGTCGCGCGAGATCGACAGAAAAGTTATAGTGACAAGAGGAGGAGACCCTCGGAGTTCCAGGAAGGCGATCATGTCTTTATGAGAGTCACTCCAAGAACTGAATTTGGCAGGGCAATCAAATCCAGAAAGCTTACACCTAGATTCATTGGACCATTTCAAATTCTTCGCCGAATTGGTCCAGTTGCCTACCAAATTGTTTTACCTCCCAACCTATCCAATATTCATAATGTATTCCATGTATACCAACTCAGAAAATACTATCCTGATCCATCACACGTGATAGAGCCTGAATCAATCCAGATAAGAGAGAACTTAGAATATGAAGCACTGCCCGTACGAATCGAGGACAAGAGGGTGAAAGAACTCCGCGGGAAGCAGATTCCCTTAGTCAAGGTTTTATGGGATTCTACAATAGGAGATGCCACCTGGGGACGTGAAGAAGATATGCAGCAACGATATCCACATTTATTCTATGGTTCGTCGAATTTCGAGGACGAAATTCTTTTAAGGTGGTAGTAATGTAACACCCTGATTTTCATGCTTTCTAATATCAGTAAATTATATAATTGAGTTTATATTTTTATCTGAGGTTTAGAAAATTAAATTAAATAAACTGAGACCATAGTCACACTCTAAGCTATCATAGGGAGTTACAGTTAAATTTTGGGTCGAAAACTCAGACGGAGCCCGGTCTGCGTTTTTCATTGACAGTAGTATTTTACTACTCAGTAGACCTAATTTTGACTCATGAACGAGACAGTTAGGTTTAGAATTGAATTTCCTACCTTTTTGCTAAAATTGGTTTTGCATCCTAAAAAGCGGAATAATATAAGTTATTCGGGCGTATTCTTAAACTGGGTGACGAATAAAGCTGGATAGGGTTTTACCAGGACCCGTTAACGGATAATATTGAAGTCACATCAGGTCACATCACCTAGGAAGGCATGCCAGCGTCATGATGACGTTTGAAAATATCCGGACGCGAAAAGACCAAAATGCCCCTGATCTTTTTCACATTTACCATTTTACCCTTGTGTGAAAAGTCTATTCTACCCTTAAGTGAAAAAGTGAAACCTCCTTATCTCTTCCTTCCTAATTCCCACACCCCTTCATCATTTTTGTCACTCTCCATTTGCTTTCTTCTTCACTTCATTTCTCCTTCATTGCTCTTCATTCCCTTGACGATGCTTCAAGAAATTTGTGAAGCAAAAGTTGATCACTTGCTCATGCTTATCACCAAGGAGGTATGAACTTCATTCTTGACCTCTCAATCTTCCTTTTTCTCCATAGAATCTTGTAGTTCCTCCATGAATCAAGTTTATGTCCTTAAACTTCAAAAATTCATGAAAAATTGTAGAAAAATTCTTTTAATGTCAAACCAATTTCTATGAGCTTGCTTCATTGCCCTCTTTCATAATCCAAGAGATCTCTCTAGCTCATATGGTTAAGATGGCCAAACCTCACTAAGTTGGGTGAGTAGGAATTTTTGGGTATCCCTAGCTAATTTTTCTAGCCTTTGACCGAAACCCTATGGTGAGAAAAGCTTGAGTTTTTTATTCAAGTTTTGAGTAATGAGACTTGATCTAGTGTTAAGTATGCTTAAGGATCTTTGATCCAAGAGTTAGGAATTTTTAGACATCTCTAGCCTATTTTGCCATTAAGTGGCCGAACCTAGCTTGTTGGAGACCTATGAGTTCTGCTTCAAGTTTTTGTGTAATAAAACTTAATCTAGTGTTGTGTACGCTTGAGGATCATTCATCCAAGAGTTAGGAATTTTTAGGCAACTCTAGCTATTTTGAGCCTTGGAGGCCGAATCTAGGACCTAGGAGACAAGGAATGATATTTTGTTAATATTAAAGTTGTGATTTGTTGTGAATGATCATACTGGGTTCGATCATCGTAAAGTGTGCTAAAGTGCCGGTTGCGGAGCTGTGTTCGGGAGCTTGGACGAGAAGGCGAGCGTGCGTAGCAGATTCAGGTGGGGAGAAAGAACTAGTATCGTCGGGAAGGCAAACTCAGTATAAAATATATACATGTGCAGGGAAACCTTAAACCCTACTAGAGGTTGAGCCTTGGACAAAGTACCTGGATCGTAGGTGTAGGTATTTTTGGGCTATCACCACTAAGATGATAATCTTGAAGATGTGATTGATTGAGGTTGATATGTTGAACTGCTTATGTGCTTATCTGTTGATCTGTTATGTTGAACTGTCTATGTGAAGCTGTTTATCTGTCAACGTGATGATATCTGTATTGACATATTTATGGTTGTGATATTTTATTATTGTGATTGGCTGGATGATTGTTAATGAGAGTATGGTGAAACTGTGATGTTGTTCGGATTGATACCGTTATGGTCTTGACCATGGAACTATGGCTCGTGGACGCAAGGCGTCGTGATGTTGATGTTGATGTTGGTGTCGATGTGGATGCAGTGCATCGTGGTTGTGGCCGAGTGCTTAGGTGTGAGGTTTCAGTATCAATCTATGTTGGACGTTTGTTGCATATCATAGCATTTCATACCATAGCATATTTGGTCCCAAAGGGGATGTCCAATTGGAGCCTTGATGTTTTTAATCCCGAGGCCGGATGTCCAATTGGGGACGTGGTGTTATTAATCCCGACGGAGATGTCCAACTGGGGACGTGATGATATCGGCCGACATGCATATAGGAATGATGACATGCATATGGGGATTAGTATCCTTCGTAGAGATTTGATCTGAGAGAGTGACATTTGAGATGGTTGTGTTGTGTGACCCAAGAGATGGTTGCTGGCGTGTTATATGTTTTCTATGTGTTGTGTGCTGCATATCTATATACTGTACTATTGCCCCTCTCCCATATTTGATGATGCATGTTTCTTATCTCCTTGTATTTTCTCTGGATGTTTATTTTATTTTATGGGCAGACCCTTTGGGGGAACCAGTTGCTGAGGAGTTGGATGTCATTCCTTATGAGCCTGATGCCGGTGGACGAGCTACGGACCCCAGCTTCTAGAGGTTGGGTGGCGACCGCTGTTAACCTAAGAATCTTCTCTCTGTCTTTTGAAGTATTTTACTTATAGTCTGTACTGATGTATTCTGTATGTATACATTACTACTATAACCCTATTGACGGGGCAACCGATGCATGTATGTATACTTTACGTTTAAACTGCGTTACTCTGATATATGCGTGCTTTGGCGTAGCCTTAATATAATTTGGTTCTCGCATCTTTCCGCTACGTTTCGTCTTAATAAGGGCGTTAACGTTTATAATACGGTTTAAGGCTTAGTTAAATATCTTAGGTTCTTCAATGGGATGGCGGGTCATCTCAGAATCTGCTTTGGTTGCCAACTTCGAGCATATTTATGTAAGCTAATTGATGTTACCCGGATTAAGAGCTTGGAATGTAGATTTGGTTAGGTCCATTTTCGACTAGGGTGATGCGGCTTCTATTCTGAATATGCCGCTTCTTGCTTATGTGAGGGAGGATGAATTAATTTGGAAAACTATTTTTATAGTTTTTATATAGTTATATATGCATATAATATAGCTCGAGAGCTTACTCCACCTAGACCCGTGAATACTGAGAATTTAGATTGGCTTAGCATTTGGAAACTGAATGTTCCACCCAAAGTTAAGCATTTTATTTGGAGACTTTGTCATAATATTCTTCATACATGCATGAGACTTAGGGATAAAGGGGTTCATTGTGATTCCCTTTGTGCGCTGTATGAGGTTAATTGTGAGATCTCTTAACATATTTTTCTCTTGCCCAAGAGTGTCGATTGCTGGAGGAAGAATGCGCTTTGGAATGATATTGAGGTTAGTATGAATAGAAATGAAAGTTTTCCATCCTTTTTCTTTGTCTTGAAATGTTGCATCTCTCAACACAAATTCATTAATTTATTGATGGTGCTCTGGAGTTTATGGTATAGAAGAAACTTGAAAGTATGGGAAAACAAAGATGAAGCGAGTGCACAAGGTCTTTTAAGGGCGAGTTTGTTGTGGAAAGACTAGAACTTGGCAAAGGGGTTGAAAGAACAAGTATCTTCCTCAAGAGTCAGCATTAGGGACTCCTTCTAGTCCAAGCCACCTACTGGTGCAATCAAGATTAACATTGATGCCACGTTTCCTGCCAATGATAGGTTACCTGCTGGGGAATGTGCATGAGTGACGCTAGTGGAAGCTTCATCAACGCTAAAACTAGCTGGCACCCAACCATTTTCGAAGTTAAAGAGGGGCGACTTTAGGCCTCTTGCAAGCTTTGTCATGGGCTGTTAGTTTCAATTTGCATGTTGTTATTTTTGAACTTGATGCTCAAACTATTGTTTCTAGTGTTAATGTCCAAGCTAAGGATTTGTCTGAGTTTGGGGCCATTATTAATGAGTGTAGGAGCACTTTATCTAGTAAACCAAACTTTATGGTTAAGTTTGTAAGGAGACATGAGAATATGGTTGCTCACACCCTTGCAAGGGTGACTACATCTTGGACTAGTCACCTAAGTTTTTAGTATTTACCATCTTGCATTGCTAATTTTGTTGCTATTGAAATGAAGTGAAGTATTTCCAGTAAAAAAAAAAAAAAGATTTGGAATCTTGGTATTATGTTAAGTCTTATCTAATAGGATTTCTTCATATAATTGTATTATATATTAACTATATTCTAAATGCTAGCAAAGAATGTAATAATATTTTATTAGAATTAAAAGTTTATTTATTTGATTAAATTAAATTTTCTAATTTAATTTATCAAACAATAAATTAAATAATCCTTTAGCAAAGATTGGAACACTAGTTAGTGTGTGACCCCATAGGTTCAATATTAAGCCGATAGTGAATTATTTAAACCAATTTACTAATCAAGGTTGACGTCTAGAAACACTCCTTAACGATTAGATAGCATGGAGTAATTTCTTCAAAAACCTTTAAAAGAATAATGCAGTATTTCCTACAATCGTTTCAGCTCTGAGTTAACCTTAGATTATGGTATAAATGTCAAAGCTCTAGAAGGTAAACTCTTTATTATTTTATAACCAACTAGTGACTGATTTAAAAAACTCATTTCTTCATTTATTCAATTGCCTTGGCCAATGTCTTAACTTTGTTTTTATAATCATAGAGCTCAAACTCATTACCAAGAGTCGATGAATTCCTTTTTAATATATCATTAATCCTACAAGTACTTAGTCATACCCAATATCCATTCAACCAGCACCCTAAGGCATAAGGTGTTCGGAAGGAAAGTATAGCAAGTAACTTATTAGTTACTATGATAATCTCAAGTCAAAGGAAATATTTACATTCTTCATGAGAATATCCTATTGACAATTTAATGCTAATATACCATTAGGATTTCTCAATGAGTCAGTTCAATGAACATATCTTTATATGTATCATCTATATATTGAATTAATAAATGAGATATTTTAATCTCTATCCAATAGAGACTATCACACATACATTGATCTATCCGAATTATTAATGTCCTATATTTAATAATCCTACGATCAAGAATACTTTCGATTAAATTATAAACATTTGCCTCTCATTAACATGATCTCTATCATGATGATATGTGTCTAAATTTAATCAAAGACTTTGTCATATCATTTAAATAATTAAATAATGAATATGACAAATAAATCCATTTAATGGAATGCCAAATTATTTTATCAAAATAAAATAATTATAATGTGTTCTAAAATTACATAATAGATTGGATTTAGGACATACCAATTATTCCCTAACACAACCAATAAGACCCACCACGATTGGTAAATAGCTGAGTTCCTTAAGCATGTTGTCATGCGTGACACCTTAATCTAGCATCACATGGTGTCCCAAAAACAACATAAAACATGAATTAAAAAGTTTGCTGGTTACTTTCAAAAAAATAGATTTTCTTTACTTAGTTCCTACTTACTCTGAAAATCGTGATAAAATTTTTTCCTCTTACAACACTCAACTACATATACTCGAGATACTTATCATCACTATTCATAATATATATATATATATATATATATATATATATATATATATATATATATATCATGAGTTAACTATGTACATGGTAAAACCTTGAATAGACTTGTCCATTTCAAAAGAGATAAACTAACTGAAAGTAAAATACTATAAGTCCTAATAACTAGGAAGCGACAGTCTGAAAATCACATCTCTAAAGCCATGGCCATAAGTAGCCGATAACAGACTACCCAAAAATCACTACCTCAAAAGAAAAACCCTAAGTTGGTCCAAACTAGTGAAAACCGCTGGAGAGTCCCCCAAATGAGCCCCCAACATCAACATTAGAAGAAGTGTCAGGGGAGGGTACATTCCCGTTGGCAATCCCAACTCCCCCGGCTCCTGCAGCCTGTAACACCCCGATTTTTCGTGCTTTCTAAGGACGATAAACTCAATTAATGAGTTTATATTTTTATCTGTGTTATAGAAAATGATTTTGGGAAAACTAAAATCATAGTCTTGTTTCATATAATCGTAGGAGCCTACGGTTAAGTTTTGGGCCGAAATCTCAAACAAAACCCGATCTATGTTTTTCAGATGATAGTGTTTTTCTACTATCATGACCAAATCTTGACTAACGGACGAGACCATTAGTTTTAGAATTCGATCCTCTATCTTTTTCTTAAAATGTGTCCTGACGTCCAAAAATATAAATAATATTTTATATTCGGGCCGATAATCGATCGAGGAGACGATTCGAGTTGTCTTCGGGTTTTTCGAGACCCACGATCAAATGTTTTTCATGCCAGAATTGTATCAAGTTATTTGAGGACTCATACCAGTGTCGGGATGATTTCAAATATCGGAATGTGAATTGACCAAATTGCCCTTGGTTAATTTTTATTACTGATTTACTTTACCTATTATTAAAGTATTAAAAACCCTAAATATCTATCAACTTTCACTCTCATCCTCTCATTTTTCTCCCCTCTTCTTCGGTAGCCCCCTCCCCCAAATACCCCATCTTCTCTTCTTTCTCTTCTTTCTCTTTTTCTCTCATGAAAATCTCCATTGTTGAAGGCTAAAGCTTGGATTTTTGTGAAGCAACCTTCATCAATCTTGGAGTGGATCATCATAGGAGGTAGTACTCCATCTCTATCTCTCTCAATCTCTCTTTTCTCTCCTCATATTTTCATGATCAATGTTAGGGTTTTGTCCCTAAAATCTTTGAAAATCCATGAAAAAGTGTAGGAAAATCGTATCTGTACCAAACCAATTTCTATGGCCTAGGTTCATGACATACTTGTATGATCCAAGAGCTTAGAGCCAAGAAATCTCCCTAGCTATATTTTCTAGGAGGAGGCCGAAACCCCCTATGTGTGTAGGGTAGGGTTTTGGTTGGTTTTTGGTGTTCTGATCTGATATCTAGGGCTGCCACACTTAGTTAGGGTGTTATCCAGAAAATGAGAAATTTTGGAGCTCCCTAGCTATTTTTAGTGTAATAGGACCGAACCCTAGGGGTGGTGCATTAGGAGAAATCTTTGTTTTGTAAGTTAATGCCGTTATGGGTTGTGTGTATGTAGTGATCGACAGCGTGCTGGACCGGTGATCAAGTTGATCTGGTGTTCATAACTTAGCTGGAAGCTACAAGAGGTAAGGGGATAAACCTGAGGAATTCCATTCCCGACAGCTATGTGCTGCATCGGTGTTTGTAATGTATTTAAATAGTCTGTATCTGATGTTGGTCGATTTCTTGATTTACTGCTGTTGATTTGAATATGTATTGATATAACTGCTGTTATAGTTGAATGCATGCTATACTTGCTGAATGGTTATATGGATGTATCGTGTGCCCTGCTATGGGATTTAAGGCATTAGAGGACCTAATTTTGATTAGGATCCGACATCGTGTAACTTAAAAGCTTTAAAAGTCTGAGACGTGTTTTAATAAGGAAAGGTGAAGTTTAAAAATAAATAGGGCATTAGAAACTTTCAAATGTCCTAATTTGATAAGTTGACCCTTTGAGTCAAGGTATTTGAGAAATGTGGTTTTCAAAGTTATATTGAGTTTATTCAAGAAAAACGGATTTTGAAAGCCTTGTTTTAAGTTCGTATTTCACCGAAAAACAACGAAAGAAAAAGAAAGGGTCTTTGGACCAAGTTTTGTTTTATAGAAAAACCGATCCCGATGACTTTGTGTAAGTATCGGAGATTTGGGTTTTTGGTTTTCAAGTTTTCAAGAAAAGTGGTTTTAAAACTTAGAAACTAGAAACCGAGACGTCGGGGTTCTAGGGTTCTGCAGAACACGTGGATCAAGGATCCGTGTTAGTTGTGTCCTGTCGGCTTAGGGACGATCTTTGTGGTCTTGTAAGCTTGAGGATGTTTTTATGATCTTGAATCCGGCGTCGTAGACTGGTGCATCGGTTAGGGATGTTGGGATTTGAGTTGTTTTTGGACCAAATGTCCTGTTTCGAGAAAAGGTTTTTGAGGCTTAACGAGTCTAAGACATTATGGTGGTTGTTAGCGTTGATGCTACAACGAGGAAATATTGATGCGACAAAGATCAATTATCAGAAACTAGATAGTTTTCTCATGCATTTACGTGGGGCAGACGTGCCGTGAAACGGGAGACCTTGATAAGCAAGGAGAACCTGAGATGACTTATTTGTCATGACTTTTTGCCTTGATGGACAATGGTGTCATACGTGTTCTGGGAACGTATTGTGCCTTGAGTTGGACAATATAGTATGACCTTATTTTGTGGAGTACTTCTGATTGCGCCCCCCATGTGAGAATCGCGTAGTGTCATGGGATTCAAAGTACTCGTTTTTGGGCCAAATATTGGTGTTAATCATTAAAGCCTGCGGGCCTATGATTTAGGAGCCTGATCAGCTCATTGCGAATGGTGATGGGATTTCTGGAAATCTAGTCTGAATATTAGTTGAGATATATGGAAGTGCCATGCATACGTTTAGGAGATAACGTTGATTGTGGGGTACGAAGCCCTTGTGCCTGTACTGCTATTTCGTACTTGATTATACATGTTATACGGTATGATGTATGATGATTTGAGTGAGTTACATTATATGAATCTGTTGTTTGGATTGGGCATATAGTTGTCGTTTATGGATTCATATATTGGTTTCTCACCCTTGCATATTTTCTGGACTGGTTTGTCCTTTTGGTATATATATTTTATCTTGTTTACAGATGGAACCGATGCCCGACCACCTAGCGCACTCGGGGATGTGCGTCCTAGTTTTTGATCGAAGGACGGACCCAGCCGCGTGGGTTATCCACCCAGGAGTGGGAAGCGCGGCATACACAGGACCGGTCTGCACAATAAGTGGGATGACGGAGACGGGACCTCGAAAAAGCATTCTTACTGTGGAGACCGTTTAGGTACCTCTACCTCTCATCGGGATGATGCTGCAGGCTCTTATGCAGCAAAGTGTGATCGAGCAGGTCGCCCCCGCTGCACAGTCCCCGCAGCAGCAGCCGCCACAGACACCTCCCCCGCCTTTTGTTTTGGTAGCGGGTGAGCACGTAGTGGAGGATGTGGAGGAGGAGGAGGAGGAGGAAGACCCTGAGGAGGATCCTCAGGAGGACCCGGAGGATCATCTTTCGGATGCTTCCGAGCCCCACCCACAGGAGAACGGGAACGTAGATTCCCAGGGTTCTTCTCCTGGTTCTAGCATTGGACTTTCCTCTGGAGGATTGTACAATGGCTTCCATTAGTTAGACCAGCTTAGGGTGTAGACTTTCTTTTGAGGCAGCGGTTTTTGGTAGTCTGTTAACGGCTACTGATGGCCATAGGTTTTAGAGATATGGTTCCAGACTGTCGCTGCCTAGTTTATAGCCTTGTAGGAGTTTATCTTTCTCGTTCTTTTGTAAAGGGACGTGTTGTCCATAGTTTTAGTTGATGTATATATATATATATATATTGTTATATATGGGTTTTCTGTTCTTTCTGGAGTGGTGGTTTATAAGTATTAATAAGAAAAAAATTTATCACGATTTTCAGAATCTAATTATGCAAAGGATTTATTTTCCGAAAGTAAAACCAGCGAAATTTTGATTTATCGTTTTAATGTATGTGTTGAGTTACAAAAGTGACACAGGTTTTGAGGGTGTCACACAGCCGGAACACCATCATCCTCCTGAGGATCCTCCTCCGGATCCTCTACAACCAAGACAAACAGAGGGGGAGAAGTCAAGGGGGGTTGGTGCTGTAAAGGCTGGACAGCGGGGATCTCGTGCTGCAAAGCACCCTGGTCCATGAGGTGTTAAAGGATCATCCAAACCGGTGGTAGCGAAATCTGGATAGTCTCCACCGTATGAATCCTCTCTTGGGATCCCGTCTTCACACTACCGCGAAGGGTACAAACTGGCCCAGTATACGTCGCACTACTTGTGCCTGGGTGGATAACCCAAGTAGCGGGGTCCTCTCGATGCTCAAACACTAAGGATCGAACCCCCAACTGGGCAAGGTTCTCCTGCTCCGGCCCCATCTTTATACAGATAATAATATATACCAAAAGGAAACAACATAGCTAAGAAATACAGTAAGGACGAGAAACCAATATATGAACTTTAAGATGCGACAACCACATACACAACATACAAAACAACATATTCATGTATATCAAATATGACTCATAAGCATCATAAGTATAGAACAGGATATTATAACAATATAGACAAAGCAAGGGTCTCATGCCCGACAATCATCGTCATTTTTAAAATATATGCATGACACTTCCACATATATATATATATATATGATTCTTAATTTCTGGAAATCCCATCTTCTTTCAAAAGAGCGGATCAGGCTTGAGGTACATTGGTCACCAGGCAACAATGTCTAGCACAAATGTACTATTCAGAGGTACATGAACACCATGACATTACGCGATCACACATGGAATTACATTCAACGGTACTTGACAAATTGTAAATGGTCATACTATATTGTCCAACTCAAGGCACAATATGCTTCATATGTATGACACCATTGTCCATCAAGGCACAATGATACACAAAGACTGAATGTCATCACAGGGTTCCCTGCCATCAAGGTTCCCCATCCTGATGGCACGTCTGCCAAAAAGAAATGCATGAGAAAACCTTTGTTTTTCGTAAGATTTTCTGTTTCATATAGTTATTTCCTTGTTGAAGCTCAAGGCTATCAACCACCATAACTTTTAGACTCTTAAGTCTTTTCAATATTTAACCAAAAAGGACCCACAATCTAACAGCTCAAACACAAAACAATAAACTGATGCACCAGCCTCGGGTTTTGGATTCTAGAGCATAGAAATTGTCCACAAGTTTACAGGACCACTTCACTAACACGGATCATCGATCCACGTGTTCTGCAGAACACTAGAACCCCGACGTCTCGGTTTCTAGGTTCACTCTCAAATTAACTATTCTTTTGGAAATACAAAAACAAAACCCACATCTCCGAAGTTTACACACAAAGTCATCGGAATCGGTTTTCCATAGAGTAAAACTCTTTATCAAAACTACTTTTATGTTGAAAATACTTTAGTAAAACATCAAAACTCTGAAATTCTACCTTCTTTACATTTTTCTAAACATCTTTTGAATTACGGTTCATGAAAACTCTTTTTCCCTAAAGAAAACCCAACTTGTTTCGAAAACTTAACTCTTGAAAATACTTTTACTCGAAATACCTCATTTTATGATTTTAACTCTATTGACGATTTCTAAAGGAACTTTTCATTTTAAAACTTACTTTTCTTAAACTAAAATTGTTCTCCCATTTATTTTCTTATGTCTTTTCATTTCTTAATAAAGTATATTTCACTTTCTTGTTCCTAAAATAAAAGGTCAAGACACGTTGTCTTCAAATCTTTTCTAAAAACTTTTAACCTTTTATCCGCTTTTGAAGCTTTTATCTTTACTTGATTTTGAACACTAACCAATGTTAGGTTCCTTAACGCAACATCAATCGCCAATTCAATCAACATGTCATATCAAGCATAATCAAGGCAATTAACTAAAGCATAACTTAAATCACTCCACAAATCAAGATAGTACATCACAATTTACATTTTACACACAAGGACAGTACGTAGCCGTCAGAAATTAAGTTTCTCGGGTCATCTCCCCTTACCTCTCGAAGGTAATTCTCTGGATGAACGTTGTCCGATTTGATCCGCTAATTTTCCGATTAATCACTCGAACCACTCAACCACAACCACCTTCACACGATCAATTCAAAACTTTAACATTAACAAACTAAACTTCCTTGCCTCACAAGGTCTAGGTTCGGCCAAGGGGATTAAAAAAGGTTAGAGATGTCTAAAAATTTCTAACTCTTGGATGAATGATCCTTAAACATACACAACACTAAATCAAGTCACATTATACAAAAATTGATGCAAAACTTTTGGAATTTCAAGAAGGGTGGTTTCGGCCACACCTAGAAAGAAATGGCTAGACATGTTATTTGATTATATGATTTTGGATAGTGATAGAAGATGATAAGACTAGATCATATAAATTGAGTTCACATTAAAAGGATTTTTCTCTGATTTTCTAGAGATTTTTGAACATAAAACTTTGGAATTTAAACATATTGATCATGACTTGAAATCAAGGAAATGAATGAAGAATATGGAGTTCATGGATCAAAGAGAGTAAGTCATACCTCTTGGATGATGAAAATGTGCAAGAATCCAACACTTTCTTCACAAATTTGGCTAAGGTTTCACTTTGAGAAATGATGAAACTGTGAGAGTTTATGAAGGTTGTGAGGAAAATCAATGGAGGAATGACCTTGTGGGGGGTTTTGACGTGGGGTATGGAGGGACCAAAGGGTCCTAAATTGTTTACTTTAGGGGCAAAAGAGTCAATTCACCTAGGGACAAATATGGAATTAAAACAAATGGTTAAGGACATAATGGTCCTTTCACCCTTTCCTCATCATGACCTTGGTGAGTCACTTGTATGACTCACCTAGGTGAGTTGGCTTGAAATGACTTCAAGTTTATCCGTTAGCGGGTCCCAATAATCCCGTATTCAGCTCCGTTGTTCACCCGATTTAAGATTTCGCTCGAATAACATATATTCTTTTACTTTTTTGTGAAAAAATTCAAATTAACCAAAGTCGTTGGAAATTCGATTTAAAACCTAACATTTTCATTCACGAGACAAAATTTGGTTTTCTGATCAATAAAATTTTACTGTCTGTGAAAACGCAGACCGGCTTCCGTCTGAATTTTCAATCCAAAATTAAATCTTAACTCTCTACTATAATGTAGAGTATAAATATGATCTTGGTTTATTTAAATTCATTTTTTAAAACCTCAAATAAAATATAAACTCATTTATATAACTTACCGATCTTAGAACGCAGTAAAAATCGGGGTGTTATTTCATGAGTTCAGTTTCTACCATATGTATAGAAAAGATTTTGGTGAGAGGCAAAACAAAAGATTAGTCTTCAGCTATACCCTTATACACACTAAAAAAAAGTCTACACCCATTAAACAAACCTTGAAAAACAATGAAGATATCGATAAAGGGCCCATCTCATTTTCGTTGAAACTATTTCATCTGTTTCACTATCGTTTAACGTTTTTGGTTTGCACATAAATTATTGCTATATTCTCCTAAAAATTCTTTTAACAATTATCCTATTAAATAATAAAAATATTAAATAAAAATAAATGTATTGGATATCTTGAAAATATAAAAAATCATTCAATACTTTTTTAATAGAGTTTGATTAGTATATATTGTTAATGTAAAATTTTTTACATTGTCAACCAATCATAAATCATGATATTAGTGACTTTTAAGATACTTAGGATAAGAGTCAAACATTATTAGTGATGTGTCGATTTATGATGATTGATTATATAAAAAATATTTACACTGACAGTATATATTTATTAATTAAATCCTTTTGGGCAATCCAAAGCGCAATGTTAGCAAGACACACTTCGACATATTCTTTTTAACACACTCTATTATTATGTGCATTTCATGTGTGACCCACTAAATCGAGAGCCCACCCATGCCATTTTGTGGATCCTATATAAATATATGAAATAATAGAGTACGCTAACGAATATGTTCCTAACATTTTTCTAATTCTAAATCCTCCTAATAATAGTACTTACTAAGCAAAGAAAATACTCAATATTTTTTTTATTTCCAAGGCATTGATTGAATGGATTACATTTTTTATTTAATATTTTTTTATTTAGAAGGAGGAAAATTAATAGGAGAAATTTTAGGGCAATATAGCTGAACTCATACTTTCCATTAAGTAATTAGGAGGATTTATAGGAGAAAATTACATGAGAAAGTACCCTTATAAAATTTAGAGTAAAGGCCCAAATTGGTCCTCGATAAAACACCATGGTGACATTTTGATCCCTGAGAAATGAAAAGTACCAATTTGAACCTCAAGAATATAAAATGCGGGTCAAAATTGTCCCTGACAAAGACTAAAATGTCCCTAAAAATTACCCTAAAAAGGACCAAATTGACTCGCATTTTAAATTCTTGAGGACCAAGTTGGTACTTTCTATTTCTCAGGGACAAAAATCTCACCGCGTGTTTTTGTCAAGGACCAATTTAGGCCTTTACTCTAAAATTTATTAATATCCTTAACTTTAGTCTTTAGAGAAATATAAGTGTATTTGACTAAACTATAAGGCTCTATTTGGCATGTTCAATAAGTTAGCTTATAGTTTATTTGACTAGCTTATAAGCTAGTTTGACCAAAGTAGAGGTGTTGGATAAACAAGCTTATTTTATTGGCTTATAGCTTTTCTTCATAAGCTAATTTATTTAGCTTATACCTTATGGCTTATCAACTTTTCTCTCATTATTATCCTTACTATTTTAAAGAAATTCTTACCTTACCCAACCCATGGCTAATTAAATAAAATTTATATATAAAAAAAAAAATCATATAAACATGTTATTTCAATTATATTATTTAATAAAAATATTTTAAAAATAAATAAAATTAAAAAAATATATTCTAATTATAAAGATTTAATTAGAATTTAAAAGTATTTATATAAAAAAAACAAATAAGTATTTCCTTTTATGTCATTTTATATTTATAAGCTAGTTCAACAATTAATTTTATCAAACCCTTCAAATTCAATCAGCTAGTTTTTTCAGCTATTGAGACAACCCCTCCCTAGGAGGTCCCATTGGTGACCTTACTTATAATTATTAGCGTTATATCGTAGCGTAATAGTATAAAATTTGCGAAAATATTAAAACATTAAGCATACTGATACCATAATAATATATACAGACATAAGAGTATCGGCTCCATCAGTAAAGACTACAACAATTGATACCAAATAAAGAAACTTTAGAGTATGCAGTAAATAAAAACTGAAGGCATAGTAGCGGAAATAAAAGTACAGACGACTCAGTCTCCCATACTGGCCATAACAGCTACAACTACCAACCCCCGATGTCTAAGGTCCTCTAGCATCGGGATCCAGGGCTCTCCCACCAGCATCTGGTTCTACGGGTATACCATCAATCTCCCCTGGCGAATCCTCAACGGGATCTTCTCGTACAGTCGAGAGTAAAAAGAATATGACAGAAAATATAGGGGATAAGAAATAGTAATATGTCATAAATGGGAAAAACAGCGATATATAGCAACACATCAAATCACAATAGTGATAACTAAACAACTTCCGGATAATTTTTCCCTTAACTACTGTCTCTCACACTCATGCAACTAATGACTATATGGACGCGATCATGACTCGACATCCCCAACAGATCAAGGTGTCTCAGTCATCACTATGCCACCCCCATAAGGTAAGGTTCGGTCCAAAGCCCGCAGGCCCAACTCGTCTCATGGGTACGACATATTCTCCCGCCCGCAGGCTAGGTCGGAATATTCGCCTGTCAACAACGCAACTTACGGTAACGACATGTTCCCCCGCCCGCAGGCTAGGTCGGAGCATTCGCCCGTTCATTAACAACTCAACTTTCGATAACGACATATCCCCCCGCCCGCAGGCTAGGTCGAGATATTCGCTCGTCCGTCTACAATTCGACTAACGGGTACGACCACCTCCCCGCAGGTAAGATCGGAATCGCCTCTACGCCAAACTAATCAGTGCGACCATCTCCTCGCAGGTGAGATCGAAATCGTCCGTATGCTAACATAGTGATGAATAACAACTATGCAACATGAATCTCACTGACTCATCTCAGGATTAACACTTAGTGCCTCAACCACGACTTATATACAATCATGACCAACTTTCATCCGGCTTAACCGGGTATCAACTCACATCACAACAACAACAGATCAACTATATCACTAGGTTGAGCACTACGACATATATATATATATATATATATATATATATATATATATATATATATATATATATATATATATATATATATATATAACCTCGACTTTCTTACCACACATTCATCACCCGATTTATCAGAAATCACTGTCTAGTTCTACTCAGACATCAGCAGTCACAACAGATATCAACAACAGCCAGAATATATATTCAACAGTAAAATCAACTTACAAATAAATAACATTTAATCAATTATAGCATATAATAGACATCATACACATATCACATATAATATATCAAATATTCAATCACAGCATAGACAGCCTCAATATGCAGTAAAATCAACCTAATGGTCAAACGACCTCTAGTAGGGTTTGGGTTGCCCTATGCATATCAATATATATTTTTTAAAACTTGCCTCCCCGACGATATTGTGGTTCTTTCCCCCACCTTATTGATTTTCCCGAGAGATTCCGAATGCGGCTCCACAACAGTCAATCGAGTGCGCAATCGAACGTTCGATTCCTGTCATGTTCTATACAGTAAAACACAACCAGAAATTAAAACAGTTAAATCAAAAACTCCCTAATTCTTTAGGATTAGCTACTGCCCCTATTTAATTAAATAGGCTAGGGATCACCATGATTCTTAAGCATACCTAATACATAATCAATTATCAATTATCAAAGATTTGAACCAAAACCCCTTAAACCAACAAAGTAGGGTTTCGGCCATCACCATGAAAAATAGGTGAGAGTTTGATTTGGCCTCTTAATCACTTGGATTACATAATTAAGGGATGAAATAGGTGAGATCAAGAACAATGAATAAAAACCCCATTTCCCCCCAAAATAACCCATTCTGCCCCTTTTAGATAAATAGGCTAGAGAGCTTATTTGCTTTCAAGCTCTTGGATTATGATATTAGGGGATGATACTATCTCATAGAAATTGATTTGGCATCAAAATGATTTTTCTACAATTTTCTAGAAATTTTTTAAGTTTAGATCTAGAAATTGAAACTCATGAAAATAAATGGAGAAAATAAAGATTGAGAGCTCAAGGATGAAATCTATACCTTCTAGGTGATAGAGGAGGATGAGAGGAGCAACTTTGCTTCACAAACTTTCTTGAAAAAGCTTGAGGAAGCTTGAGAAAAATGGAGATGAAGAAAAATGGAAGAAAATGGAAAAGGAAGAAGAAAGGAAGAAGAAGAAGAAGAAGATGAAGGTGAGAGAGGAGAGCAAGCTCGAAAATAAGAGAGAGAAAGTGAGGCTGATCATGAAAATTTAGATATTTTCTTAAGTTTTCTTAGGAGTTAAGAAAAGTAAAAAGGGTAAAAAGGTAATTAGAAAAAATAACCAAGGGCAATTTGGTCATTTCACGTCCCGACATTTTGAAAATCCTCACGACACTGGTATGAGTCCCTAGATGACTTAACATGGCCTTGACATAAAAATTATCCGCTCGTGGGCTTCGTAAAACCCTTACACGGCTCGAATCGTCTCCTAGAACGATTATCGGTCCGAATATAATATATTATTTTTACTTTCGAACGTGAGGACAAACTTTTTCGAAAATATAGGAGACGTGATTCTAAGACTAACTGTCTCGTTCACGAATCCAAATTAGGTCCTGGTAGTAGTAAAACACTACAGTCAGTGCAAATCGCGAATCGAGCTCCGTCTGAGTTTTCGGCCCAAAACTAGACCATAGCCTCCTATGATGACGTAGAGCGTAACTGTGGTCTCGGAATAATTTATTTAATTTTCTAGACCCTCCAATAAAATACAATTACTTAAATACTGATTAATTAAAAGAATAAGAAAATCGAGGTGTTACAGCTATCAGCTAAAAAAATTACCTTATAAGCTATAAGCTAGCTTTAGCTTATGAGCTATTTTTACCAAATAGAGCGTAACTCACTATTTTTTTTTTTTTGGGTTTTCTATCTTGTGCAATCTTGCACAGATTAAGATGTATTAATATTACACATTTTACATTAATTTTGATCTCTCTATAATATCTCTCTTCCCACCAAAAAAAAAAATTTCTCTCCCATATTTATTTTTTGGATTCACATCCCTATAATCTATCTCTTCTCCCAAAAAATAAGAACTGTGATATTTGAACATCAAGATTGTTGTCCAACACCACAGAAACATAAGGATGAGGATCTCCTGTCCAATTTTGGTATACCACACCATATCCCAACCAATAATATTTTGTCATGTATTCTACTTTTTCAATCTTAAATAAAATTTTAACTTATATGGCAAGATATTATTAGTTGTTTATTATTTTATCATCTCTCCCCCTCTCATCTATTATGTCAAAATACCACTCAAAGCTAGTTGTCGATTAAAGTTGTCAAAATATCGTTTTTGAAAAATAATAACTATTTGATTCTCACTTTTGTCTCTCTCTTCCAAAGTATCATGTGGCAAAAGTTCGAAGTTCTCTATCTATTTGAACTCCTATGTCTCTGCTTCAACCCTTGTCAAGCTTGAGTCAGCATGTTCAGATTTGGAAGCTTTCCTTCAAGCCTAAGAAAATGGAAGAAAACCTTGGAATGATGGAGACAAGGTTTGATCTTGTACAAGGATCACTATTAATAGCATCAAGAAGAATCACCCCTTTATGGTCCTTAGCCATGTCAAGGAAAGCCCTTGATACTAGAATCAACAGAGTCATTTCCCTTGCACTTGCACTCCTTGGCACTTTCAAACTCACTAAGTTAGTGCTTTTTTTTTTTTTTTTTTTAAGATTTTGAGCCTTCAAAATCCAATTTACATCCATAATAATCAAGTTTGATTTTTAAAATTGTTTGGATAAAAACATGGTGGATAAAAGTGTGTTTAAAGGAGTTCAAAATTGATTTTATTGGAAGCTGGTAAAAGGTAGCTTTTGAGTTTGCATTTCAAACGGGATTTGGCTTTTGGTGAATTCAATGTTACCTCAAGGGTAACTTTACTTTGCCTAGGTGGCCCAAACAGATGGTGAGAACCATTTGACTTGACCCACTAATATGACTCATTTAATTGAGGTGGCGCATTCTGCTTGGCGCATTCGAGGTACTCATTTAACTAATCGCCAGCTTTATATCTGGCCGGAGTCCATCTTCAAACTTCACACACTTGGAGCGCTCACCGGCTGTATGCTGATATGGGGAGTAGTACCTTGCCAGCTCCTCAAACTTTGCTACATACTCTCCGACAGGCATACTCCCTTGGTTCAGCCCCAGAAACTCCATCTCTTTCGTATCATGGATGTCGGCAGGAAAATACTTCTCTAAGAACCTCTGTCTGAACACGGCCTCGGTGACCGCAGTACCCTCAACCTGCATACTCTGGCTGCAGTTCTCCCACCAATGCTCAGCCTCCTCAGTGAGCATGAAGGTATCGAAGATAAGCCGTTGCTGGTCATTACAATCCATGGCCATGAAAATCTTCTCGGTTTCTCTCAGCCACAGTAAAGCTCCCTCAGGGTCGTAAGCTCCTCTAAAAGATGGCAGATTATTCCGATGGAACTTATCAAGACCCTGAAACTCTGCTGGTCCACCCTAATTGTTGTTGTTGACTTGCCCTATTGCATTGGCAAGGCGTGCCAACACGTCCGTAATCGCCTGATCATTCCTGCTTCTAGCTGCCATGAGTTCCTGTACATGTCCAAGGCAACTCTTAGATACAGTAACTTAAGCAGGTGAAAGCTGCAAGCTCTTAACTTAAGGCATTATTGCATATAACGAGTATAGACAATCCAAACAAGAGCACACAACAGACTCACAACAGACTTATACCACGGCCTGATAGGACAGACCTGCTCTGATACCACTAAATGTGACACCCAACTACCCCGCATGTTATAAAAGCATAAATAAAAAAAGGTAAAAAAGTAAAAGTGTAAAATAAAACATGCATCCTTTCATAAAAATGTGGACGGGTAGAAAAGGTACCACATGAACTAATTCTCAACAACGCGGAAAAATAAACCAAATTTTAAAAGAAATAAAGACATAAGCATAAAACAAACCCGACCCCGATGTCACAATTCAGAGTTGGTACAACCATTCCGGAAAAACATCCTCGGGATACATTTGAAACTAATAAACTAAAAACAACTAAGCTGAAGGCCCTAACTATGAGTGGTGGCTCCTCAGAGTCACTCCTCTCCGGGCTATTCGCAATCCTCTGCATAAGCCATACATGCCAAACAAGAAAACATAGAACGGGGAGTAAGAAAACATGTAAACACAATAGCATGGAGATAGAAATAAGATGATCATACATCATGGCATAGCAACAACATAAGCATACAAATACATATATATAAGCATCATCTCAACATCATAAATCAACCAAGTATGCTATGTGGTGCAATACAACACTACCCGCTACTCCATCAATGCATGTGGATCCAACTATCTCAGGAAGAACAACTTTGGAGTTACATATCCGCATTGGCCACTAAAGGCACTAACGCCGACAGTCCACCAGACCATCGGTGAACCCCTTGGATACCAATGCATCAAACCATGGATGTCTCATCACGGGGGCCACGGTTCACCAAACCTTGGGTGAACCTACCGTGAATGGCCAGATCGCCGTACTCTTGGATGACCTCCCCTATGTTGAACTTCCCACAACTAACATCTCCAATGTGATGCATGAACACAACAACAAATAACGAGCAACCGCCACCTCCGCTTGGGCCACTAAAGGCACCCAAGAATATCATCCTCAACATTGGGCACTAAAGGCATCCAATTATATCATCATCAACATTGGACCACTAAAGGCACCCAAATCCATCATCGTGCGGTAACCCCTTGGGCACCGACTTAACCAACTCATCGTTTCTCAATGCCTTAATTAATATATAATTAAGTTATCTAACCCCAGAACGAGCGTGCTGCCACTTAAGTGAAGCACGGGCGTGCTTCCTTTCATGCACGACAGGGCTTCCTGTTATGCACGGTCGTGCACTGATGCACGGTCGTTCTCCTCTGCTGCACAGCCGTACTTAAAGCACGGCCATTTTCCAGAATTCAAACTGAGAGCACGGGCGTGCTCCCTGTTCAGCACGGCCGTGCTTATCGCGCGGCAGTACTGTTTTGGGCAGAGTTCAACACAGATTCTTTTAACCAATTAAGCCTTAGCACTCTCAAAAATCATTCCTAAGGTTCTTGACTAAACCATCAGCATAAAAACCTCACCTTTTACTAATTCATGTCTTATGAATAATTTTGGGGAACACCAGTCCCATCATTATTTAACCAATTAAAGTCCTAATTAATTAACCGATTAAGGGTTATACCAGCCGGTTCATCACAACAACAACCACTCAGCCATCAACATCATATAACAACATCTCAGCCAACAACAATCATGATATAAACATACCAGTACAACCAGAATATCATGGCACCAACATAACAAGCAATGCATATAACATTAGCATATGAAATTTGACCAGAAACATGTTATTAACAATAATATGCATTTGTAGCAAACGGGCATGTAAACAAACAACATACAAATAACCTCGGGGTCATGGAAACCCCTCATCTTACACTACCCCCACCGCTTAGTGGTTACACTATCCTTTTCCCCATACCTGGTTCGAAGGTTCCAACAACGATAGCCCCAGATAGCAAATCGGTCACGTCCCCTCAAGCGACTCAGTCTGAATCCATGCCTTGGTCAAGTAAAACATTAACCAAATCAGTTTCCAATTCAAAATCAAAAAAGGAAACCAAGAAAGGGAAGGGACATTACCTATATAACTGGCACAAATGAACAAAAGCTTCCCAAAGGTCTCCAAGAATGCACCGAGTTTGATGGAGATAGAGAATGGGACAGGTCTAGCCGTCCTAGGGTAGAAGCACGACCGTGCACCCCCTTAATCCCAGTCGTGCTGGACTTAGCGTCTACGAGACGCGGTCCGCACTTGAACACGGTCGTGCTCGCTAACAAGCACGGCCGTGCTTGTGACTCAACTGGTCCCAAGACACACGGCCAAGCATGGGCATGCTAGACATAAGCACAACCGTGCTTATTTTCCAGAAAGGATATTTAAGCCAAAAATCCCACTTAGCCCTTAACCAACAATTCTAACTTGACCAAACAAACTTAAACAGCCAAACAAGCTTATATAAAGCACTTAACGAAAAGTAGGATGTTACAATTCAACCCCCCTTATAAAAATTTCGTCCTCGAAATTTCTACTCACCTCGATTGAAAAGGTGTGGGTATGCTTCTATCATCTTACTCTCTAGCTCCCACGTAGCACTTTCCTCAGTAGCCCCGCTCCAAACGAATTTGACCAAAGGAACCTCCTTGTCTCTTAGCTGCTTCACCCTCCTATCCTCGACTCGAAGGGGTAATACCTCAAAAGTCAAGTTCTCCTTCTACAGTATCGCGTCGGGTACTATCACGTGACTAGGGTCATGTACATACTTTATGAGTTGAGACACATGAAAAACACTGTGAAGGTTGGACAAAAACGGTGGTAAGGCTATCTAGTAGGCAACTTCGCTGACTCTCATTAGGATTTGGTAAGGACCAATGAACCTAGGAGTAAGTTTCCTTGCTTTCATCACTCTACTAACCCTAGTTATCGGGGTAACTCTCAAGAATACATAATCACCTTCCTGGAATTCGAGCGCCTTCCTCCTTATGTCATGGTAGCTCTTTTGCTTACTTTGTGCCACACTCATCTTTTCCTGAATCATCATTATCTTCTCTGTTGTTTTTTGTACTATTTCTGGTCCTAGCACCACATTATCACCAGTTTCATTCCAACACAAGGGTGTCCTACATCTTCTCCCATACAGAGCCTCATAAGGTGCCATCCCAATACTGGAATGGAAGCTGTTGTTGTAGGTGAACTCTATCAGGGGCAAAAACTTGTCCCAACTGGCTGACTGTTCTAACACACAAGCCCTCAACAAGTCCTCTAAGGACTGAAAGGTCTTCTCAGACTGCCCATTAGTCTGTGGGTGGTACGCTGAACTTAGCCTAAGCTTTGTTCCTAAAGCATTCTGCAAACTATCCCAGAACCTAGAGGTAAATCTAGGGTCTCTATCTGATACTATGCTAGAGGGTACACCATGAAGCCTAACTATCTCTTTAATGTACAACCTGGCCAACTTCTCTAAAGTATACTCCATATTCACCGGGATGAAATGGGCAGACTTAGTCAATCTATCCACAACAACTCATATAGCCTCAAAACCAGCTGGAGTCCTAGGCAGTCCAGACACAAAATCCATGAAGAAGCTATCCCACTTCCATTCTGGAATGCTCAAAGGTTGCAACTTACTTGAAGGCTTTTGGTGTTCTATCTTAACTTTCTGGCACACTAAGCATGCATACACAAACTCAGCCACATCCTTTTTCATCCTAGGCCACCAAAACATGCGGTTAAGATCCTGGTACATCTTGGTGGCACCTGGGTGCACACTCAACCCACTCCTATGTCCTTCTTCAATGATCAACTTCCTAAGCTCAGGAACATCCTGCACATAAACTCTATCTTTAAACCTCAAGATCCCATCATTTCCCTCCTTAAAGTTAAGGTCTCTACCCTTAGCAAGCAACTCCCGCTAGTCTAAGAGAAACTTATCTAACTTCTGACCCTTTCTAATTCGATCCATCAAGTTGTTGGTAACCTTTAAGGTTCCAAGCCTAATACTCTTAGGGGTAACTTCACAAGCTAGACTAAGGTCTCTAAACTCCTCAATCAGATCCATCTCCCTAACCATCAAAGCGGAGAAGTGTAAAGTTTTCCTACTTAGGGCATCTGCCACTACATTGGCCTTTCCTGGGTGGTAAGCCAACTCAAAATCATAATCCTTAAGGAACTCTATCCACCTACGTTGCCTCATATTTAACTCCTTCTGGTCAAAAAGATATTTCAGACTCTTATGATCACTAAAGACCTCAAACCTCGCTCCATAAACATAATGCCTCCAAATCTTTAAGGCAAAAACCACCGTTCCTAACTCTAGGTCATGGGTAGGGTAGTTATTCTCATGAGTCTTCAAGTGCCTAGAGGCATAGGCCACTACCTTACCATTCTGCATCAACACACCACCAAAACCTTGCTTAGAAGCATCGCAGTAAACTACGAAAGGTTCACTAGGGTCTGGCAAAACTAACACTGGTGCTGATGTCAACCTATCCTTAAGGGTTTGGAAACTCTCTTCACACTTAGAGTCCCACACAAACAATTGTCCCTTCTTAGTGAGACAGGTTAAGGGTAAAGCTATCTTAGAGAAGCCTTCTATAAATCGCCTATAGTACCCGGCTAACCCCAAGAAACATCTAATCTCGATCACTGACTTCGGCGCTTCCCACTGGAGCACCGTCTCAACTTTAGCTGGGCTTACTGCTATGCCACCCTTAGAGATCACATGCCCTAGGAAGCTCATTTCCTCTAACCAGAACTCACACTTAGACAACTTAGCATACAACTGCTTCTCCTTAAGGGCCTGCAAAACAACCCTCAAGTTCTTCTCATGAAATTCTTCAATTTGTCTGTGCACAAAATGAAGCAAATAGACACCTAGGTGCAAAATGGAAAGATTGTCCCCAGCCATACTCATAAAAGCTGATAGCAAGATCGTAGTATTTATTAACCTGAAAAAAGATGAAGATCTTATGATTTTCTTTCTATAAACAATCAATTTGACTATAATTAAGACTACATAGGGGCATTCCCAGACTTCACAAATGACAAGTTATAAACACATCACATTTAGAGTCCCACACAAACAATTGTCCCTTCTTAGTGAGACAGGTTAAGGGTAAAGCTATCTTAGAGAAGCCTTCTATAAATCGCCTATAGTACCCGGCTAACCCCAAGAAACGTCTAATCTCGATCACTGACTTCGGCGCTTCCCACTGGAGCACCGTCTCAACTTTAGCTGGGTTTACTGCTATGCCACCCTTAGAGATGACATGCCCTAAGAAGCTCATTTCCTCTAACCAGAACTCACACTTAGACAACTTAGCGTACAACTGCTTCTCCTTAAGGGCCTGCAAAACAACCCTCAAGTTCTTCTCATGTTCCTCCTTGGTCTTGGAGTACACTAAGATGTCATCTATGAACACCACCACAAACTTATCCAAGTAAGGGTGAAAGGTCTCATTCATGTAGCCATGAACACAGCAGGAGCATAGGTCACACCAAAGGGCATAACCAAGTACTCATAGTGACCATATCGCGTCCTGAACGCTATCTTCGGGATGTCCTCGGACTTAACCCGAATCTGATGGTACCCTAATCTCAAATCTATCTTAGAAAAGACTCAAGCGCCTATCAAATGGTCCATGAGATCATCAATCCTAGGGAAAGGATATCGATTCTTAATAGTCACCTTGTTGAGTTGCCAATAGTCGACACACAACCTCATACTGCCATCCTTCTTCTTCACCAACAGCACAGGTGCTCCCCAAGGAGACACACTAAGCCTAATGAACTGCTTCTTCATCAGGTCCTCTATTTGTTCTTTCAACTTGGCTAGCTCTAGAGGAGACATTCTATAAGGGGCTATGGAGACTGGCCCGATGCCAGGCACTAAATCTATGGAGAACTCAACATCTCTCTCTGGGGGTAAGTTATAAACATCCCCCGGAAACACTTCAGGAAAATCTCGCACGACAGGCACACCTCCAACATCAGGAGGGCTCTCTAGTTCCAGGGAAGCTAACATCATGTATACTTGGGCTTCGTCTTTCATCGAAGCTTCCACTTGGTTAGCAGAAAGAAAGGTCGGATCCTTAGACTCCGTAGGAGTGCCAAAAACTAAGGTCTTATCAAAACAATTCAGAAGGACGTGGTTGGAAGATAACCAGTCCATACCAAGAATAACGTCAAGGTCTTTCATGGGTAGGCATAAAAGATCAACAATAAAGGCTCTACCATCAGTAACAATATGACAGTTCTTGCATGCATAAGAAGTGAGAACAGGTTTGTTTGTCGGTGTAGAAACAATCAGATCATACCCAAGAAAGGTAACATGCAATTTCAAATCTTAACCCTATCATGCGATATAAACAAGTGTGTAGCACCCAAATCATACAATACAGTTAAAAGAGTCCCATCGATTAAGCACGTACCTTGGATCAAGTCATCAGACTCGGAGGCCTCAGCTCCACTGAGCATAAAGACTTTCCCAGTGGACATCAGTCAGTTGACCTAGGACTGCTAACTCTTGCTAGCACTAGGAGGCTCTGACTTAGCTCCTTCATAATCCCGGCTGATATGTCCTAGCTTGCCACATCTGAAACAGATAACCTGAGTTTCCTTGCACTGACTGGTGAAGTTATCGGATGCGCCGCACGTGGTGCACTTCATGGGTCTAGAGGCATAAGAATTCCCGCCTCTGAACCTGTCCTGAGAAAACTGTGGCTTCTCGCCACTCCGCTTGAAGTCCCGACCGGTAGGAGCGTAACGCTGCTTACCTTTATCGTTCTGCTCCGTCTTCTTGTTGCTCTGGCCATCTGAACTCCTGAAACTGGCCACTCAAGACTTGTAAGCATCCTCATAGATCCTACACTTGTTAACCAAAGTTGAAAAAACTCTGATCCCCTGGTAACTGATCCCGGCTTTATCTCTGGCCAAAGTTCATCTTCAAGCTTCACACACTTGGAGCGCTCATCGACCGTATGCTGATATGGGCGTAGTACCTTGCCAGCTCCTCAAACTTTGCTGCATACTCTCCGACAAACATACTCCCTTGCTTCAGCCCCAGAAACTCCATCTCTTTCTTATCACGGATGTCGGCAGGAAAACACTTCCCTAAGAACCCCTGTCTGAACACGGCCCAGGTGACCGCAGTACCCTCAACCTGCATCCTCTAGCGGCAGTTCTCCCACCAATGCTCAGCCTCCTCAATGAGCATAAAGGTAGCGAAGATAAGCTGCTGCTGGTCATTGCAATCCATGGCCATGAAAATCTTCTCAGTCTCTCTCAGCCACAGTAAAGCTCCCTCGGGGTTATAAGCTCCTCTGAAAGATGGCGGATTATTCCGCTGGAACTTGTCAAGACCCTGAAACTCTGCTGGTCCACCCTAATTGTTGTTGTTGACTTGCCCTATTGCATTGGCAAGGAGTGCCAACGCGTCCGTAACTGCCTGATCATTTCTGCCTCTATCTACCATGAGTTCCTATACATGTCCAAGGCAACTCTTAGATATAGAAACTTAAGCGGGTAAAAGCTATAGGCTCTTAACTTAAGGCATTATTGCCTATAACGAGTATAGACAATCCAAACAAGAGCACTCAACAGACTCATACCACGGCTTGATAGGACAGACTTGCTTTGATAACACTAAATGTGACACCCAACTACCCCGCATGTTATAAAAGCATAAATAAAAAAAGGTAAAAATGTAAAAATGTAAAATAAAACATGCATCCTTTCATAAAAATGTTCACGGCTAGAAAAGGTACCACATGAATTAGTTCTCAACAACGTGAAAAATAAACCAATTTTAAAAGAAAAAAAGACATCAGCATAAAACAAACCCAACCCCGATGTCACAATTCAGAGCTGGTACAACCGTTCCGGAAAAACATCCTCGGGATACATCTGAAACTAATAAACTAAAAACAACTAAGCTGAAGGCCCGAACTTGTGTGGTGGCTCCTCAGAGTCACTCCTCTCCAGGCTGCTCGCCATCCTCTGCATAAGCCATACATGGCAAACAAGAAAACATAGAACGAGGAGTAAGAAAACATGTAAACACAATAGCATGGAGTTAGAAATAAGATGATCATCCATCATGTCATAGCAACAACATAAGCATACAAATACATATATATATATATATATATATATATATATATATATATATATATATATATATATATAAGCATCATCTCATCATCATAAATCAACCAAATATGCTATGTGGTGCAATGCAACACTACTCCGCTACTCCATCAATGCATGTGGATCCAACTATCTCAGGAAGAGCAACTTCGGAGTTACATATCTGCATTGGCCACTAAAGGCACCAACGGCGGCAGTCCACCAAACCATGGGTGAACCCCTTGGATAGCCAACGCATCAAACCATGGATGCCTCATCACGGGGGCCACGGTTCACCAAACCTTAGGTGAACCTACCGTGGATGGCCAGATCATTGTACTCTAGGACGACCTCCCTATGTTGAACTTCCCGCAACTAACATCTCCAACGTGATGCATGAACACAACAACAAACAACGGGCAACCGCCACTTGGGCCATTAAAGGCACCGAAGAATGTCATCCTCAACATTGGGCTACTAAAGGCACCCAATTATATCATTATCAACATTGGACCACTAAAGGCACCCAAATCCATCATCGTGCGGTAACCCCTTGGGCACCGACTTAACCAACTCAACGTTTCTCAACGTCTTAATTAATATATAATTAAGTTATCTAACTTCATCATTTGATTGGTATATTATCCCATCATTATTGGGGACTTTGGGGTTAAAAAACCTATGTTACCTTTAATCTCGGATTCTGTCTAGAGGGGTGAGCACGGGCATGCTTAACCCCAGCACGGGCTTGTTACCACTTAAGTGAAGCATGGGCGTGCTTCCTTTCATGCATGTGCGTGCTCGGCTGTACGGTCGTGCTTCCTGTTATGCACAGTCGTGCTCCTCTGCTGCACGACCGTGCTTAAAGCGCGGCCATTTTCCAGAATTCAAACTGAGAGCACGGGCGTGCTCCCTGTTCAGCACGGTCCTGCTTATCGCGCGACAATACTGTTCTGGGTAGAGTTCAACACAGATTCTTTTAACCAATTAAGCCTTAGCACTCTCAAAAATCATTCCTAAGGTTCTTGACTAAACCATCAGCATAAAAACCTCACTTTTTACTAATTCATGTCTTATGAATATTTTTGGGGAACAACAGTCACTTCATTATTTAACCAATTAAGGTCCTAATTAACCGATTAAGGGTTATACCAGCCGGTTCATCACAACAACAACCACTCAACCGTCAACATCATATAACAACATCTCAGCCAACAACAATCATGATATAAACATACCAGTAGAACCAGAATATCATGGCACCAACATAACAAGCAATGCATATAACATTGACATATCAAATTTGACCAGAAACATGTTATTAACAACAATAGGCATTTGTAGCAAACGGGCATGTAAACAAACAACATACAAATAACCTCTGGTTCAAGGGAACCCTTCATCTTACACTACCCCCACTACCTAGTGGTTACACTATCCTTCTCCCCATACTGGTTCGAAGGTTCCAACAACGATAGCCCCAAACAGCAAACTGATCACGTCTCCTCGAGCGGCTCAGTCTGAATCCAAGCCTTGGTCAAGTAAAACATTAATCAAATCAGTTTTCAATTCAAAAACTAGAATGGAAACCAAGAAAGGGAAGGGATTTTACCTATATAACTGGCACAGATGAACAAAAGTTTCCCAACGGTCTCCAAAGCTCCAAGAATGCATTGAGTTTGATGGAGATAGAGAATGAAACAGGTTTGGCCGCACTAGGGAAGTAGCAGCTTCCAAATAAGGGTTAAAAACGCAACCCTCGGTTTCTGTGCAAGTATATATAAGCTGCACACGAAGCAAAGCCATGCACCCCCTTAAGCACGGTCGTGCTGGACTTTGCGTCTACGAGACGCAGTCCGCACTCGAGCACGATTGTGCTCACTAACAAGCACGGTCGTGCTTGGTACTCAACTGGTTACAAGACACACGGCCAAGCACGGGCATGCTTATTTTCCAGAAAGGGACTTTTAAGCCAAAAATCTAATTTAGCCCTTAACCAACAATTCTAACTTGACCAAACAAACTTAAACAACCAAACAAACTTATATAAAGCACTTAACGAAAAGCAGGGTGTTACACCTTTTGTGGAGCATATGAATAATTTGTGCATCCCAATCCTTGACTAATTAACAGACTTTTGATGTCAGCAATAATCGTCTCAAATTGATTTTCTCATGTAGGATTTTCACTTGGATTCTCTCCGATGAAAATTTCCACCCTTGAACCTACCTCTCCCATTTTTTTTATCTTAAACATTTTCTCTCTCCCACTTAATCAACAGTTGAGATTTCACTAGACTTTCATGTCACATGAGAGAATCTATTCACCAAACTTCTACATCTCAAGTTACCAAGTGTACACCTTCCAACGAGTCATCTCACACCACACAGTGGAACCCATTCCTCTGAGCAATAGTGGAAATACCAAGAGGTGATAATAAAGTTAAGGAAAATGCTAACCAGTGCTCTAATGGCATTGGTTAAGCAATCAAAGTTAGAAACATTGCATTGAAAATGATGTATTCAATAAATTGAACATTTAAAAGTTACATTTTTCAATAAATTTTTTCTATCTTTGGATTCCTTAAAGAATGGCTTTAGGGCACTTGTTAGCGAGACCCTAAAGTTAAAAAGATTAACTCCTTGTAACACCTCGATTTTCATGCTTTCTAATATCAGTAAATTATATAATTGATTTTATATTTTTATCTGAGATTTATAAAATGAATTAAAATAAACCGAGACCATAGTCACGTTCTACACTATCGTAGGAAGCTACGGTTAAATTTTGGGTCGAAAACTCAGACGGAGTCCGGTCTGCGTTTTTGCTTTGACAGTATGATTTTAATGCTCAGACGACCTAATTTTGACTCATGAACGAAACAGTTAGGCTTAGAATTGGATTTCCAACATTTTCGTTAAATTTTAAAAAAATAGGTTCCTACGCTTTATTCGGGCGAAATCTCAACTCGAGTGACGAATGGAGTCGAATAGGGATTTATCGGGACCCGCTAACGGATAATCCTGAAGTCACATCACCCAAGAAAGCGTGCCAGTGTCATGATGACTTTAGAAAATATTTGGACGCAAAAAGACCAAAATACTCTTGGTCATTCTCCTAAATGACATTTTCGTCCCTGAAGCAAAAGACCGTTTTGCCCTTAGGAACCTGAAAAGAACATTTTGCACCCACCCTCATCATGACATCTAGAAAATATCTAGACATTTTGGTTACTTTAAGGGTGAAAAGACTATTTTGCCCATGGTCTTTTATCTTAATTCCAGTTTTGTCCCAAGGTGAAATGATCATTTTACCCCTAAGTGAAAAATTGTTGGACCACCTTGTCCCTCCCTTTCTCTCCCATGCCCCCTTCCTCATCAAATCTCCCTTCACTTCACTACTTCTTCACTTCATTTCTTCTCCATTTCTTCATCTTTTTTCCTTACTATCTCCATTTTTCTGAAGCAATTCTTAGAGAAATTTGTGAAGCAAAGTTGACAACCTTGCTCACCTTCATCATCTAAGAGGTATGGACTTCTTCCTTGGTCTCTTAATCTCCATATTCTCCATTGAATCTTGGGATTTTCTCTATGATCAAGTTTATGATCTAAACCTTCAAAAATCTATAGAAAATTGTAGAAAAATCCTTTTAAAGTCAAACCAATTTCTATGATCTAGTTTCATCCTCTTCTCTCCCATTCCAAGAGCTTGTAACCAAGAGATATCTCTAACCCATATGGATATGAGAGGGCCGAACCTAGAACTCTTAGGGTAAAGATGAGTTTTGTCAAATTTTTGTGAAATGATTTTTGATTTCACCTTTTTCATTCTATGATCATGTAATCCAAGTGATTAGAAAATCAAATCAAACTCTAACCTATTTTTACCATGATGGCCAAAACCCTAACTTGTTGGTTGAAGAGGTTTTGGTTCAAATCTTTGGCAATTAATCTTAGATTATGTCTTAATCATGCTTAAGGATCATTGATCCAAGAATTGGTAGAATTTCAACACCTCTAGCCTATTTAAATAAATAGGGGCAGAAACTTAGTCATAAGGATTAGGAAAGTTTTGATTGAACTGTATATATTTCTGGTTTTAATCTGGTGAAGGATCAAACAACATTCGATCGTTCGAAAGCGCATACGATTGACAGTTGTGGAGCCGCAGTCGGAGTTGCACGGGAACATTGTTCAGGTGGGGGAAAGAATCACAATATCGTCGGGGAGGCAAGATTTAAAATAATATATATATATATATATATATATATATATATATATATATATATATATATATATATATATATATATATATAGTGCTTAACCTAGAGATCCAGTTGATCTGTTTGAGTTGTGATTTAAATTTGATACCCGGTTAAGCCGAAGAAAGTTGATCGCGGTTGTTATAAGTCGTGGTTGAGACACTAAGTGTTGATCCGAGATGAGTCGGTGAGGTTCATGTTGCATAGTTGTTGTTCATCACTGTGTGGCGTACGGGCGATCGATCTTGCCTGCGGGGAGATGATCGTACCCATTAGTTGTGAACGGGAGAATGTCCTGACTTGGCCTGCGGGCGGGGGGATATGTCGTTACCGTAAGTTGCGTTGTTGACGAGCGAATATTCCGACCTGGCTTGCAGGCGGGGGAATATGTCGTATCCATGAGACGAGTTGAGCATACGGGCTGTTGGCCGAACCTTGCTTTACGGGAGGTGGCACAGAGATGAACGAGACATCTTGATCTGTTGGGGATGTCGCGTCATGATCGCGTCCATATAGTCATTAGTTGAATGGGTGTAAGAGACAATAGTTAAGAGAGAACGATTTGGGAGTTGATTGATTGACACTGTTGTGTGTGTTGAGAGTTGCTATCTATATAAATTATTTTATAACTGTTATCCCATTTATGATGAGGTGTTGTTTCTTATCCCCTATATTTTCTCTATGTCGTATTTTATTTATTCTCGATCACACGAGAACATCCTGCTGAGGAGTTGCCAGAGGAGATCGATGGCATACCTGTTGAACCGGATGCTGGTGGGAGAGCCCTTGATCCTAGCACTAGAGGACTGTAAAGTTTGGGGGTTTTCACTACCCTTGTCATAGTCGTATGGGGATTAGTAGTCTTAGTTGTTATGGCCAGTACATGGGTTTGAACGAAATGTATTTTTGGGGCCAGGAGAGGAAGTCGTATGTATTTTATTTTGCTACCATGCTTTCATTTTATTTACTAGTTGCGTACTCTGAGACTTTTTAATGCCGATTCTTGTAGGCTCTACTGATGGAGCCAGTACTCTTATGTTTGTATAAATTATTATGGTATCAGTGTATGGATTATTTTAATATTTCTGCATTTTTAAATTACCACACTGCGCTACAACGTTAAGAATTTCAGTTCGGGTTACCAATGAGACCTCCGAGGAAGGGGTTGTCTCATTTTAGTGGTATCAGAGCAGTTTGATTTTTAATCAAGAACTGCTTGGGTTAAGTTGTGATTTCTGGCAGTGTCTAGTCGACCCCGCATTAGGTATGACTATGCTTAGAAGTTGGTTAGAGTGTCTGATACGCGAGTTATCCTAAGGGATAACTGTTCGAGCGTTTGTGAGGCATATGATGCATGCATATGATAATATGGTCTTGTATGTCTTACAAATGTGAGCTAATAATTTCTTCCACAGGAAATTAAATGGCTCGCAGACGAGTTAGAGGACGTGACAGAAGAGTCACAGAGAGTGTCTCTAAACTTGGACATGCTAACAAAGGAAGTTTCCACATTGGTGGTGGGATAGAGTAAACTAAAACCCTAAGGACAATTAAGGAGTTGGCAACGGCAATGCTGCATCAAACACAGCAGAACGCTCAACTGTTGCAGTTGACAATGCAACAGCAACAGAGACAGAATCAGAGGAGTGAAGTGGTAATGGAAGACACTGGACTGAATACTTTCCTGAAGGGAAGCCGCCGCAGTTCAATGATGACTTCAATCTGGAGGGAGCAGAACTTTGGATACAGGAACTTGAGAAAATCTTCGCGGCAATGCACTGTCGTGAGGATAGGAAGGTGACTTATGCATTCTTCATGCTGATGGGAGGTGCAGAACTATGGTGGAAAGGCAAGCAGAGGATGCTTGAGGCAGAAGACAGAGTTATCAACTGGGGACTGTTTCGGGAATGCTTCCTAGAGAAGTATTTCCCCAGAATGATAAGAAGAGAGAAAGAGAAAGAGTTCATGGGTCTGAAACAGGGAATACGCTACGAGGTTCGAAGCGCTACTCAAATTTTCTGAATTTTACCAGAGGTTCCCTGATGAAGAGTGAGTGTGCAGGCGTTTTGAGGACGGCCTAAAGTATGATCTGCAACGGGTGATTGCACCGCTGAATATCATCCGACTGACTGAGATGTTAGAGAGATGTTCGGTCATTGAGAACATCGACAAGAAGAAAGAGCTGCAGCAAGGCAGAACTGGAGGACCTACTCAGAGGTTTGACCAGAGAGGTCGAGGAGGAAAAGGAAGGTTCCAGATAGGACGTAAGCCTTAAGACCGTCAAACAACAAGACCAGCTGAAGGACAACTCCAACCAAGTGGATGCTTTAGGTGTGGAGGATCACATCCAATTCGAGATTGTCCGATAAGGGAGACTCGCTAGTGTTTTCGATGTGGCCAGGTGGCCAAGGAACAGGACAGCAAGCAGTGAGACTGCAAGCCACCGGAAGGGTGTTTACCATAAAGGGAGATGAATCCTCTCAATCCCCTGATCTTATACAAGGTATGTGTCTAGTGTTGGGTAAACTCTTATCAGTATTGTTTGACTCGGGAGCTACGCATTCCATTGTATTCCAAGAGTGTGTGGATCATTTGAAATTGCTTGTTTCTTTGCTTCCTCATGACTTAATTGCTTCTACTCCTACCAGTAATTCTTTGACAACTGTAACTGTTTGTTTAAATTGTCCTATTATCGTTGAGAATCGAACTTTTCTTGTTGACCTTGTTTGTCTACCTATGCAACAACTCGATATAATTTTAGGTATGGATTGGCTTTCGGTTAACCATGTAGTGTTAGACTGTTCTAAAAAGACCTTGTCATTCCTTGAGCAATCTAGATTGATGCCACCAATGATAGTAAGCTAGGTAGTAAATCTCATAAACACGTGTTGCTACTCTCTATGGAAGCTAAGGAATCTCCTAAGTTGGATTCGTTGCCCATAGTGCGAGAGTTTCCGAAAGTTTTCCCTGATGACGTTCCGGGTTTACCACCGGAGAGGGGGATAGAGTTCACTATAGATCTCGTACCGGGAACTGGACTGATTTCGATAGCACCTTATCGAATGGCTCTAGCAGAGTTAGCAGAGCTGAAAAAGCAAGTGGATGACATGTTGGATAAGGAGTTTATAAGACCAAGTGCTTCACCTTGGGGAGCGCCGGTGCTGTTCGTTAAGAAAAAGGACGGAAGTTCAAGGCTATGCGTGGATTATCGGCAGGTGAACAAGGCGACAGTCAAGAATAAGTATCTGTTGCCTAGGATTGACGATTTGATGGACCAATTGAAAGGAGCGGTAGTGTTTTCAAAGATTGACTTAAGATTTGGTTATCACCAGATTCGAGTCAAGAGGGAGGATGTACCGAAGACGGCATTTAGGAGCCGGCATGGACACTACGAGTATCTGGTAAGGGCATAACTAATGCTCTAGCAGTGTTTATGGATTACATGTACCAGATTTTCCCACCGTTCTTAGATAAGTTTGTAGTTGTGTTTATCGACGACATTCTTATTTATTCCCTTAATCGGGAAGAACGTCAGGAACATCTTAGGATTGTGCTTCAGGTATTAAAGGACCAACAACTTTATGCAAAGTTGTCCAAGTGTGGGTTTTGGTTAGAAGAAGTGCAATTCTTAGGTCATGTGATTAATCGTGATGGGATAGCAGTAGATCCAGCGAAGGTTGAAGCTGTGCTACAATGGGAAAGTCCTAAGTCGGTAAGTGAGATACGGAGTTTCCTTGGACTAGCTGGATATTACCAAAGGTTCATCGAAGGATTCTCGAAGATCGTATTGCCGATGACGCAGCTAACAAGGAAGGGAATATCTTTTGTATGGACGGATGAGTGTGAGAAGAGTTTTCAGGAGTTGAAAACGAGGTTGACTACATTACCAGTATTGACGTTACCGGATTCTTCAGGACAGTTTGACGTATACTGTGAAGCGTCATACCAAGGATTAGGCTGTGTTCTAATGCAAGAAAGGAGAGTGGTAGCATATGCTTCGCGGCAGCTAAGAGTTCATGAAAGGAATTATCCGACTCACGATTTGGAGCTAACAACTATAGTGTTCACTTTAAAGATATGGCGACACTATTTATATGGAGCTAAGTTTGCGGTGTATAGTGACCATAAGAGTTTAAGGTACCTGTTTGATCAGAAGGAGTTAAATATGAGGCAAAGGAGGTGGATGGAATTCATAAAGGATTATGAATTCGATCTACAATACCATCCAGGAAAGGCGAATGTAGTAACGGATGCGTTAAGTAGGAAATCCTTACACGTATCTGCTATGATGGTGAAGGAGCTAGAACTGATTGAGCAGTTTAGAGATTCAAATCAAGGTATGGGATTATCTAGGGATAGGATACACCTAGGAATGGTCACGGTGACGAGCGACTTTTTAAAGACGATCAAGAAGAGGTAGGAGGTTGATCAGTATCTTCAGAAAGTGAAGGAACAAGTAACGGAAGGCAGAACTTCTGAGTTTAGGATGAATCAAGATGGAGTCTTGAGGCATGATGATAGGATTTGTGTGCCAATGGATCTAGAACTAAGAAGGATGATCTTGGAAGAAGTGCACAAGAGTAGGTTGAGTTTCCATCCAGGAGCTACCAAGATGTACCAAGACTTGAGGAAAATGTTTTGGTGGCCCGGAATGAAGAAGGAAATAGCTGAGTATGTGTTGGCATGCTTGGTTTGTCAGAAAGCGAAGATAGAACATCAGAAGCCAGCAGGACTGTTACAATCTTTGGATATCCCAGAGTGGAAATAGGATGGTATATCTATGGATTCTATGGTTGGGATGCCAAGAACTACGAAGAGGCATGATGCAATTTGGGTAATCGTTGATTGGTTGACGAAGTGTGCTCACTTCTTACCTATCGGCTAGAGTTATACGTTGGAGAGGTTAACCCAAATCTACATCACGGAAGTAGTAAGGCTGCATGGAGTGCCTTCTAGTATTGTTTTCGACAGAGATCCTAGATTTACATCTAGATTTTGGTAGCAGTTATATAAGGCTTTGGGAACTAAGTTGAGGTTGAGTTCTGCTTATCATCCTCAGACAGATGGTCAGTCGGAACGAACAATTCAGTCATTGAAAGTTCTCTTAAGAGCTTGTGGTTTGGAACACACAGGAAGTTGGGATGAGTTCTTACCGTTGATTGAGTTCACCTATAACAATAGTTTTCATTCAAGTATATGTATGGCACCTTACGAAGCGTTGTACGGCAAAAAGTGTAGAACACCGTTGTGTTGGTATGAGACGGGAGAAAGTCAAGTTTTAGGACTAGAGGTAGTACAACAGATGACGGAACAAGTCAAGAGGATAAGGGAAAAGATGAAAATCGCACAGGATAGACGAAAGAGTTATAGCGATAAAAGGAGAAGACCTTTAGAATTCCAGGAAGGAGTCCATGTTTTTTTGAGAGTAACTCCGAGAACTGGAATCGGCAGAGCAATCAAATCTAGAAAGCTTACCCCTAGATTCATTGGACCATTTCAAATTCTATATCGAATTGGTCTTGTAGCCTATCATGTCGCTTTACCCCCAAACCTATCCAATCTTCATGATGTCTTTTGTAACACTCGGAGTTGACGAGGGCGGCGAGTAATCGCTGGTGCATGAGGCACGGACAAGGAGCGGCTCCTGGCAGACTTCTAGGCGGAGGGACACATGAATGAACCAATTCACATCGGAATGAGAGGGATCCTGAGACTGTACAGGTATGGGACTGTACAGTTGAGGAAGGCTTAAAGGATTTGATTTGTACTACCTATACCAACAAGATGCATCTTCTTTTCGGGAGCTCAGAACATAAGAACTCCATAGTTAAGCGTGCTTGACTTGGAGCGATTGTAGGATGGGTGACCTTCTGGGAAGTTTCCCAGAAAGCGTGTGAGTGGGGACAAATCATGCTGAAAAGACCCGTGTTGGTTTGTGGGGATAGTCGGCAATCCTGAAAGCAGTTCAGGCAGTTTAGAGCGGACCTCTCCCAGTACGGTGTGGTTTGGGGACGAACCAAGCGGAAGTTGGTGGGCACGTAACACCTGGGGCTGACGAGGGCGGGGAGTAATCGCCGGTGCATGAGGCACGGACAAGGAGCGGCTCCTGGCAGGCTTCTAGGCGGAGGACATATGAATGAACCGATTCACACTTGAATGAGAGAGATCCTGAGACTGTATAGGTATGGGACTGTACAGTTGAGGAAGGCTTAAAGGATTTGATTTGTACTACTTATACCAACAAGATGCATCTTCTTTTCGGGAGCCCAGCACATAAGAACTCCATAGTTAAGCGTGCTTGACTTGGAGCGATTGTGGGATGGGTAACCTTCTGGGGAGTTTCCCAGAAAGCGTGTGAGTGAGGACAAATCAGGCTGAAAAGACCCGTGTTGGTTTGTGGGGATAGTCGACAATCCTGAAAGCAGTTTGGGCCATTACATCTTTCATGTTTCTCGGTTGAGGATATACTACCCTGATCCATCACACATCTTAGAGCCAGAGTCAATACAATTGAGAGAGAACCTTGAATATGAGGCTTTACCTGTAAGGGTCGCGGATAGAAGGATTAAGGAACTCCGAGGTAAAAACATTTCGTTGGTCAAAATCATATGAGATGAAGTTACCGGAGATGCTACCTGGGAACACGAAGAGGACATACAGCAGCAATATCCGAGTTTATTTTAAAAGGTACGCTGAATTTCGAGGACGAAATTCTTTTTAAGGGAGGTAGTAATGTAACACCCCGATTTTCATGCTTTCTAATATCAATAAATTATATAATTGACTTTATATTTTTATCTGAGATTTATAAAATGAATTAAAATAGACTGAGACCATAGTCACGTTTTACGCTATCGTAGGAAGCTACGGTTAAATTTTGGGTCGAAAACTCAGACAGAGCCCGGTCTGCGTTTTTGCGCTGACAGTATGATTTTACTGCTCAGACGACCTAATTTTGACTGATGAACGAAAAAATTAGGCTTAGAATTGGATTTCCAACATTTTCGTTAAATTTGAAAAAAAATAGGTTCCTACGCTTTATTCGGGTGAAATCTCAAATCGGGTGATAAAGGAGCCGAATATGAATTTACTGGGACCCGCTAGCGGATAATCCTGAAGTCACATCAAGTCACATCACCCAGGAAAGCATGCCAGTATCATGATGACTTTAGAAAATATCTGGACGCGAAAAGACCAAAATACCCTTGGTCTTTCTCCTAAATGACATTTTCGTCCCTGAAGGAAAAGACTGCTTTGCCCCCGGGAACCTATGAAAAGACCATTTTGCCCTCACCCTCATCATGACATCTAGAAAATATCTAGACATTTTGGTTACTTTAAGGGTGAAAAGACTATTTTGCCCTTGGTCTTTTATCTTAATTCTAATTTTGTCCCTAGGTGAAATAACCATTTTACCCTTAAGCGAAAAATTGTTGGACCACCTTGTCCCTCCCTTTCTCTTCCACGCCCCCTCCCTCATCAAATCTCCCATCACTTCACTTCTTCTTCACTTCATTTCTTCTCCATTTCTTCATCTTTTCTCGTAACTTTCTCTATTTTTCTTAAGCAATTCTTAGAGAAATTTGTGAAGCAAAGTTGACAACCTTGCTCACCTTCATCATCTAAGAGGTATGGACTTCTTCCTTGGTCTCTTAATCTCCATATTCTCCATTGAATCTTGGGATTTTCTCTATGATCAAGTTTATGATCCAAAACTTCAAAAATCTCTAGAAAATTGTAGAAAAATCCTTTTAATGTCAAACCAATTTCTATGATCTAGTTTCATCCTTTTCTCTCCCAATCCAAGAGCTTGTAACCAAGAGATCTCTCTAACCCATATGGGTATGAGAGGGCCGAACCTAGAACTCTTGGGGGAAAGATGAGTTTTGTCCAATTTTTGTGAAATGATTTTTGATTTCACCTTTTTCATTCTATGATCATGTAATCCAAGTGATTAGAAAATCAAATCAAACTCTAACCTATTTTTACCATGATGGCCGAAACCCTAACTTGTTGGTTGAAGGAGTTTTGGTTCAAATCTTTGACAATTAATCTTAGATTATGTCTTAATCATGCTTAAGGATCATTGATCCAAGAATTGGTAGAATTTCAACACCTCTAGCCTATTTAAATAAATAGGGGTAGAACCCTAGTCATAAAGATTAGGAAAGTTTTGATTGAACTGTATTGATTTCTGGTTGTAATCTTTTGTGAAGGATCAAACGACATTTGATCGTTCGAAAGCGCATACGATTGACAGTTCACTACAAGAAAACCCGGTAATACCGATGGCTTGTTACCGACAGCCGTAACGACGTCGGTAATTCATGAATTTCCGACGGCTTAGGCCGTCGGAAAAAGTTAAATTTGTTTACGGACAGCTATAGCCGTCGGTAACTTTACCGAGGACTAGGTCGTCGGTATTTTTTGGCGCAAATAGGCCTAGGCCGTCGGTAACCTTACCGACGCATTAAACCGTCAGTAAATTGAAATGTGACAATTAAGCTGTCGGTAACGGTATTTTCACCTTACCGGCGGCCTAAACCGTCGGTATGGGTATTTTCACCTTACCGGCGGCCTAAGCCGTCAGTAAACGTCCACTTACACCAGGCCCGCTCCTTCTCCCTCTCATTTCTCTCCTTCTCCCCGACCCCCTCCCCCTTCCCATTCCTCATCTATTCTCCTCCGCCGTCACAGCCACCATCTCCTCTCCTCTCCTCTGTATCTTCTCTCCTCGCCGCACCGCCACCTCTTCGCGGCCCACCACCACCTCGCCGCGGCCCACTACCACCAATCGCCAGTACCACCCCGCTAGCACCAGCTCGCCGGACCACCTCTTCGCCAGCACCACCTCGCCACTGTTTGTTGTCTCCCCGTTAGACTTCTCCCCTCCATGTCTGGTCAGTCATTTCAAAATCCCCCATTGGATTGTATTGTTTTTCTTTGCATTACACTATTGTTGTTGAACATGTATTATGTTGCTGAAATTGTAGTTGCTGAACATGTATTATGTTGCTGAAATTATAGTTGCTTAACATGTATTATGTTGATGAAATTGTTGTGTCAAACTATGCATTGCTGGTGAAATTATATGTTCTGTTGTGTAGGACTTAGGTTGAATTGAGGTTTAGGTTGCTTTTTTATTTGTTCTAATTCCCTAATTTTATTTTAAATTATATTCATGATGTTTTAATTTGCATGTTTGTAGTGATAGTGTAGGGCTTAAATTATATTTACGATGCAAGAGACCTTTCCAATAACTATCGGAAAGGATCTTCGAGCTTGGATATCAGCGCCATAGCATCCACCAGAGCCCATCACCACGCTGATCGGGAGATTGCTGAGCTGAGGCAGAGACTGGCTGAGTCTGAGCGTCGTGCCGAGGAGCGTGAGCAGGTTGCCAAGGAGCATGAGCGTCAGATGGAGCAGATGCCACTGAGCATACAACAAATGTACCAACAACCCCCTTGGCAGCAACCCCCCATCCAGATCAGCCGACTAGTCGCACCAGGGCCGACGATGATGAGGACTCTTTCGATGATCTTATCCAGTCTCCTCATCATTATGATAGAGATTATTAGATTTTCTTATTAGTTTTTTATTTATATTTTTATGTATTGTAAGAACATATGTTATTTATTATTTGGATATAATTTTAAATGTTTTAATGTTATTTTTAATTTTATTTTGCATTATTTAATATTTATAAATAATTAATAACAAAGAAAGATATTTAATAAATATAAAATATAATTTATTAATAATTAAATAATCAATTAAAATCTAATTAAAAAAAATTTATATATGCCGCCGTCGGTAAAGTACTCCAGTCATTACCGACGGCTAGGCCCGTTGGTAATAGTTACCGACAGCTAGGCCGTCGGTAATAGTTACACCGACAAGATCGAAAATCCGTCGGAAATGTGTTGTTACCGACGGTTTTTGTTGATTACCGACGGTTTTTGGCCGTCGATAATCATCTGTTTTCTTGTAGTGGTTACGGAGCCGCAGTCGGAGTTGCACGGGAACATTTTTCAGGTGGAGAAAGAACCACAATATCGTCGGGGAGGCAAGGTTTAAAATAATATATAATGATATGCATAGGGCGATCTAAACCCTACTAGAAGTCGTTTGACCGATAGGTTGATTTTATCGTATATTGAGGATGTATGTTCTGTGATAGGATGTTTAATATAATATATGTATTTTGTGTCTATTATATGTTTATGGTTACTTAATTATTTATATGTGAGTTGATTTTATTATTGAACCTATTTCTGGTTGCTTTATGATGTGATGTTGTGACTGCTGATGTCTGAGTAGAGATAGGCAGTAAAGTCTGATAAGTTGGGAGATGAATATGTGGTGAGAAAGTCGAGGATATATATATATATATATATATATATATATATATATATATATATATATGTGTGTGTGTGTGTGTGTGTGTGTGTGTGTGTGTGTGTGTGTGTGTGTTATAGTGCTCAACCTAGAGATCCAGTTGATCTGTTTGCGTTGTGATTTAAAGTCGATACCCGGTTAAGCCGTAGAAAGTTGGTCGTGGTTGTTATAAGTCGTGGTTGAGACACTAAGTGTTGATCCGAGATGAGTCGGTGAGGTTCATATTGCATAGTTGTTGTTCATCACTGTGTTGGCGTACGGGCGATCGCTCTTGCCTACGGGGAGATGATTGTACCCATTAGTTGTGAACGAGCGAATTTCCTGACCTGGCCTGCGGGCGGGGGGATATGTCGTTACCATAAGTTGCGTTATTGACGGGTGAATATTCCAACCTGGGCTGTGGGCGGGGGAATATTTTGTATCCATGAGAAGAGTTGAGCCTGCGAGCTATTGGCCGAACCTTGCATTACGGGGGGTGGCACAGAGATGAACGAGATATCTTGATCTGTTGGGGATGTCGCGTCGTGATCGCGTCCATATAGTCATTAGTTGCATGAGTGTAAGAGACAGTAGTTAAGAGAGAACGATTTGGGAGTTGATTGATTGACACTGTTGAGTTGTTGAGTGTTGTTATCTATATAAATTATTTTATAGTTGTTTTCCCATTTATGATGAGTTGTTGTTTCTTATCCCCTATATTTTCTCTATGTCGTATTTTATTTATTCTCGATCGCACGAGAAAATCCTGCTGAGGAGTTGTCAGAGGTGATCGATGGCATACCTACTGAACCGGATGCTAGCGGGAGAGCCCCGGATCCTTGCACTGTAGGACTGTAGAGTTTGGGGGGTTTCACTACCCTTGTCATAGTCGTATGGGGATTAGTAGTCTTAGTTGTTATGGCCAGTACATGGGTTTGAGCGAAATGTATTTTTGGGGTCAGGAGAGGAAGTCGCATGTATTTTATTTTACTACCATGCTTTCATTTTATTTACTAGCTGCGTACTCTGAGACTTTTTAATGCCGATTGTTGTAGGCTCTACTGATGGAGCCAGTACTTTTATGTCTATATAAATTATTATGGTATCAGTGTATGAATTGCTTTAATATTTTCGCATTTTTATATTACCACGTTGAGCTGCAACGTTAAGAATTTGAGTTCCGGTTACCAATGGGACCTCCGAGGAAGGGATTGTCTCACTCCTTGCTTTTATAATTTGACAAATAAAATAAACAAAATTTTATCTTTAAAATAACAAATATTAAGAAATGGGAATGCTAAAACAATATATGAAGTTGTCTCCAACTTTGTATAGTACCTTGCATTTACAAGACAATTGGTGTGTTTAGATTAATATTTTGTAATTAAAACAAGTTAAAATAAAAAATAAAAAGTTTCTAAGAATTTTTTTAAAAAAAAATTTAATCAAAGATACTTTATACGCTACATTATACTCCCTCCGGTTCTTAGTATAAGAAATAAAAAAGTCCTTTTTTTATCAAATATATAAGAAAAAGTGACTAATTTTTATGTTAAATTCCATTTCTATCCTTATTTATTGTAAAATTCATATTAAAAACACTTGACATTTCCCTATGCAAGTCTTTGGTTTAGTTCACTGAGAATAAATTAGTTTTTTTTTTTGATTCCATAAATAAGTTAGTTGAATTAATACTAATTAAATAGAAATATTTATAAAATAAAATTTAAAATAAATTAATTTTAATAATTTTTCTTTTTATCTTAATAAATTGAGATTTTGTCTTTTATACATATCTAGGACGGGAGGGAGTAATTCGCAAACATGGCAGGAGACATAGATAATCCTTGTTGTTGGCCTTGGACGCCGCCAAATTAATGCCTTTGGAGTAGGGAAGAAATATTGGAAAAGAGGACAAAACTTCTACACGTACTACTACAGTATAACACTATGACAGTACTATAAATGCGGTGGACTTTAGGCTGATGAAGGGATAATGCCAATCAGAATTTGGAGACACATTAAAATCTCACCTGTGATAAACAATAAACAATTAATGCATGGGCAATATAGTTGGGCAAAGTTCCCATTGGCTGACAACTACACTTTTGTTATTCCTCGGCATGTCCTTCTCAACTTTGTCTAAACTGCCGGCACCGTCAAGGGCATTCAAGGCGAGTTTATATCCTCTCCAATTAAGGATTAAATGGTAATCTCTATTTAATAAAATGATAGAAATAAAGAAAGATTTATATTTTAAATTTTTTTTATTTAAAAAAATTAAATCATTAAAAACAATATGTATTTATCCTTCTCCTAAATGGAAGGAAAATGGAGTGAGATACTCTCTCTGTAATAAAATATAAGCAAATTTAACCACCTTTGTATTTATTAATTCGATTAGTTATTTACATTTAATGTTGTTAATCTCATTTAAAAGTTCAACTTCATTGCCTAAATTATCCTTTTTTGTTTATTCACATTAATTGTATTGTATGAAAACTTGTTTCAGTTAAATGCAATAAAATGAAGGGCATTTTTGGTATACTATCATTATATAGGGTGCAAAAATTCAATTTTTGCTTATATTTTGTTACGGAGGAAGTATTTAGTAAGGGAAATGTTAATATTTGGGTGGTTAAATTACTCTTTTCATCTCTTATTTGTTTTAATTTATTCAACTTGATTTCTTTATTTTAAAAATACTCAAGTTGATCCCTTACCTGCCAAATATTAAGCAATTTAGTCATTTTCGTCAAGTTTAACCGTTAAGTTTTGGCTAAATTACTCTTTTGGTCCATAATTTGTTTTAATTTATTCAACTTGGTCCCTCTATTTTAAAAATATTCAAGTTGGTCCCTTACTTTATCAAAAGTTAAGCAATTTGGTCCTTTTTCACCATTAAGCTTTCCTCTCTCCGGAAAACTAATTTGACAGAATTTGGAAATATTACCGAAAAACTTTGTTGGAATCTTCCTCTCTCTTCCCATATCTTCACCCACTTGAAAAACAAGAAAAACACAAAAAAAAAAAAAAAATAATGAGTCGCTACCTCTAGGCACTCTAACCACCGCGTCAGCACCTACACAGCCTCCATCGAACCACCACGCCGCTACGCCTCGTCTGGAGACAAACGCGCGCCTCTGCGTTCCAACCACCCACTTCACCGTCGTCCAACCACCACGCCGTCGCACGAGGTTGTTATCGCGAAATTTTCATGATTGGGATGGTGGGTTGCGGCTGAGTAAAAGGGAGAAGGTAGGGGCGGCTAGTATTTGATGGGGAAGTTGAGAAGAAGACAAAAAGTGAAGAGGATCTGGGTCAGGCTTCGGTTTGCTCCACAAAGAGATGGGAAGAGAGAGAAGGGAAAAGCGAAAGGAGGAGAGGAAGGAGAAGAAAGGGGGAAGAGGGAGAAGAGAAAGGGGAGGTGGCCAACAAGAGAAGAAGGGGGAGAGGGGTAAGAGAGAAAGAAGTATCGATTTGGTCCCTGAAATTATCGATTTAGTCCCTGAAATTGCAATATGTGATGTGGAGGGCCACATAGACGCTTATATGGGTGTCACCCAAACACTTAACGTGCCACCTCAGCCACGTTAACGACGTTAATGGACTGGGGTTGACGAAGGGATTGAATTGAATAACGTTTTGCAATTTCAGGGATGTTTTTTCTATTTTGTTCAATTCAGGGACCAAGTTGATACTACCTCGCAATTTCAGGGACCAAAGTGACGATTTACTCGATATTAATTCTATTTAAATTTTCTTTCCTAACTAATCTACTCTTTTACTGCAGAGTTAATAAAAACTCATATATTGCAAAACTATTTTTCTATATAAAGCAATCACTATGGCAGAGCCGACATTTAATAACGCATACTTAATAGCGATTTCGGGAGAAAACGCTTTAAAAAAATGCGTGGAGGCTTTTAATAGCATTTTCTCAAGGAAACGATCACTACGCCAGATTATATATTAAACAGTGCACCTTCAATAGCGTTTTTCACTGAAACGCTATCGAAAAAGAGGCGGAAGACTTTTAATAACGTTTCCTCAAGGAAGCGCTATCTTAGGTTCCCCCCTAAGGTAGAGCTTCCTTGAAGAAGCGCTATTGAAAGGGTGAGAAGGAGAATAGAAAGCACTTCCTTGAGGAAGCACTATTGTAGGGGTACCTTAGATAGCGCTATCTATTCTCCTTTTCCTAAATGTTCCCCTCTCATATGTAACTTCCCTTGCGCGCTCTCACATAAACACTACTACTGTTCTTTCCCTCCTCCGTGACCTAAGTTCCAAAACACTCTCCCTGCACCTGAACCACCACGAGGACCACCGTTGCATTGTTTACTGCGTGCAACCAAGTTCCTCCATACTCTCCCTCGCGAGCTACTCACAATCTCACTCCTGCATTATTTCAGGGTCGTCCCTGCATACGTGAACCACCGCGAGGACCACCGGAGAAACCCCTAGCTCGCGGCCCCTATCCCTCTCACCCACTGCTCGCGGCCCTTAGGTAAGGTTCATTGTTCGGTGTTTGTTCATTTGGGATTTGGTTTAGGGATTTCTCCCCTCATAGTATGCTAATGAAGACCTTTTCTTTTAGTTTCAGAGGACCACCCTTTCATTGGGTTTGGTTTTGGCTGCTTCCTTCCCCCAATCACAGTCCTCAACATGAAAGGTAAGCATTCTTCCCCCAATCTCACATTTTATCCTGATAGAATGTGGATGTTCAATACTACTGTCTTGAGGAGATGGCAATGTGAATGTTCAATACTTCTATATATATATATATATATTCCTGGCTGTTAGAGGTAAGATTACTAGGGACCAAGGTTGGGGAGGGGTAAGATTTCTTCTGTAATTTTGTTATTCTGGTTTCATTTTTTCTGGTTTTATGGTGAATCTGTATTTCTGTTGTGATGCTTCTGTTATGGTGCTACTTAATACAAGTGTTACTCTATGTTACTAGTTCTGTTACTCTGCCATATTGCTGCATAAGGTGCTCTATGTTACTTTTGTGACTCTGCACTATGGCGCCTCTGAGTAGGTTAGTAGGAACTTAGGTTTTGATGTTGCTTGTGACTTAAATTTTTGCATGTTGTGGATGAAGTTCAATTTGTCTACTTTATGGTTTTCAATTGAAGGATGTATGGCTGCAATACAAATATGATTTATCCTTCATGACAAAAGACAACATTTAGATAGAGCTTCCTCAAGGTGTATCCATTTTCCTATGGGTGGCATGCCATAATAAAATGCTTACCAGCTCTTTGACGCAACTCTTGGTCAGGATCATCTCTTGACTGTCATCTCTATTGTGGTGTATCCGAGTTTATTATTGATGTTCTCCAAGATTGTCCTATCGCCAATTCTGTTTGGTTAAAACTTGTGAATCCAAATAGAACTATTGAATTTTTCTCCCTAGATCATAGTGACTGGTTTGCTGTATGCTTGGCAGAAGATATGGGTATGAAACTATCAGTATCGTGGTTTGACTTATTCTGGATAACTTGTTGGTACATGTAAGGAAATGGCAAAACAGAAGCATTTTTTAGGAGGGGTTTTCATACCCTCTTGACCCACTCTCCACCATTCTAAAATTTGATAGCGATATTAAGGACGCCATCACAAGAGAGGGTCCGGATCGCAAGGTTTTCTTTAAGGAAGTTGGTTGGCGCTTTCCTCCTACGGGATGGGTGAGGCTGAATTCAGATGGCTCCTCTATGGGCAATCCAAGGGATGCATGATGTGGAGTATTATTTCATACTAATTCTGGTAGATGGATTAGCGACTACACTCACCATATAGGTACATGTTCTGCTTATACAGCAGAGCTTTGGGGCATATTTTTGGGCTTGAATGTGGCCAAGCAACATGCCTACACCTGCCTAGTGGTGGAGATCACTCAAAGACTATTATATCTTCTCTGTGCAATTCAAGGACATCTCAAGGCAGGAATAGACTTCAGGAAATTATTAGGCAGCTTAGCAAGCAGCCTCAGAGAGGCAAGTGGTGTTTATACACACAATGCGAGAGAGAAATCGTTGTGCAAACTGGTTAGTATATTGGAGTCTCTCTAAAGAGTTTGGTCTTGAATAAGTGTTTAATCCTCCTGTTGAGTTGAACTTATTGATTGTTGGTGATGCTTCTGGGGCCTCCGTCCCCGTAGATTCTATGTTAGTTAGCTTTTTGTGCTTTTGGACTTAAGCCCTTCTATGTACAAAAAAAGAGTTTTATTATTACTTAGAGCATCCCCAATGATACAATTCATTTAAGTTTGTTAACTCTATTTTTTATGGGTTCCACTATACTACATCACTAGTTTTTACTTTACACTAATTTAATAATTCTTCATTCCAATGGTATAACTCTAAAAAGTTCAGCAAATTAATGGGTTTAACAAGTTACCCCACTTTTTTCTCTAGCTTATCTTTCTCTCTTTTCTAATATTTTTATTGGGTTCTTATATAAGAACCAATTATTTATAAAAACAATTGTCCTTATATATAGATATCACATCATCTTATTCCAATGGTGCGGCCCAACAAGAATTAATTTTTATTTTTAAGATCCAATTAAATAACTCCTGTAAGGCTCCTAAAACGTTGCATAATTGTAATGCATTTGACCATCTAATTAGAGTTAATTTCATCTTTCTAAAACTGTACTCTATTTCTATGCCTGATGTGAGTGATGGACACGGAACGTTGTGTCCTGTTAGCATATAGTAATTATAACTATAATAAGGATATAATTAATATGTATTATTGATGTAAAGATTTTTTATATTATTAATCAATTATAAATTGCAACAACAGCTAACATGTTTGACTTTTGTTCAAACTACCTTAAAAGTCATTTCATAGCATGATTTTTGATTGGTTGATAATGTAAAAAAATCTTTACGCTAAAAGTTCATATCAATTAAACTCTTATATCTTGAAAATTTTAAATTTTAAGTTTTTTCAAATATAATATATTTTTTTAAAATATACTTCTTTAATTACCTTCTACAATTAGGGAAAAATGTATACAACCCCCTAAATTATAGCTCTTTTGCAAATAAACACTCCTAACTATCGATTCTTCTCAAATAATCCTCAAACTATAACAATTGGTGCAATTGATCCTTCCATTAACTCAAAATTAAATCGCTAACGGTGACTGAAACTAATTGTCCATTTTTTAAAAAATCTTAACTGTTGATTATTTTTTATTTTTAATTTTTGATTTTTTTAAAAAGTTAAATCAATAACGATGATTGAAACTAATCGTCCATTTTTTTAAAAATCTTAACCGTTGATTATTTATTTTTTATTTTGTTTTTAATTTTTAATTTTTGATTTTTTTAATCTTTTATTTTTCAAGGTCTTTCCCTGATTTCTTTTCCCTGATTTTTGTGAAAATTGAAACATTAAAAAACTCAAAAAGTAAAAAATAAAATAAATAAAAAATAATCACGGTTCAGATTTATAAAAAATGGACGGATATTTTAATCATTATTAATGATTTAATTTTGAATTAATGGAAGGATCAATTTCACCAATATAATTTGAGAATTATTTGGAAAGAATCGGTAGTAAAGGGTGTATATTTGCAAACGAATTATACTTTAAGGACGTTATATGTCATTTTTTCCTAAATAAAATACTATTCTTCTTTCGCTTTTTCAATAATTTTTTTTAGTTTTATTTCTAGATGGACACCTACGAAATGTGTAAGAAATTAAATCATTGTTAACTGGAACCTATACAACTACATGTAATTATGATAGAACAATAGTGCTTATATGTAATTACTGTTATCATTCAATTTTATTTAAATTTATCTATTTTTTACGCATCGACACCATGATTATAGTTAAATTATTAGTCGGTTTTTGAGTTATAAAAAGGAATGGAGCAAGTGTATGGTTGCATATGCATTCAGTGTCCGTCACTAGCTTTCCGAATTTCCGATATTTATTTGTCATTAATCACACAGGTACATGATGTTGAGTTTACTAGAGGAAATTGTTTTGATTGTACGTTGGCCGTTCCATTCTCTAGCCATGTGTGCAGCATGGATTCGCCAATAATTAATCAGATTCAACTGTCTCATCATCATTACTTATATCGACAGTAAATTTAATGAGAATTTATACTTTACGCTGAAAAATTTAAGAGTTTAGGTATGTTAACACGTGTCTTTAGAGTTACTCTCTTCCAATTTATATACAAGTAAAAAAATATTTTTTTTAAATTTATATATAAATAAAAAAAATTAACTTCACACATATTAAAAAAAAGTTAATTATATTAGTTTAATTATTTTGATTTGTGTAAAAAATTAGTTATAGTTATTATATTATCATTTTTTAGAAGTATATCTTAAAAGTTATATTTTGAGAGTATATAATATTTTTAAAAAAATAAAAAAAATAATTAATCAAAAAATATTTTTAAAATACTAATATTAAATAAAATTGATTTGATTAACTTTCGTTTATATTTAAATCTGAAAAAACATAGATACGTTTTTGTATATTGGTCCGGGACGGAGTACCCAAATTTATGGTACAATAGCATTCCCCAAATTTAATTAGTAATCTAATCATGCAAGTCTCAATTTGTTTTAATCTTGTGTGGACAAAAGAAGGGAGCTTCGTTGAAAAAACTTCCAACTTTTACAACCACCACTATCATATCGTTCTCATGAGTCATATCATGTATCCTTTTAATTAGTCGAGTTTCATATATAGTGACATTCTTATCGTAACAGTTTCTCATTGCCAAAACCACACATTATTTCATATTGCTGCAGCCTTTGAGTTCAAAACTTAGTATCTGTGATTTTAGAGCTAAACTCAGAAACCTTCAGATTTCTACACATAAATCATTTGACTTGTTCTGTAATATTCTTATCATTTCCCACATAAGAACTTTCACACATACGTACAACATAGATATGGAGGAATCTTTGGATGCTGATGCTATTGTGAGGTCAGTGAGCAGTCTGAGGATGAACATTGGATCCTCCAGCAGGAGGAGTTGGAGTGGACATGGGGATGTGTTTGAGAGGAGCAGCAGGAGGGAAGATGATGAGGAGGAGCTGAAGTGGGCAGCCATAGAGAGGCTTACAACATTTGAAAGGATGAGGAAAAGCTTGGTGAAACAAGTTTTAGAGAGTGGAAGATTCAATTATGAGGAGGTTAACATATCCAAGCTTGGTGTGCTGGAAAAGAAGAAACTCCTGGATGGTATCCTAAGGATTGTTGAAGAAGACAATGAGAAGTTTCTCTGTAGGATGAAGGAGAGGATTGATAGGTTAAATTATTGACTTTCTATCCTATACATGATCTTCTAGAACACAGAAAAAAAAAATATTTTCCTTTTTGCTTTTGATATGACAGTTCTGGTTCTGATGTTTGGATTACCAATTTATATTGTAAGAATTATATTTATTTTAGTTATATATTGATGATCTGCGAGACATGTAGACAACAAGTTTCATCATGCTTTTCTTTTGTTGATTAGGGTCGGTATAGAGATTCCTAAAGTTGAAGTCCGATTTGAGCATTTATTTGTAGAAGGGGATGCATATCATGGAACCAGAGCACTGCCAACACTAGTCAATTCTACCATGAATGCTATAGAGGTATTGCTCTTTGAAATTTTTTTTTTTTTGGTTCATTTGGAAAAAAGAAAAAAAAGAAAAAAGCGACAACTATCCTCTCACCAACATTTCCACAGAATCAGCTCTTTGTAATTAAAATGGCTGTTAGTGGTTACCTACCAACTGACCTAATTTCTGTTTCTGCTACGAGTGAAAGCTTTTTTTAATTTTATCAAATTAGGTTTTTGATTTTCGGGTGACATCCCGGATATTCCACAAGCTTTGACCATTTGAACCAATTATGAAACTAATCATTGGTCGGTTGCTTAAAACAGAGAATTAACCTTTGGTTTTCACAATCTCCCAACTAGAGTGTCTGTCACTAGGATTCGAACTTGCGTTCTCCTCTTTATGGGATCGAAATGCGTATCACTCGACCAACCGTGAAAGCTTGTTATTCAGGCTGGTTGGTGTAGTGTTTTTACTTAATGGGTGATTTTAATCACTTATTTATTACTTATTTGGTGGAACTTGTGTCAAAAAGTAGAAGCTGAAATACGGATGGCAGTGAGTAGGGTATGGATAGGATACTATAATATCCGTTTCCATACCCGCGTTTTAAAAAAGTACTTGTACCCAGACCCATACCCGCGTGGATAACAACTTTAATACTCGTATCCTTACCTGTTGGGTATTTAAGTATCCATACCTACACTAATTACCTGCACTTTAATATAAGAAATTTGTGTATGTTTGAAAATATGATAATAAATTTGTACTATCAAAAGAAAAAGAGGAGAATATAAATATGTAATACAAATTAGGCCAATTTAGTATATTCTCACATTAAAAATATACATCATCATATATTTAAGCCTGGAAGGGTCTAATACTCAAACTGTCAAATGGAGACTGGAGAGAGACCAAGAGTGACACTGTGGCAGCTATGAGAGTCTAGGACGAGTGACATAAAATTCGCACTATGGAACGAAGAGGAGAGTCTAGATCTAGAGAGTTACGACAAAAAGAAATGAGGAAACTAGTTAATTAGGTTTAAGTTTTTTATTTTCTTAAATTTAATATATATATATATATATATATATATATATATATATATATATATATATATATATATATATATAGTGAGGATCAAGTTACTTCAAGAATAACTATAAAGGAGTTACTCCAAATCATCACGCTTCATTTTATTGTAATCAAATAATCTATATTAATTCATTAAAGAAATAACTTAATTTTCATTAAATTACAATAAAATGATTTGGAGTAACTTGATCCCCATTTATATATATAAGTGCGGGTATGAGGCGGGATGGGTAATAGAGTACCTGCACCCACACTTATACCCGCTCAATTTTGTGGGTAATTACCCACACTTGTACCCATACCCATTAAGCGAGTAATTACCCTATCCATCATAGATAATTTTTATGGATACTCGTTGGGTCTGTTACCCATTGACATCCCTAAGTTGAAACAAAAAGCAGCGCTGACATTCAATTTATTAATTTTTTATAGGCAAATGCTAACCAGCATTCTAAGGGCATTGATTAAGGAATCAAAAATAGAAAGTTTGTATTGAAAATAGTGTATAGTATATTTAATACATTGAACATTCAAAAGTTACATTTTTCAATAAAATTTGCTATCATTGAATTCCTTAAAACAATGTTCTTAGGATACTTGTTAGCAAGATCATTTTTTATATAATCAATTTTTTAAGTATCTTACAATCACTTTTTTTATGTTGAGTATTATTTAATACTTATTCTCTCAATTTTGAGGGATATGAAATTATAACGACTATGTTATTAACTAATTAAAATATTTTTTATGGAAATTACATATTATTTCTATAAAACAAAATTATTTGAGGATGTTTAGCACATTTTTTTTTAATGTAAGTTCCTCGTGCTTGATATTTTATTTGTTGTCTTCGAAAGTTCATATCGGAGCTTCCCGGTGAGTCAAAGAGAAAAGAAAATCTCTTGAAATATGGATCATTTTATGCATAATACATGTGATACTTATTTCCTATTTTCATTCTCAATAATGTTATTTATATACTATATTTTAATATTTTTTTGGTACTAGAAATTTATGACTTACTTGATAATTTTTTCTACAGGAATTTTCTGCGAGTTTTTCTGTAATTTTTTTTTAAATAAGATTTTTTCTTGTAGATTTAAATTTATAGAAAAATATGTTGAAAATTTTGCCATTTCTTACAAATTTTAATTTTTTCCAAGAAAATTTGCAGGAAATTTCCTGTAGATTTTAAAATTCACAGGAAAAAATTACTCACGAATGTATTACCTATGGACAAAAATTTATAGAAAAAACTGTAAGAAACCTGTTTCCTGCAATTTTTGTGTAAAATTAGTAGATAATAAAAAAATTTCTATTAGTGAGCTCATTTGATCAAAAAAGAGAGAAAAAGAAAAAATAAAATAAAAATCTTTGTGGCTTTAGTAAAATAATGGAAAAATCATGAAATTGATTTTACTCATATATATGTATTATCATAATGTTATTTATACATTATTATTATTATTATTCTCATTTTATTCCTCCTTTTGTGAAGGGTGAGAGAAAAAAGGGAGAGTTTAAAAAAAATTTAAAAAAAGAAGAGAGAAAGGTGTAAAGGGAAATAAATATAATAATATAATCTATGAATAACATTGTTTTTTTTTTTTTTCTGGATCTTCTATGAAATGTTTTCTTTTTCATTTTTAATTATGATAATAATTTCATCCATAATTAAGGAAGCATCTATGCTTATATGTCTTCCATTCCAGAATACGCAGATAAGATATACCTTTAACACTGTAAGGTCCTGTTAGTACGTATCTTATAATCTTTTATCTTAATATTTTAAATATTTTTACCAACATGGATAGGAATAGATAATGTAAAAAATTGACAAATGCTAGTTACGGAAGCGAGTAATATTGAAATTAAATAAAAAGGGTAATGATTTTTTGACATGTTGACACGCTACACAGATCTATATGTTTGAGTAATGTTTTGAAATAATAAAATATAAAAAGAGAGAATAAAATAATAAATAAGTGTTAGAAAGTACAAATATATGATATTAGTGTTCAATATTATTGTCGAAATAACAGAACTCAAAGAAAAAACTCTTTTGTTCACTTTTCATCTCAATCATGCAATAGATAATCCCTTAATATAATTTTTTTAAGAAATGTAATATCCCCATGTTATCCGTGTCATATCTGATATCCATCCCTGTGTACCACTTAATGATGAAACAAAGAGTTGTTGAGGTCTTAATTAAGGCTTTTGGATAAAAGCAACTTACTTTTAAAATCAAATTATTCTTATTTTAAAATTATTTACTCATATAACCTAATTTTTGACCGCATGAATTTTTTTTATTTGTTGATATGGATGACGCTTGTTCACATGGTACCTATTTTTAAATTTATTTTCTTTAATTTAATCCTTCTTTATTATTTTAATATAAATTATTTTATTCTAATTCTTCAATAGTTACAAATTACATTATTCAATTCTTTTATTTGAAAAGAATTGCATAATTAATATGAATCAAATAGAAACTCATTAATAATTATTTTATTAAAATTGACAGCATAGTCAAAATGGAATGAATAATATTTGTTGGGATAAAGATCGAGAAATGAAGTTTCATTATTACGATTTTGATGAAATAAAGATTATATACATATAATGGAGAGTATCATTTATTTTCCCAAAAGTATAATAATGGACATGAACTTTTCCCTGTTGGTTGATATTCTGAATCGAAAATTTCCAACTAAGTTATTTAGTTCATAACATAAATGAAATAACAATAATATCACTAAATAATAATAAATTGTACCACATATAAAATATGAAAGTCAAGATGGTCCAATTGGTATAAAATGCTAGTTTCGAGTGCAACGGCATGGATTTGAATTTCATTGGGACAATTCATTGCTTTTATTAATTGGAAAGATGCCGCAGTGTTTCGAAAGGCGGTGGGAGTGCAAGAATTGCGTCTCTGTGGACGCAACGTGGAAGCTACATTAGGTAGCTTTCACGATTTGAACTGAATTATTTACGGATATGCCACATGTATCGTGAATATTATCAATCGTGTTTTTTCTGACGCAAAAACAAACATGTATGTAATGTGATGCGTTAAGTGGCGCCATGACGCTAGTCCATGTGGTAAAAAAAAACTCATGTTGTCAAAAAGTAGGTTATTTGAATAAATTGTTTCAATAAAAAAAAAGGATTATTTGAATAAATAATTTCAAAATAAGGTCAAATTGATCTAAAGTGGGTTACTTTGCTCAGAAAGCACTGAATTTAGTTTCATACATTTTTCCAAAATTACTATCTAATGATTTTATCCTTTTCTTGGTTTGTGGTAAACAGAGGGTTCTTGGATCAATCAAGCTTCTCCCTTCAAAAAAAAGTGTTATCAAGATACTCCAAGATGTTAGTGGAATCGTCAGGCCAGGAAGGTACTTGATGGAGTCATCTTTTTTCTGTCATTCATAAGATTCCTCAAATTGGTGTTACATAGTGCATTTCTTAACTTAAAAAAGTGGAGGATGAATTGGGAATGCGCCCTTGAGATCTCTTAGGGAGGAACTTAATCTCAGTTAATTAACACGAAAGCTGACACAAGAATAACCTTATCTAATTAAAAAAACAAAAATAGATGATTGCCATCCAAGTTCAATTACAAATTTCCAGTTGTTGATCCTTGTATGCAGTAATAAGCGATCCACACTTTTAAAGAAAGAACCAGAGTTCAAATTTTGGAAAAGATAATTTATTGGCAAGGTCTTTTGAAGAATAGAGTGCTGGAGAGTTAGTCTCACAAAAGATATGCTGGTCAAAGACAAAAAAGAAGTTGTTGACCTTGGTTGGACAATGTACAAAATTGTTTTCTTGTGGAAAATGTATTCTTTTATGTTTCTCAAGCGAAAAATGCTTTTTGAGAAATGCGTCAATGGATTATTTTAGCTGTATTGATTACTCTTTTTTCCCCTTCTATCTATCTTTGCCAAACACTCCAGAATGACCTTGCTTTTGGGGCCTCCAAGATCAGGAAAAACTACACTGCTGAGGGCACTTGCTGGGAAACTGGACAGGGATTTAAGGGTTGGTCATCCTCTTGCTCCATTTTATAAAACGATGCAATGACATTTTCCTATCATTTTTTCCATTTTATGATTGATGAATTTAAATCATACTTGAGCATGATTGAGAATAAGGGTTTCAACCAACAAAAAAAGGAGGGGGGGGGGGGGGGGTCGAAGTATACTTTTGGTCCCTATATATCATACTCATTTTCAACTTGATCCTATAGGTAAAATGTTTTTAATTTAATTCTTATATGTACAATTATTTTCAATTTAGTCCTCACGGTTATTGTTATTATAATATCGTTTGTTGGGATTAAAATATAAGGACAAATTGAAAATGATTATCACATTTAGGGACCAAATATATAATTTTTTGGTTAATATACGTGATAATCATTTTTAGATTGGTTCTTATACAAGACAATCATGTTCAATTTGGTCTCTATAATTCAACTCCAACAAATGGTATTATAACAACAATAAACGATGATGACCAAATTGAAAATTTTAAAATAATTGTATATATAGGAATTGAATTAAATTTTTTTACGTATAGGAACCAAGTTAAAAACGAGCATCCTACAGTTTAACCAAAAACTAAAAACCAACATTTTCCTACCATTTTGGTGTATAAGTCAGTATCAGTTTCTGTTATGTTGGTAACCAGCAATCAAAAGTAATAACGAAAACATTAAACGCACGAGGACAAAAGAATTTGTTAACGAGGTTTAGCCAATTGTGCCTACGTCCCCGGGAGCAGAGCGGCTGTGTATTTTATTAGAGATAATCACAATAGGGTTTACAGAGTCTATCTATATCACAGTACAGTCTACAATTAACCTTGTACTATACTGCGGGGGCTTCGCTCCCCCCGCACCCCCAACCCATATCATCATAACTTCGCTCCACTCCGCTCATTGCGCTCCGCTTTGCTCCAGCGACTGTCCACTTATAACAAAATATGAGCCATACACACAGGTTACTTGTAGAATAGTCAATTAGTGATACTTCACTTTCTTAATGAGTTTAAGAAATTGCTACAGAAATTTATCATGTCAGACAGTATAATCTCCTTTGGTGTCTGTCATATGCTTATGCTGTCAAGTACTTACTCACTGCTTTATGTATCCCATTCAACTCAATTATGATTGTGTTAAGGAATATGGTGAATCGGGGAATATGATTTACCTTCAAATATTTATTTGTAATAATGCGTTGTACCTCTCTCCTTTGGATCATAGACTACAAGTCCAGTAAAATAAGCTATATAGAATCCAAGTTTCCTAGTTTTAACTGCATCATCAAAATTTATCAATAGGAATCAGGAAGAGTCAGTTACTGTGGTCATGAGTTATCAGAGTTTGTTCCTCAAAGAACATCTGCTTATATTAGTCAGCATAATCTTCATCATGGAGAGATGACAGTCAGAGAGACACTGGACTTTTCGGGACGCTGCTTGGGAGTTGGAACAAGGCATGATTTACTAGTGGAATTGTCAAGACAGGAAAAGCAATCAGGAATCAAACCAGACCCAGAGATAGATGCTTTCATGAAAGCCACGGCAGTGGAAGGTCAAGAAACAAGTCTCATTACAGATTATGTTCTCAAGGTTTGATGCCTCTATTTCTATTTGATTACTGTCCTTTCAGCCAGTATACCAAGTTTCTTGATGTCTGACATGTCAAAGAAAATGGACTCAGATTCTTGGAATGGAAATATGTGCTGATACTTTGGTGGGAGATGAGATGAGAAGGGGAATATCTGGTGGAGAAAAAAAGCGGTTGACTACTGGTATGGTAAAATAGTCAAATGAAAATTGTATGTTACTAAAGAGAAAAGGTTACATGATATTTAGGGGTCGTTTGCTTTGTTGTTTCCTGTTTTAATTAATATATGCAAAAAAATCAACTTATTGCGTTCAGTTTCCTATTCTCAAAGATTTGTACATGAAAGAGTGAAAACTGCATTTTGTTGTTTTCCTTGTTCCTGTACAAATCTTTCTTTAAAAGCAAGAAACAGAACGAAAACATGGTGACATTAATGAAAACAAGAAATAAAAAAAGGAAACCGAAAACAAAGCAAAGGGGTCCTTGATTTGTTTTATTTTCATTTCCACTTCATATGTTTTTACTCATAATTACAAAAATGTTAGTGTTTTTTGTTTCCTGGTTTCAAGTTTGAGCAAGATTTTGTTGATTTCACTGTTTTACATCGCAATATCTTGAAAACTAGAAACAACCTTTAATTGCTTTCCATTTCATAATCTCCTAGTTGTCCAATTTTCATGCAGTAGCTATCATATCATGAACGCAGGTGAGATGTTAGTAGGACCTGCAAAAGTTTTCTTCATGGACGAGATTTCAACTGGTTTGGATAGTTCCACCACCTTCCAAATTGTCAGGTTCTTGAGGCAGCTAGTTCATATCAATGATGTTACCATGATAATATCTCTTTTACAACCTGCTCCAGAAACATTTGACCTTTTTGATGACATAATATTACTTTCAGAAGGTCAAATAGTTTACCAAGGTCCCCGTGAGAATGTTCTAAATTTTTTTGAGAGTGTAGGCTTCAAATGCCCAGAAAGGAAAGGTGTTGCAGACTTCTTACAGGAGGTTACCTCCAGAAAGGATCAAGAGCAGTACTGGTTCACAAGGGACAAACCTTATCATTTTATCAGTGTGCCTGAGTTTGTAGCCCACTTCAACAACTATAGCATTGGCCAACAACTTTCTGAAGAGCTTCAGGTTCCTTATGACTGTACTAAAACTCATCCTGCTGCATTGGTTAAAGATAAATATGGGATCTCAAAACCAGAGCTCTTCAAGGCATGCTTTGCAAGAGAGTGGCTACTGATGAAGCGCAGCGCTTTTATTTACATATTTAAGACTACTCAGATTTTGATAATGTCTTTGATTGCTATGACAGTGTTTCTTAGAACAGAAATGAAACATGGAGAACTTGCTGATGGGAGAAAATATTATGGTGCACTATTCTTCAGTCTCATTAATGTAATGTTCAATGGAATGGCTGAACTTGCAATGACTATTTTTAGACTTCCTGTTTTCTTCAAGCAGAGAGATCTGTTTTTTTATCCGGCATGGGCTTTTGCACTGCCCATATGGATCTTTAGAATCCCTCTCTCTTTCATGGAGTCGGGATTATGGGTTGTCCTTACTTATTACACTATAGGGTTTGCTCCAGCTGCAAGTAGGTATGAAAATTCACTAATTTGTTTATGTCAAGGAATCAACCATTCCACTAGTTTATACTTTATACTGCTCTTGTAGATCTATAAATTGTTTTTATTTTGTGAGTGAAATTAAGGAAGTAATTCCTTGCATTTTTATGGTTTTTTTTATCCGTGTTTGTATTTTGTCACAATCTAAACTCTAATAAACTATTATTAACCTCACGTCCGTTCCTTGCGCTATTAGGTGCATGCTTTGGAATATTTTTTAGTAACAGTTTCGTATTTAGGAAGTATTTTTTAAAACACATTGAAGAGAATAATAGATATATAGTTCTTTTGAATTATTGACATGCAACTTGCAAGCTACAAATTACATTCAATAATGAAGTTAAACAATGTTGCAGATTTTTTCGTCAGTTATTGGCTTTCTTCTGCGTTCATCAAATGGCTTTGTCTCTTTTTCGATTCATTGCTGCTCTAGGAAGAACACAAATTGTGGCAAATACACTTGGTACCTTTGCACTGCTACTGGTTTTTGTACTTGGGGGGTTTATCATTGCCAGAGGTGAGCCTTAGTTATTCTTTTTCCACCTTTACTTCTTTAATCAAATGAAAGGCATGACAGAAAACATGTTTTTATTTATTCGAGTAATTGTATCAAGAGAAACAGTTTATGCAACTTTATTAACCTTCTTTACAGATAACATTGGACCATGGATGATATGGGGCTATTATACTTCTCCTATGATGTATGGTCAAAATGCCATTGCCATCAATGAATTCCTTGACAAGAGATGGAGTGCTGTAAGATCTTTAACATGTGGAGAGATTTCTTTATTTCATTTTCTTGCAATACTGCATTCATTTATGTTCTTTACAGCCCAATATGGACCCAACAATTCCTGAGCCCACAGTTGGGAAGGCTCTTCTCAAGGCTAGAGGCATGTTTACAGAAGACTATTGGTACTGGATTTGTATTGGTGCTCTCCTAGGATTTTCTCTGCTTTTCAACATTTGTTTTATTGTTGCTCTGACATTTTTGAATCGTAAGTTCCCATGCTACTTATTTCTGTTACTGCTATTAGACTGTCTCTAACAAGGTCTTGAATTAAATTGCAGCATTTGGAGATTCTAAATCTATTATTGTAGTAGAGGAAGAAAACGAGAAAACGGGTACTACAAAAGAGAGTTCTGCTTCAACTGCTGAATCATTTGAACGTACTATATCTTGCCCTTTTTCTCTCTTGTCAATATACTGTAAAAAGATTACTCATCTCAGAAACTACACTTTCTTGCTTGTAACATATCAACTTACCTATATATATCAACGCAAGTTGTCAGAAGAATACTTGCTTCATTCTTTGATCAAGTATAGTTTGATTTCATCAGAATGTGTACTTAGTCCTGCACAGTTTGAAATGTTTTTATATAGGTCCCTCTACTAGGACTGTCATCTTATCAACATTTGTTTCTTGCTTAAGTGTTGCATATTTGCACCAAATATCTGTCAGCTATAATATATTTCCTTTTCATTTTACATACTAATGGTTAGATGCAGACATTGATATGGCAGAAAGAAACACCCCAGAGAGTTCAATTCCTAAAGCAGACACTGCAACTACCAAGAAGGGAATGGTGCTACCCTTTCGGTCCCTATCACTTGCTTTCGATCATGTGAATTACTACATCAATATGCCAACTGTAAATTTCTGCACACTCCAGTCTCATTTTAATAATCTCCAATTATTTTTCACTCTAGCATTTGTTTTTCAACTGTCTAACCTGTGACAAATATCTACGTGGAGTAAGACTTTCACATTTATGTTAATCCTTTGATGTCTTTATGATGTTGTAACAGTGTTTTCATATCAGGAAATGAAAAAACAAGGAGTTGAAGAGAGTCGCCTCCAATTACTAAGAGATGTCACTGGCGCTTTCAGGCCTGGAGTACTAACAGCATTAGTAGGTGTAACTGGTGCTGGAAAAACCACCTTGATGGATGTTCTTGCTGGAAGAAAAACTGGTGGGTATATTGAAGGAAGCATAAGCATATCTGGTTACCCAAAGAACCAAGCAACTTTTGCTCGGATTAGTGGATATTGTGAACAAAATGATATCCATTCTCCAAATGTGACAGTTTATGAATCTCTTGTGTTTTCTGCTTGGCTGCGTCTTGGTAAGGAGATCAAAAGAGAATCACAGAAGGTGTGCTTTATTCTAATCAACTCTCATATTGAACCCCCATTCGCATGATCTTCTTTTAACTATAGTGAAAAACATTTATTTATAATATAACATAAATGGTAAACTAGGCTTACAGAGGGAAGCTTTGGAATCACATGACTTCCGTTTAAGCAAAAGTAAAACAGAGTATATGGGATGCAAGTTCAGTAAGACGCGTGTTAGCACTAGTTTAGGGATGAAAATTACATATAACACCATACTACAAGTCACACAGTTCAGATACCTTCAATCTATAGTACAAAGTGGTGGAGAAATAGGAGATGTAAATCATAGGATTCAAGCTGGGTGAATGAAATGGAGGAACACTTCAGGCATTATTTGTGATCAATAGGTACCTATCAAGCTAAAAGAAAAATTCTATTGTGCAACCATAAGACCAATGATGCTTTATGATACCGAATGTTGGGCAGTAAAGTGACAACAAGAGCATAAATGTGACAGAGATGAGAATGTTCCGTTGAATGAGTGAGCATACAAGAATAGATAACATCGGGGATGGATGTATTAAAGGGAAAGTAGGAGTGGCACCTATTGAGAAAAAGAAGATAGAATTGTGCCTAAGATGGTTTGGACATGTAGGAAGAAGATAAATAGAAGCCCCGGTTAGAATAGTTGATCAGATGAAGGATAGCCCAATAATTAGAGGGAGAGAAAGATCAAGAAAAACCTGGGTGAAATCATTAAAAGGGATTTAGACCTAAAAGGCCTATTGGAAGATTTGATTTTTGATACAATATAGTGGCGTCGTTTGATCTATGTAGCCGACTTCACCTAATAGGAAAAAGCTTTGGTGGTGGTTGTTGTTGTTGTTGTTGTATACGAAACAGTGTATTTGCCAATCTCTGTAATCAGAATTAAAAAACATGAAAGTCACCTTTGGTACTTCTCATCCTTTAAAAACATGGGTAGAGAGTCAAACCATGGGTCCAAGTTCCACCAGGATGTGCATGTGTTCATTACTAGAAAAAAATTAAAAATAAAATTGATCACCAATAATGAGATAGTGGTTTCATGTTGTAGGTTTCAAAGTTGAAATATACAAGCCCTAGGTGTTCCTGGTTATCAGCTAGCAACATTCATATAGTTCTTTTTAAAGCAATTTTCCCAAGAGGTTCATGAGATTGCTAGATTCAAATTCACAGTTGTAAGACATTATCATTATTATTTTTGATACACTGGAAAGTATTCCCATGACACGGACCTAAGTACTTCACCCAAATTTTCACCTATTCAAATAGTCCAGGTATCAGGTGTCTCTAAGAATTCATTGAACAGAAAGCCATTCACTTCAACCACTTGAGCAGAGACTTCAGTTGCTAAGGAGTAAATAGATGTTATTATATTAGAGGTGTCCTTTGATTTAGTTGTAAACTACTAGAAGATGGTTCTGATCTGTAAGAATCTTATATTCTTATTTACTTGAAAATGACAGAGATCATATAATGTTCATTTGGGGTAGAGCCACATAAAACTAATGTGACAGGTTAAAGAAGCTGTAGATTTGCTTAGTCACACTATGTCACTAATCTCTCAATTATAGCACCGTCCTTTACTTTATAAACAAAAAATGTAGCTAAATCATCTCCAGAAATGTAGAATTATTCTTAAGCAGTCTCTCTGTACTGCAGATGTTTGTTGAGGAAGTTATGAAGCTTGTTGAGTTACATCCAGTGAGGAATTTTCTAGTAGGCCTTCCTGGCATAGATGGTTTGTCAACTGAACAAAGAAAGAGACTCACCATTGCTGTAGAATTGGTTGCCAATCCTTCTATCATCTTTATGGATGAACCAACCTCAGGCCTAGATGCTAGAGCTGCAGCAATTGTTATGCGTACTGTCAGAAACACAGTGGATACAGGGAGAACTGTGGTCTGCACAATTCATCAACCAAGCATTGACATATTTGAAGCTTTTGATGAGGTATGACTTCCCAAGATTTGAAAGATGAAACTTTTATTTATATGATAGCTATGAAAACGCAACGCGCTCTCAATTTCATCTTTCCTTCAGCTGCTTTTGATGAAGAGAGGAGGGCAAATCATATATAGTGGTCCCCTTGGTCAACATTCTCAGAAACTTATAGAGTACTTTGAGGTGAGTATGACTTCTGCACTGCAAAATGTATAAATTCTCAAATTCAGTAATCTTGTAAACTACGAGCCTTTTGCAGGCTATTCCTGGAGTTCCTAGAATCAAAGATGGATATAATCCTGCTACATGGATGTTGGAGATCAGTTCTCCAGCAGTTGAGTCTCAGCTTAGTGTAGACTTTGCAGAATTGTATACTAAGTCAGAATTGTATCAGTTGAGTACTAATTGTACCTTCATTTGCAGAGTACTGTCACTGTACCCCTTTTAATCAGAAAGTACACATTATCTTCTCTTTTCATTTTAGATATCAACTCTTTTCAGGAGGAATGAAGAACTTATCAAAGATCTAAGGACACCATTACAGGGAACAAAGGACCTTTATTTCCCAACTAAATATTCCCAATCCTTCCTTACTCAATGCAAAGCTTGCTTCTGGAAACAGCAATTATCCTACTGGAGGAACCCACAGTATAATACCATTCGGTTCTTCTTGACAACAGCTGTTGGTGTTATTTTTGGACTCATTTTCTGGAAAAAAGGAGATAAAATGTAAGTCAAAAACTCAACATGTTCTCCTTCTTATTATTTTACTAACAGAAACATTTATGAACTTTTAATTTTTGATAGGAAAACATATGGATTTCAAGTAAGATCAAGACTACTATAATTTCCTGGTTACAGTAACGGAACAACTTAAAGCTTCATTCATATTGGATGATAGTTCCTATTAAAATTTTAAAATGAATGAAAAAATAAGTAGAGTTGAAATATTTGAAGGAATAATCAAATATCTTGTTGAATAGTTATTTAAGCAACCGTTATCATAAAACTGCAGAACCATCTGCAAGAACTCTTGCATATCTCTATTCTTGTGTTTTAAAAAAGCCATCAACAACGTCTTTATCAACATCCTAAAAAAATTTATAAAAATGAAGTTACTTTCATTCTCATGAAAGGTGACTTAGGTGAGGACAAATTCTTTTATCTTGCAGATATAAGGAACAAGACCTTATGAATCTAGTGGGAGCTATGTATGCTGCTATTTTCTTTCTTGGAGCCACCAACACTTCTTCTGTTCAACCTGTAGTTGCAATAGAAAGAACTGTCTTCTACCGCGAAAGAGCGGCTGGAATGTATTCCGCTCTCCCGTATGCATTTGCTCAGGTAAAATACAGCTGATCCTTTCACAGAAAACAAGATAGAAACAATTGATAATTTAATTCCCAATGAATGAGCAAATTCATGGAATCTACAAGTGTTGGTTGCCTTGCAGGTAGCAATAGAATGTATATATGTTGCAATCCAGACATTGATCTATGCTCTTATCCTTTTCTCAATGATTGGGTTCCTTTGGCAAGCTGACAAGTTCTTATGGTTCTACTATTTCATATTCATGTCTTTTGTCTACTTCACACTTTATGGAATGATGACTGCGGCTCTGACACCAAACCACCAAATTGCTGCAATTGTTATGTCCTTCTTTCTGATGTTCTGGAACATGTTCTCGGGTTTCCTTATCCAAAAATCGGTATGTATAGCAAAACAATGATCAAATATATTTATAGCCACGGAGTAATAAAAACAAAAAACAATACAAGTGGCACTTTAACCTTCATCAGTTAAGGAATATAGTTCACAACTTCACACGTCAACTGAACCTACTGAAATCTTTTTGCTATCCGTTCTAAAATAATAGCAAAGAATCTTCATGAAGTATTCTGTACTTTAGTTCTTGATATTTTTTTATCCTTTTTATCTTATCAAGAGATATTGATCATGTCCATTTTTAACCAGAAATAGCTTAGTCCATAAAATAAATTTATCAGATAAATCAAGTACCACAACTAAAATTTGATAATCACAGAAGATTCTTTCATAATTGTTAGATGGGGACTTACTCAAGAATCCTCTAGTTGTCATACACTTATTTTTTTCACACCCCTTTTTACATCACTAGATGCAGTGTCACATCTTCTGCACACATGCATATACAATCTAAGAGTTCTGAACACATAAAATAAAGCACCTTTGTGTTTAGCATTTCCTAACATCTAAAAATCAGGTGCTGACTCAAAAAGTGGTAGGACTGGGATGCACTTCCTTGAACTTTGATATTCTTAGGTTCCAGGACACTCAATTGTAAATCACAAGTCCTTCATTAACAGCTTAGACAAATTAAAGCCATTAACTGTTTCTCATGTTTGCAGCAAATTCCAATATGGTGGAGGTGGTACTACTGGGCATGCCCAACTGCTTGGACTATAAATGGCCTACTGACATCCCAGTTGGGTAACAAAGATACTCCAATTCAGGTTCCTGGATTTGGACTCATATCAGTTAAAGCATATCTTGAGAAGCAGATGGGCTATGAATATGGCTTCCTTGGAGTTGTTGCTGTGGCTCATATTGTTTTTGTTGCCTTATTTCTTTTTGTATTTGCATACAGCATCAAGTTCCTTAATTTCCAGAAGAGATAAGTAACACAGGATTAAAAATGGAAAGAATAAATGCACACACAAAAACAATAAGGAAAGAAAGATATTTAAAGTTTTCTTTACCAATTATTGCTAGAATAGATAAATAGCATTGTGGCTTTATCAGGAGTCCTTACCATGGCAGCTAGAAACAGCAATGACTTTATCACACCTTCCATGTTTTCTTTTCATATTCATTGAAATCAGAGACCACTTTACACATTGCTTATGGGCTAACTTTGCTTCGTAGATATTCTTCATTCCTGTTGTTCATAAATAAAGCACGTATCAATCCAATTAGGTGAATAAGTTTATGTCTTTAATTCCTATATTACATATTTTGTGCATTGGATACAAAACAGTAAAAAGCAAAATGTAAGAAAAAGAAAAAGTTCTTTCGAGAGTATCGGACAGCAATTAGTACAATATGCCTGGAACAATAAATAAGAAAAGTTGTGCGTATTGATTTTGATGTTGTTGATGTTAACAGAGACAGTTTGCAAGTTGGCAAAAATTAAATGAAAGTCATAGAGTCTTCAAGTGAGTGCGATGCAAAAAGGCAAATAGTTTCATATCAGAGAAACTAGAAGTAACTTTGAGTCAATGGACTGTAACAATATGAGTGCAAGGGTTAAAAGATAAAGACGTGTTTATTAAGATGTCTTCGTTCATGAGAAAATGATTGGTTAACATCTCTTGAGTAGTATTCAGTGAATAGTTTATGTTAAACATTGTATTGGTTTTCTCCGTTCAATGTATTTGAGTGATTATGTTTTTTTTTTTTGTTGATTAAAAAAGATATCCATTCATTCAAATTGATAAAATACATCGAAAACAACATAAATTCAACATCGTTAAAAATCGAAAAGGATGATTCTGCGAACAAATTCATAGCACCTAGGTTAATAGTATAAAACGGCAAAATGCCTACAAATGTGACAAAATCAAAGTGACTGGAATACCTATGCCTCCAGATCTGTAACGTTGACGCCCAAGAGACCGAATCTGTAATGGATTGAAGCTGATCTGCCAATCTGAACCAAACGAACACCGCAACAAGACGGAAAACCAAACAACGCTGCAACAAGACGACGAACAAAACGCCACACTCAGACGACCAAATCACGAAAAAACACGAACGAAAAACTAGATCTATGTGGAAAAATCACTTATTTAAATAAAAGGAGAGAAAAAACGATGTAGAGGGATGATTCCAGACCAAAAAATGGCTCAAAACTACACCCTCCGATGGATGAGGAAGAAGGAAAAGAGAAGTAGAAGGAAGGTTGAGAGAGAGGGGCGTCAGTTTTTTTTTACAAAGTTATGCTCAATATTGAATGATTATATTGTTGGCACTAGTCAATTTTATTATTTATTTGATCAAGTAATATCTCAGTATTTAAATTCACAAATAGTTCAAGTATTGAAAGTAGCACAGATTCAAGTGAGTTAGGGAGATTTGATTAAAGTTTCATTAATCATGGAATATGAGAAGTTTTATTATTAAGACATCACATAGAAAATTTGAGTAATAACAAAAACAGCAAGCGAAGAGGAAGGAATCGCAATGTTATTGATCATAGTATGCCATAATTTACGTCATCGAGTCCATTAAACTATTATTCATTTTGTAAATGTAGAATTGCATTGGTGTCATCGATGACACATTTATCTGTGTAGTTCCTACATCAAGACACAGTGCCTTTCATGAAAGAAAAGCTTTGATAACACAATATAGTGGTAATATGATTTTTGAGATGTTATTCACATTTGTTTATTCTAGATGAGAAGGGACAACAAATGATTTGAAGATATTTGTAGATTTTTAACTCTTTTCTAAAGCCAATGTTTTCTTCCGAGGATAATTTTGTGTTAATATTCATTCAATAGGTACTTCACTTATTTTACCGAACACTTTTTTTCTGTTGAGTCTGGATTATCTCATATATCTAACAATTTTGCTCCATTTCATATTTAAAGATATCATTTGCGTCATTTTTGTGATGGAGGACGACCACAAGAAAAATAAGAATTGTTCAATTATAGACACTCTTCCTTCAGGAATGCCATGGAAAAGCATTTTGGAGTATTAAAAGAATAGTTTCCAATTTTAAAGTTGATGCTAAACTGTCTCTTTAGAAAACAAAGGCTAATACTTAGTACTTGTTACCCTATCAATAATTTTATTAGTATGTAATATATCATAGATAGACCTTTTGGCAATACTTTAGAGAAGACTTAAGCTGTGTTTGATTAAACAACTTAATTAAATATTTATTTAATAAGCGTTTATCACATAAAAGCTTATAATCTTCCTAAAAGCTTTTTTTTAACTATTTCATAAGCTTTTTTTACAGGTTTATTGAAATTAGAAGGAAAAAAAACTTATAGGAAGGTTATAAACTATTTGATTAAGCTTTTAACATTTCTGTGAGTGTGTATATGATAATTGATGAGACAAATCCAAATGAGTTTTTTTATAAACTCTTTTAAACAATTCATTCATCCCAGATGAGTAAGACTCAAAGGATAAATCAACAAGATATCAATATTGATGTTACTCTCATATGGTATAAGTTCGAGAATTGATTGCAAATAAAATGTAGAAAAGTTACCTTCGGTTTTGACAGACATGATCGTATTTTTTCTGATTAAGACAATGAATTGAAATTCAATGATGCTTATATTTAACATATAGCACTAGTAATATTTTTGTTATGATGGTTGTTTTAACAAATGTCACTAGTTATATTGATCTTATTTTTGTAAATAAACTGTATATGAACTATTATTGTAAAATTGTTCTTTAACAGCAACATAATTAAATATATTCATATTATTCAAATTTTATTTTTAAACTCTAAATTTATTTTAAACCTTTCAATTTATTAAAAATAGATAAACCAAACACTTCTCAGTGATTTCATTTTTTGAAAACGGGTGAGAATAAATCGAATCAAACATATTTCTTAAAACTTACAATTATGAAAATGAAAACAATTTTTAAAATATAAAAACAGAAAATAAAAAAAGAATTTCGTTTAAAAGCTAAAAACAAATTGAAAACAAATCAGCATTTTTCTAATATTTAGTTAAAACATATCAACTACAAAGTGAAAACAAAAATTAACCAGTAAATTTAAAATGATCTGGTTACAATTCAGTAAACTTCAAAATATAAGTTCATATATTGCTGACAAAATCTACAGGATTCTGCATCAGCTTTCAGTCAGATGTACTTATAAAACATTCAGAAGCTAAAAACAGACATAAAGGACTACTGATTGAAATTCCAGTAGACCTATATACATGAACTACTAACATAAATAAATATGCAATAACCACACTCAATCCATAGCATCAGGGGGCCATGAAATTCCTGAAAGGGGTCATCAACCATACTATCACTATCGCCTCTCATCGGTTTTAACAGGAGCTTTATCCAGGTCGTCAATCTCTTTCCTGCTCTTTACCAAACTCCATTTCTTACTATTGAAGTCAAGTTTGTCAAAGTCCTCCGCAATTCCCATATAACCAAACAAAATATTCTCCACATTGTCTCCTTGATCCGTCTCTCTAATGTTACAGCTTTTTAGACCATCAGATTTTACGCTCTCATATTCAGTTCTCCCACGATTACTATCAGAAAGATATTTATGAAGCCTCTCTGCGTCTGCCAGCCCAACAAACGTACCCAGGAACTTCACCAAAATAACACTTTGATCTGCAGGCTTCCCTAAGCATAATTTGATTCTTCCCCTCACAAATCCTTTGCCTGCAATTTAAAATAAATAAAAAATTGCCAAAATGTACAGTTTTACCAAGGTAACAAATAATGAGTAAAGATTCCAAGGAGGAATAAAAGTTTCATGTGGGACAAATTTAACATACATTATGCAAAACCTGCATATTCAAATGGATGAACTGTACAAATAATGTGATTGTATTAGCTTATTTTGTGTTCAAAACAACTTATAATCAAAAGCACCTTGAGGGAGCTTTTGAAAAAAGCAATTATATCATAAAAAATAATCAGAACCAAACATTCCTTAATCAAACTACAACACAATTAAAATTTGGTTCATTAAAAATTGTATTTATGTTTGAATAGTTATTGTTGTACTGTATCACAACATCCAAACATAAATTCACCCTTAGATTATGTTTGGATTGATGGAAGAGGATGAAATGGAGTGGAATGGAATGGATTAAGATTCCATATTTGGATAACATAAAAGAGAGTGGAATGTAATGGAAGGGTTCCATCCCATTCCATCATTTTGTTTCATTTTTCTTCCCCCCCAAATTGGATGGAATGGGATGGAATCAAGAGTTGATATTTTTAAAAACGATTAAATTACTCTTTTTATCTTCATCCTAATTTAACTTTCACTCCTCTCATTTGTTTTAAGCAGCCGCAGATCGCTGGCAACAAGAACACTGCCACAGAAGTTTTATCATCAACGAGTCTAAGAACAATACTCCTCTCATATGGTTATAGATTTTCATCATTTACCCTATTTCTCATTCTTTCTTTCTTTGATTAAAGGTCATATTTTTATCATCAACGATAGTCTCATATAAACTTCTGATTCTCAAGTTTCAGTCTTAAAGATGGTTAAGAATGTTATGGCATTCTCTTTTAGTATTTTATGGGTTTCTTTTATTTTTTAAGAAAATAAAAGAAAGCGGGTATAATGATTTTTCCTGTACATCAAATATTAGAGGGAATATTTCAGATTTCCTTTTTATGGCCATAATTGAGAATCCTTATAGTATGCGAATATTTCTAATAACATTAGTAATTTTGGCTCCAAAACAAGATTTTGCGTTATGTCTGGCTCCACATGCTACGCATCTTCATGACTAATTTTTACATAAGATTGATTATAAGTGAAATAATCCGTATTTAGACACATAAGGTTTTTGCTGGGGTAGTAGGCCGCATGAATATTTTTAAAGTAGGGATGATATTGGAATAAAAAAGTTATAACTCATTCCGCTCCGTCCACTTCCCAAACGATGGAATGGGAACTTTGTTCCATTCCATCACAAACTATCCAAACAATGGAACAAAATTTTTATTTCGCTTCGTTCCATTCCGCTCCATTCCATTCCATCCCATCCCTATCCATCAATCCAAACGTAGCCTTAAGAAATCCTCGATTGTTTTAGATATATAAAACCATTCATGAATTTTACCCAACAACATAAGCTTTTAAGAGAAATGGTATGACATGGTATCAACGTTTCTATATAACCAAGTGGTCTAGAGTTCGATCCTTATTGTCCATGTTCTTGTAATAACAAATTAAATTTCAACACAAGGTAGGGGACCTGTGCATTATACACACTTCAAGCCCAAAGGGCTTTTGGTTGAGCGATCAGAGTAGTGAATAGCGTGCCAGCGCTATAGCGGGTTCGTAGAGCGAAGCGGCCTGGGCACACTATTGGCACTCCATCGTGTAGCAGTTTCAGCTAGCGGCGATCGCGACCACAAAATGGGTCCGAATAACGGGTTTTCGCGACCAAAAGCCCCATTAGCGACCACTAATGGTTGAGAGGGTTAAAACCCAACTTTACCCTCCCCTACTATGCATGTAACGGTAATAACTAATAAGTTAGGGTATATTCGGGTTTTCAAAATTTTGGGTAGATTCTTCCTTTATATTACTCCCACATTTCAACTAAAACACGATTTCTTCTCCATTCGAACTCTGTCTCTCTCTTCGAACGTGAGAACTACTCTCGTCTCACTTACCAGCGCCGTCCTTTGCTATTCCACTCGCCGGTGTCGTCTTTTCCGGCCAACCCATAGTTCCGACCACCCTCTTTCTTCAACACAGGTTTGTTACTTCTTTTTTCTTCTTCTTTTCTTCTTTTCCCTTCTCTGTTTTTTTGTTATTCCTTTTTTTTTCTCGTCTCTGTTCTCTCCTTCATCTCAATTTTTTCGGTCATTCTATAGTGCTCTGCTGATGTTTTGAGTCATGGCTGCTTCATCTACTCCACCACAAGTCCCAGCTTCAATCTCTTCCTATGGTTTGGTTAAGCCTTCTGGAGATAACATTGATATAGCCTGGAAATGGAACAGTTTGAAGAACCTCAAGGACCGGAAAACTGTGACATGTGATTTCTGTGGTCACACTAGCATCGGTGGGACTAACAAAGCCAAAAGGCACCAGATGAGACTGCGAGGTGATGTTAGTTCATGTAAGAAGGTCCCAGCTGGAGTTAAGGTCTCAAGGATGCCCTCGAGCAAAAAAAACAGCAAAACAGAGCTACACAGAAGAGTTGCAGTCTGATGATGATGAACCTGTGCACCAAATTTCTAAAATACGAGCAGGAAAAAGGAGAGTCGAGACTGATGGTCCTTCTGCCAAGAAAGCAAAACCGATCAAAGGGCAAATGGATTTACTTCTTCTCAGAAGATCAGAAACAGCCACAACAAAGAAGCAAAGGCAAACAACAGTAAACGAGCAATGGGACAAAGAAGCAAGGGCAATTTGTCTCCAATATATAACTCGTTTCTTGTGTAGGAATTCAATAAACTTTAATGTTGTGCACTCAAAAAGCTTCAAGGAGGTGCTTGAAGCTAGGGATGGCAAAATGGGTCAACCCGCCTCGACCCGTCATTGACCCGCCTAAAACGGGACAGGACGGGTTGACCCGCTTGAAAAAAATGGGTTAGACTTCCTAACCCACCCCATTTAGTGATGGGTTGACGGGTTGATCCGTCAAAAAATTAAAAAAAAATTAAAAACAATTATAAAAGATAGAAATTAGACATAAAAATCGAAAATGGATTGGCGGGTCAACCCGTCCCGTCCCGCCTCCAAACTATTAAAATAGCAAAAGACTAATTAAAATATCGCCAACTCAACCCGCCCCACCTCTGACTCTCCTCCTTGGTGGGTTAAGCGGGCGAGTCAAAACGGGTTGATGAGTTGAGAACCTCAACCCAATCCGCCAAAATAGGTGAGTTAAACGGGTTGGCTCACGGGCCCAACCCATTTTGCCACCCCTACTTGAAGCCGTTGGAAACTATGGGAAACATCTCAAGCCTCCAAGCTATCATGAGGTTAGAGTTCCGATAGTTAAAAATGAAATGGAGTATACGAAGGAACTATTGAAGGAGCATGAGGAAGAGAGGGCAAAGTATGGGTGTTCCATTATGTCGGATGCTTGGATGGATAGGAAGAACAGGACCTTAATAAAATTCTTGGTGAATTGTCCATCGGGGTCAATGTTTGTGAAGAGTGTTGATGGTTCTTCGTACATGAAGACCAGTCCGAAGGTTTTTGAGCTATTGGACAGCTTTGTGGAGGAGATTGGAGAGCGTAATGTCGTGCAAGTGGTGACTGACAATGGAAGCAATTATGTTAAGACTGGTAAGAACTTAACCTACACTAATGTAGTTTCCTAATTCTAATTCTCAAGTTGTTCATTACTGATCAATGTTTATTTAATTTGCACTTAGGTAAAATGTTAATGGTCAAGTACCCAAATCTGTATTGGACTCCATGTGTCGCACATTGTATGGACTTGATGCTAGAAGATATTGGAAAGATTGCTCGAATTAAAAGGGTAATACAAAGAGGCATCGCTGTTGTTGGGTTCATTTAAAACCATACTTTGGCTTTGAACACAATGCGGAAGTTCACAAGCAAGTCTGAATTGGTTAGGCATGGAATCACAAGATTTGCTACACGTTTCCTCACACTAAAAAGGCTATATAAACAGAAAAGCAACTTGAGGAATATGTTCATTTCCGATGATTGGACAACAACTAAGACATCTAAATTGGCCAAGGGGAAAAAGGCAACACGAACTGTGCTTATGCCCAGCTTTTGGAATGATGTGGTCTTTTCTCTTACGGCAATGGGGCCTCTCGTGCACGTTCTTAGGCTTGTAGATAATGAAAAAAAGCCGGCAATGGATTATATATATATGAAGCTATGGACAGGGCCAAGGAAGCTATTCAAAGAGCTTTTGGAGGAGCTGAAGATAAATACAAAGAAATCTTTGCTATCATTGATAGACGATGGGAGTGCCAACTCCATCACCCATTGCACGCAGCGGGCCATTATCTTAACCCAGAGTTATTCTTTAGCAATCCAAAGATTGATTCAGATCCGGAAGTATTGGATGGCCTCTACAAATGCATTGAGAGGTTGTGTACAACAACCGAAGAGCAAGATAAAACATTAGATGAGTTGTCAATATATGAAAGAGCTGGTGGCATGTTTGGTTTGGAATCTGTTAAAAGGCAAAGGAAGACAAAAGCTCCTTGTTAGTAAAAGTGCATTTGATTAGATTAATTACATGCCAATTCATTTTATTGTCCAATAAGTTATTGCATGCCATTTGCAGCAGAATGGTGGAAGAGCTATGGAGCACATCGTCCATATTTGCAAAAAACTGCTGTGAAGGTGTTGAGCCTAACTTGTAGTTCATCCGGTTGTGAGAGAAATTGGAGCACGTTTTGAGCATGTAAGTAATTGCTAATTGTTAATTACTTAAAATTAGAATTGTAGTGGCTGATTTTATGTGAGTAATTGTTGGCTGATTATTTTTTAAATTATCAAATAGATTCATTCAAAAAAAGAGAAACAAGCTAGACCACCAAAAGTTGCAAGACTTGGTTTACATTAAGTATAACCAAGCTCTAAAGGAACGTTATGACACTCGTGATGTGCTCGATCCCATTCTTTTGGATGGCATTGATGAAAGTAATGAATGGTTGGTGGGAGAAGTGGGGGCTGATTCTGAAGATGGTGAATATGAGTTAGTTTTTGAAGATAATACTTTAACTTGGGGAACTGTTGCTAGTGTTGCTGGGGCTAGTGAGCCTTTAACATACACTAGGAAGCAAACAAGGTTGAAAGAACATGCTACTTCTTCAAGACCTTCAAGCTCTACGGGAAGGGGAAAAGCAAAAGAAATTGTAGAGGTTAAAGAGGAAGAAAGTGATGAAGAAATTGAAGAGGCCGAGGAAGAGATCTACAAGTATAGTAGTGATGTAGATGATGATGAGGCAGCATTGGAAGATTTAGAAGATGATTAGAATCTTTGAATTAGATCCAGACTTAACAGTTTGATTTTGTTTGCAGCATTAGACATTAGTCTACTTTTGTTTGCTGCATTTGTCTACACACATTATGACTTGATTTTGGTTGCTGCACTAGTACTTGATTTTGTTTGCAGCACTAGTCTATAACTTATGAATTATGATTATATACAGTGTTGTCGAAATCGTACGATACGAAAGTCGAAATCGCACGATACGCGGTTCGTATCGTACGAAACGATCCGATTCGGAGGGCGGGCGAAACAGATCGATAGGTAGAATCGCTCAGATGCCGGAATCGCCATCGGAATCGTTGGAATCGTGCAATCCAACACAAATCGTGAATCGCCAGCGGAATCGCGATTCCAGGCACTGTCTTCTTCCGAGTTTTGGAATGGGTTCGTCGATCTGCAAGTCGGGTTCGAAGTCAGAATGCTGCGTCCAATGTTCTGATACGTGCGAACCTTGCTGCTTTCTGTGCGTCGTTGATGCGTTTCGTTCGCAAGTTCACTTGCTGAGTCTGCGTTTTGATTGCATTCAGTATCAGTGTATCACTATTTGATACAGAGCGTTTTGGATGTAGATAGTGGTGCTTAACTGCTTATCTATTTTTACTTTTCAGTGATTTTGTACTTATCTGTTTGTGATATATAATATATTTAATTCAATCTGTGCCAAGTCAATTGACTCAATTCTAATTCTACTAGAGTAATAGATGATAAAAAAAACACTATTTTATTCAATCTTTATCTGATCACGTTTTGGTTTATTTTGGATGCGCATATATATTTTAATTTAAATAGATATATAATATATTTAATTCAATCTGTGTCAAATCAATTGACTCTAGCCTATATCAATCTTAGGATTTTGATAATTTATAATAAAAATTTGTAGATTACAGATAGGGATTCGTGCATCTTATAAGATTACAGATAAAAAATAGATGATGAAACTTTGCCTATTTAAAGTACTTCTATAACTATTTCTCTTATTTCTCATAAAAAAATCCTTCTATTTCTCCTACTATTTCTCTTATTCTTTTCCATCACCATATTTTTTATACATCACTCATCATTGCACTACATTCGATGGCTCCAAAAAAGAAAGTGAAGAAAGACATTACTTGGGATCATTGTCACTCTCTTGAGACTAGGTTACATGTTAAATGTAATTATTGTCCCAATGTGGGGAGGAGCATTTAGGATGAAACATCATCTTGCCGGAACACACAAAGAAGTTGCTCCTTGTGCACAAGTGCCAAAAGAGGGAAGAGATTTATTTAAAAAAATGTTAGCCGATATGAATAAGGATGATGATGTTCTTGAGTGCTTTAATGATAAAGAACATGATTCACAAACAAAAGGGGTTATGGATGCATTTTTAGTTAAAGGAAAAGGTGCAGGTGGGTCTTCCATGAAGCAACAAACACTAAATGCTGTGGTGAAGGATAGAGAATTGGTGACTCATGATATTTGTAGATGCATATATGGCAATGCGTTGCCATTTAATTTAATTTGGTTAAAAGTCCATTGTTTATTAATATGGTTAAATCTAGAAGTAGATCTTGTTCATGAAAATTTAGAAAAATATAAGCTTGAGTGGAAAAAAAACTGGTTGTACATTGATGTCTGATGGATGGACTGATGGAAAGGGTAGATCCCTTACTAATTTTCTTGTTAACAGTCCTAGCGGAATTGTTTTTATAAAATCCATTGATACTAGTAGTTTCATTAAAGATGCTGTGAAAATGTTTGAATTACTTGATGAGATGGTGACGGAAATAGGGGAAGAGAATGTTGTTCAAGTAGTGACTGACAGTGCTTCGGCACTTGTATTGGCTAGACAAAATTTAATGGATAGAAGAACACAACTATTTTGGTCACCTT